>CM069071.1:31633332-32883332 GCA_035220775.1 Malus fusca
CTAGCCTGACTTTAAATGTCTGAATAGACCCGTTTGTATTGTATTTTCTTCTAAATACCCACTTGCAACCTGTTGCTTTTGATCCTTGGGGCAAGTCTACTAAAACCCATGTCTGATTAGATATTAATGATTCAAATTCATCATCTATAGCCTCTTTCCAAAAGGCTGCATCTTTTGAAGTCAATGCTTCGCTTAGACTTTTAGGATCATCCTCAACATTCAACAATATGGATATTTTCTTAAGAACCTTTGTTCTATTTCCTTTGGCTAAAAATACAATAGATTGAGATGAAATAAAATTAGAGACTAGAGTCTTTTCTTTTCTTACCCTTTGGCTTTTCCTTGGTTCCTTAACAGTTTCAGACTGTTTTCTTTTCTCACCTTGAGATTGACTAGTAGACAGATTAGAGAAAGGTGTTTGATCATTCTCTTTTCCAGACACTGAGTAGTTACTATTTATTTTCTATAAATTCGACATCTCTAGACTCAACTATTGTGTTCGAGTCTAAATTAAGCAACCTATATGCCTTTGAATTTTCTGCATATCCTACAAATATGCTTTTAATTCCTCTTGGACCCAACTTGGATCTCTTAGGATCGAGTGCCTTATAAAAAGCTACACAACCCCATACTCTCAAATATGACAAATTTGGTTTTCTTCCTTTCCAAATTTCATATGGTGACATATGTGTCTTCATAGATGTAATTCTATTGTGTATATGGCATGCAGTAAACAATGCTTCACCCCATAAATATTTTGGAGTATTAGCATTAATCATCATAGAATTAATCATTTCAGTGAGTGTCCTATTTTTTCTTTCTGCCAAACCATTTTGTTGTGGTGTATAGGGTGCAGTTCTTTGATGTATAACACCATGCTCTTCACAAAAAATATCAAATTCATGTGAAAAATATTCACCACCTCTATCACTACGAAGGCATTTAATTTTCCTTCCCTTTTGGTTTTCAACTTCAGCCTTATAACGCTTAAAACACTCAAAAGCTTCATCTTTATTAGACAATAAATAAACATAAGTAAACTTAGAACAATCATCTATAAATGTGATAAAATATCTTTTTCCTCCTCTTGTTAAAACACCATTAAATTCACATATGTCAGAATGTATTAAGTCTCATAAATTTGTATTTCTTTCGGTAGTTGGAAAAGGTTTCTTAGTCATTTTCGCTTGAATACATGTTTCACATTTATCATTATAATCATCATTGCAAGCAATTAAACCAAGTGTGCGCATGTATTTTAAAGATCTAAAATTTATATGTGCTAAACGTAAATGCCATAAATGAGAGGAAGATTCAACATTATGAGCAAAAGAATTCACTTTATTATTAATACTTAGTTTGAACATGGTGCGAAAATAAATTAACGCACAAATTAAACCCTATTTGTGACAATTGTAATATATGGATAAGTAGGGATCGTTCTAACCGGGGATTAACTAGGGATGCTAACCAAAGTAAAATTAAATTAAAAACGTAAAAACAAAAATTAAAACACTTAACTAGAATCACTCAAAATAAAACTAACAAATAAACTAAAACAAATCAAAAGACTCAAAATAATTCAAAACTCAAGAAAACACAAACTAAATTGATTTCTAACAAACCTAACACTTTAAAATAAACGGGGGATTGATTTTTGATGAAAAGTAAATTAAACTTAATTAAATTACAGAATTGACAAAAATATAAAATTAAGGTAAAATGATAAATGACGGACTAGCTAGAGGGTTCTTCTCCACACATGATATATATGCAACCTAAATTGATTTTCAGTTGTTCTTTCAATAAATTGTAAATTCTCAACGCCCCAAGTTAATTAGGTCCGGTTAAATTAACCTTCAGATTTTCCACAAGTTATTGGGTTGGATGATTGCATACGACAACCCAAAACATTCCCTACAAGTTCCCTACATGAATTGCATAATAGAGATACAAGCAAGAATCATTAAGTTTTATGAAAATCATAAGCATTGACGAGGCACTTGTTACTATGAATTGCATGAAACTTATGCCAAGAATTTACTTAACACGATTGTGGTCAACAACCTTTACTACTTGTGAATATAAGTTCATAACGATTAGGTGAAATTCACTTATATTCTAGCATCAAATTCATGCATGTAAATTAAGTATGCATCCTTAATCGACATACAAAAATAAGTTATCAATCAAGCAGTTAAGCAAATTAAATCACAACTCAGAAATCACAACCAAAAGTAATCAATTCATATTACAAATATATCCATGGTTTCGAATTAACCTCTAGCCAAAACAAATTAATTACACATTATTCTTAAACAAAAACATAAAATAAAACGTAAGTTGGGAAAGAATAAACCGAGAGAAAGCTTAAGCTTCTGTGCTTCCTGCCAAGTTCCTGCCTTTCCTGCCTTTCCTGCGCACAAAGCCGTGCGCTCACCATGCATGCACTGACCTCAAAATGCCGAGGAGGCAGCCCTGCGTCCTCACCAAAAACCCCGAGTTTTCTGAGATGCTGCCAAGTGCAGCACTGCCCCGTCCTCACCAGCTCACTCCCTTTTCATTATATCTTTCCCATTGCAGCAACCCAGCTTCTGTCTTCCTTAGCCCAGCTGCCAAATGGCAGCCTTCCTACACAGCTCCCCCGAGTCCAAGCTGCCACGCCTTTGTTTTATGCCAGGCGCTGCTTTGTTTTTCCCCGCAAGCACAACAGCCAACCAGCTGCTCCCTCGGTTTTCTTCCTTCCTAGCTGCCAGGAAGGCAGCTTCCTCTCTGACCCCTCTCTCCTGCTCTCGACGTGCCTAGCTGCAAAGGCAGCTGGTTTCTCTTTGTTTTTCACGTCTTTCTTTCCGTTCCCTCCCACGCTAGAGCTCACGTCTGACTTCCTTCTTTTTATTCCTTTCTGCCCATTTTCCTCAGTGCTTTTCCCACCAGCTGCCCACCTACCAAGCTGCACTCAGCAGCTTTTATTTTTTCTTTTCTTCGTGCTCCACTTGGTTCCCCACTGTTTACAAAACAAACAATTATTATTATTATATATATATATATATCTATATTTTATTTAATTTAAAAGCTAAACAGTTTTGACACGAATTTATTACATAAAATCACACTTATGTTATTTTTATTTTCTTAGCTAGATAAATTCGATAAAACACAAAAACAAAGCAAATAACTCAAAAATATAAGAAACTAACTAAGAAAAGACGAGAGAATTTGATGTAAAATATGTATAAATATGAGCTTATCAAATACCCCCACACTTAGCTTTTGCTAGTCCTCGAGCAAAACAAACGAAAACAGAAAAAGTAATAACATGAAAATTATTAGTTTCCCCCTATATGACCCTCATAGAACTTCATTCGAGAACACAAATCATCAAGAACCATAGCTAACACCAAACAAGCTAATCCAGGTTCATTTTCCTTATTCAAATATTAGCAGTAATCTTTGAAACATCCTTGAAGTGTAGTGTGTGAGATAGCCATGTTAATGCAATTTCAAAATTTTTATTTTTAAAATCACTATATGCAAACTAGCGACCTTCTCACTGGAAATACACTCAATCACACATGTGTTTAGTTTAAATGTGTTTCGCTCAAAGAAACAAATGTGAAAGTTCTACCATAAGCTTGCATAAAGATCACTTCTCCACAGTCATAATTGCAAAACTTAAATCAAGAGGACTTTTATTGGATGTAATGAGGTTTAGGGATAGGGTTATTGAAACGAAAGAATAGGAAAACACAAGTTCCAAGTTACATTGCAAACAATTCTTTTCTTTAGATTTATAAGAACTCAAGCTTTCCAGTTATTCTTCTAGTCACCTCCAACCACAACCTTAAACTGAAACTTAAAACATTTTTTTTTTTTATTTATTTTCGTATACAATCTTTCTTTTTCTTTTTCTTTTCTTCTCTTCTTCTTTTTTTGTTTTTTTTTTTAAATACAAACATGAAATACCCCCACACTTATTCTTTTGCCAAACACCTTCAAAGTACTTCACAAACATTTCTCATAAGACAATCTCGCATTGCTCGCTTGGAAAGGGTAAGGAAAAAAAATATTTCAGGCATAAGGGTAGACATATCTGGTGATAAGAAATAAAAGGCTCACAAATACGGCTCAAATTGGCAATCTAATGATATCATTTTTCTTTGGGAAACAAGGTTATTTGGGCCATGGTGGTAAACCTAATGCCTCTATCATTTTCAAGTTCATGCAATCAATAACAAATATTTCGAAAGATCGTTAAGCAAGTTCTAGAGAAGTATCTCACATAAGTTCATCACACATGAAAGAATAGGAGTGTATGAAAAATGCACACACTTTCAATAGGCTCAAAAACTCACATAGGATGTATATGGTCACTAAATTCACATATGTAGCTTTAAATCATGCTTTAATTTCACATCAACAAGGCTATGTGCATTTGGTTTTTCAAAGATGATCAAATATGTAAAAACTAACACGAGAATAAGGAATTTCACAAAACACATGTTAACTAAGTTCTTGATCATCATGGTTCAAATTTTATCCAATTATATCATTGGGTCGAGAAACTAACAAAAATCTAATTCAAATCAATAAGGAAAACAAGGAAATATTTTTGGATATTTTTAAATTTTCCGATTTTTTTTTTTTTTTTTTTTTTTAATAAAACAAAACTAATTAAGAAAACAAAGCAATAACAAGAAAACAAAGCAATAACATGGAAACAAATGAAACCAGTTCAAAGTCGAAGGTACAAAAATTTTCAATTTGGTCATTTTTCATACTCTTTACCCCCACACTTAAACTAGACATTGTCCCCAATGTCAGAAAATATAATAAAATGCAAATAAAAATAAAATAAATAAATATATACGAAATAAAATAAAGCAATATGACTGAAAACTTCCCTAATTTGCAGAAAAAATCAAGCGATGACCCTCAAGCTAAAATTCTGCAATCAACTTCAAGGGTGGAAATAGCCAAAAGTTCCTGCAAAGAAAAGAAAAAAAATCAGTTAAGCACGCAAGAAAATGTAGAAAATGCAAACGGAAAATTAAAAATGAAAATAAAAGACAATGAATAAAACTAAAAAGTGATCATTGGTCCTGTTTGGTGACTTTCCACAGCTTTGAACTTGAACTGGCCTCAGGAACTTCTTAGCAAGGAAAATGAGACTTGATTGGTGGTGTTGTTGAAGCTTCTCGAGCTCTTGGTTTCAACTCGGACTCCTTATGCCGGGTTGATTGAGTCTGCAGGCTACATTCTTCTCTTTTTGTTCTTCTGCATGGCAGGTAGGCACGAGGTAGAGGTGGTGGTCTGCTTCTTTGTTCAATCTGTCCAAGTGCCGACCGATTTCCTTTCTTTCACCTTGTCCCGTAGCCAAGAGCAAGGGTAAAGGAAAAGCATGCCATGAGAAATCTTTGCCTCTGACTCTGATGATATGGGATACTTTTGCTTTTGAAGAAGTATCGTTCCACAGGTGTATGCTTGAACTGGGCTGGGGAACTTCTTAGCAAGGAAAATGAGACTTGATCTTGAAGATGAAGCAGCACCTTGTCTCCACATGCTTCAAGTATCATTTTCACTTGCCATGTCTGTTCTCCAGTCAGATGTGGCGACTTCTTCGGAAGTACATCAGCGGTTGAAGAAGAGTACTCGAGAGCAATGCTAGGTAAGCAATCAGGAAGGATTTCCAGGCAGTCGGTTCTTAGATTGGAAGATTGACACCGAGTGCTGGCTGATTGCCCGCTTTCTCCTTATCACAAGGACAAGGAAAAGGACAGGGAGAAAGCGTGATATGAGATATTCTTACTTTCAACCTTCATGATATGAAATACTCTAGCTCTAGATGACTTGTTTGGAAAGGTATCCCAGGGAATGAGAAACACAGAGTAACTCGAGAGGGTTTGTTGGAAAGGCATTTTCGGGGATGAAAAATTTCGGAGATGAAGAAGTGCTGAGAGAGTTTGCCTTTGCAATGGATGGCGAAGGTAGACGTTTATAGGACTTTTCTTCACAACCGAAACTATTCCTTTACCCCTGTCGGCAGCCGGTGAATGGATGAACAGTACAGGTGACGCGCTTTCTGAAAAAGCAACCCGTAATTTGCGCAAAGCTGACAGCGCGCGTGACTAGTGACGACAAAACTGGAAAAGCTTTTCGCCTCGTGATTCCTGACCGCTCCGGCTTTTGAGAAAGGCGCCCGACTTTTGAGAACGGCGTCCGACTTTTGAGAACGGCGACGACGCTTTTGAGAAAAGAATCCGGCTTTTGAGAAAGGAGCCCGGCTCTTCGATTTGCGAGAGGGCGCCTCTTCGACTGCTGAGTGATGCCTCAACGATTTCTTCTTCTTATAAGAACGCTCATTTTTGTTCCACAACACACTTAAACTCCCTCCTGTAAACACTTCCTCTGCAAACACTCCCTCCTTGCATTTATTTTAATCTTGATCAGTCCGACTCTTCATTCTCAACACCTTCAGAAAATGTCTTGCCCTTCTGACCGTCGCCTTAACTTGAATGTTGGAGAAGATAGTGATATGTCTTCTCCAACCAACATTTGGCAGCCGTCCTTCATATCCCCAAATGGTCCTCTTACAGTTGGGGATTCCATGATGATGAACGAAACAACCGCATCGGTGGTGGCCAGAAATCTGCTCACTCCTAGAGACACTAGGATACTTTCTAGGCGGTCCGACGAACTGGCTGTTCAGGACTCTATGGCCTACAGCGTCCGATGCGCAGGCTCAGTATCAAACATGGGCCAGCGCCTTCTTGCACGAACTCGTCAGGTGGAGTCGTTGATGGCTGAAGTGGCTAGTCTTCGGCAAGAGGTCAGAGTGCTTAGGCATGAGAACAGGGATTTGCACATGCTCGCAACCAATTACTCCACAAGCATGAAGAGGAAGCTTGATCAGCTGCAGGAGTCCGAAGTGCAGATTCAGAGTGATCATCAACGGTTTATGACGTTACTCCCGAGGTTTATGTTGCCTTCGTCCTCGGGAGCAGCACCAAGTATTGAGGCTCCGAATGATCCAACTCTGGCGCTTCGTCTTTCAGGGGCTCCGTCGACATCAGAGGCACCACCAACCAACGACCAATGAACGAAATTAGTTTACAAGTTATTGTAAAATATTTACGTATTTAAGTTTTTTTTTTTTTTTTTTTTTTTAAATTATGTAATGTTTATTATTATTATTATTATTATTATTATTTTTAATTTTTTTTTTTTTTTAAATATCAATGTAAAATAAGTAAATCAAAGTAAAAAGACTATGTTTAACTTTCTAAACAAAAATCACAACTAAATAAACAAAACAAAATAAAATTAACGTAAAATAAAAAAAATTCAACATAACATAAATTCACACAAGAGCAAACAAACAATGAAAGAACTAAACAAAGTAAAATAAATTCAGTAAAGAGAAGGGATTAGGAATGCAAATCTGATTGTGGGTGATTCCTAGGCCTCCCTTCATTATTCAAATGCATGAGTTTATCCTTGAACGGACGGTGGTACTTGAAATGATCCGACAACGGTCTAAGTTCTAATGACGGTGCCTGAATCATCAAAATTAGAAACAAGTTAGTATAAATTAAAATTAAAAATGGAGAAGATGGCTTACTTTCACGTTCAAACTCAATGACAAACACCACGTTTTTTAACGTTTCAGGGACTTTGAACTTGGCCAAATTTACTATGATGGTTGTGGCTTGTCCCGTGTCATCAAACTCAACTGCTTTGGTCTTGGTTGTCTCATGCACAGCCTCTTGGATGTATTCAACAAATTCTCCGGCTACCTCATTTTCTGGTGTACAAGTCTCTTTGAACGTTTCAATACCATCGGGAACTTGATTTGGTACACCAAGAATTTGGATATCACTTTGCACCTTGGGAAGATCTTCCACAACGTATTTTTCATTCACTTCTTCCTTGGGATTTAAAAACCTTCAAGGAAAAAGGACATTTGGTGGAACGATGTTAGAATGAAATGAACTTAGAACCTCCTCACCTGAGTTGGATGGCATAAGGACTTGAGGGGTTTGCGATAAGAATTCTTCTAAACTGCCCAAGTAGTCATCCTCATCTTCTTCTTGAAGCGGCAATTCATCCATGTTCGGGCTATGTTTGGATGGTTCTAGAACAACTTCATCCTCCATATCACTTCCCAAAGTGACAGCTTCATCGATTTCACTTTCTGCCTTTGAATTTTCAAGAGTTGAGTTGGAGACCTCACTTTGCTCTTGAATCTGTGCCATGAATTCCATAATCTGCCCAACATGCATATCCAATTCGTCCACTCTTCTGACTCGGTCTTGCATCTCCTGGTTTTGATTTTCTACTCCCTGATTCAAAGAGGTGAGTAAATTATTAAGTGTATCATTATCCAAGGATGTACCTGAATTGAATTGGGTTGATTGTTGTGGTGGATGTGACGGTTCATATGGCCACTGATAGAACTCTTCCGATGGCGGCAATTGTTCTTCTTTTTGTGAACCCTGTACCGAAGAAATTAATTCTTCAAGCATTTGATTATAATCCACGGGCATACTCTGATTCGATTGGAATTGTTGTAGGGGATGCTGTGGTGGCTGCATAGGTCTTGAATAGAACGCGTCTTCTTGCTGCCAATATCCACCTTGTTGGAATTGTTGAGGTTCTCCCCACATGTAATCTGAATAATCTCTCCAATCTGAATTGTAAGCATTGGAAAACATGTTGCCCCTTGATTGGTTATGGCCTTGATATCCCCAAACATCTTCATTTGCAGAAAATTGAGGACCTTGATATCGTTGCCCATATGGCACATCAAGTGTAGGGACACTTAGCATTGTGGTCCGTTCGGCATTATGAGTTAATTGAGCAGTGAGCTGTGCCAATAGATCTTGAATGCTAGTAGAATCCAGGTCTTGCTCCATTTGTACCTCAATTCAAAGAAAGAAAAATAAATCAAATATCAAAAGTAACATACAAACACAAATAAACATAAGCAAAAACAAAAATAAAAGGATTAGCAAATTTGCTAATCCCCGGCAACGGCGCCAAAAATTTGGTGCGAAAATAAATTAACGCACAAATTAAACCCTATTTGTGACAATTGTAATATATGGATAAGTAGGGATCGTTCTAACCGGGGATTAACTAGGGATGCTAACCAAAGTAAAATTAAATTAAAAACGTAAAAACAAAATTTAAAACACTAAACTAAAATTAAAACACTTAACTAGAATCACTCAAAATAAAACTAACAAATAAACTAAAACAAATCAAAAGACTCAAAATAATTCAAAACTCAAGAAAACACAAACTAAATTGATTTCTAACAAACCTAACACTTTAAAATAAACGGGGGATTGATTTTTGATGAAAAGTAAATTAAACTTAATTAAATTACAGAATTGACAAAAATATAAAATTAAGGTAAAATGATAAATGACGGACTAGCTAGAGGGTTCTTCTCCACACATGATATATATGCAACCTAAATTGATTTTCAGTTGTTCTTTCAATAAATTGTAAATTCTCAACGCCCCAAGTTAATTAGGTCCGGTTAAATTAACCTTCAGATTTTCCACAAGTTATTGGGTTGGATGATTGCATACGACAACCCAAAACATTCCCTACAAGTTCCCTACATGAATTGCATAATAGAGATACAAGCAAGAATCATTAAGTTTTATGAAAATCATAAGCATTGACGAGGCACTTGTTACTATGAATTGCATGAAACTTATGCCAAGAATTTACTTAACACGATTGTGGTCAACAACCTTTACTACTTGTGAATATAAGTTCATAACGATTAGGTGAAATTCACTTATATTCTAGCATCAAATTCATGCATGTAAATTAAGTATGCATCCTTAATCGACATACAAAAATAAGTTATCAATCAAGCAGTTAAGCAAATTAAATCACAACTCAGAAATCACAACCAAAAGTAATCAATTCATATTACAAATATATCCATGGTTTCGAATTAACCTCTAGCCAAAACAAATTAATTACACATTATTCTTAAACAAAAACATAAAATAAAACGTAAGTTGGGAAAGAATAAACCGAGAGAAAGCTTAAGCTTCTGTGCTTCCTGCCAAGTTCCTGCCTTTCCTGCCTTTCCTGCGCACAAAGCCGTGCGCTCACCATGCATGCACTGACCTCAAAATGCCGAGGAGGCAGCCCTGCGTCCTCACCAAAAACCCCGAGTTTTCTGAGATGCTGCCAAGTGCAGCACTGCCCCGTCCTCACCAGCTCACTCCCTTTTCATTATATCTTTCCCATTGCAGCAACCCAGCTTCTGTCTTCCTTAGCCCAGCTGCCAAATGGCAGCCTTCCTACACAGCTCCCCCGATTCCAAGCTGCCACGCCTTTGTTTTATGCCAGGCGCTGCTTTGTTTTTCCCCGCAAGCACAACAGCCAACCAGCTGCTCCCTCGGTTTTCTTCCTTCCTAGCTGCCAGGAAGGCAGCTTCCTCTCTGACCCCTCTCTCCTGCTCTCGACGTGCCTAGCTGCAAAGGCAGCTGGTTTCTCTTTGTTTTTCACGTCTTTCTTTCCGTTCCCTCCCACGCTAGAGCTCACGTCTGACTTCCTTCTTTTTATTCCTTTCTGCCCATTTTCCTCAGTGCTTTTCCCACCAGCTGCCCACCTACCAAGCTGCACTCAGCAGCTTTTATTTTTTCTTTTCTTCGTGCTCCACTTGGTTCCCCACTGTTTACAAAACAAACAATTATTATTATTATATATATATATATATCTATATTTTATTTAATTTAAAAGCTAAACAGTTTTGACACGAATTTATTACATAAAATCACACTTATGTTATTTTTATTTTCTTAGCTAGATAAATTCGATAAAACACAAAAACAAAGCAAATAACTCAAAAATATAAGAAACTAACTAAGAAAAGACGAGAGAATTTGATGTAAAATATGTATAAATATGAGCTTATCAGAACATCCCATCACAAGAATACCCCTTCCCAACAAACATCCCATTCTTCGACATTATTAACTTGTCGGACTCTAGAACAGTCTTTATACCGTTCTTACATAATAAATTTGCAGACACAAGATTCTTTCTAATTTCTGGAACATGCAGTACATTAAGCAATGTCAATTTCTTCCCAGAAGTAAATTGAAGTTCAACGGTTCCTTTTCCTAGAACTTTGGCGGAATTATGATTCCCCATTAAAACTTCTTGATTGTCCGTTGATGCTTCATATGTCTTGAATTGTGCCTTGTCATTGCACACATGCATAGTAGCCCCTGAGTCGAGCCACCAATCAGAGGATTTTATTGCTGCTGCCATATTCAGTTCGGTAATCATACCAATATGTATCATTGATACCATTGCAACAATGTTATCAATTCCAGAGTTTTCCACCCTATTTGCGCTATTGGACTTATTGGCATATTCCTCACTTGCTTTCCTGTGTCTACAATCACGAATGTAATGGCCTTTCTTTCCACAATGGTAGCATACACCATTTGCATTCTTTTGATTATTGTTGGAATTGGTCTTCTTAAACTTCCCTTTGTCAATTTTGACTTTGAAGTTCTTTTTTATATTTTTTTCCTTCGACAAAGTGAACTTTAGAGAAATCTTGATTTGCAAAATTCTTATCACGATTTCGAGTTTCCTCTTTGATAAGCTCATATTTATACATATTTTACATCAAATTCTCTCGTCTTTTCTTAGTTAGTTTCTTGGATTTTTGAGTTATTTACTTTGTTTTTGTGTTTTATCGAATTTATCTAGCTAAGAAAATAAAATTAGCACAAGTAAGATTTTAAGTGACAAAATTTGTAAAAATTATCTTGTTCACTTATTTGATTTCAATTTCCAGTATTTTGTTTTCACAAAAATATAAAAGTTAAAAATTGAAATGATTATCAAATAGTACAAAGGGTTTGATGCCATCTCCTCATACTCTATTACAGGCTGCCTTAAGCTGGCCAGCGAGAAAGGTGCAGAAATAAGAAATAAAAGTGGAAAGAAGACGCATCACATGCGGGAAAAAGAAGAATAAAGGGGAAGGCAGGTCACATGCGGGAAAAAGTAGGAGAAAAGAAAGGTGAAAGTAGCTGGAGGATAGAAAAAAAAAGAATTAAAAAAAAAGAAAAGCAAAGAAAGAATATGGGGAGAAAGTCAGGAGAGAGTGCGCAGGACACGTGGGAAAGCAACAAAAACAGACTGTCCAGGGGGAAGCTGCCGGCTGAGGTAGCTAGAAAAGACGAGGAGGGACAGCTGCGAGGGGGGGATATACAGGAGCATAACAGCTGCCTGGTGCAGCTGGGAGGAATCGAACCCGAGTAGGCTGCCCTCGGCAGTCAGTGGGGGAGCTCGCAGGAAACGGAAGAAGGAGCAGCTGCCTGGAGAAGGGACTGGCAGCAAGGAGACGCGGGATGCGCATCTCGACGCCGCCTCTGCTCCGTCGCTTCTAAAGCTACAGCAGGTGAGACAGTGAGCTAGAAATAGAGGGAAGGTGCTGCCCTTGGCAGCAGGAGAAGCTGTGGAGTGTGGGAGAAGCGTTGAAGGGGAAAAGGTTAGGGTCTTCTTGCGGCGCGGATTAGGAGAGGGAAGTCGGGAACGTGAGAGCTGCTGGGGCAGCGAGGGAACGTGGGAGAGCAGGAGAAACAGGCTGCCTTAGGGCGCGGAGAAGAGGAGGACAGCTGCTTCGAGCTTAAGCACAGAGGATCACTTCCTCATTTGGTTTTATTTTTCTAAAACTCATGTTTAATTTAATTTGCTTTCCAATTATATTAAACATGTGTAATTAATTTCTGTTTAGTTAGAGGTGAATTTGAAACCATGGATAAATGTTTATTATGATTTGATTTACTCCAGTTATGAATTTATGAATGTTGGATGTGGTTTACTTTTCTGTGTTGATTAAGAACTTGTTTATGTATGTGGGTTGAGGGTCGACACTCAATTTGCATGCTTAGACTTGATGCTAGGATATAAGGGAATTTCACCTAATCGTTATGAGCTTATATTCATGAGTAGTAAAAATCGCTAGTCACGATTGTGTTTAGTAAACCCTAGGTTGGATTAACATGCGTATTCCATAGTTATGAATGCCTAGTCGATGTTTATGATTTTCATAGAAATTAATGATTCTTGCGTGTATCTCTATTATGCAATTCATGTAGGGAACTTGTAGGGAATGTTTTGGGTTGTCGTGTGCAATCATCCAACCCAATAACTTGTGGAAAATCTGAAGGTTAATTTAAGCGGACCTAATTAACTTGGAGCATAGTCATTTATTCGTTTGTTGAAATCATAATTGGGAATCAAATTGTATGCATTTATTCATGTGTGGATAAGGAACCCTCTAACTAACGTCTCATCATTCTATAAAATATATTTTCTTTGAAGTTTGTTTTTAAGTTTCTGTTTTAAATTCAATTTCGTCAAAAATCAATCCCCCATTTATTTTAAAGTGTTAAATTTGTTAGAAATCAATTTAGTTTGTGTTTTCTAGAGTCTTGAATTATTCTGAGCCTTTTGATTTGTTTTAGAATATTTGTTAGTTTTATTTTGAGTTATTCTAGTTAAATGTTTTGAGTCTAGTTTAGTGTTTTAAATATTGTTTTTACGTTTTTAATTTAATTTTACTTTGGTTAGCATCCCTAGTTAATCCCCGGCCTAGAACGATCCCTACTTACATCATTACTACAATTGTCACAAATAGGGTTTAATTTGTGTGCGTTAGTTAATTTTCGCATCACTCTTCAATTTGAATACCCTTTTGCAAATTCTCCAAACTAATATCTTCCACCATATGTTGAAGTTTCTTTCTATAGTTATTCCATATTTGGGGTAATTTTGCCATAATAGCCCCAACTATCATAGGATCCGGAATAACTATTTTAAGTTCACGAAGCTTTGAGACCAAGACCAATAATTCATGAACTTGGTCTAGGATGGGTTTGTTATCAAACATAGTGAATTCATAATATTTGAACATTAAAAATTTATCGGTACCTCTTTTTTCATTTGTGTACTTGTGTTCAAGTGCTTCCCAAATTTCCTTTGGAGATTGAATGTGTGCATACAGGTCATATAAACGATCAGATAATGTGCCCAAGATGTGTCCTCGACATACCAATTCATCTTCTTCACGCTTCTTTCGATCGGCAACTATATTGTCCGAGTCTTTGTCACTTGGTTCACAAATAGGCTCCAATTTCGGGTCCAACACATATATGACATTTAGAACAGTAAGCATGAAACGCATCTTGTCCTTCCATCGGGTGAAATTTGATCCATCAAATTTGTCTAACTTGTAGACATCTTGATTGATATCTTCAAAGCCATGTTATCAGATTTGTTATCAACCAAAATCGTAAAATATCGAAACGGTCCACAAGGTGGTTGAATAGTCCCACAAATATTCCCTTGCATTCTTTGCAAAAATGATGGGGATTCAACATCAATCTTTAATTGTGATGGTTTAATTACCAACTTCCTTGAGAACAAGTCTTGCAAGGGTTATCATTTGATATAGCAATGTGTTTGCTCAATAATGGATGTCCATTAGAGTTGGTAATGATTCTACGCATCATGGTGGATCCTGGATGACCCAGATGGTCATGCTAAAAGATGTAAATTTTTTGATCAATGAACTTCTAGTTCATGACAGTACATGCTTCAATTGTCTTTATGTATGTATAATACAATCCACTCGATAAACCACACAACTTTTCCAATGTATGCTTTTGGGTATCATTGGAGGTAATGCATAGATATTCCACATTTTTTGCACTTGTCGTTTCAATGTGGTATCCATTTGTATATCTTTAAAACTCAACAAATTTTGAGTAGATCGAGTAGCGTACAACGCATTTTGTATGGACAATATTGTTCTATTTGGTAACATGATCTGGCTTTTCCTGAGCCTTCAGTTACATCTAATTGGCCTGATATTATTGTTACCTTTACTTTTGTAAGAATCAAGCTTGAGAAATATTTTCGATCTTGAAGTATTGTATGTGTGGTTGCACTGTCTGCAAGACAAATATCTCCACCATTGCTCTTGTTTTGAGAATAACCATAGTTTTCAACCATGCTTTATGAGTAAGGGAATCATAGTTTAAAACAATTTATTCATAACAAAAGGGAATTGAAATGCCACTTTTTAGTGAATTGAAATACGAGCTTTAAACTACACGTTCCGATAATATAGAAAGAGTACATTAAACATAAAAATGATTCAATCGGACCGATATGCTTCATTCCTTCTTTCCACAATGCAGTCTGAAACATCCAGGTGGGTTGTGCTCAATTTGCCTGATAAATCAAATACTGGATCAAGTATACCCATTTTGGTTTAACCTGGTCGATGAAATTGGTTTCGACACTCTTCTCCATACCACTCTCATTGAAATAATATAGTGTAGGATGGACAATTATATCGCACCACTTAAGTTGCAGAAAAATTTAAATATGCAGTGTAGGATGGGCGATTATACCGCATCACCTAAAATTGCAGTAAAATTAAATCTGGAGTTCAAGATGGGCAATTGTACCGCACCATCTAAAATTGCAGTAAAATTAACATAAATAAACATTGGGTTAGTAATCAGGAGCTACACCAAACAAGAAATAAAAAATATAAGTAATTGTTATATTGAGAACTAGGAGAAGGCATGGTGCTAAGTAGTTCTGGTGAGGGTACATCAAGCAGGTGAGGTAGAGGAGGAAGAAGAACAATAAGATCCTTGGAGGAAGCATTTTTCGGCGAAGAGAAATGAGAACTGGTTAGGGTTAGAGAGTCGTGCTGATAACGTGTTATAAATAGGCAAAAGTGAGAGAGATAACCTTTGTTAGAGACAGAAGGGAAGCGGGTGCAATATATCACACTGTTTCTTTTCGTAACTATAACACAAAAGGATTGAAGGTAAAGAGAGGAAGAAAAGGATATTGGTATTATTGCTTTCACTCTTTTCTTTTCTGTGTGTTGTGATCATACACAGAATGCTCCTTATATAGAGTCATATCCATGAAGAATCATACAAATGAAATGAGTGCATTTTGAAAAACATCATACAACAACAACAACACTACTATTCTTAAGTCTTCCTTACTTTTCATCTTTGGCTAAAATATGTGGGCTTTCATTTCCACAACTTTTATAGCACATATATATATTTTTTTAAAACAAAGCAACTTATTAACTTTATTTAATTAAAAGGACAAAAAATACACAACAATTCAGCTTTTATTAACAATAAGGAAAAAAAAATTAAAATAAAAACACTGACGCCTACGTCCCACACGTCTCCACCACTCTTTCTCCCCTCCCACACCCATCCCCATCAAATACTCTCTCTCTCCCTTCATCACCCTAACCGTCCCAAACTCTCTCCTTTTTCACCTATCTCATCAACTCTCTATCTCTCTCTCCTCTTTCACCGTCTCCTCTCTCCTCTATCCGTTCTCGTCTCTCCCCTCATCTCCTATATGCTCACTCTTCGTCACTCTATAAATAATATACGTTTGTTTTTTGTTTTATTGTTTGTTCATTTTGATCATTACTCCATGAATTTTTTAAGTAGTAACATTACGATTAAAAAAAGGAAAAAAAAAACACTCTTATTGTTTAATTTATAAACAATGCTTATTTTAATTTCGAAATAGTGATCTTCACTTTAGTTTGGACAAATTTTTGAGATTGTGTCATGTCATCTAAATTAAATAATGCAACCATTTTCAGTTTTATAAATAGTTAATTTTAAAACAATGATTTTAAAGTTAGTTTGGACAAATTTTTTGAGTTTGTGTAGTTCATCTGAGCTAAGTAATATCCATCATTTAGAACAACCTAAGTAATAGTATTACACTAAGGAAACGGAAGAACTAGTTTTATTTTTCAGTTTTATAAATAGTGCTTAATTTAATTTTGAAACGGTGATTTTAACTTTAGTTTGGACAATTTTTTGAGTTTGTGTCATGTCATCTGAGTTAAATAATACAACCATCTATCATATAAAACAAACTAAGTAATAATGTTACAACCCAAAAAAAAAAATGAAGAAAAAACTTTTCTTTTGAGTTTTATAACCCATGCTTATTTTAATTTCGAAACAGTGATGTATTTAGTTTGGACGATTTTTTTGAGTTTGTGTCATTCATCTGAGTTAAATAATACAATCATTCATCATTTAGAACAAAAAAAGTAATAATATTACAATCCAAAAAAAATGAAGCAAAACTTAAATTTTCAGTTTTATAGATAGTACTTATTTTAATTTTGAAACAATGATTTCAACTTTAGTTTGGACAAATTTTTTGAGTTTGTATCATCTCATCTGGGTTAAATAATACAACTAGCCATCATTTAAAACAAACTAAGTAATAATATTACAAGAGAAATGAAGAGAAATATATAAGGATGGACCCACAAGTCTCATCCAACTTTGACCAAAGAAAGAGAGAGAAAGATAAAGAGAAGAGGAAAGAGAAAGATAAAGAGAGGAAAGAGAAAAACTCACAGGGAGTTGAAGATGACAGAGAAAGAGAGATAAACAGGAAATAGAGGGAAAGAGGAAAGAATTGTAAAAATGACAACCCATGTGAGAGAAAGAGACAAACAAATCACATGGCCCGGGCGTGAGTGTGTGTGGATTGTAGGGCTAAAATTTTTTCCCGAAAATCTCAAACCAAACCAAAAAAATCTCAATTCCATATCGAAAAATTCCCCAACCGATAATACAGAAATTATCGGGATCAATACTGAACCGATCCCGAATCTTTTGGTGTAGGAATTGGGATTACATATTCAATGGTTCTGGAATCCCCAACCGAACCAAGAAACATATATATTCATTTTGGTTGCATGCATGCATGTTGAATGTTGAATTTAAGTATTTTGATAATACACTAATTAGAAATAGAAGTATGAAATTAAGTAGTTTGGAACATCAATTTGATTTGGTATGAATGAGTTTACATTTCAATTGGTGTGAAATTTCAAATTAATATGAGGTCAAAAACCTAAATTTTAATTAATATGAAATTGGGGAACAAAATTTTTGGCCAAAAGCCCAAATTTTAGTTCACATCCAAAAAGAAATCTCACATTTCAACCCAAAAACCCAAAAGCCCAAAATCCAATCCCGATCCACCCCGAAATACCGAAATCATTCAGGGAATCCCAAAAAATTGGGAATCCCGAAAATTAGAAATACCAAAATTTTGGTTAAGGATTGGTCTTCAAATTCCTGTCTCGAAAATTTTCGGTTTGAGATTCAAGATTCTATTTTCGGTTTAGAATTCCATACCGAACCACCCGTAATGGATTGTAATGTGTAGTGTGTGAAATATAACATTTGTTCATTTTGTTTTTATCATTAAATAAAATTATTAAAAAACTTTTTGTTAAAATTTAAAGTTTTAAAACCTTTTTCATTTGTTTCCTTCAAAAAAAAAAACAAGGAAGACATCATCATCTTTTCATCTGGATCCTTTCTCCCATCCAATGATGGTCGGCGGATCTAGCAGTTTTGGGCATATGGGTTGGGTTCTTTAATTGGGTGGTCGGCGAACATGACAATGGTGGTCGCTATCCTCCCATCCCATGGTGGTCACCATCCTCACACCCAGATCTCCTACCCAACCTACATTCCATATCCCCTCTCCGAAGGCCATCAACTACCTCCCCCACAACTCCTTGTCCTTCCTCCTTTCTCGTCTCCAGCCATCACCCTTACATGCAACCTAGATTTCATCGACCTCACCAATTTATTTTACTTCTTTTTTAATTTCTTTTCATTTTTAAAAAAAAATTAGTTACTTTCAAGACTTAAACTATTTATAAAAGATAATGATATGGAGATCAAATTTTTAGGCAAAATTTGTTAGACCATATGACGTGATTATTGATGATTGAATTGTTACTTAAGTATTGATTAACATACTTATTTCATATTTGTGACATATCAAATGATTTGCGAATCTGGTCTCCTAACATTACGCATTTTTAAATTTGTTTCATTATTCCACGTGGTGACACGTGATTGGATTGATTCAACCACCCATGTACCACATCATTGCAATAACAAAAAATTTATCAAGCATAAAATACTCGTCTCCAATCTTTATCCAGTCTTTCCCAATCATTGGCAGAGGCTTATCTTCGTCTTCATCCTTCTTTTTTGTCTTCTGAGATGACATCAATCAGTAGTCCTTTTCTTTTAAATCCCCTCGCTTTTGTGGAAAATTTCCGGATTTCTCTTTGTTTGGTTCTCTTTTCGGGAAAAATTTCGGGATGGGTTTTTGTGAAACTTGATTAGAGATTGTCGTCCCACTCTCCATCTCCATCTCCTTCTTCATCTTCTATTTTCTTGTTCTTGCTCTCTGTTGTATCAAAATTATGAATGTTTGCAAATTACTTGGTATACAAGTTTGCTGTTAAATATTTTGGAGGGGAATAACTAAACAGAAAGTCCCTTTCGTAACGGTTAACGGCTTAGTGGCTCGCACACCGCTTGTCGGTTGTAGTTTTTGAAATCAATATAACTATATGGAAATTTATGAAGTGTTTTCTTCTTTTTCGCTCTCAGAAAACACTATATGATTTAACGGGATTATTAAGTTCAGAGAAGAGAGAACAGCCAGACATGGGCGTAGCCAGGCTCAAACCCTGCTCTTGAAATTTAGATTAAATTAGAATATTGTTCTGTTGTAGATTTGCGGTTTGACCACATGACCAATGATAGGATTTTTAACGTCTATGCAAATAGGGTCAAAATCACATGAAATACTTGCAAGAATACAATGATATTGTAGTATAGATGCTCATGCAAGGTCGTTTTCCTCAAGGACTATTTGGATCATTTATGTAGAAACAATTCCTAATTAATATTTAGAATTAAAACTTGAGAAAAGAGAGTTTGAGAGTGGGTAATATTAAAAACGAATTTTAAACAAAAACTAAAATAATCGAATAAAAGAGTTTTAAATACCAATTTATAAAGGCACTAGGGTTCCACCATCACCTAGCAATCCTATGAATTTCTACCAATTACTTACGATTTACACATGCCACTTCGAAGGTTAGATTTTCCTAATACATATTCTTCTCGTGAATTCAAGCAATAACGTATATCTAACATGCAATCCGTCTGTGATATTCAGATCAAATATGAACGTACAAGACTCATTAAGTTTTATGAAAACCTTTTGAAGAACCATGCAACCCCTAAGAACGTGATATTCGCCTTAGATGAAATTACAATTATCAATCACAAGAACCAATACTCAATCCTCCGGTGATATTCCGACCGAATTGCAACCAATTACTTGTCTAAACATCCTAATGGTGGCCAATCATCAAGATAATTAGATAGTTTGAAACAGTGATCAATAATTCAAAGTGTGCATGCAATCAATCATAAGCAATTAAATAAAAATTACATATTCATGCTAAAGCTCAAGGCTTCGCCCTAGCAAAAGGAATTAGTTATGCATATTCATAATTGAAATCAGAGAAAATATTATTAAAAATAAAAGGAATGAAAGCACCTTAAAGTAGAAAATCTCCAAGAACCCTAGCCAAGTTCTTTGTCTCTGAAGTTGAATAATAATAAGCGTCCCCAAAACTGTAGATGACCAAAGCAATATATTTGCTCAGCCCTTACAAACCCTAAGACATAGGTTTCTTATTCCAACTAGGAAACTAAGAAAAATAATAAAAATATCTTAGAAAATAAAACCCTAATTAAACTAGGAGAATCTGCCAAGTACTTGTCCAGCCACGTTTTAGCCTCAGATCTCCTCCAAATCCGGCCCAAGATAGGTTGTTTTAAAGATAAGGACGTTCCGAACACATCTCCAGAAGGCCACGAAACCATCCGAGGTCATCTTGGTCTCCAAAAACGCACTTTAACCCAGAAACGTCATTTTCCAGCACCGCGCATCGCTCCTTTATTTTATCGCCCGAAAATAACCACTTGATGGAAAAATCCCAATTTTTTATAGGATCAAACTAAGTGACTCACGAACGTCTTCCAACTAGAATTACTCCAAAATTCATCAATTTGACCACGTTTTGCTCCAGAGGAAGTCGAAAGTCCTATATTGAAAATACAATTCAAAGTATCAAAATTCTTCCAAAATATTAACCAGAACATACTAAAAATAGGGTTAAATATATAATATAAAATTCACTTATCAACCAACAAAATTATACTATAAAAGAAATACGAATTTGTCTAGAATTTGTTTAGGTAATGCTAAGGACACCCTGTTATTTGAACCATATTCCTAAACCATGTTACATGTCAGCTGACATGTCATCCCATATCATGTAATAAATGAAAATTCTATTTTATGTCAAATTTTATGGCCATAAATTCCCTAATACTCTCCTGGAGCAAGAGATTTAATGTTATGTTACTGTAATCCTAAAAAATAAAATAAAGATGGAGCAAAATTGAGTTCCTAAGAACAATAAGGTAAGTTTGATCCGTTGCTGGTTGAGCATTTCCCTTTTTGATCCGTTGCTGGTTGAGCATTTCCCTTCTTGGCACGGCCAACCCTAATGTGTTGCAACTGGTACAATTGCACAGAGCATCCCAAATAAAGCCCCCGTGTCAAAAGAAGTTTTTGAGTCCCAACACCACGTAGTTTGTGTGAAATCTCTACAAAAGAAGGAACATTGTAACGGTCTCAAGACTCTCAACGAACCCCACATTTGGAGGTGTAAAAATTCGAAAGAATGGGAGCTCTTTGGCTGAGTTGATCGTTTGCTGTTGTAAGTCTTGTTACAAATTTGCAATACATGTTTAATTACTATAATCCTATATATTGCAAACTAACCATGACTGATTGCACATAAGATGTTTGATAAATGTATGGCATACATGTTCAATTGAATTATCTTCACTGCACATTGATAAAACGCTTGACTACTAATGTGTTTGGACGAGGGACTTCAAATTCTAGTGAAATTTAAGCTAAATTCGTTTAGAATGCATTAAATATCTCGTCAAATTTACAATAACGGTCGATAATTTATTCATAGATTGGAAAGCCCAATCCGGCTTTAGTTCAGGTAGTACATCAGGATTTAACAAAAAGGGGTCCACAATAGAGATTTTTTTTTTTTTGGGGGGGGGGGGGTGCACTCACATTGACTACCAATTGCTAAGCTAACTAAATTTTCAGTGACCGAGGGTAGAAGTGCTTTCGTGTCTTCCACCACTTGTCCAAGAACTGAAAATTTGAGGGAAGGGTCCGAGAGTGCCCCAACAATTTGAAGAGAGTCACCATCGATTAGTAAGTTTGTAAAACCCTTTGTAACCGCCCACAACGCCGATTCCCTAGCAGCCAAGGCTTTCGCATGTAGCGGTAAAGTAACATCATGAAAATTTATGCAGGTTGTTGCAACAAAAATCCCTCCATCATCCCGCACTACAATTCCAACTCCACCCAACGATCGATCCTTGCTCCACGCCCCATCAAAGTTCAATCTGAGACGCCCTGATGGCGGGGTGGACCACTTAGGAACAGTCGAACCTTGTCCTCTGGGTTGTCCTGGGGGGCATTTGCTTGCAGGAAAACCTGCCACCAAGTAAGAATCTCTGCTACCATTAAATCCAGGGTGTCGCGGTGATTGTTCCACAACATTTTGTCCTACATCCCCAAATTGCTGAGCATATCAACATGAAAAGTTTCAAACATATTTTGGGCCAAACTTAACGCCAAATCTGCCGCCCACAATTTGAATGAAATGTGCTCATTAAGGCGGCGTAGAGGGCCAATAGGTGACGATAACCATGCGCAATGAGCAAAGTGACAATCCCCAAGAATATGGGATACCGACTCCTTGTGAGAGTGACATAGTGCGCACGTTAGATCCGTCGTAATATGTTTGGAGGTAACGTTTTCCTTTGAAGGCACAATATTGTTGCAAAGTCTCCAAAAAAGTCATGCGGACCTTCGGGGCGATATTTTCCTTCCATATTATAGACAACAGGTTGGAGAAGGAATTCTCATTTGAAGAAGATGATCCTCTCTGGGCAACCGGGGTTAGCCATATCCGAGCCACATGGTACGCTATTTTGATCGAGAAAGTCCCCTTTGCTTCGTAATGCCAAGTCAACTCATCCTTAGCATCATGAATACTCAGTGGGATAGAGCGGATCAAGTTCACCTCAATCGAAGAAAATAGTGTCAATTTTACAAGCCCGTGACAACGAATCAATCAGGTTAGCGACGCTGTGAAGAGAGGTAGATGCGGGCTTGGGGGTGAAAACCATGACGGAAGAGGGGAGGAGAATCCACGGGTCTCCCCAAATGCGTACCGATCTACCATTCCCGATTATCCACTTAGCCCCCTTGTTGATTACAACCCTTGAACCACACAGGCTTCTCCAAGAGAACAAACAATTTGGTTTTATCTGGGCCTTCATAAAGGAACAATTTGGGAAGTATTTTTCCTTTAGGATCGTCACCACAAGCGAATCTGGTTCCTTAATAATTCTCCATGCTTGCCTTGCTACTTGACAATGTCGAGCAACGCTTGAACTGTCAGGGAGTCCCTAAGCCACTGGTAGTTCCATAGTAGGGTTTTCATGGTTCTCGGCGGGGCTGACAATTGTCAGCCTCCACCCATGGGACATTTGTGATTCTTCATTTTCTTCCAATCTACCCTCCCTTGAGTTTCCGCCTCTGCAAGCTCCTTTGAAGGACTGATAAGCACATCGCATAGACCATCATCACCCAGCTTGGTCGAAATGCCCTCATTTCGAGAGTGCCTCACTTTTTGGTTTGATTTGACATCCTTTGGCGCACCGTCACTTTAGCCTCTTTTGAGGAAGAGTATTGTTTTGGGTATATATGTAGGTTCTATCTTAGGAATGGGCTTTATCCCGCAAGTTTCGTTTGGGCCCAGGGCTAGTGTTAGGCTGAGGTCATTTACATCTGTTAGCTAGTAATTCATTTGTCGCCTTAAGAAGCCTATCTACATTGGAGAAGGCCCTTGGAGGTAAGCACTTAAGACTTAGAAAGGGAAAGACTGTTGCCTGCAATGGTCAAAGCGCCATTAGTGAACTGGCTCCCAAAGCTATTAGGGTGCCACATATGCCCATCATCTGGTATATTGTTCAACCTTGGCAAATGGGATCCACTTGGCTCAGGAATCAGAGTGTCAGCCTCAGACAAATCGGTGTTAGGGGTGCTGAGGGCGACAAATGGCGCAACATCAGATTTTTCTTTTGTTGCAGCAATGGTTTTGTCCCTATTTGCAGGGATGGTAGCCTTTGATGTTCGATCAACCCCCTTTTGCCTCGCCGTGAACTCTTTCGTCGGCGTTTCCTAATCCCTATCTGGCAGGTGATGAGTGATTTTATTCTATATATATTACCTTAATCTTAGTATTAATTTATTTGTTATTTGGTGTGAATTTTGATACTTTAAATTGTATTTTCAATATAGGATTTCTGACTTACTCTAGGCCAAAACGTGATCAAACGGACAAATTTTGGAGCGATTTCAATTAGAGGATATTTGTGAGTTTTCAAGATTATTGTATCAAAATTTCGGATTTTTCTACTAAGCCGTTTAACCGTGGCAATGAAATAAAGGCCCAGTGTGCAACCTGCCTAGATTGACGTGTTTGGTTATTTTGGAGGTCAAGATAGCATATTTTAAGGAATATTCATTTTGAGGATTTGTTGGGACGACTTAAGCTTTCAAAAGAGATCTTTTGGGACAAAATCGAAGTTGATTTGGTCAGTCAAAAGTTTTATTTTTTGAGAAGTCCGAATTTCAGTTCAAATAAGAAACCTTTTATTTGCTAATTTATTATTTTATTATGTCTCCTAGTTTTATTGTAAGACATTTTCTTGGTCGGGTTTTATTTTGCATTAGTATAAAAAAAAACTATTTAGCCATTAGGGTTTTCGAGGGAGGGAGGGAGAACACATCAATTGGTAGAACATAGAGAGCTTTTGACGATTTGTATTTCAAGGTGTTTTCTATCCTTTCTCTATTTCAATAAAATTCCTTTTGTTTTATGGTTGTTCATAACTAAATTCCTTTTGCTAGGGCGAGGTTACGAGCCTTAGCATGAATATGTAGGCTTTATTCAATTGCTTATGATGTTATGCATACTTGCTTTGAATTATTAATCACTGTGTTTAAACTGTCTTTATATCTTAATGCTTGGCTACCATTAGGATGTTTAGATAAGTAATTGGATGCAATTCGGTCGGAATATGACCGGAGGATTGAGTATTTCTTCTTGTGGTTAATTATTGTAATTTCATTTAAAGCAAGTATCACGCTCTTAGGGGTTGCAAGGTGTTGCAAAGGGTTTTCACAAAACTTAATGAGTCTTGCATGTTCATATTTGATCTGAATATTATAGACAAGTTGTATGTTAGATATACGTTCTTACTTGAATATCATGAGGAGAAAATGTTTTTTCCCCCGCCCATTTTCGTCTCCAATGCCCTTCATCAGCCCTTGTTGTGTGTTTGACCTTCTTTACTGCCGATAATAGCAAAGATGGTGCTCGGGAGGGAGGGGCAGCACCCAACTCGTCAAAGAAACAACTTGTTCCCGAAGCCGTTGATGTCGCCGGCCACGGGCAACCACTCGATGACCAAGCCTCCCACAACGATAACAGAAGATCCTCAGCCCCTCATATTTCAAGCGGAGAAGCCTGGATCCAGTCTTTTGGCAAGGTATTTGGAAGCATGTCACGAGTGGTCTTCGGTCGTTGAAGTCAACTCGCTGCCATAGGAAATTGCGAAAGCCAGTTTCAAAGGGGTCCTCAACCTCTAGGACTGCCCCCAATATCTCCCCCATACTTATTGCATTTTTCATGGTGCAGAGATGTCTTGGGACCCCATGTGCCTGCCACAACTTGATAGTGAAGGTGTAATCCTTGTTAAACCAAGGGTTCCCCTCGAGGAGTCGTCTAGCCACCGCCTCCTCGCCCACATTGATAGCATAAATGTTGGGTTTGGCCTTCAAAACCTTGACAACTCCCATCTTATTCCAGGCAATACGCATCACCTCCTTGACCACGTGCTCAGATGGCTCATTATCAGCCAACAAGCTTCCCACTAGATGTATATTATCATCAAACCTCTCTTCTAGATCTAGACTATCTTCGAAGTTAACACTTAGGTAGTGGATAGCCTCCTCACCACTGGCCATTATGAGAGGATAAATGAACCCAATGGCGAGAGAAACCACAGGCACAAAGATGAGAGAACCTTACTTCGCAGTGGGTAGAAGTAGATCTCCAAGCTGAGTAGCTTGAAACTCACCGGAAAATGGAGCAAAGCATCTCCTTGTGAGGAGGCCTCAACATTACCTTAGATTGGGTTTATGTAACGTGCAGACTTGGTTGGCCTGACAACTTGGTTCTACTACCGACGTCCTCTGCTTAAATTCGATATGTATGAGCTGAACTTGTTCCTCCATTCGCTATATTTTGCCAAAATTCGTCTAAGGTATCAGCTCATCAAATTACTTCTTAAAGCACAAATAATCATCAAATTATTTTAAATTCACATCTCCTTCAATTTCAAGTTTTGTTATATTTGTGCTTTAAGAAGTAATTTTGCACACTTCTTTTTTCTAGCCTTTAGATAGAGTCTATAAATCAAAGGAAATTAAATGACAGAAATAAATCAAAGTATTTCAGAAGGGAAAAAATGGTGTACGGAGTGGACATATTTATCCCAGGCTCTACCCCTTTGTTGGAAATCAAATCATAGAGAAATCCCCATGATTGTTGTAATCATCTTCTTCTACGGGTAATCGCCTTATTAGCTCCTAAATTAGAGCAGAAGAATTCTTTTTCCTAGTTTAACTAAATGTAATCTGTATATATTTGTATATGTTGGGGTTTAAAGAGACTTCACTACTTTGGAGATGTTTATCTCCAAAGAAGAATGTAACGCAGCGGAAATTGATAGGCAAGAGAAAAAATACACTCAGGGTATAACACACAAAAAACTTTTATTCTCACACAAACTAATACAAGAGGAATCACTCAAACACTCTTAGAAGCTATGGATGCTTCTTCTACTAATTCTCTTTTCTTTTAGGGAGAGAGCCTTCTTGTCTCTCTTACTTCTTCTTTCTCTTTTCTTACTTGCTTGCTTAAACATAACAACATACTCTATTTATAGGCAAGTATAACCAACCATACCAAGTGTGAATACCAAGTGTGAAATCATCCTAGCCATTATTCATGACTCTACTAAAGTAGCCCACCACCATGGACTTTGCTTATGGACACAATGAACACATGCCATTCATGCTAGAATTGTCTAGCATTTTCAATGCATGCACCAACCACTTTTCTAGAAGCAAGATTACCATTCAACATCCCCCCTTAATCTTGTCTTGTGACGCCGATTGAGTTTCTCAGTCTGATAAAGTCTTCTTGTTTGAGTGGCTTGGTGAATATGTCTGCGATTTGGTCTTGAGACTTCACGTACTCAACTTGCACATCCTTTCTTGTAATGCACTCTCTTATGTAGTGATAGCGGGTATCTATGTGCTTGCTCCTGTCATGGAATACTGGATTCTTTGCTAGAGCTATTGCAGACTTATTGTCGACATAAATCTCTGTTGGTTCTTCTTGTGGCATGCTTAATTCTTTCAGCAAGTTTCTCAGCCATATTGCATGACAAACACATGCGGTAGCAGCTACGAATTCAGCTTCACAGGTAGATAGTGTGACAATCGGTTGCTTCTTCGACATCCATGTGAATGCCGTGTCTCCCATGAAGAACACAAATCCAGTAGTGCTTTTTCTATCGTCGGAATCTCCTGCCTAATCACTGTCGCTGTATCCAACAAGTTTGTAGCTATCAGAACTTGAATAGAACATGCTAAAGTTAACAGTACCTTTAAGGTATCGAAGAATTCTTTTGGCGGTCTTCAAGTGTGTAGTTGTGGGATTCTCCATGTAGCGACTGATTAATCCGACGACATACAGAATGTCCGGTCTTGTGCATGTCAAGTAGCGCAAGCTTCCCACTAGACTTTTGAAAAATGTTGGATCTACGCTTTCTCCTTGGTCATGCTTGGTTAGTTTCACTCCACATTCCACTGGCGTGCTTATGGGCTTGCAGTTGTCCATTTTGAACTTTTTCAGTATCTCTTTTATGTAGCTTTCTTGGGAGATGAAAATGCCTTCTTCATTTTGCTTGACTTCAATGCCTAGGTAGTATGCCATCAGCCCGATGTTCGTCATCTCGAATTCTTTGGTCATCACTCTTTTGAACTCTTCAAACATGCTTGGATTACTTCCGGTAAAGATTAGATCATCTACATATAAGCACACAATTAAAATATTTCCATCTTTGATTTTGACGTAGAGAGCATGTTCATGAGGGCACTTGGTGAAGTTGTTCTCCTGGAAGTATTTGTCGATGCGACTATTCCATGCTCTTGGCGCTTGTTTTAACCCATAAAGGGCTTTCTTCAGCTTCAGAACTTTGTCTTCACGCCCTTTGATTTCATAGCCTGATGGTTGTTGAATGTAGACTTCTTCTTCAAGCACACCATTTAAGAAGGCGGACTTCACATCCATTTGTTGAATCTTCCATTTGTTTTGAGCTGCCAAAGAAATTAGTAATCGTATAGTTTCCAAACGAGCAACGGGTGCAAATACCTCATCATAGTCGATTCCGGCTCTTTGACTATAGCCTTTCGCCACTAATCTCGCCTTGTATCTTTCGACCTCTCCATTGGCATTCTTCTTTGTCTTATACACCCACTTGACTCCGATGGCTTTGTGTCCTTTCGGAAGAATAGCGAGTTCCCATGTATCATTCTTCTGGATTGCATCAATTTCTTCATCCATTGCTTTCCTCCACTTAGTATCTTGCACTGCTTCTTGGAAGTCAACTGGTTCACAATCAGCAAAGAGACAAAAAAGTGTAGGATTATCAAGTCTTTCAGCTACATCATAGAGATCTCGTAGATTTCTTGTGCGTGGTACTTCTCTTTCATTTAGACTCCCACTTGATGATGTTGATGCTGGTGAATTGCCATGATTGGTTGATGTTGGTGAAGCAGGTGGAGTAGTGGATTCTTGTTGAACCTCTCTTGCTTGCTCTATCATCCTTTGTTCATTCTCTTCTTCAAATTGAGGAAAAAAATGAAGATCACCTGCATGTGAGCCAAAATCCCATTCTCCTTCTTCATCAAACGTCACGTCTCGACTGATCACCGTCTTCCCATTGTTTGGATTATACAACTTATAACCTTTTGAATTTGAGTCATAGCCGATAAAGATGAACTTCTCACTTTTGTCGTCGAGTTTGGTTCTCTTCTCGTCTGATACATGTACATGGGCTATGCTTCCAAAAACTCTTAGATGAGAGATACCTGGCTTTCTTCCACTCCATGCTTCTTGCGGAGTCTTTCCCCACACACTTCTTGTTGGAGACCGATTGGATAAGTAAACAGCACATGCTACAGCTTCTGCCCACATCTCCTTAGGCAATCTCTTGCTTTTGAGCATGCTTCGAACCATGTCGAGGATAGTTCGATTTTTTCTTTCTGCCACACCGTTTTGTTGAGGGGATCTTGGAACTGTCAAAGGTCGACGAATTCCATGTTCTTCACAGAATTCTTGAAATTCCTTCGAAGTGAATTCTCCTCCTCGATCAGATCTCATGGCTTTGATCTTGCAACCACTCTCATTTTCTACAGCGGCTTTGAACTTCTTGAATGCTCCAAAGACTTCTGATTTCTGCTTCAAGAAATATACCCAGGTTTTTCTTGAAAAATCATCAATGAAGAGAAGGAAATAATTATTTTTACCCAAAGAGCTTGGTTTTATTGGACCGCACACATCAGTATGAATGAGCTCGAGTGGCTTCTGGGCTCTTGTGGTCGACTCCTTTGGAAAGCTTTTCCTGAACTGTTGTGGCTTCAGGTTTTTCTGCCACACCTTTTGTTGATCTTTCTCCTCTTTCGTAGTTGCTATGGTTGTTGAAGTTCCAACCGCGTCCACGTCCATGTCCACGCCCACGTCCGCGACCTCGGCCACGACTTCTTTCGTATTGGCTTCTCTCGTTGTCGAAGCTTTCTTCTTTCTTCTTTGGCTGAACATGCGTCTTGAGGAGCTGCTCATCATTCCCTTGCCTCTTCTTATGTTTCTCTTCATATGCTTGTAGCGAGCCCATTAAATGCTCTATACTGATTTCTTCCAAGTCTTTTGTTTCTTCAATCGTCACAACAATGTGCTCGAATTTGGGGTCCAACGAGCGTAGTATTTTCTCCATAATTCTAACATCTTCTAACTTTTCACCGTTTCTTTTTAATTGATTAGAAACGGCTAAGACTCTTGAGAAATAATCGGAGATTGATTCAGACCCTTTCATTTGTAGAGATTCAAACTCACCTCTTAATACTTGAAGACGAACCTTTTTCACTTGTTCGGCTCCTTTGTAAGAGGTTTGAAGCTTCTCCCATGCTTGCTTGGCGGAGGTTGCACTCGAGACCTTCTCAAAGCCATTATCATCTAATGCTTGGTAGATGAGGTAGAGAGCCTTCTTGTCTCTCTTTCTTGAATCTTTCAAACTCTCCTTCTGGGCTTGGATTAGAGTATCTTCATCTTCTGGCTCGATGTAGCCTTTCTCCACAACTTCCCATACATCATGTGCTCCCAAAAGGGCCTTCATTTTGATACTCCAATTATCGAAGTTGTTGTTGTTGACCACTGGAACTTGGAAGGCAGCCATAGCGTTGTTCGCCATGGCTCTGATACCACTTTGTTGGGGTTTAAAGAGACTTCACTACTTTGGAGATGTTTATCTCCAAAGAAGAATGTAACGCAGCGGAAATTGATAGGCAAGAGAAAAAATACACTCAGGGTATAACACACAAAAAACTTTTATTCTCACACAAACTAATACAAGAGGAATCACTCAAACACTCTTAGAAGCTATGGATGCTTCTTCTACTAATTCTCTTTTCTTTTAGGGAGAGAGCCTTCTTGTCTCTCTTACTTCTTCTTTCTCTTTTCTTACTTGCTTGCTTAAACATAACAACATACTCTATTTATAGGCAAGTATAACCAACCATACCAAGTGTGAATACCAAGTGTGAAATCATCCTAGCCATTATTCATGACTCTACTAAAGTAGCCCACCACCATGGACTTTGCTTATGGACACAATGAACACATGCCATTCATGCTAGAATTGTCTAGCATTTTCAATGCATGCACCAACCACTTTTCTAGAAGCAAGATTACCATTCAACAGTATATCCTTGTACAATTGTAATCAATCAAAGAAATTCAATCATTCCAAATCATCATATTATACTAAATTAAGATGGTATCAGAGGTAGGGTTTCCCTAGCTCCTGATTACCTATCAGTGTACCTATTGCAGGCTCTTCTCTTCATAGCCTCTTCAACTTTACACGGCTTCCATAGCCTTTTCATTCTTGTTTTCCAGATTTCAACATGGCTGGAAACGATAGCACCAATTTAGCTTCAGACGTTTCAAGTCCATACTATATTCATCATTCTGATAACCCAAACAATTCCTTAGTTTCCCAACCACTGAATGGGGAAAATTATGCTACCTGGAGTCAGGCCGTCCACATCGCCCTTATCGCCAAGAATAAGATTAGTTTCATAGATGGAATGTTGAAAGCACCATCTCCAGACAATAAACCCACTGAATATGCTTTATGGGATCGCTGCAACAAGATGATATTATCCTGGTTTGTCCAATCCGTCACGCCTGACCTTGCTTCGTCAGTGATTTTTGCTGAGATCGCTCCCCGAATCTACCACATTCAGAAGGCAATCGCCTCTCACTCTCAAGGTTCGATGTCTGTGGCTACTTACTTCACAAAACTACAAAATTTATGGGATAAACTAGCTTCATATAGAACTCCACACACGTGCTAGTGCAAGGGAAAAATCTTCTTTTGAAAAATATCATGAACAGGACCAAACCATGCAATTTTTGATGGGATTAAATGATTCCTATAGCGTTGTTCGAGGGCAAATCCTACTGATGGATCCGCTTCCAACTGTTCGCAAGGCTTATTCGTTAATAGTCAAGAAGAAGCCCAGCGTGAAATTGGTTCCACCAACACAGAGAACTTCTCAGTTGCTGCCGCGATACGAAAATTCAGCAACACTTCTAATTCGAATAATCATTCAAATTCGAATTTAGGACGAAACAGAGATAATGCACACTGTAATTACTGCAACAAAGATCATCATAAGATTGAAACTTGCCATAAACTCCATGGATATCCTCCAGGACATCCACGACATTGTGACAATAGTGGCACCAACAGGTCAGGTAGCAGCAGTACCAGCACTGGTGGATGCAGCCACAACAGTGGGTCGAAATGCCCAACATCCTCTTTTGCCAATCAGGTGAGCCAACCATCAACATAACGACCAATCTGGACAGACATTCCATACAGATCACTTGGCACACAATTTCCAGAATATTCTTGCTGGCCTTTCTGAGGAACAGTGTAAGCAATTAACAGTGGCCATGGTAAATTTCTCCAAATCAACTTCTGCCAATTCCAATTCCTTTGAAAGCACCGCAGGTCCGTCATTTCCTCCGTCCATTAATTCCATGTTTTCTAATTCTTGGATTTTAGATAGTGGAGCCACTGACCATGTTACATATGATTCTTCTTCTTTTATTCATACCAATAAGTCATCCATTCCTACCATTAATCTTCCTACAGGGTCTTCGGTTCCAATTGATTCCACTGGAACCATTCTCTTCAATAAACATATAAGACTTGATAATGTTCTCCACGTTCCCTCTTTCCGGTTAAATCTTATGTCCGCTAGTAAAGTAACCAAATCCTTGCATTGTTGTATAATTCTTTTTCCTAATTTTTGTATCATCCAAGACTTGGCTTTGGGGCGGATGATTGGTTGGGGTAAACGATGTGGAGGTTTAAACTTCATGTCGCCAGTCAACCACAACTCAGTCACTTGTCATGCCACCATCTCCACCCACACCTAGCACCATCGTCTTGGCCACCCATCTTCAGCCTGTTTGTGTTTGCTTTCTTCTTCTATTCCTATTTTATCTAGAACTTTGGATAACAATAATTGTGTTGTTTGCCTTATGGCAAAACAAATGAGAAACCCTTTTGTGAACAGTTCTATTTCTTCTAGTGCACCATTTGAGTTAATTCACTGTGACATATGGGGTCCACATAAACAACGCACACATTTGGGGGCTCGTTATTTCTTAACTATTGTGGATGATTATACACGGTGCTCATGGGTTTTTTTAATGGTTCATAAATCTGAGTCTCCCTCATTAATTCAATCTTTCTTTCAATTCATTCACACACAATTTAATACCACCATCAAAACAATTCGCTCTGATAATGGCTCTGAGTTTTTATCTTTAAAACATTTTTTTCCTTACCAATGGAGTCGAATTTCAACGTACTTGTGTCTATACACCTCAACAAAATGGTGTTGTTGAAAGAAAGCATCGTCACATCCTTAATGTAGCCCGTGTGTTACGTTTACAATCCCATTTGCCCATCTCTTTTTCGGGGGAGTGTGTTCTTACTACCGTTTACCTCATAAATCGAATACCTCCTCCTTTATTATCCAACAAAACACCTTTCGAGCGACTTTACCTTCGTCCGCCCTCCTACGATCATTTGAGGATTTTTGGATGTCTTTGTTACGCCACTATTGTTCACCCCTTACATGAGTTTGATTCTCGTGCTCACCGTTGTGTTTTTGTTGGGTATCCCACCGGGCAAAAAGGTTGCAAATTATTCAATTTGCACACTCAAAATTTTTTTGTTAGTAAAGACGCTTGTTTTCACGAAGAAGACTTCCCTTTCAAACATATAAATCCCACTTCTAACCATGTTCTTCCACTACCTCAATCAGATATCCCCCAACCCATTATTCCCTTTGTCCCATCCAATCTCATCCCCACCACGCCTGATATTTCCCCTACATCTCTATCTCCTCCAGTTGATGCTACCCCACCCATTCCTCATGCACCCATACCAGCTCCCATGGACGAGTCATCCACTAACCCTCCACCCTCTCCACCTATTTTGCCTCCTTCACAAGCATCTCCACCACTTGATGTTTCTTGTCACACTACTCGTATCGTTCACCCACCTTCATGGCACAAGAACTATCACATGTATCTCGCGACGACGTAACCCGACCTTTCATTAACCTTGGCGCCACCTCCTTCTCAAGGTACTCGTTATCCGCTGTCTAATTTTCTTTCTTATTCTTGTTTTTCTCCTTCCCACCATGCATTTTTAGCTAACATTACAGGTGTCATTGAACCCACTTCCTTTTCTCAAGCTGTTGTTGATCCCCATTGGAGAAATGCCATGAAAGCCGAACTTGATGCCCTCATGCAGAATAATACCTGGACACTTGTTCCTTTACCATCTGGTCATAAACCCATTGGTTGCAAATGGGTCTATAAAATCAAGTATAATTTTGATGGGTCCATTGAGCGTTACAAAGCTCGTCTTGTTGCTAAGGGCTATACTCAGATTGAAGGTGTTGATTATTTGGAAACTTTTTCTCCTACAGCCAAACTTATCACTGTCCGTTGTTTACTTGCCATTGCTGCCTCTCGTAATTGGTTCCTTCATCAATTGGATGTCCAAAATGCTTTTCTACATAGGGACCTTGACGAAGTAGTCTATATGGAAATTCCACCTGATCTTCGCCGACAGGGGGAGAATTTGGTATGTCGGCTCAAAAAGTCCCTATATGGATTGAAACAGGCTTCCCGAAATTGGTTTGCAAAATTTTCGCATGCTATTTAAGGAGCGGGTTTTCAACAATCCACGGAGATTATTTTACTTAACAGTCACAAGGCCTCATGTTGTTTATTCAATCGGAATTTTGAGTCAGTTCATGCAAAATCCACATAAGCCACATTGGGAAGCTGCCTTACGAGTATTAAGATTTATAAAAGGGGCTCCAGGTCAAGGGTCATTCTTTCCTTCCTCTAATAATCTAACACTACGAGCCTTTTGTGATTCTGACTGGGTAGGTTGTACCACCACGAGACGTTCCATTTCCGGATATTGCATATTTTTGGGAAATTCCCTTATATCTTGGAAATCAAAAAAGCAGACAACTGTGGCACGCTCATTAGCAGAAGCAGAATACCATTCTATGGCATTGACATTTTTGGAATTAACTTGGATACGATATATTCTTGAAGACTTGAAAGTCCCACAAAATTAACCGGCATCTCTCTTTTGCGATAATCAGGCAACTCTCTACATTGCAGCAAATCCAGTTTTTCATGAACGCACAAAACACATTGAAATTGATTGTCATATCGTGCGAGAAAAATTGCAAGCCGGCTTGATTTCACCATCCTATGTTCCTTCACACGCACAAGTAGTAGACATATTTACGAAACCATTGGGAAAGGAACAGTTTCATGCTTTAAGTGGCAAGTTGGGATTTCGTGATATTCACTCTCCAACTTGAGGGGGAGTGTTGGAAATCAAATCATAGAGAAATCCCCATGATTGTTGTAATCATCTTCTTCTACGGGTCATCACCTTATTAGCTCCTAAATTAGAGCAGAAGAATTCTCTTTCCTAGTCTGACTAAATGTAATCAGTATATATTTGTATATAGATAAGCTCATATTTACATATATTTTACATCAAATTCACTTGCCTTTTCTTAGTTAGTTCCTTATATTTTTGAGCTATTTACTTTGTTTTTGTGTTTTGTAGGATTTGTCAAGCAAAGAAAAGAAAAATAGCACAAGTGGGATTTTAAGTAACAAATTCGTCAAAACTGCCTATGCAGATCAGCTGACTTTGGAAGCAAGTTACGAACAGCTCAGAATGAATTAGAGAATGAGCCTTATATGCTTGGAAATCTACGGATGTCTATTTTCTGGAACATTTCGTGGATTGTTAATATCATTTTTCTAGAAGAAGTTAGGGCCGTTTTAACACTGAAAGGTTACCAACAGGCTGAGTAGTTTGTAACTGCAATGAAAGCAATAAACCCATTAAATCTAGCAGCCAAAACTGATGCAGCCAAGAACAAGTCAGCTGACACTTATTCAAATATAAAAGGGAATGGAATCAAAGATGAGGATTAAGAGGGAGTAATTGGCATAAAGGCTACCCAAAGAGTTACAATTGTTTTACCATTTCCTCTCACTTATTGTCATCACTAAATGGCTATTAGTGGGTGAGTTAAGGAGAAGAAAATGATGCAGTAAGAATTGGTTTAAAAGCAGCATTGAGGAAGGAAGGAAAGAGGAGGGGGATGCCTCAGTTGATTTCTTTCGGTTCTATCTTCTCAAACTCATGTCTATCTTTTGTTTTTATTTAAGGATTGTGTGTAACTAAATTTTTAGTAGTTAGGGGCTGTTTTGAAGCCCCGAATATGATTGCAAGTTTGTTATGACATTTCGTATGAATTACTTTTATGAATGGATGAAAATTGGTTCACTACTTGTCTCATTGATGAATTCTTTATGTGTTTTCTACGGATGCATACTTAGTAAGCATATCTAGGATTCTAATGCTATGAATATGTGTGTGCATGCCCTTGTCGAATGAGGACCTACATATGTTCTAGAGTAGTACTTGTTAATTGCGATTAACGTGTGAACCAATTTCTAGGATAAGTAAGACAACGCCAGTACTTACGATGCCTTGTGATGATTCAAACTCTTTTCGTTCTTAATGATTTCTACTTGTTAAATCTATGAACACGCCATTCTAGATTGCATGCTAGGAACTAAGTTAAGTTGAAAACGCCATTCTCTTAACATACTACATAAGAAAGAGTAATAGGTTGAGTTCTAACATTGAGCCAACTTGAGCATCTTCATCTGGAAATAAAAGGAATTTGAATGAAACATAACATGTTTGCATGATTATTTGGTGGTGGATAGCAATTCCCCTAGCTCGTTTTTCTTAATTTATGAACTACTTAAATTTTGTTTCTGTTCTGTTTTTGTTCGATTTAATTTAAATAGCAAATCAACTCCAAAAATCCCAAAACATTGTAGAAGTGTAGCTCTATGTGTCTAGTGTCTGCATATAAAATTTCGTAGACTTTAGATTAGTGTAAGGCAGTCAAATAATTATTTTTCGGTGGCTGGTCAGTAGGGACAGCAACCAGTTTTTGTGACATTTTAAGTAGTTAGATAAAACAATATTCTGTAGGAAATACCCTTATTTTCATATGCTACAATTGAAAAATCTTAGTGTTAATAAGGAAAATCAATAGGACATTTGTGTGCTACTTTGTGGTGTGCTTTTAATCCTATCATATATCCTTGTACAATTGTAATTAGTCAAAGAAATTCAATCATTCCAAATCATCATATTATACTAAATTAAGACCTTTGGCAGTCGCTATTTATAGACTTGAATTTTTGTTCACCAAGTCGTCGACTTCTTCTGCCCGTTAATTATTTGATAAAACTAAAGGCATAATTATCTTGACTTGGTGCCCAACGATCTATTTACTTTGAAAAAAATCTTGTTACCTCTTCTGTTTGAATAAATCTTGATTTATGACACAGATTTTTTCTTGATTCCCAAGTGTAGTGCTCTCAAGATTTTATCCCTAATAAACTTCAAATATTTGATACCCTCTTGGTATTTTTGGTCCCTCAAAAGGAGGGTTTTTCGGTGTGAACTAGGGTTAGGGTTTATGCACGTTTCTTTTGGCGGCTCCGCTTCCTGATACTTTCAAGCGGCTGGAGGGTGTTCTAGGCTCTGGGGAGAGTGCTGTAGTTTTTGGTGTGCTTGTGGTGCTTGTGCGCGGGTAGCTTTGGTTTGCTATTATGGCGGCGGACTGTGACGGGGGGGATGTGGAGGATTTGCGTTCTCGGTTTGGGTCTAATTTAAGGTTGGCTGAAAAGGAACGGGAGGGTATCACTATTGATAGGAAGGCTGTGGAAGGGGTTTTGCTTGGATTTCAACACACTCTGGTCGCGGAAGTGCTTACTTCTCGGGACGTGCACGGCGAAGCTTTCGTTGATTGTTTTACGTCGCTTTGGCGGGGAAGAGAGGGTGTTTCCATTCGTGACCTTGGGCACCGTAGGTTCCTTGCCAGGTTTGTTGGACTTGGTGATCTGCAGAGGGTGATGGATGCGGATCAGCCTTGGACTTTTAAGGGTGATCTTGTGTTGGTGGCAGATCGAACGGGGGTGGGTTTGAACAGATGGGCGCCATTATCCCTTGCTATTTTCTGGGTGCAGATTCATAATGTTCCACCTCTAAGTATGACTGCTGCGGTTGCGGAATCCATTGGAGGGCTTATGGGGAGTGTTCAGAGGGTTGATACGTCGGTGAGTCGGGATTGTATTGGTAGGTTTTTGCGGGTTAAAGTTCGTTTCAATGTTCGTGAACCATTAATGCGTGGGACGTTTGTTAATTTCCCAGATGATGGAAAGGTTTGGATGGAATTTAAATATGAGGCTTTGCCGAAGTATTGCCTTATCTGTGGGATTATGGGGCATGCAACTAGGGTTTGTAAGGAACTTCTGGGCATGAATAGGTCAAGTGGTACAATATCTGGGGACTTGGAGGATAATCTGGTGTATCGAGGTTTGGATGCGGTGACTGATCTTCGGGGTAACACGCTGCGACCCGTGTTCCGAAGTGGGAGTCTGATGTTTCCACTAGGGGCGGGCATAGCCCAAGGCGATTGAGGGAGAAAAGGAATGATGAACGGGGTGGATCCTGGAGAGGTGTAAGATCCTTCTCGGTGGTACGGATGCGGGGATATGGAAATACTGAAGGTGAGGATTCCTCAAGTGGTGGCCATGGTACTGCTAGTGAGGAGACTGATTTATCTGATGCTGATGGTACTTCCTTGGTCGCGACAATTCGACGTCAGAGAGAGGAAGAAGAGAGGGCAAGGAAGGATAGAGAGGTGGCCTATGATGCGGGGTTAATTGGCCCGGGGGGAGTGGTTGCGGATGGGGTTGTGAATGTTATTCTTAAGGAGTTGCCTGAAGGAGAGGAAAAAGTTAATGGGGTGTGTGTGTCGCAGGAAAGTGGCAGGGAAATTGATTTGAATAAGGATGTGCAATTCTCTGGTGGTTTAATAGGAAATATGGAGGACATGGTGGTGGGAAAGGACCTGCGGACAGTGGAAGCGGGTCTGGGATTGCTCAATGATGACCCGTTTGAATTGGCACCCATTATTGAGGCTGTGATGAACGAGAAAAAAGGGAAAAAACATTCTTTTCAGGAGGTGGAATATGTGGAGCCAGTGATGTGTCTTGAACCAAAAACCAACCGTCCACGAAAGATGTTCTTATCTGCGGCGGAGGAGACCAGCCTTGAGGGGTCTCCCAAGTCCCCATGAAACTAATTTGTTCGAATTGTCAGGGTATCGGGGGTGACCTGACAGTTGACAATCTGCTGGAGCAAAATAGGCTTCACACCCCCGACATAGTGATTTTATTGGAGACAAAAAATCGGAGTAATCGCTATGTTTATTTAAAAAGACGGCTTGGGATGGAATTTATGCATGCTGTGGAGCCCAAAGGAATTGCGGGTGGTATGTGTATTTTTTGGAAGGAATATGATCACGTGCTGCTTGTTAAGTACGCGGATTTTTTTATTGAGGTAGGAATTTATGATGGTTTAAAATCTGAGACGTGGAGGTTGTTTGTGGTGTACGCGAGTACTGATGATAAGAAGAGAAGGGATCAATGGAAGGTTTTGTCTCAATGGTTTGAGGCTGCTGGTGATAAATGTTTGGTTATTGGTGATTTTAATGATATCTTGGATGATTCGGAGAAGGAAAGGGGTAATTATAGGTCTGTCGCTAGTAGGAGGGATTTCAGTGAGTTTATTGCTTCTAACGGGTTGCTAGACTTGGGTTTTGTTGGGTACCCATTTAGGTGGAGGAACCGTCGGGGTGAGGGGCCTATACAACAACGGTTGGATCGTGGTTTAGCAACCAATGGATGGGTTCATGTGTATCCAGATGCGAAAGTCCTACATGAAGTGCTTGAAGGGTCTGATCATGCAATGCTTATTTTGGATATGACCGTTATACCATTCCAACGACGGCGACGATTTATTTATGATCCTCGGTGGAACAAGGAGAAGGAGTGTCACGGCATTGTGGAGGCAAATTGGAGGCATAGTTTTGTGGGCTCTCGTGCATTCCAAGTGGTGGAAAAATTGAAATGGGATGTCGGGGATTGCAGAATTGGAGGCGTACAAATGGTGGGAATTCGAAGGTACGTATTGAGTCACTGAAACATGACCTCCGAAATGCCTATAAGTCTTCGATATTTGTGAATGATGAGGTGCGGCGCAAGGAGCAGAAATTAAAGACTTGGGTACGCAAAGAAGAGCTATATTGGAAGCTTAAATCTCGAACCCAATGGATCCAAGTGGGGGATAAGAATACTAAATTTTTTCACGCTCAGACAGCGGCAAGGCGACAGTGTAATAAAATCATTGGTTTGGAGGATGATCAGGGTGTTTGGTGTACCGAGCCCAGTCGGGTGGATACGATTGCAGTACATTATTTTAAACATCTCTTCCTCACATGTACTCCGGGTAGGGTTGAGGAGATAACGAATTGTGTTGAGGCTCGGATTTCTGTTGAGGATAAGAGAAGATTACTGCAACCGATTACGGATGAGGAGGTACGACAAACAATGTTCCAAATTCCTCCTGATAAGTCTCCAGGGCTAGATGGTTTTACGGGGAGTTTTTATCATGAACATTGGGAGGTGGTTGGTCGTGATATCATCGAGATGGTGAAGGCGTTTTGGATCTCTGGGAAACTTCTGAAAAAATTAAATCATACTTATTTGGTTCTTATCCCTAAAGTCCCTAGCCCGCGGTGCATGGCTCAGTTAAGACCGATTTCGTTATGCAATGTGGTTTGTAAGGTTATAGCTAAGCTTCTTACGAACCGTATGAAGTTGGCTATGCCGCATATTATTAGTGCGAATCAATCGGCGTTTGTGGCTGGAAGGCAGATCCAGGATAATGTTTTGGTGGTACATGAGATACTTCATTCTCTTAATCAACATGGCGAGGGGGACGAGGTGTCAGTGGCTATGAAATTGGATATGGCGAAGGCTTATGATCGTGTAGAATGGAGCTTTCTAATGGCCATGATGGGTGCATTGGGTTTTCCGGATGAGTTTCGGAATAAAATTGCGGAGTGCATCACGACGGTGACTTATAGTGTGCTGATTAATGGTGCCTCCACTGGGTTTATTCACTCGCAGCAAGGGCTTCGACAAGGGGATCCTATGTCCCATTTTCTATTTTTAATTTGTGCTGAAGGGTTCTCTGCTTTGCTGCGGAGGAGGGAGGAGTGGGGTGTGTTGCATGGGATGCGGGTGGTACCTGGGGGGATGTCACTATCCCATTTATTTTTTGCCGATGATGCTGTTATCTTCTGTAGGGTGGAGGAGGATGAAGTTCGAGTGGTTATGGATGTTTTACAATGTTATGAGGATGCCTCGAGGCAAGTTATAAATAGTGCGAAGAGTTCGTTGTATTTTGGGGCTCAATGCTCACGGAAAAAGAGGAAGGCAGTTATTAGTTGCACAAATATCACGGGCAAAGAAAAGTTTGGGAAGTACCTGGGGATATAGGCTGATTTTGGTTCCTCGAAGAAGGCGGTGTTTGAAGGGGTTCGTGAAGCGGTGGAAGGGCGAATAAATGGGTGGGCGGAGCAGTTTCTTTCCCCTGCAGGCAAAGAAGTGTTAATTAAAGCAGTTGCTATGGCCTTACCAAATTATGCGATGTCTTGCTTTAAACTTCCAGTGAGTCTGTGTAAGGAATTGGAGTCAGGTATTGCTAAGTTTTGGTGGCGGGGGAATAAGGATAAACACGGCATGCATTGGATTTCGTGGGAGAAAATGAAACAAAGGAAAAAATTTGGCGGGCTCGGATTCAGGGACCATGTGTCTTTTAATCTAGCTTATTTAGCTAAGATTGGATGGCACATTCTACATAATCCGAGTTCGCTCTTGGGACAAATTCTCAAAGAAAAATACTTTCCGGACTCTTCGTTTATGGCAGCTAAAATGGGTAGACGGTCTTCGTGGGGGTGGAAAGGTATTATTCAAGGAAGAAGGATTATGGAGAGAGGCATGAGGTGGCGGGTGATAAGCTCATATTTATATATATTTTACATAAAATTCACTTGTCTTTTCTTAATTAGTTCCTTATATTTTTGAGCTATTTACTATGTTTTTGTGTTTTGTGTGATTTATCAAGCAAAGAAAAGAAAAGTAGCACAAGTGAGATATTAAGTAACAAATTCGTCAAAACTGCCTGTGCAGATTAGCTGACTTTGGAAACATGTTACGAACAGCTCAGAATGAATGAAAAAATGAGCCTTATATTTTTGGAAAGCTACAGATGTCTATTTTCTGGAGCAATTTACGGATTGTTAATATCATTTTTCTAGAAGAAGTTATGGGCATTGTAACACTGAAAGGTTCAGAAAAGGGCTAAGCAGATTTGGCTAATAAAATGAGAAAGTAAAGGCACTTGTTTTGTGTTTTGCTTTGTCATCAACACTCAGCAGCAAATGGGGTTATGATTGCACTCATTTGGCTTTAAGCCGTCTCATACAATACTCTTGACCACATTGTTTGGTTTGATAGTTTATTCATGTCTACTATCCAATGTGATTCTCTTACTTATATGATTACCTTGAATGTGATTTGGAACGATTTCCTAAATCTCATTCATACTCTGGCCAGAGATTCTTAATCATATCATAGAGTATTCTCCCTCAAACGGTTTGAAGGTTAGAGATCCCTTGTTGCACATTCACTTGCCTCCATGGCTAAATGGCTTAACCCCAACTATGTCATGGACACCCTTTGATGGAGTGACTTTGACATAGTCAAAGATCAAGGACCTAACCACAAGACAACTATGATGCCTTAGGTCAAATAACTACTTTGCATTATCCCAACCATGAGTTCTCATGTGACATGAGTATGAGAACTCTTCGTTGATCGTGTTCAGTGGACTCATTCTCTATTCAGCACCTACATGCTTGTCTTGGTGTCAATCACACCAATGACTCGAGACCTGTCACTCTCCCTGAGAGAAGACACAGCACGTACTGATCTCAACGGACTGTCAATGCCCAATTGGCAATCCTATGATCAGGAACGTTTAGGATATGTATACGAAAGAGAATGGTCTCATGAATCTAACTTCTTTAAATTACATTCTCCTAATTACATATTCCTTGGACTTATCGTTTAAGCATATAACATTTATATGAGACGGCTTAAAACAATAATTTTTGCCCTTGATATTAAACTAGATTAGTTTAACATGTGAAATGTCCGTAAAGTATCATCATATGATTGGTTTTATGGCACATTTCCAACAATCTCCCACTTGCACTAGAGCCAATCAGCTTGGTCATCAGTGATGATACCTCTTCTGTAGTCATTTAAAAAATGGCTGAGTAGTAGGCCTAGACAATGGATATCTATATTTTATCCATAGAAGCAACCTTGAGAATAACGACGTCACCATTATACATGATTCTCAATCATGTGGTTCAGTCTCTCATTTGAGTTCGGATCTTGATGAGACCTTGATTCCCTGGCTTGAGCTATCGCCCCATTAGTGTCGTACTGTCGGTACACTAGAGACACTTTCTGGTTGGAACCGAATAGGGAGTTCATAAATGAACTTTCCCATCCAAACAACATTGTTGTAAGCTTCTATATGGCAATATATTTTGCATTCATAATGGAACACACTAAAGTCATTACTTTTAATGTTTCCATCCAAATATCTCTTTAGTCATAATAAAGAGATATCTGATTATCTCTTCATTCATAATGAAGAAACATCCAATGATGGATTAGATTCATAATCTAATACATTTACGCTTCCATTACGTTACTCTAATTCTTCCTCATTCTTTGAGGAATCTATCCTTTAGTATTTCTTAAATACTTAAGGACTCACTTGACAGTTGCCATGGTTCTGATCCTGGGCTTGCACTGATATCATCTTGTACCGTTCTAGGTACAACTCATATCAATGTTTTCATACAATATGAAATACGTAAATCACTTTTCTGCGTATGCATAAATGATTCTATTTACACATTATTTCTTTGGGAGTCAAAGGGTACGTTCCCTTTGAGAAGAGCTACCTCCTAGTCTCACTAGAGTTGTTCTTCTGATTGAAGTTTATCATCATATGAGAAACTTCCTAGCATCTTTTGTCTATTATTAGGGATTGATATAATCCAATTATATCTTGAAATCTATCATTGTAGAGTTCCATCCCACGTATATAGACTATGTCTCCCATATACATTCTATCGTTATAGAATGTTTAAAGTCATAACTTTAACGAAGAAGTATTCTGCTCATTTCCAAAATTAATATATCATATATGTGTATATATATATATATTCAAATTTAGGAACATGATTAACTCCCATTAATCTTTTGTAAACCTAGTAAACAAAAGATTCATTTACATCTTTATGAGAAATCAAACGATTTGATCTTTCTCTCATAAGACGTTTATAGCTCCCACTAGCTTGCTAAGATCCATGATGGATGGATCTCTACAACTTACATTTCTTGTGATTCATAGTTTTAGACATATTTTTTCAAGACTATCTCAATAATGGTTTCGGAAACCCATATTATGTCCAAACATTGAATCACCATTTAGTTGTAGCTAGCAATCTTAGAATTAATTGAAACCAAGACTACGTCAAAGATGGTTTCTTCAAAGTCAACCAATCTCTTTGATTCTAGTCACCTTAAGCTACCAATTAGCTATAAAGGTTTCATTATTTCGGGTCAAATGGTACTTTACCATTTCCTTGAGTATATGTTGAATATACACTCAATGTAGTCATAAGGATTTTCATTCTTATTTCTTTCGAATTAAGAGGTGTCATAAAGTGCAAACCATTCAACTGAGACAGTTTATAAATCCTTCTCGACTACCTTGGAGCTTGTGGTATAGGAACTAGGTTGTTATATTTGTTGATCACTATCTTGTCTTTCAAAGAACCCATTCTTTGAGTTCTATCCCTCGTTCATTTGCTCTATCTTAGGCAAATCCTAGTGTAGGATTACAATGAACTACCCAACAAACAACATTTGTTGGTTGGTTTATAGAAGTGATATCCAAATGTTAATTTAAGGATACCCACAAGATAATTCTTAAACAAATATTGCTTATTAGCACACAACCCCAAATCTTATCATGATTAAGATTTGTCTTTCTTTCCAACTACATCCTATGGAGTCATGAAAATTTTGGAAGATCTTCTAATTGACAATCATATTGTCTTAGAAGTATATATCCTATATATGGGTAATTGATAACATCCAACGAACTAAATTTTATTCGAGTTCGTTCTTTTTCTCAATGGAGAAATCCATTATCATATGATGCTTCTTTCCTTGATATCTTTCAAGGAAACTGTTCTAAAGTGTTACCTTTCCTTCGATCAAATCTAAGGAGGTAAATACTTTAGACATCTTACTCATCAACTTACATTTCTTGAATTCTTTGAAACCTTTTGCAAAGTATTCGGACTTGTGTTTATTCAAAATAAATGATAGTCCAACCGAGAGCGATCTTCGGTGAATGTCATACAACATGAGTAGTATTATGTTGTGGACAAGTGCCACTAACATTTAAGTGAATTAACCTCAACAACTTTGTGATTCTTTCTTCCTTTCCAAAAGAATAAAGATTCAAACATTTTGCCTCTATACAATTTTAACAAGAAGGCATTGGATCCGGATCTAACGATCCAAAGCATCCATCTATGACCAACTCGTAATTTATGTTTTAGAGGTATCACAACTCAGTTGGGATTAGTCACTACCTTGCAACCTTTTGGGTTTTAAGCATCGTTATATTCTAAACAGTTAACACTACCATATCATCTCTACTGTAGAGATAATCAATTAGATTACAATAATCTAATCATTCATTAATAAAGAACAATGTTTTGTCAAACAAAACATTCATCCATCTCTTATAGTGACGGAATTAAGTTCCTTAAAATTGGAATGTAAAGACAATCTTTGGTTTTTCCAATTTCTTTGGTAGTTCATATGAGGAAGTAAGTACGTGAAGGGAAAATTAGGAGTTTCATGTATGGGATTTCGAAATGACTAGCATGCATATACAATTCAAAATTTATATACATAAGCAACGGAAGCATGCAACACATATAATCAAAGTTCTAGTCATGCAAATCCCCTTCAAGGTTCATAGGTTTATATATAATGCATCAAAAACATTTAACTTAAGAACAAAGTCAAGGAATAGATCTATACCTCTTGATCTTGATTTTAGACCAAGGATGGACCACCTCCAAGCCCTTTGCTCCTTGAAGTCCTTGAGCCTAGCCTCCCTCCTTGCCTCCTCCACTTTGTTAGTAAGAGTGCTCCAAGGTTCTCCTTAAGTTTCCAAAGTAGAAAACCTCTAAAGATCCACACCCACTAGTGTAGTGAGATGGATGGAGGAATAACCAAAGGGTGAAAGATTTGTTAGTAAAATCACCCCAAGGTGGCCGGCCTTTGTAGTGTTTTAGAGAGATGTTTCTTTTGCCTCTTTGTTGTTTTAAACACACAAAAACCCTAAGGAATAAATCTCTATAAAGTTCCTTATATAGACAAAAAGAAACCTAGTCAACAAATTGACTTCCTATCTCTCCCAAACCCTTTAAGTGGCCGGCCCTTTAGTGTTTGGTTTGGGCTTTGGGTTTTTATTATTTCAAGTCATCCTATGCTTGAATAAAAGCCCAATGGGTTTAGGCCCAATGGGCCCAATTAAACCCGAACGTTTCTTTAAGCCCAAAACGATCTTTTATCGCTTTTACGATTTCTTTAGACTTTCTAAATTAATCAAAACACTTAATTAATCCAATTAATTATTTCCTTCATCCAGTAATTACTCACTACAATAGTGTATCGGTGTACAATCATTTTAGGTTCTAATTAGTAAGGCAGTGAGGTGATTGGCATCAATCCAATTGATTATATTTAATTCAATCACTTAGTGAATTAAAACTTCCTTTTAATTCACCTTTCTTCTTCGACGACTACATTTAATCATCTAGAAGAACTCACAAGCCATGAGTGACATCTAACCATATATCATGGCTACCCAAGCTAATGTAGAAGTTGTTTGGAGAACCTATTCAGTTGGAATTACAATGTAATTCGATCATTCTCTAAAACAATACTCTCAATCACTTTACTAGGGTATGGATATATTATGTCAAACCCCTAATGTGATTATTCCTTCTTATATGATTCAATTGAGTCGTATAGGAACACTTTCCTTTATTACGCTCGATACTTCGGCCGAAGATTCCCGAATCATATCTTAGAGTATTCTTCCTCTCTTATCGAGGATTAGAGATTCCTTGTTGCGCATACACTTGCCTTCATGACTAAGTGGCTTAACCCCAACTATGCCGTTGACACTCCGATAGAGCGACTTTTGACATAATCAAAGATCAAGTACTTAACCACAAGACAACGACGATGCCTCAGGTCAAAGGACTACTTACATTATTCCAACCATTAGAGTTACTTGCTTGACATGTGAGTAGACCTCCATGCAAGTACTCTCGTTCGATTGTGTTCAGTGAACTCATTCCCTTAATGAGCACCTACATACTTGTCTTAGTGTCACTACACAAATGGGATGAGACTTTCCATCATTCTATTTGAAGCGGACACAGTATGTACCGGTCTAAGCATTGTCAGTATCCCTCCGACAATCCAATGACCAGGAACCTTTTGGACATAATGGTTATGTGAAGAAGGTCTCTGTAGTCTAACATCATTAGATTACTTCTTCAATCGATCCATTGTCCATGGATTCACTATTTAGGACATATATCGTTTATTGAGATAGTCCTAATTAGTATCTTTGCCATTTGATGTATAAGAGTCATCTATACATCGATTCATTTGTCCTGAAAGGTTTCTTCCAAAGATTGACTTTCAGGGCATATTTCCAACAATCTCCCACTTGCACTAAAGTCAATCACTAGTGTATCTTATACATCTTGTCGAGAGAGCTTATGCTCGTAGGTTAACTTGGTTATGTATTAATCCCTTTTATTATTTAAAAGGGATTTACTTATCAAATGTTTCCAAAACATTTGATGATGTCTCTATCTTGTGTTCGAATACTTTGATGAGACCTTGATTCCATGGCTTGAGCTATCGCCCCATTACGTCGTAGTATCCTACTAACGACCTTATGGTTTGGATTCAATCATTGGTTCTATAAGAACCATTTCATTCAAAACACCTTTTGAAGCAGTTTCTAAAACAATATATCGTTATATATTTCGTTTGTATACTTTATACAAACTTTGCTCCATCCTTGAGACCATTGTAGTACAATACTAACAATTCATTCATATGATTAGTACTTCATCCATTATGAAGTTCCATTTGTTAAAATGGCTTATTTTTCACTTTGGTTTATAACCTAAGTGAATGCACGCTTCCAGAGTCCCACTCTGATGTTTCTTTCATAAAGGCAATAATACTCTATCAGTTGCTTTGGTTCTGATCCTGGGATATAGTAATATCTTAAAGTGACAACCCCTGTGGTTCTTCACTTTTGGATATCTATTTCACAAGTCAATACATGTGTCCCTTTTGTGATTTTATGACACATTCATTATAAGGGTCATGAAAGTGACTTTCTATCATATAAGAAAATGCTTTCTTAAATCTTCAACATTTGAGATTTAAATTCCCCAAATAACATCCTTGAGATAGCCTTGCTATATCAACAAGTCCAATTTCAAGTCTATACTTTAAAATTGACCGTGTCATGTTTTGTCAAATTTTCGAGTAACATCTATGTTTTATCAAGCCTATCAAATAGACTTTATTCATATCTTGTTGCTCAAATTATGACATCACTCCCAATGGCCTTGTTGTAACTTAGCATTCATTCAAAAATTTAACACTTATATTTTTCTTGATTTGAATGCATATTGCTCCCATTAACTTGTCTTAGATCCATTGACAATCGTTGAGATCCATTAGCTTATTGATGATGTCTCAACTATTTTGAGAATATCAACAACTCTAGCTAACACAAGTTATTTAAACGAATCATACACAAAAGAATTCCTTCTCAAGTAATTCCATGAAATGTGTGACTTGCTTTATCAAGTCTATTCATTTAAATTATATGGTGTCATACACCATACTACAAATTTTAGTCATACTAAGACCTTTAATGTAGTCATATAAGAATTATCCAAGTCTATAGTGGAAGCATAGCTCCTACTAAGGATATAGAAACTCAACCATTCCTTCTAGGTGGTTGATATAATTCTTTATCAAAACTACATGGAGCGTTATAGTTACATAAGATGTTGAATTTGGATTGTCTTGTTGTTAAACTATATGTTGTGACTCATTTTGAAACTATTCCCCTTTTATTTCATCAACTTGTCCATATGCTTAGTTATTTAGCTTGTTCTCATAAAAGAGAATGATGGACAACTCCCAACATATAACCATTTTATGCTAGGTTGACGAAACCAACATTCAAAGACTATTCTTTAGAATGTCGCACAACATAGAATTTTTAACGTTTGAAGATCTTGAGTCTTTTAACAATTAAAATTACAAACTCTTAATAATAGTCAAGTACTATTATTCTTTAGACAACTATAAACCAATCATATTTCAAGTTTATATCCATTTTCACACCTCCCACTATTTCTCATGACTTTAATGAGAAAACATTTCATACATTCAAAATGTATAAACGTGGAGTATATTGGTAGAAGACATTGTGTAGTAGCTTTAAAACATTTCAAGCTTATTTGTTTCAATCTTCACTAAGTTGATGTCTTGTTATCAAGTGACTAAAGTCTCTAAACATTTTATAGATTTATTCACTTCTTTCTTGGTTTAATTACTAACACAATTGACATTTTAAAACCCTTTAATGAATGCCCAATTAGTTGTTCAAAACTACTAATTGAATCAAGAGTGATCTTGATCATTGTGTTTCAAGTGATAACCATATAAGAAACGTTTTTCTTATTACTTATATCATTATAATGCGATCTTCATTTTCTTCAAGAAAGGATTCTCTAGACTTTTGTCAATTCATATAGAACTCATAGGTAGACAAATGGAACCAAATCTTGAGATTCATTGTATCCTTTTATGTCCTACATGTGAGATCTATCAATAATTGATAAATCTAAAGTTTGGTTATTACATTACAATAAGTGATATAACTTTTGTATCTCATCTAGGATACAACAAGACAATTTTCAATTCATAACACTACTTTTAAGGAAATAATATATTAGAAGGCATTCATCACATTACTTTAATATGATATTTCAAACATTCATAATGTTTAATACAAAAAGAATTAGCTCTATACATTTAGAGACTAATTTAAATACCTTTATACATTTAGGCACTAATAGTGGTCTTCCATCATATGAATCCACTTAATAAGTTCTTAACAAAATAAGAAAGTTTAAAGACAATCTTTAAATGCCTAACAAACTTCCTAAGTAGTAAGCAAAAACATATAGTGGCCGAACCCTTCTCCACATTTTTCTTTGCTTGTTCCTCTTCTACTTGGCTCCTCCACCTATATACAATTATACAAGTGATTAGTCCTTTATATCAAATATAAATATTTAGAAGATCTAACATTTAGAATTGAAGATAAGAACATAAACCATACCTTGTGGCTTGTCCTTAAGAGTTGCAAGGTATAACCTGCAATTCCTCTTCCAATGCCCCTCCTTTCCACAGTGGTGGCAAGTCCCTTTGGGCTCCATTGCACTCTTTTTCTTCACTCCTCCTTTCGGCTTAGGAGTGGGTGACTTCTTCTCCTTCCCTTTGCCTTTGCCTTGCGGCTTGGCCTTGGAAGATGATGGCTTGTTGTAGGCTACTGCAGCAGTTCCTACAACGTTCTCTTTCTTCATAGTCTTCTCGGCAGTTACTAACATGTTTAGTAACTCAGAGAGAGTACTATCCATCTTATTCATATTGTAGTTCATTACAAACTGCGAAAATGAATCAGAAAGAGAAGCCAATACGAAGTCCTGGGCCAATTCCCCGTCAAGTGGAGTACCTAGGTTCTCCAATTGTTCAATGAATCCTATCATCTTCAGTACATGTTGATGTACTGGTGCCCCCTTGACCATCTTGGTCTTCACAAGTTCACAGACAGTGCTAAAGCGACGGTTGCGCGTCCCTTCACCATATAACTCCGTAAGATGAAGTATAATGGAAGATGCACTGTCCATGCCCTCATGCTGTCTCTGTAGCTCCTCATTCATGGAAGCCAACAGATAGCACTTGGCTTGTGTGTCATCCTCAACGTGCTTGTCATACTTGGCACGTTCATCCTCAGTAGCCTCAGGGCCGAGAGGTATGTGAGGTGGAGCCTTATCTAGTACGTAAACAATTTTCTCCAATGTTAGGAGAATCTTGACATTACGATACCACGATGGGAAATTGTGCCCCTCTAGGCAATGCTTGTCGAGTATTTTCGCGAGTGTGCTTCCAACCATATCTATATACATAAACAATAAAATAATTAGATTGATTGTTGATTAAGTCAAACGATTCGGGTCTTTAAACCGAATGACACCACCCACCATTTTTGGCAAATTCCATATCCCTCAAGATGGAATCCGGGAGATTTCAAAGAAAGCTCCTAGCGGGTTATGGGAGGCTCACTATTACCAAGCCCACCTCACGATGATACGATGTCGGCTAGCAACAATAATAATGAGAGGGTACACTTACCCATTCACAACAACCTCTTGTGATTACCCATCCTTTTGGCCTCTAGAAAACAATGCCTCACGATGATACGATGTTGGCATCATTTATCTTAGTTAAGTTTTTCCCACCATGCCGGTTTAGCTAGGGGTTCAAGTATGACCTCACGATGATACGATGTTGGCCACACTCGTTGCCTACCTTAACCTCATCAAATGTTTTAAATAAACTCCTCCTGAATATAAGCATGCACTTTGAACTTCCCCATGATAGGGTGAAGGCGGTGTACAAGTCATAAACGCTTGGAGCCTACCATGGTGGAAGGCCACGAAAAAGTGTTCTAAGCACTCTTACGCTTACAACTTAATATTGTTTGTTTGAGGGATTTTTAAGGTCTCATCAATTTTATTTATTTAATCACATTCAAATAAATTGTCCTATTACAACTACTAGTCCAAAGTTAATGAAATTAGTAGCATATGATATCCCTACTATTCGTTTTCATAAAACAAATCAATATCAAAACATTTTTCAAAATATTGGAGATATATATGACTACTAATTGTATTCATTATAGTTTAGTAGCGTATGATACTCCCACTATTTGTTTTAAGAAAAACAAATCAATATCAAAAACGAATTTTTCAAATATTGGAAGTAACTACTACTACTAAGGTTTTTGCATTCCTTTGAAATTGGACTTTATAGTTATCTTAGGCTCTTGGATGACCATGGACTTATTAGGTTATTGCAACAACGAGCCAACATTGTTGAATATAAACTCGGGGAGGTTGTGTCAATTTAATTACGTGCTTTTCAATCCAATTAAAACATTTTCATTGAGCCATTAGAAATGAAAGACAATCATTCATTGCTAATTAGGGCATTGGACCCTTTTAATCTTTAATCTCATGTCAAAACCCTCTTTTAGTTATGTCTCCTTACCAATAGTTAAAGAAACTCTAGTCTAGCACTAAAGGGAATCAACTAACGAATAGAGATTAAGAAGTAATAAGAATTACAAACCGATTTGTACAAATTCCTATAAATTACATATACTAAAAGAAAGGGAGAGATTGATTAATGTCAAACATGACAAGGTCCAATTAAACAGTAATTAAAACACATTCCCAAGGTTCAAACAATTTGATTTTAGCGCCTTATCTCATAGCTCAATTATCGTTTAAGGCATAAGTCCATAGTCACCCATTTTTCTAACTACTTAATCACATTAAATAATCAAATGGAATACAACATAAACATTTAGATTTAGTGCATATAGGCATAATAGTATTATAAGTTTAAACAACTAATAAAATTAAAATCAAATATTTTAACTTTTTAGATGGTTTGGGGCCTATTATGTAAATATCAAAAGTTAGGGGTAAAAACGTAAATACTTGAAAGTATAAAATATCAACTTTTCAAAGATTACAAAATAGCCCCACAAGTGGATAAATCCACTAGAGAGGCCGGCCACATTAAGGGGATGGGAGGTCTCTTTGATGCGAAAATTAACTAACGCACAAATTTAAACCCTATTTGTGACGATTGTAGTAATGATGTAAGTAGGGTATCGTTCTAGGCCGGGGATTAACTAGGGATGCTAACCAAAGTAAAATTAAATTAAAAACGTAAAAACAAAATTTAAAACACTAAACTAGACTCAAAACACTTAACTAGAATAACTCCAAATAAAACTAACAAATAATCTAAAATAAATCAAAAGACTCAAAATAATTCAAAACTCAAGAAAACACAAACTAAATTGATTTCTAACAAATCTAACACTTTAAAATAAACGGGGGATTGATTTTTGATGAAAAGTAAATTAAACTTAAATAAATTACAGAATTGACAAAAGCATGAAATTAAGGTGAATGGATGAACGACGGACTGGCTAGAGGGTTCTTCTCCACACATGATACATATGCAACCTAAATTGATTTTCAGTTGTTCTTTCAATAAATTGTAAATTCTCAACGCCCCAAGTTAATTAGGTCCGCTTAAATTAACCTTCAGATTTTCCTACTTTTATTAGGTTGGATGATTGCATACGACAACCCAAAACATTCCCTACAAGTTCCCTACATGAATTGCATAATAGAGATACAAGCAAGAATCATTAAGTTTTATGAAAATCATAAGCATTGACGAGGCACTTGTTACTATGAATTGCATGAAACTTATGCCAAGAATTTACCTAACACGATTGTGGTCAACAACCTTTACTACTTGTGAATATAAGTTCATAACGATTAGGTGAAATTTCACTTATATTCTAGCATCAAATTCATGCATGTAAATTAAGTATGCATCCTTAATCGACATACAAAAATAAGTTATCAATCAAGCAGTTAAGCAAATTAAATCACAACTCAGAAATCACAACTGAAGGTAATCAATTCAAATTACAAATATATCCATGGTTTTGAATTAAACTCTAGCCAAAATAAAATTAGTTACACATTATTAAAATTAAAACAGAAATTAAACTTGAGTTTGAAGGATTAAACCGAATGAGGACTGCAGTGTTGCTTCTGACTTCTGTTCACACCGAGAGGATTGCACAGTTGCTTATCCGTGCTGACTGCCCAGCTCTATTTCCTGTTCTTTCACGCTGCTGCGTGCTGACCTCCAGGCCGTGCTGACCTTCCTGCACCGACAGTCTCCACACGCCTACTCGCAAGCTGCAAAGGCAGCTTGCCTGTTCTCCTGCGCGCTGCTGCCCCTCTCGCTGTTTTCTCTCTCGCTGCAACTGGCAGCGCCCGAGACCTCCCGCGCTGCACTCACTGTCACGCTGCCAAACCTGCTCCTCACGTCTCTCCTCGCAAGCTTCACCCAAGCTGCCAAAGCAGCTCTTGCTCGCTGCTCCCTGGACTCCCCGCTGCTTGCTTCGCGAGCTGCTCTCGCTGCCCTCTCGTCGTTCCTCCTGGTCTGCCCCGAGGTTTCTCGCAAGTCGCTAGGAAGGCCCTGGCGTCAGCCCTCCAGACCTCCAGGCAGCGTCCTCCTCTACGTTCCTGCTAAGCCTCACCGAGAGCTCCCTCCCAGCTCTCTGCCCAGTCACGGCACCAGCTGCCTTAGCAGCTTTCTTGGTTTCTTTCCTTATCCCCCCCCAGGGCAGCCCCGAGGCTTCCTCCTTATTTATTTAGTTCCTCCACTTCACGATGGGAGCTCCACTCCCGTGTCCCCCAATCCGTGCGCTGCTCCTCCACTGGCCGAGCTGTCCACTTCAGATTTCTATTCTTTTCTGCCCATTCTTCCAACATGCTGCCCTATTATATTATTTCTGCCATCCACATTCACGTTCACATCTTATATATATATATATTTATTTATTTATAATACTATCTTATTTTTATTAACCAAAATTAGTGGGCAAAGCAGTTTTTACGATTTTATTACTAAAAATCACACTTATGCTAATTTTATTTTCTTAGCTAGATAAATTCGATAAAACACCAAAACAAAGTAAATAGTACAAAAATATGAGGAAATAACTAAGAAAAGACAAGAGAATTTGATGTAAAATATGTATAAATATGAGCTTATCACTCTTACACACTCTTACACAACATGCATCAAAAACCACATTATGTAGAAAAAATTAAATTTTGCTTGTCACTTGGTTTTGCTTTGAAGACTTTAGTGAAAAGGGTGATGGAAATCCTCCTAGTCAAGTCTAGGGTTTTATAAATTTATTATATGGTTATGGATGGTATGAACATCATCCAAAACCACAAAACAATGCATGAAAACCAAATAAAACCATTTTCACCAAAAACCAAACCATGAACACCAAGAACAAAACCATGAACATATTTTCAAGATTTGTATATTCTTGGTGATTTTTCAAACCCAAAAACCAAAGTGACAAGAACTCTTTTTCTAGCTTTAAAAGGATGTGAGAGTGGTTTTCAATAAAACACAAACACAACCCAAAACCACCCCCCAAAACCGTGCCCTCCCTTTTGGTTCAAAAAACCCCAAATTTTGTTCATGACTTACTCTTCATTCATGCATACAAAACAACTTTTACATGCACATCTTTTTCAACTCTTGATTCATATTTTTCAACCATTGAAAAACAAAAGATAAACATACTTTAAATGAAGAAATAATATGTCAAACTAGTTCTAAACTCATTTTTCATTCATGCATACAAAACACTTTTTGCATACATATCTTTCTCAACTATTGACTAACATTTTTCAACTATTGAAAAACAAAAGATAAACATATTTTGAATGAAGCAATAATCATGTCATGCATAGTATTAATACCCATATGCATAAAATCCAAAAGGACACATTATACATAAACCTTTGGCTCTGATACCACTTGAAGGGAAAATTAGGAGTTTCATGTATGAGATTTCGAAATGACTAGCATGCATATACAATTCAAAATTTATATACATAAGCAACGGAAGCATGCAACACATATAATCAAAGTTCTAGTCATGCAAATCCCCTTCAAGGTTCATAGGTTTATATATAATGCATAAAAAACATTTAACTTAAGAACAAAGTCAAGGAATAGATCTATACCTCTTGATCTTGATTTTAGACCAAGGATGGACCACCTCCAAGCCCTTTGCTCCTTGAAGTCCTTGAGCCTAGCCTCCCTCCTTGCCTCCTCCACTTTGTTAGTAAGAGTGCTCCAAGGTTCTCCTTAAGTTTCCAAAGTAGAAAACCTCTAAAGATCCACACCCACTAGTGTAGTGAGATGGATGGAGGAATAACCAAAGGGTGAAAGATTTGTTAGTAAAATCACCCCAAGGTGGCCGGCCTTTGTAGTGTTTTAGAGAGATGTTTCTTTTGCCTCTTTGTTGTTTTAAACACAAAAAAACCCTAAGGAATAAATCTCTATAAAGTTCCTTATATAGACAAAAAGAAACCTAGTCAACAAATTGACTTCCTATCTCTCCCAAACCCTTTAAGTGGCCGGCCCTTTAGTGTTTGGTTTGGGCTTTGGGCTTTTATTATTTCAAGTCATCCTATTCTTGAATAAAAGCCCAATGGGCCCAATTAAACCCGAACGTTTCTTTAAGCCCATCTTATTTGCATCTCTTGCAAGTACCCATCTTATTTGCATCTCTTGCAAGTACCCATCTTATTTCGCCTCTAGAGAATGAAGCCTGACAATGATATGATGTTGGCTCCATTGCACTTAGTTAAGTCATTCCCACCATGCAAGTTCGAGTAGGGGTTCAAGAACAACCTCACAATGATATGATGTTGATCATTCTCATTGCCTACCTTCACAACATCATGTATGCATATAGAACTCCTCCTGAGTGTAAGCACGCACTTTGTACTCCCCCATGATAGGGTGAAGTCGGTGTACGAGTCACAAATGATCGGAGCCTACCACGGTGGAAGGCCACGAAAGAGTGTTCAAAGCACTCTCACGTTTATCAACTTAATAATGGTTTGGTTGAGGGTTTTAGGTCTCATCACATATAAACATACATTTTAATCTTATTAAAACAATTTGGTCCTATTACAACTATTGGTCCACGTGATTGATTTAGTAGTATATAATACTCCCACTATGCTTGTAAAACGGTTTTTAAAGCAAGAGTACATGGTACTACTAACATAAGGTTTGCATTCATTGATGGACTATATAGTTGCCTTAGAGCCTTAGGATGACTATGAACCTTTGATTAGATCCAACACGAGCCTAGTGTTGAATCTTGGTCTAGGGATGGTGATTGATTTTAGTTACGCGTTTAATCATATTAAGGCGTGTTTTTCCTATTGGGCGTTGGACCCAACTACTCCATTTCATGCATATCAAATAAAACAAGAAAAGGAGTACTTCAAAGTAAAGAAGAGCTTATGCTCTTTTACAACATTTGATCAAAACAAATTACTTTAAAGTAAAGAAGAGCTTATGCTCTTTTACAATATTTGATCATATCAAATTACAACCAAAATCTAATCTACACATTCCCATGGTTCAAACAAATTTGAGACGGCTTTTCACATATCTCAATTATCGTAGGCTTAGGTTCATAATCACCCTTTAATTAATTAACGCTTTAACTAATTAAACTTGAATGCAACATTGTCATTTGGTTTTTGTATCCATAGAATTGATTTAAATGGAGCTAAAGGAAATTAAAATCCAATTCTCATTTAAAGAGACAAAACCATTTTGTTCTCAACCTAATTTGGGCCGAAAAGCAATAACCTCAACTTTTTGGGCTATATTGCAAAACATAAACTTTTGAGGTCACTTTGTAAAAACACAAAAGTGCACTATTTCATGTAATTACAATTAGAACCCAAAAATTTCAACAAATTCAAAAACTTCATTAAAGGAACAAAACAATTTGTCCTTTAGTGATTTTGGGCCTTTACGTAAAAATGTAAACTTTTGGGTCAAACTACAAATACACAAAAGTATCAAAACTTTATATAATTGCATAAAAGCCCCAAAAGTACCCTACTTGTAGGGTGGCCGGTTTTGGAGTAGTGTGAGTGATGGTGTGTGAGTTGATTTTTGATGAAATGCAAAGACATAAAGCCTTGCAAGTTGAACAAGTGGGTGATGGGTTGGTGTGTAAGAGAATTACCAAAATTTCAAACACAATTTCAAATTTCAAATTTTCAAATTTCAATCTTTTCAAAATTTGAAAAAATCACACCAACCAACACAAAACAAAGACTTTATGAAATCAACCAAAAACTTTGAATCAAAACACCAAACTTTTTGTTCTTGGTAAGAACATCAAGAACAATGAAGAACATCCATGAAAACCCATAAGAGTTCCATGAACATTTTCACTCAATAAAACTCAAATTTTCACTACTCAAAATGGGGTTAACATCCTAGGGTACTTAGGGGTTCCAAAAGTCACTTTAAAACACTTTTAACAAGACAAACAAGAACCCAAAAATCCACCCTTTGGATTTGGCCGAATTTCCCCAAAAACATGGCACCAAATTTTAGCTCCAAAATTCATGCTCATATGAACTACATCTACAACATTTGAGATGGCAAATTTTCTAACAAAATTTACATTCAAAGAAGCAAGAATAAAGCTTGTAACAATTACAACATTCAAATCAAAGACTATGAACTAAAAAACCCAAAAGGATTCACCAACTACTAGACCTAGGCTATGATACCACTTGAAGGAAATTTTGTGAAAAACATGTTCATTTAAGCAACATCTATAGCATGCAATTAACATTTAAAGGCGGAATCATGCTTGTATGCACTCAAAACAAAACATTACCCATGAAATTCGAAGCCTAGTAGAAAGGTGAACCAAGACTCAACTCAAGAACAAAGTGAGTTGAGAGATTTTATACCTTTGTTGATTCCTCTTTGCATAAGCAAAGGCTAATCACCCAAGGAGAGGGCCTTCATTCCTTGCTTCTTAGATTCATGCTTTCTTGGATGAGGATGGTTGAAAAGATTCTCCAAGTTCCCAAATTTGAGAACCTCTAATTTTCCACACCAAGGAGAGACTTTAAGAAGAAATGAGTGACCTTGGAGGATGAGAGATTGCTAGCTAATCTCCTCCAAGGGGGCCGGCCTCTAGAGAGAAAGGGAGAGACATGTTCTCTCCAATTTTCTCAAAAGAAACCCTAAATGAATTTTGGCTATAAAGTTCTTTATATAGTCACTTCATTTAAATGACCTAAAGAACCAAAAACCCTATTTTATCACATGGCCGGCCTTCTTTGGGCATTGGGCTGTTTGGGCCCTTTTGTAGTCCATAGTTATTTAAGTTGTCATACAACTTAAGTTAATGGGCTTGACGTTCGAAGCCCATTGGGCCTTGAGGCCCAAAACTAACCCGAGGTCTATAACGAACATATTCGTTTGATTAATTAACATATTAATTAATCCTAGCCATAAATAATTAAACCATTTAATTATCCTTACTCATCTCCATTGTTTCTTCAATCTCTACCTTACACGGTGTACGATCCATTAGGTTCCTTTTAGCGAGGCAGTGGGCGATTGTTACTCTTAACGATCGATTGTGAATTGAAACTTACTTTCAATTCTCCCTTTAGTGATTACTCGCCTTTAGGGCTACCACAAACCATGATTGACACCTAGCAGTATGTCATGGCTACCCAAGCTAATCAGAAGAGGTGGAGAACCTATTCAGTTTAGGATTACAATGCAATACGGTATTTCTCTAATACAATACTCTTGACCACATTGTTTGGTTTGATAGTTTATTCATGTCAACTATCCAATGTGATTCTTTTACTTATATGATTACCTTGAATGTGATTTGGAACGATTTCCTAAATCTCATTCATACTCTGGCCAGAGATTCTTAATCATATCATAGAGTATTCTCCCTCAAACGGTTTGAAGGTTAGAGATCCCTTGTTGCGCATTCACTTGCCTCCATGGCTAAATGGCTTAACCCCAACTATGCCGTGGACACCCTTTGATGGAGTGACTTTGACATAGTCAAAGATCAAGGACCTAACCACAAGACAACTATGATGCCTCAGGTCAAAGGACTACTTTGCATTATTCCAACCATGAGTTCTCATGTGACATGAGTATGAGAACTCTTCGTTGATCGTGTTCAGTGGACTCATTCTCTATTCAGCACCTACATGCTTGTCTTGGTGTCAATCACACCAATGACTCGAGACCTGTCACTCTCCCTGAGAGAAGACACAGCACGTACTGATCTTAACGAACTGTCAATGCCCAATTGGCAATCCTATGATCAGGAACGTTTAGGATATGTATACGAAAGAGAATGGTCTCATGAATCTAACTTCTTTAAATTACATATTCCTTGGACTTATCGTTTAAGCATATAACATTTATATGAGACGGCTTAAAACAATAATCTTTGCCCTTGATATTTAACTAGATTAGTTTAACATGTGAAATGTACGTAAAGTATCATTATATGATTGGTTTTAGGGCACATTTCCAACACAGCTGCTATCCATTGAGGTAAGTGAACCATGGTATGCCGATCTAGTGAATTACTTAGTGTCTAAACAAGTTCCTAGCACTGTCACCAAGCACCAATGTGATAAACTTCGAAAAGATGCACGTTTCTATGTTTGGGATGATCCCTATTTGTGGAAGTATTGCTCTGATCAGATTTTGCGTAGATGTGTGCATGATTGTGAATTTCTTTCGATCCTAAGATTTTGTCATACTTATGCTTGTGGTGGACATTTTGGCACTCAAAGAACGGCATTAAAGGTTCTTGAATGTGGATTTTATTGGCCCACATTGTTTAAAGATGCTAGAACTTATTGCCTAACGTGTGATCGGTGCCAAAGAATGGGAAACATAGGTACCAAGGATCAAATGCCGCAACAACCCCTATCCTTTGTTGAAATTTTTTACGTTTGGGGTATTGATTTCATGGGTCCTTTCCCTCCATCTTATGGTTTCACTTATATCTTGCTAGCTGTTGATTATGGTTGAAAATGGGTGGAAGCAAAAGCCATTAGTACTAACCATTCTAAGGTTGTTGCAGATTTTGTGAAAACTAACATTTTTGCTAGGTTTGGAATGCCTAGAGTTCTCATTAGTGATGGAGGCTCCCACTTTTGTAATCGAACCATTGAGGCTTTGCTCAAGAAGTACAACGTTACACATAAGGTTTCAACACCTTATCATCCTCAGACCAATGGGCAAGCCGAGGTTTCAAACAGGGAGATCAAGCAAATCCTTGAGAAAACTGTGGGGCCAACAAGGAGGGATTGGAGCTTGCGCTTAGACGATGCATTGTGGGCTTATCGTACGGCCTACAAAATTCCCCTTGGCATGTCTCCTTTTCGGCTCATCTATGGTAAGCCATGTCATTTGCCCGTCGAGTTAGAGCACAAGGCACATTGGGCTGTGAAGACCTTCAACATGGATATAGATGCCTCCGGGGTGCATAGAAAGCTCCAATTAAATGAACTCGAGGAGATTAGGCACGAGGCGTACGAGAATGATTGGATTTACAAGGATAAGACCAAGGCGTATCATGACAAGATGCTTCGTACAAAGACATTCTCCAAGGGGCAGAAAATGCTCCTTTTTTATTCTCGCCTTCGGTTATTCCCCGGTAAGTTACGCTCTAAGTGGATTGGACCCTTTGTTATTACTAATGTTTTTACCCATGGTGCAGTCCAAGTCCAAAGCATGAAAACCGGCCATGAATTTAAGGTGAATGGGCATCGTTTGAAGCCTTATTACGACCTGTTTGAGGAGCAAATCGTGGAGGAAATACCCCTCCATGCCGTGAGCCCTAATGGAGCTTAAAAGGAGGTATCATCCGGCTGCAAGACGTTAAAAAAAGCGCTTCTTGGGAGGCAACCCATGTTTTCAAATAAGGAAGATCTATGAATCGCTCCACAATCAGTTTTGCGTTTCTAAAAACCTTCCCTTTTACTGCGTTTATTTTTCCTTGTTTGATTGTTTTTGGTGTGGATTTTTGTTTGAAACTTTGACAAGTAAATAAAGTGTTTTTACATTGACTTTAGTAGAGAAAGAACATTTGGTAGAAAAAAATCAAAGATGTGCTTACAAACATGAAATGAGTCTTCATTGGTCAGGAGGTGCCTCAACATTTGACGGAGCTCCAGAAAGACGAAGCACCAGAGATTGATTATCCGGAGCCTCAACACTTGGTGAAGCGCCAGAGGACAAAGGCAGAAGTTGCCTCTGAAGTAATGCCACAAACCTCTGATGATCACTCTGAATCCGCACTTCGGACTCCTGCAGCTGATCAAGCTTTCTCTTCATGCTTGTTGAGTAATTAGTTACGAGCATGTGCAACTCTTTATTCTCATGCCTAAGCACTCTGACCTCTTGCCGAAGACTAGCCCCTTCAGCCATCAACGACTCAACCTGACGAGATCGAGCAAGAATGCGCTGGCCCATGTTTGATATTGAGCCTACACATCGGATGCTGTAGGCCAGAGAGTCCTGAACAGCCAATTCGTCGGACCGCCTGGAAAGTATCCTAGTGTCTCTAGGAGTGAGAAGATTTATGCCCACCATCGAAGCGGTTGTATCATTCATCATCATGGAATCCCCAACTGTAAGAAGACCATTTGGGGATACGAAGGACGACTGCAAAATGTTGTTTGGAGAAGATATGTCACTATCTTCCCCGACATTCAAGTTAAGGCGACGGTCAGAAGGGCAAAACATATTCGAAGGTGTGAAGAAAAAGAAGAGATCGGACAAATCAAGTTCTTAGAAGTACAAGTAGGGAGCTTCTACAGGCGGAAAATTCAAGTGTGCTTTGGAATGTGATGCGTGCCTCTCTTTAAAAATCAGCACTCGACGGAGCTTCAGAAATTGAATAGGCGAGTTCAGAAATCGAAGAGGCAAGCTCAGAGATCGAAGAGACGTATGCTTTCTAAAAAACTGGGCTGCTTAGAAACCACGGGCTGATCTCAGAAATCAAAGAGGCACTTGCTTTTTCAGACGTGTCATCACATGTCACATGCACACTCAGCTTTGCGAAAATCACGGATAATTTGTCGAAGCGCCGATCTCAGATATCGAAGAAGCGCCAGTCTTTTTCAGCCTCGTCAGCACCTGTCACACGCAAACTCAGCTTTGTGGAAATCACGGGCAGTTTGTCGAAGCGCCGATTCCAGATATCGAAGAGGCATCTGCTTTATCCAGACGTGTCAGCATCTGTCACATGCACACTCAGCCTTGCAGAAATTATGGGCAATCTGTCGAAGATTTCTGGTGAAGTAGAAAGCACGTGAAGTTTATTGTTCAATCATCCAACGGGTGCTGACAAGAGTGAAAGAATAGTACCGGTTATTAATTCCTATAAATGTCGTCCTTCACCCTCCATAGCAAGGCAGACATACATAATCCTTCTTCATCTCTGAAAATGCATTCCCAACGAAGCCTTTCGAGTTACTTTGTGTTTCTCATCCCTTGGGGTACCTCTGCAAACAAGTCATCAAGAGTAAGAGTATTTCATATCATAAAGGTTGAAAGCAAGAGTATCTCATATCATGCTTTCTCCCTGTCCTTTTCCTTGTCTTTGTGACAAGGAGGAAGTGAGCAATCAACCAGCACTTGATGTCAATCTTCCGATCTAAGAACCGACTGCCTGGAACTCCTTCCTGATTGCTTACCTAGCATTGCTCTCGAGTGCTCATCTTCAACTGTTGATGTACTTCCGAAGAAGATGCCACATCTACCTGGAGAACAGATAAGGCAAGTGAAAATGATACCTTGAAGCATGTGGAGACAACGTGCTAATTCATCTTCAAGATCAAGTCTCATTTTCCTTGCTAAGAAGTTCCCCAGCCCAGTTCAAGAATAAACCTGTGGAAAGATACTTCTTCAAAAGCAAAAGTATCTCATATCATCAGAGTCAAAGGCAAAGATATCTCATGGCATGCTTTTCCTTTACCCTTGATCTTGCCTGCGAGACAAGGAGAAAGAAAGCAATCGGTCGGCACTTGGACAGATTGAACAAAGAAACAGACCATCACCTCTACCTCGTGCCTACCTGTCGTGCAAAAGAAACAAGCAGAGAAGAATGTTGCCTGCAGACTCAATCAACCCAGCAGAAGGATTCTGAGTTGAAACCAAGAGCTCGAGAAACTTCAACAACATATGGACGCATCAGTCGCCAAAGAGCAAAGCCTTGCCGTACAAGGCCATCAAATCACCACCACCAATCAAGTCTCCTTTTCCTTGCTAAGAAGTTCCCTAGCCGAGTTCGAGATCAAAGCTGTGGAAAGTCAACAAGATCATCTCTCCATAACCAGATTTGCGTTCTTAAACTCTACTCTGTCTGGTTTTTACTTTGCCATACTTGTCATGTTTATTCGTTGTTTGTTTGTTTGCTTGTTTTCGTGTGAGTTTATGCCTGAAACATTAAGGACAATGTTTGATTTAAGTGTGGGGGGGGTAACCAAGTTGTTTTGCATGAAATTCGTGGGAGTTTATCACCCATTACTGCTAGTGTTGTTCCTTGCTGTTTTTAAGTGTTTTTATGCTGTTTTGGAGTATTTTAGTGTGTTTTGAAATAAAAATCCGAAAATCTCATAAAAATTTGAAAAATTGTTTTGAAAACCCCAAAAAGAGTTGTTTTTGTGTGTTTGTTTGTGTCTTAGGGTACCTTCCAACACAATGATGAGGATTCGGTTTTTAAATTGCATGACTGTTAAAGAGAATAATAAACATGGATGAAAGTTTGATTTACTATTTGGTGTATGCTTGGTTGTGGTTATAATTTTTGAATTCACATGCAATCACAAAGGAAAAATCAATTTTTGTAACATGCTTGAAGGAAGGAACTCAAATGAACGCTACAACCTTGTGAGACTTAAGCCTAAACGTTTATTTGGAGAGTTAATAATCTGTGCACTATTGTTTTCTAAAGTCGTTGCATGATCTCATTATTCTTTGCTTGGTTGCTACTTAGAAGGCGTTTCATCATTTAGTTCCAAATGCTAGAACTCATGCCTATTTCATTCAAAGCATGCTATTGATTTGCATAATACATATTCAAGATGAAGTTGTGTAATGACCACCACAGCCAAATTGCCGTGCCCTATTTCATTATGTGTTTAAGTTTAACCCCGTTGAGCCTTGTGTAGCCTATGTTCTTTGTTAACCCACACTATCCTCACCTAGCCTAAATTAGGACCATCCATACCCTTGTTCTTGAAGCATAGTAAAACATAAGTTAGAAGAAATTCCTTTTGTTGAACTTTTGCAGAAAAACAAGTGTGGGGGAAGTGATTCTTGTGTGTGTGTGTGTGCCAAAGTCCTTAATAAGGCACAAGTAGAAAAGAAAAAAGAAAAAAGAAAAAAGAAGAAACATTAGTGGAAAATAGAATGAAAAGAAGAAAAGTTGTGAAAAAGAGCTCTAAAGTGTTGTTTGTTGAAGAAATGGTCCAAAACATGGAATTCGGCCCTAAGTGTTGCTTGAATCTTCCCGTTGTGTTTAAAAGTTAATTTCTGCATTATTGAGTGAATTCCAAGCGTCTATTTCATTACTTTGCTTGCTATTGCTTTCAAAATGTTTATTATCCCTATCCTTTCTTTGTTAGCCATTACCCTTAAACCCCGTTACAACCCTTAACTTCATCTTGAGTGTCATGCGTTTCAATATGTGGAGTTTGTAATTGGTATGAGCATATGGTGTCACTGGTTCTTGCATCTAAGTAGTAGCATTCCATTCATGAGATCATATCTAAACATGCTTATTAATACCAGAAAATGCTTTCTTGTTATACATATATGTGAGTACTAGTTTTCATGTTTACATCAATCTTCTCACATGTACCTAGTGTAGGGTGTGTAGTCAGAAAATCTGAGTGAAAATTGAGTGCATATCTTGTAAGGAATTGAGCAAATTCTCTAAGGCATGTTACTACATTCAAAACATCGTTTTAATTCGTTAAATGTGAACTAGTAAGTGGTGACTGTGATGAAGTATGTGCTCAAGTTTTAAGTTGACTAAAATCTGTGGGAATGATGATTTTTAACTTGTCATGTGCGTTGGAAATCCCTGAGGCAAACGTTGGAAGGTTTAGGTTGTGTTTTGTTTTGTTTATTTTGCTCGAGGACTAGCAAAAGCTAAGTGTGGGGGTATTTGATAAGCTCATATTTATATATATTTTACATAAAATTCACTTGTCTTTTCTTAGTTAGTTCCTTATATTTTTGAGCTATTTACTATGTTTTTGTGTTTTGTGTGATTTATCAAGCAAAGAAAAGAAAAGTAGCACAAGTGAGATATTAAGTAACAAATTCGTTAAAACTGTATGTGCAGATTAGCTGACTTTGGAAGCATGTTACGAACAGCTCAGAATGAATGAGAAAATGAGCTTTATATGCTTGGAAAGCTACGGATGTCTATTTTTTGGAGCAATTTACGGATTGTTAATATCATTTTTTTAGAAGAAGTTATGGGTATTGTAACACTGAAAGGTTCAGAAAAGGGCTAAGCAGATTTGGCTAATAAAATGAGAAAGTAAAGGCACTTGTTTTGTGTTTTGCTTTGTCATCAACACTCAGCAGAAAATGGGGTTATGATTGCACTCATTTGGCTTTGGAGCAAGTGGAAATGCACAGCTAGAAAGAGAAGGCACGAAACATGCAAAAGAGAAACATGGACAGCTGCACACATGCAAACTGCACAGGTTGGAGGGCATACACACACTCTACATGGACAACACACACACAACAAGAAAGGCACGGCATGGAGGGCTTGGGATGGGCAGAAAATGTGTTGATTTTGGGCTGAAATGGTGAAGAGCATGTGTGTGCAAATGCAAAGAGGAACACACACATGCAAAGACACTCATTACCACAACACTCATCCACTACACCCATTACATCCACTCATTACCACAACATTCACCCACTACACCCATTACATCCACTCATTACCACAACTCCATACACTCCTCTCCCTAGCCTATAAATACATCCACCCTTCACCATAACTAGGAAGATCTTGATCCATCAAAAGAGCTTCATTCACAAACACAAGTCCCTTGCCTTGAGCTCCATTCCATTTCATCCATACATTCAAACACATCTCCATACATTTCCATTTTCCATGTCGTGCAAATCCATTCCATCCATATATCCATACACATCCTAGACACTTGTGCTACAACAAGGTGGTGAAAACAAAGGTCCTTGGCGTTTCAAGCTTGGAACTTTGGAGCGTTTTAGGTGTACTTTGTTCTTGCTTTCAATGTCTACTCTGTTATTTTCTAATTTTGTTGCAATTATGAGTGGCTAAACCCCTATTTAGTTAGGGGGAAGTTTGAACCATGAACATGCTTGAGATTTGAATTGATTTCTTCCAATTGTGATTTGATAAGTTGTGATTGCAATTCAATTATCTATTTTATTCATAACTGATTCTTGTATGTTTATTAAGGATGCATACTTAGTTTTCATGCATGAATTAGATGCTAGAATATAAATGAGTTTCACCTAATCGTTACAAGTTTATATTCATGAGTAGTGAAGGTTGTTTATCACAATTGCGTTAATTGAATTCTTGGCAATTGTATCATGCATTCATAGTTATAATTGCCTCGTCAACACTTATGATTTTCATTGAACGTAATGATCTCTGATTGTATCTCTATTATGCATTCATATAAGTGACTTTTAGAGAATGATTTGGGTTGTTGCATGCATTCATCCAATTCAATGAGTAAAGGAAAATCTGAGGGTTAATTTGTGCATCACGGTTAATCTGGGGTGTTGAGCATGTTGGAAATGTGCCCTAAAACCAATCATATGATGATACTTTACGGACATTTCACATGTTAAACTAATCTAGTTTAATGTCAAGGGCAAAGGTTATTGTTTTAAGCCGTCTCATATAAATGTTATATGCTTAAACGATAAGTCCAAGGAATATGTAATTAGGAGAATGTAATTTAAACAAGTTAGGTTCATGAGACCATTCTATTTCGTATACATATCCTAAACGTTCCTGATCATAGGATTGCCAATTGGGCATTGACAGTCCGTTAAGATCAGTACATGCTATGTCTTTTCTTAGGGAAAGTGACTGGTCTCGAGTCATTGGTGTGATTGACACCAAGACAAGCATGTAGGTGCTCAATAGCGAATGAGTCCACTGAACACGATCAACGAGGAGTTCTCATACTCATGTCACATGAGAACTCATGGTTGGGATAATGCAAAGTAGCACTTTGACCTGAGGCATCATAGTTGTCTTGTGGTTAGGTCCTTGATCTTTGACTATGTCAAAGTCACTCCGTCAGAGGGTGTCCACGACATAGTTGGGGTTAAGCCACTTAGCCATGGAGGCAAGTAAATGCGCAACAAGGGATCTCTAACCTTCAAACTGTTTGAGGGAGAATACTCTATGATATGATTAAGAATCTCTGGCCAGAGTATGAATGAGATTTAGGAAGTGGTTCAAAATCACATTCAAGGTAATCATATAAGTAAATGAATCACATTGGATAGTAGACATGAATAAACTATCAATCCAAACAATGTGGTCAAGAGTATTGTATTAGAGAAAGACCGTATTGCATTGGAATCCTAAACTGAATAGGTTATCCACCTCTTCTGATTAGCTTGGGTAACCATGACATATTGCTAGGTGTCACTCATGGTTTGTGGAAGCCCTAAACGTGTATAATCACTAAAGGGAGAATTGAAAGTAAGTTTCAATTCACAATCGATTTGAAAGAGTTCTAATCGCCCACTGCCTCGCTAAAAGGAACCTAATGGATCGTACACCGTGTAAGGCAGAGATTGAAGAAACAACGGAGATGAGTAAGGATAATTAAATGGTTTAATTATTTATGGCAAGGATTAATTAATATGTTAATTAATCAAACGAATAAAGTTCGTTAAAAGACCACGGGTTAGTTTTGTGCATCAAGGCCCAATGGGCTTCGAACGTCAAGCCCACTGACTTAAGTTGTATGACAACTTAATGACTAATAATTCACAAAAGCCCAATAAAACCCTATGGCCGGCCATAATGAGAGTGGAGTGGGTTTTTGGACTTATTACAAGTTTGCTACTCCAATGAAGGTAGATATAAATATGACTTTATAGCTATTTCTTCATTAGGGTTTCTTTTGGAGAAAAGATAGAACACAAGCTCTCTTTTCTCTCTAAGAGGCCAGCCACCCTAGAGGAATATAGCTAGCAATCTTACTTCCTCTAGGTCACTCATTTCTTCATCAATCCTTCCTTGGTGTGGAGACTTAGAGGTTCTCAACTTTGAGAACTTGGAAAAACCAATTCTTCCATCCAAATCCATGGAGCTAAGAAGCAAGGAGTGAAGGCCCTATCTCTTGGGTGATTATCCTTTGCTTATGCAAAGAGGAATCAACAAAGGTATAAATTTCTCAACTCACTTTGTTTTGAGTTGAGTCTTGGTTCACCTAACTACTAGGCTCTGAATTTCATGGGTAATGTTTTGTTTTGAGTGCATACAAGCATGATGAAGGAAAAATTTGTCCTAGCTAAGAACAAGTAAGAACATTTGAATACATATGCAAACTATTAACACTTTAAAGTAGGCATGCATTCAAAAACAATTCATAAAACCCATGACTTTCAAAGCCTAGTATATGGTGAACCAATAATCTCTTTAACAACATTAAAGAGAAGTAAAGATTTAGAGTTTCTTTACCCTTGAAGCTCATCCTTGTTTACACAAGGGATTCACCCAAGTGGAGGGCCTTCAAGTCACCTCCAAGCTCCTTGGATATTGCTTGTGATTTCCTTCTCCTTTTGTGCTCCTTTGGTCCTTGAGGATGTAAGGAAAGGATCTCCAAAAACACCAAAGATTTGGTGTCTCTAAGTCTCCACACCAAGGGTTAAGTGTGAAGATGAAATGGATGACTTAGAGAAGAAAAGATTGCTAGATTAATCTCTCTAAGTGGCCGGCCTCTTTAGAGAAATAGAGAGAAAGTGTTTCACCTCATTTCACCAAGAAAAACCCTTATTAGAAATAAAGCTATAAAGTTGATTTTATACTTCATTTCAAGTGAGTGGCAAACTTGTAATTAATCCAAGCTTGCCCATTCACCCTAATGGCCGGGCATATTAATGTTATTGGGCTATTTGCCCATTTTGTTTTAGTTGTCATACAACTTAAACATAATGGGCCTTGTGGACCAAAACGCTTTTGAGCCCCGAAGCCCAAAACCAACTTAAAAGCCCAATACGAACCTTTCGTAAAATTAATTAACTAATTAATTAATCTTGACCATTCTCAATTAAACCATTTAATTGCTTATCCATCTCATTTAATTTCTTCACTATCGCCCTTACTCGGTGTACGATCCATTAGGTTCCAATTAGCGAGGCAGTGGGCGATTGTTACTCTTAACGATCGATTGTGAATTGAAACCACATTTCAATTCTCCCTTTGATGATTAGTGTTTGCTAATCATTAGGGCTTCCACAAACCATGAGTGACACCTAGCAGCATATCATGGTTACCCAAGCTAAGTAGAATTGGTTGGAGAACCTATCCAGTTACAACTACAATGCAATACGGTCCTTCTCTAATACAATACTCTTAATCACATTGTTTGAATGATAGTTTGTTTCATGTCTACTATCCAATGCGATACTTCTCTATATGATTCCCTTGAATATGATTTGGAACAAACTTCCTAAGTCATATTCATTTGCTTTGGCCAAAGACTTTAGAATCATATCTTAGAGTATTCTCTTTCCACCATGGAAGGTTAGAGATCCCTTGTTGTGCATTCATATGCCTACACGACTAGATAGCTTGACCCCAACAATGCCGTGGACACTCCGATGGAATGCCGTTGACATGATCAAAGATCAAAGACCTAACCATTAGACATCTATGATGCCTCAGGTCAAAGGACTACTTTGCATATTGGAACTTTCGAGTTCTTACATGACATGTATGTTCGAACTCTCTTTTGATCGTTGTTCAGTGTACTCGATTACTCTTTCGAGCACCTATGTGTTTGTCTTAGTGTCCAACACCAAATGACTTGAGACTAGTCATACTCACGCTTGAGTCAACATAACACATACTAACCTTAGCGGATTGTCAATGCCCAATTGGCAATCCTATGGCTAGGAACGTTTTAGGAATGAACATAAGAGAATGGTCTCGATAATCTAACTTACTTAGATCACTTGTCTCTTAGATCAAATACATCCCTTGGATTCCCTTATTGCATAAACACATGATACAATAAATAGTGTCTGACAATAAGCTTTGCCCTTCATTAAACATATAAAAGTTTAATACATTAAGTATTCCAAAAAGCTATTAAATCAAATGAGTGGCTTTGTGGGCATACTTCCAACAATCTCCCACTTGCACTCAAAGCCATCCTCCCATGTATCTAATACCCATCTTTTCCATATGACAGTCAAGCTGGATTTGAGACATTGGCTTTGTCAGTGGATCTGCTACGTTATCGGCTGAAGCAACTTTGATGATGTTTACTTTCTCCTCGGCAGCATATCTTCTAATGATATTAAAGCGCCGGTCAAAATGCTTGTTCTTTTGATGTGCCCTGGGTTCATTGGCTTGAGCTATCGCCCCACTATTATCACAGTACAAAGTTACTGGTGATGTAATGGTTGGAACCACTCCAAGTTCAGTGATGAACTTCTTCATCCAGAACGCTTCTTTGCCTGCTTCAGCTGCAGCGACATATTCAGCCTCTGTCGTGGAATCAGCAATTACACTTTGTTTCTTGCTTTTCCAGCTAACAGCCCCACCATTCAGAGTGAATACATATCCGGAGTTGGAACTTCTATCATCTACGTCAGATTGGAAATCTGCGTCTGTATAAGCTTCCACTCGCAACTCTGATGTTCCTCCATATACGAGGAACATGTCCTTAGTTCTTCTTAAGTACTTAAGGACCGTATTGACAGCTGCCCAGTGTTCTGCTCCTGGGTTAGATTGATATCGACTAGTAATGCTCACAGCATATGCGATATCAGGCCTTGTGCATATCATGGCATACATGAGACTTCCTATGGCAGAAGCATAAGGAATAATGTTCATTTGCCGTATCTCTTCAGGAGTCTTAGGTTCCATGGACTTAGAAAGGTGAATTCCATGTCTCACCTTATCAATGTACATAGATTGGGATAATCCGATTAATTTTCTGGATCTATCACGATAGAGTTTTATCCCAAGTACATAAGATGCATCTCCTAAATCTTTCATATGGAAGGTTTTGGACAACCACACTTTTACAGAAGAAAGTATTGCAGTGTCATTCCCGAATAGTAATATGTCATCTACATATAACACTAGGAATACTACTGCTTCCCCAACGACCTTTTGATAAACACAATTGTCGTCTTCGTTTTGAGTAAAACCAAACGTTTTGATTTCAGTGTCGAAACGAATGTTCCAGCTCCTGGAGGCTTGCTTAAGTCCATAAATGGACCTTTGAAGCTTCCATACCTTAGTCTTTTCAGACTTGGACATGAAACCTTCGGGTTGAGTCATATAGAGCTCTTCCTCTAGGTAGCCATTCAGAAAGGCCGTTTTCACGTCCATTTGCCAGATTTCATAATCATGGTACGCAGCTATAGCAAGCAAAATCCGAATGGACTTAATCATGGCTACAGGAGAGAAGGTTTCTTCATAGTCAATCCCTTCTCGTTGCGTGTAACCCTTGGCTACGAGTCTAGCCTTCTAAGTCTCCATGTTCCCATCAACGCCTATCTTCCTCTTGAAGACCCATTTGTTTCGAACAGGTACAATACCTTCTGGAGGGTCTATAAGAGTCCAGACCTGATTTTGATACATGGAATCCATCTCGGATTTGATGGCCTCTTGCCATCTCTTTGAATCAATGTCGGACATTGCTTCATTGTAGTCCCTAGGCTCCTCATTTGTGTCATTGTCACCTAGAAGGTGCAATGCCGCAAAGTCATTGTCTAAGCCATACCTCTTAGGTGGCTTACTAACCCGTTCAGATCTACGTGGAGCTAGGGGTTCAGGAACAGGGTTGTCAACTTGTCGAGTGCTTATTTGTGGTTCATCATTAATCTCATTAATTTCCATCTCTTTGCTTACAGTTCCTTTGAGAACAAATTGTTCCTCTAGAAACATAGCAGTTCTGGCGACAAAGACTTTCTGGTCGTCAGAATGGTAGAACTCATATCCCATAGTTTCTCTAGGATATCCCACAAAATAGCATCTTACTGATCTCGCTTCAGCTTAGTAGCTTCAAGCTTCTTGACATATGCTTCACAACCCCAAATCTTAATGTGTTTAAGACTTGGCTTTCTTCCATGCCATATCTCATAGGGCGTTTGTGAAACTGATTTGGAAGGTACTCTATTAAGCAAGTAAGCTGCTGTATATAGAGCGTATCCCCATAATGTTACTGGTAGATCAGCGGAACTCATCATAGAACGAACCATGTTCATCAAGGTTCGATTTCTCCTTTCAGAAACTCCATTAAGTTGTGGAGTTCCCGGTGGAGTCCACTGTGATATTATTCCACACTCTTTGAGATAATCTAGGAACTCATTACTCAGATATTCACCCCCTCGATCCGATCTTAGGATCTTTATCTGTTTCCCAGTTTGCTTCTCAACTTCATTCTTGAATTCTTTGAACCTTTCAAAGGATTCTGACTTGTACTTCATAAGATACACATAGCCAAACCGAGAGTGATCGTCGGTGAATGTGATATAGTAGGAGAAGCCTCCTCTCGACGTAGTAGACATAGGTCCACATACGTCAGTGTGGATTAACCCTAGAATTTCAGTGGCACGCTCTCCTTTTCCAGTATATGGAGATTTGGTCATCTTCCCTTTCAAGCAACATTCACAAGTACCCATCTGGTCATTACCTAATGGGCGGATATATCCGTCTTTCGACATCTTGTGAATCTTATCAAGGTTCACATGTCCAAGTTTAAGATGCCACATGTCTCTAGGTGAAAAAGTCCCTCTATCATATTACCATGAGAGATAATACGACCGTTCAAGTATAAAGTGCAACTCATTTTGTCAAACAATACTGAGTGCCCATCTCCTAAAAGCTTAGAGATGGAAATCAAATTCTTTATACATGAAGGAAAATATAAACAATTTTTAAGTTCCAGGACTTCCCAGAGGGTAGGTTAAGCATGTAGGTGCCTATTGCTTTTGCAGAGATTTTAGTGCCGTTCCCAACTCGCACAACCATCTCCCCATTGCTCAGTGGCTTGCTCCCCACTAGTCCCTGCATCGTATTACAGATATGTTGACTAGCGCCTGAATCAAATATCCAGGAACTGGAGCTCACTGTAAAAGCACTTTCTATGACAGAAATAGTCTCTTCAAAAGTTCGTGTCATAAGGCTCGCAATGCGCACCCTGTATTTCTTCTTCCAACGTTCATCCTTTCCACAATGAAAGCATGTTCCTTTGGATTTCTTTGCCTTCTTCTTATGCAACCCTTTCCTTGTGTTTGCATTCTCACTCCCACTGTCCATTTTGAAACCTTTTTCAAATTTACAGCACATGTCAATCATCTCGTTTAAAGAATGATCGAATCTATTCACTTTATAGTTTACAATAAACTTAGTGAAATCATCCGAGAGAGATGCAAGGAAAAAGTCTTGGGCCATTTTCCCATCGATGGAAGTTCCTAAACTTTGAAGATCTTGAAAGATCTTTTCCATCTTTTGTCCATGTTTATGGACCGATGTCCCCTTTGCCATTTTGGCATTCATTAGACTACAAACATTTGAGAATCGTACATTACTAGTCTCAATGTCATGCATCTTATGCACACTTTCAACCATGGCACAAGAAGTGTCCATGTGCTTATGTAGCTTCATAAGCTCCTCACTAAGTGAAGTGAGGATTAAGCATTTGGCTTGTAAATCATCCTCATAGTGTCTAACATAATTTTGACACTCCTCCTTTGAAGCTAGTTTCGTAGGAGATACATGAGGAGGGGATTGCTTAAGCACATACAATATGTCTTTAACCTTTGAGACATTCTCAATGTGGCGATACCAAGCAAGGAAACGTTGGCCCCTAAGGCCCTTTTTGTCAAGTATAATGGTGGGTATAATTTTAGGCATGTCGTTAACTACATAACATAACATAAATCGTATTAGATTGTTTGTTTAAAACTATTTGATTGGGTCTTTGAATCAATTAGCACCACCCACTATTTTTGGCAAATTCCACATCCCTCAATAGAATTCGAGAGTTATATTGAACTCTTAGCGGGGTATGGGAGACTCACCATTACCAAGCCCACCTCACGATGATACGATATTGGTTAGCAAAAATAATGATGAGAAAATAACGCTTTATTCATTTACAACTTTTGTAATTACCCATCTTGTTTGGCCTCTAGAGAATGTTGCCTCACGATGATACGATATCGGCTCCATTGCACTTAGTTAAGTTATTCCCACCATGCTTAGTTTGTGAAGGGGTTCAAGAATAGCCTCACAATGATATGATATCGGTTATCCTCGTTGCCTACACTCACCTCATCATATGTATATGGATTCCTCCTGGATGTAAGCACATACTTTGTACTTCCCCATGATAGGGTGAAGCCGGTGCATGAGTCACAAACGATTGGAGCCCACCACGGTGGAAGTCCTACGAAGAGATGTTCAAAACATCTCTCGCTTATCAACTTAATATTTGTTTTGAGGGAGTAGTTTTGGGCTACATCAAAACATTTTAATCTTATTAAAAGAACTTGGGCCTATCACAACCATTGGTCCAAGTTAATATGAATTAGTAGCATATAATACTCCCACTGTTTCATTGAAACAAGCGAGACTATATGGAACTACTAACGAATGCATTGCATCCTCATATGGACTATATAGTCATATTAGGTTTTAGGATGATTATGAACCGTTTGATTTGATCCAACACGAGCCTTGTGTTGGACCTTGGGTTTAAGGTAGATAGTTGTTGATTTTAGTTACGCGTTTAATCCAATTAAACCGTTATTTCCTATTGGGCGTTGGACCCAACTATTCCATTTAGCATACATATAAACAAAAAGGAATACATGAAATAATAATAAGGGCTTATGCCCTTTTACAACACAAATGATGGACTTATGTCCATTTACAACAAATTGAATTAATCAAATTACATTGAAATTCTACACTACCAAACCCAAACATTCATAATGTAAAGCGGCCAATCACATAGCTCAATTATCGAGGCCTTTGGTTCATAATCACCATTTTCTTAATCAATCACATTAACTAAGAAAACAACTTTAAACAATTGGTTTTTGGATCCATAGAATTGATTTAAATGGAACTAAATGAAATGAAAATCCAATTCTCATTAAAGAGACAAAACAATTTTGTTCTCATTTTATTTGGGCCAAAAGGAAACTATGACCACAACAATTGGGCCATAATGCAAAAACACAAACTTTTGGGGTCACTTTGAAAAAACACAAAAGTCCACAACTTCATGTAATTTCAACTAGAACCCAAAATTTTAATAATGTAAAAACATCATTAAAGGATCAAAACAATTTGTCCTTTAGAGTTTTTAGGCCTAAACGTAAAAACGTAAACTTTTGGGCCAAAATACAAAAACACAAAAGTATCAAAACTTTATGTAATTGCACAAAAGGCCCCAAAAGTACCCCCACTAGGGGTGGTCGGTTTTAGAGGTGTGAAAGAGTGTGAAAGGGATTTTATGCAACTTGTGAATGCATGTGCAAAATGCAAGTTGATTTTGGTGGGTGAGGTAAAGGTGAAATTGATGGTTTGTAAGAAAAATAAAAGATCTATGACAAAACATTAAAACCATTTCATCACATCTCACCAATAACCATCAACCATCAATTAATAAACCAAAACTTTATGAAAAACATAAAACTTTTGAATCAAAACTTCAAAACCCTTTTGTTCTTGGCAAGAACTTCAAGAACATTGAAGAACACCATGAAAACTCATAATAGCTCCATGAATGTTTTCAATCACCAAAACTCAATTTTTCACCACTCAAAAGAGGGCTAATATCCTAGGGTACTTAGGGGTTCCAAAAGTCACTTTAAAACCATTTTAACAAGACAAACATGAACCCAAAAAATCACCCTTTGGATTTGGCCGAATTTCCCAAAATGCATGGCACCAAATTTTAGTTCCAATATTCATGCTTAAATGAAATACATCTACAACATTTGAGATGCTAAATTTTCTAGCAAAATTTATGTATTCAAAAGCAAGAACAAAGCTTGTAACATTTACAACATTTAAATCATAAATCATGAAAATCACAAAACCCAAAAGGATTCACCAAAAACTAGGCCTAGGCTCTGATACCACTTGAAGGAAAAATTTGTCCTAGCTAAGAACAAGTAAGAACATTTGAATACATATGCAAACTATTAACACTTTAAAGTAGGCATGCATTCAAAAAACAATTCATAAAACCCATGACTTTCAAAGCCTAGTATATGGTGAACCAATAAACTCTTTAACAACATTAAAGAGAAGTAAAGATTTAGAGTTTCTTTACCCTTGAAGCTCATCCTTGTTTACACAAGGGATTCACCCAAGTGGAGGGCCTTCAAGTCACCTCCAAGCTCCTTGGATATTGCTTGTGATTTCCTTCTCCTTTTGTGCTCCTTTGGTCCTTGAGGATGTAAGGAAAGGATCTCCAAAAACACCAAAGATTTGGTGTCTCTAAGTCTCCACACCAAGGGTTAAGTGTGAAGATGAAATGGATGACTTAGAGAAGAAAAGATTGCTAGATTAATCTCTCTAAGTGGCCGGCCTCGTTAGAGAAATAGAGAGAAAGTGTTTCACCTCATTTCACCAAGAAAAACCCTTATTAGAAATAAAGCTATAAAGTTGATTTTATACTTCATTTCAAGTGAGTGGCAAACTTGTAATTAATCCAAGCTTGCCCATTCACCCTAATGGCCGGCCATATTAATGTTATTGGGCTATTTGCCCATTTTGTTTTAGTTGTCATACAACTTAAACATAATGGGCCTTGTGGACCAAAACGCTTTTGAGCCCCGAAGCCCAAAACCAACTTAAAAGCCCAATACGAACCTTTCGTAAAATTAATTAACTAATTAATTAATCTTGACCATTCTCAATTAAACCATTTAATTGCTTATCCATCTCATTTAATTTCTTCACTATCGCCCTTACTCGGTGTACGATCCATTAGGTTCCAATTAGCGAGGCAGTGGGCGATTGTTACTCTTAACGATCGATTGTGAATTGAAACCACATTTCAATTCTCCATTTGATGATTAGTGTTTGCTAATCATTAGGGCTTCCACAAACCATGAGTGACACCTAGCAGCATATCATGGTTACCCAAGCTAAGTAGAATTGGTTGGAGAACCTATCCAGTTACAACTACAATGCAATACGGTCCTTCTCTAATACAATACTCTTAATCACATTGTTTGAATGATAGTTTGTTTCATGTCTACTATCCAATGCGATACTTCTCTATATGATTCCCTTGAATATGATTTGGAACAAACTTCCTAAGTCATATTCATTTGCTTTGTCCAAAGACTTTAGAATCATATCTTAGAGTATTCTCTTTCCACCATGGAAGGTTAGAGATCCCTTGTTGTGCATTCATATGCCTACACGACTAGATAGCTTGACCCCAACAATGCCGTGGACACTCCGATGGAATGCCGTTGACATGATCAAAGATCAAAGACCTAACCATTAGACATCTATGATGCCTCAGGTCAAAGGACTACTTTGCATATTGGAACTTTCGAGTTCTTACATGACATGTATGTTCGAACTCTCTTTTGATCGTTGTTCAGTGTACTCGATTACTCTTTCGAGCACCTATGTGTTTGTCTTAGTGTCCAACACCAAATGACTTGAGACTAGTCATACTCACGCTTGAGTCAACATAACACATACTAACCTTAGCGGATTGTCAATGCCCAATTGGCAATCCTATGGCTAGGAACGTTTTAGGAATGAACATAAGAGAATGGTCTCGATAATCTAACTTACTTAGATCACTTGTCTCTTAGATCAAATACATCCCTTGGATTCCCTTATTGCATAAACACATGATACAATAAATAGTGTCTGACAATAAGCTTTGCCCTTCATTAAACATATAAAAGTTTAATACATTAAGTATTCCAAAAAGCTATTACATCAAATGAGTGGCTTTGTGGGCATACTTCCAACAATCTCCCACTTGCACTCAAAGCCATCCTCCCATGTATCTAATACCCATCTTTTCCATATGACGGTCAAGCTGGATTTGAGACATTGGCTTTGTCAGTGGATCTGCTACGTTATCGGCTGAAGCAACTTTGAGGATGTTTACTTTCCCCTCGGCAGCATATATTCTAATGATATTAAAGCGCCGGTCAAAATGCTTGTTCTTTTGATGTGCCTTGGGTTCATTGGCTTGAGCTATCGCCCCACTATTATCACAGTACAAAGTTAATTGTGATGTAATGGTTGGAACCACTCCAAGTTCAGTGATGAACTTCTTCATCCAGAACGCTTCTTTGCCGGCTTCAGCTGCAGCGACATATTCAGCCTCTGTCGTGGAATCAGCAATTACACTTTGTTTCTTGCTTTTCCAGCTAACAGCCTCACCATTCAGAGTGAATACATATCCGGAGTTGGAACTTCTATCATCTACGTCAGATTGGAAATCTGCGTCTGTATAAGCTTCCACTCGCAACTCTGATGCTCCTCCATATACGAGGAACATGTCCTTAGTTCTTCTTAAGTACTTAAGGACTGTCTTGACAGCTGCCCAGTGTTCTGGTCCTGGGTTAGATTGATATCGACTAGTCATACTCATGCTTGAGTCAACATAACACATACTAACCTTAGCGGATTGTCAATGCCCAATTGGCAATCCTATGGCTAGGAACATTTTAGGAATGAACATAAGAGAATGGTCTCGATAATCTAACTCACTTAGATCACTTGTCTCTTAGATCAAATACATCCCTTGGATTCCCTTATTGCATAAACAAATGATACAATAAATAGTGTCTGACAATAAGCTTTGCCCTTCATTAAACATATAAAAGTTTAATACATTAAGTATTCCAAAAAGCTATTACATCAAATGAGTGGCTTTGTGGGCATACTTCCAACACATGATTCCGCCTTTAATTGTTAATTGCATGCTATAAATGTTGCTTAAATGAACATGTTTTTCACAAAATTTCCTTCAGAGCATCATAGTTTATTGAAAAGCAATTGGAAATTAATTCATGTACAAGTGTGTCATGTGTGAAGAACGGACCTCTAACTAATCCATCCATCATCGTATTCCTCAATTTTGTTTTACAATCTGCCTAGTTTTATAACTTGTTTGTTTGTTTCAAATTCATCAAAACCAAAATCCCCCTTTTTACTTTGTTGTTTCGAAGTGTTAAATTTCTATTTCGTTAGTGTTTTTGAGTGTTTTGATTCAAACCAAAAAACTAAATTCATCCAAAGTTGTGTTAGAGTGAAATCTGCCCAGTAAGTGTTTTTAGGCAATTTTGAGTGTTTTTAAGTTGTTTTACGTCTTTAGAATCTGTTTTGAGTCCTTTGAGTCTATTCAAACGTTTTTAACTTTGTTTTTATGTTTTTGAGTTAGTTTAGAGGTTTTAGCAAGCCCTCCTAATCCCCGGTTTAGAACGATCCCTACTTGCATTTTTACTACAATTTGACAACAAGAGGGTTTAATTTGAGTGCTTAACTTTCACCACATCAGCGGGTGGGTGATGGAAGATGTATTCGGATTTCCCATGACCCCTGGCTCCCTAGACCGCATACTTTCAGAGCTCGATCGCGGCATATTGACATGCCGGTAATGGTGGAGGAGCTGATTGACTCTGAACGGGGGTCTTGGAGGCATGATTTGGTTAGGAGATGCTTTGAGGAGGAGGATGGTAATCTTGTTATGGGATTACCTGTGAGTTTTGGAGGTTGTCCAGATAGAATCATGTGGCATTATTCCAAAGATGGTAATTATACGGTTCGAACGGGGTACGGTGTTGCTATGGAGATGCAGGCAAATAGGGAACTTGGAAGAAGAGGGACGGGGAATAGTAGTCGGCGGAAGGATGGTGATCGGGTCTGGAGGGAAATTTGGAGTTTGGCTGTGCCAAATAAAATGAAATTTTTTATTTGGCGTTGTTGTAATAATTCGCTTGCAGTTCGGGTTAACCTTCTTCGACGCCGAATGCTAGTGGAAAGTACTTGTGTGATGTGTGCTGACGCGGAGGAAACAGAGAACCATTTGTTTTTTGCATGTGATTTTAGTCGTGTTTTGTGGTACTGTTGTTCTCTGCAGTTAGATATCACAGCTATTATTGGGCGAGATTTCCGTGAGACTTGGATAGGGTTATATCTCAGATTTAATGAAAATGATAGGAATGATGATTTGTTGCAGGAGTGTGTGTTTATTCTGTGGAGAATATGGAAAAGTAGAAATGATATGATTTTTCATGCTACTTTACATGATCCAATGGAGATGGTTCACTTGGTAAGGAAGCAACTTTTGGAGTTTCAAGTCTGCACCTCGGCGGCAAATCAAGAATCTGGGGGGACTGGGGCCGTGGGTGGGGCTGTGTTTGCTGGGCATATTGTACGTTGGAAGCGGCCAGTTTTTAGGGTGATGAAGGTTAACTGTGATGGGGCATGGTGTGCTAAGACTTTGCTGGATTGTTGCAAGTGGCTGGGGGGGAGGGTGGTCTATTTTTCAATTCGGCGGCAATGGCAGAAGCTGCGGCTATTCGGGCGGCTTTATTGGTTTGTTTAGAGTTGGGTTATGTGGATGTGGAGATTGAGTCGGACTCTCAGGTGATAATTGGCATGATTAATGGGAATTATGGGGTGGATGCGACTTTGGAATGCTATATTCATGATATTGGTCAGTTAGTATCTCAATTACAAGGGGTGAGGTTTGGGTTTGTCAAGCGGATTGGGAATGCCGCCGCGCATGCTGTAGCCTCATATGTTGCTTCACATGGAGGTGCCTTCCGTTGGGATGCGATTGGTCCGGAGTTTTTATTTAATGTTCTTGCTGAGGATGTAAACATTCCAATTTGAATTTAATAAAGTTTGCTATTTGACAAATAAATAAATAAATAAATAAATAAATAAATAAATAAACTTCAAATATTTAGTTTCAAATTTTTAGTGAATGGTGACTTCTCAACCACTAAGATATTTACCATTAATTATTTTGTTATTCAAAATGCAAAAATAATTGGAATTTATTTTTTTTTGGTCGAAATAATGGGAAAGTTATTAGCTCTTCTTTCTTTTCAAAGATAAAACTTCTGAATTACACAACAAAGGTGTAACCATAATCATACAAGAATTACCCGGCAAGATTTTAACGAGGTCACACCTCCTTTTATACGACTTCGTTAAAATCTTAATGTATAACACGAGGGGTGTAGAATAACATAGCTAATTCATAACAATTTACACTCAAGAAGTTCGTCTGTAATGTCCACAATATACTACCTTTGGGAGCAAATGGGGAATAATTTTTGTTCAATGTGGTCATTTACTTAAAATTTGAGAACCATTGAAGCTAGTCTAAATCCTTAATCATAATAAAGGTACCTCCTCTTGGTTCTAAAACTGAAATGCGTCGCCAAGTCCGCTTCTTCTTCCACCTGCTCCGTCTTCGACGTAAAAAGTCTGCTTATAATGTGCAACTCCACATACTTCTCCTTTGAATATTGAGTCCGATATTTGATGAACGGATTGTTGGGAATTCCAGTTGGCGAGTCAGAAGCAATGTAATAGCACACAGCCTCTTCTTGGTTGTAAGTTTCAAATTTCCTTTTGCGATTGTTCTTGGCGCATTGAAACGATGGATCTGTTGCAAATTCCTTGATGACTAGTTGTCATGGGGATGGTGTTGCTGTAGGGTTCTGAAAATAATCACCACCAATCTTGATCCACTATTTCCCAATCGTTGGGAGAAAGTCTTTGCATTCCTCTTCGCATTCTTCTTCTTGTTGAATATTTCAAGAATATATATATATATATATATGTTCGGGCAGGAAATCTGGTTGAACGAGGTCCCTGGCTTGAGTACACAGCTCCCCGAGGAGTTGGCACTTTGGTTGATTGTCGGGCTCCGGCTTGCCGAGATGCTGCAAGAGGAGGGCAAAGTTAGTTTTGAAAGATGCCTTTGTGGGGCCTTAGGTGTAGGCCTTAGGTGTAGGCCTTGAGGCTCGCAATCAAAACTAACTAAGTGCTAAGGCGTGCCACTACCATCTTTGTATGGCAGATGTAGAACAAGTATATTTAAGTCGATTACTTGGGGCCCAAGTTATTCCGACTTCTTGTTATCAAAGGATTGTCGTAGATGGGTTAAGTCTACATTAAGTTCTTTTCTATGCCTTGAGATCAAGGATTTTTTGGTTCTTTATCTTGTATGCTTAAATGGTGGAGATCCAGATCTGATGAAGTCATCAGTTTTAATTCACTTTTAATCTTCTTATGACAATAAAACCATTAAGTGAAACAAATTTGAGAACTGATGGAACTTTGGATCATCAAAAGACTGGAAATGACTTGAATATATACTAGGGAATACATTACAACACCAGATCTATTAATTGAAAGACAAAACAAAGAGAGGCGGACAAGTTCACCTTGTCGGGCAAGTGCTTTTGGGCCGAGAGTTGGTTGATTTTCATCGGTTGTCGTTTCCCTTGTAAGCACCTAACCTTTGCATTTAATGGGGAGCCATCATATTGTCCAGAGATGGGTATTTGGGCTTGGTGCTGGGCTTCGGGCAAAATATCCTTTATTGAGCTCTTTTGGGCTTTTCTTACCTTGAAGTCTTAAGTTAAATATTAACCCAAACAGTTCCCCCTTCAATCGTTGTTAAGCCTGCAAATAGAGGTGCTAATAATGATTGATCAGGCATCTCCTAGTAACCACCATCGCACGCTTTTACTCGGGACTTGCACCATTGATGGAGCCGTTTAATTAACCGAGACTTCACACAAACCCATGATCTCTGTCCTTAATCAACTATTTACTATATAATCATTTCTTAATCCTCAGATTAAATTTAAATAGTTCCAGTTCCTCTCATTCTCAGGGCTTCCCTGAATTCCCAGAGCTCTTAGAAACCTTTCTTGTTTTCGACTCTCTCTTTCTGTCTTTAAATCTTCACATTTCCCTCCATGTTTACCTAATGGCCCCAAAAGCTACTCAAACTCAATCTTCTTATGAATCTGGTGAGGGTATTGCCACCCTACGCCGTCTGCTCAAGGCCCTTCACCTCTCTCGGGCAGGCCTGCACTCTTAACTTTTCTTTGAAGAATGGGGGGTGCACTTACTAGGACCTGCGTGGACTTCTTAGGTATCAATTATAGTAGAGGCCAAAATGCCCAAGGCCAATTGGTTCACTCCAAACCCGTTCCTGGCTTGGTCGGGTATTTCTTCCTCTAAATGGTTAAACCACTGCCGTGACTTTCCTCTGATGAATGATGAAGCCTAGGTTAAGTGGATAAACGAGCTCGAGCCTATCTTCAAAAGGAAATGGATGAACAATCGCATCTATGAACTGATAATGCTCTCAAAGACCATCGTGGTTGCTAAGCCCTAGTTATTGACCACTGCTCTTCTTTTCTGGAACTCGGGCACCAACACCTTTGATTTCAGGATGGGCCCCATGTCTCCGACTATCCTGGATGTGGCACAAGTCTTTGGACTAAGACCATCGGGCCAAATTATGGATGTGACTCATGACTGGGCTTCCCCTTCTCGTCCTATTGCTGAGAGTTCGGGCACTTCAGCTTCCCCGCTTCAACTGGAATATAACTCTGCAACTTTTAAGAGTTACGGGACCTCTTTCAAATGCTTCATCCCTTTTGTGAAAAAGAATTTTGGTGCAGACTCCTCTAATGCCAACTTGGATCAAGAGCACATGTACTTCCTTTTGTATTGGCTCAACAAGCATGTCTTCCCCAATAAATCCAAGGGAGTGAAGGTCGAATAGATCCCTTTAGTAAAAGCCCTTCACAATTTTGACGATGTCACCGCGAGCCCTTTCCTTATTTCTCATCTCTACCATCTTCTCTTTGAGATGACTCGACGTGAACCATTTGAAACCAACCTTAATGGATCAATATGGATGGTCCAATTATGGTTACAATGGTATTTTCCAGAGTTTCGGGCAACTAACTTGGAGTTTCCAGAGGGTGTGGCTCCTGCCCAAATTCTAGCCGAAGCTTCTCCCACAGACCATTCAACGTTTGCCTGCTTTTATTTTTTTAGAGTCTGAAGGACTCGGGGCAAACTTAAAGTGGGGAACGTCTATGTTTAGGAGGTATCCTTGGTTTTCTGATCAAGCGTTCCAAGATGCTAACCCTTTTTGCAGGGAGAAATTTGTTGGAAATGTGCCCTAAAGCCAATCATATGATGATACTTTACGGACATTTCACATGTTAAACTAATCTAGTTTACATATAAAGGGCAAAAATTATTGTTTGAGCCGTCTCATATAAATGTTATATGCTTAAACGATAAAGTCCAAGGAATATGTGATTGGGAGAATGCAATCTAAAGAAGCTAGATTCATGAGACCATTCTTTCGTAGACACATCCTAAACGTTCCTGATCATAGGATTGCCAATTGGGCATTGACAGTCCGTTAAGATCAGTACGTACTGTGTCTTCTCTCAGGGAGAGTGACTAGTCTCGAGTCATTGATGTGTGTGACATCAAGACAAGTACGTAGGTGCTCAATAGAGAATGAGTTCACTGAACACGATCAACGAAGAGTTCTCATATTCATGTCACATGAGAACTCATGGTTGGGATAATGCAAAGTAGTCCTTTGACCTGAGGCATCACAGTTGTCTTGTGGTTAAGTCCTTGATCTTTGATTATGTCAAAGTCACCCCATTGGGGTGTCCAGGGCATCGTTGGGGTTAAGCCACTTAGTCATGGAGACAAGTGAATGCGCAACAAGGGATCTCTAACCTTCAAACTGTTTGGGGGAGAATACTCTATGATATGATTAAAATCTCTGGCCAGAGTATGAATGAGATTTAGGAATGCGTTCCAAATCACATTCAAGGTAATCATATAAGCAAACGAATCACATTGGATAGTAGACATGAATAAATAAACTATCAAACCAAACAATGTGGTCAAGAGTATTAGATTAGAGAAAGACCGTATTGCGTATTAGATTAGAGAAAGACCGTATTGCATTTGTAATCCTAAACTGAATAGGTTCTCCACCTCTTCTGATTAGCTTGGGTAACCATGATATGCTGCTAGGTGTCACTCATGGTTTGTGGAAGCCCTAAACGTGTGTAATCACTAAAGGGAGAATTGAAAGTAAGTTTCAATTCACAATCTATGTAAAATGGTTTTAATCGCCCACTGCCTCGCTAAAAGGAACCTAATGGATCGTACACCGTGTAAGGTGGAGATTGAAGAAACAATGGAGATGAGTAAGAATAATTAAATGGTTTAATTATTTATGGCAAGGATTAATTAATATGTTAATTAATCAAACGAATAAGTTCGTTAAAGACCACGGGTTAGTTTTGGGCCTCAAGGCCCAATGGGCTTCGAACGTCAAGTGCATTGACTTAAGTTGTATGACAACTTAATTCACAAAGGCCCAAAAGCCCAAACAAAACCCCATGGCCGGCCATTTAGAGAAAGGGTAGTGAACTTGCTTTAATTACAAGTTTGCTACTCAAATGAATAAAGGTATAAATATGACTTTATAGCCAAAATTGGTGAGAACTTGTCTCTCCTTTTCTCTCTAAAGAGGCCGGCCCCTTGGAGGGTGTATCTAGCCATACTAACTACTCCAAGGTCACTCATTTCTTCTCCAATCTAACCTTGGTGAAGATACTTAGAGGTTCTCAATTTTGGGAACTTGGAGAAACCTTTTCATCCATCCAAATCCATAGATTTAAGATGCAAGGAATGAAGGCCCTCTCTTTGGGTGATTAGCCTTTGCTTATGCAAAGAGGAATCTACAAAGGTATATATTTCTCAACTCACTTTGATTTGAGTTGAGTCTTGGTTCACCAATCTACTAGGCTTTGAATTTCATTGGTTAATGTTTTGTTTTTGAATGCATGCCAGCATGATTCCGCCTTTTAAATGTTAATTGCATGCTATAGATGTTATTCAAATGAACATGTTTTTCACAAATCTTCCTTCAAGTGGTATCAGAGCCTAGGTCTAGTAGTTGGTGAATCCTTTTGGGTTTTGTAGTTCATAGTTTGTGATTTAAAAGTTGTAATATGTTACAAGCTTTATTCTTGTTTCTTTGAATGTAAATTTTGCTAGAAAATTTGCCATCTCAAATGTTGTAGATGTAGTTCATATGAGCATGAATATTAGAGCTAAAATTTGGTGCCATGACTTTGGGGATTTTCGGCCAAATCCAAAGGGTGGATTTTTGGGTTCTTGTTTGACTTGTTAAAATGTTTTTCAAGTGACTTTTGGAACCCCTATGTACCCTAGTTTGGTTATATGTTATTTCCCTTAAGTTAAAATGGTTTTGGGTGAAAAATGTTCATGGAAATTTTTTGAGTTTTTCATGAGTGTTCTTCATTGTTCTTGACATTTTTGCCAAGAACAAAAAGTTTGGTGTTTTGATTCAAAGTTTTAGTTAATTTCATAAAGTCTTTGTTTTGTGTTGGTTGATGTGAATTTTCTATCACCAAAACATTTATTTCAAATGGTGATAGAAATTGTGATGGGTGTTGATGCGAAATATATAAGCACACAAATTAAACCCTCTTTTTATCAAATGTAGTAAAGTATGTAAGTAGGGATCATTCTAGGCCGGGGATTAGGAGGGCTTGCTAATAACCTCTAAACTGACTTAAAAATATATAAACAAAGTTCAAAACACTAAACTAGACTCAAAGAACTCAAAACAAACTTAAAAGCATGAAATTAAACTTACAGGACTCAAAACAAAGTCACAAGACTCAAAACAGATTATAAAGACTCAAAACTGCCTAAAAACAACTCTAAGGCAGTTTCTGCCTCTAACACAAAGTTTTTACGAAAATTGATTTTATCTTGACTTAAAACACTTAAAAATACAATCTAAAACAAGTACTAACTAATATGACTTAATAAAATAAAGGGGATTTTGGTTTTGGACAAAAATAAGGAAAACAAAGCAAGAACAATTTAAACAGATTCTTAGACAAATTTAGGTCAATTGATGGGTGATGGGTTAAACTATGGATGATGGGCTAACTAGAGGGTTCTTCTCCACACATGTTATACTTGCATACAAAATGATTTCCAATTGCATTTCGATAAACTATGAATACTCAACTGTTGGAAATATGCCCTGAAAGTCAATCTTTGGAAGAAATCTTTCAGGACAAATGAATGGATGTATGGATGAATCTTATACATCAAATGGCAAAGACACGAATTAGGACTATCTCAATAAACGATATATGTCCTAAATAGTGTATCCATGGACAATGGATCGATTGAAGAAGTAGTCTAATGATGTTAGACTACAGAGACCTTCTTCACATAACCAAATGTCCAAAAGGTTCCTGATCATTGGATTGTCGGAGGGATACTGACAATGCATAGACCGGTACATACTATGTCCGCTTCAATTGGAAGGATGGAAAGTCTCATCCCATTCGTGTTGTGACACTAAGACAAGTATGTAGGTGCTCATTAAGGGAATGAGTTCACTGAACACAATCGAACGAGAGTACTTGCATGGAGGTCTAATCACATGTCAAGCAAGTAACTCTAATGGTTGGAAAGATGTAAATAATCCTTAGACCTGAGGCATCGTCGTTATCTTGTGGTTAAGTACTTAATCTTTGATTATGTCAAAGTCTCCCCATTCGAGGGTGTCCACGGCATAATTGGGGTTAAGCCACTTAGTCATGAAGGCAAGTGTATGCGCAACAAGGAATCTCTAATCCTCGATAAGAGAGGAAGAATACTCTAAGATATGATTCGGGAATCTTCGGCCGAAGTATCGAGCGTATTGAATGGAAAACGTTCCTATACGACTCAAATGAATCATATATGAAAGAATAATCACATTAGGGGTTTGACATGATATATCCATACCCTAATGATGTGATTGAGAGTATTGTATTAGAGAAGGATCGAATTACATTGTAATTCCAACTGACTAGGTTCTTCGAATAAACTTCTACATTAGCTTGGGTAGCTATGACATATGGTTAGATGTCACTCATAGCTTGTGAGTTCTTCTAGATGATTAAATGTAGTCATCAAAGAAGAAAGGTGAATTAAAATGAAGTTTTAATTCACTAAGTGATTGAATTAAATATAAGCAATTGGATTGATGCCAATCACCTCACTGCCTTGCTAATTAGAACCTAAAAGATTGTTCACCAAAACACTATTGTAGTGAGTAACTAATGGATGATGGAAATAATTAATTGGATTAATTAATTGTTGTGATTAATTTAGAAAGTCTAAAGAAATCATAAAAGCGATAAAGATCGTTTTGGGCTTAAGAAACGTTCGGGTTTAATTGGGCCCATTGGGCCTAAACCCATTGGGCTAATATTCAAGCATTAGATGACTTGAAATAATAAAAGCCCAAAGCCCAAACAAACAACAAAGAGGCCGGCCACTTTAAGGTGGAAATGGTGAGGTATTTAGTCAAGTGTTGACTAGGTTTCTTTTGTCTATATAAGGAACTTTATAGAGATATTGTTCATAAGGGTTTTTGTGAGTTTTTGAACAACAAAGAGGCAAAAGAAAATAGCTCTCTAAGACCACAAAGGCCGGCCACCATTGGGGTGTTTTAGCTAACAATCTTACACCCTTTTGGTTATTCCTTCATCCTTCTCACTACACTAGTGTGTGAGGATCTTTAGAGGTTTCCTACTTTGGAAACTTGAAGAGAACCTAGGAGCACTCATTGTAACAAAGTGGAGGAGGCAAGGAAGGAAGCTAGGCTCAAGGATTTCAAGGAGCAAAGGGCTTGGAGGTGGTCCATCCTTGGTCTCAAGTCTAGATCAAGAGGTATAAGACTAACCATCACTTTGTTCTTGATTCTTTAAATTGTTTTGATGCATTATATATAAACCTATGAACCTTGAAGGGGATTTGCATGGCTATAGCTTTGATAATATGTTATAAATGCTTCCGCTGCTTTCGTATATTAAATTTTATTTGAATATGCATGATAGTCATTATGAAATCCCATGCTAGAATCTCATAGTTTTACCCTTCAAGTGGTATCAGAGCCAAAGGTTTATGTATAATGTGTCCTTTTGGATTTTATGCATATGGGTATTAATGTTATGTATGACATATTATTGTTTCATTCAAAGTATGTTTATCTTTTGTTTTTCAATAGTTGAAAAATGTTAGTCAAAAGTTGAGAAAGAAATGTATGCAAAAGTGTTTTGTATGCATGAATGAAAAATGAGTTTAGAACTAATTTGACATATTATTTCTTCATTTAAAAGTATGTTTGTCTTTTGTTTTTCAATGGTTGAAAAATATAAATCAAGAGTTGAAAAGGATATGCATGTAAAAGTTGTTTTGTATGCATGAATGAAGAATAAGTCATGAACAAAATTTGGGGTTTTGTTGCTAAGGGTAGGCACGGTTTTGGGGGTGGTTTTTGGGTTGTGTTTGTGTTTTATTGTAAACCACTCACACATCCTATTAAAGCTTAAAAGAAGTGTTCTTGTCACTTTTGTTTTTGGGTTTAAAAATCACCAAGAATACACAAATCTTGAAATTGTGTTCATGGTTTTGTTCTTGGTGTTCATGGTTTGGTTTTGGGTGAAAATGGTTTTAATTGGTTTTCATGCATGGTTTTATGGTTTTGGGTGATGTTCTTACCATCCATAACTATATTAAAACTTATTAAAACCCTAGACTTGTCTAGGAGATTTCCATCAAATTTTTCATTAAAGCCATTTAATGCCAAACCAAGTGACAAGCAAAATTTGGATTTTTCTTCTTTACATTAAATTGTAGCATGTGGGTGTGACTTCCCACCCTCCCATTGAATGGCCGGCCACCCTAGTGGATTTATCCACTTGAGGGGTCTTTTGTAATCTTTGAAAAGTTGATATTTTATACTTTTGAGTATTTACGTTTTTACCTCTAACTTTTCATATTTACATTTAGGCCCCTACTAACTAGAAATTTAAAATATTTGATTTTAATTTTGTTAGTTGTTTAAACTCATAATTCTATTATGCCCATATGCACTAAATCTAAATGTTTATGTTGCATTCCATTATGATTATTTAAATGTGTTTAAGTAGTTATGAAATGGATGACTTTGGACTTATGCCTTAAACGATAATTGAGCTATATGATAAGGCGCTAAAATCAAATTGTTTGAACCTTGGGAATGTGTTTTAATTACTGTTTAATTGGACCTTGTCACGTTTGACGTTAATCTTTCTCTCCCCTTTTAGTATATGTAATTTATAGGAATTTGTACAAATCGGTTTGTAATTCTTATTACTTCTTAATCTCTATTCGTTAGTGGATTCCCTCTAGTGCTAGACTAGAGTTTCTTTAACTATTGGTAAAGGAGACATAACTAAAAGAGGGTTTTGACATGAGATTAAAGATTAAAAGGGTCCAATGCCCAAATTGGCAATGAATGATTGTCTTTCATTTCTAATGGCTCAATGAAAATGGTTTTAATTGGATTGATAAGCACGTAATTAAATTGACACAACCTCCCCGAGTTAATATTCAACAATGATGGCTCGTTGTTGCAATAATCTAATAAGTCCATAGTCATCCAAGAGCCTAAGATAACTATAAAGTCCAATTTCAAAGGAATGCAAAAACCTTAGTAGTAGTAGTTACTTCCAATATTTGAAAAATTCGTTTTTGATATTGATTTGTTTTCTTCAAAACAAATAGTGGGAGTATCATACGCTACTAGACTATAATGAATCCAATTAGTAGTTGTATATATCTCCAATATTTTGAAAAATGTTTTGATATTGATTTGTTTTATGAAAATGAATAGTGGGGATATCATATGCTACTAATTTCATTAACTTTGGACTAGTAGTTGTAATAGGACATTATTTATTTGATTGTGATTAAATAAATAAAATTGATGAGACCTTAAAATCCCTCAACCAAACAAATATTAAGTTGAAAGCGTAAGAGTGCTTAGAACACTTTTTCGTGGCCTTCCACCGTGGTAGGCTCCAAGCGTTTATGACTTGTACACCGCCTTCACCCTATCATGGGGAAGTGACAAAGTGCATGCTTATATTCAGGAGGAGTTTATTTAAAACATTTGATGAGGTTAAGGTAGGCAACAAGTATGGCCAACATCGTATCATCGTGAGGTCATGCTTGAACCCCTAGCTAAACCGGCATGGTGGGAAAGAACTTAACTAAGAAACATAATGCCAACATCGTATCATCGTGAGGTATTATTTTCTAGAGGCCAAAAAGATGGGTAATCACAAGAGGTTGTTGTGAATGGGTAATTGTACCCTCTCATTATTATTGTTGCTAGCCATACATCGTATCATCGTGAGGTGGGCTTGGTAATAGTGAGCCTCCCATAACCCGCTAGGAGCTTTCTTTGAAATCTCCCGGATTCCATTATGGGGGATATGGAATTTGTCAAAAATGGTGGGTGGTGTCATTCGGCTTAAAGACCCGAATCGTTTGACTTAAACAACAATCAATCTAATTATTTTATTTGTTTATGTATATAGATATGGTTGGAAGCACACTCGCGAAAATACTCGACAAACATTGCCTAGAGGGGCACAATTTCCCATCATGGTTGATAAGCTCATATTTATACATATTTTACATCAAATTCTCTTGTCTTTTCTTAGTTAGTTTCTTATATTTTTGAGTTATTTACTTTGTTTTTGTGTTTTATCGAATTTATCTAGCTAAGAAAATAAAAATAGCATAAGTGTGATTTTATGTAATAATTTCATCAAAACTGTTTAGCTGTTAAATTAAATAAAATATATACATATATATATAATAATAAAACATGATGATGTTTGAAACATCATCATGTTTGTTTTATATAAAATAAAGAATAAAAGGAGCTTTGTGGGAAATTAACGTGCAGGAAAAGGGAATACAAGAATGGGGGAGATCACTAAGGCAGCATGAGGCCAAGATAAATGGAGCTGAAGAATAAAATATAGCTGTTAGTGGGGATAGCTGGCAAGAACTGTGAAAGGCAGCGGAATGAGTGGAGGAATAATGATAAAAAGGATAGAAGACTGAGGTGCTGCTAGAGGGGGCGGAAGCAGGAAACGTGGAAGGGGGAATATCGCTGCCCTTTGGCAGCGTGGTTAGAGAACCGAGAGCATCACCTTGGGCAGTTGACACGAGGAAGGCAGCAGAGCAGGAGAAGCCAGGTGACACGGGGGGATAAGGAAATAAGGAGGACGCTGGCGCTGCCCTTGGCAGCTGCATTGGATACGTGGAAGGCAGGTGGCGCGGAGAAGGCAAGCTGTTTCTGCAGCTTGCGAGGAGACGTGCGCGCGAACAGCAAAGCTGCCCTTTTGCAGCGAGGAAGTCAGCCAGGGGTCTCGGGCAGACAGCAGATAAGGAGAGACTGACGCACAGAAAAGAGGAAGCACAGAAACTGTGCAGAAATTGCGTGCTGCCTTTTTACTTCGGTGTTATTCTTCCTCAACTTATGTTCTATTTTATTTTGGTTTTAATTTTCTAAAACTCATGTTTAATTTAATTTGCTTTTCAATTATATTAAACATGTGTAACTAATTTTATTTTGGCTAGAGGTTAATTCAAAGCCATGGATATATTTGTAATATGAATTGATTACCTTCAGTTGTGATTTCTGAGTTGTGATTTAATTTGCTTAACTGCTTGATTGATAACTTATTTTTGTTTGTCGATTAAGGATGCATACTTAATTTACATGCATGAATTTGATGCTAGAATATAAGTAAATTTCACCTAATCGTTATGAACTTATATTCACAAGTAGTAAAGGTTGTTGACCACAATCGTGTTAAGTAAATTCTTGGCATAAGTTTCATGCGTATTCCATAGTAACAAGTGCCTCGTCAATGCTTATGATTTTCATAAAACTTAATGATTCTTGCTTGTATCTCTATTATGCAATACATGTAGGGAACTTGTGGGGAATGTTTTGGGTTGTCGTATGCAATCATCCAATCCATTAACTTAAGGAAAATCTGAAGGTTAATTTAAGCGGACCTAATTAACTTGGAGCGTTGAGAATTTACAATTTATTGAAAGAACAACTGAAAATCAATTTAGGTTGCATATGTGTCATGTGTGGAGAAGAATCCTCTAGCCAGTCCGTCGTCCATCCTTTCACCTTAATTTCATGTTTTTGTCAATTCTGTAATTTATTTAAGTTTAATTTACTTTTCATCAAAAATCAATCCCCCATTTATTTTAAAGTGTTAGGTTTGTTAGAAATTAATTTAGTTTATGTTTTCTTGAGTTTTGAATTATTTTGAGTCTTTTGATTTGTTTTAGTTTATTTGTTAGTTTTATTTTGAGTGATTCTATTTAAGTGTTTTGAGTCTAGTTTAGTGTTTTAAATTTTGTTTTTACGTTTTTAATTTAATTTTACTTTGGTTAGCATCCCTAGTTAATCCCCGGCCTAGAACGATCCCTACTTATCCATATACTACAACTGTCACAAATAGGGTTTAAATTTGTGCGTTAATTTATTTTCGCATCAAATTTTTGGCGCCGTTGCCGGGGATTAGCAAATTTGCTAATCCTTTTATTTTTGTTTTTGCTTATGTTTATTTGTGTTTGTGTATGTTACTTTTGATATTTGATTTATTTTTCTTTCTTTGAATTGAGGTACAAATGGAGCAAGACCTGGATTCTACTAGCATTCAAGATCTATTGGCACAGCTCACTGCTCAATTAACTCATAATGCCGAACGGACCACAATGCCAAGTGTCCCTACACTTGATGTGCCCTATGGACAACGATATCAAGGTCCTCAATTTTCTACAAATGAAGATGTTTGGGGATATCAGGGCCATAACCAATCAAGGGGCAACATGTTTTCCAACGCTTACAATTCGGATTGGAGAGACTACTCAGATTATATGTGGGATGAACCTCAACACTTTCAACAAAGTGGATATTGGCAGCAAGACGAATTCTATTCAAGACCTATGCAGCTACCACAGCATCCCCCACAGCAATTCCAATCAAATCAAAGTATGCCCATGGATTATAATCAAAGGCTTGATGAATTAATTTCTTTGGTGCAGGGCTCACAAAACGAAGAACAATTACAGCCATCAGAGGAGTACTATCAATGGCCATGTGCACCACCACATCCACCACAATAATCTCCCCAATTCAATTCAGGTACATCCTTGGATAATGATACACTTAATAATTTACTCACCTCTTTGAATCAGGGAGTAGAAAATCAAAACCAGGAGATGCAAGACCGAGTCAGAAGAGTGGACGAATTGGAGGAGCAAGTTGGGCAGATTTTGGAAATCATGGCACAAATTCAAGATCAAAGAGAACTCTCAAACTCCACATTTGCAAATTCAAGGGGAGAAATGGAAATCGATGAAGCCATCACTTTGGGAAGTGATATGGAGGATGAAGTTGTTCCAGAACCATCCAAACATGGCCCGGACATGGATGAATTGCCGCTTCAAGAAGAAGATGAGGATGACGACTTGGGCAGTTTAGAAGAATTCTTGTCGCAAACCCCTCAAGTCCTTATGCCATCCAACTCAGGTGAGGAGGTTCTAAGTTCAATTCATTCTGACATCGTTCCACCAAATGTCCTTTTTCCTTGCAGGTTTTTAAATCCCAAGGAAGAAGTGAATGAAAAATACGTTGTGGAAGATCTTCCCAAGGTGCAATGTGATATCCAAATTCTTGGTGTACCAAATCAAGTTCCCGATGGTATTGAAACGTTCAAAGAGACTTGTACACCAAGAATAATTATTCCAGAAAATGAGGTGGCCGGAGAATCTGTTGATCATATCAAAGAGGCTGTGCATGAGACAATCAAGCCCAAAGGAGTTAAGACTGAGGACACGGGACAAGCCACAACCATCATAATAAATCTGGCTAAGTTCAAAGTCCCGGAAATGTTCCAAGACGTGGTCTTTGTGATTGAGTTTGAACGTGAAAGTAAGCCATCTTCTCCAATTTTAATTTTATGTTTTACTAACAATCTGATTTTGTTGATTCAGGCACCGTCATTAGAACTTAGACCGTTGTCGGATCATTTCAAGTACCACCGTCCGTTCAAGGATAAACTCATGCATTTGAATAATGAAGGGAGGCCTAGGAATCACCCACAATCAGATTTGCATTCCTAATCCCTTCTATTTACTGCTTTCATTATGTTTTGTTATTTAGTTGTGATTTTTGTTTTGTTTATTTAGTTGTGATTTTTGTTTGGGAGATTAAACTTAGTTTTTTTTTACTTTGATTTACTTATTTTACATTTATATAAAAAAAAAATGAAAAAAAAATGAAAAAAATAATAATAATAATAATAATAATAATAAACATCACATAATTAAAAAAAAAAAAAAAAAAAAAAAAAAAAAAAAAAAACTTAAATGCATAAATATTTTACAATAACTTGTAAACTAATTTCTTTCATTGGTCGTTGGTAGGTGGTGCCTCGGAGGTCGACGGAGCCCCTGAAAGACGAAGCGCCAGAGTTGGATCATTCAGAGCCTCAATATTTGGTGCTGCTCCCGAGGACGAAGGCAACACAAACCTCGGGAGTAACGTCATAAACCGTTGATGATCACTCTGAATCCGCACTTCGGACTCCTGCAGCTGATCAAGCTTCCTCTTCATGCTGGTTGAGTAATTGGTTGCAAGCATGTGCAAATCCCTGTTCTCATGCCTAAGCACTCTGACCTCCTGCCGAAGACTAGCCACTTCAGCCATCAACGACTCCACCTGACGAGTTCGTGCAAGAAGGCGCTGGCCCATGTTTGATACTGAGCCTGCGCATCGGACGCTGTAGGCCATAGAGTCCTGAACAGCCAGTTCGTCGGACCGCCTGGAAAGTATCCTAGTGTCTCTAGGAGTGAGCAGATTTCTGGCCACCACCGATGCGGTTGTTTCGTTCATCATCATGGAATCCCCAACTGTAAGAGGACCATTCGGGGATATGAAGGATGGCTGCCAAATGTTGGTTGGAGAAGATATATCACTATCTTCCCCAACATTCAAGTTAAGGCGACGGTCAGAAGGGCAAGACATTTTCTGAAGGTGTTGAGAATGAAGAGTCGGACTGATCAAGATTAAAAGAAATGCAAGGAGGAAGTGTTTACAGGAGGGAGTGTTTACAGGGGGAGTTTAAGTGTGTTGTGGAACAAAAATGAGCGTTCTTATAAGAAGAAGAAATCGTTGAGGCATCACTCAGCAGTCGAAGAGGCGCCCTCTCGCAAATCGAAGAGCCGGGCTCCTTTCTCAAGAGCCGGATTCTTTTCTCAAAAGCGGCGTCTCCATCTCAAAAGTCGGACTCCGTCTCAAAAGTCGGTTCCTTTCTCAAAAGTCGGACGCCGTTCTCTCAAAAGTCGGGCGTCTCTCTCAAAAGTCGGAGCGGTCAGGAATCACGAGGCGAACAGTTTTTCCAATTTTGTCGTCACTCGTCACGCGCGCTGTCAGCTTTGCGCAAATTACGGGTGACTTTTTCAGAAAGCGCGTAGCTTGTACTGTTCATCCATCCACCGGCTGCCGACAGGGGTAAAAGAATAGTTTCGGTTGTGAAGAAAAGACCTATAAACGTCTACCTTCGCATCCATTGGAAAGGCAAACTCTCTCAGCACTTCTTCATCTCCGAAATTTTTCATCTCCGAAAATGCCTTTCCAACAAACCCTCTCGAGTTTCTCTGTGTTTCTCATTCCCTGGGATACCTTTACAAACAAGTCATCTAGAGCTAGAGTATTTCATATCATGAAGGTTGAAAGCAAGAGTATCTCATATCACGCTTTCTCCCTGTCCTTTTCCTTGTCTTTGTGATAAGGAGAAAGCGGGCAATCAGCCAGCATTCGGTGTCAATCTTCCAATCTAAGAACCGACTGCCTGGAAATCCTTCCTGATTGCTTACCTAGCATTGCTCTCGAGTGCTCATCTTCAACCGCTGATGTACTTCCGAAGAAGTCGCCACATCTGCCTGGAGAACAGCCAAGGCAAGTGAAAATGTTACTTGAAGCATGTGGAGACAAGGTGCTGCTTCATCTTCAAGATCAAGTCTCATTTTCCTTGCTAAGAAGTTCCCCAGCCCAGTTCAAGCATACACCTGTGGAACGATACTTCTTCAAAAGCAAAAGTATCCCATATCATCAGAGTGAGAGGCAAAGATTTCTCATGGCATGCTTTTCCTTTACCCTTGCTCTTGGCTACGGGGCAAGGTGAAAGAAAGGCAATCGATCGGCACTTGGACAGATTGAACAAAGAAGCAGACCACCACCTATTCCTCGTGCCTACCTGCCATGCAGAAGAACAAAAAGTGAAGAATGTAGCCTGCAGACTCAATCAACCCGGCAGAAGGAGTCCGAGTTGAAACCAAGAGCTCGAGAAGCTTCAACACCACCACAAATCAAGTCTCATTTTCCTTGCTAAGAAGTTCCGAGGCCAGTTCAAGTTCAAAGCTGTGGAAAGTCACCAAACAGGACCAATGATCACTTTTTAGTTTTATTATTATCTTTTATTTTCATTTTCAATTTTTCGTTTGTTTGTTTTTTCTTGTGTGCTTAACTGAATTATTTCTTTTCTTTGCAGGAACTTTTGGTTATTTCCACCCTTGAAGTTGATTGCAGAATTTTAGCTTGGGGGTCATCGCTTGATTTTTCTGCAAATTAGGGAAGTTTTCAGTCCTATTGCTTTATTTTATTTCGTTATATTTATCTACTTTATTTTTATTTGCATTTTATTATATTTTCTGACATTGGGGACAATGTCTAGTTTAAGTGTGGGGGTATAGAGTATAAAAATGACCAAATTGAAAATTTTTTGTACCTTCGACTTTGAACTGGTTTCATTTGTTTCCATGTTATTGCTTTGTATTTTCTTAATTAAGTTGTTGTTGTTGTTTTTTTTTTTTTTTTAAAAAAATTAAAAAAAAAAAAAATTCGGAAAATTTAAAAAAAATCCAAAAATATTTCCTTGTTTTCCTTATTGTTTTGAATTAGATTTTTTGTTAGTTTCCCGACCCAATGATATAATTAGATAAAACTTGAACCATGATGATCAAGAACTTAGTTAACATGTGTTGTGTGAAATTCCTAATTCTCGTGTTAGTTTTGTACATATTTGATCATCTTTGAAAAAACCAAATGCACATAGCCTTGTTGATGTGAAACTAAAGCATGATTTAAAGCTCCATATGTGAATTTAGTGACCATATACATCCTATGTGAGTTTTTGAGCCTATTGAAAGTGTGTGCATTTTTCATACACTCCTATTCTTTCATGTGTGATGAACTTATGTGAGATACTTCTCTAGAACCTGCATAACGATCTTTCGAAATATATGTCATTAATTGCATGAACTTGAAAATGATAGAGGCATTAGGTTTACCACCATGGCCCAAATAACCTTGTTTCCCAAAGAAAAATGATATCATTAGATTGCCAATTTGAGCCGTATTTGTGAGTCTTTTATTTCTTATCACCAGATATGTCTACCCTTATGCCTGAAATATTTTTCCTTACCCTTTCCAAGCAAGCTAATGAGTAATGTGAAATTGTCTTATGAGAAGTGTTTGTGAAGTACTCGGAGGGTGTTTAGCAAAAGCTAAGTGTGGGGGTTTTTCATATTTATTTCTGAAGTAAAAAAAAAAAAAAAAAAAAAAAAAAAAAAAAAAAGAAAAGAAAAGAAGGTTTGTTTAAGAAGAAAATAAAAAAAAATATGTGTTTAAAGTTTCAGTTTAAGGTTGTGGTTGGAGGTGATTAGAAGAATAGCTGGGAAGTTTGAGTTTCTTATAAATCTAAATAAAAGAATTGCTTGCAATGTAGCTTGGAATTTGTATTTTCCTATTCTTTCATTTCAATAATCCTCGCCCTAAACCTCATTACGTCCAATAAAAGTCCTCTTGATTTAAGTTTTGCAATTATGATTGTGGAGAAGTGATTTTTATGCAAGCTTATGGTAGAATTTTCACATTTGTTTCTTTGAGCGAAACACATTAAAACTAAACACATATGTGATTGAGTACATATCCCGTGAGAAGGTTGCTAGTTTGCATATGGTGATTTTAAAAATAAAAATTTGAAATTGCATTAACATGACTATCTCACACACTACACTTCAGGGATGTTTCAAAGATTACTGCTAATATTTGAATAAGGAAAATGAACTTGAATTGCTTGTTGGTGTTAGCTATGGTTTTTGATGATTGTGTTCTCGAATGAAGTTCTATGAGGGTCACATAAGGGGAAGCTAATAATTTTCATGTTATTACTTTTTCTGTTTTCGTTTGTTTTGCTCGAGGACTAGCAAAAGTTAAGTGTGTGGGTATTTGATAAGCTCATATTTATACATATTTTACATCAAATTCTCTTGTCTTTTCTTAGTTAGTTTCTTATATTTTTGAGTTATTTACTTTGTTTTTGTGTTTTATCGAATTTATCTAGCTAAGAAAATAAAAATAGCATAAGTGTGATTTTATGTAATAATTTCATCAAAACTGTTTAGCTGTTAAATTAAATAAAATATATACATATATATATAATAATAAAACATGATGATGTTTGAAACATCATCATGTTTGTTTTATATAAAATAAAGAATAAAAGGAGCTTTGTGGGAAATTAACGTGCAGGAAAAGGGAATACAAGAATGGGGGAGATCACTAAGGCAGCATGAGGCCAAGATAAATGGAGCTGAAGAATAAAATATAGCTGTTAGTGGGGATAGCTGGCAAGAACTGTGAAAGGCAGCGGAATGAGTGGAGGAATAATGATAAAAAGGATAGAAGACTGAGGTGCTGCTAGAGGGGGCGGAAGCAGGAAACGTGGAAGGGGGAATATCGCTGCCCTTTGGCAGCGTGGTTAGAGAACCGAGAGCATCACCTTGGGCAGTTGACACGAGGAAGGCAGCAGAGCAGGAGAAGCCAGGTGACACGGGGGGATAAGGAAATAAGGAGGACGCTGGCGCTGCCCTTGGCAGCTGCATTGGATACGTGGAAGGCAGGTGGCGCGGAGAAGGCAAGCTGTTTCTGCAGCTTGCGAGGAGACGTGCGCGCGAACAGCAAAGCTGCCCTTTTGCAGCGAGGAAGTCAGCCAGGGGTCTCGGGCAGACAGCAGATAAGGAGAGACTGACGCACAGAAAAGAGGAAGCACAGAAACTGTGCAGAAATTGCGTGCTGCCTTTTTACTTCGGTGTTATTCTTCCTCAACTTATGTTCTATTTTATTTTGGTTTTAATTTTCTAAAACTCATGTTTAATTTAATTTGCTTTTCAATTATATTAAACATGTGTAACTAATTTTATTTTGGCTAGAGGTTAATTCAAAGCCATGGATATATTTGTAATATGAATTGATTACCTTCAGTTGTGATTTCTGAGTTGTGATTTAATTTGCTTAACTGCTTGATTGATAACTTATTTTTGTTTGTCGATTAAGGATGCATACTTAATTTACATGCATGAATTTGATGCTAGAATATAAGTAAATTTTACCTAATCGTTATGAACTTATATTCACAAGTAGTAAAGGTTGTTGACCACAATCGTGTTAAGTAAATTCTTGGCATAAGTTTCATGCGTATTCCATAGTAACAAGTGCCTCGTCAATGCTTATGATTTTCATAAAACTTAATGATTCTTGCTTGTATCTCTATTATGCAATACATGTAGGGAACTTGTGGGGAATGTTTTGGGTTGTCGTATGCAATCATCCAATCCATTAACTTAAGGAAAATCTGAAGGTTAATTTAAGCGGACCTAATTAACTTGGAGCGTTGAGAATTTACAATTTATTGAAAGAACAACTGAAAATCAATTTAGGTTGCATATGTGTCATGTGTGGAGAAGAATCCTCAAGCCAGTCCGTCGTCCATCCTTTCACCTTAATTTCATGTTTTTGTCAATTCTGTAATTTATTTAAGTTTAATTTACTTTTCATCAAAAATCAATCCCCCATTTATTTTAAAGTGTTAGGTTTGTTAGAAATTAATTTAGTTTATGTTTTCTTGAGTTTTGAATTATTTTGAGTCTTTTGATTTGTTTTAGTTTATTTGTTAGTTTTATTTTGAGTGATTCTATTTAAGTGTTTTGAGTCTAGTTTAGTGTTTTAAATTTTGTTTTTACGTTTTTAATTTAATTTTACTTTGGTTAGCATCCCTAGTTAATCCCCGGCCTAGAACGATCCCTACTTATCCATATACTACAACTGTCACAAATAGGGTTTAAATTTGTGCGTTAATTTATTTTCGCATCAATGGTATCGTAATGTCAAGATTCTCCTAACATTGGAGAAGATTGTTTACGTACTAGACAAGGCTCCACCTCACATACCTCTAAGCCCTGAGGCTACTGAGGATGAACGTGCTAAGTATGACAAGCACGTTGAGGATGATATACAAGCCAAGTGCTATCTGTTGGCTTCCATGAATGAGGAGCTACAGAGACAGCACGAGGGCATGGATAGTGCATTTTCCATAATACTCCATCTTAAGGAGTTATATGGCGAAGGGACGCGTAACCGTCGCTTTAGCACTGTTTGTGAACTTGTAAAGACCAAGATGGTCAAAGGGGCTCCAGTACACCAACATGTACTGAAGATGATACGATTCATTGAACAATTGGAGAACCTTGGTACTCCACTTGACGGGGAATTGGCCCAGGACTTCGTATTGGCTTCTCTTTCTGATTCATTTGCGCAGTTCGTAATGAACTACAATATGAATAAGATGGATAGTTCTCTCTCTGAGTTACTAAATATGTTAGTGACTGCCGAGAAGACTATGAAGAAAGAGAGCGGTGTAGGGACTGCTGCAGTAGCCTACAACAAGCCATCATCTTCCAAGGCCATGTCGCAAGGCAAAGGCAAAGGGAATGAGAAGAAGTCCCCCACTCCTAAGCCGAAAGGAGGAGTGAGGAAAAAGAAGGCAAAGGAGCCCAAAGGGACTTGCCACCACTGTGGAAAGGAGGGGCATTGGAGGAGGAATTGCAGGTTATACCTAGCAAGTCTTAAGGACAAGCCACAAGGTATGGTTTATGTTCTTATCTTCAATTCTAAATGTTAGATCTTCTAAATATTTATATTTGATATAAAGAGCTAATCACTTGTATAATTGTATATAGGTGGAGAAGCCAAGTAGAAGAAGAACAAGCAAGGAAGAAGTGGAGAAGTGTTCGGCCACTATATTTTTTTGCTCACTACTTAGGAAGTTAGTTAGGCATTAAAGATTGTCTTTAAACTTTCTTATTTTGTTAAGAACTTTTTATGTGGCTTCATATGATGGAAGACCACTAATAGTGCCTAAATGTATAAAGGTATTTATATTAGTCTCTAAATGTATAGAGCTAATACTTTTTGTATTAAACATTATGAATGTTTGAAGTATCATATTAATGTAATGTGATGAATGCCTTTTTAATATACTATTTCCTTAAAGTAATGTTATGAATTGAAAAATGTCTTGTTGTATCCTAGATGAGATACAAGAGTTATATCACTTATTGTAATGTGATAACCAAACTTTAGATTTATCAATTATGGATAGATCTCACATGTAGGACATAAAAGGATACAATGAATCTTTAGATTTGGTTCCATTTGTCTACTTATGAGTTCTATATGAATTGACAAAAGTCTAGAGAATCCTTTCTTGAAGAAAAGGATGATCACATTATAATGATATAAGTAATAAGAAAAACGTTTCTTATATGGTTATCACTTGAAACACAATGATCAAGATCACTCTTGATTCAATTAGGAGTTTTTGAACAACTAATTGGGCATTCTTCAAAGGTTTTAAAATGTCAATTATGTTAGTGATTAAACCAAGAAAGAAGTGTCTAAATCTATAAAAATGTTTAAAGACTTTAGTCACTTAATAACAAGACATTAACTTAGTGAAGATTGAAACAACTTAGCTTGAAATGTATCAAAGCTACTTCACAATGTCTTCTACCAATATAATCCACTTTTATACATTTTGAATGTATGAAATGATTTCTCATTAAAGTCATGAGAAATAGTGGGAGGTGTGAAAATGGATATAAACTTGAATGTGATTGGTTTATAGTTGTCTAAAGAATAATAGTACTTGACTATTATTAAGAGTTTGTAATTTTAATTGTTAAAAGGACTCAAGCTCTTCAAACGTTGAAATTCTATGTTGTGTAACATTTAAAGAATAGTCTTTGAATGTTGGTTTCGTCAACCTAGCATAAAATGGTTATATGTTGGGAGTTGTCCATAATTTTCTTTTATGAGAACATGCTAATAAACAAAGCATATGGACAAGTTGATGAAACAAAAGGGAATAAGTTTCAAAATGAGTCACAACATATGGTTTAACAACAAGACAATCCAAATTCAACATCTCATGTAACGATATTGCTCTATGTAGTTTTGATAAAGAATTATATCGACCACCTAGAAGGAATGGTTGAGTATCTATATCCTTAGTAGGAGCCATTCTTCCACTAAGGAATTGGATAATTCTTATATGACTACATTAAAAGGTCTTAGTATGACTAAAACTTGTAGTATGGTGTATGACATCGTATAATTAAATGAATAGACTTGATAAAACAAGTCACATATTCAAAAGGAATTACTTTAGAAGGAATTCTTTTGTATGTGATTCGTTTAAATAACTTATGTTAGCTAGGGTTGTTGATGGTCTCAAAAATGTTGAGACATCATAATAAGCTAATGGATCTCAATGATTCTCAATGGATCCAAGACAAGTTAGTGGGAGCAATATGCATTCAAAACAAGAAAATATAATTGTTAATTTTGAATGAATGCTAAGTTACAACAAGGCCAGTGGGAGTGATGTCATAATTTGAGCAACAAGATGTGAATAAAGTCTATTTGATAGACTTGATGAAACATAGAAGTTACTCGAAAATGACAAAACATGACACGGTCAATTTTGAAGTATAGACTTGAAATTGAACTTACCGATATAGCAAGGCTATCTCAATAATGTTATATGGGAATTAAATCTCAAATGTTGAAGATTTAAGAAAGCATTTTCCTATGTGATAGGAAATCACTTTCATAACCCTTATAATGAATGTGTCATAAAATCACAAAAGGGACACATGTATTGACTTGTGAAGTAGATATCCAAAGGTGAAGATGAAGGAAAAATTTTGTCCTAGCTAAGAACATGTATGAACATTTGAATACATATGCTAACAATTAACTCTTTAAAGTAGGCATGCATCCAAAAACAATTCATGAAACCCATGACTTTCAAAGCCTAGTATATGGTGAACCAAAAGACTCTTTAACAACATTAAAGATAATTAAGAATTTAGAGATTCTTTACCCTTGAAGCTCATCCTTGATTACACAAGGGATTCACCCAAGTGGAGGGCCTTCAAGTCACCTCCTTGCTCCTTGGATCTTCCTTGTTATTTTCCTCCTTTTAGTGCTCCTTTGCTTCTTTGAGGATTTGAGGATTAGTTCTCCAAAACACCAAAAGTTTGATGTCTCTATGTCTCTTCACCAAGGATGTAATTTGTGAGGATGAAAATGGATCACTTAGGGAAGTAAATTTGCTAGATAACTTTCCCCAAGTAGCTTAGAAAACCCTAATTGAAAACAAAGCTATAAAGATGAATTTATACTTCATTTCTTAGGTGAGTGGCAAACTTGCAATTAAGCAAACTTGCATACCCTCACCCTAAATGGTTGGCCTATATGGTTATTGGGCTTATTGCCCATTTTGTTTTAGTTGTCATACAACTTAAACATAATGGGCCTTGTGGACCAAAACACTTTTGGGCCCCGAAGCCCTAAAACCAACTTAAAAGCCCAATACGAACATTTCGTATAATTAATTAACTAATTAATTAATCTTGACCATTCTTCAATTAAACCATTTAATTGCTTATCCATTTCATTTAATTGCTTCACATATATCCTTATTTGGTGTGCGATCCATTAGGTTCCAATTAGCGAGGCAGTGGGCGATGTTACTCTTAACTATCGATTGTGAATTGAAACCACATTTCAATTCTCCCTTTTTGATGATTAGTGTTTGCTAATCAATAGGGCTTCCACAAACCATGAGTGACACCTAGCAGTATGTCATGGTTACCCAAGCTAAGTAGAATTGGTTGGAGAACCTATCCAGTTACAATTACAATGCAATACGGTCCTTCTCTAATACAATACTCTTAACCACATTGTTTTAAGTGATAGTTTGTTTCATGTCTACTATCCAATGTGATACTTTCTTATATGATTCCCTTGAATATGATTTGGAACATCTTCCTTAGTCATATTCATTTGCTTTGGCCAAAGACTTTAGAATCATATTTTAGAGTATACTCCTTCCACCATGGAAGGTTAGAGATCCCTTGTTGTGCATTCATATGCCTACATGACTAGATCACATGACCCCAACAATGCCGTGGACAATCCGAGGGAATGCCTTTGTCATGATCAAAGATCAAGGACCTAACCATTAGACATCTATGATGCCTCAGGTCTAAGGACTACTTTGCATATTGTAACCTTTAGAGTTCGTACATGACATGTATGTTTGAACTCTCATTAATCGCAGTTCAGTGTACTCGATTACTCTTTCGAGCACCTATGTGTTTGTCTTAGTGTCCAACACCAAATGACTTGAGACTAGTTCATACTCACGTTTGAGTCAACATAACACATACTAACCTTAGCGGATTGTCAATGCCGAATTGGCAATCCTATGGCTAGGAACGTTTTAGGAATGAACATAAGAGAAAGGTCTCCTTAATCTAACTCATTAGATCACTTATCTCTTATGTCAAATACATCCCTTGGATTCTCTTATTGATTAAACACATGATACAATAAATAGTGATTAACAATAAGTATTGCCCTTCCGTTAAACATATAAAAGTTTAACATATTAAGTATTCCAAAAAGCTATTACATCAAATGAGTGGCTTTGTGGGCATACTTCCAACAATCTCCCACTTGCACTCAAAGCCATCCTCCCATGTATCTAATACTCATCTTATCCATATGACGATCAAGCTGGATTTGAGTCATTGGCTTTGTCAGTGGATCTGCTACATTATCGGCTGAAGCAACTTTGAGGATGTTGACTTTCCCCTCGGCAGCATATCATCTTATGATATTAAAGCGCCTATCAAAATGCTTGTTCTTTTGATGAGCCCTGGGTTCCTTGGCTTGAGCTATCGCCCCACTATTATCACAGTACAAAGTTACTGGTGATGTGATGGTTGGAACCACTCCAAGTTCAGTAATGAACTTTTTCATCTAGAACGCTTCTTTGCCGGCTTCAGCTGTAGCGACATATTCAGCCTCTGTCGTGGAATCAGCAATTACACTTTGTTTCTTGCTTTTCCAACTGACAGCCCCACCATTCAGAGTGAATACATATCCGGAGTTGGAACTTCTATCATCGACGTCAGATTGGAAATCTGCGTCTGTATAAGCTTCCACTCGCAACTCTGATGCTCCTCCATAAACGAGGAACATGTCCTTAGTTCTTCTTAAGTACTTAAGGACCATCTTGACAGCTGCCCAGTGTTCTGATCCTGGGTTAGATTGATATCGACTAGTAATGCTCACAGCATACGCGATATCAGGCCTTGTGCATATCATGGCATACATGAGACTCCCTATGGCGGAAGCATAAGGAATTTCATTCATTAACCGTATCTCTTCAGGAGTCTTAGGTCCCATGGACTTAGAAAGGTGAATTCCATGTCTCACAGGAAGAAAACCTTTCTTAAATTGTTCCATCTGGAACCTATTTAACACCTTATCAATGTACATTGATTGGGATAATCCAATTAATTTTCTGGATCTATCACGATAGAGCTTTATCCCAAGTACATAAGATGCATCTCCTAAATCTTTCATGTGGAAGGTTTTAGACAACCACACATTTACAGAAGAAAGTACTGCAGTGTCATTCCCGAATAGTAATATGTCATCTACATATAACACTAGGAATACAACTGCATCCCCAACGACTTTTTGATAAACACAATTGTCGTCTTCGTTTTGAGTAAAACCAAACGTTTTGATTTCAGTATCGAAACGAATGTTCCAGCTCCTGGAGGCTTGCTTAAGTCCATAAATGGACCTTTAAAGCTTGCATGCCTTAGTCTCTTCAGACTCGGACACGAAACCTTCGGGTTGAGTCATATAGAGCTCTTCCTGTAGGTAGCCGTTCAGAAAGGCCGTCTTCACGTCCATTTGCCATCTCTTTGAATCAATGTCGGACATTGCTTCAGTGTAGTCCCTAGGGTCCTCCTTTGTTTCATTGTCACCTAAAAGGTACAATTCATCAAAGTCATTTTTTAAGCCAAACCTCATAGGTGGCTTACTAACCCGTTCAGATCTACGTGGAGCTAGGGGTTCAGGAACAGGGTTGTCAATATGTCGAGTGCTTGTTTGTGGTTCATTATTAATCTCATTAATTTCCATCTCTTTGCTTCTAGTTCCTTTGAGAACAAATTGTTCCTCTAGAAACATAGCAGTTCTGGCGACAAAGACTTTCTGGTCGTCAGGATGGTAGAACTCATATCCCATAGTTTCTCTAGGATATCCCACAAAATAGCATCTTACTGATCTTGCTTCAAGCTTAGTGGCCTCAAGCTTCTTGACATATGCTTCACAACCCCAAATCTTAATATGATTAAGACTTGGCTTTCTTCCATGCCATATCTCATAGGATGTTTGTGAAACTGATTTGGAAGGTACTCTATTAAGCAAGTAAGCTGCTGTATATAGAGCATATCCCCAGAATGCTACTGGTAGATCAGCGGAACTCATCATAGAACGAACCATGTTCATCAAGGTTCGATTTCTCCTTTCAGAAACTCCATTAAGTTGTGGAGTTCCCGGTGGAGTCCACTGTGATATTATTCCACACTCTTTGAGATAATCTAGGAACTCATTACTCAGATATTCACCCCCTCGATCTGATCTTAGGATTTTTATCTGTTTCCCAGTTTGCTTCTCAACTTCATTCTTGAATTCTTTGAACCTTTCAAAGGATTCTGACTTGTACTTCATAAGATATACATAGCCAAACCGAGAGTGATCGTCGGTGAATGTGATATAGTATGAGAAGCCTTCTCTCGACGTAGTAGACATAGGTCCACATACGTCAGTGTGGATTAACCTTAGAATTTCAGTGGCACGCTCTCCTTTTCCAGTAAATGGAGATTTGGTCATCTTCCCTTTCAAGCAACATTCACAAGTACCCATCCGGTCATTACCTAATGGGTGGAAATATCCGTCTTTCGACATCTTGCGAATCTTATCAAGGTTCACATGTCCAAGTTTAAGATGCCACATCTTTTCTTGGTTAACTTCTTCTCTAGCCCTTTTGGGTTTTGAGGTATTCCCGCTTTCAATACAGTGCATCCCACTATTCGTCTCTAGGTGAAAAAGTCCCTCTATCATATTACCATGAGAGATAATACGACCGTTCAAGTATAAAGTGCAACTCATTTTGTCAAACAACACTGAGTGCCCATCTCGTAAAAGCTTAGGGATGGAAATCAAATTCTTTATACATGAAGGAAAATATAAACAATTTTTAAGTTCCAGGACTTCCCCAGAGGGTAGGTTAAGCATATAGGTGCCTATTGCTTTTGCAGAGATTTTAGTGCCGTTCCCAACTCGCACAACCATCTCCTCATTGCGCAATGATCTGCTCCCTGTTAGTCCCTGCAACGTATTACAGATATGTTGACTAGCACCTGAATCAAATATCCAGAAATTGGAGCTCACTGTAAAAGCACTCTCTATGACAGAAATAGTCTCTTCAAAAGTTCGTGTCATAAGGCTCGCAATGCGCACCCTGTATTTCTTCTTCCAACGTTCATCCTTTCCACAATGAAAGCATGTTCCCTTGGATTTCTTTGCCTTCTTCTTATGTAACCTTTTCCTTATTATTGCATTCTCACTCCCACTGTCCCTTTTGAAACCTTTTTCAAATTTACAGCACATGTCAATCATCTCTTTCAAAGAATGATCGAATCTATTCACTTTATAGTTTACGATAAACTTAGTGAAATCATCCGAGAGAGATGCAAGGAAAAAGTCTTGGGCCATTTTCCCATCGATGGAAGTTCCTAAACTTTGAAGATCTTGAAAGATCCTTTCCATCTTTTGTCCATGTTTATGGACCGATGTCCCCTTTGCCATTTTGGCATTCATTAGACTACAAATATTTGAGAATCGTACATTACTAGTCTCAATGTCATGCATCTTATGCAAACTTTCAACCATGGCACAAGAAGTGTCCATGTGCTTATGTAGCTTCATAAGCTCCTCACTAAGTGAAGTGAGGATTAAGCATTTGGCTTGTAAGTCATCCTCATAGTGTCTAACATAATTTTGACACTCCTCCTTTGAAGCTAGTTTCGTAGGAGGTACATGAGGAGGGGATTGCTTAAGTACATACAATATGTCTTTCACCTTTGAGACATTCTCAATGTGGCGATACCAAGCAAGGAAACGTTGGCCCTTTAGGCCCTTTTTGTCAAGTATAATGGTGGGTATAATTTTAGGCATGTCGTTCACTACATAACATAACAGAAATCGAATTAGCATTGTTGTTTAAAACTATTTTGATTGGGTCTTTTAATCAAATAGTACCACCCACTATTTTTGGCAAATTCCACATCCCTCAATAGAATTCGAGAGTTATATTGAACTCTTAGTGGGTTATGGGAGACTCACCATTACCAAGCCCACCTCAGAAGAATATCTTATTGGTTAGCAAAAATAATGATGAGAGAATAACGCATTATTCATTTACAACCTTTTGTAATTACCCATCTAGTTCGGCCTCTAGAGAATGATGCCTCAGAAGAATATCTTATTGGCATCATTGCACTTAGTTTAAGTCATTCCCACCATGCTAGTTCAAATAGGGGTTCAAGAATGGCCTCAGAAGAATATCATATTGGCCATACTCGTTGCCTACTTTCACTTCATCATATGTTTATGGGCTTCTCCTGAATGTAAGCACATACTTTGTATACCCCAGAACTGGACGAATACGGTGTACGAGTCACAAACGATTGAAGCCCACCACGGTGGAAGGCGTACGAAGAGATATTCTAAACATCTCTCGCTTATCAACTTAATATTCATTTGTTGAGGGAATAGCGTTGGGCTACATCAAAACATTTTAATCACATTAAAAGAACTTGGGCCTATCACAACCATTGGTCCAAGTTTATATGAATTAGTAGTATATAATACTCCCACTGTTTCGTTGAAACAAGCGAGACTATATGGAACTACTAACGAATGCTTTGCATCCTCATATGGACTATATAGTCATATTAGGTTTTAGGATGATTATGAACCGTTTGATTTGATCCAACATGAGCCTTGTGTTGGACCTTGGGTCTAAGGTATGTAGTTGTTAATTTTAGTTACGCGTTTAATCCAATTAAACCGTTATTTCCTATTGGGCGTTGGACCCAACTATTCCATTTTGCATACATTTAAACAAAAGGAATACATGAAATAATAATAAGGGCTTATGCCCTTTTACAACATAAATGATGGACTTATGTCCATTTACAACAATCTTGAACTAATCAAATTACATTCAAATCTACACTACCAAGCCCAAACATTCATAATGTAAAACGGCCAATCACATAGCTCAATTATCGAGGCATTTGGTTCATAATCACCCTTCTCTTAATCAAACACATTTAATTAAGAAAACAACTTTAAAACAATTGGTTTTCGGATCCATAGAATTGATTTAAATGAAACTAAATAAAATGAAAATCCAATTCTCATTTAAAGAGACAAACCATTTTGTTCTCATCTAATTTGGGCCATTTTCTAAAAACAAAAACTTTTGGGGTCACTTTGTAAAAACACAAGAGTCCACAACTTCATGTAATTACAACTTAGAACCCAAACATTTTTAATAATGTCAAAAACATCATTAAAGGAGCAAAACAATTTGTCCTTTAAAGTTTTTGGACCTTAACGTAAAAACGTAAACTTTTGGGCCAAAATGCAAATACACAAAAGTATCAAAACTTTATGTAAGTGCACAAAACACCCAAAAATACCCTATTTAATAGGGTGGCCGGCCATAAGTGGTTTTTATTGGTAAAATTCAAATTTTATACAAAGTTTTGTAAGTGGGTTATGTTAGGTGAGGTAAAGATGAAATAAAATTTTGTATGAAATGATTTATGTCATTCTTTAAAACAAAGTTTGTCTCCCATTAAAATTACTTAATCATTAACCATCACCCACTAAAATTAAATCAAAACTTTATGTAAAAACATAAAACTTTTTGAATCAAAACTTCAAAACTTTTTGTTCTTGGCAAGAACTCCAAGAACATTGAAGAACACTTATGAAAACTCAAAATACATGGCACCAAATTTTTAGTTCCAATATTCATGCTTAAATGAAATACATCTACAACATTTGAGATGCAAAATTTTCTAGCAAAATTTATATTCAAAGCAAGAACAAAGCTTGTAACATTTACAACATTTAAATCATAAAACATGAAAATCACAAAACCCAAAAGGATCCACCATACACTAGACCTAGGCTCTGATACCACTTGAAGGAAAAATTTTGTCCTAGCTAAGAACATGTATGAACATTTGAATACATATGCTAACAATTAACTCTTTAAAGTAGGCATGCATCCAAAAACAATTCATGAAACCCATGACTTTCAAAGCCTAGTATATGGTGAACCAAAAGACTCTTTAACAACATTAAAGATAATTAAGAATTTAGAGATTCTTTACCCTTGAAGCTCATCCTTGATTACACAAGGGATTCACCCAAGTGGAGGGCCTTCAAGTCACCTCCTTGCTCCTTGGATCTTCCTTGTGATTTTCCTCCTTTTAGTGCTCCTTTGCTTCTTTGAGGATTTGAGGATTAGTTCTCCAAAACACCAAAAGTTTGATGTCTCTATGTCTCTTCACCAAGGATGTAATTTGTGAGGATGAAAATGGATCACTTAGGGAAGTAAATTTGCTAGATAACTTTCCCCAAGTAGCTTAGAAAACCCTAATTGAAAACAAAGCTATAAAGATGAATTTATACTTCATTTCTTAGGTGAGTGGCAAACTTGCAATTAAGCAAACTTGCATACCCTCACCCTAAATGGTTGGCCTATATGGTTATTGGGCTTATTGCCCATTTTGTTTTAGTTGTCATACAACTTAAACATAATGGGCCTTGTGGACCAAAACACTTTTGGGCCCCGAAGCCCTAAAACCAACTTAAAAGCCCAATACGAACATTTCGTATAATTAATTAACTAATTAATTAATCTTGACCATTCTTCAATTAAACCATTTAATTGCTTATCCATTTCATTTAATTGCTTCACATATATCCTTATTTGGTGTGCGATCCATTAGGTTCCAATTAGCGAGGCAGTGGGCGATGTTACTCTTAACTATCGATTGTGAATTGAAACCACATTTCAATTCTCCCTTTTTGATGATTAGTGTTTGCTAATCAATAGGGCTTCCACAAACCATGAGTGACACCTAGCAGTATGTCATGGTTACCCAAGCTAAGTAGAATTGGTTGGAGAACCTATCCAGTTACAATTACAATGCAATACGGTCATTCTCTAATACAATACTCTTAACCACATTGTTTTAAGTGATAGTTTGTTTCATGTCTACTATCCAATGTGATACTTTCTTATATGATTCCCTTGAATATGATTTGGAACATCTTCCTTAGTCATATTCATTTGCTTTGGCCAAAGACTTTAGAATCATATTTTAGAGTATACTCCTTCCACCATGGAAGGTTAGAGATCCCTTGTTGTGCATTCATATGCCTACATGACTAGATCACATGACCCCAACAATGCCGTGGACAATCCGAGGGAATGCCTTTGTCATGATCAAAGATCAAGGACCTAACCATTAGACATCTATGATGCCTCAGGTCAAAGGACTACTTTGCATATTGTAACCTTTAGAGTTCGTACATGACATGTATGTTTGAACTCTCATTAATCGCAGTTCAGTGTACTCGATTACTCTTTCGAGCACCTATGTGTTTGTCTTAGTGTCCAACACCAAATGACTTGAGACTAGTTCATACTCACGTTTGAGTCAACATAACACATACTAACCTTAGCGGATTGTCAATGCCCAATTGGCAATCCTATGGCTAGGAACGTTTTAGGAATGAACATAAGAGAAAGGTCCCCTTAATCTAACTCATTAGATCACTTATCTCTTATGTCAAATACATCCCTTGGATTCTCTTATTGATTAAACACATGATACAATAAATAGTGATTAACAATAAGTATTGCCCTTCCGTTAAACATATAAAAGTTTAACATATTAAGTATTCCAAAAAGCTATTACATCAAATGAGTGGCTTTGTGGGCATACTTCCAACAGAAGAAACCACTGAGTTTATCACTTTGAGATATTACTATATCCCAGGATCAGAACCAAAGCAACTGATAGAGTATTATTGCCTTTAAGAAAGAAACATCAGAGTGGGACTCTGGAAGCGTGCATTTACTTAGGTTGTCAACCAAAGTGAATATAAGCCATTTTAACAAATGGAACTTCATGATGGATGAAGTACTAATCATATGGATGAATTGTTAGTATTGTACTACAATGGTCTCAAGCCTGGAGCAAAGTTTGTATAAAGTATACAAACGAAATATATGTAGATATATAGTTTTAGAAACTGCTTCAAAAGGTGTTTTGAATAAAAGGGGTTCTTTTAGAACCCATGATTGAATCCAAACCATAAGGTCGTTAGTAGAGTACTACGACGTAATGGGGCGATAGCTCAAGCCATGGAATCAAGGTCTCATCAAAGTATTCGAACACATTAAAGGGACATCATCAAATGTTTTGGAAACATTTGATAAGTAAATCCTTTTAAATAGAAAGGGATTAATACATAACCAAGTTAACCTACGAGCATAAACTCTCTCAACAAGATGTATAAGATACACTAGTGATTGACTTTAGTGCAAGTGGGAGATTGTTGGAAATATGCCCTTAAAGTCAATCTTTGGAAGAAATCTTTCAGGACAAATGAATGGATGTATGGATGAATCTTATACATCAAATGGCAAAGACACGAATTAGGACTATCTCAATAAACGATATATGTCCTAAATAGTGTATCCATGGACAATGGATCGATTGAAGAAGTAGTCTAATGATGTTAGACTACAGAGACCTTCTTCACATAACCAAATGTCCAAAAGGTTCCTGGTCATTGGATTGTCGGAGGGATACTGACAATGCATAGACCGGTACATACTATGTCCGCTTCAATTGGAAGGATGGAAAGTCTCATCCCATTCGTGTTGTGACACTAAGACAAGTATGTAGGTGCTCATTAAGGGAATGAGTTCACTGAACACAATCGAACGAGAGTACTTGCATGGAGGTCTAATCACATGTCAAGCAAGTAACTCTAATGGTTGGAAAGATGTAAATAATCCTTAGACCTGAGGCATCGTCGTTGTCTTATGGTTAAGTACTTAATCTTTGATTATGTCAAAGTCTCCCCATTCGAGGGTGTCCACGGCATAATTGGGGTTAAGCCACTTAGTCATGAAGGCAAGTGTATGCGCAACAAGGAATCTCTAATCCCCGATAAGAGAGGAAGAGTACTCTAAGATATGATTCGGGAATCTTCGGCCGAAGTATCGAGCGTATTGAATGGAAAACGTTCCTATACGACTCAAATGAATCATATATGAAAGAATAATCACATTAGGGGTTTGACATGATATATCCATACCCTAATGATGTGATTGAGAGTATTGTATTAGAGAAGGATCGAATTACATTGTAATTCCAACTGACTAGGTTCTTCGAATAAACTTCTACATTAGCTTGGGTAGCTATGACATATGGTTAGATGTCACTCATAGCTTGTGAGTTCTTCTAGATGATTAACTGTAGTCGTCAAAGAAGAAAGGTGAATTAAAATGAAGTTTTAATTCACTAAGTGATTGAATTAAATATAAGCAATTGGATTGATGCCAATCACCTCACTGCCTTGCTAATTAGAACCTAAAAGATTGTTCACCAAAACACTATTGTAGTGAGTAACTAATGGATGATGGAAATAATTAATTGGATTAATTAATTGTTGTGATTAATTTAGAAAGTCTAAAGAAATCATAAAAGCGATAAAGATCGTTTTGGGCTTAAGAAACGTTCGGGTTTAATTGGGCCCATTGGGCCTAAACCCATTGGGCTAATATTCAAGCATTAGATGACTTTAAATAATAAAAGCCCAAAGCCCAAACAAACAACAAAGAGGCCGGCCACTTTAAGGTGGAAATGGTGAGATATTTAGTCAAGTGTTGACTAGGTTTCTTTAGTCTATATAAGGAACTTTATAGAGATATTGTTCATTAGGGTTTTTGTGAGTTTTTGAACAACAAAGAGGCAAAAGAAAATAGCTCTCTAAGACCACAAAGGCCGGCCACCATTGGGGTGTTTTAGCTAACAATCTTACACCCTTTTGGTTATTCCTTCATCCTTCTCACTACACTAGTGGGTGAGGATCTTTAGAGGTTTCCTACTTTGGAAACTTGAAGAGAACCTAGGAGCACTCATTGTAACAAAGTGGAGGAGGCAAGGAAGGAAGCTAGGCTCAAGGATTTCAAGGAGCAAAAGGCTTGGAGGTGGTCCATCCTTGGTCTCAAGTCTAGATCAAGAGGTATAAGACTAACCTTCACTTTGTTCTTGATTCTTTAAATTGTTTTGATGCATTATATATAAACCTATGAACCTTGAAGGGGATTTGCATGACTATAGCTTTGATAATATGTTATAAATGCTTCCGCTGCTTTCGTATATTAAATTTGATTTGAATATGCATGATAGTCATTATGAAATCCCATGCTAGATTCTCATAGTTTTCCCTTCAAAGACACAAACAAACACACAAAAACAACTCTTTTTGGCCTTTTCAAAACAATTTTTCAAATTTTTATGAGATTTTCGGATTTTTAAAACAAAACACACTTAAACACACCAAAACAGCTTAAAACACTTAAAAACAGCAAGGAACAACACTTGAAATTATGGGTGATAAAATCCTACGAATTTCATGCAAAACAACTCCTACAAATTTCATGCAAAACAACTTGGTTACCCCCCCACACTTAAATCAAACATTGTCCTCAATGTTTTAAGCATAAACTCACACAAAAACAAGCAAACAAACAATTAACGAATAAACATGACAAGTATGGCAAAGTAAAAACCAGACAGAGTAGAGTTTAAGAATGCAAATCTGGTTATGGAGAGATGATCTTGTTGACTTTCCACAGCTTTGAACTCGAACTGGCCTAGGGAACTTCTTAGCAAGGAAAATGAGACTTGATTGGTGGTGGTGATTTGATGGCCTTGTACGGCGAGGCTGTTCTCTTTGGCGACTGATGCGTCCATATGTTGTTGAAGCTTCTCGAGCTCTTGGTTTCAACTCGGACTCCTTCTGCCGGGTTGATTGAGTCTGCAGGCTGCATTCTTCTCTGCTTGTTTCTTCTGCACGGCAGGTAGGCACGAGGTAGAGGTGATGGTCTGTTTCTTTATTCAATCTGTCCAAGTGCCGACCGATTGCTTTTTTTCTCCTTGTCTCGCAGGCAAGAGCAAGGGTAAAGGAAAAGCATGCCATGAGATATCTTTGCCTTTGACTCTGATGATATGAGATACTTTTTCTTTTGAAGAAGTATCTTTCCACAAGTGTATTCTTGAACTGGGATGGGGAACTTCTTAGCAAGGAAAATGAGACTTGATCTTGATGATGAATCACCACGTTGTCTCCACATGCTTCAAGCTATCATTTTCACTTGCCTTATCTGTTCTCCAGGCAGATGTGGCATCTTCTTCGGAAGTACATCAGCAGTTGAAGATGAGCACTCGAGAGCAATGCTAGGTAAGCAATCAGGAAGGAGTTCCAGGCAGTCGGTTCTTAGATCGGAAGATTGACACCAAGTGCTGGCTGATTGCTCGCTTTCTCCTTGTCACAAAGACAAGGAAAAGGACAGGGAGAAAGCATGATATGAGATACTCTTGCTTTCAACCTTCATGATATGAAATACTTTTGCTTTTGATGACTTGTTTGCAGAGGTACCCCAAGGGATGAGAAACACAGAGTAACTCGAGAGGCTTCGCTGGGAATGCATTTTCGGAGATGAAGAAGGATTATGTATGTCTGCCTTGCTATGGAGGGTGAAGGACGACATTTATAGGAATTAATAACCGGTACTAATCTTTCACTCTTGTTGGCACCTGTTGGATGATTGAATAGTAAACTTCACGTGCTTTCTACTTCACCAGAAATCTTCGACAGATTGCTCGTAATTTCTGCAAGGTTGAGTGTGCATGTGACAGATGCTGACGAGGCTGAAAAAGACTGGCGCCTCTTCGATATCTGGAATCCGCGCGTCGACAAACTGCCCGTGATTTCCTCAAGCTGACGCTCCATGTGACAGATGTTGACATGTCTGGAAAAGCAGATGGTTGGAATCGGCGCTTCGACAAACTGCCCATGATTTCCTCAAAGCTGACGCTGCATGTGACAGGTGCTGACGAGGCTGAAAAAGACTGGCGCCTCTTCGATATCTGGAATCGGCGCTTCGACAAACTGCCCGTGATTTCCTCAAAGCTGACGCTGCATGTGACAGATGTTGACACGTCTGGAAAAAGACTGGCGCTTCTTCGATATCTGGAATCGACGCCTTCGACAAACTGCCCGTGATTTCCTCAAAGCTGACGCTGCATGTGACAGATGTTGACACGTCTGGAAAAGCAGATGGTTGGAATCGGCGCTTCGACAAACTGCCCGTGACTGGCGCCTCTTCGGTATCTGGAATCGGCGCTTGGTTTCTGAGCAGCCCATCTTTTGAGAAAGCAGACGTCTCTTCGATCTCTGAACTCGCCTCTTCAATTTCTGAAGCTTCGTCGAGTGCTGATTTTTAAAGAGAGGCACGCATCACCTTCGAAAGCACACTTGAATTTTTCGCCTGCAAAAGCTCCCTACCTACACTTCAAAGAACTTGATTTATTCGACCTCTTATTTTTCTTCACACCTTCGAATATGTCTTGCCCTTCTGACCGTCGCCTTAACTTGAATGTCGGGGAAGATAGTGACATATCTTCTCCAACCAACATTTGGCAGCCGTCCTTCGTATCCCCAAATGGTCCTCTTACAGTTGGGGATTCCATGATGATGAATGATACAACCACCTCGGTGGTGGCCAGAAATCTTCTCACTCCTAGAGACACTAGGATACTTTCCAGGCGGTCCGACGAACTGGCTGTTCAGGACTCTCTGGCCTACAGCGTCCGATGTGCAGGCTCAGTATCAAACATGGGCCAGCGTCTTCTTGCTCGAACTCGTCAGGTTGAGTCGTTGATGGCTGAAGTGGCTAGTCTTCGGCAAGAGGTCAGAGTGCTTAGGCATGAGAATAAGGAGTTACACGTGCTCGCAACTAATTACTCAACAAGCATGAAGAGGAAGCTTGATCAGCTGCAGGAGTCCGAAGTGCGGATTCAGACTGATCATCAGAGGTTTGTGGCGTTACTCCAGAGGTAACTTCTGCCTTCATCCTCTGGCGCTTCACCAAGTGTTGAGGCTCCGGATAATCAATCTCTGGTGCTTCGTCTTTCTGGAGCTCCGTCGAATGTTGAGGCACCTCCTGACCACTGAAGACTCATTCTTGTTTGTATGCACATCTTTTAATTTTTCTACCAAATGTTCCTTCTCTACTAAAGTCAATGTAAAAGCACTTTGTTTACCTATCAATGTTTCAAACAAAAACAATCAAACAAGCAACAAATAAAAATGACAAATAAGGCAAAATAAACGCAGTAAAAGGGAAGGTTTTTAGAAACGCAAAACTGATTGTGAAGCGAATCAAAGATCTTCCTTATTTGAATACATGGGCTGCCTCCCAAGTAGCGCTTGCTTTAATGTCGTACAGCCGGACGAAGACCTCATTCACTCCTCATTAGGGCCCACGGCATCCAAGGATGCTTCCTCTCCAACCTGCCCTACGAACCACTTCATGCTTCAAATCTTTGAATGGAAGGAGATAATGATCCTTCCTGATTTTTGTGCTTTGCTTCCCTAAATCAACTCTCCCACCACTTTGAATGCACCTAGGTACCTGCACCAAACAAGGTAACAACCTATTATTCGAAATGGGAATTGAAAGTGGAGAAGATGGCTTACCCATGTGCTGCACTGAAGTGGCAGCACATTGAACAAATGCACAATGAGTATTCTCGGCCAGATTTGGTGATTTGAAGGTCGGGGCGTGCTCTTTGTGCTTTACTCCAAATCCCTCCTCGATTATGGTGCGAGAAACATCCTTCTTGATTAGTGTTGAACATTCATGCCCTATATTTTCAAATACATCAATGGCACAACAAGAACGAACATCATTAGTCTTCTCAACAGATTCATAAATCTTAAAGTTAATCATATCACCACCAAATGCCATAGTTACTGCTCCCTTGGCCACGTCAATCTTGGTTTGAGCCGTTTTCATGAAAGGTCGTCCAAGTAAGAGCGGTGATGGTGAAGAGTGGGCTGAATCCTCCATATCAAGCACATAGAAATCTGCAGGAAAAATCAAGTGGTCTACCTACACCAAAACATCTTCCAACACTCCCTTGGGATATGCATTAGATCGATCGGATAATTGAATAATAACGCCATCATTTTTAAGCTTTCCTAGATTCATAGATGCATAAACAGAATATGGCATGACATTAATTGATGCACCTAAATCTAGCATAGCATGCTCAAATCTTGTATTACCAATTACACAAGGGATTGTGAAGCTACCTGGATCTTTGCATTTAGGTGGCAACTTCCTCTGCAACATTGCAGAGACATTCTCGCTTACATGTACCACCTCTTTCTCCCGAATCCGTTTCCTTGTTGTACAAAGCTTCTTCAAAAACTTGGCATACTTTGGGATTTGCTTTATAGCATCGAGGAGAGGGATATTGACATGCACCTTTCTAAACGTCTCAAGAACGTCTTTTTCCTCTTCTTCGTTCTTGGCTTGCAAAAATCTGCTAGGAAAGGGTACATCCGGAGGAATAGCATTAGAATTAACTTGAATTGGAACTTTCTTACCTGTATTGGCCAAATTGGATGGCTTGGGTGGTTGCGGCAAGGATTGCTCAATCCTTGCCGTGGCCCTTACTTGCTCCTCCTCTTCTATTTGCAACTTCTCGTCCTCCTTGGGGGCAGATTGGGATGGTTTTGGTTCGGTTCCTACTTCTTTCCCACTTCTTAGCGTGATAGCTTTGGCACTTTCGAAACCTCCTTTTGGATTTGGAATGGTAGAACTAGGGAGTTGGCCTGGGTCCCAAAATTTGCTCACAAAGTCTGCAATCTGTCCAATTTGTTTCTCCAATTGATCCACCCTTTTGTCTTGGCTTTGCATAGCTTTGGTTTGATTTTCTTGCCCCTGAGACAAGTTAGTTAGTAACTTAAGGAGTGTATCATTGTCTAGAGATGTACCTGAAACATTTGGGGTAGATTGTTGTGGAACATGTGGGGGTGCGTATGGCTTGGTGAAAAACCCCGGGGGTTGTTGCCTAAAGCCTCCTTGTTGTTGGGGTTGTTGGGCCTCCCTCCACTTGAAGTTTTGATGGTCTCTCCAACCTGGATTATATGTGTTTGAATATGGATCGTTCCTCGGTTGGTTGTGGCCTTGAAATCCAATTGCGTTGGCGCTCTCCCATCCACCATTCTCAATGAGTTGAGGGCACTTTTCTGAGGCATGTCCTTGGATAGAACATACGCCACACACCATTGGCCCTTGCATTCTCATTCCTTCGGCCATCTGAGACACAATGGAAGTAAGATTAGCTAATTGTGAATGAATGTCGGATGTGGAACTTACCTCATGCACTTGTTGCCGTGGGGGTCCTCTTTGGCCAACGCCTTCGTATTGTTGAGCGTTCAATGCTCGATTAGCGATCAAGATCTTGGCAGCCATGGGTGTTTTGTCCACCAATGCTCCACCCGCCGAGGCATCGAGCATTTGACGTTCAAGTGGTAGGAGCCCCTCGTAAAAGTATTGTAGAAGTAACTCCTCCTTCATCTGATGCTGTGGACAAGAAGCAACAAGTGATTTAAAACGTTCATAATAAGTGGGAAAAGACTCACCTTCCTCTTGCTGAATACCACTAATCTTTTTACGTAGGAGAATGATTCGAGAAGTTGGGAAAAATTTCTCCAAAAACGCCCTCTTCATACTCTCCCAAGATGTGACAGTTCCGGGAGCTAACTCGTACAACCAATCTTTGGCTTTATCCATTAAAGAGAATGGAAAAGCCTTCATCTTCAAAATACTTCCGTCGACGTTAACCGGAGTCATGCTTGAACACACCACTTCAAATTCTTTTAAATGCTTGTTTGGATCCTTCATGGACAACCCATGGTATTTTGGAATGTGGTGGAGCAAACTTGACTTTAACTCGAACTCTTCGGTCTTACCTTGCGCAGCCGTGGGATATTGGATACACAAAGGTGCGGCATTATCTAATCCCGAAGCGGCGAGCTCCTTGAGTGTTCGGTTGTCCATGGCTTCTTTTTCTTCAAATTCAGATTCGGCCTCTGAACTTGAACTAGGTTCACTAGGTTCTGGATGCCTCTTCTTTCTTCTCAAAGTTCTTTCAAAATCGCCGTCGAACTCCGAGATGTTTGCACTAATATGTTGAGAACTACGAGTCATAAACTAGTACCTGAAAATAAGAAATAAACCCAATCAGCAAACTAAAATAAAAACACACAAAAAAAATAAATAAAACGATACAACGAGGGATTAGCAAAGTTGCTAATCCCCGGCAACGGCGCCAAAAATTTGATGCGAAATATATAAGCACACAAATTAAACCCTCTTTTTATCAAATGTAGTAAAGTATGTAAGTAGGGATCGTTCTAGGCCGGGGATTAGGAGGGCTTGCTAATAACCTCTAAACTGACTTAAAAATATATAAACAAAGTTAAAAACACTAAACTAGACTCAAAGAACTCAAAACAAACTTAAAAGCATGAAATTAAACTTACAGGACTCAAAACAAAGTCACAAGACTCAAAACAGATTATAAAGACTCAAAACTGCCTAAAAACAACTCTAAGGCAGTTTCTGCCACTAACACAAAGTTTTTACGAAAATTGATTTTATCTTGACTTAAAACACTTAAAAATACAATCTAAAACAAGTACTAACTAATATGACTTAATAAAATAAAGGGGATTTTGGTTTTGGACAAAAATAAGGAAAACAAAGCAAGAACAATTTAAACAGATTCTTAGACAAATTTAGGTGAATTGATGGGTGATGGGTTAAACTATGGATGATGGGCTAACTAGAGGGTTCTTCTCCACACATGTTATACTTGCATACAAAATGATTTCCAATTGCATTTCGATAAACTATGAATACTCAACGCCCCAAATTAACCGTGAATTGCACTAATTAACCCTCAGTTTTTCCACAAGCTATTGGGTTGGATGATTGCATACGACAACCCAAAACAGTCCCTACAAGTTCCCTACATGAATTGCATAATAGAGAAACACGCAAGAATCATTAAGTTCTATGAAAAACATAAGCATTGACGAGGCACTCGTTACTATGAATTGCATGAAACTTATGCCAAGAATTTACTTAACACGATTGTGATCAACAACCTTTACTACTTATGAATATAAGTTCATAACGATTAGGTGAAACTTCCTTATATCCTAGCATCAAACTTATGCATGAAAATTAAGCGTGCACTCTCAACCAACATACACAAATTAGTTTTAATTCATAGAGATAAGTAAATTAAATTCACAATTCATGAAACGCAATTGGAAGTAATCAAATCATATAGCAAGCATAAACATGGTTTTGAATCCCCCCCTAGCCAAGGGGGGTTTAGTTCCTCATACTCGCAATTACATAAAGATAACTTAATTTAAACATTGAAATCAAAGATAGAAAACACCTAGAACCGCTCCAACACTCCCAAGGCTTGGGCATAGGCACGGCACAAGATGTTCCTTCTCTTTCCTTCCTTGCAAGCAGCGACACTAGAGGTTTTGGACGGTTTTGGGTGGTTTTTATGGTGTAGAATGGATGGGGAATGGTATGGAAAGGTTTAGGATTGATGGGTGGTGTGGCTAGGGGTGGTTTTTGGCTGAAATTAGAGAGAATGGTGGTGGGAATTTTCGGCCAAACAAGGATCAAAATCTATTCTCTCTTTGATGAATATGGAAGGTGGTATTTATAGGCTTGAGAGAGGACTACTCCATTTCCTTTGCATGTGCAGCTTGTGTGGGTGTGTGTTGGCATGTTTCCTCTTTACATTTACACACACATGCTTCATCATTTCAACCACAACACACACACATTTTCTGCCCTATTTTCCTTTACATTTACACACACATGCTTCATCATTTCAAGCACCAAACACCCACATTTTCTGCCCTATGCCGTGTGCTCCCATGTGGTTGCTTCAATGTTCTTCTCTTTGCCATGTGTTTGCTGCCATGTTTTCCCCTTTACATTTACACACACATGCTTCATCATTTCAACTACAAAACACACACAATTCCTTCTCCTTTGCCGTGAGTTTTGTTTTCACTTTGCATGTGGGTGTCTTTGCATGTGTTTTCTCCCTCTCTTGCCATGTGTTTGCATGTGTATGAGTTGTCATTGTTTATCCTTGCAATTGCACACACACACATGCACACACATATGCCCAAAACGTCCATCCTCATGCATGCAATCCATTTCAACCCAATATTGATCCAACATGCACCAAAATGCACTTTTCTTGCCAATGTTGTTATTAAGACCTACAAACAAATGAAAATGGCTTTAAACACTAAAATAACTAAGGAAACACAACGTAAACGCACGAGAACAAGACAATTAAGTCGCATAAATATGCTCCTATCAGGTGTGTAAGACTTACACACCTTACACACCTTACACACCACATGCATGGTTTTATGATTCACAACAACCAAATTCCACTTGCAAGGCTTTATTACATTATTGAAAAATTTCCAAATTTTTGTGGACTTATCTCCACTTTTTTTATTTCCTCCCTAAAACCGGCCCTCCCTCAAAGGGAGTACTTTTGGGGCTTTTATGCAATTACATAAAGTTTTGATACTTTTGTGTATTTGCACTTTGGCCCAAAAGTTTACGTTTTTACGTTTAGGCCTAAAAACGCTAAAGGACAAATTGTTTTGATCCTTTAATGAAGTTTTTGCACTATTAAAATTTTGGGTTCTAGTTGTATTTACATGAAGTAGTGGACTTTTGTGTTTTTACAAAGTGACCCCAAAAGTTTTGAAATATAGCCCAAAAGTTGTGGTTATTGCATGATGGCCCAAATTAGGTTGAGAACAAAATTGTTTTGTCTCTTTAAATGAGAATTGGATTTTCATTTCATTTAGCTCCATTTAAATCAATTTTATGGATACAAAAACCAAATGAAAATGTTGCATTCATTTAATTAGTTAAAGTGTTAATTAATTAAAGGGTGATTATGAACCTAAGCCTACGATAATTGAGCTATGTAAAAGGCCGTTTCAAATTTGTTTGAACCATGGGAATGTGTAGATTAATTTTGGTTGTAATTTGATTTGATCAAATGTTGTAAAAGAGCATAAGCTCTTCTTTACTTTAAAGTAATTTATTTTGATCAATTGTTGTAAAAGAGCATAAGCTCTTCTTTACTTTAAAGTACTCATTTTCTTGTATTATTTGATATGCATGAAAATGGAGTAGAGGGTCCAACGCCCCTAGGAACAACACGCCTTAATGTGATTAAACGCGTAACTAAAATCAATCACCATCCCTAGTCCGAGATTCAACACTAGGCTCGTGTTGAATCTAAACAAAGGTTCATAATCATCCTAAGGCCCTAAGGCAACTATATAGTCCATCAAATGAATGCAAAAGTTTATGTTAGTAGTATCATATACTCTTGCTTTAAAAACCGTTTTATAAGCATAGTGGGAGTATTATATACAACTAAATTCAATCAAATGGACCAATAGTTGTAATAGGACCAAAATTGTTTTAATAAAGATTAAAATGAATATTTGTATGTGATGAGACCTAAAACCCTCAACCAAACCATTATTAAGTTGAGAAGCGTGAGAGTGCTTTGAACACTCTTTCGTGGCCTTCCACCGTGGTAGACTCCGATCGTTTATGACTCGTACACCGGCTTCACCCTATAATGGGGGAGTACAAAGTGCGTGCTTACACTCAGGAGGAGTTCTATATACATACATGATGAAGTGAGGTAGGCAACAAGTTTAGCCAACATGATATAATTCTGAGGCTATGCTTGAACCCCTACACGAACTAGGCATGGTGGGAATGACTTAACTAAGTACAATGACGCCAACATGATATAATTATGAGGCATCATTTTCTAGAGGCCAAATAAGATGGGTACTTGCAAGAGGTTGTTGCAAATGAGTAAGCGTACTCTCTCATTATTATTAACGCTAGCCAACATGATATAATTCTGAGGTGGGCTTGGTAATAGTGAGTCTCCCATACCCTACTAAGAGTTTCATCCAAAACTCTCGAATTCCAATGAGGGATATGGAATTTGCCAAAAATAGTGGGTGGTGCTATCCATTTATATTCGTTATGTATTTGTTTACCAATATATTTGCAAACGCTATCCAACACTTGACAAATAAAAATCGAATGTTTTAGTTTCCAGACTTGGTACCACAATCCCAAAGAATGTCTTAAAAGGATTGCATATGTATCTAAGTAGTCTCATCCTCACAATCTTCCTAATGATAATGTATCATTGGAAGAACATGTTAGAAAAGTCTATCATGAAGAGGACAACACAAACCACCAATGCTTATTCCTTCGTTATATGAACAAAGGAACTTACGAAGATTAGCATAAAGACAAGGACACTTTTAGTGTTATTAGTTCTTCACTTACAAATCGTTGTATGAAGAAATAATGAGTTGCTTTGAACAACCCTTAGTCAATGCAAACACTAGTGCTTGTTTCTTTGTTAAATGAACAAAGAACTTAAGAAGAAAGCACAATGGCATGGACACTTTAAGTGCCATGATTCTTCACTTACAAATTGTTGTATGAAGAAATGAGAGTTGCCTTGTACAACTCTTGAAAGTTTGTAATTATGTTTAGAACATAATGGTTGGTTGACAAAAATAGTCTATAATCATGGACTTATAATGATTTTTGAATCATTGAGTGTTGAAGTGATAAACCACTTAACGAGACGGAAACTAGGCTAGGACTTCACCTTTGAGTCCCTAATCCAAATGGTTCACTAAGTTTATTGTAAGCTATATAGTGAACAATAACCGCACACTCTCCAAATTGTTTGATGTGTATAACACAATTGAAATAAGTTTCAAGAGAGATAGTGGGAGTTTAGGGACTATGACTATGGTAGTCAAAGGAGAAGTCAAATGAAGAAAGCGAAATAACTCCAAGGGAACAAACTTTCTTTATGAAAGGATGGACATTGGAAGGGGTATTTGCAAGAAATGTCTTGCAAGTGTCAAGAACACACCTTTCGAAGGTGTTGTAAATTGTTCTTGAATAGTTCAAAACAGTTGGTTCATCTACTTGAATGTTTGATTCCGTATTAGTAACTATGTTTTACAATCGTTGTAAAAGTGTGGCTAATAAGAAGTAGAAGATTAATGAGAGAAGAGAAAGTACTTCACATTCGGAACGTGAATAGAATATAGATCTCTGCGAAAGCAGATAGTACTTACTTCCTCATATGAACTACCAAAGAAATTTGAAAAACCAAAGATTGTCTTTACATTCCAATTTTAAGGAATTTAATTCCGTCACTATAGTAGAGATGGATGAATGTTTTCTTTGACAAAACATTGTTCTTTATTAATCAATGATTGGATTATAGTAATATAATTGATTGTCTCTATAGTAGAGATGATATGGTAGTGTTAACTGTTTAGAATAAAATGATGCTTAAAACCCAAAAGGTTGCAAGGTAATGACTAATCCCAACTAAGTTGTGATACCTCTAAAAACATAAGTTACGAGTTGGTGAAAGATGGATGCTTTGGATCGTTAGATCCGGATCCAATACCTTCTTGTTAAAATTGTATAGAGGCGAAATGTTCGAATCTTTATTCTTTTGGAAAGAAGAAAGAATCACGAAGTTTTTGAGGTTAATTCACTTAGATGTTAGTGGCACTTGTCCACAACATAATAGTACTCATGTTGTATGACATTCACCGAAGATCATTCTCGGTTGGACTATAGTTTATTTTGAATAAACACAAGTCCGAATACTTTGCAAAATGTTTCAAGGAATTCAAGAAGTGTAAGTTGATGAGTAAGACGTCTAAAGTATTTACATCCTTAGATTTGATCCAAGGAATGGTAACACTTTAGAATAGTTTTCTTGAAAGATATCAAGGAAAGAAGCATCATAAGATAATGGATTTCTCCATTAGGAGAAGAAAGAACTTGAATAAGATTTAGTTCGTTGGATATTATCAATTACCAATATATATGATATATATGCTTCTAAGACAATATGATTGTCAATTAGAAGAACTTCCATAATTTTCATGACTCCATAGGATGTAGTTGGAAAGAAAGTTAAGATTTGGGGTTGTGTGCTAATAAGCAATATTTGTTTGATAACAATCTTGTGGGATATCCTTAAATTAACTTTTGGATATCACTTCTATAAACCAACTAACAAATGTTGTTTTGTTGGGTAGTTCATTGTAATCCTACAATATGATTTGTATAAGATAGAGCAATGAACGAAAGATAGAACTCAAAGAATGGGTTCTTTGAGAGACAAGATGATGATCAACAAATATAACAACCTAGTTCCTATACCACAAGCTCCAAGGTAGTCGAGAAGGATTTATAAACCGTCTCAGTTGAATGGTTTGAACTTTATGACTATGTCATAGAGTTGCACCTCTTAAATCGAAAGAAATAAGAATGAAAATCCTTATGACTACATTAAGTGTATATATGATATATACTCAAGGAAATGGTAAAGTACCATTTGACTCGAAATAATGAAACCTTCATAGCTAATTGGTAGCTTAAGGTGACTACAATCAAAGAGAATGGTTGACTTTGAAGGAACCATTTTTGACGTAGTCTTAGTTTCAATTAATTCGAAGATTGCTAGCTACAATTAAATGGTGATTCAATGTTTGGACATAATATGGGTTTCCGAAACCATTATTAAGATAGTCTTGATAATATATGTCTAAAACTATGAATCACAAGACATGTAAGTTGTAGAGATCCATCCATCATGAATCTTAAATAAGCTAGTGGGAGCCATAAGCGTCTTATGAGAGAAAGATCAAATCGTTTGATTTCTCATAAAGATGTAAATGAATCTTTTGTTTACTAGGTTTACAAAAGATTAGTGGGAGTTAATCATATTCCTAAATTTGTATATATATATATATATATAAATATATATATGATATATATGAGTATGTATATGATATATTAATTTTTGGAAATGGAAAGAATACTTCTTCGTTAAAGTTATGACTTTAAACATTTGTTAAAGTTATGACTTTAAACATTCTATAAAGATAGAATGTTTATGGGAGACATAGTCTATATACATGGGATGGAAATCTATATTGATAGATTTTAGGATATAATTTGATTATATCAATCCCTAATAATAGACAAAAGATGCTAGGAAGTTTCTCATATGATGATAAGCTTCAATTAGAAGGACAACTCTAGTGAGACTAAGAAGTTGCTCTTCTCAAAGGGAACGTACCCTTTGACTCCCAAAGAAATAATGCGTAAATAGAATCCTTTATGCATACGCAGAAAGGTGATTTATGTATTTCATATTGTATGAAAAACGTTGATATGAGTTGTACCAAGATCGGTACAAGACGATATCAATGCAAGCCCAGGATCAGAACCATGGCAACTGTCAAGTGAATCCTTAAGTATTTAAGAAATACTAAAGGATAGATTCCTCAAAGAATGAGGACGAATTAGAGTAACGTAATGGAAGCGTAAATGTATTAGATTATGAATCTAATCCATCATTGGATGTTTCTTCATTATGAATGAAGAGATAAACAGATATCTCTTTATTATGACTAAAGAGATATTTGGATGGAAACAATAAAGTAATGACTTTAGTGTATTCCATTATGAATGCAAAATATATTGCCATATAGAAGTTTACAACAATGTTGTTTGTATGGGAAAGTTCATTTATGAACTCTCTATTCGATTCCAACCAGAAAGTGTATCTAGTGTACTGACACTATGACACTAATGGGGCGATAGCTCAAGCCAGGGAATCAAGGTCTCATCAAGGTCCGAACTCAAATGAGAGACTGAACCACATGATTGAGAATCATGTATAATGGTGACGTCGTTATTCTCAAGGTTGCTTCTATGGATAACATATAGATATCCATTGTCTAGGCCTACTACTCAGCCATTTATGAAATGACTACAGAAGAGATATCATCACGATGACCAAGCTGATTGGCTCTAGTGCAAGTGGGACATTGTTGGAAATGTGCCCTAAAGCCAATCATATGATGATACTTTACGGACATTTCACATGTTAAACTAATCTAGTTTACATATAAAGGGCAAAGATTATTGTTTGAGCCGTCTCATATAAATGTTATATGCTTAAACGATAAAGTCCAAGGAATATGTGATTGGGAGAATGCAATCTAAAGAAGCTAGATTCATGAGACCATTCTTTCGTAGACACATCATAAACGTTCCTGATCATAGGATTGCCAATTAGGCATTGACAGTCCGTTAAGATCAGTACGTACTGTGTCTTCTCTCAGGGAGAGTGACTAGTCTCGAGTCATTGATGTGTGTGACATCAAGACAAGTACGTAGGTGCTCAATAGAGAATGAGTTCATTGAACACGATCAACGAAGAGTTCTCATATTCATGTCACATGAGAACTCATGGTTGGGATAATGCAAAGTAGTCCTTTGACCTGAGGCATCACAGTTGTCTTGTGGTTAAGTCCTTGATCTTTGATTATGTCAAAGTCACCCCATCGGGGTGTCCAGGGCATCGTTGGGGTTAAGCCACTTAGTCATGGAGACAAGTGAATGCGCAACAAGGGATCTCTAACCTTCAAACTGTTTGGGGGAGAATACTCTATGATATGATTAAAATCTCTAGCCAGAGTATGAATGAGATTTAGGAATGCGTTCCAAATCACATTCAAGGTAATCATATAAGCAAACGAATCACATTGGATAGTAGACATGAATAAATAAACTATCAAACCAAACAATGTGGTCAAGAGTATTAGATTAGAGAAAGACCGTATTGCGTATTAGATTAGAGAAAGACCGTATTGCATTTGTAATCCTAAACTGAATAGGTTCTCCACCTCTTCTGATTAGCTTGGGTAACCATGATATGCTGCTAGATGTCACTCATGGTTTGTGGAAGCCCTAAACGTGTGTAATCACTGAAGGGAGAATTGAAAGTAAGTTTCAATTCACAATCGATGTAAAATGGTTTTAATCGCCCACTGCCTCGCTAAAAGGAACATAATGGATCGTACACCGTGTAAGGTGGAGATTGAAGAAACAATGGAGATGAGTAAGAATAATTAAATGGTTTAATTATTTATGGCAAGGATTAATTAATATGTTAATTAATCAAATGAATAAGTTCGTTAAAGACCACGGGTTAGTTTTGGGCCTCAAGGCCCAATGGGCTTCGAACGTCAAGTCCATTGACTTAAGTTGTATGACAACTTAATTCACAAAGGCCCAAAAGCCCAAACAAAACCCCATGGCCGGCCATTTAGAGAAAGGGTAGTGAACTTGCTTTAATTACAAGTTTGCCACTCAAATGAATAAAGGTATAAATATGACTTTATAGCCAAAATTCATTTAGGGTTTCTTTTAGAGAAAATTGGTGAGAACTTGTCTCTCCTTTTCTCTCTAAAGAGGCCGGCCCCTTGGAGGGTGTATCTAGCCATACTAACTACTCCAAGGTCACTCATTTCTTCTCCAATCTAACCTTGGTGAAGATACTTAGAGGTTCTCAATTTTGGGAACTTGGAGAAACCTTTTCATCCATCCAAATCCATAGATTTAAGATGCAAGAAATGAAGGCCCTCTCTTTGGGTGATTAGCCTTTGCTTATGCAAAGAGGAATCTACAAAGGTATATATTTCTCAACTCACTTTGATTTGAGTTGAGTCTTGGTTCACCAATCTACTAGGCTTTGAATTTCATTGGTTAATGTTTTGTTTTTGAATGCATGCCAGCATGATTCCGCCTTTTAAATGTTAATTGCATGCTATAGATGTTATTCAAATGAACATGTTTTTCACAAATCTTCCTTCAAAATTTATCAGCTGTATTCAACCACGAGACTTAGCCTGGGGAGTCCGCAGCGATCGTTATGATCGCGGGTTGGAGGTTTATCATCCCAACTTCTGTAGTAGGCAATTCAGCTTTAGACAAGCTATTCCAATCCCATTCTTTGACTCTATTCATTGTGGCACCTCTTATCGCCTCCAATCTCCTCAAGAAGTCATTTTCCAAGCTGCCCAACGTAGCCTTGAGGTTATGTGCAAGGTTCCCCGAAAGCCTTTAGCCCTTAAGTTCAAATGCACCTCGACTTTCTCTACTTGGTGGGAAGCTAAATGGATCAAAAAGTATTGAGGAGATTTACGGGAAGCTCACGACCGTCTCTTCAACCAACTGTCTCTCAAATTTTATCGTAGCTCGAGTGAACTTGAGAATTGGAAGGAAATGGTTAGTCAAAAGAACTAGCTTCTAGTGATAGGTACTTTATGTTCCCTTAATTTATATTTTATGAAAATCTTGTGAATCCATCTTTCTTTAGCTCCTTGTTCATTTTTTCTTTAACATTTGCAGCCCAAGGGAATACTGAAAACGGCAGACATTGGGTCAGATGAAGAATTTGTCGATGCACTAATCCTTCAAGAAGCTGCCGCTGAGGCTAAGAGGCGAGAGGCTGAAGAAGGTGGGGATATCTCTGAGCTATCTGGAGACTCAGAGGCTAAGGGAGAGCCCGAAAAGAACATTTGAGCACCTAGGCGGGCATAGACAGTTGTGGTAGAAATTTATGATTCTGAGCCTGAGATACAGCCTAAACCCAAGGGGGCAACCCCAACCAGGAAGAGTATAAGAGCTTAGACTTCCAAATCTTCAAAAGCTGCCTCTGCTTCAAAGACATCTACTGTTGTTGTTCCCGTAGCAGGTAGGCAGAAACAGAAAGCCTCCAATAAGTACTTCTTGCTTCAATTTTTCGTTTATATTTTAAGTCTGAAAGTTAACAATTTTATTTTATTTTCCTTTCAGGACCCCAGGTATCTAAAAAGCCTTCTTTTGTTTCAAGGGATGAATCATTAGGCATATAAATGCAGCGGAAGGCCAAAGAACATCAAAATGCTGCTTTTAAAGAGTTAGAGGTATAGCCCGCCATTTCTTTGAATTTTTTCCTTTTCCTTTTCTTAATTCTCAGCCTGACTATCTGCAACAAGATCTTTGGGCAAAAAAGACCTCACTGCCTGAGGCTTCTTCTCCTTCATCCTAATTAAGGTAAGCTCCTCATTCTCGAGAAAAATCCATTCCTCTGGAGGAGACTCCCATTTCTTAGTTTGATCGTTCAACTAGGAAGATGATGCACTATGTTGAGGATGACAGTAACCCAGTACGTGCCTACCTCAAACACTTTCTTAGTAAGAATCCTTTTTCTTTGTACTCATCATCTTCTACTCTTCCCAGCCTTCTCCAGACAGAAACCCATCAGACACCAGTTTCCATTTTCGGGGAGCCCATAGTCCTTGAGATTCCTGTGGTTTTAGAGGTAACTAACCCAGAGGCCTCTCGAGCAGCTCCTACTGATGCACCTAAAGCCTCTAAAGTGCCTGCTCCTCAACCTCAGGTTCCCTCTCAGGTACATTATAACTTTAGACTTTCTTCTTTTCTTCTTCATAAGTTATTTACTGACTTTGGCCCCCACTTCTGTTATTCGTAGGTTTCTGTTGAAGGTTCGAGCACTGTTTTTCCTCCCTTGGTAAGCCATGACAATCTTCCCCGGTAATCAGAGGAAGAAACTCCCCCTTCATCTCCTTCCAAGGTTCCGGGATTAACTCAGGTAGATTTACCTTGTCTTCTTCTGACTCATACATTTTCTTTTTAACAAGTCTGTCTTGGTTGCAACAAGGTTCTAGAGAAGGTTCGGGCAAATCTCCACAGCGCATAGTGCTCAAGAGAGATCTTCCTCGCCCCCTCCTGGTTCTGGTATCACAAGAATCTCTATCCCTGAGCCTGTGAGTAAGCAAGCCAAGACTTCTACAACAGCTACTTTCATGCCTACTCCTACAACCCTTCCTACTCCTTTAGCTGAGGCTGCCCCCACTTTTAAGGTTGAAGGTGCGAAAGGTGCACCTTCTGCTTCTTCAGCATCATCCTTGCCCGACCTGGTAAAGAAATTTAGGCAAATCAGAACTAAACTGCAGTTACCTCCAACATATTCTGAGTCTCCTTCTTTTCAAAATGCTCGTCAAATCTTCAAGGATTGGATGAAACGGGACTTCACAACTTCTTTCAGCCTTAAGATTCCTCATGACGTGCTGAGCTTTACCAAGCTCTATTGTTATCCCAGGCTCAGTACAAGTCGTTTCTAAGTTTCTTCGAGAATTTGCGGGCACTAAGGGATCAGCATCAGAAGGCGGAGTGGGCGTCCAATAGAGTGAAGTGCTTTCAGGAAAAACATGTGGAAGAGTACAACCGTGCTCTGCCAATTGGTGGAAGAAGGGTCAGTGATGGAAGAAAGGATTACAGTGGTTGATTTTGAAATCCAGCGCTTGGAGAAACATATGTCTTTACTCAAAGCCGAGAAAGTGACCCTCACCAACCACCTCTCCCAAAAAGTAGAAAAGATGGAGAATATTTCGCAAGAGGTTGAGGATTCCGAAACCCAACTTGTGAACAGGAATATGTATTTAGGAGAACCAGGCCGAATTTTTACCATCATGCAAACTTACTTTTCAAGAATAGTTTCTCTGGCCGAAGATGTAAAGTTGTTGGACTAAGATTTCTGTAATCTGTATAAAGCTACCCCTTAGCTGCTTTGGATTTTTCAGGCATCTTGAGAGTTTCCTTTGTGGATCTTTCATTCTGCTTTTACCTCCCAAGTGGCTCTTCCTTTCTCCTTCTTGGCCCACGTTAAGTTGATCATGTTTATTGGGGCTTCAGGGAAGGGATCCGTGTCAATCATCATGTTGGCCTGAGGTTTTTCTAATAGCAACTTTCCTTTAATGATGAGATCTTGCACCTAGTCTCTAAACTGGACACAGTTGGTGATGGAGTGGTTGAAGGTGTAGTGTAGCTTGCAATACTTTTTCCCTCTTAATTAATCGGGCTTAAGCAGCTTTTTAGTGTTATTGGGCAAAATTACCCTTGCCCGTACCAAGTCCTCATAGATTTCTGCGGCCTTGGTTAAGTCAAAGGAATAGTTCTGGTATTTTGGGGGTTTTATGGGAACAAATCCTCTGTCGTTCATCACCACCTTTTGATCTTTGACTGGTTGGACATCAAAGGTTTAAAGGGAGGGGTCGTCTCTGTTGCACACATGTCTATCGCTTCTCCTCTATGACTATCATTTTCTTTTGGCTCTCCCTCAAACTCCACTTAGTGGATGGCGACCTTACTTTTGTAGAAAGGTGACGTTTTAGAGGAATGCTTCAATTGCTGCTCTTCGAGCAACAGCTTCTCATACTTAGTGGCCGCAATCACTAGCTCTTACAGCTCATTAAATTGTACGTCATAAAATTTATTCCTCAACGGTAGTCTCAAGTCCTTCTAAGTGACATGGTTGATAAGAAACTGGCATCTCATCCTTGTCCTCCTAAACCTCATAATGAAGTCTTCGGTAGATTCATGCTCATGTTGTTTTACCTCGACTAGATCATTGATGGTCATTTCTGGCTCCATTCTATAAAACTGTTCATGGAAAACCATTTCCGTTTGCCCCCAGTTAGCGATGGAATTTGGGGGCAACAGAGAGTACCATTGAGACGCTAAACCCACCAACGAGTTCCCAAATAACCCACACAACGGTTGGATAACTTGAAGATGTGATCTCTAGAGGACACATTGTTATATTCTCTGCTGAATGTTAGGAATGCGGGCATCTTGATGTTAAGAGGAAAGGGATTCTGCTCATCAATGAACTCCGGATAGGGCTTTTGATAGGCGATTCTAAATAGCGGGCAAGCTTGTGGTTGGGCATTCCTCACCACCATCCTTCTTAACTCAGCCAACTCATCTCTGAGTTGTTGATTGGTTGTATTATTAGGCAGGGTATGATGAAGTAGTTCCCACTTTGGGCTATGATCGTTGCCTAAGTTAATCTCTTTTTTTGCCTCGGGCTTCCTCCACTTGAACTCTCCTCCTTTATTGGTCATTGGTGGTGGCCTATAAGGAGGAGGCTTGTCAGTCTTGGTAGGTTCCTTTTTCCCACTAGATTCCCTAATCCACTAGGGCATCCCATATTTTGTTCTTTCTTGCCCGCTCTGCCCCTACTATTTAATGAAAATACGGGGTCGGGCAACTCTGCTTCCAAAATTTCTTCCAACACTGGCTGACTAGCTCCGGATTTTTCCTTGTTCTTTCCTTTTTCCCTCTTTTCCTCAAGTAAAGGAAACAGAGGAATAACTGGCTCTTCCACAGGGCTGGCTTTTCTCATCATTTCTCTAGCATGGTCATTTCCTAGGGTAGAGTATTCCAGATCTAACCTTCTTTGCAAATTTCCTGTTAAGGAAGGGAGTCTGTTGATTTCCTTTCTTGTCTCTAGAGAGTTTTTCTCCATGCTTTTAGATTTTTTTTTCTCCACGCTTTTCAAGACAGCTATCATGGTAGCCTGCAGGTCTTCATTTGTGACCTTCCCTCCTGATTTCTCGGAATGAGTCGGGCTTTCCATCAAGGCAGGTCCTTGCAAGTCTTCACGGATATTTGCCATACCAGATCTCGGTATATACTGGGGTGGTTTCTGTTTTGCTCCCCATCTGAAAGTTTGTTCTTTCCTTTCTCTTCTTGGCATATAAGATTTGTGGTCCCACCGAGCATGCCAAAACTATGTTCGGGCAGGAAATCTGGTTGAATGAGGTCCCTGGCTCGAGCACACAGCTCCCCGAGGAGTTGGCACTTTGGTTGATTTTCGAGCTCCAGCTTGCCGAGATGCTGCAAGAGTAAGGCAAAGTTAGTTCTGAAAGGTGCCTTTGTGGGGCCTTAGGTGTAGGCCTTGAGGCTCGCAATCAAAACTAACTAAGTTCTAAAGCGTGCCACTGCCATCTCTATATGGCAAATGTAGAACAAGTATATTTAAGTCAAGTACTTGCGCCCCAATTTATTCTGACTGCTTGTTATCAAAGGATTGTCGTAGAGGGGTTAAGTCTACATTAAGTTCTTTTCTATGCCTTGAGATCAAGGACTTTTAGTTCTTTATCTTGTATGCTTAAAGGGTGGAGATCCAAATCTGATCAAGTCATCAATTTTAATTCACTTTTAATCCACTTTTAATCTTCTTATGACAATAAAACCATTAAGTGAAACAAATCTGAGAACTGATGGAACTTTGGATCATCAAAAGACTGGAAATGACTTTAATATATACTAGGGAATATATTACAACACCAGATCTATTAATTGAAAGACAAAACAAAGAGAGGCGGGCAAGATTTCACCTTGTCAGGCAAGGTTAAACGTCTTGCAATCTCTTCTTTGTTGTAGTTCTAAAGGATTAGGTACTGAAAGAGGGATGAGTGGTAAATGAGTTTACACAAGAGAATCGATACTACAACATTTAGAGAAGGTAGCAGAGCTTTTACATAGACAAAAGATGTCTTTCTAAAGGAAGTCTAAGGCTAAAATGGTGCATAATCTGGACAAAGCACAGCTTTTTGGATATTTGCTTGACTGAGAGGCAAGTTGTATGTTTGTTTGTTTGATTGGTTTAGTGTCCTTATCTATGGGCCCTGTTCCCCTATTTATAGGTGAATTAGCCCGACTGCACCATTTCTGCTCTTGTCCGAAAGCAACTGAAGGGTAGTGAATCATCATCATTTTTACATGTTCAGCCATTCGGAAAAGTGTTTTTGGGCCGAGAGTTAGTTGATTTTCATCGGTTGTCACTTCCCTTGTAAGCACCTAACCTTTGCATTTAATGGAGAGCCGTCATATTGTCTAGAGATGGGTATTTGAGCTTGGCGCTGGGCTTCGGGCAAAATCTCTTTTATTGAGCTCTTTTGGGCTTTTCTTCCCTTGAAGTCTTAAGTTAAATCCCAAACAATATATATATATATGCATGTGTTTTGTATTGGCAGATAATAGAGTTGGGTTATTTCCCAACAATCATATCTCTTCAATTGAAGCATTGCAGCTTTTTATTGTTGCTAACAGACATGCCCATTGGTTGGGCGTCTCACCGTATGCTTTACAACATATATGACCTTTGGGTAATTGGTGTTTTGTATCAGATATGTCCATTGGACATACTGCTGCAATGAGCCCATGGTGAAAAGGCATACTCAAACCAAATGATGTGTCTAACGGGTGCAATCTCCCCTATATATTGGTAAATTGGTAGAAGAGAAATTCATTCAGAAATTTCTTTCTAGTTATTTCTAAGGGAATTCAATTCGGTTTTGCTAATCGAATATTCCATACTTTGTTGTATCCTGGAAGTGATTTGTCAAGAAACTTTTAGCAAACTCATTCAAGTGGAGGCAAATAACACTTTAAGGAAACGATTCAAGTCGTACCTCAAAGTCATCCTTCAGTTTATTCTCTATATTTGTACATTTACTCTAACAATCTTAAAGTGTTATTTTCGTCATGGAGAACAAGTCTGATAACATGGCTTTGATGATTATCAATTAAGATGTCTACAAGCTAGACAAATTTGATGGATCAAACTTCACCCTATTGATGGACAATATGTGTTTCATGCCTACCGTTCTAAATAAAACCAAGTCTGATAACATAGCTTTGAAGATTATCAATCAAGATGTCTACAAGCTAGACAAATTTGATGGATCAAACTTCACCCGATGGAAGGACAAGATGAGTTTCATGCTTACTGTTCTAAATGTCATATATGTGTTGGACTCGAAATTGGAGCCTATTCGTGAACCAAGTGACAAAGACACGGACAAAATAGTTTCCGATAAGAAGAGAAATTCATTCAGAAATCTGTTGCCTACACAATTTCTTTGCTCTCTCTTCTCTCTCCATCTCATTCATACAATTTCTTTCTAGTTATTTCTAAGGGAATTCAATTGTTTTGCTAATCGTATATTCCATACTTTGTTGTATCCTAGAAGTGATTTGTCAAGAACCCTTTAGCAAACTTATTCGAGTGGGGGCAAATAACACTTTAAGGAAACGATTCAAGTCGTACCTCAAAGTCATCCTTCAGTTTATTCTCTATATTTCTACATGTACTCTAACACTTCTTTGTGAAAATTCTCTCTAGATGACATCAGAGGGTGCTAGCGATTGCCCTGCTAGTCAATCCGCCACTCCTTGTTGCTCTGTGTGCGGTGGCAAAACTCTATAGAAAAGAGTCGGTGTAAGTTTAGGTGTTGTAACTTGGAGGGAAAAAACTAAAGAGAAGGGCCCCTAGTAACCCATTTTGGCTTTGTGACACGGACACTATTTGTCTGTTGAGGTTCTTGAAAACAATTTTATATGAAATTTACTAAGGTTTATATCTTATTATATTGAGAAACGATACGGGAAGGGGAATCCACGCATTAATATTTAGGATAAATATGAAAAACAATAAATTTACCCCAAAGAAGATGAATTGCTCACCAGATATCACAACAAAAAAATAAAAAAATAAAAATGTTGTGAATATAATTATATTACATGTGTGATTCTATAAATTCTAAGTAGAGATATATTAGGAGTCAGGATCCAGTAGATTTTTTCTTTTAACCTTTGTATTACTTGGAGAGGAAGTTATTGTCTTCGTATTAATATAAAGGCTAAATAGCCAAAATAGTCCCTGAGATTTGCATAACTCATCACTTTGGTCCCTAACATTTCAAATTGATAAAAGTGGTCCCTGAGATTGTCCACCATCCATCATTTTTGTCCTTCCGTTAAAAACTCTGTTAAGTGTCCTAGAGCTCTTGGCCGGAAGTTTGGGCAATTTTCAAAGCTTCTTAACTCAATCGTTTCTTAACCAAATTCGACCCATAATATATCAAAATGAAGATAGGAAAGTGTAGAATAATATTATACCTATTTGGAAGCCCAATGGTTGCCGGAGATGGCCGGAAAATAGCCTCAAAGTTGACTGGTCCGAGGGAAAACTTGAAAATTCGCCGGAAACTGGGTAAACTTAAGACGTTCATATATTCTTCAATGCTCAAGGAAATCAAGTGATTCAAAAATGAAAATCATAGTTCTCAATGAGATGAAGATAATGGTACCATTTTCAAAAGTGGCTGTCTTGGTCTCGAGTTAGCCACTTTCGAGCCGTTTTCGGCCAAACCACAGTGATTTAGCCATGTAAAAAGGTACCATTCTCTTCGTCTCGTCGAGAACTATGATTTTGGTTTTTTAATCACTTGATTTCGTTGAGTATTGAAGAAGTTATGAACGTTTAAAGTTTACCCAGTTTCCAGCGAGTTTTCCAATTTTCCCTCGGAGGTTATTTTCCAATCACTTGATTTCGTTGAGGCTATTTTCAGGCCATCTCGGCAACCATTGGGCTTCCAAATAAGTATAATATTATTCTACACTTTCCTATCTTCATTTTGATATATTATGGGTCGAATTTGGTTAAGAAACGATTGAGTTACGAAGCTTGGAAAATTGCCCAAACTTCCGGCCAAGAGCTCTGGAACACTTAACGGAGTTTTTAACGGAAGGACCAAAATGATGGATGGTGGACAATCTCAGGGATCACTTTTATCGTTTTGAAATGTTAGGGACCAAAGTGATGAGTTATGCAAATCTCAGGGACCATTTTGGCTATTTAGCCCTAATATAAATAATAATAAAAACTAATGAAAATGACTTCAAAACTTTGAGTTTTAACAAAAAAAAACCACCAAATAACTTTATTTAATGATAAGGATAAGAGAAAGGGAAAAAAAACAAAAACCTACTCAAAACATGCGCGTGGCTTGTGTGTTTGGTTCTTTTTTTATAAGCGCTCATCATTGATTCATTAGATATCCCAAAAACCGTACCAAAATCGGCTTGTCCGTTGAGTCTAATCAATACAACTGAACAAAATTGCGACCTTTAAACGAAACGGAAAACCTCTGCGATTGATTACAACTTCCACACTCGCAAATCTGGAAGCAGACTCACCAATTTTTCCTAGGTAAATAGAAATACAAAAACAACCATACTTAGTTCAGCCTTTGAGCAGATTCCTTCGCAAGGAGCTTCTCCTTCGCCCTAGTCTTTGCCTGGGACTTGGAACCCATGATGCCCCCTCCCCACTTTTTCCTGTACTCTTCATACTTCTCATTGAAGTTGGCCTTAATTGCCTCCAAGACCTTGCTAAAAGAGAAAAGAGAGATAGAAAAATTATAAAAAATTGTTTTATGTTGGATAGATTATAGGGAGAGATTTGTTTGTAGGAATGTAAGGGAATGTGTGTGTTCTTCCCCCCTACGTAGTGCTTTTATTTATAGTAATAAGGGAGAGAAGAAATCTTTCATCCCCAAGGAATACAAGTCATAATAGGAAATGATAACTAGAATCAAATATAATCTAGGATTTACACAATCACACTTTAATAGGAAGTTTACAACACTCCCCCTTGAGCGTGTAAATACTCAAGGTAGATTCGGCATCATGTAGAACTTGAGGAAGTCGCCTCGTTGGCACTGATATTGGGAACACACTATTTTCAATAAGGTAGGGACTTGCTTAAAGAAGTAAGTCTCACAAAGAAACCCTAAGGCTATGGAAAAAACCCGAGTAGGGACAAAATCCGTAGTCCAAGCAAAAATGCATGAGTAATGCAAAGTCAAATAAAACGTCTACAGGATGTCATCAAGGATATGATCAACCCAAGTTGCGTGCCTCATTAAAACCTAGCTAGGTAGCAAAAACCCAATGGGAAAAATGCTCCTAATTGTAGGGAAAAAGAGTAGATTAAGATCAAGCAAGTATTATTCAAGATACTCCTCCTGAGTTTGACACAAATCCAAACAGAACTAGCAATGTTATAACTCAAAAAGTTTACGGATACCAATTCCTTGAACAAGCTTCGAAAACGTCACCTTAGGTAGTGATTTGGTGACGAGGTTGTCCAGATTGTCTTGTGAACGGATTTGCATGACTTCAATCTTCTGATGCTCTTGTTGTTGATGTGAGAAGAACTTTGACGTAATGTGCTTGGTGTTGTCTCCTTTGATGTAACCCTTCTTGAGTTGTTCGATGCGTGTTGCATTGGCTTCCTAGATCGTAGTCAGGACATTCATGACAGGGTAAAGATCGCAGGAGCTTCGAATATGGCCCACAACTGCTCCCAACCAAAACCTTTCCCAAGTTACTTCATGTAAGGTGAGAATTTTAGCATGGTTAAACGAAGTGGCAACTAAGGTCTATTTAGTTGACCTCCAAGAGATTGTGGTGCCTCCAACAGTAAAGACATAACCCGTTTGAGAACGCGCCTTATGCGGATCAAATAAGTATCCTAAGCCGGCATAACCAACAAGGCGAGAATCAACTCGAGACACGGGGGATGCTGCATCACTCAAAGATCTGTAGGGATAGTACAAGCCCAGATCCGTAGTACCCTTAAGGTAGCGGAAGATGTCTTTAACACCAGTCCAGTAACTGCGTGTTGCTGCATGACTGTATCTTGCCAAAAGATTAATAGCGAAGGAGATGTCGAGTCTAGTCCATTGAGCTAAGTACAATAAAGCGCCTATCGTACTTAGATAAGGAACTTCAGGCTCCAAAATCTCTTCATCATCCTCCTTCGGATGGAAGGGATCTCGTTTTGCATCTAGCGATTGAACGACCATAGGAGTGCTCGAAGGCTTCGCTTTATCCTTGTTAAAGCGGCACAACACCTTCTGGGTGTAATTCAATTGATGTACTAAGATTCCATCTGAACAGTGCTCTGTCTCGAGACTGAGACAATATCGATTCTTTCCTAGATCTTTCATCCGACATTCTGACTTCAGGTGCGAGGCAGTTCTTGCGAGCTCTTCAGGAGCTCCGATAAGGTTGATGTCATTGACATATACTGCAACTATTGCAAAAATTGAATGTGACTTCTTAATGAACACATAAGGGCATAGTTCGTTGTTCACATATCCTTGACTAGTCAAATACTCATTCAGACGGTTATACCACATTCTTCCGGATTGCTTCAAACCGTAGAGTGAACGCCTCAACCAAATTGAGAGCATGTTCTGGGGTTTGGAAATATTTGATCGAGTCAATGTAAGTCCTTCGGGAACTTTCATATAAATTTTCATATCAATATCCCTATAGAGATACGCAGTTACTACATCCATCAGCTGCATACTCGATTTTTGGGAAACTACCAAACTGATAAGGTAGCGAAAAGTAATCACATCCATAATGGGTGAATAAGTTTCATCATAGTAAATCCCGGGGCGTTGTGAGAAGCGATGTGCAACAAGACAAGCTTTGGAATGCACAATTTTGTTCTTCTCATTATGCTTCCGAACGAAAACCCACTTGTAGCCAACAGGCTTCACATGTGGAGGAGTAGGAGCTACAGGTCCAAACACTTTACGTTTCGCAAGGGAATCGAGTTCGACTTGAATTGCTTGTTTCCAGCTTGACCAATCGGTTCTACATCGACATTCATCAATGGAACGGGGTTCAACGTCATCTCTTAACATGATCTCAGTAGCTATTGCATATGCTAATGCATCATCGATGATCATCTAATTTCTACACCACACATCATCTAAGCTAGCATAATAGACCAAAATTTCACGATTCCCGGGAGGTGGATTTGTCTCTTCAAGGACGCTTCCGTAATCTAGAATTTTCTCACGAGTTTGATAGAATGAGTAAGCGACAGTCAGATTCACGGTAGGCTCTTCAGAAACCTGTGTCGTGGGTTTCCTCTTTTGACGGTGTGAATCCTTTGAACCAAGAGGTCTGCCATGCTTTTGTGTAGGGGAAAATGATTGGTTAGCCGCTAATGTACGTGGATCACCAAAATTGGCATCTCGGGTTTCCATAAGGAAATATGTTATACATTTGGTACATCTATCTTTGCAGGCACATTCGCAGTTGGAATATGTGATCTTGTCACTTACGCTAGATCGGTGAAAGCATACGGCATGCTCTGAGGATCTAATATGCGATGCACTTCAGTTTTAGACTGAGCGGTGCGGGGATCTAAATAAGATAAAGTGGGAGTCATTCACAATAATTCGAGTCGTTCTTCAGGAATGTTGAAGTTCTTATCTCCCCCTAACAACGGGAAGACTGTCTCATAGAAGTGATAATCTATGAAACGAGCGGCCAACAGATCGCCTGCCAAAGGTTCTAAGTAACGAATAATCGAAAGAGAATCATATTTGACATAGATTCCCATCCTTCGCTGAGGCCTCATTCGTGTACGTAAGGGTGGCAAAATCGGCACATAGGTTACGCAACCAAAAACACGCAGATGCGATATGTCTAGTTCTTATCTGGTAACCAACTGAAGGGTGCTATATTGTTGGGTTACAACAGGCCTTAGGCGGACCAACATGGCTGCGTGCAATATTGCATGGCCCCAAGCAGCGATCAGGAGCTTGGTACGTATGACTAACGATCGAGTAATCATTTGTAAGCGCTTAATGAATGCCACTGCTAGGCCCGTTCTGGGTGTGAACATGGGGTACAGAATGTTCCACTTCAACCCCAACCGACATGCAATAGTCATCAAAAGTTTTAGATGTGAATTCTCCAGCATTATTTAATCGAATAAATTTGATTGGATAATCAGGGTGGTGAACCCTGAGCTTGATAACCTGAGCCAACAGTTTAGAGAATGCAGCGTTCCCTATGGACAACAAGCACATGTGTGACCAAGTGTGAAAGCGTCAACCAAAACCATAAAATATTTAAATGGTCCACATGGAGGGTGAATCGGTCCACAAATGTCCCCCTGAATCATTTGCAGAAAAATGGGAGGATTCGAACGAATCTTTTCATAAGAAGGATTTGTAATAATCATTCCCATTGAACATATTTGACATGCGATTCCTTGAATCGAACCTAAACTTAGCGTTAGTGGATGCCCGTGTGATGATTTGAAGATACGGCGCATCGCTATTCGTCCAGGATGTCCCAAACGATCATACAAAAGTGTAATTTTGTGCACGGTCCCAGAGGTAGGGCCGGCCACATAGTGGCTCTCTATGGAGCGTATGGTTGTAGCATACAAACAACTTGGGATACGCTTCATCTTCTCTAGAATATGCTTATGCCATATTCGTAGGAAGTTATGCACATAAATTCAACTCAATTTTCTACGTGGGTTTCAGCTTGGTAATTGTTATCTCTAATGTCCTTAAAACTCGACAGAGTTCTTCCGGAACGTGGAGAATAAAGGCCTCATCAATGGTCAAAATTGTACCATTAAACAACATTATACGTGCCCTATCGTATCTTTCGATCAGGTTGGATGGGCCTGAGAGGGTTGTCAGAGGTGCATTCTTAGATATGAAGTTAGTGAAATAGATGCAATCACGCAAAACGGTATGCGTGGTTGCACTATCTGCTAGACAACTAACTTCCCCACTAGTCATACCTAGAATGAAAAATTAATTTGAATCAATCACATGCATAAAAGTTCTAAAAACAAATATCCATTCAAAATAATTTTAAGTATTCAAGGATGGAATTTAATTAAAAATTTAATATCCAAAAAGTAAATCACCAACAAATAATCCAAACATAAAGGAAAATTTTTCAAAATTAACAAAAAAAACAAGAGGGGTTCGGCCACTACTGTTGAATTTGGCCCCATTGTCTAAATTTCAACTAGAAAAATAGTTTATGTCTAAGATTCTAATCTTCCATAGGGGTAACGACCTCCTGAAAGTTAGAAACCTCCATCTTTCTACTCTCTGGTTAGTCCACTTGCATAAAGTTTGATTCAAAATTATTACGACGAGAATGATATTTAGCTACAACCTTCTAGGGAGCTCGACAAACATGGCACCAATGATCCCTTGAACCACAGCGATAGCACATATCCGCATCCATGGTTTCAGGTGCTTTGCCCTTATTCTTGAAGTTTAGGGCCTTAGGAGCAAGGTTAGGGCATTTCTAGCCTTTGTTTCCTCCCTTAGATGGGCCTTGGCTCTGTTAACCTTGACGGGGTGGCTTCTGGCCGCCCCTACCACGCCTCTTTTGGTGCTTTGGGCGTTGGTTTGTGCTATAGTGTGCTTTAGGCACAACAATCGCCCCAGTAGGTCGAGCTTGATGATTTTTCATCAACAGCTGATTCTATTTTTAGCGAGAAGTAAAACAGAGATCAAATCTGAGAACTTAGTGAACTTCTGAGCTCTCTATATTATTGTTGCAGACAATATTAGTAGCAGAGAAGGTCGAATAGGTCTTCTCCAAGAGATCCTCTTCGGTCAAAGTTTTGTTACAAAACTTGAGAAGTGATCGGATTCGACAAAGTTCATAATTATATTCATTCATATACTTAAAGTCTTGGAAGTGCAAATGCTGCCAGTCATGTCTTGCTTCAGGCAAGAAGATGTCTTTTTGGTGATCAAAATGATCAGCCAGAGCGAGCCATAATGCTCGTGGATCCTCCTCAGTAAGGTACTCAGTTTGCAACGCATCATGAATAAGTCTTCGAATGAAGATCATGGCAGTGGCTTTCTCAGCTTCCTTCCAGAGACATCTAAAGCGGTGAAGTCGAGTTTGTTCAAATTCGACATGTTCCCATCACAAAATAGATGGACAAGATGTGGTTAGTGCAATGGAGAAAAATATCAATCCATTCACATAATAGTAGAACCTTCAGGTTCTAATAGACATGTATTGGTTAAAATTCACATGAAAAGTCGAAGCTTTCCATGGATGATGCTTTCAAGGAAAACTTCAAGTTTTTAGACAAAGCATTTTTCTAGAAACTTCAGGTTTCGAAATAATTATGACTTTAGGTTCATATGTTCTTGCAGGCAAACACAAATATATAAATATGCAACAAGAAAATATGCAAATAGAACTTCAGGTCTATATTTATAATTGAATTAATTATTTGGACTTTAGGCCAAATTTAAAGTGTGGGTGAAAAATTATAAAACCCATTGGGCCTAAAATAATTAGGCAATTAAACTCGGGGCCCAAAAACTTGGACCAAAGCCCACGAGTGGGCTGAGTAAATTTGTATCGTGTGGCCCAGGGCCAAAAATTGGGCTAGGTTAGACATGGGCTGATCAGGCCCTAAATGAAATGGTTGGGCTGCAAGCCCAGTAGCAGCAAAATGGGCTGCAATAAGGCCGAGCCCAAAAACATAAGCCCAGACTGGGTGTTGATCAAGTGCAGTGTGGTGCTACGCAGGTGCATCGATGCATTAGCTGCAGGCTGGAATCCGATGCATCTCAGGCATGTGGGACACCATAGCCCTCGGGTTGGTGTCGCGAGTTAGGTCGAGCCAAGGTAGTGGGCCGTTTCTGGCGAGCCAAAGTTTTTTTCTTCAGGTTAAGCCGAGTGTGGGGTCGAGTTGGGTTTGCAGTAGCGAGCCCAAAGAAAAGAAAATTTTCTTCAACCCGAGTCAATGCTAGGCCCAAAAATAGGGTCGGGTTTGGACCAAGAAACCTAGCAGAGCTTGAGGGTTTCACTCGAGAAGAAGATCAGCGCCACCACTGTGGGTGGCCAAATCTTGGACAGGGAGACTCCAAGGTACCCTTTTTGGGTGTTTTCGACCATGATTACGAACGGAGATTGTGACATATCAACGATTCAACCAAAAACCCTAGAAATTGAAATTTGGATTTCGAGAAATCCGATGAGATTCAAAGGAATCTCGGCCAAGTGACATCGGTGGACGATCTTCAGGTCATCAGGGAGGTAACCAAGGTGGTTGGGCATGGCTATAGGCCATGTGTCATGGTGGTTTCAAGGTGGGCGACGCCTTCTGGGAGTCGGTTTTAGGTTTTGGACCTGGAGTTATAGCTTCAGGATGGGTTCTTGGCATGGGGTGGCCCATCGACATGGGTGGGTTTCGACGAAACCCTAAACGAAATATTTTATATTTTTTTCAATTTCAGATTAATTCAATGCATATTTATATAAGTTAATGCATGAGCAGTTATTTGATGCAATTCATGGCAATATCAAATTCACATAATTCAAACAATTATGAATATAATGCATACACAATTTATGTAGAATCTAAATTTGAAAAACATAAAGTTGGGTCATGCATTATGGTGAATGTTCATGTTATCAGGGCTACAAAAATATCAAGATAAAAACCGTTGTTTTGGAAGAACCTGATTGCGTGATGATATGAATGAACTGGTTTGATGCAGAAAGCTTCCACGTCAGATTCTTAAGCGCAACGGTAGGAGCGTGCTGATAATGTGTTGTCGCCTATTTTATCTAACTAAGGGGAAGGGGGCTGGCGGCAAGGAGAGATTATAGAGAGAGATGTGTTTGTAGGAATGTAGGGGAATATGTGTGTTCTTCCCCCTACGTAGTGCCTTTATTTATAGTAATAAGGGAGAGAATAAATCCTTCATCCCCAAGGAATACAAGTTATAATAGGAAAGGATAACTAGAATCAAATCTACTATAGGATTTACACAATCACACTTTAATAGGAAGCTTACAACATTTTACTGATTGACCACTCCAAATGACTCATCATTCACTCATCAGTCATCACCCTTTTCATTGGTTAGAATTCAAACTTTTGTTCTTTTCTTTTTATTTATTTTATTTTATTTCTTTATTTTAAATCATACATTTTTTTTAATGAGGATCCTCTCTATGAGGATTCCAGGGATCCTTCAATCGTGTCCGTTTATCGTACATCATGCGGCCAATTTTTGTCAGGTACTATTTATATTTAATTTTAAATAAAAAAATTTACAATAATTTTTTACCACACGATGTACGATGAACGGACACAATTGGAGGATCCGAAGAGGATCCTCATTCTATTTTTTTAGTTCTTGTTTTGTAAATTGAATTAAGTATGGTGTGGAAAGCTAAGAAATTGAAGAGATTCAAAGAAAATTAAATTCTCTAGTGAGCAGGAGGTGCAGAGTCGTGCTGACCAAGAAGTTGCGATGGTTGTTGGGTTGAGATTGATTTTTATGTGAATTACAAAGCTCTACACCTTTGTATCAAGGGTTGGGTTTGATTTGGGTATCTCATGAAGAGAAAGTGGAAAATAAGGGAGGAACGACTAGGTATCTCTTGAAGAACGCCATGGGTATGGGCATGGGCATGGGCATCACCACCATCATGAAGGTGGTTGTTGCTCAGGAGATGCATCGAAATCGGAGAAGGCACTATTTTTAAAATTGAACAAAAAAAAGGGCTAAGAAAGAGATACTATTTGTGAAACTGAACCAAGAACGCGACACTATTTATGAAACTGTACTAACTACTATACACAATTTATGAAACTGGACCAAGAACTAGACATTGTTTATAAAACATGACCAAGAACTAGACACTATGTATGAAAATAGACCAACAACTAGGCACTATTTATGAAACTGGATCAAGAAGGAGACACTATTTATGAAACTTTACTAATTACTATACACTCTCTGTGAAACAAGACCTAATAATTAGGCATTTTTTATGAAAGTGAACCAAAAACTAGGAACTATTTATGAATCAGGACCAACAAAAAGTGTAGTACCAGTCAATTTCATAAATAGTATAGTACCGTTCAGTTTCATAATAGTGTAGTACCGTTAAGTTTCATAAACAATGTAGTACTGTTCATTTTCATAAACAGTGTCTACGCGTCAAGTTTTTTATAATTTTTTATATTAAAATTGTGTCCTTTTCATTAAAATTAAGTTATTTTGTCCCCTTTATTAAAATGTAAGGGTTTTTCATTAAAATTTAAGTTTTTTTCATTAAATAAAGTTATAGCATGATTTTTGGTTAAAATAAACTTAGCACAAGCCCTTTTCATGAAAAAGCCCTATAAATAAAGGCACAAGGTCTGGGGAGTAACACGCAAAACTCATTAAAATTATTCTCCATCTCTCTTCCCCTCTATCGTTTTTCTCCTATCTCTTAAGTAGGTCATAACACGTATTAGTGTTGATGCACAAAATCAGGTAGACTTTGGAACAACGTAAACCGTCAAGGTGTGACCTTCGCCAGGTTGCTTCGATTGACATGTGTAGGTAAGATGTAAAGAGATAGAGATAGGAAAGCAAACACAAGATATATGTGGTTCACCCTAAGTTAGGTTACCTCTACGAAGGTAGAGGAGCTCTCATAATGTATAGTTTACATAATACAAAGGTTCAAGCATAATTGTCATTAGTAAGTTCTAATAATGAGTTAAGTGGAATAATTTCATTAGGGATTAAGTGTAGGAGAATTGTCCCCTTTTATAGTTGAGGAGAGTTGCACGTTTCGTCCGCGGTTGATGTGGGACTCTAGGAGCTTTATTCTGATGTTGACATGTGTCGCATTGTGATTGGCCTCCTAGTTAGAGAGAAACTATTATGAATCAGCAGTGGTGCCTCAACACAAATCCTTCAGTGGGTCTGTGAAGGTATAAAGTTGATTGGTGCTCGGTAGTTTTGGGACTGATGAAGTATGGTACAAACAATCAGAGCATTTTGACGCTGCATTAGAGCACTTCCACCGGAGGGCCAATGTGCCGGCACCTAGTCAAAAAACCAAGTTGGGGGTCTGTTAATCGACTCCAGCCCATGAAACAGACTGGCACCCAGCCCATGCCAGTCTCTAGGCCAGGCTAAAATTGACTGACCCAGGGACCGACCCATTTTCTTTTTTGCGCCTGGCGCGTGGCACTCACGCTCGAGTGGGTGCGAGTAGCATATAGCAATTCAGCGGCGGGGCCCGCTGACAGGCCCACTCAATTGTCACCCGGGCTTGCGACGTGGACCACTATATGTCGTTGGATTTCCAACGGCTAGTTTCTCTAGACCGTTGGATTTACAACGGTCAAAAAAATTTGAATTATAATTTTGATCTGAACCGTTCGATCATAGATCAACGGTCCACGTTTTTCAACCCCCAAAAAAAAAAACCCCAACGGTCAGAATTATGATCGTTGGCCACGTGGCACCTTATAGGTTGTTGGATTTGAATATTTTTCAAATCCAACGGTCCAGATTGATTAACTACATTAAAATTTATTAAAAATTAAAAAAAATACATAAAAATTTAAAAAAAAAAATTCTATAAATACCTAACCCTCATTTTCCACCTTACACCACATTTCAATATTTTCTACACTTTCTACACTTTCTACACTATCTACATTTCAATATTTTCTACACTTTGAGAGAAAAAAATGTCTTCGTGGAAGAACATTGAAGATGTTACGTTGTGTGAATGTTGGGTTCACACTACTCATGACCCGATTATGGGTAATGAGATGGATAAGCGAGAAATGTGGAGTAAAATTACGAAAGCATTTTGCGATGTACATGGAAAAGATGCCAGAACTAGTCAAGGTTTTCAAGGTCGTTGGAAAAAACTCAACGCATCCTTTACTTGTTGGAAAAACGCCATCTCTCATGCTTCCGGTAATTTGCGTAGTGGGACAAGTTTAGCGGATCAGATGACAATATTTTTATTTATTTATATGCATTCCACCCGCATCAATATTTTAATTTATTTAATTTCTTATGTAATTTTTATGTAATTTATATGCATTCCACCCGCATTTTTTAATACTATCTCATCCCACATTTTTATAGACACTACAAGCACAAGCATTCTACAATGCAAAGAACCAAAACAAGTCATTCAACAAATGGGAATGTTGGCGAATTGTCAAAGATTGCCCTAGATACAAAATTGTGGCAACCGGTCCAGAAGTTGTCATGCACAGCATGGGTCTACACAGTTCGCCAGAAGCAAACATAGCTGAACAAGAAGCCAACACATTTGAAGACACGAAAGGGACTCCTGAACAAGTGACGGAGACCCAACTGACTTGTCAGTCCCTCAGGCCTCAAGGTAAAAAGGCATCAAAGAAAAAAGGTAGTTCTTCCAAAAATGACTACACTAAATATATGGAAGAACTTGCTCGCCAAGGTGAAATGAACATAGCACGGGAAAAGGCTAGAGATGAGGAAAAAGCTGCTGCTATGGCAACAATAATAGCAGCTATTGAGGCCCGTGATGCGGCGGCTGAGAGACAAAGAGAAATAGTTAATCGAGAGAATGAGATGATTAGAGAAGCACTTCATCGAGAAAATGAGATGCTTAGAGAAGAAATGATGGCTCAAGCAGATCGTGACATTATGAACAAGCCTCTAGTAGGACTATCTCTGAATTCAAAATATTTTTGGACATCGGAAAAAAAAGAGGTCGTGTGAAGGAGGCGTGCAAGAGATGCCGAAACAAGTCGAGGGGGTTCTAGCTACAGAAATCGTAGCAATGAAGATCCTAGCACCACATATCCTAGCTCCACAGACTTTGTATAATTTCGTATTTCTTTGTAGTACTTTATTTAATTTCTTATGTAATTTTTATGTAATTTCTTATTTATTTTTAGAACTTTATTTAATTTCTTATGTAATTTTTAATTTAATTTCTTATTTAATTTCTTATGTAATTTTTAATGTAATTTCTTATTTATTTTTCGAACTTTATTTAATTTCTTATGTAATTCTTAATGTAATTTCTTATTTATTTTTAGAACTTTATGCAATTTCAAATTTATTTTTTGTACTTTATTTAAACACATCAAATAAGATTACATAAACTCACCAAATAAGATTACATTAAACTCACCAAATAAACTTTTTAAAAAAAACACCAAATAAAATTACTTAACCTAACCATATAAACTTAAAAAAAAAAAAAAACAGATAGTGACACGTGGCGCATCGGGATTGGTTGCAAATCTTAGCGGAAATCTATTCACAAAATAGTACGTTCGGATAATGACACGTGGCGTTACGAGATTGGTTAAAAATCTTATCCGAAATTAAAACTATTTTATTTATTTATTCTTTTATAAAAAAAATTTAAATATTTTAAATGGGCTGGGTGCCAGCGCATTTTGTTGGGGTGGAGATCATTTGTGCCAACACATTTTTAGACTGGCTGCCAGCGCATTTTTTTAGGGGTGGAGATGCTTTGGCCTATTACTGTTCACTAGGTCTATTACTGTTCACTTGAGTGGATAAATGCGATGGGTGCTGACGCAAAGTCTTAGGGGTGGAATTGCTCTTAAAGAGAATTTGTTCATCTTGAATCAGGGGAGTACTTCACTTCAATCATTCTTATTGTGATTAACTTTTTATTTTTTGTGAATTCATATACTTTTATTGATTCAATTTGTTTTTTGTGTTGAATATGATACAACGCTTGAAGATGGAAATTTGAAATTCGGAGGAAGAACTCTTACAAACCCATTCACAATATTGATCATTGCAATCTAGGTTCTTCTAAAATAGGATCTTAATTGTTAATATTTCTTCAACCTGATTGCCCAAGCCTTCACCATAATGCATGAACCCAACTTTTCGCATTACAAATTAGAGATTCTGTCAAAATAGTGTTTGCATTATATTCATAATATATTATCGTATATATTATGTGAATTGAATATGTGTGAATAAGCAGAGTAAAAAGAAAGAAAAAAGGGGAATTAAGTAACCTGGCTCGCGCAGAGCCACGAGCCAAGCCACGTCGTGAGTAACCAAACCCAGAAACCAGGTTTAGAGAACGACGTTGTTCTTCGTCTTACCTCGCTCGTTACAGACATCTTCCCATCGAAGCCCAACGCTTGAGGCGCTTGAATTCACCATGTTTTCTAGTGAATGGGATGACACGACCTAAAATAGGCCGAATATGTGGTGGTCCGAATCGTCCTCAACAATTTTCGTGAACGAGTTCCATCAAAACTCATCGCCTGAATCACCACCCTCGACAGATATCTAGGTCGATGGTGATGGTCATGGTTCTTGTGCTCGACCACGAGAACCCAAACATTGCTGCAACCTTTTCTGGTACAAGTAGTACACACCCATATTGACTGGGGTGCCTGGAACAAAACCAAGATTTCTTTTGGCCTTGCGGTGCAGGTCAAACCTGTGGACATGTAGTCTTGCTGGGTCGATCCAGACGCCTGAGGCCTGGACCTTCTTAGTTGCACTTGCCCCAAGCCCAACCAAGCCCAGCCTTGGTCTTGAATTTTGAATCTATTTTTCTGGGGCCCTATTTTGGGCCCCTTCTTTTTTCAAAAACAAAATAAAAATTCAGCTCTGTTTTACACTCCTGGTCCCTTTAGGATTTTAGCTCAATAACATTTCTTGCCTTTATGGACCTGCAATCCAGAAGCAAAAAACATTTTTTTCTTTCAGGCCTATTTTAGCCTACATGAAATCCCAATAATTGGAGTTGTTTTTCATTTTTTTTCTTTCTTAGCCCAATGTTTCGGCCTAGCTTCTGTCAACCCCACTTCCATCTTACTAGCCCGAAGCCTAGCGATTAAGATAATTTATATTTGGACCTAAAGCTCTATACTTTTTAGAGACAGCTCCCTATACTTTCACACAAATGGTCCAAAGTTATTCACTATTATTATATTGGCTTCAATTCATTACTACAAAATTAGCTTTATGTGTTAGGGGATGATGGCGGTTTAATAAAACATTATGTCGAATAACAAAGAACTTCTGTCGTTGATATCTGACATGAGATATAAATGTCGGATACAACCGATGTAAACATACCCTTAACAAGAATTCATGGCGGATAGTTTCTATTTTTTAATATATTTAAACAATTCATGTCGGTTATGAAGCTAATATTGGTGTTTATAACGTCCAGAATTCTACTATTTTATTATTTTAGTGTTCTGTCAATTATAGTAAAATTATTGGCAGTTGTACCTGACATAGGTGGCTTATTTTATTATTTTCAAATTTCTATGTCATCTGTCACATCCCGGCCTAGGCCCCACCACAACCCGGGCTCAACTCCACCGTAGCACGATATTGTCCGCTTTGGGCCCTGACCATGCCCTCACAATTTTGTTTCTGGGAACACACACGAGAACTTCCCAGTGGGTCACCCATCATGGGATTGCTCTCGCGCGAACTCGCTTAACTTCGAAGTTCCGATGGAACCCGAAGCTAGTGAGCTCCCAAAAGACCTCGTGCTAGGTAGAGATGAGAATATACATATAAGGCTTACAGGATCCACTCCCCTTGGCGATGTGGGATGTTACATCATCAGTCTTTCAATTCTTATTTATTATATTCATTTCTTCTTCTTCCTCATCTTCATTTTATTCATTTCTTACTCTTCATCTTCAATGTTCTTCTTATCTTCACCTCACCGTAAGTTTTTCAATTATTTTTTATTCTATTCTTTTCATTTTCTATTTCTTCTTCCGTCAAGCACATCGTGGCTGATTTTTATTTTCTCATTTGATTTTGCAAGGGTTTTGTTTTAGTTGGTTGAGTACATAAAGAATAGATCGACGACCAAATTGTTCAATAATTCAAGTTTTGTTACTAAACTTCTTGATTTTTAAATTTTTTATTTAACACACAAGATTATTTAATTAGTAAGATAAGTTAGGAATATTTATGTTCACTTAATTTATTTTATTCACTTAAATTGTTATGTAGAAATTGAAATAAATATTATTTATAAATATTTATATTAAATTGACAATATTTAATATAACATAAATTGGTAATATTTAATAATGTAGGTATATATTATGTTAAATTAATTTAATCTTTCACTTTAATTGCCAAGAGGATATACGAAACTTGAATTTAATAAATAATCAAGAGTATATAAGCATATTTTTGTTAACCGTTTGATGTTTTTTTAATTTGTTTTACTATGATAGGTGTTGGAAATTAAAAGATTGCAATCGTGATAAAGTTCGAGGGCTGAAAGATGGGATTGAAAATTCTAATAGTTATGCCTACATGATAGAGATTGAAAATTCTAATAGTTTTGCCTACATGATAGGCATTAAAAGATTGTAGGCATCTTAGTTTCAACGTAATATTTTGCCCTCGTAAAGTGGTAAAACATAGACAAGAGTTGGTTGACGATACCACGAAATTTGGAAGCATACACAAATGGAATTAATTTATTTTTGGATCAAGCGGTTGCAAATGGGACTAGCCCGGATAAGTTTTGATGTCATTGCAAAAGATGTTGTAATTGATATACTTTTGTTAGAAAAACTATTGTCGAATATCTTGTGTTGTATGATATGGATAAAGATTATAAAAAAAATCTTCGTGGCAACATCATGGGGAGCCTAACATTGGAGAGCAAAATGTGGATGAAACATTTCATTTTCTAGTTTTAGTTATCAACATGTGGATGAGCGATTTCATTTTCTGGTATCTAGTCTTTGGTTCAAGAAGAGCTTTTGATACATAGTACATTGGTTTCTCCTCCCCCAAGTCTTCTCGAATCAGAGCTGCATTGCCAAAGGGAGCGTCCTCATGTTCTAAAGCATCCCCATGGACGTTTACCTGAGGTAGTCATGGTTGCGGTAGAGTGATTTGGTCAGGGAAATAAGAGTTCACTCAATGAAAGCATCAATTGTTGGAACCAAATTCGCACATCACCGTGTGTAGAAGAGATGCATAAACTCGACTACCTATAAAATAACAAACGATCGTAGATCACCTCGGTACAGATGGTTACTAGCCAAAGTCTCTTTGATGGTCAAGTTAGTAAGCAATATATGAGACTCAAGCAGTGGGCAAAGGAATAGAGTGTACAATAATTGTGTTAACAGAAATGGACCCTAAAATGGTGTATTTTATACTAGTTGAGAAAGATTCATTTTCGGATATATGATCCGTATTACACCGGGAGCATCCATGAGGATATCTAGGAATGGATATTTCATCCTCTTAGGAGTGTGATTACTTATGGCACACACCGATCCCTAGATTATGAGAATCTCCAAGAATATTGAAAACTTATCCGATCCCCATTATGATCATGTTTCTGTATATTAAGGAACAATAATGGCCAATCTTAGCAAATTCAGTGGACTTCGCCAACCTTTCCAAAACATAAGATGTCGTGGCATTGTTAGCCCATCTGTACAGCTCAGTCTGATAAAAGTTGTTGAGTTTATGGCCAGACTTCTGAGGTATTTGCATTATGATCTGACTCCAGCCTTGGAAAATCATGGTTCATAGGCTATGTTATGGCTGACGTCAGCCAGTAGACAGAGAGGGGGCCTCCACGTGAAAGCCATCAAGCCGAAATGCTCATTTAGCCTCGCCTTTAATCGTTAGATTTCCAACAGTTTTCTCATCTGGACAACTGAATTTTCAATGGTAAAAAAATATTGAAAATTATATGTTGTACCACGTGGCACAATTTGGTGTGTCTGATTTCAAGATTAGAAATCAACGGCCAGGATTAATTCAACAGTAAAAAATCCAAAAGAAAACCATTTTTTTTTTAATTATACAAATACCCAACTATCTTCTTCATTCTCCAAACAAACACTCAATATTTATTTTTAAAAATACTTTTGCTCACCGCCTTCAAGTGATGGTGATGCTCCCCACCATATTTATTACTTTTTGATAAGTATGAATTTAGAGATCTGTGTAGTGGGCAGATAGAAACCTTAAATTTAAACTCATCCAACAGTGATAAATAGGATGGTGAGAAAAAAATGCACCCCTTATTTTTACTACAATCTCCTTAAACACACTTGAGGCCAATTGTCCTTGCCAAACTGGTGGACCTGTGTGTAATACTCTGATTATTTTTAAATATATGATTTAATAATGAAATTCAAATGAGGTGAAATGAAAGATTCCGTTCTTGGATTTTATTATTAAACAAAGTATTTTGTTGTCGTATTCGGAGTTACAACACATTTATTCGATAAGTAAAAAAGATGAAAATGCCACTAGTTAGCTAAACAGAATTATACGAAGAGGTATTTTATCCTTATATGCTTCGTCATCTTTCTTGGCATATTTGGATAGAGATCGATCCTATGAGCGGGTAGGCGAAAACTGCTCGCCAAACGAAGTTATAACAAATGAGATATTAACGAGAAAAGGTAAAGGCAAAATGGTTATTTAATCATTTATCTAGAAGGCTGGAGCAGCCATCCGGGGTGCCACATGTGCGGCTGTGATGGAGAGAGGAGAAGAGAAAGGAGGGAAAGGAGAGAGTGTGCACCCAATGGGAAGGAAAGGTAAAGAGGGAAATGATGGAAGAGAGAGGGAGGGAACCAGATCCCCCTTGACCCGTTTCCTGCGCAACCAAACCTGACCCGACTGTAACCATGAAATCCCACGATCGGCAAATTGCACCAAGCCACCACCTGAAAACTCATCTCGACCTCTCCTATTCCATTTCCACCCAAAAACCAATGGAATTTGGCCTAGGTTTTGTGGACAAACGCGTCGACAGGCTTCGTGGGTGCACGGCCGCGATCGGCCATTTTTGCAAGCACCACCATCGATCAACACCATTGCTCAACTCCTTTTGAGGCCAGGAACAAAGCCCAAACAAGTTTGGGGGCGGTGGAGCAGTGGATTCGACGAATCAAAAAACACCCACTTTAGGGTTTCCAACGGATCAAGGGCAATTTCAAGTATTTTCCGATAGAATTGGACTTTGGCCCAGGTATGAAAAATTTTCTCCTTGTTTTGTTCTACAATTATGTAAAATTTGGTAAATTTTAGAGTTGGTCAGAAATTATGGTTTCCGTTCCCCGGAAACCACCACATGCGGCGACGCGTGGCCAGCTGGCCGACTTTGGGATTTTAAGCTAATTTCGATATTCTGATTTCATGTTTGTTATTCGTTTGATGTGATTCGATTGTTTGAATCTAGTATCATAAACGTCCACCACTTGAATATTTAAGGGATAAATGATTTAAATACGATGGTGAACTACGAATGCCTTGATCCCATTTGAGGGTACGTAGGCAATCTAATAAGAAGGTTAGATGCAGCCATAAAGTAATCAAAATAAATTTATTATGGTTAATAGAGTAAAGATTAACCATAGCTTTGTTTTGGCCTATCACCATGACTAGCTTCCGGTTTAATTTTTGGGTCGTTACAAAGTGGTATCAGAGCAAATGATCCTACTATGCATAATGTTATATTCTTGAGCTCTTTGTTTATATTGCATTATTTCATAAGTATTATGAATAATAGTGCATTCATGTGAAATATATATGTGTATTGTGAATTACTCACTGTCAAGAGAGTGAATGCAGATTCCATGGATGATTTTGATGACCTGAGAGTGAAAGGGACTATATGGTTCCCCTGGGTTTTGATCCCCTAAACCTTCAGAGGGTGTTGTGTAGACGGGCTAATCTTGCGGGATAGTCTATGTGGCATAACTGGAGAAAATGGACACTCCTAGATCGAAATGAACTCGGAGTGAGGGGCACCGTGCGCTGCATTGGGTTTCGATCCCCGAAACCTCTAAGGGCCTACACTAACAGACTTGTACCCATAGTCCATAAGGAGTACTTGCGATCCGTGTGGTGTAGGAAGCAAATGGACACTCTCGTTACCTTACTTTGAATTGTTGTGAGATTGAAGTAAGGGTAATCGGCCGTGTGACCGATTATCAGGTTGGATTAATTTGTACATGAATTCTAAGAGAGAATCGTGGTGATGTCGTTGCATAACCAATGGTGATTATTGGTATTGCCAATGATGATTATGACTGGAAATTCTAATATTTACGAAGACCGTGATGATTTATTTATTGAGTAATTTATTTTGGTGCATGAATGAAATCATAGACTGAGGTTTTTATTTTGTTCCAAAATAAATGGAATTGTGGGATTGGTTTTAAATCCTTCCATTATTTAGTGATCGGAAATCTCGAGGACAAGATTTATTTTAAAGAGGGTCGAATGTAATACCCTGATTATTTTTAAATATATGACTTAGTTATGAAATTCAAATTGTGGGAAATGGAAGATCCTGCTCCTGATTTTATTATTAAACTAAGTATTTTGTAGTCGTATTCAAAGTTACTACGCATTTATATTTATGGTGCATATTTGCTCGATAAGTGAAAAAAAAACAAAAATACCCCTATTTGGCTAAACAGAATTATACGAGGGCATATTTTATCCTTATATGCTTCGTCGTACTTCTTGGCATATTTGAATAGAGGTCGATCCTACGAGCGCATAGGCCAAAATTGTTCGCTAAACGGAGTTCTAATGAAGGAGATATTAACGAGAAAAGGTAAAGGCAAAATGGTCATTTAATCATTTATCTAGAAGGCTAGAGCAGCTATCCGGGGTGCCACATGGGTGGTTGTGATGGAGAGAGGAGAAGAGAAAGGAGGGAAAGGAGAAAGTGGGTGCCCAATGGGAAGGAAAGGAAATGAGGGAAGAAAGAGGGAGGGAATTAGATCCCCCTTGACCCGTTTCCTGCGCGACCCGACCCGACTGTAGCCATGAAATCATATGATTTCTTTGGCCATTTTCTAGAGAATTGCACTGAGCCACCACCTAGAAACTCATCCCCAACCTCTCCTATTCCATTTCCACACAAAAACCAACGGAATTTGGCCTAGGTTTCGTGGAAAAACGCATCGACGGGCTTCGTGGGTGCACGGTGGCGATTCTTTGTTTTTGCAAGCACCACCTCGATCACCACCTTTTCTCAACTCCTCTTGAGGCCAAGAACAAAGCCCAAACAAGTTTGGGGGTGGCGTAGCAGCAAATTTGACAAATCGAGGAACACCTACTTTAGGGTTTCCGACGGATCAAGGGCGATTTTAGGTATTTTCCGGCCAAATTGGACTTTAGCCCAGGTATGAAAAAATTTCTCCTTGTTTTGTTCTAAAATTCTGTAAAATTTGGTAAATTTTAGAGTTGGTCAGAAATTTCTGGTTTCCGTTCACCAAAAACCGCCGCATACGGCAGTGCGCGGCCAGTGGGCCGACTTTGCCATTTTATGCTTATTTCGATATTCTGATTTCATATTTGTTATTCGTTTGATGTGATTCAATTTTTTGAATATAGTATTGTAAACGTCCACACTTGAATATTTAAGGGATAAATGATTTAAATATGACGGTGAACTACGAATAGCTTGATCTCGTTTAAGGGTACGTAGGCAGTCTAACAAGAAGGTTAGATGCAGCCATAAAGTAACCGAAATAAATTTATTGTGGTTAATAGAGTAAAGATTAACCATAGCCTTGTTTTGGCCAATCACCGTGACTAGCTTCCGATTGAATTTTTGGGTCAATACATTGTGAATAGTAATCACCTTTATCCTTGCCCTTCGCAAACTGGTGGACTTAAACACAGTCAATTACAATTTAGAGTGAATCGTAAGGGCACTTCTACTGCATTACCCTTGCCCTCTTAAAATAAGTGGACTTGCTTTAAAGGGAGGGAAGAAAATGACGATGAGAGTGATGAGAGATAGAAAGTGATGAGAGATGATATTACCTTTCTACCCTCTTTTGTGAAGCATGTGTTTGGCACGGATACATTTTAACGGAAAAAAGAATGGAAAGGTTGGAAATATAACAGCAGTGTGGTAATCGGCAATTAAGAAAAGTTTAGGGGGTAGTTGACTAAAATAAATGTTTAGGAGGTAAATTGGCAAAGGTTACAAATCCAAAGAGGAAATTGACTAATACCTCTATTTGGTATTTATAATAGCAAAGAGAAGCGTAAGTACCAAACGATATGATTTGTTTGTACGTAATTCTTTTGTAAAACATGACATCTCTCTCTTCCCCTCGTACTCCCCTTCTTTCTCCACATTCTTTTTCTGTTCATTTTTTTTGTTCAAATTTCATGTATGAGCATTGGATGATCTTGACTCACGGGACGATAATAAAAATAATAATCCAAACCAATCTAGATCATCTAATACTCATAGCATTTAATGTTACATAGCAAGGAAGAATTTTTCCACTTCTTCATTTGACATGATATCATAATTTCATTAAATCCAATACTCCTAAACCCCATCGACCCCATCGCTCTTTCTTGACAGCGTCACAATTCAAATCTCACTATTCAGTGCGTGATTTATAAGAGCGTCATTTGTACTACTTGTCAAGTACTAGCAGGCCTTGACAAGGCTAACAGGATTAACAAAACAAAATGGAGCAGCGAATACAAGTAGATGCCAATATAACAAACCAAGCGTCATTCCCCACTCCAAAAAACCCCCTAAGAAGGAGGACATGGCAATCCATCCTTGTTTAAGATTCTAACTAACGAAGATGGTGGTCTGTCCATCTTACATTCCTCGCTCATCTCCATACCCACATAGGTTGTGACAAAATTTGCCGCTTCATTTGCTGATCTTGGCACCCAAGACCATTTACAAATCTGGAAAATTTTCCCAACATCTACAATACGCATAACAATGGGAAAAACTTCCCAGCTACAATTTTCATGTCCTTCATTAAGAGCCGAAATTACCTGCTTTGAACCAGACTCCACAATTATGCAGGGGTAATTCCTTTGCTTTGAACTTAGACAACCTTGAAGCACCGCCTTAGCCTCCGCCATCAAAGCATTCGAAGCACGGAATTTCTTCCTTTCCATGCTCATGCATCTTCCTTGTGAGTCTCTAATCACAATGCCCACATATCCTTCATTACTCCTAAATTTCCAACTTGCATCAACATTCACTTTTATCATTTGTGAAGGGGGAGGAGACTAGGGTATCCTTCTCCTATGATTTTCCATACTCGGGGATTGCTAGACACTTATCAATTCCTTCGCCTTTCGGAAAGTCGTACTGGCATAAGTGATAGCATGAATGGTTTGAGAAGGAGATGGATTTTGATGATTAAAAACAGCTTTACACCGAGCTTTCCATATATGCCAACACGTGAAAGCCATTAATGTTATAGATCTCTTCCTATCCTCTTTTGTTGCATAGTTCACTTTTAGCATTTCTATCAACCAAGCATTGATATTTTTCACTGAACATCTATCAATCTTATAGCCAAGAGGACCACCAAACCAAACCGGTTCCACCCATGGGCACATAAGGAGCATGTGCTCCAAAGTAACCTCATATTCATTACAAATTAGGCATGCCGGTGATGGAGCAAACTTCTTCTTGAATAAATTTGCCTGTGTTGCAATTACCCATTTAGCTACTCTCCAAATAAAATTCCTAATTTTTGGCGGGGCCTCAAGACTCCAAATCCCCTTCCACACTAATGGATCCGTCATGCACGAAGAAGACGGCCGCTGCTTCTAACTCCTCATTTTCTTGCTTCGGATCCATCTGTAAGATAACTTCACAGAGAAATTTCCTTTCTTTTCCATTGGCCATATTAGTCTGTCATTAGATTCAAAATCTCCTACATTTGTTGCTTCAATTGCCAAACACTCCTCCTTCGAAATTAAATTTCGATTAGAGTTTAAGCACCAACTTCTAGTGTCCTCCTAAATAATTGATGCCACATTCTAATTCTAAATAATTGATGCCACATTCTAATTTTTATCAACACATACTCCATCAACAAGATTCAGATGTCCATTTGTAATCTCCTGCAACCATTTATCAACCCACAGCTTGGTTTGATGTCCGCTCACAACCTGCCAATAGGCACCCTCCCGAAGTATCTCCCTTCCTTCCAACAAACTTGACCAAATCCAAGATGCTCGCCCACCCTTTTTTGCTTATAAAAACGAAGTATGAGGAAAATATCTCGCCTTCAGCACTTTAGCCCAGAGAGTATCAGGTTCATGAATAAGTCTCCAACACTGCTTTGCTAGTTGGGCAAGATTGAAATCCTTTAGATTTCTAAAACCCATTCCTCCCTCGCCTTTAGCATATCCCATTTATTCCCAGCAAATCCAATGTATTCTTCTTTCATTCTCCTTCTGACCCCACCAAAATTTTGCAAGCGCTGCATCAATTTCTTTGCAAAACGTATAAGCAAATTTAAAGAAAGACATTGTCACAGCCCGTTCCAAAATATTTTTATCGGTGGTGTGAAAAGTCTAAAATGCCCTTGAGTGTTGGGTTGTGTTTGTGAATTAAGCTAAGGTTTTGGACCAATTATGTTCATTTCCTAACTGATTGGACCCAATTAGATGTTTTTTTTAAGTTATTTGTCTTTGGTTGGGGACCAATCTGGACCACACACACATACCCTCACCCTATCCCGTTGACTCTCTCTCATCCCTCTCGCATTTTCTACCATTTCCGTACCATTGTACGGACAAACCTTGAACCTTCACTTCCATCCTCAGATTGAACCTAGGGAGACCATTTTTGAGTTCCTTGCGAGCCCATGAACCCATTGATACTATTATTTGGATGTGAAGCCTTTATTTTCTCGGAAAAACCATAATCTCCTATTTGAGCACTGTTCATGCAATCATAAATGTGAAGTTTTTAGGAGATTTTAAGCTGCCAGGAAGCTTTAGGACGTCTTTGCGAAGCTCGGAGAAGAAAAACGAAGTGTTTTGGACGTCGGAAAGTTGAGTTTGGCAAGTTTCAAGTTTGGCTGGAATATCGAGGTTTCTCCGGTGAAATCCCGTGGATTTCAGGGCTTAAAATTGGTAAGGTTTTGTTCTACTCATCGTAAGCTTCATTTTGGTACAAATTTCATGAATTTTGGTTGAGAAATGAAGAAGATATTGAAGTTCTAAGATTTTCCAGTTTCCGGCGATCGCAACGGCACCGGTGCCGGACTCCGGCGAACCAAGGAAGAAGGAGGAGAATATTCCGTCAAAGTTGATGGAATATTCTAACGCCGTCATGTATAATTAACGGCATATTCTCGTTTTTAACGGAATATTCCCTAACGGCGTTAACTATTTCGTCCCCTGTGCCAGGCACGTGCCTACAAGTGAGCCGCGCGTCTGGCCGTGCCTTGGCCGGCGCGTGGGGTCATGAAAATTTTTTCTAAAAATATGGGGATGTTCCTAAGGTTGAGTAGGTCATGGTGGTATATTCAAATACCCCATTTGAGCAATGTATGAGAAGTTATTTCTTAGTTTTGTGTATGTGCTTCAAATAACGTTTATTCAGTTATTTCGCATATAGGTGAGACCTATCCTGAGGAAGAGCGCCATCAATCGAGGCTCGGGGGCTACGACCCTTCAACATATCAGTGAGTGGGCTTTTGGTTTTTCGTATATACCTATATACTTGAGATTTTTTCGAGAAAATGAATTTGAATGATTATACGTTTTGAAATGCCATGCAAAGTATCTGCCTATTTTATTTATGCATTAGTAGTTGCATATATTTATGATTGGTGCTGTGGACGCACAGGTAAGTGCCAGGTAAGTTCATAAATTAAAGATATGAGATTGCTTCAGTTATATGAGATATGATGTGATGTATTGAGAGCTCATAAATCTGCACCCCGGTGTTAGTGCTCCTGCCCAAAGTTAGGGCACAGTCCTTCACGTGATGTTCACCTCCCGCACCATATGCTCACCTTGGATCCAAGTTAGGTGCACAGGCTTGTCTTACAGACCACTATAGGTGGTTCCGACGCGTAGGTGACCCACGATCATTCGCACAGTCTTCATGTGATCGTAACACTAGAGCATATTTATTTTACACCTAGTCTTCTCGTACAGACCAATTTAGGTGGTTCCGACTCGTGTGCAGGATTTGATATAATTGAGATTGGTTATGAGCTATAGACTCAGCCGTACAGATTGAGTTAGAGGGCTTCGGCTGATGCGATATTTGGCATTGATATATTTTGTCTGGATTACTTGTGGCATTGCATTGAGATACTTTGGCATGGTATATTTCTATGGGTTTTCATCATGAGCATGATTTCTGTTATAGTATATATATTTTTCTGGGAAATTATACAGGTTTTACGACGAGGGATTAGAACTTTTGAGAAATGAAATGATTTTGAAAAGCTTTGTTTTTGCCCACTCACACTTTCTGTTTTGCGCCCTTCCAGGTTTTAGGTAGAAGTGCTTTGGTGGCTCATGGGGATTTCGACGGTGATTCTGACAGAACATCTCAAATGTAGGATCACATTTAGGTGTTGTATAATTAGTACTTGTCCTGTCTGACTGCGCTTAGGTTATTTATGCTCTGATGGTGTATTTCACACTTAATCTCGCACTTGCACCTTATATTATCTAGTACTCTAGTTGATTTGGTTTTTGTTTATTCGTAATTTCTTATCTCTCTATTGCTTCCGCACTGTACACATGGCTACGTCACCCTCACGTGACGGCGAGCATGCCCTGATTCAAGTCGGGGTGTGTCAGACATAGCCACCGCCTTGATTAAAATTTCTCTGCCAGCTTGAGAGAGAAATTGTTGCTTCCAACCTTCAATCTTCCTCAAAATCCTTTAACATACCCCAAAGTTTCATTTTTTTGAGCGTCCCCACAAAGCTAGAACACCCAAATAGCAACCAGGATCATCAACATTAGGCATACCCAAAATCCCACACAATTCCTCCCGGATCATCCTTAGTGTATTGGCTCCAAAATAGACAATTGACTTCTGCAAATTAACTTTTTGCCCGAACGCTTTACAATAAGCATCAAGAATCTTGACCACATTCTGACAATTACTTCTTGTTGCTTTTAGAAAAGTCAACGTATCATCTGCAAATAATAAATGAGAGAGGTAAAGCCCATTAGCACAAATCTTTTTGTCCTTATGGTTAAGAAATGACTATTAGGCGATTTTCTTCAGCCAAATAAATAAGAAGTTGCTAACCCGAAAATGAAACCAGTTAAATCGGATGAACCCGACCCGGATGAAGACCGTTGACCATGAATTCAATATAGTGGACCAAGACATGTTTGTGATTATGTGGGCATGGTCCACAGATTTGATGGCACAGTCAAACAGCAAGACAGGGGATGACCATGAGTGTCTCCTGAGCATTTCCCTAGGGATCCTAGGGATCCCGCAATCTTGTCCGTTCATCGTATATCGTGCGGTCAGAAATCATTTAAAATTTAAATTTTAGAATTCAAATATGAATAGTACCTAACGAAAACTGACCGCACGATATAAAATGAACGGACAAGATTGCGGGATCCCTAGGATCCCTAGGGAAAGATCCGGAGACACTCCTGGTCCGACAGGGGATAGCCTATGGGGGATGGTGTGGGCCGGTGCGGCACGTGATGGATGAGACTGGGCCCACTTAATTATGTACAGTGCAGCTCCACTTTGATGCACGTGCACATGGGATATTAGCAACTCGTATAGCAATCCAATCAAAGATGTATGGAAATTAGCCAATTACTTTCCACAATGGAAAGGGAGCATCCGGATCCCTTCAACCTAATATTCTTCATCAAATAATTTAGGCTCTTGAAATTTGATCCAATGACTAAAAACAGGAAGCTCATTCTAAAAGTTATAATAACTTTAACCGTTGGATCAAATTTCAATGGTCCGAATTATTTAAAGAGGATGATTAGGTGGAAAGGATCCGGAGATGATCCCTTTCCTTCCACAATTATTAGGATTTGCCGCATGTAGGATGTTGCAATTTAATATTAAGGGTCAAACGAATTTTTATTATCTTCCCATATATCACTTATAGGGGTGGTTCGGTATAGGATCTTAAATTGAAAATGGGATTTCGAATCCCAAACTCAAAATTTTCGGGATAAGAATTTGAAGAGCAATCCCGAACTGAAATTTCGGTATTCCTAATTTTCAGGATTCTCGAAATGTTTTCGGTCTTCAGGATGGATTGGGATTGCGTTTTAGGTTTTGGACTTTTGGGCATAAATTTGAGAGTTTTGGGTTGTGGGCTAAATTTTGGGCCTTTGGCTTAAATTTTGTTGCCTAATTTCATATCAATTGAAATTTAGGCTTTTTACCTATTACCAATTTGAAATTTTTTACCATTTGAAATACAAAATCAATCTTACCAAGTCAAATTGACGTTCTAAAGTTCCAAACTACTTAATTTCATACTTGTATTTCTAATATAGTCTACTCTCAAGTTACTTAAATTCAACATTCAACATGCATGCAACCAAAATAAATATACATATATATTTTCTATTAAGTAGGATTCCAGAATCATTGAATATGTAATCCCGATTCCTGTACAAAAAGGTTTGGGATCGGTTCGGTATGAATCCCAAAAATTTCGATATTATCGGTTTGGGAATTTTTCGGTATGGGATCGAGATTTTTTTGGTTTGGATTGGGATTTTCGGGAAAAATTTCCATCCCTAATCACTTATGCAGGCACTTTACGCAAAGGAATTTTCATTTTTTCTTAAAAATGGAGATTAGTTGTGGGACTCACTCGATATCGAACTTCAACGATTCGAACCATCTATTTTGTAAGTCTCAATTCATAGATTATCCTTACAAAAATTCAATTCAATTCAATTCAAAAACTATTTGTCTATTTAATTATCACGATGAAATTTCATTTTTTTCTTATAGAAAAAGTTTTCATTAATTTCTTTGGACCCAATTAGATGTATCAAATATTTTCGATTTGGCTAATATTTTGCAAGGATAATCTATGAGGTACAACTTGAAAAATACACGTTCAGGTCATTGAAATTCGATATGGTGTGGCCCCTACAACTAAAAAACTGGGAATCCCTTTCCCTTAAAGGCCTCAATCACCAATAATTTTCCAAATTCATGACCTTGTCAACAAATTGTGGAACTAGCTAGGATCACACTATGAACCAAAAGAGAAATTGAAGCTAAATTCCTTGTTTCTACTGTATTAAGCGTAATGAGATATAAATATATAACTAAATCAATGGGTATGTAAAAAGTAATATTATCACTATGAACCGTCAATTTATTTTTAATTTATATGGATGATTAAACGGTTTTTAAATTGAATGAAGTTTTCTAGAGATAAATTTTTTATTTTGTTAATACAAGTGACAATCTAATTTAAATTAGTCTAAATTAAGCGCAGTGAAGATTCGAATTTGGTTGCAAAAAAGGGAGAACATTGCTCTAGCTAATTAGGCTAAACTCATCTCTACTTCTAGAGACGATCTTTAAACGATGATTAAGATAATTAACGACTTCGATTGTGACATGGTTTGGTGAAATGATTTAATGAATATTCCAAAAAAAGTTACATCTTGAGTCATGTTTGTCATACCAAGCCACATATTTATATCATATTGGTGTATCATCGCATATGACAAGTGATACATACAATCAACAATCAATGAAACAAATTCATTAATTGACGTGACATGTACATACCAATTGGCACATCATATGGTCTCCTAGCATCCATATTGAAATGTTTAACGTGGTGCAATAAATTTGTTTTGTCGTTTAACATTAGCTTGGTAGGAAGAAAATATTTAATCCCAAAAACAAGGGAAGGAGGGAGGAACATATCATTAATTCCTTCTGATCTGTTTTAGATTTTGCAGATTTTACCTCAAATATCAATAAATACTTCAAAGTTGAAAAGAATTGAAGCTAAATCTAGAATTTTAGTTGGGCAGAAACTGAGAAGGATTACCGGATTGGCTACCAAACCTGCAAAATGTGGAAACAACCTCGCATATGCATTGCCAGATGGGTTTTGATATCCTCAGCCACAAGAAATATCTTTGACGTTGGATTTACGCTCATAAGATGTCGTCTCACGTGTGTTTATTTAAGGTTAACATGTGAACAACACATATTGAATGACGGAATGTCATATGGACATTTATGGTCAACACATGAGTTAACGTTCTATGATACAATAAGAAAGAAATTAAAGTTGCACTATAAAACCATTTTGGCAAATCATGTAAGTTTTTGACTTTTAAACATTTAGCCCTCACCATTGGACTTTTAAAAAAAAAAAAAAAAAAAAAAAAAACAATTGGTGGCAAGCCACGGTTATCCACCAGACATTATTTTAGATTACAACAATTCCTGGCCTGCTCAATAAAATATGTAAACAAAAAGTAGGTGAGGGTTTTGCCAAACAATCGTAATTCAAAAACATGAGAGATTTTTCAGTGTGACCGTCACATGAGATAGTATACCACGTGTTCCTTTATAAATAGTGAGTTATGTGTGTTAAAAGATTAATACCTTAAAAATTAAAATTTTTCACTACTTGCATTAAAACACGTGATGTATCATCTGTATTCTTGTCACAACTGAAAATTTCTCCGGAAACAGATCCTTGACAGATCATTTTATTTTTATTTTATTAAATTTTTCTTCGGGTGAAAACGAAAGGAGAGAGAGACTTTACGGACTTGCATCAAATTTAAATGATAGAGACTTACAAAGGCCGATTAAAACATTCAAAAGTTAAAAAACGAAAACGATAAATCACGGCTGACCAATCATTACACCACACTCCAAAATAAAATAGATAATCCCCAATTGTCAAAACGTCGGAACGACGCCGAATTGTGGGTCCGGAATATAAGTGCCCGGCCCGGAGCAATAGATGCGATCCACCACGTCGGTTTCGGTTTTGTTGCGTTTCGCGAACCGGCCCTTGATCCTCGGACGAGTTTCGGCATACGCTTTCCGCGAAGCATATCGGATTGTTTTCTGGAACTTGCGGTTCTTCCTCTTCTCTCTGTATCTCAATACCCTCGCCTCCCTGTCCAGTCCGCAGAGCTGAGTCGCTGGTTGACTCGCAGGAGTTGCCGAGACCGGTACGCCGGCTTCCGAAACCTTGTTGTTGGCTTTTGGGCCGAAAGAGTAGGATATATCTCCCGGTTCCGAACCGTTGCTGCTGGCGTTTCGGCCGAAAAGATACGGTATATCGGAGAGGGAGTTTCCATCGGGAACAACTCCGGCATCTAAGGAAGAGGACGAAACCTGAAAAACACGTAAATATCCACAATAGTCAGTACACAGTTCCGGAATTTCGGGAAAACGTCAAATTTTGCACCGAAACATCGGAGGAAGATAGTTTAATTCAATTCGGATTACGTACGCTTTGACTGAGGGACTGAGTCGGATAGCTGAAGGAAGAAGAGAGCTTGCTTCTGCAAAAGTTCAGGTCGAAGCAGTTGTGATCGGCGGGACCCGAAACGTTGTAGTTCATGTTGAACGATGGCGGTGGAATCGGGTCGGGTTGAACCGGAACAACGCTGTCATTACAGGCACCCGAACCCGAAATAGTGTGTACTGAGGTAGGGTAATCGAACTCCAGCAGCGAATCCATTTCGGGGAAGATGAGATCATCGGAGGACTTTAGGATGTCCGGAGCGATATCCATATGGAGCTTCGAGTTGAAATTCGGGTTGGGGATCAGCCAGCTCGACGCGGCGTTGTTTTCAATGTCTTTAGTGTTAAATACAACGTCGCCGTTTGGGACGAGGTAGTTGAGAGCCGCGGCGGCGGATGGCGGGCCAGTTGTTGTTGACTTGACGATGATAGACTCGGCGGCGTCGTAAAAAGGCTCGACCGGGACCCGCTCGTGGCGGCGGGCGAGGGGGTTAGCCGAGTGGATGTCGGCGTCGCAGCTGACGCAGAGAGCGGCGGCGTCAGCCTTGCAGGTGACGGCGGCTGGGGCTTGCTCGCAGAGCCCACACATCCAGACTCGCTGGTGGCTTGTGGTGAGCTTGTTGGCGGGGTGGATCCTGGAGTCGCAGGCCAGGCAGAGAAAGGCCAAGTGCGCTCGGCAGAACAAGGCCGCCGCCAAGGTCTTGCAGGAGTCGCACGGCTTGTCGACTAAGCCGACGGCTGCGGCAGTCCACGGGTCTTGGAGGCCCATGTATATCCTCAAAACGACGTCGGAGGGAGTAACTTTGTTAGCGAATGCGTGGAGCTTCTGTTAGAGAGAAGCGAGTAGAATTGTAGGTGTGTTCTCAGAGGCCTAATGGCGAGTGCTGATGTTATCTATCCAGTGAGAGGGAAAATCTGGTGTTGACCAGTGAGAGGGCTACACGTGGGTGAATTTCAACCACGCAAAATATCATAGAAGAAAGTTTGGTAATTGATCCCTGGTGTTATTAAAGCAATTACAACCTTAAAAACTTTGCGTCAGCATCTAGCATCTAGCACATTTATTCACTCAATGAACAATGATAGATCACAATAAAGAGTAATATGCCAATAGCATCTTCACCCCTAAAAAAATGAATTGGCACAAAGTCTAAAAATACGTTGGCACATCCACCCCTATAAAATGCTCTGGCACCCAACTCATTTAAAATTTTTTAAATTTTTTTATAAAAGAATAAATAAATAAAATAGTTTTAATTTCGGATAAGATTTTAACCAATCTCGTCACGTCACATGTCATTATCCGAACGTACTATTTTGTGAATATATTTCCGCATGAGAGATGGCCTTTTTCCAACAAGTAAATGATGAGTTGAGTTTTTTCCAACTACCTTGAAGACCTTGACTAATTTTTCCGTCTTTTCCATGTACATCGCGAAACGCTTTAGTAATTTTACTCCACATTTCTCGCTTATCCATCTCATTACCCGTAATCGGATCATGAGTATTGTGAACCCAACATTCACGCAACGTAACATCTTCAATGAGCTTCTACGAACTCATTTTTTTTCTCTCAAAATGTAGAAAATATTGAAATGTACAAAGTGTAGAAAGTCTAGAAAATATTGAAATGTGGTGTAAGGTGGAAGATGAGGGTTATGTATTTATAGAAAAAAAAATTTAAATTTTTTTAAAAAAAAAATCATAAATTTTAATTAATTTTAATGTTGTTAATTAATCTGAACCGTTGGATTTGAAAAATATTCAAATCCAACAGCCTATAAGCTACCACGTGGCCAACAGTCATAATTCTGACTGTTGGGCCTTTTTTGGGGGGGGGGGAACGTGGACCGTTGAGTTTAAAAGTGAAATTCAATTTTTTTTTTTGTTGGAAATCCAACGGCATAGAGTGGGCCACGTCGCCGAGCCCGGGTGACATTTGAGTGTGCCTGCCAACGGGCCCCACCTCTGATTTCTTGTCTACTACTTGCGCCCACGTGTGAGTGAAGGCCACGCGCCAGGCTCAAAAAAACGAACTGGCCGGTCCCTTGGTCAGTCGATTTTAGGCTGGTCTGGAGACTGGCTTGGGCTGGTTGCCAATCTATTCCATGGGCTGGAGTGGATTGGTTGAGTCCCAGCACCTAGTGCCAGCCTCTTTTGCTTCGGGTGGAAGTGCTCTTACAATATATTAATACATAATACGAGAATAAAATGATTAAATATTTTCTTAAATAATAATCGATGGTGAGTAGTTGTCATGTGTCTGTGTCGACTAGGAAGGCTGGGACCCAGTTGGAGGTTTGGAGCTGCAGTGTTGATGAGCCAATAAGAGAGCATTATTTAAAAAACTTGGCACAGTAATTCATCTAGTTATACTATTACTTGTATCATCTATTTGATAAAGGTGAGGCCTGCCAATGTATGTAAATTCCATATTTATTAGGGAGATAGTATAAGTAATGGTACAACTAGATAATAAGAACATCATTTTTGCTGCTATGTATTGTTACTCGAGATTTAAAGTATGGTTTGTTAAATTATAATTCAATATTTTTAGTTTGCGTAATAATGTATCTAGATGGGTGACGAGTTTACATTTTAGAGTATATTAATACATTAGTTAAACATGTAATATAATGTGAGTAAATTAGCAACGCTGTTTGATTCACGCTTAAAATGGGAGAAAAAATTCTTTATGAAAAATTAGTTTTCTTAACTATATGAAGAGGGGTCACTCAGTACTATGGTTTAATAGTATTCCTCTTCACTTACAAGTAAGAGGTCTTAAGTTTGAATCTTGTGGATGACGAACTCGATACCAAATAAGGTTGTCCATTATGTGGTTTAACCGAACTCCACCTCCTCTTAGTCTAAAATATATCGTTGTACTAAAAAATAAAAATAAAAAAACTATATGAAGAGGGGTGTTGTTAATTTAATTCCATGAAAGCATGAAACTCGAATCGGGTCCGGTTGGAGATTTATGCAAAACGCGTCCTCCCAAGTTTGTTTATATTTCTTTCTTTTCTTTTCCTAATTAGATTTAATTGAATAATTAACACCCATTTATGCAGAAAATCGAACTTTAAGGAAAGACAGACTGCAGATACAAGGAATAATTAATGGCACCCATTGCAACGGGAAAGAGCTTAATTAGCTGCTTTTCAACATGAATTTCTTCTTCTTGTTTTAGAAGTATTTTTATAAATATCTTTCCCTTTTTTATGTGGGAAAAATATAGCTTTTCCGTTTTATTCAAAGGACTATTTCTTGTATAATTTGAGAGGTTCATGCATTACAATTTACAGTTGATCTCCTTATAGTAAGTGGAGAGATTCTAGGGAGCCATATCGAATTTGGGATGATATTTTCTTTCTTAAATTCATTGTATTTTATTCGATGTACACATTCAACTACGAGGTGGAGTTTAATTTCATTTAATCAAGTTGAGAGCTCGTCAAGAAAACAAAATAGATTATGCTTAAAGTATATACATAGTTATATACATCTCAAATCTCTCATTAGATTTTAATCTCAAAAAATCTCAAATCTCTCATTCTTTAGTGTAAATACATAGTTATATAATCCCAAAAAAGAAAGAAATAGTAGTTAGAACAAACAAACGCAACGTACTGTAGTTCTACAATCGATATTTGCCTAAACGTAACTAGAATTAGTCATGAATCTACCAACGTCTTTTACCTCTACTTTTCTAAGGCATGCATGTCATTCAATTGTAGGTTCCTAATTAGAATAAGCAATTTTATTTTATTTTTGAGAACAAACGATATTATCTACATTAAGGGAGAAATGGTGTGCTTAACTTCACAATGAGCTAGGAATAATGTGGTTCAAATTCGCCTTTAGTAAGAATCGAACCTAAGACCTGTCACAGCCCGTTCTGGAATTTCATATTCGTTGATATGAAATGACGGAACTGCCCTTGACGGTTGATAAGGTACGTGTGACCTTAAATTGAATAATCTATGCATTCCTAAGTTTTTGGAAAATGAGAGTTGGATTAAAATTGTTTGTAATTGTGTGGTTAGGGACTTAGATGGACCACCCACACACACAAAACAAACCACTCTCTTCTCTCTCCCGTACCCTCTCTCACTCTCAGTTTCACTCTCATTCTCTCTCTTCCTTTCGAACCGTACGGACACACTCACCATCGAGCCTCCAAGCACGGATCGAAGGTTTTAAAGGCACCATCGTGCTCGTGAGGACCCTACGAACTCACCCATACCTATTTCAGGTAAGAAATCTTTCGATTTCACGTTGAAATCTCAAGGTCCGATTTGAGTACCGTTCACGAACTTTGTAATGGTTGGTTTTTAGGACAATCCAAGCTCACAGTGAGCTTTAGAAGGTTCTCACGAAGCTCGGGGACGTTCGTTTGAAAGTTTTGGACATCGGGATCACAAGGTTTGAAGGTGGCCGGTTTTGGTGAAATTTCCCGACGTGATTTCGAAGGATTTGGAAGTTTTTAAAGGTATAGCCTTCTTCCTCTCGTAATTTGTGAAGTTTTGGTTAAAATTTCATGGAAAATGGTTGAGAATCGAGCGAGAATAGGACGATTACAGGTCTGCCCAGTTTCCGGCGCCGACGAGTTTTTCCGGCGACTGGAGGTAGGGGATGACGCGCGTGGGGGCGCGTGGCAAGTCCAAAAATTATTCTAAAAATACCTCGACATCCGTGACGTCGAGTAGGTCACTGTGGTATATTCATATACCCAAATTGAGCATTGTATGAGAAGTTATTACGTAATGTTGGTTACGTGCTTTAAAATAATGTTTTTATAGTTGTTTCGCATATAGGTGATACCTCCCGAGGACGAGCGGATTCAAGGGCGTCACGGGGGTTACGACCCTTCGACTTACCAGTGAGTGGGCAGTATTTTCTATATTTACCTATATACTATCGATTTTCCCAGAAATTGAATTTAAATGAAAGTATGTTTCTAAAATGCCATGCATGCATAATATGAGATATATGAATTAGTATTGATGCATATATATATGTGAATTGGTGTTGTGGACGCACAGGTGAGTATCAGGTGAGTTTTATGTTATTCATGTGAATTGTTGATGATGTGAATTATGTTGAGAGCTCATAACCTGCACCTCTGGTGTTAGTGCTTATATTATTCACCCGCACCACACGCTCACCTTGGATCCAAGTAGGTGCATGTCGTACAGACCATTAGAGAGTTCCGACATGTCGTATAGACCATTAGAGGTGGGTTCGACTTGTAGGTGATTTTAGATTATTATACAGCTGTTGATGAGAGAAGCACTAGAGCTTATTCTTACACCTTTCTTATCGTACATACTACTTCAGGTAGTTCCGATTTATGTGCAGAGTAGCGCCGTACAGGTCACTGTGGTGACTCCGGTTGGTTTGGATTTTGAGCTATAGAATTAACAGTACAGGACCAACTGCAGGGTCTCCGGTTGATTCCTTATTTCACCTGTTATATTGATGCATCCTTATTCTGTTATTGACGTTTATAGCATGGCATACTTTCTAGTTTTGATAAAGATTGGTGATTTGAGATATATGAAGAATTATATGCATATTATGTTATTTTCTGGGAAAGTATACAGGTTTTACAGCGAGGGGTTAGAAATGTTATTAATGAAATGTTTTCGAAAAGCTTTGTTTTACTGACCCACTCAATTTGTTTTGTGCCCCTCCAGGTTCTAGTTAGCGGTGTTGGTGGCTCACGAGGATTTCCACGGCGTTCTGACAGACTACATAAATGTCAGACTCACCGTCGGGTATTGTAATTTAGTTATGGTCCTACTTGACTGCACTTAGTACTTATGCTCTGAATATGTGTGTTTCACACTTAAACTCACTCTAGCATGTTAGTTGGATATTATTGCTAGCTAATCCCTCCAAGGGTGGCGGCCTCTTAGAGAGAAAAGAGAGACATTGTGTTCTCATCTTTTCTCCAAAAGAAATCCTAAAATGAATTTTGGCTATAAAGTCATATTTATACCTTTATTCATTGGAGTGGCAAACTTGTAATTAAAGCAAGTTCACTACCCTTCCTCTAAATGGCCGGCCATAGGGTTTCATTGGGCTTTTAAGGCCTTTGTGAATTATTTGTCATTAAGTTGTCATACAACTTAAGTCAATGGGCTTGACGTTCGAAGGCCATTGGGCCTTAAGGCCCAAAACTAACCCGTGGTCTTTTAACGAACTTATTCGTTTGATTAATTAACATATTAATTAATCCTTGCCATAACTAATTAAACCATTTAATTATTCTTACTCATCTCCGTTGTTTCTTCAATCTCTACCTTACACGGTGTATGATCCATTAGGTTCCTTTTAGCGAGGCAGTGGGCGATTAAAACTCTTTCAAATCGATTGTGAATTGAAACTTACTTTCAATTCTCCCTTTAGTGTTTATACACGTTTAGGGCTTCCACAAACCATGACTGACACCTAGCAGTATGTCATGGTTACCCAAGCTAATCAGAAGAGGTGGAGAACCTATTCAGTTTAGGATTACAATGCAATACGGTCTTTCTCTAGTACAATACTCTTGACCACATTGTTTGGATTGATAGTTTATTCATGTCTACTATCCAATGTGATACATTTACTTATATGATTTCCTTGAATGTGATTTGGAATGACTTCCTAAATCTCATTCATACTCTGGCCAGAGATTCTTAATCATATCATAGAGTATTCTCCCTCAAACGGTTTGAAGGTTAGAGATCCCTTGTTGCGCATTTAATTGCCTCCATGGCTAAGTGGCTTAACCCCAACTACGCCGTGGACACCCTCACACGGAGTGACTTTGACATAGTCAAAGATCAAGGACCTAACCACAAGACAACTATTATGCCTCAGGTCAAAGGACTACTTTGCATTATCCCAACCATGAGTTCTCATGTGACATGAGTATGAGAACTCCTCGTTGATCATGTTCAGTGGACTCATTCGCTATTGAGCACCTACATGCTTGTCTTGGTGTCAATCACACCAATGACTCGAGACCCGTCACTCTCCTTGAGAGAAGACACAACACGTACTGATCTTAATGGACTGTCAATGCCCAATTGGCAATCCTATGATCAGGAACGTTTAGGATATGTATACGAAAGAGAATGGTCTCATGAATCTAACTTCTTTAAATTACATTCTCCTAATTACATATTCCTTGGACTTATCGTTTAAGCATATAACATTTATATGAGACAGCTTAAACAATAATCTTTGCCCTTGATATTAAACTAGATTAGTTTAACATGTGAAATGTCCATAAAGTATCATCATATGATTGGTTTTAGGGCACATTTCCAACAATCTCCCACTTGCACTAGAGCCAATCAGCTTGGTCATCAGTGATGATACCTCTTCTGTAGTCATTTCAAAAAATGGCTGAGTAGTAGGCCTAGACAATGGACATCTATATGTTATCCATAGAAGCAACCTTAAGAATAACGACGTCACCATTATACATCATTCTCAATCATGTGGTTCAGTCTCTCATATGAGTTCGGATCTTGATGAGACCTTGATTCCCTGGCTTGAGCTATCGCCCCATTAGTGTCGTAGTGTCGGTACACTAGAGACACTTTCTGGTTGGAACCGAATAGAGAGTTCATAAATGAACTTTCCCATCCAAACAACATTGTTGTAAGCTTCTATATGGCAATATATTTTGCATTCATAATGGAACACACTAAAGTCATTACTTTTAATGATTCCATCCAAATATCTCTTTAGTCATAATAAAGAGATATCTGATTATCTCTTCATTCATAATGAATAAACATCCAATGATGGATTAGATTCATAATCTAATACATTTACGCTTCCTTTACGTTACTCTACATTTACGCTTCCTTTACGTTACTCTAATTCTTCCTCATTCTTTGAGGAATCTATCCTTTAGTATTTCTTAAATACTTAAGGACTCACTTGACAGTTGCCATGGTTCTGATCCTGGGCTTGCATTGATATTGTCTTGTACCGTTCTAGGTACAACTCATATCAATGTTTTTCATACAATATGAAATACGTAAATCACCTTTCTGCGTAATCATAAAGGATTCTATTTATGCATTATGTTTCTTTAGGAGTCAAAATGGTACGTTCCCTTTGAGAAGAGCAACTTCCTAGTCTCACTAGAGTTGTCTTTTTGATTTGAAGTTTGTCATCATATGAGAAACTTCCTAGCATCTCTTGTCTATTATTAGGGCTTGATATAATCCAATTATATCCTGAAATCTATCATTATAGATTTCCATCCCATGTTTATAGACTATGACTCCCATATACATTCTATCGTTATAGAATGTTTAAAGTCATAACTTTAACGACGAAGTATTCCTTTCATTTCCAAAATTAATATATCATATATTTGTATATATATATATATATATATATATATTTAGATTTAGGAACATGATTAACTCCCACTAATCTTTTGTAAACCTAGTAAACAAAAGATTCATTTACATCTTTATGAGAAATCAAACAATTTGATCTTTCCCTCATAAGATGCTTATAGCTCCCACTAGCTTGCTAAGATCCATGATGGATGGATCTCTACAACTTACATGTCTTGTGACTCATAGTTTTAGACATATATTATCAAGACTATCTTAATAATGGTTTCGGAAACCCATATAATGTCCAAACATTGAATCACCATTTAGTTGTAGCTAGTAATCTTCGAATTGATTGAAACTAAGACTACGTCAAAGATGGTTTCTTCCAAGTCAACCAATATCTTTAATTGTAGTCACCTTAAGCTACCAATTAGCTATTAAAGGTTTCACTATTTCGGGTCAAATGGTACTTTACCATTTCCTTGAGTATATATCGTATATACACTCAATGTAGTCATAAGGATTTTTCATTCTTATTTCTTTCGAATTAAGAGGTGTAACTCTATGACATAGTCATAAAGTTCAAACCATTCAACTGAGACGGTTTATAAATCCTTTTTTACTACCTTGGAGCTTGTGGTATAGGAACTAGGTTGTTATATTTGTTGATTATCATCTTGTCTCTCAAAGAACTCATTCTTTGAGTTCTATCTCTTGCTCATTTGCTCTATCTTAGGCAAATCCTATGGTAGGATTATAATGAACTATCCAACAATCAACATTTGTTAGTTGGTTTATAGAAGTGATATCCAAAAGTCAATTTAAGGATATCCACAAGATAATTGTCAAACAAATATTGCTTATTAGCACACAACCCCTAATCTTAACATGATTAAGATTTGTCTTTCTTTCCAACTACATCCTATGGAGTCATACAAATTTTTGGAAGATCTTCTAATTGACAATCATATTGTTTTAGAAGTATATATCCTATATATGGGTAATTGATAATATCCAACGAACTAAATCTTATTCAAGTTCGTTCTTCTCTTAATGGAGAAATCCATTATCTTGTGATGCTTCTTTCCTTGATATCTTTCAAGAAAACTATTCTAAAGTGTTACCATTTCTTGGATCAAATCTAAGGAGGCAAATACTTTAGACGTCTTACTCATCAACTTACATTTCTTGAATTCTTTGAAACCTTTTGCAAAGTATTCGGACTTGTGTTTATTCAAAATAAACTATAGTCCAACCGAGAGTGATCTTCGGTGAATGTCATGCAACATGAGTAGTATTATGTTATGGACAAGTGCCACTAACATCTAAGTGAATTAACCTCAACAACTTTGTGATTCTTTAATCTTTCCAAAAGAATAAAGATTCGAACATTTCGCCTCTATACAAATTTAATAAGAAGGTATTGCATCCGGATCTAACGATCCAAAGCATCCATCTATGACCAACTCGTAATTTATGTTTTAAAGGTATCACAACTCAGTTGGGATTAGTCACTACCTTGTAACCTTTTGGGTTTTAAGCATCGTTATATTCTAAACAGTTAACACTACCATATCATCTCTACTATAGAGATAATCAATTAGATTACAATAATCTAATCATTCATTAATAAAGAACAATGTTTTGTCAAACAAAACATTTATCCATTTCTCATACAGAATTAAGTTCCTTAAAATTGGAATGTAAAGACAATCTTTTGTATTTCCAATTTCTTTGGTAGTTCATATGAGGAAGTAAGTACTAACTGCTTTCGCAGAGATCTACATTTAATTCACATTCCGAATGTGAAGCACCTTTTCTTCTCTCATTTATCTTCTACTTCTTATTAGCCATACTTTTACAACGATTGTAAAACATAGTTACTAATACGGAATCAAGCATTCAAGTAGAAGAACCAACTGTTTTGAACTATTCAAGAACAATTTACAACACCTTCGAAAGGTGTGTTCTTGACACTTGCAGGACATTTCTTGCAAATACCCCTTCCAATGTCCATCCTTTCATAAAGAAAGTTTGTTCCCTTGGAGTTATTTCATCTTCTTCATTTGACTTCTCCTTTGACTACAATAGTCATGGTCCCTAAACTCCCACTATCTCTCTTGAAACTTATTTCAATTGTGTTATACACATCAAACAATTTGGAGAGCGTATGGTTATTGTTCACTATATAGTTTACAATAAACTTAGTGAACGATTTGGATAGGGACACAAAGGTGAAGTCCTTGCCTAGTTTCCGTTTCTTTAAGTGGTGTAACACTTCAACACTCAATGATTCAAAATCATCATAAGTCCATGTTGATGGACTATTTTTGTCAACCAACCATTATGTTCTAAACATAATTACAAACTTTCAAGAGTTGTTCAAGGCAACTCTCATTTCTTCATACAACAATTTGTAAGTGAAGAATCATGGCACATAATTTGTCCATGCCATTGTGCTTTCTTCTTAAGTTCTTTGTTCATTTAACAAAGAAACAAGAACTAGTGTTTGCATTGACTAAGGGTTGTTCAAAGCAACTCTTATTTCTTCATACAACGATTTGTAAGTGAAGAACTAATAACACTAAAAGTGTCCTTTTCTTTATGCTAATCTTCGTAAGTTCCTTTGTTCATTTAACAAAGGATTAAGCATTGGTTGTTTGTGTTGTCCTCTTCATGATAGACTTATCTAACATGTTCTTCCAATGATACATTACCAATAGGAAGATTTTGAGGATGAGACTACTAAGGTACATTTACAATCCATTTAAGACAATCTTTGGGATTGTGGTACCAAGTCCGGAAACTAAAGCATTCGGCTTTTCTTTGTCAAGTTTTGGATAGCGTTTGCAAATATATTGGTAAACAAATACATAACGAATATAAATTGATTAATTTTAAGCCATTTGATTTGGGTCTTTAAATCAAATAGCACCACCCACTATTTTTGGTAAATTCCATATCCCTCATTGGAATTCGAGAGTTTTGGATGAAACTCTTAGTAGGGTATGGGAGACTCACTATTACCAAGCCCACCTCACAATGATATGATGTTGGCTAGCATTAATAATAATGAGAGAGTACGCTTACTCATTTGCATCTCTTGCAAGTACCCATCTTATTTGGCCTCTAGAGAATGTAGCCTCACAATGATATGATGTTGGCTCCATTACACTTAGTTAAGTCATTCCCACCATGCAAGTTCGGGTAGGGGTTCAAGAACAACCTCACAATGATATGATGTTGGCTATTCTCGTTGCCTACCTTTCACAACATCATGTATGCATATAGAACTCTTCCTGAGTGTAAGCACGCACTTTGTACTCCCCCATGTGTTGGAAGTATGCCCACAAAGCCACTCATTTGATGTAATAGCTTTTTGGAATACTTAATATGTTAAACTTTTATATGTTTAACGGAAGGGCAATACTTATTGTTAATCACTATTTATTGAATCATGTGTTTAATCAATAAGAGAATCCAAGGGATGTATTTGACATAAGAGATAAGTGATCTAATGAGTTAGATTAAGGAGACCTTTCTCTTATGTTCATTCCTAAAACGTTCCTAGCCATAGGATTGCCAATTGGGCATTGACAATCCGCTAAGGTTAGTATATGTTATGTTGACTCAAACGTGAGTATGAACTAGTCTCAAGTCATTTGGTGTTGGACACTAAGACAAACACATAGGTGCTCGAAAGAGTAATCGAGTACACTGAACTGCGATTAATGAGAGTTCAAACATACATGTCATGTACGAACTCTAAGGTTACAATATGCAAAGTAGTCCTTAGACCTGAGGCATCATAGATGTCTAATGGTTAGGTCCTTGATCTTTGATCATGACAAAGGCATTCCCTCGGATTGTCCACGGCATTGTTGGGGTCATGTGATCTAGTCATGTAGGCATATGAATGCACAACAAGGGATCTCTAACCTTCCATGGTGGAAGGAGTATACTCTAAAATATGATTCTAAAGTCTTTGGCCAAAGCAAATGAATATGACTAAGGAAGATGTTCCAAATCATATTCAAGGGAATCATATAAGAAAGTATCACATTGGATAGTAGACATGAAACAAACTATCACTTAAAACAATGTGGTTAAGAGTATTGTATTAGAGAAGGACCGTATTGCATTGTAATTGTAACTGGATAGGTTCTCCAACCAATTCTACTTAGCTTGGGTAACCATGACATACTGCTAGGTGTCACTCATGGTTTGTGGAAGCCCTATTGATTAGCAAACACTAATCATCAAAAAGGGAGAATTGAAATGTGGTTTCAATTCACAATCGATAGTTAAGAGTAACATCGCCCACTGCCTCGCTAATTGGAACCTAATGGATCACACACCAAATAAGGATATATGTGAAGCAATTAAATGAAATGGATAAGCAATTAAATGGTTTAATTGAAGAATGGTCAAGATTAATTAATTAGTTAATTAATTATACGAAATGTTCGTATTGGGCTTTTAAGTTGGTTTTAGGGCTTCGGGGCCCAAAAGTGTTTTGGTCCACAAGGCCCATTATGTTTAAGTTGTATGACAACTAAAACAAAATGGGCAATAAGCCCAATAACCATATAGGCCAACCATTTAGGGTGAGGGTATGCAAGTTTGCTTAATTGCAAGTTTGCCACTCACCTAAGAAATGAAGTATAAATTCATCTTTATAGCTTTGTTTTCAATTAGGGTTTTCTAAGCTACTTGGGGAAAGTTATCTAGCAAATTTACTTCCCTAAGTGATCCATTTTCATCCTCACAAATTACATCCTTGGTGAAGAGACATAGAGACATCAAACTTTTGGTGTTTTGGAGAACTAATCCTCAAATCCTCAAAGAAGCAAAGGAGCACTAAAAGGAGGAAAATCACAAGGAAGATCCAAGGAGCAAGGAGGTGACTTGAAGGCCCTCCACTTGGGTGAATCCCTTGTGTAATCAAGGATGAGCTTCAAGGGTAAAGAATCTCTAAATTCTTAATTATCTTTAATGTTGTTAAAGAGTCTTTTGGTTCACCATATACTAGGCTTTGAAAGTCATGGGTTTCATGAATTGTTTTTGGATGCATGCCTACTTTAAAGAGTTAATTGTTAGCATATGTATTCAAATGTTCATACATGTTCTTAGCTAGGACAAAATTTTTCCTTCACCATGATAGGGTGAAGCCGGTGTACGAGTCACAAACGATCGGAGCCTACCACGGTGGAAGGCCACGAAAGAGTGTTCAAAGCACTCTCACGCTTATCAACTTAATAATGGTTTGGTTGAGGGTTTTAGGTCTCATCATATATATAAGCATACATTTTAATCTTATTAAAACAATTTGGTACTATTACAACTATTGGTCCATGTGATTGATTTAGTAGTACATGATACTCCCACTATGCTTTGTAAAACGATTTTTAAAGCAAGAGTATATGGTACTACTAACATAAGGTTTGCATTCATTGATGGACTATATAGTTGTCTTAGGGCCTTAGGATGACTATGAACCTTTGATTAGATCCAACACGAGCCTTGTGTTGAATCTCGGTCTAGGAATGGTGATTGATTTTAGTTACGCGTTTAATCATATTAAGGCGTGTTGTTCCTATTGGGCGTTGGACCCGCTACTCCATTTTCATGCATATCAAATAAAACAAGAAAATGAGTACTTCAAAGTAAAGAAGAGCTTATGCTCTTTTACAACATTTGAATAATACAAATTACTTTAAAGTAAAGAAGAGCTTATGCTCTTTTACAACATTTGATCATATCAAATTACAACCAAAATCTAATCTACACATTCCCATGGTTCAAACAAATTTGAGACGGCCTTTCATATAGCTCAATTATAATAGGCTTAGGTTCATAATCACCCTTTCTTTAATTAATTAACGCTTTAACTAATTAAACTTGAATGCAACATTTTCATTTGGTTTTTGTATCCATAGAATTGATTTAAATGGAGCTAAATGAAATGAAAATCCAATTCTCATTTAAAGAGACAAAACCATTTTGTTCTCAACCTAATTTGGGCCAAAATGCAATAACCTCAACCTTTGGGCTATGTTGCAAAACTTAAACTTTTGAGCTCATTTTGTAAAAACACAAAAGTCCACTACTTCATGTAATTACAACTAGAACTCAAAAATTTCAATAAATTCAAAAACTTCATTAAAGGAACAAAACAATTTGACCTTTAGTGATTTTGGGCCTTTACGTAAAAACGCAAACTTTTGGGTCAAACTACAAATACACAAAAGTACCAAAACTTTATGTAATTGCATAAAAGCCCCAAAAGCACTCCCATTGAGGGAGTGGCCGGTTTTGGAGAGGAGTGAGGTCACAAAAATTTTGAAAATTTTTCAACTAAGTCATAAAGCCATGCAAGTGGAAATTGGTTGGTGGGAAACATGTGTGTAAGAAAGAAAAACAATTATGTACATAAATTAATAACTCTTACAACATTTCCATCACCTTTTCAAATAAATGTTTTTGATGATGGAAAAGTCACACCAACCAACATAAAACAAAGACTTTATGAAATTAACCAAAACTTTGAATCAAAACAACAAACCCTTTTGTTCTTGGTAAGAACCTCAAGAACAATGAAGAACATCCATGAAAACCCATAAGAGTTCCATGAACATTTCACTCAATAAAACTCAAATTTTCACTACTAAAAAAGGGGTTAACATCCTAGGGTACTTAGGGGTTCCAAAAGTCACCTTAAAACACTTTTAACAAGTCAAACAAGAACCCAAAAAAATCACCCTTTGGATTTGGCCGAAAATCCCCAAAAACATGGCACCAAATTTTAGCTCCAAAATTCATGCTCATATGAACTACATCTACAACATTTGAGATGGAAAATTTTCTAGCAAAATTTACATTCAAAGAAGCAAGAATAAAGCTTGTAACAATTACAACATTCAAATCATAAACTATGAAAATACAAAACCCAAAAGGATTCACCAACTACTAGACCTAGGCTCTGATACCACTTGAAGGAAATTTTGTGAAAAACATGTTCATTTAAGCAACATCTATAGCATGCAATTAACAATTAAAAGGCGGAATCATGCTCGTATGCACTTAAAAACAAAACAATAACCATGAAATTCAAAGCCTAGTAGATTGGTGAACCAAGACTCAACTCAAATCAAAGTGAGTTGAGAAATTTATACCTTTGTAGATTCTTCTTTGCATAAGCAAAGGATAATCACCCAAGGAGAGGGCCTTCATTCCTTGCTTCTTAGATCCATGGATTTGGATGGAAGAATATGTTTCTCCAAGTTCTCAAAATAGAGAACCTCTAAGTTTCCACACCAAGGTAAGATGTGAAGAAGAGATGAGTGACCTTGGAGGAGAAAGATTACTAGCTAATCCCTCCAAGGGTGGCCGGCCTCTTAGAGAGAAAAGAGAGACATTGTGTTCTCATTTTTCTCCAAAAGAAACCCTAAAATGAATTTTGGCTATAAAGTCATATTTATACCTTTATTCATTGGAGTGGCAAACTTGTAATTAAAGCAAGTTCACTACCCTTCCTCTAAATGGCCGGCCATAGGGTTTCATTGGGCTTTTAAGGCCTTTGTGAATTATTTGTCATTAAGTTGTCATACAACTTAAGTCAATGGGCTTGACGTTCGAAGCCCATTGGGCCTTAAGGCCCAAAACTAACCCGTGGTCTTTTAACGAACTTATTCGTTTGATTAATTAACATATTAATTAATCCTTGCCATAAATAATTAAACCATTTAATTATTCTTACTCATCTCCGTTGTTTCTTCAATCTCTACCTTACACGGTGTACGATCCATTAGGTTCCTTTTAGCGAGGCAGTGGGCGATTAAAACTCTTTCAAATCGATTGTGAATTGAAACTTACTTTCAATTCTCCCTTTAGTGTTTATACACGTTTAGGGTTTCCACAAACCATGAGTGACACCTAGCAGTATGTCATGGTTACCCAAGCTAATCAGAAGAGGTGGAGAACCTATTCAGTTTAGGATTACAATGCAATACGGTCTTTCTCTAATACAATACTCTTAACCACATTGTTTGGATTGATAGTTTATTCATGTCTACTATCCAATGTGATACATTTACTTATATGATTTCCTTGAATGTGATTTGGAATGACTTCCTAAATCTCATTCATACTCTGGCCAGAGATTCTTAATCATATCATAGAGTATTCTCCCTCAAACGGTTTGAAGGTTAGAGATCCCTTGTTGCGCATTTAATTGCCTCCATGGCTAAGTGGCTTAGCCCCAACTACGCCGTGGACACCCTCAAACGGAGTGACTTTGACATAGTCAAAGATTAAGGACCTAACCACAAGACAACTATTATGCCTCAGGTCAAAGGACTACTTTGCATTATCCCAACCATGAGTTCTCATGTGACATGAGTATGAGAACTCCTCGTTGATCGTGTTCAGTGGACTCATTCGCTATTGAGCACCTACATGCTTGTCTTGGTGTCAATCACACCAATGACTCGAGACTCGTCACTCTCCTTGAGAGAAGACACAACACGTACTGATCTTAACGGACTGTCAATGCCCAATTGGCAATCCTATGATCAGGAACGTTTAGGATATGTATACGAAAGAGAATGGTATCATGAATCTAACTTCTTTAAATTACATTCTCCTAATTACATATTCCTTGGACTTATCGTTTAAGCATATAACATTTATATGAGACAGCTTAAAACAATAATCTTTGCCCTTGATATTAAACTAGATTAGTTTAACATGTGAAATGTTCGTAAAGTATCATCATATGATTGGTTTTAGGGCACATTTCCAACAAATTTTTCCCACCAGTACACATTGCACAAACATCATCCAACCTGACTCCCTTCTTTGCTAAGCTTGGTGGGAAGTATATCCTGACAAGCTTTCCAAACAAACCCATAACCTTTGGTGGGAAGTATTTCGGAAAAAGAAGACGAGGAGTAACATGACAGTGCAGTAAAAGATAAAGAATTTATTATTATTAAAGAGAGGAGGATTCAAAACTATTACAATAATTTCGAGGAAAGAAGAGTTTCGAATTCAAGATGCGTGGATACAAAATCCAACACCCTAACCACCAAGATATTTGACCACAGCGCATGATGGTGGAGTCACAAATGGGAGGGAGCGGGCATACTTGATGAGGGACTTGTGGACCATATAATTTACATGACACCGTATTTTGGGTTTGTTAAAGGAATTTTAACGAGAGTACCATATTGATGAGTGGCAGTGAAATTTGGGACCAAATTAATCTATTTTGAAACTCAAGGATCAAATTCATCGATTAGGTTAATCTCAGAGATAATCTGCTATAAAAATCCGACAAATTATGAACGACATTAGTATTGTATACTATCTAAAAAGATTTGGTTTTCTAAAACTTTTTGTAACCTTTTATCCTTTTAAGTTACGCCCCTCCCGCCGACAATTCCTGACATCGTCACCGAGAATGCCTACCGAGTTTTTCGACCTCTTCGATTGGAAATGGTTGACTTGACGGCTGGAGCTGAAATTGACCTCTCACCCAAACCACCAAGGCCCCATCACATCAACCAGGCTAGAATTATTTCCCTTTCCATCTAGCAATCTTAACCCCAACAAATTGTATAGAAACTTAAAACTGAGGAAAGGAAAAAGAAAAAACAAAGCCAAAGCCTATAAACCTTCCCGGCCAACCTCTCTCTCTCTCATCAATTAGGAAAACAGATTTTCGCTAACCCACTACAAGACAACAACATTGTGGATGTAAATTTCCGACGTCTTCTCTTTTGACGAAAATGCACCTGTAAAATAATAACACCTAAAATTAAGGCCAAAAGCCTCACGCGCCCACGATGAATTTTTGGGGGGGGGGGGCTTTGGCCAAAGAATCTCCAATGCCAAAGTTAGAATTTGAGAGAGAAAGTGTTTAGGAATTTTTGGGGAGAGAATGTCGTAGCATTTTAGTGTAAGAATGGGACTATATATAGGGGTGTGGCCGGCCCTATTTGAAGAAATAAGGTCCGACCATATATGGTGGGAATTTGAGTATAATTGTAAGATATTATGTGAAATAATATCTTGAATTAATTTGTCAATTAATCCTAAATTGAATAGAAAAATTGAGAGTTACCTTTTGAGTGAGGATTTGATGAAGAGTGATGAGAGGGATTTGAATAAATACCATTTTGATCACCTTTGACCCTTCCTTGATTGAGCCGTTATTGTCCGTTGTAGGCATATGGGAATCCCGGTGTGCCTTAAGGGTAATTTTGTCATTTTCACCCAAAAGTCCACATGTCCCCTCCATAATTTTCTTAATTATATTTTACTCCACAAATGCCACCACACATGTTTGGCTGCTCGGAAGAAAAGGCAACAGGTGTATAGATATTCTCTTGCTTTAGGAAACATAGGATTGTTTCCTATTTTGGAGTAGATTCCCTTTTTAATTGGAAATTAGATCCTTCTAGGAAAGGGAAATAAATTACTTCTAAAGTCTATTTAAGTCTACCTTAAGTAAATGATTAAATCAACTTTAGAGAGCAATTTTTTCTACCCTACAAGAGAAAGAAAGCTAGAGGATACTTGTTTTCCCTTCCCTAGCAATCTTCTACACTTGCCAATGCAAAAGACCGTCTTTCGTTGCTTTCTTTGTCTTCACGCCGCACCAAGGTAAGAAAAAATTTAATTTTCCTTGTCTTCTTAATTTTTGGAAGCCTCGGGGCTTGAAATTTGCTCGACAGGGGTCGAGAATGTGTGAAAAAATGATTGGAGAGGGCCACGACATAGCTGCCTTGGGTGGCTTGCAACTGTCGCCTAGGTGCGACATCGGCTGGCTGGGCTAGGTGCGGCTAGTCGGCTGGCAGGGGCCAAGAGTTGGCTCAGCATTGGCCGATGAGGTGTTGTGGCAGGGACCACTGCTTGGGCTGCTCGGCTTGGCTAAAGCCAAGGGCAGCTATGCGGCTGGGACTGCGGATTGAGGTGCTGGGGCGTAGTGTTAGGAGAGCCGCATGGCTCATGTTATTTGGCCTTTTGGACCTGACGCGGGCTAGGCCGATGATTGAGAAAAATGAGTTGGTTGTGGGCCTCATGGGCTGCTGGAATGCTGGGCATGCAGACCTTTTGCCTGCTGGTTCGAGAGAAAAAATGAAGGAAACGCCAACATGGGTTAAGCTCCCCTGTTAAGTACCGTGAATGGCGTTAGCTGTTTAGTTCTCTTCGCCGGGAGAAATGTGGCCAAAGAGGATCAAGGCAGATGCATTGGCTCGTCTAATCGCTGTCGTGGAGCCTACTATGAATGAAAGTGGAAATAAGAGATCTTCCTTGCCTGCTCAAGAGATGCCGGTTGAGAAAAAACTGAAGACTTCCTCCGCTGCTCGTGAGGGTCCGCCTGCTACTGAGAAACATGTGATTGACTTGACTTCTTCCAATGGAAAGAAAAATGAGGGTGCTAGATCTGAGCTTGTGATGTATTCCATGCCAAAAATGGGTAGTACAATTGCTGATAGAATTGCTCAGCGTAGAGGTTATGTCATGCCCCAGTGCCGAAGTCTATACCAAGACCTCCGTTGGGAGCTAAGTCTAGTTCACCTTTGGAGAGGCTTGCTACTATGAAGAGTGATAAGGTGGACTTTGCTGCTAAAGTGGCGCCAAAGCCTATTCCTCTTGCTGTTGAGACTGGTTCGCCTGTTGAGAAAGAGGAGACTGCTCACGTGGGTAGTTGTGGGAAATCCTCAAAGCCTGTTTCTAGGGAGGCTGCTGAGATTTATGTGCTCTTGAAACCAGATCTACTTGAAGACATGGACGAGTGTGCCAAGCTTGTTGATGGCGTTAGATGGGTTGTTTGCCCAAGTTCCTTTGCGAAGCATACGACCGAATATATAAGGAATATTCTGCTTGCTATGATGCAGAAAATGATGATTTTGGCAGCCGAGTCTATGCTCTTTAACCAAGAAGATACCAAGGCTGCCAAGGAGGTGGTAAAGACTATGGCAACTGAAGCTTATTCCTTTGCTGAGAAGATTAAGAGGTTGTATTGCTTTGAAGGAGTCTAATATCGCTGCCCCCACTTCTCTACAACTTGAGACCGCTCACTAAGAGATCGTTGACTTGAAGACTAAGCTTGACGCGATCCAAGTATGAAAGTGCAGAGAAGGAAATTGGATGTTACATACCTTAGATTCAAGATTTTGAGTGTGTCGTTTCCGAGCTTCGTTCTGCTACTTATGCAAAGGATGAAGAGTTGATTGTTGCTTATAATTAAGTGATCCACTTCAAGAAGATCGTCGATAGGCTTGAACCCCAAGTGTTGGAACTGCAAGGTGCACTGAAAATCAACGAAAGTTTGAAGAACGAAGTGGATGAGTTGCAGTGCGTCTGTGGTGGTCTTCTCGAGGAGAATGAGTAGCTAAAGAGTGAGAAAGCTGGGTTATGTAGATCATCTCTTTGGTAGGCCGTTTGACTTTGAGTTTGCTGGAAAAGACTTCGACACCTTCTCTATTTCTCCGGAAGACTTGCTTGCCTTTACTTTCGAGGCTTCCATTGGTGAAGTAGCCAGAGAAGTAGGTGCCCAAGCTGGGGCAGTCGGGGGTGAAGTGCCAGATGATGCCTCTGCTGAGAGCGTCGCGGTTGCTGAAGGTGTGGCAACCGAGTAGTCATGGGATGTCCAAGCTGCTGAAAAGTAGTCTTCTAGGTAGCCTTTAGGATTTTCTTTGTTTTCCTTGTTGTTTTTTGCTTTGCTTGAACTTCTTCGGCCTTTAGACAGGCCCACATAGCCTATGTAGCCATGGGTGTTGGTGTATAACTTTTGCAAAGTTGTTAGCCATAGGGTCGGCGTCCGCCTTACTTACAGAAGCAAACAAGTTCACGTGATCACTTGGCTGTTAACTTTGGCTTTCTTTAATCCTTTGAGCTGTGTGGCCTGCATCACAACATACTAAAGATTTTGGGGTTATAAAATTTGCTAACCTTTCGTATCAAAAGTACGCGGTAGTATGGAATTTGGTAAGCAAAGGCCCAAGAGAACTCCTTGCTTTTTATGTAGCCAATTATATGGGTTGTGTACAACACTTTAGAAATTAGTGTAGATCTAAACGATCATTCCGCGCTTGGCAGAGGTGAAGCTTATCGAATGCGTAGCATGTCGGTAGTGGATAAAGCTTTGTATAAGCACACTAACTTGTTTAACCGTTCACAAAATTGTGCGGTTGTGTAAGTTTAGTGCCGCTTACTACTCGAAGGGCAAGCCGTATGCAGTCTTCTGGAAACCGTAGGCTACCTTAGTGCACTCGATAACAACTTTAAGGTTCCAGGGCAACCGTCCATAGGGTGTATTGCGTAATGTGCCTCCTCCGTCTCTGAGGCCTAGTTCCCCACAGATTAGGCCAAGAGACCAAAAATCCTTCAGTTAGTTAAGCCTTGAAAAATACCTTTGTGGCTACTTCTAGGAATCCCAGCACAAGCCATCGTACACCTAGTTACACTAGGGCAGCCCGACTCATCCACGTCTAGATATTTGGAGTGTAAAGTTTATCCTCCCGCATTAGAGAGTAAACCCATGTGGGTGTCGGGGAATTGGTTTACCCTCTCGCACTGGAGGGCATGGCTGGTCCCCAAAGGGGGGTGCAATTGTTGTAAGCATGCAGCCGAGCCAAGTTGTAAATTACTTCTGAATTCCTCATTAAAGAATGAGTGAAATGAACAAAAACTTAGTTGTAAGGTAGGAACTGCATAACAACTGTATAGTCCTCTCCTTGCGAGCTGGTGCCCGTCAAGCTGCTTGAGTCTTCATGCTTTGATGTAGCGGGAGGTCACGCATTGTACTTCCCCAGATTGTAGGCATTTAACTGCTTTTCAATCTCTTTGTCATTCATGGTGGCGAGGGTGTAACTACACTTGCCGCCTACTATGCTGATCTTGTACAGACCTTCCCAAATACAATCCATATTTTTAGAGCATTCTCTGCGGGCAGTGATGAAGGTTTTTCTTAAGACTAAATCTTCGGGCTGGAACTGCCGGATCTTGGCCCTTTTGTTATAGCTGGAAATGAGCTACTGCTGGTAGGCTGCGATGCAGATGATGACCTTCTTGCGTTTCTCCTCTACCAAATCTAAGTTTATGGTTATCTCCTTTATATTCTGCTCCTCTGCCAAATCTATATGAAGCACTCTATGTCCGTCTGAGTTATGGTCGTCAGGGGCTCTACTTCCACCCACTTGGTGAAGTAGTCAGTTACCATGATTATCATGCCTCTGCCCCCAGTAATGGGTGACATTGGCCCTACCAAGTCAATTGGCCACTACATGTAGTAGCGTGCTACCCTTGTTTGGGGCTTTCTAGACATCAATCTTTCCATGGGGAGTGTGCCATTAACTAGGTAGTCTATAATGGAATCTTACCAATTTGGAGTTGTACTAACCTGTGACACCTCAGCTGCTGGCTCTGCCTCTATGCTTGGCACTTCTAGATACTCCACCAGAATAGAGCGTTTGAGTTGGTGGTCAAGGGTGAAGCTTAGGCCGGTTAGCGCGTCCACGTGGGCGTTGTCTGCCCACGGAACTTGAGTGAGGGTGTAAGTCTGAAATGCCTCACGTTGCTTTCGTACCTTCTCTAAGTATTGCGCCATCTTCATATGTTTTACCATCTATTCCCTAGTAGTCTGGCTGGTGATTAGCTGGGAATCAGAATGAATTGCAGGCTTTTTCTCTGTTAAGTGTTCGAATGTCGACTAGTAGGGCTTTGTACTCTGCTTCGTTGTTGGATGCTTTGAAGCCTATAGTGATTACCTACTCGAGCATCGAACTGTCTGGACCACGCCTGCTCTCTAGACCTTGTAGTTAGATGCGTCGTTGACGTGTAAATGCCAGAAGTCTTCATTGAGTGAAGCAGGCGTGGCTAGGGCGTGTTCGGTTACCTTCGAGGCATCGTTAAGTCGTTCTGTTACTTCACCTAAGCTAGGCGTGAAGGCGCAGTAGGAAGCCGTAGAGCTGGGGCCATGTTAAACGTAGCAAGGGATACTCAACTGCCGGTATTGGGCCACTCTTGATCTGAATTATGGCGCAAGGATCGGTTGGGGCCATGTGACGCACAACAAGAGATGATGCTCAACTGCCGGTATATGTTGCTCATATGAAGAATCTTTTCGTCTGCCCTTGGCGCGCCTTTTAGGCTGAGTTGTTGCGTTCATCAGAAAACTTTGCATCGGCCAGTGCCTGCGCCAATATCGTCGCGCGTCTGGATTGGGCAAAATAATACGTCATGAAGATGACTGCTTGTGTCTCAAGGTATAACTTGAGCTTTTGGGTTACCAACTGTCACCAAAGTTAGCTTTTGAATTTCTGGTAACTGGTTTCCGCATCGAGGAGAGCTTTTGAAATGTGGAATATAGGTAATCGGGCCCCCAGCTCTTCTCGTATGAGGGTAGAGCTTATTGTTGCTTCAGATACAGTCAAATATGTGAATAGGTCCTTTACTACTTTAGGTTTGGATACTAGGGAGGTGATGTTAGGTACTTCTTCAAGTCTTTGAATGTGCATCGGCGAGCCTCGTCCCAAAGTGCATGTTTCTCTGCCAGAGCGAAAGAGTTTGCCAGAGTTAGATCTTCTTTCATGATCAATTCTCGGAACAGCGGGTGGTTTACTAAAAGTTCTTTTTGGAAGGTTGCTCTAGCTATGAAGTCGTTGCATCCGACTATCTTTGCCTTCTCTGCTTTGAACCTATTCACATAGTCGCGAAGCGACTCCTTTGGGTTCTTCTTGACGTTGAACAAGTGGTCGAACTTCTTCTTAATTAAGCGATATGATGAATATTCTTTGGTGAAAACCAAAGAAAGTTCGTCGAAACTTGGGATGGATTGTGGCGGCAGGGTGTAGAACCAATCCTGCACCTCGCCTTGTAGAGTGGTGGTGAATATCTTGCACATGAGATCATTGTTGTTTTGATAGAGGATCATTGCACTTCAGTAGTGCTTTAGGTGCCTCCTGAGCCCCCATCTCCTTTGAATGATGTGAAATGTGGCATGCTTAATTTGTGTAGAGGCTCTACCTGCTCTATCTAGTCCGTGAAGGGTGACCTATTTATGTTGGTCGTATCCTGTTAAAGTGCCTCGTCAATAACCTTGTTGCGTTGGAAATCATGCAATCGTTCGGTCAGGAGCCTCTCTACTTCTTCCTGAATTTACCTTTGTTGGGGGTAGCAGAGCTCTTGGTTGCCCCCGATTGTGACCTACTGGTCTAGGTTGCTATTCCATGTGTTCGGCTCATCCATGTCGCGGTTGCGATGCATGTGATACATTCATAGTAGGCAAACGAAATACTCGTAGGCTGCCGGTTGAACTTGAGTCGGATTAGGTGACTACTTCTCTCTGTCTGTCGTGCTGCCTACTCCAATGTGAGGTAGATGATGCTTATTGTGGGCCTAGTCGAGAATGAACATTTCGCCGGGAAGGTTGCTCATATTGATTATCAGAGTGTGGCCCCAACTGTAAATGTATGCTCGTTCGTGGGCCTAACCGAGAGTGCATGCACATTCGCACGCTAAGACGGGAGTATATGCTATCCTGGGGGCCCAGTCGAGAGTGTACACTGCCCGAACGCTCAGTTTGTGACTGGTCGAAGGGTTACTTGCTGGGACGTTAATGGAGAGGTTCGTTATCTACCCCTGTCCTACTTCGAGACACCTAGTTTGGGCATGTTGCATCTTGGTTCGCTGCAAGAGCTAATTCACCAAGGTCGTCTATTGTGCGAGGGCGCTTGTCAACTCTATGACTTGTCGAGACAAGTGTTGCTCATCATTTGGGTTGGAAGAGCTTGGACGGTATGCATCTCATTAAGTAGTGGAAGTGTAATGGACTCTGGGCATGAGATTTGAGTTGGGATATGTTAAATCTGCGGAGAAATGGGGTGAAAATACTCCTGGTTTAATCGTCGGTCCAAAAATCTGAAGGCGGGACGGTTTAACCGATGTTGGACTGGTTTGGGCTGCTAGAAGGGCCACGAGTTGGATCGCGAGAGCAGGTCTGGTCACCGGAGTGGGTCAGACCACTGGCATGGGCTATCCCGTGTGCGATGCCGGTGGGCGTTAGGCCTCGGCTTGGCTCGGTAATGCGCTGGCCTTGGGCTCACGAGCGTTAGGCTGCTTATTCTGTCGTAGCTTCTTAGGCTTGTGTTGCTAAGGTAGTGACTCAAGCTGGCTCGCACTAGGCCTGGCTCGGTTGCCTTGCAATATGGGCTGTAGATTGGGCTGTGCGCCAAGTGGACGAGGCTTGGGCCTGTGCTGCTAGGGCAGCGACTTGGGCTGCTTCTAGCGGCTGGGCTTGCTGCTTCAAAGTGGCGTGGGCCTAGGTTATTGGCTGCCTCACTGCTCCCTTCTCACTATGGGCTTGTTGCCATGGACCTGGCCCACTCCCCACTGCCATAATGGTCATTGTGGCTGCCATGGTGGTGGTGCTCCTTGGTGGCAAAGTTGCTCCTTTTGCCATCGTATTGAGCCTCGTGGATCGTTATGGTGGGGCCACGTCTCGTCCCCCATCATTTGATCCAGATCTTTGAACGTAGGAAGTTCCGTTCGTTGTGGTTTCCGAATTTCCCATCATTGTATTTTTTTTCCTTACCTCTATTCACATAATTAAAATATTCTACGAATAAGAAAGTACGAAAAATTATGAACGAACGAGAAATGAGAAACTTTGAATGCGAAAGTCTTCTTCGAGCATGTGAATCAAACTCTCAATGAAAACACAAATTTGTGGATGCAAGTTTCCGCTGTCATCTCCTTTGATGAAAATGCACCTGCAAAATAATAACACCTAAGATTAAGGCCAAACGCCTCACGCGCCCATGATGAAACTTGGGGGGGGGTTTGGCCGAATAATCTCCGATGCCAAAGTTAGAATTTGAGAGAGAAAGTGTTTAGGAATTTTTGGGGAGAGAATGACCTAGCATTTTAGTGTGAGAATGATATATAGGGGTGTGGCCGACCCTATTTGGAGAAATAGGGTCCGACCATATATGGTTGGAATTTGAGTATAATTGCAAGATATTATGTGAAATAATATCTTGCAATTAATTTGTCAATTAATCCTAAATTGAATAGGAAAATTGAGAGTTACCTTTTGAGTGAGGATTTGATCAAGAGTGATGAGAAGGGTTTGAATAAATATCATTTTGATCACCTTTGACTCTTCCTTGATTGAGCCGTTATTATCTGTTGCATGCGCGTGGGAATCCCAGTGTTCCTTGAGGGTAATTTTGTCATTTTTAGCCAAAAGTCCACGTGTCGCCTCCATAATTTTCTTGATTATTTTTGGCTCCACAAACACATCTATCACAATTAATTTACCATGGGCATAAGAAAGACATTGTAGTCACTTAGTACTGGGGTAGTGGTATGTCTTTTCCCTTATAAGTGAGAGGTTTTAGGTTTGATTCTCACTAAATGTGAATTTGAGCCCTTAGTGTAGATATCGTTTGTTAAAAAAAAAAACACATTGTAGAAAAATCTAATTTTACCACAAACAATGTTTGTTGTGCATAAATGGTCTTAACAATGGGCAAAAACTGACCCGTGATAGAAAATGTTACAATAACAACGCGCGTATAAAACCCGTTGTAGTTGGTTGAAATGACCACGAAGGTACGCAATTGTTGAAATAAATTTAATCATAACACCTTTTTGAAATGAATGACTGTCTTTAAGTGTTGTGGATGTAATTTGTTTGTTTATTTAATGGTTGTTATCACAAAGGGTCATTGAAATTGAAAATCAATCAATGTAGTCCTTGAAAATTGGTGTCGCAAATCAATGTGGTCATTTCGTCACAATTTTGTCCAAAATTCTGTTATATACTGATGTAACATGTAATTGGATCCCTCAAATCTAATTAAATATTACTATGTGGACTAAAAATATTTAAAAAATAAAAAAGATAATATTGTTTTCTTTTTATATTAAATAATGAAAAAACAATGTTTATTTTTGTATAATTACAAACTTAAAAAATAAAAATAAAGAAGATGAAGACTAATCTGTTTATCTTCTTCTTTCCCTCCAACCCGAACACAACCATGCCTGCACAACCACACCCAACTCCTACTCATGTCTACTATCCAATGTGATTCTATTGTCTATATGATTACCTTGAATGTCATTTGAAAAAACTTCATAAATCTCATTTATACTCTGCCCAGCGATTCTTAATCATGTCATATTGTATTCTCCCTCAATAGTTTGAAGGTTAGAGATTCCTTGTTGTACATTCACATGCCCACATGATTAAGTAGCTTAGCCTAACTATGTTGTAGACATCCTCAAATGGAATGCCTTTCACACAGTCAAAGACTAAGAACCTAACCACAAGAAAACTATGATGTCTCAGGTCAAATGACTACTTTTCATTATCCTAACCATAAGTTCTCATGTGATATTCACACCTTGAGCATTCAGCAGGCTCACTTTCTATTGAGCACCTACATACTTGTCTTTGTGTCATTCACACCAATGACTCAAAACTAGTCATTTTCCTAGGAGAGAGACATAACATGTACTGATATATTTAGATCGTCACTGCGCAATTGTCAATCCTATGATTAGGAACATTTAGGATCTGTGTACTAAAGAGAAAGGTCTCATGAATCTAACTTCTTTGGATCACATTCTCTTAATTACATATTCCTTAGACTTATTGTTTAACGGTATAACATTAATGGGACGACTTTAAACAATAATCTTTTGTCCTTACATTAAACTAGATTAATTTAATATGTGAAATGTTTGTAAAGTATCATCTTATGATTGTCTTCAAGGCACATTGCCAATAGGGTTAGCCTTTCTGCCTAAATCTCCTAGCGACCCAAGCGTTAGTCGCCTTGACTTTGGCAACGCATTCCAATTGCCGCTGACCAGGAACCAAGTTTCTTTATAAGGCCATTGGTTGGATGGGTTCTTGGAAAAAGGGCAGGTATTTCGAGCAAGTGGAAAAACCTAACTTGGTGCGAGCTGTTACACAGCCTGTAGCAGTGCTTGATAATGTCAAGGTTAAGCTCTACCCTATGATGCTTCATCCAAAGCACATACATGCAAAGGAGGAATTTGATGAAGTTTGGATTAAGTTGGTGAGGAGCAAGTCCAATGTAAGCTAAGACTTTGTGGAGAAAGGGATGAAAGGGGAGTGAAACGCCTGATTTAAAGAACTTGGCAGAGAAGGCCACTACGACACGAGGCGGTCGGCTAAGCCTCTCCCCTAACATCGGCACTCGAAGAATGGCATCGGCCAAAAAAAGGTATTGCTTCCTCAGCTACTCCAATCATGTTAGAGTTAATGCTAACAGTGTGGTCAGCATGATGCTCTAGGGCGTCGTAATAGTAAGGGTCAATGGGCACACCGACCTTGTAGGAGCATGTTAGGTCCCCCGATCCTGTTTCAGAACTCACTGAGATGCGATTCCCTTGCTTGTCGAGGTCTAAAAATTCGACGGGGACTAATGATGATCCTAGATAATCAAAAGTGTCGAGCAAGTTATCGTCGCCCATCTTACTTGGATGTGCTCGGTAAGGGTCATGCTCTAAATCCTCTTCTTGATAATCTTACATGGGCCTTTTCTCCCGCGCTGAGGAGTCTTCTAGTTTTATAATAAAGGGCTGCATACTCGAGCAGGTCATCTTAGAGAGTGTTGGTAGTGTGGAGCCTAAAATAATCCCAAAAATTCTAGAGGTGACAAGTGAACTTTTGTCCAAGAAAGACAAGATTGCCCTCATTAAATGGGTAGGCTCCTCAGATACTCCCATATGCAAGTCACACCCCTGAAGGTCCATGTAACTGAATAGGATGACCCACAGCTCACCTGCCTTTGGCAAGGAAAATTCAAGGCATTAAAGATATGGATTATTCCCCAAATCTTATCTTCAATACATTCAACTCCATTCAAGTAAGTAATCCCTATTTAAATCAATTAGGGATATTCACTCCATTATCTCAAGATATTATTTCCTATTTAATATCTTAAGACTATTCTTTCCATACACCTTAGTCTATAGGATGCTACCATGTGTAGGATAAAACCCTAACACTTTGGCAGGCCCTCTCTCCTTATATATATCTCTAATTCTACCAAATTTTGATAAGCTTTTGCTATCCTCAAAAGCCCTAAACACTTACTCTATTAAGACAAACTAACTTAGGCATCAGAGATCCATTAGCCTAACCCCACCCCACCTTGTGGCCGCATGAGGCTTAGGTCTTTGATCAAAGGTGTTGATTGTTTTGTAGGTACATTTTCGTCAAAGCAAGAGACGGCGGAAATTTGCATCTACAAATTGGTGCTTTCATTGAGAGCTGATTCAAATACTCGAAGAAGACTTTCGTAATTGGTTTTCTGGAATTTTTTTATTATGTAGAATTTCTCACACTTCGTATCAATTAATTTTTCTAGAAGTTTCTTGATCAATCCTTGGAGAAAGGATACAATGGTAGGAAATTTAGAAACCACGATGAATGGAACCTCATACATTCAAGAATTTGGACCAGATAGCAGAGACGAGGACATAGCCCCACGACGACGATCTTCAAGACTCAATGCGATGGTGGGAGGAGCCTCATTACCGTGGAGCAACACCATTGCCACGGCCACGACTTTGCAATCCACGACAATGACCATAGCAGCACTAGTGACCCAATCTGAGGACTAGGCGCGCGTTGCTGCGGTCCACTGTGCTACTAGGGCACCAACAGACCACAGGAAGGAGGCCCAAACAACGCCAGTTGCCATAGTAGGCCCAGGGTAGGAGGCTTAGCCCACTGTAGCAGCCATTGTTGCCAACCAGGAGGCCCAAACCCACAAGAGCCCAGTAAAGCTAGCCTAGCTAGCAAGAGAACCCCACTGGCAGATGGCCCAGGCCCAATTCATTGCTAGCCGAGCCCAAGCTTGCAAAGAGCAAAAGCCAGCCCAGCGCGCAATGCATGCCCAAGGCCAGCTGCCACACACGTGAACCCAACGCTCTTTGCACATGCTTCGGCTACCTAGCTGGGTTGACCCGCTCCGCGACCCGACTCAGTCTAATCCGAGGCCACTTCAGGCGATCCCAATTTTGACCATCGGACTGTCGATTGACCTAGGGATACCTGTTCTGAGTACGAGTTTCGTACCTATAGTTCATTACACTTCCACCACATATGGAAACACCTATTATCCTGACTCTTCCAACCCAAATGGTGAACATCACCTACCCCTGCAAGTCGCCGACTTAACCAGCGCCCTCGTGCAGCTGACCACCTTGGTGAAACAGCTCATCGAGCGCATTGAGATGCAGTGCGCCCCAGACGAAGTGTCCCATAGCAGAATAAGGGTAGATGATCATGACTTATTCCAGTGACGTCCTGGCAAACAGTCGTTCAGCCCATCACTAATCATGCATTCGGGTAGTGTGCACTCTCGTTTGGGCCCTCGGGAAAACGTCTTCTCTCGTCTTAGTATGTAAAGAAGCATTCAATCCCGACTCAGCTCACGAGTTAGTGTGCATTAGAGGTTAGGTCCACACTCCGACGAGCACTCCAGACATTCTAGGCAAAACGTCCATACGAGGCTAGGCCCACAAGGAAATCTTCCTATGAGGCACTGGAGTAGGTAGCCACATGACGAACCAAGGAAATCATGAGAGCAATCCAGCTCAACTTCTGCTAGTAGCCCCCACCAAGCACGATGGCGAGCACATGTACTGGGACCTCGACACAAACGAGCAGGGTATACAGAAGAGCAACATAGACCAGCAGGTCAGTACTAGAGGCAAATATAGAAGGAAGTATAAAGGCTTATAGTATAGAGGCAAATCTGTGTGCGTTCCAGCGCATTGAGACCATGGACGATACCCTTCAAAGAGACGTGGCCAACATGAGCAAGTTACCGTTTACAGATAAGATAGAGCAGACGAAGCCACTGCGGAAGTTTAGCCTACCACATTTCACTTTATTCAAAGGAGATGAAGATCCAGACAGGCACCTGTTACACTATCGAAGCGCCATGACCCTCTATGGCAACAGTGACGCTCTCATATGTAAAATTTTTGCAATGACATTCCAAGGTGAGGTGCAAGATTGGTCCATACCATGTCGCCACACTCAATTGGAACTTCAGCAAACTTTCCTTGGTTTTCATTGAGGAATATTTGTCCTATCGCTCGATCAAGAGTCACTTCACATATACGTGAAGAGGTTTAAGATAGATAAGACAAAGATCTTCGGATGCGATGATAGCATTCAAGCTCAGAATTCAAGAAGGGGCTCCCAGCAGATCACCCTTTATTCGATGAACTGATCATGAATGAAAACTTGACCTTAGTAGATTCTTATGCTTTGGCAGAAAAACAATCACTTTGGGATGAGGCTAAACGCTCGCAGAAGCAGCCTAAATAGTTGCGCAAAGATGCGAAGCCAGTTTAGAAGAAAGCATGCAATAAATCACTCAATGACATAAATAAGCCAGAAAGCAGATGCATGGACCAATCCCTGGTGAAAGGAGGCTCAACACCCAAGATGTACACCAAGTTCTCAATCCCGATCAACCAGATCCTTTGTGACCTCAAGGATAAACCATGGTTTAAAATGCCATAACCTATGAAAGAAGATACCTTCAAGTTGGACCAAACAAAGTACTGCGCATTCCATAGAGGTCTAGGGCACGCAACCAATGACTGTATCATGTGGACGAGGTATCTTGAAAAGCTCGTGAAGGAAGGCAAATGCGATCAATATGTTGACAAGCAACCTACGCGGCCAAGGAGAGACGCAGATGCTGATGCTAAACCCCCAATTAAAACAGTCTGAATCAATGACATCTTTACCTAATCTGAGCATCTGGGGGCCACTAACTGTTCCAAGAAGAAGAAGATCCAGCAGGTGAGATCGGTCTTCCAAGTTCAAGCCGTAAACGCTATACCTGGACCAATCGTCGACTTCACCAAGTAGGACATTGAGGGAGTAGACTTTCCCACAACGATGCCTTAGTGATATTTGTTCAACTAGCCCATGCCATCGTGACAAAACTATGGTGGACAACGGCAACGCAATCGACATTTTACAACTGTCAGCCATCCAGAATATGGGCCTGGAAAGCACAATCAGACGCAAAATGGAGGTCTTAACTGGATTCAATGGACTTACCTCAACTGCCATAGGCACAATCACGCTCGACGTAACCAACCTTCCAATTGTCTCATCGTAGATCTTCATGATCATCAGCGACCCATCTCCCTATAACAAGAATTTGGACTGACATTGGCTAGTGAAAATTAGAGTCGTGACCTTGATTGAGCATTAGAAGTTCAGATTTTGCATTTCAGGAGGAGCCAGTCAGAGGGATCAAAGGCGACCAGGCCATGTCTCAACAATGTACTATATGAAGACCACCAAATAGCAATCATAGACGATGGGTCAAGAAGATGGCGTCAAGGTTGACAATGCCCTGGGAGATGAATCAGGATGGAAACCCGAATAGGACACTAAATACATCATTCTTGTCCCCCAATAGCTAGAGAAGATGGCCAGGATTGGCTCACAATTGAGCTTGATGGAGAAAGAAGAACTCACGACTTTCCGTAAGGAAAATTGTGAAGTCTTCGCATGGTCACCCTTTGACATGCCCGACATTAATCCAATGATAGATTACCACAAGTTGCATGTCACCTGTGACCCATAAAAGATAACATTTCGCACCCGAACGAGTAGTGATTATTGAGGTAGAGATCGATAAGCTATTGGAGGCCAAATTCATTGAAGAAATAGTGTACTGAGCATGGTTGGCCAACATTATGCTAGTGATGAAAAAGAGAAGGGCAAATGGAAAGTATGCGTGAATTACACCGACATCGACAAGGCATGCCCAAAAGACAATTTCCCAGTTCCCCGAATCGACCTGCTCGTTAACTCAACATTTGGGAACCAGCTGCTCAACTTCTTGGACGTGTACTTATGTTACAATCAGATTTCCATGCATGAGCCTGACAAGGAGAAAACCGTATTCGTGATCAACCGAGGCATATATTACTACAAGGTCATGCCTTTTGGCCTCAAGAACGCAGAAGCTACCTATCAACGACTCGTAAACACTATTGTCAAGAAGCAGATCAAAGTAACCATGGAGGTCTATGTTGACAATATCATGGTGAAAGGCAAGCAGCTGTCAGGCCACATCGATAATTAGGTAGAGACTTTCAACATCCTTCGAAGTACAAAATGAAGATCAACCCAACCAAGTGCACGATTGAAGTCTCTTTAGGCTAGTTCTTAAGGTACCTTGTAACCCAACGACGAATCGAAGCTCATCCAAGGAAAATCAGAGCAATCCTGGAAATGAAGTCTCTCATGACTTTGAAATAGATCCAAAGTCTGACCAGAAGAGCAACTGCACTCAATTGTTTCTTCTCGCGATCCACTGATTGATGCAAGCCATTTTTCAAGGCAATCGAGGGGGCGCTGAGTGACAAATGGGACAACGAATACGAGAAAGCATTTTAGGACCCGAAAAAGTACCTGACATCACCTCCTTTACTATCCAAATCGAAAGCAGCGGAGAACCTATACATCTATCTGGCTATATCAGAGGTAGCAGTGAGCTCTGCCATCATACGAGAAGAGTTGGGGGCCCAACTACTTGTATTCTACACATCCAAGGCTCTCCTCGATGCAGAAACCAGATACCCGAAGATTGAAAAGATAATTTTGGCACTAGTTGTTGCAACTTGGAAGCTCAGACCTTACTTTTAGGGACACCCGATCATCACCATGACCAGTACCCTATACGATCAATTTTGCATAGTCCAAATACTTCTCAACGAGTGATGAAGTGGGCGTTAGAAATTCGCCAATATAGCATAGTATACCAACCCCGCATGACGATAAAGGCCCAAGCATTGGCGGACTTCGTAGCAAAATTCACCCCAAGCATGAATGACGCAGCAACTAAGCCCAGAAACACCTTAGAGGTAGCCACACATGCAGGAGATTTCTAGCGCTTACACGTCAACAGATCATCTAACTACCAGGGCTCGAGAGCAGGTCTAGTCCTCACTACCTCCGATGGTTCGATGCTCAAGAAGACGATCACTTGAAGCTTCAAAGAGTCAAACAAGAAAGCAGAGTACGAAGCCTTATTGGCAGGTCTCCGATTGGGAAAAGACCTGAGAAGCTCATGATCTATTCTGATTCCCAGCTGATCACCAACCAAACCCCAAGGGAGTACGCAGCAAAGCATCCAAGGATGCCTCGATATCTCAAGAAGGTATGAGAGCAGCTAGCGACGTTCCAGGCATACACACTCACTCAGGTTCCACGAGGTGAAAATGCCCACACAGATGCACTAGCAGGCCTAAGCTCTACCTTAGACCATCAACTCAAACGCTTCATTCCTGTCGAGTACTTAGAGAAGTCGAGCATAGATGTAGAACCTGCAATCAAGGTGGCGTAGATTAACACAATTTCAAGTTGGCAAGATCCTATCATCAACTACATAGTCAATAGAACGCTCCCTACAAGCAAACTGGAGTCCAGTAAGTTGCAGACGAAGGCAACACACTATTATATGTGGAACGAAATGCTCATTTTGTTGGAAGTATGCCCACAAAGCCACTCATTTAATGTAATAGCTTTTGGAATACTTATTGTATTAAACTTTTATATGTTTAATGAAGGGCAAAGCTTATTGTTAATCACTATTTATTGTATTATGTGTTTAAGCAATAAGGGAATCCAAGGAATGTATTTGATCTAAGAGATAAGTGATTTAAGTAAGTTAGATTATCGAGACCTTTCTCTTATGTTCATTCCTAAAACGTTCCTAGCCATAGGATTGCCAATTGGGCATTGACAATCCGCTAAGGTTAGTATGTGTTATGTCGACTCAAGCGCGAGTATGACTAGTCTCAAGTCATTTAGTGTTGGACACTAAGGCAAACACATAGGTGCTCGAAAGAGTGATCGAGTACACTGAACAACGATCAAAAGAGAGTTCGAACATACATGTCATGTGAGAACTCGAGAGTTGCAATATGCAAAGTAGTCCTTTGACCTGAGGCATCATAGATGTCTAATGGTTAGGTCCTTGATCTTTGATCATGTCAAAGGCATTCCATTGGAGTGTCCATGACATTGTTGTGGTCAAGCTACCTAGTCATGTAGGCATATGAATGCACAACAAGGAATCTCTAACCTTCCATGGTGGAAGGAGAATACTCTAAGATATAATTCGAGAGTCTTTGGCCAAAGCATATGAATATGACTAAGGAAGTTTGTTCCAAATCATATTCAATTGAATCATATAGATAAGTATCACATTGGATAGTAGACATGAAACAAACTATCACTTAAACAATGTGATTAAGAGTATTGTATTAGAGAATGACCATATTGCATTGTAGTTGTAACTGGATAGGTTCTCCAACCACTTCTACTTAGCTTGGGTAACCATGATATACTGCTAGGTGTCACTCATGGTTTGTGGAAGCCCTAAAGATTAGCAAACACTAATTTTAAGGGAGAATTGAAATGTGGTTTCAATTCACAATCGATCGTTAAGAGTAACAATCGCCCACTACCTCGCTAAATGGAACCTAATGGATCGTACACCGAGTAAGGATGTTGGTGAAGAAATTAAATGAAATGGATAAGCAATTAAATGGTTTAATTGAAGAATGGTCAAGGTTAATTAATTAGTTAATTAATTATACGAAATGTTCGTATTGGGCTTATATGTTGGTTTTGGGTTTCGGGGCCCAAAAGCGTTTTGGTCCACAAGGCCCATTATGTTTAAGTTGTATGACAACTAAAACAAAATGGGCAATTAGCCCAATCAATTTGATATGGCCGGCCATTAGGGTGAGAAGTGTCAAACTTGGATTAATTACAAGTTTGCCACTCACATGTGATGAAGTATAAATTCAACTTTATAGCTTTATTTTCTTTTAGGGTTTTTCTTGGTGAAATGAGGTGAAACATTTTCTCTCATTTTCTCAAAAGAGGCCGGCCACCTAGGGAAGGAATAGCTAGCAATCTCTTCTTCCCTAAGTCATCCATTTCATCTTCACATCACATCCTTGGTGAAGAGACTTAGAGACTTAGAGACATCAAGCTTTTGATGTTTTGGAGATCAAATCCTCAAATCCTCAAAGAAGCAAAGGAGCACTAAAAGGAGGAAAATCACAAGGAAGATCAAAGGAGCAATGAGGTGACTTGAAGGCCCTCCACTTGGGTGAATCCCTTGTGTAATCAAGGATGAGCTTCAAGGGTAAAGAAACTCTAAATCTTTCCTTCTCTTTAATGTTGTTAAAGAGTTTATTGGTTCACCATATACTAGGCCTTGAAAGTCATCGGTTTTATGAATTGTTTTTTAATGCATGCCTACTTTAATGTGTTAATAGTTTGCATATGTATTCAAATGTTCTTACTTGTTCTTAGCTAGGACAAAATTTTTCCTTCACATTTGCATATCCTTCTCAGGACCACATCTCTGCTGCCAATCACCTCCCGACGACTTGAAGATTTTTAGCTCAATCCATGAAGGCGTCTGTGGAAACCATTCTAGAGGCAATTCCCTGGCACAAAAAGCTCTTAACGCAGGCTACTATTGGCCAACCATGCATCAAAACGCTAAGGAGTATGTGCAAAGGTGCGATAGCTGCCTGCGCTTTAAGCCTGTGCCTGCATTACCTACCAGCAAACTTTACCAGTAGATGAGCCTTTGGCAATTCATACAGTGGGCGATTGACCTGGTGGGACCAATGTCGCTTGCCATTTGGGGCAGAGGCATGATGATCGTAGCAATCAAATACTTCAAAAAATGGGTCGAGGCTGAACCTATGACCACAACTACCCAGACGGACATAGAGTGCTTTATATGGAAGAACATCATCTGCCGCTTCGACATCCCTCATTCCATCGTCATAGACAATGGCCTGTAGTTCTTGGCCAAAGACTTGGCGAAGTTCTTCAAAAAATATGGCATCAAGCAGCACATGTCCACGCCCTGATATCCGCAAGGCAATGGACAGGTCAAGGTGTCCGAGAAGACCATTATCAACTGCCTCAAGAGTCCCTCTCAGACAAGAAGGGCAAATGGCCAAACAAGCTCCCCGAAATAATTAAGTTCATAGCTGGGGATTTCGATGTAGCCTTGCAAAACTACTTTATGTTATAAAGTTAAAGTGTTCAAATTACCAATCTTTTTTCTTGTTTCATTCATTGATTTTATAGTTTAATTTATTTGTTAATCTTAATGTTTGATCACCACTTAGGCTGCTTATGAGTTATTTGATCAAGGTTATAGTACAAATCATGCTTAATCTTGGTGGACATGTGAATGAATGAAGAAGCTACTATGCAAACATCATGCCATGTGATTTCTTTGGTTCTTTGAAATTTGCTTCTTCTTAATTGGTAATCTAAGTTGAACATCACAACTAGGTCACAAGTTAGGAGTACTTGGTCACAACCACACATCATATGGATGATCATAAATAAGTAAAAAGAACCCTATACCCAGATTGGAGAGTTGAATATGTTTTGACTTAATATACACGAAATTGGCTTGTAATTGTGAAATCGATATCCATAGATCCATTCATATTGTTTTTTAATCAATCTACCATTCATCTTGATCTTGTCTTGCATTTTAAGTTACTTGTTTTCAAAACAAAAATCCAAATTCAGTTTGCATTTTTATTGTTTAGATAGGGTTCACATAAAGCTTGTAAGTTGTAGAGGTCTAATCAGTCCCTATTGTTCGACACCCATACTTGCGCCATTATACTATCCTTATATTTGCACTTGAAAGAAACACAACATTAGACATTGCATCAAACAGTTCATCCGCATTCCAATCCATCTGAGGTACAATTTCCATGGTGTTCAAAGTCGTTGAAGGCTGCTTGCAGAGGCGTATAATCTGTAATTTGCAGCTCCTGTAATCTCCATACTCCGACTTGCTAACGTATTTGACAGCTAATCCACTTCTTGGATCCCATCCATTCCAGCATTCACTTATAATTGTGCAAAACTGAGCAAAGACATCAAGTTATGTAAAAATGGGGCCATGAAATCAAAGAGGGTTTCCGCAGTGACCCCGTTTCGTCTCCTAGCTATTTCATCAAACAATGTATCTACATTCAAAACCATCACCAATTTTCTAGCTGCATACTGACCTACCCATTTATATCACTCAAATAAGCATCATTCATAGCTCCTACATTCCTCGGAGGAAAACCCATACCTATTGTGGTTTGGCGGACGAAGCTGTTATTGCCCGTAACAATGGTGAAGAAAATTTCTCGGTGGGCTGTGTTCCTCCTCGTGAATTTCCAAAACTGTAAAGTCTATAATGACCCTGATTGAGTGATTCAGCTACATCAGACAATATCTTGGATGTTTTGATTTTCCCCCAGCGCTGATAGCGGACAATGCGGTTTGAGTTTAGTCTTTCCCAACGTTGAGAGCTGAGTCATGGCGGAGCAAAGCCAACTCACGACGAATGATTCTTAATAACAACTGCGAGGATAGAATCCATGGCATCGCGGAACACAGTACGCATCGAAGCGCGAAAGTAGTCGAACGTAATGTAAAGGCCGCATCCATGGCAGGAATATGAGTTGGGTGGGCGTGCACAGGAAGGAACCAGGATTCGAGAAGATGATACCATTGATATTACCCTTAATCGACTTCCCTATTAAACCTACAAGCTGCAGCGATGGAGAAGACAAAGTAGACGGAGCAAGGCTCCAATATATTTTGATCAGACACATTTTGTTTTTTTTTAATTAATTATTTTAATATTTTATTAAGTGTTTAGTCACGTGGCAAAAAATGTGGTAGCCACGTCACTACAAATGGGGACCCCATATTTGCGGAGGGCGTCAGTGTTGAAGAGCCTGGAAGCGGAGAGATTTTTCAGTGTGACCAGTACACGGGATGGTACACCACGTGTCATTATACAAATTGTGAGATATGTGTGCTAAAAAGTTAATAACTTAAAAAATAAAATTTCTCACAACTCTTATTAAAACACGTGGTGTACCACTTGTATTCTCATCACAACTAAAAATTTCTCTTGGAAGCGGAAGAGTGAGTCACGGCGATTGGGCGAATGGTGGAGATTGAGAAGGACTTGGTTCGAGGTGGGGGATGGGGCTACTTGAATAAAAAAAATTTAATTAATTAATTTAATTTTAATTTTTTTGACTTTTTTTTTGTTCATGTTGGACCACAGTGACATGTGGCACCCAATCATTATCCACGTGAGAGCCATGTCACATGTTAACGCTTGTTTTAACATAAAGCTATGGGTCTATGAAAGTGTCTCAAAATATCACTTTAATTACCATACAGGTTTGAAAAAAATTGATGTATAAAATGTTGAAAATCAAGAAACTTTAAGTTACTAAACTGAGAATTATCTATAAATTTAATATATTTTTTTTAATTATTTTTGGTAAAAATAGTTTTTTAGTTTAATTCTATCAGAACAAAATTTTTAATTTAATAGTTTTTTTTTTATATTTTTTTGGTAAAAATAGTTTTAAAATTTAATTGTATAAGAATTAATTTTTTTAATTTAAAAGTTTTACCCGACAAACAATTCCGTTGGGTAATGTTTAATTTTTTTATTTAATTGTATTATTTTATTTTTTTTAATTAAATAGTTTTGACGAATGAAGCTATGTTTTGCCCCATGAACAGTGCCCAAAGTATTTTAACAAAAAAAAAAAAAAAAAAAAGTTGACCAATTTTGTCTGACAAAAATATTGATTTTGTCATGTTAAGTATCTTTGCCCGACAAATGTGTTTCTGTCGGGTAAAATTTTGTTGGGTAGACAGTAAATTCTAGTAGTGATATACTTAAATATTCTAATTGGAATAGATCACTATTACTTGTATAGTGATTCTAACATTGATTAATTCAGGTATCTCATCAGCTATTGGAATCATATATAGTGATTCTACTGAAAGGTCCCAACATGAATTTTTGCGTGATTCTACTGGGAAACTCTTTCTATGCGTGTGACTGGTCTTGGGTCCCAAGATCGGCAAATGAAGCGGCGGATTTCGTGGTGTTGCATGTGGAAGTGGAGATCTGGGTTGACAAACCCCCATCCTCGCTCGTTTGAATCCTGAATAAAGATGGGCTTCTTTGCCCTCCAACCTAGTGTCAGTTTTTTTGTTGGTTGTAAGGGAGTGTCATGGTTTGTTTTTCCCACGTCTCTCTCCATCTCTCTTACTCCTTTTATTTATGCTTCTGAGGTGTTTAGCATGGTGTGGCTTTCTCTGTTTCTCTGGCTTCGGCCCTGGTAATGAAATATTTTTAGTTTCCCAAAAAAAAAAAAAAAAAAAAAAAAAGAGGTTATATTGAGTGCTGGGGCAATTGAAAGACCTCAACTTTTGCTACTCAGTGGTGTTGGACCAGCTTCCTACCTTTCATCTATGAAAATCCCAGTCCTTCACCGCCAGCCTTACGTTGGACCGTTTATGCGGGATAATCCTCATAACTACATCATCATTTTGCCCCCATTTGCATTGCAGCCCTCTAGTACACCGATTTCTATGTAGAGACTTTCTCGGGCAAACCATTTTCTACTTCGCCCTTTGGTCTTTTTCCTGATCTATCGTTTGGGATTACTATGCTTTTTTTCATAACTGTTTACGATGTGCTGTGAGAATAAACTGCTATGAAAAAAAACATAATTAAGTGTTAAGTAAACTATTTTGCTAAATCCTTTGGGATTACTATGCCTTTTTTTTGGCTAAATGTCCTTGTAGCAAAAAAAAAAAAAAAAAAAAAAAACCAATGTCAGAGTGTTTGGTAAACTTTTATAAAACTGCTTTGACTGTGTAAAATGACTAGTAAGGACATGTTGGATGTATTATTCATTTAATTAGGTAGTTAAAATATGTAAATTGTTATTGGCACTCCAAAAATCTCATTTTGCACTCCAAAAATTCTATAATTAGAAAGAAAAATACACTTATAAGGAGTGCAGAATGAAGTTTTTGGAGTACTAATAACAGTTCCCTAAAATATTAGTCAATTTGTTATACATAACCATTTTTTCTTATAATCTTTGTCTTACTTTACTTAACCCTAATTCTAAATAATTATTACGATAAAATTTCTTCAAAATATTGAAAAATGGTAGGTAAAATACTGTCCAGTATATAATAATAGTCGAATATTCTCGAGTTAATTGAAATACTGTCAACTATATAATACATACTTCAAAGATATTAAATACTAACTAGATAAAAAGGTAGGAAACTATCCAAATTACAGTGAAACAGAAAAGAAGAAAAAGATGAAGGTTTAGAAAGAAAGGAAAGATTGTATTAATATCTTCTAAGTTGCAAAAAAATTACACAGTGAGAGAGAGTTTACAAATCTATATTAGCCTATCAAAAAATAACCAACTTTACAACCTTCTAACAAACAATTCTAATAGCTAAAGTCCTTGTCATCCCTTCTTTGTTGCATAGTTGAAGGAGGATTGGGTTTTGTTTGTAGCCTCAAGCATGGACTATGAACCACGTTCAAATGATAACTGTTCATATACTGCATTAGAAATTCAGAGAACTGCATTAGAGATTGGAGTCTCACCAAGTTGATATCACAGCACCAACCTATCACTTGCCTACAAAACACAACCACAAACAAAATCGAAAGTGGGAGACAAGCAATGTCCAAAGAACAAAACCAAAACCATGCTGTAGATATATAAAACCAAAGCATACATAGTGTAGATATAAAACCATGCTGTATGTATTTTCAGTAAATAGTAGTTTGGAGAACAACAATGATCTCACTGAAATGGATTTCTCAAACTATAAGGGATAGTATCCACAAGAATTATAATTATACATGTTATGGAAAAGGATACCCAAATAAGCATATCAACATTTATACTTGCTTAAACCTTAAATTACTTTCAGTGTAAGCATCTATATCACTATAGCTCTTAATAACAACATCGAAAGGATCAACCATGAAAGGAAAGAAGTTCTGGGAATAATTACCAGAGCTTTGCAATCTATAGATTAACAAGATATGTAATCATGTTTGTTTCATGATTCAGACCCCATCCTTTTCGATTAACCCTTCTTCCTTTCTCATCCATGTGCCTTGTCCCTCTCTCTGTTTCTGAGTTTGGCATGAAATCTACTCGTAATATGCTTAAAATACAAAGCTTGACACGATGAAAACTCTTAGCATCTGTACAAGAAACATCCTCAAAAAGAGGAATTTCAAACACATCATCTCCAGCTACTCCCAAAACCCTTCCTAGCCAAAAGAGTACATGGGTATTTATAAGAGAATCACATTGTATTGCACTTATCTACCAAATAGCACGTGGGTGTTTATGAGACATCAAGACATAAATCTGCTCTAAAGATTCGAGCTATCAGCATGATAATAAGCTAATAAGAAACCAATTACTATCGGATTTAGACTATGTATAATCTGAAATTAGACCGCTTCATGGGTAATGAGGGTCATGAAGGGGCAGAAAAGTGGTTAGACCATATTGAGAAGACCTTTCAAGTGATGCTAAGTCAAGGGAATCTTCCTGCTAGTAGATGGGTCGAGACCACTACTTGGTTTTTAGGACGAGAGCCAACAACTTGGTGGGTAAATCAAACTCAGTTTATGTCACCTGAAGCGGCAACTGATTGGGAAGTATTCAAAGAGAATTTTAAGAAAAGATTTGTCCCCCGGAGTACATTGATCGTAAGAAGCAGGAGTTCACTCAATTGAAGCAAAAGAATATGTCAGCGCATGAGTATTATAGGAAGTGTACAGACTTATCCCGTTATGATCCTGATATAGCTAGTAATCAGGTAGAGATGCTTCGCTGTTTTAAGCAGGGAACTAAGAGGAAATGGCGGACGTTTGCTAGTGCGATTCCTTACACCACTTACCATGAGTTTTCTGAGATTTTGGTTCGGATGGAGGATTCCGAAAACCTTCATAGTAATACTGAGGAAGATGAAGATAACAATGATAATCAGAGGAAAGATGACAGGGGTAAAGGTATCTCCACTCAGGGACCCCGTAAGACGCAAAATTTCAAGAGAAGTGGAACAAGCTCGAGTTCTTCCAGCGGAGGATTTAGCGTCACAGGCCAGAGGAGAGGTGGAAGATTTGCTGGTGGACCCAGGTTTCAGAGACAGAGAGACTTTGGTGGTGCTGGTGGTTCAGGTCCTCCGTTGTGCCGCCGTTGTAATTTCAGACATCATGGAGAGTGCATGAGAAGTGGCGGTAGTTGCTACACTTGTGGACAGATGGGACATAGAGCTGCTCAGTGTCCCCAGAGTCAGCAGAGGCCTCAGCAGTCTGCTATGCCACCTCCAGCGCCGATTCAGCAGAACTTTGGATCAGGCAGTTATGGTCAGACGGGTCGTGGTGGTGCTTACCACTATCAGGGTGATGCTGCTCCCTATGCTTCCGGACAATATCAGTATTCCCAGGATCCTTATTTTCAGACTGGGTATTCCCAAGATCCTGGAGGTTATACTTCATATCCTTCCATGCCAGCTAGCGGATCTCAGTGGCATCAGGAAGGCCAGCCCCGATAGGGAGAGGTTGCTGCTAGCAGTGTAGGACCGTCTAGGCAGTCTAGCCAGACAGGACATGGACGTACTTCTTAGGGGCAAGGTAATCAAGGTAATAGAGGTCGTGGAAGACGACAACAAGCTCATGGACGTGTTAATCACATCTCACTGCAAGATGCTCAGAACCATCCAGATTTGATTATGGGTACGTTAAACATCCTTGGTCACTTTGCTAGAGTTTTGATTGATTGTGGTGCTACACATTCTGTGATTTCTCATACATTTGCTCAAATGACACAACCTCACCCTACACGTCTAGGATTTGATTTAGAGTTTGCTATGCCTAGAGGGGACAAATGTTATGTTGATAGTGTTTATCCAGGGTGTCCAGTGATGGTAGATGGTGTAGTTATGCCAGCTAATCTTATCCCGTTAGATATTGTGGATTTTGATGTGATTTTTGGGGCAGATTGGTTGCATTATAATCGTGCCCATATAGATTGTTACGGGAAATCAGTTACTTTTCATCGTCCTGGACTACCAGAGGTTACTTTTGTGGGTGAAAGAAGTGGAGTGAGAAATGGTGTTATTTCTGCCATGAGAGCAAAGAAGTTGTTATCAAAAGGTTGTCAAGGATACTTAGCACATGTGGTGTTAAATGATGTTGTTCCTAGCAGTGTGGAGGAAGTTGGAGTAGTTAAGCACTATCCTGATGTATTCCCAGATGATTTGCCTGGATTGCCGCCAGACAGAGATGTGGAGTTTTCGATTGATTTGCTTACAGGTACGGATCCTAAATCTTTGACTCCATATAGAATGGCTCCAGCTAAATTGAGAGAGTTGAAAATTCAGTTATAGGAATTAACTGATAAGGGTTTCATTCAACCTAGTACTTCACCGTGGGGAGCTCCAGTGTTGTTTGTAAGAAAGAAAGATGGAACTTTGAGATTATGTATTGATTACATGCAATTGAATCGGGTAACGATTAAAAACCGTTATCCATTGCCTCGTATCGATGATTTGTTTGATCAGCTTAAAGATGCATGTGTGTTCTCTAAGATTGTTTTGAGATCTGGCTATTATCAGTTGAAGATTAAAGATGAAGATGTACCTAAAACGACTTTCAGGACCCGTTATGGACATTATGAGTTTTTGGTGATGCCCTTTGGATTGACTAATGCACCTGCAGCTTTCATGAGGTTATTGAATGAAGTATTCCAGCAATATATTGACAGGTTTGTCATTGTTTTTATTGATGATATTATGGTATATTCTAAGTCAAAAGAAGATCATATTCGACATCTTAACTTGGTACTAAAGAAATTGAGGGAACATCGGTTGTATGCCAAGTTTAGGAAATGCCAATTTTGGTTGAATCAAGTGGCATTCTTGGGACATGTAGTATCGGCACAAAGAATTCAAGTAGATCCTCAAAAGATAGCAGCAGTGGAGAATTGGGAACAACCATGAACCGTCACTGAGGTACAAAGTTTTCTTGGTCTAGCAAGTTATTATCGACGGTTTGTTCAAGATTTTTCTATGATTGCTTTACCACTAACGAAGTTAACCAGGAAGGATGTTAAGTTCGAGTGGGACGAGAATTGTGAACAATGTTTCCAGCAGCTGAAATATTGCCTCACTCATGCTCCAGTATTGGTACTTCCTGACGATAGTGGTAACTTTGAGATTTACAGTGATGCTTCCTTGAATGGTTTGGGATGTGTCCTGATGCAGCATAATAGAGTGATCGCTTATGCTTCTCGACAATTGAAGATTCATGAAAGGAATTATCCTACTCACGATCTTGAGTTGGCATCCATTGTCTTTGCTTTAAAGATTTGGAGGCATTATCTCTATGGTGAGAAATGTAAGGTCTTCACAGATCATAAGAGTCTTTAGTACCTTTTTACTCAGCATGATCTTAATCTTCGTCAGCGAAGGTGGATGGAGTTACTAAGTGATTATGACTGTACTATTGAGTATCATTCGGGTCGTGCAAATGTGGTAGCTGATGCATTGAGTAGGAAACCTCAAGGTCGACTTAATTCTTTGTATGCTTGTCGTGTTCCCCTTCTTACAGATTTGAGAGCTACTGGAGTTAAGTTGGAGATAGAAGAGCAAAGAGAAGCTTTTCTTGCTAGTTTCCAAGTCAGGCCAGTTTTGGTCGATCGTGTACTTGAAGCTCAGATGGTTGATGAAGAGATCCAAGAAATTATCCGATTGAGAAATGAAGGGAAAAAGAAAGACCTCAGGATTCGAGAATCGGATGGCATGCTTATGCAAGAGAACATAATGTATGTGCCGAATAACGAGGAACTAACGAAAGAAATTTTGGATGAAGCACATTGTTTGGCTTATGCGATGCATCCAGGAGGAACTAAGATGTACCATACCATTCGACCATTTTATTATTGGCCGGGTATGAAAAGGGAAATGCAGAATATGTAAGTAGGTGTATTGTTTGTCAGCAAGTCAAAGCAGAAAGAAAGAAGCCTTTTGGACGGATGCAACCACTTCCTGTTCCTCAGTGGAAATGGGAAAATATAACTATGGATTTTATATATAAGCTTCCACGTACATAGAATGGATTTGATGGCGTTTAGGTGGTTGTAGATCGGCTTACCAAGTCAGCACACTTCATTCCAGTGAGGGAAAAGTATCCCCTGAATAAATTGGCTAAGTTGTCCATCACGAAGATTGTGAAGTATCATGGAGTTCCAGTGAATATTATTTCTGATCGAGATCCAAGATTTACTTCTAAGTTTTGGATAGCTTTTCAGGAAGCTCTTGGTACGAAATTGCTTTATAGCATTGCTTATCATGCTCAAACAGATGGACAATCAGAGAGGACTATTCAGACGTTAGAGGATATGTTGAGATCTTCAGTGTTACAGTTTGGTGATTCTTGGCATGATCGCCTAGACTTGATGGAATTTGCCTACAATAATAGTTTTCATTCGAGCATTGGTATGTCACCATTTGAGGCACTTTATGGTAGAGCTTGTCGTACGCCATTGTGTTGGTCAGAGGTTGGCGAAAGAGTGCTAGAGGGCCCAGAGATTGTGGATGAGACTACTCAAAATGTTCAGGTGATTAAGTCTAACCTGAAAGCGGCCCAGGATCGACAAAAGAGTTTAGCAGATAGACATGTCACTGATCGAGTATATGATGTGGGTAATTTGGTATTCTTAAAATTGTCACCTTGGAGAGGTGTAGTGCGGTTTGGAAAGAAAGGCAAGCTAAGTCCTAGGTACATAGGACCTTATGAGATCACTGAAAGGATTGGTGAAGTTGCTTACAGATTGGAGTTGCCTCCGGAGTTATCTAAGGTACATAATGTGTTTCATGTCTCGATGCTGTAACATTATGTTTCAGATCCTTCACATGTGATTCATCCTCAACCTTGGGAGATTAATCCAGATTCGACGTATGATGAGGAACCAGTGACTATCTTGGATTGGAAAGACAAGGTTCTAAGGAATAAGACAGTGAGCTTGGTAAAAGTATTGTGGAGGAACCACTCAGTAGAAGAAGCTACTTGGAAGACAGAAGATCGAATGAGAGAGATGTATCCGAGGTTGTTTTATGAGTATTAGTAGATTGATTGGTTGTATGAATTTCGAGGATGAAATTCTATAAGGAGGGTAGATTGTCACAGCCCGTCTCGGAATTTCATATTCGAGGATGTGAAGTTACGAATTTGTCCTTGGTCGTCAAGTGGTGACTTATATGTGATTTATTTAAGTTGGATTAATTTTGTAATATTACTAAAGTTTGACCTAAAGTGAACTAGGGACTTAAAGAATTTTTGGATTATGGTTTGAATTGGTTGGACCACACATACACGGGACACACGTACACACTCACCCCGTGCTCTCTCTCTTCTCCCTCTCAGTTCACTCTCTCTCTCTCCCTTTCGAACTTGTACGGACAAGAACCAAACCCCTCAAAACTTCGCAGATCGACGTCGAAAAGGTGAGTTCGTTCATCCTTACAACCTCCTGAATTGATTGGTACTACTTTTAGAACTGGAAACCCTCGAAATCACGTCGAAACCGTAACCCTGTTTGATATCACTGTTCATGCACACGTGAAATGTTGGTTTTCAGGGAATTCTAGGCCTACAGAGAGCTTAGTGAGGTCCCAAGGAAGCTCGGAGTACTTAGTTTGAAGGTTTTGGACGTCGGGATCACAGGGTTCGAAGTTTGGCCGGTTTTCTTGGATTTGTTCCAGTGAGATTTCGTGTTTTTTTAGAGCCTTAAATTAGTACATCGTGATTCTTCATGTTTAGGGCTTCATTTTGGTGTTAATTACTTAAAAAATGGTTTAGAATCGACGGAGAATAAGAAGTTTGAAAAATCCCCAGTTTTCCGGTGCCGGCGACGGTCACCGGAGCTGGAGGTAGGAGATGAGAGCATATTCCGTTAAGTATAACGGAATATTCTAACGGCGTTAGGTCACACCGTTAAATTTTATTAAAGGACAAATGGAATATTCCAGGAATATTCCTGACGGCGTTAACTGACGCCGTCAGTATGCAGCGCACGTGGCCGCGCGTAGGTCTGTGCCATTTCTGGCGCGTGAGGGAGGGTGGCAGATCCAAAATTATTTCTGAAAATTTAGGGATGTTCGGGAGGTTAAGTAGATCGCGTTGGTATATTCAAATACCAAAATTGAGCATCGTATGAGAAGTTATTACGTATTGTTTGTTATGTGCTTTAAATAACGTTTTTATAGTTGTTTCGCATATAGGTGATACCTATCCTGAGGACGAGCGCATTCAAGGGCGTCATAGGGGTTACGACCCTTCGACATACCAGTGAGTGGGCAGTTATTTTCTGTTTATACTTATATACTACTGATTTTTCCCAGAAATTGAATTTAAATGAAAGTATGTTTTAAAATGCCATGCATACATAATATATGAAATATATGAATTAGTATTTGATGCATATATATGAAATGGTGTTGTGGACGCACATGTGAGTATCAGGTGAGCTTTATGTTGTTCATGTGATTTATTGATGATGTGAATTGTGTTGAGAGCTCATAACCTGCACCCCTGGTGTTAATGCTTATATTATTCACCCTGCACCACACGCTCACCTTGGATCCAAGTAGGTGCATGTCGTACAGATCATTAGAGGTGGTTCCGACATGTCGTACAGACCATTAGAGGTGGTTCCGACTTGTAGGTGACTTTAGATTATTATACAGCTGTTGATGAGAGAAGCACTAAAGCGTATTCTTACACCATTCTTGTCGTACAGACTACTTCAAGTAGTTCCGATTTATGTGCAGAGTAGCGCCGTACAGGTCACAGTTGGTTACTCCGGTTGGATTGGATATTGAGCTATAGAATTAACCGTACAGGACAACTGCAGGGTCTCCGGTTGATTCCTTATTTCACCTGTTATACTGTTGCATCCTTATTATGTTTTGATACATAGCATGGCATATTTTCCTGAAAAGTGTTAAAGACTTGTGATTTGAGTTTTGTTGTTATATATGGTTATGTATATACTATTTTTCTGGGAAAGTATACAAGTTTTACAACGAGGGGTTAAAAGTGTTGTTAAATGAAATATTTTCGAAAACCTTTGTTTTACTGACCCACTCAATCTTGTTTTGCGCCCCTCCAGGTTCTAGTTAGCAGTGTTGGTGGCTCACGAGGATTCCCACGGCGTTCTGACAGACTACTTAAATGTAGGACTCACCTTCGGGTGTTGTAATTTAGTAATGGTCCTACTTGACTGCACCTAGTACTTATGCTCTGATTGTGTGTATTTCACACTTAAACTCTCTCCAGCATGTTAGTTAGATATTATTGATAGTAGTTGGTTTTTATTCCTTCGTATTTCTTTTACGTTTTTGCTTCCGCGTCGCACTTTTGGTTACGTCACGCCCATGTGACGGCCATCACGCCCTGATTTTAGGGTCGGGGTGTGTCACCCACTCCATAAGGTAGTTTAACGAACCAAATCATCTATATTTTAGAACATCATTCATACAGGCCTTTTATGCAAAGGGATCCCCATTTTTTTCAAAAAAAATGGGGATTAGGTGTGTGGCCCATTTGTAACAGCCCGTCCCTAATTTCACGATTTTACAAATTTTAAAACAGTTATTTTACGAAAATGCCCTAGATGCGAGATTATTGATTTTCGTTGATCGTCATTTCGTGACGCGTATGCGCTATTATTTTATCGTATTCCTGAAGTACTTGACATTACGAACGCACATGCAAGAACTGAATTTGGAGTTACAGTTAATTTTTTACAAAACTACGAACGTGGAGGGCATTTTGGTAATTTCATGTCACGAGATATTTTTCTGTTTTGTTTTTTTTTTGTGGCATTGCTTTCTGTAACCAGTGGGACCCATAACCCATTCCATCCATCTCTCCCGTGCTTCCCTCCCCGTGTTTCCTTCTCTGGCTTTCCCTTTTTTTCCTACACACTCTCTCTCTTAACTCTCTCTTCTTTGTAAACCAACAAACCCTCCATTTCTAAGTTATATGCACTGCATAGAAGGTGCAGCAACACCGGTCCATCATCACAAGCATCACCTTAGCGAGTTCTCAAGGCACCATCACTGCCCTGTCTCACCTTCCTCTCATATTTCAAACCCTTATTATTAACCCTCCATTTTCCCCTGTTATCTTATTTCTCTGCAAGCACTGAGAGGTGCAATCGTAACACCCCACACCACCTCAGGTCATTGAACCACTACTACTATATCAATTACCAAACCCTCATTCGAGAATTGAGCTCTCTGGGCGTGTACGGACTGAGGAGGGATCCGTTTCGAGTTGACCATCTCGGTGAGTTTCTTCTGTCCACGACTAAGGTGGGCCTCGGGAACACTCTATCTCCCTTCTTTTTCGTTGTTTATTAATGATCTTAGGGTTTTAAACTTGTTTTGGTAAGGTGTGGTGACTGAAAGAACGAAATGGAACTTTTCTAGCTTTCTGGAAACTCAAGAACCGTGACTACTTGGCCACTTTCAGGCCATTTTTCCGGCCAACACCAACCTTAACTCGGCCCCACCTTGGTATAGTTTTGTTCCCCACATTTTTAACTTAAAAATGGCTCTTGAATCATTGATTTTGGTGGAGAATCGAGCTCGATAGGAGCTCTGGAAGTCAGACAAAAAACGTGCAAAACATAGGCCTTCGCGAGGAAGATGAGTACCACGGTACTTGCAGGAGCGTGTGGCGGCCTAGGGAGGAACGTGAGGTCCCTCCTTAGGTTTCTCGATGTGCCAGACTCGAATCCGCCCTCTTAGTGGCAGATCTAGGAAATAATATTAGGGGGGTCAGTAAGAATAGTGCGCACAGCGCGCAATTTTTTTTTCTTCCATAAATAGCATGCATATCACCATTTCATCAAGTCTTGGTAGGCCTAAAGTCATTTGGAAAGACATATTGCACACCTGTTAATGTATGCAAGGGGCAGCACCCAAGGTATCCATGGACATTCACCGAGTCTTGGTAAGCATGAAGTTAATTGGAGTGCATGTATGAAGCCAACTCTAATCTTCAAAAGGGTAGCACCCAAGGTATCCATGGACATTCACCGAAGTTTGGAGGGTCAGCACCCAAGGTATCCATGGATGTTCACCTAAGTTTGGGGGGTCAGCTAACCCCCTACCCCTCAAAGCATCCGCCACTACACCCTCCGTTTCCTGAATTCGACCGTTTTAAAATAGTTTCTTTATTAGCCATACTTTCAATGAAAACATGTTTATACGTTAGTACGTCACGTATTTACATAAATGGTTTTGTTTCTAGGGGATACGCATCGTAACGACTCTTAATGCTACGAGGCGGGTTCAACTCGACGACATGATTTGTGAGTGGGTCTTTTCTTTGATATATACATATATTTATTTACTTAGTGTCCATATATACATCTAATAATGAATTTTCTATATGATTGCCATAATTAAATTAACATTTATAGAAAATGACATAACGACGAGAGTTAAGAAATAATTATAAATCATACGGGATGCCTTAGCTAAACTTACGGCTATTGTAACATCCCACATCGCCCATGGGAGTTGATCCTGTAAACCTTATATGTATATTCCCATCTCTACCTAGCACGAGGCCTTTTGGGAGTTCACTAGCTTCGAGTTCCGTAGGAACTCCGAGGTTAAGCGAGATCGCAGCGAGAGCAATCCTATGATGGGTGACCCACTAGGAAGTTCTCGTGTGAGTTCCCAAAAACAAAACCGTGAAGGCGTGGTCGGGGCCCAAAGCGGACAATATCGTGCTATGGCGGAGTAGAGCCCGGGTTGTGGTGGGGGCCCGGGCCGGGATGTGACAATTTAGTATCAGAGCCAATCCCTGGTCGGAAGTGTGCTGACGATTACGTCGGGCCCTTAAGGGGGGGTGGATTGTAACTCCCACATCGCCCAGGGGAGTTGATCCAGCCGTATATGTATATTTCCATCTCTACCTAGCACGAGGCCTTTTGGGAGCTCACTGGCTTCGGGTTTCATCAGAACTCCGAAGTTAAGCGAGATCGCGTGAGAGCAATCCCATGATGGGTGACCCACTAGGAAGTTCTCGTGTGAGTTCTCAGAAACAAAACCATGAGGGATTGGTTGGGGCCCAAAGCCGACAATATGGTGCTACGGTGGACTCGAGCTCGGGATATGGTGCGGGCCAGGGCTGGGATGTGACAGCTATGAATAATGTTATGTTGACTAGAATTATCGAATCACAAGGGCATGTCTATATTTGTGTTGCTCATCGTTTGCTGCATCGGTGTTAGTACTCACCCGGGCCAGGGCTAGGCTTTCACGTGTGTGCACATCGCACCTACGCTCACTTTGAATCCATTATAAGTGCAAGTCCTGTCGTACAGGTTGCAATAGGCAACTTTGACTTGTATGTGTTGCACATAGCGCCAGTCTTCACGTGATTGTAGTACTGGAGCGTATATCATTGTTACACCCAATTCTGTTCATGTCAGAATACGTCTGCATGAACTCGTGTGTCAGCATGTGTCAATGAGCATTCGTTATGATATGTTTGCTTATGCGAGATTATGCGATTACGGACATAATGTGTTTACTTACGAGATATTGTGCAATATTGAATTCTTGAGATATTGCAGGTTATGGTAAGTATTTTCATACTATACACAGTATGTATATATTTTGGAAACTATACTTGTTTTACGACAAAGGGTTATTATGTATTCGAAAAGGTTTTAAAAAAGCTTTATTTTCAGGCCCACTCACCCTTATTTTTCGCCCCTCTAGGTTTTAGTAGCTGAGCTTTCGTATCGACGAGGATTCTTGGTCTTGGTATTGGTGATTACCCTCGATGGTATAATTCTCAATCCACTCTACTGTACTTTACTTATGCTTTGACATCACATGTGAAATGGGTTCATTCCCGCTCACCAGCGCATTCTTGTATTTAGGCACTTTAGGTTTAAATTTACTCACATTTTCCACATCATTACACTTTATGGCTTCGTCACCCTCCAGGTGTCGGCCAACACAGCTCAATTCGGAGTCCAGGTGGACATTCCGGGTCAGGGTGTGTCACCACTCCACATCGAATTTCAACGATCCGAACGTCTATTTTGTTAGTCTCGATTCATAGATCATCCTTGCAAAAATTCAATTCAATCCGAAACCATTTGCCTATTTAATTATCAACATCAAATTTCATTGTTTCTTATATAACAAAGTACTTGTTCATTTCTTTGAACCCAATTAGATGTCTTAAATATTTCTGATTTGGCTAATATTTTGCAAGGATGATCTCTGAGGTACAACTTGAAAAATAGACGATTCGGATCGTTAAACTTCGATGTGGTGTAGACCCCACAGCTAATCCCCATTTTTATAAAAATATGGGGATCCCTAAACCATTAAGATATTGATTTGTAGTGAAAGAAATGAACAAATTGGTTTTACAAAGAAACCCTAAACCCTTAATTCAACGGTCATATGATTTCAAATTTGAGTGATTTTTTGTAGACATGATCTTTGAGGGGAAGACCTAAAAGATATATGCTTCGGATCGTTGAAAAATATTATGAAAAGGGCCCCATAAGAACTTGTGTCAAAAGTTGTATAAAAAAAGTGGTGCTATGATATGTACCCATATATAATAAACCCAAGTACGTTAAAGCTAATTAGTTAAGGCAATGTGTTTTTTTATGCACACTCAAGTTCAAATGTCATCCCTCAGTGAGGTTACCAATAATTAGATTACTGTAATAAATTCTTATCTTTATATTGTGCCATCCACAATCGAAAAGATTAGGTTATGACTTTTGTTGGTATGAACTCTGATGTTTTACCATCCAATTTTGATGTTTAGAGCAGGTATGTTGGGCTGAAAATGCTGAAAGAAAGATCAGCTTGCAAGGGATGCTAATCATAATTCAACATTTCAACCATAAATCTTCGATTTCTTTATCAGAGTGTAATGTTATGCTTTTACTTCTCACAACTTTACTCTAGAACAAGGTCAAGATTGGTACATTGTACGTATCAATTGAATTGATCAAATTAATTACTCAATGTAGAGAAATGAGAAAATGGATCTTGTAGTCATTGTAATAATCAATACAGTACATAGTAACATTACTTATACGTAAATACTCAAGGCGTAACTTGTGCTGACTCAACAAACTAACTGTAACAGTCTTGAGTAGTGAGCTGATGTGGTTGGTCATGATCAGTCTTTGTGGCTGCATCACTTCTTTCACACCCCCTCAGGATGAAGGGAGTAGAATGGACTGAGAGATTTTCACGAAGAAGATGATCGATCTGCCAGCATACAGTTGGCAAAAGTATCAGCAATTATCCAAGTCCGAACATATTGAACACCAGTGCGACCGAGAAGCCCTTTTTAAGGAATGCAATGATAATCTATCTCTACATGCTTTGTTCTAGCATGGAAGGCAGGTTGAGCGATGGTCAATGGGTACCGATTTAGCTAGATGAAGGCCCATTTAAGTATTAGATATGTGTTCATTATAATAATCAAAACAATACAGACTAATACCAATTGCACTTTTATTATCACAAAACACAAGAAGAAATCTCATTAGAGGAAAATGAAGATCCCTCAAAATCGTACAGACAAAGTAATTTCAGCAGTTGTGCTTGCCAGATGTTAGAGTATAATTAGTAATCCTGGAATCTTCTCCGTCGCTACTGTTTCTCAAGTATTTACAAATTGTAATTAGTATAGGATTCTTTCCACATCAGGGTTAGCTAAAAGCTTATATATATATATATATATAGAACTAATGGTGATAATAACGATGGGGACAATTATACCAAGGGCAATGATGATTAGGGTTGAATGAACTGTTACAATGAGATGTTAATTGAATTATGTGGAACTTGATGTGTAGGATAACCAGGATTAAAAATGTCACGAAACCAACTGTTATAAACAAATAGAAAGAATTGAACAAATGATTGATTGGTGTTTACCTTAAACTTGAGGTATTCGATGAATTGACTGTGAGTAATAATTTTATGCCATTCAAAATCAGTTGTTATGAAAATATTCTTCATAATGAAAATAATGAATTCAATGTAGTGATGCAGATATATATTTGAAAATAAGTTTTATTGAAAACTTATTCAATGACTTACAATTGATTTACTGCCAATTGAGTCAGCAAATTGAAATGAAAGCAAGGATATTGGTGCACGCAGGCATCCTTGATCTTAGAACTAAAAGTGTTTATAATGTTTTAATGAGAAATTGATAGTTGAAATTGTCTTCTGTTCTTGTGAATACGCAAAAGGTTCAACCCCCCGTCTTCAGATGAAGGCTTTCTCCTAAATAGACTGAAGATTGTTGATGATTAAAGCGGGAAATCCGGCTGCATTGTGAGATGGAAAGATGCCAAAGCTGATTACTATAGGAGCATGTGGCCATAATTGGGGAACAAAATGATGGATGAATAGTAAAAAGTGATTTTACTATTCATGAATAATGTCTTGTCTGGAATGATTGTTGATAATTGCTACTGCTTTCGATGCTGATTTTGACGTATTTCCTATTGGAATCACATGCCGAGTAATTGTTTGTTCACATGGGTTGATTACAATTCAAATGGGTCTTGAGAATCCTGATAATCTGCCCACTTAGCTTTTTAACTTGCTGAGTTGGCTGGTTGCTGTGAGGATGCATCTGAAGATTCCGAGTCTGAGTCTTTTGTGTGGAGCATCGCTGATTCTGCAAGTAATTGTTGGGCTAGGTCTTTGAGCTGGGTGGAATTTTTATTCTTTTTTGAACTTGATGACTTGGATGTACCTTTGAGAGATGATGAATGACTAATGTCTGATAGAGATGGTTCTGAGATGATTGACAGTGCCATTTTTTATTGAATCGGAATAACTGGAACTGGAGTTGTTGGGATAGCTGAAGATGGAGTGATGGGAAACTTCGAGAGGACCAAATTGATGATCTTCTGATGGTTGAACTTATCCCACCATTTGACTGATCTTGAATGGTAAACTTCACCTGTTTCGACTTCATAATTCCACTTCATAATCCACGGGACTTTGTACTTGGCCATGAATAATGGGAGAAGTGTAATCCTGTAGTTGAATCGGCTTCTGTCAAAGTGCTGGAAACCAGCTAAGACGACTTGCATAAGTTCGTATGGTAGGAGACTGGCTATTGGGCCGTGAACTAACCACCATTTTGGGAACCATATAGGAAAATTTAGTCTGAAACTTTTGTCAAAATTAATAAACCATGAATGACTAAAGTCTTTTGTCTGATGGAGAAAGATGTTAGTCCATGCTTGGTTATAATCGAAATAATTATAATGATTATTGGGAATAAGAACATTCTGTGAATAAAGAGGCTTGGTTTGATAAAGGGGGAGTCCCCATTGTGATTCAGTTAAAAACTTTCCAATGTAAAGAGAATGGTGAAGGATTTTGTTTTCATGGGTTTTGCTGTAGAGAGGTTTGATTGAAATGGACTCAGTTTCACTGTGGATGGCTTGATAATATTTGAGATTTTTGTAAGATTCAGTAGGTTGATAATGAAAATTGGGTGGAAAAACTGTTTTGGCTATTTTTTTCTAAGGCTTGTTCTTGATGAATGTTGAAGGGAATGCTAAAAAAATATTCATCTGGATTTTTCTTAACATATGGGGATGTTTTGGTTAGATAGCTGATTGAGATGATGATGATGAATGATATGGCTGAGTTGAATACGGGTCATATTGATTGACTAATGCCGTTTGGTAATTGGAACGTGGTGTTTGGTAATTTGGTTTGAGGTTTCCTATTGTGGAACTTGAGGGGGTGAAACGGTTGGTAATGGCTAAGGCCGATGAAGAATCTGGGCTTGATTCTTGTTTTACTGGTGGTGGTGGTAGAGTGGCAGGAAGCCTCCTCAGATCAGTTCTTATCCCTGTCATTCTTTCCCTGCAAAAATTCTCTGGTTAGGAAATCGGGGATGCAATTTTGGCTGCCTTTAATATATTGAATGTCAAAATCAAAACTACTTAATATGGCTTGCTATCGTGCAAAAATCTGTTTTGATGCAATGTTTTGAACATCTTTTTGTAAAACATGTTTTGCAGATTTGCAATCGACTCTAACTAAAAACTTTTGATTTAATAAATCATCTTGAAATTTGCTAATGCATAATACTATAAATAATATTTCTTTCTTAATAGTACTATAATTACTTTGGGCTGGATTTCATACTCCTGAATGGAAACGAACAATTTGTTCAGGAGATCCTGAAGAAATTGACTGTTTGAGAATACCCCCGTAACCAATTTTAGAGGCATCAGTTTCAACAATTTTGAAGGAATTAGGAGTTGGAATGCCAAGACAGGGCGAAGTCTTAACATGTGATTTGATTTGTTTGACTATGGAAGTATGAGTATTGGACCATGATGAGGGATTTTCTTTTAGACGATCAAACAAGGGTTTGCATTGTTATCTAAGATGTGGATAAAATTCTGCAACATAATTTAAGGATCCTAGAAATCTCTGTAATTGGGTTTTGTCAGTGATTTTATCTGGAAACTTATCTGCAAATTGAATTACTCTATCTATTGGTTGAATGGTTGACTGGTGGATATTGTATCCTAAAAACCTAATTTTGGTTGATGAGACAACTAATCCGTTTGACTTAATTATCCTAGCAAACATGTTTAAGTGTTTCCAATGCTCATCTATCAATTTGGAATAAATGAGAACATCGTCAATATAAACAATTGAAAAATGACTGTCTTGATTAAATATTTCGTTCATGATATTTTGGAATTGACTGGGTGCATTCTTAAGGCCAAAATGCATTACATTCCATTATAATAACCAAAAGGAGTGACAAATGCTGTTTTGTATTTATTATCCTCATGAACTTGGATTTGCCAAAATCCAGACTTCATATCAAATTTTGAAAATATTATTGCTTGACTAAGTCTCTTAATTAAATCTCTTTCGTTGGGAATTGGATAACGTATCCATTCCAAGACTTCATTAAGAGGTTTATAATTAATGACTAATCTAGGTGTTCCTCTCTCTAATTCAGCATTCTTTTGAGCATAAAAAGCGGAGCATGACCATGGTGATTTACTTTTCCTAATTATCCCCTTATTAAGGAGTTCTTGAATTTCTGCCTTACAAAATTCCATAACTTCTTGACTCATTTGAATTGGTCTGGCTTTGGTTGGTATTTTCTTTTCATCAAAATCCTTATTGTAAGGAAGTTTAACAATGTGTTGTTTTCGGTGCCAAAAGGCATTGGGAATATCATAACATATCTCATGAACAAGTTTCTGTTGGAAATTGTCTATGGACTGTAACAAAGATTTATTTGTTAATTGTTCTTCAATTCTTTTGTAATTAATTTCTTCTTTTAAGAAATTAATTTGTTGGGATTTGTTGGTAATAAGATTGATGGATTTTGATATACTATATTTCTGGAATTGTCTTAATTTTCTAAGGTCTGTCTCTGTACAGAATTCTAATGTTATTTTTTGTCCTAACATCCTAGTGGTTATACAATTATGGTGAACCTTAAAAGGATATAGAAAGGTTAGAAAGGGGAGACCTAAAATGACTGGATCATAAATGTTTTTAATCAAGACAAATGGGGTTTTAAAACAAATATTATTTTGACAAACATGGGCTTTCGGAATTTCATATTTCAACTGCATTGGTGACTGGTTTGCAGCACTAAGTATTTCTGATGATTTATGGAAATACTTAATAGGAATTATTCCTTCTTGAATACAATTCAAGTATGCACCTGAATCCATCAAAGCAATTGTGTCTATATGGAAGTATTCAATTATTATTTTGATTTTAGAATACCATTTCAGAATTCTTATCTTGTCTAATAAACTTAATATTAAATTTTATGTGGACTTTTCTTCAGACTGGGAGCCTGACTTATGATTTGAAGAAGAACTGTTATGCTCTTCATCATGAAGGTTTGTAATCTTTTGTGTTTGAACTCTACTGAGTTGTGTACGTATTTCTAGGTTTTCTGATTTTATGAACCTAATTTCTTCTTTGATTTTATTAACTTCTCTCTGTAAATCCTTCACTGTGATTTCCTTTTTGGGCTTATTGAACCGTTCTAATGTTGTGCTAAGACTGATTTTTTGAGATGACTGGGGTTCACTAGTACTGGCTTCTTCTTGAGAGACTAGTTTTTTGAGCTTTTTTAAGTAAAATGATTTTAATTCAGGGTCATCAACTTTACTGATTAATTCAATAAGAAGATCTTCTTGTTCTTCTTGTTTATTGAGGACTTTTTTACAACAAGTATCAGTACATCCTATCCTAATATCTAGGGATGATATACTACTTGAGGATTTGTTGGAAGAAGACGAATGAGAACTTAAATCATCTTCAGATTGACTATGGTATGTATCCTTTAATTCTAGAACTTGGATTAATTGAGTTTTCTCTTCCTCAGAGATCTTCAATTGGTTGATTGTTTTCTTGACTCGACATTTTTTTGCATAATGACCGAATTTGCCACACTTGTAGCAATTTCCTCTTTGTTCTTTGTTTTTGAGTGGAATTTTCCTGAGGGTTTCCTCTTCCCTTTACTGGACTTGGGGTTTTCATAAAATTTATTTGTTTCAAGATTCTTATTTTTGAATTTGTTATATTTGGAATGTCTCCTACTGGAATACTTATTTGGTTATCTATTTAGATACCTATTGTAGACTTCTTATTTTTTATTTTTTTATTGGATGGAGCAATAGGAGGTAATCCATATTGTTCACAAAATGTTCCTAATTCATAATTGGCTATTGACTGGTCTTTGTTGACTTGTTTTGAGATTTTCATATCTATACACATTTTCAATCCTTCTTTCTGGATAATATTTATAATATTCCCATAAGTAAGGGCATGACATAGTATGACACCTTCTTCATTAACTAAGACATTTCTAATTTTATGGGCAAAAAGGTTTGGTAATCTATTAATAAATTTTTCTTTCCAAAATGGTTGATTACTATCTTCTCTAAGCAGGACTCTAGACATGAAAATATCTTTGTACCACCTAAAATCACTTAAGGTTGGACATCCTAGATTACTAAGTTGATCATGAATTCTAGAGGTGACATTACTGGGTGTTCCCATGAAATGTTCAATAATGGTAAAGAGTAATGTGTTGATTGCATTTGGGACTCCTTGTCCTATATGCTCATCAAAAATGGGAATTCCTTCTTCATCATTTTTAACTGCATTTTTTATTTCATTTCTTGATTGTTCAGTGAGGTGTTTTTCCACCAGGAATGAAGCATTCCTGTAAATCCAGTGACCAAGAGGTCTACAACTTGTGTTTGACTAAGATTATGATTGGTAATATAACTATTAGCAACCATGGAGATGTACAGCTTGTTCAAAAGTTCTTGTTCGAATAATCCATCTATATTCCATTCATAGAGTTTATCAGATGAAACTGAGAATAGGTTTTGAATGTTTCTTTGTTCAAATTGAATGTCTGGAGGTATGGGTCCTGGATACCAATTCTTGTTAAGTGTGGTTGGGCTGACTCTTCTATTTGTGATTCGTTTGAGCTCAAGATTTTGAAAGGCTTGTTCTACTTTCCTAATGGAATCAGTTTCAGTTTCGTTTTCTGAATCCCAAATTGTAGAAATTGTTTCTACCTAAGATTCCTCTACGTGTTGCAAGACATTAACTGTCTTTTCTTGTTTTAATTCTTGTGACATTTGGTCAAATTCTTTGACTCGTGGAAATTGTTTTCAAGGCAATTGTTCTTGAAGAAGATTTTGGAAAATTAACCCAGGGTTTTTCCTTATGTGTTGATTTTGGTTGGGAAAGTTTATCTATTTTGGTTTCAATTTTATCTAATTGTTTTCCTATGGTGTGTAGACTCTTGTTTGTGAAATTGTTTTGTTCGATGATTGGCTTGACTCCTGCATCCTCTTTTGGAAGTTTGAAAGGAGTAACTGGTACTTGTGTTTTTGCAGTTGTAATTAAAATCGTTTCTTGTGGAGGATGATTGGAATAGACTATGATTTTGTCTTATTTGACCCAATTTTCTTTGGTAATAACTTCTAACTTCTTTTCAGTCTCATAATAATTTTCAACAAAGTCAAAGAAAAATACTTCAAATTTGTGATGGTTCATGAAATTGTTCCATTTATTTTTAATATCCAATTTTTATTCTTTTGTGTATTTGTTTTTGAAAATATTTTCAAATACACAAAAGAACAAAAACAAAAACATTCCTCGCCGAAATATTTTCAATTGTTTATATTAATGATGTTCTCATTTATTCCAAATTAATGGATGAGCATTGGAAACGCTTAAACATGTTTGCTAGGATAATTAAGTCAAACGGATTAGTTGTCTCAACAACCAAAATTAAGTTATTCCAAACCAAAATTAGGTTTTTAGGATACAATATCCACTAGTCAACCATTCAACCAATAGATAGAGTAATTCAATTTGCAGATAAGTTTCCAGATGAAATCACTGACAAAACCCAATTACAGAGATTTCTAGGATCCTCAAATTATGTTGCAGAATTTTATCCACATCTTAGATAACAATGCAAACCCTTGTTTGATCGTCTAAAAGAAAATCCCTCATCATGGTCCAATACTCGTACTTCCATAGTCAAACAAATCAAATCACATGTTAAGACTTCGCCCTGTCTTGGCATTCCAACTCATAATTCCTTCAAAATTGTTGAAACTGATGCCTCTGAAATTGGTTACGGGGGTATTCTCAAACAGTCAATTTCTTCAGGATCTCCTGAACAAATTGTTCGTTTCCATTCAAGAGTATGAAATCCAGCCCAAAGTAATTATGGTACTATTAAGAAAGAAATATTATCTATAGTATTATGTATCTATAGTATTATGCATTAGCAAATTTCAAGATGATTATTAAATCAAAAGTTTTTAGTTAGAGTCGATTGCAAATCTGCAAAACATGTTTTACAAAAAGATGTTCAAAACATTGCATCAAAACAGATTTTTGCACGATGGCAAGTCATATTAAGTATTTTTGATTTTGACATTCAATATATTAAAGGCAGCCAAAATTGCATCCCTGATTTCCTAACCAGAGAATTTTTGCAGGGAAAGAATGACAAAGAAAAAAACTGATCTGAGGAGGCTTCCTGCCACTCTACCACCACCACCAGTAAAATAAGAATCAAACCCAGATTCTTCATCGTCCTTAGCCATTACCAACCGTTTCACCCCCTTAGGTTCCACTATAGGAAACCTCAGACCAAATTACCAAACACCACGTTCCAATTACCAAACGGCATTAGTTACTCAATATGACCCTTATTCAACTCAACATATCATTCATCATCATCATCTCAATCAGCTAGCTATACCAAAACATCCCCATATGTTAAGAAAAATCCAGATGAATATCTTTTTAGCATTCCCTTCAACATTCATCAAGAACAAGCCCCATAAAAAATAGCCAAAACAGTTTTTCCACCCAATTTTCATTATCAACGTACTGAATCTTACAAAAATCTCAAATATTATCAAGCCATCCTTAGTGAAACCGAGTCCATTTCAATCAAACATCTCTATAGCAAAACCCATGAAAACAAAATCCTTTACCATTCTCTTTACATTGGAAAGTTTTTAACTGAATTAGAATGGGGACTCCCCCTTTATCAAACCAAGCCTCTTCGTTCACATAATGTTCTTATTCCCAATAATCATTATAATTATTTCGATTATAACCAAGCATGGACTAACATCTTTCTCCATCAGACAGAAGACTTTAGTCATTCATGGTTTATTAATTTTGACAAAAGCTTCAGACTAAATTTTCCTGCATGGTTCCCAAAATGATGGTCAGTTGACGGCCCAACAGTCAGTCTCTTACCAGAAAAACTTTTGCAAGTCTTCTCAGCTGGTTTCTAGCAAAAATTTGATAGAAACCGATTCAACTATAGGATTACACTTCTCCCATTATTCATGGCCAAGTACAAAGTCCCGTGGATTATGAAGTGAAATTATGAAGTTGAAACAGGTGACGTTTACCGTTCAAGATCAGCCAAATGGTGGGATAAGTTCAACCATTAGAAGATCATCAATGTGGTCCTCTCAGAGTTTCCCATCATTCCAACTTCACCTATCCTAGCAACTCCAGTTCCAGCTATTCCGATTCAATAAAAAATGGCACTGCCAATCATCCCAGAACAATCTCTATCAGACATTAGTCCTTCATCATCTCTCAAAGGTACAGCCAAGTCATCCAAGTCATAAAGTTCAAAAAAGAAGGAAAAATCCACCCAACTCAATCTCTATCAGACATTGCTTGCAGAAGCAGCGATGCTCCCCACGGAAAACTCAAACTCGGAATCTTCAGATGCATCCTCACAGCAACCAGCCAACTCAGCACGTAAGAAAGCTAAGTGGGCAGATTATCAGGATTCCCAAGACCCATTTGAATTGTAATCAACCTATGTGAACAAACAGTTACTCAACATGTGATTCCAATAGGAAATACGTCAAAATCAGCGCCGAAAGCAGTAGCAATTATCAGCAATCATTCCAAACAAGACACTATTCATGAATTATGGCTGCATGCTTCTACAATAATCAGCTTTAGCATCTTTCCAGCTCATGATGTAGCCGGATTTCCCGCTTAATCATCAACAATCTTCAGTCTATTTAGGAGAAAGCCTTCATCTGAAGATGGGGGGTTGAACCTTCTGAGTATTCACAAGAACAGAAGACAATTTCAACTATCATTTTCTCAGTAAAACATTATAAACACTTTTAGTTATAAGATCAAGAATACCTGCGTGCACCAATATCCTTGCTTTCATTTCAATTTGCGGACTCAATCGTCAGTAAATCAATTGTAAGTCATTGAATAAGTTTTCAATAAAACTTATTTTCAAATATATATATGCATCACTACTTTGAATTCATTATTTTCATTATGAAGAATATTTTCATAACAACTGATTTTGAATGGCATAAAATTCTTACTCACAGTCAATTCATCGAATACCTCAAGTTCAAGGTAAACATCGATCAATCATTTGTTCAATTCTTTCTATTTGTTTATAACAATTGGTTTCATGGCATTTTTAATCTTGGTTATCCTACACATCAAGTTCCACATAATTTAACATCTCATTTAATAGTTCATTCAACCCTAATCATCATTGCCCTTGGTATTATTCATGCAAGGTCATGTCTGGTCCATGTTAGGTATTCAAGAGAATTAACTATTGATCTCCAAAAAGTACGATAAGGTAAAAGAATTCCATGTTGAACAAGTTTAGTTGTACCAAGTGGAGTTTCACAAGGCTTTGCTCCCAAAATATCAGTTCTTTTTAAGAAAGATCTATGGAGGTGGTGGATATTTATCAACAATCAATACTAAATATGTGGATATACATAAATTATATACTAATAAACAATAAATTGCAACAAAGTATATTGACAAAATATGAACGAAATTAAGGCTTGTGTACCGCATTATCTTTGAAACAAAATTTCATCCATACTTTGTATTTGTAGTTCGATGGACGTCTGCTTCACCAGGATTCAACGATCTAAGTCGAGATTGCAACATTGGAAAACTTGACTTCATGCGAATATCCTTGTGGTTCTCTTAGTAAATACGGTTATGGGATTTTAGTAAGAGAGATGTGTTTTTCTGTGTCTGGAATGAGATGTATATGTATGTTAGAATATAAGGAATGTTTGTATTTATCATATGTGTTATGTAGAGGTGACACGTGTCATCATCCTAGTGAGTCATGAGATATGCCTTGAGGTAGTTATGTAAAGTTTATAAGTATAAATAGTTGAAAAGCTTTGCAATGATAACTTAACAGAAATAGAAAGAATATTTCAGTTTCTCTCTCTATCTCTTCGAGTTTTATCTCCCTCTATATTCTAAAGAACTATTTCTTCTTCCTAGTTACGTTGACATGGTATCAATCGCCAATCAAGGGTAACACCGGTAGTTGATGATCCGATCTCTGTACTTCTGCTACTGTAATTTCGGCTTGTTGATTCTTTCAGTGTTGTAGTCGGTGTTGAAAGTCTATGGTTTTTTTTTCAACAAACCCTAGAAGTTGGGGATAATTACGATCAGTGATATCTTTCCTTTGTAGCAAGAATTGTTACTGTTGATTGTTCTGATCTGTTTTTCCTATGGAAATCCTAAGTTTTGGGGATAATTGTGTGCGAATTGTGGTGCTGTTATGCATTCTTCAGTGTTTGGGGATTGCAGTGCTACTTGTTTTCTTACTGTGGATTTCTCTAGTTGCTTGTTGTTCAAGATTATCTCTCTTCATTGTATACAATGGTTACCACTGCACAATTGGCCCTTACTTAATCCCCAATTTCCTCTTTGATTCCTTGTGTTAGTAACACTATGACAGTTAAACTGGATGATTTTAACTATGTCACATGGAATTTTCAAATGGAACTATTGTTAGACAGCAATGAAATTAAGGGCTTTCTTGATGGATCAATTCCTTGTCTTGCTCAGTTTGATAATTCTGCTAATGATGGTGAAACTGTGGAAAATAATCAATCTTTCTCTAATGCATATAAAGTGTGGATGATCCATGACCAGGCTTTGATGACTCTTATTATTGCTACTTTGTCCACTATTGCGTTGTCATGTGTCATTGGCTATAAAAGTTCGGAAGAAATGTGATTGTGTCTTTTTGAAAGATTTGCTAATATGATAAGAACAAATATCGTGCAAATGAAGACTGATATGCAAAATATCAAAAAGGGGCCTAAGAATATTAATGCTTATCTGCAAAGAATCAAATATGCTCGAGATCAGTTGGCTGCTGTAGGTGTGTTTATCTCAGATGAAGACATTGTTATAGTTGCTTTGAGGGGTCTTCCTCCTGAATATAACACCATTAAGGCTGTGATTCGAGGAAGAGATAATTTGGTGTCTCTCAAAGAACTGAGATCACGATTGAGGGTTGAATAGTCTACTTTAGATGAGACTACTAAACAAATTCCCTTAACGTCAGCTATGCATGCTCGTACCAGTGGGTCTATTTTTGATAATGGGAGTTCTTCATGTACTAAACCATATATTCCAGGCTCAGATGTTGGTAGTGCTTCTGGAGGCAATTCTGGTAATCTAATGTCATTCTCTCCAATGCCTTTTCCTCCTCAATTTGTTTCATTGTCCTTTCCTTCTCAATTTCCACGACTGTCACTTCCTGGCCCTCAAGCTTTTGTGTCTCACTATGGTTCAAGTACGTATAACAATTTTAGGGGAAATGAATACAAACCTAAGGGTAAAGGCAAGAAATGGAATCAGTCTTCACAATCTTATGGAGGAAATCAATTCTCTTAGCCTTCTCAGTTCACTCCTTAAGCTTCTTATGGAAATAATTCTTTTGCTCCTTCACCTTAGTTTTGTGGACAATAGCAATCTCAAGGTCCACAACAGTTGCAAATTTGTCAAATTTGTTATAGAAATGGTCATTCTACAAAATCGATGTCAGATTTGTCATAGGGTTGGTCACACTGCTGCCACTTGCTTTGACAGGAACAATTCCAATAATTAGTGTCTTCCTATGTTTCCACAAGGTTTTCCACCTATTATTCATCCTCAGTTTTCATCACCTGGAATGTATATCATGCCATATGCTAATCAGAATGGCATGTCTTCTCAGTACATGTCTAATCCTAGCATGCCTCAGCCCAATTCTCATGTTCCAATGAGTTCTCGAACTCAAGTTTCTCCCTCTGCACCTCAACAAGAATATTGGCTTGTTGACTTTAGGGAAACCAACCACATGATATATGATCTCTCTAATTTACATATGGTAACTCCCTACATTTCTACCAATACAGTGACTGGTGCAAATAGTGAAGATTTGGCAATTGCTAATATTGGCAGTTCTAATCTTCCTACCACAACACATAATTTTAAATTGCAGTCTGTTTTACATGTGCCACTGTTATCTCAAAATCTTTTATCCATGCATCAATTGTGTAAGGACAATAATTGCCGATGTATTGTTCATGAATTCTCTATTTGTATACAAGACAAGGTCACCTAGAGAACATTATTCCAAGGACTGAGTAACAATGTTGTTTACCCTCTACCTGTTCTCAAATCTTCCAAGCATTCTCCTGCATCTTTTATTGGACATAAGGTTTCATCTACTTTGTGGCATTGTAGGTTGGGTCATCCAACTAATTTCATTGTAAACACAGTTCTTAGTAAGTCCTCTATACCTAGTAGTAGCATGTCAAACTCTTAGCCTTGTATCTCTTGCTTAAAAGGCAAGTTTCCTTTTCCTTCAATAGCATCTAAGACATCCATTTGTTTTGAAGTTGTACATACAGATGTATGGGGCCCTGCTACACTGTCTATAGAAGGATATAAATACTACGTGTCCTTTATCGATGATGTACCCGTTACATTTAGATTTTCCCAACTATCAATAAAGCTACTGTATTTGGTGTTTTTGTTCAATTTCAAGCTTTTGCTGCTACATTTTTTGGTGTTCCTATTAAAATTCTACAAAGTGATGGTGGTGGAGAATATAACAGTCATCAATTTCAAGCTTTTCTTAGGACTAAGAGTATTGTACATCAGCTTTCATGTCCTTACACACCTGAACAGAACAGTCTAGCTGAAAGAAAGAATAGGCATGTAGTTGAAGCTACCATAACCCTCCTGCAACAAGCATCTTCACCTTCTGAGTTTTGATATCATGCATGTCCTACTGCCACCCATCTCGCTAATAGGATGCCTACTCTAACTCTTAGCTTGCAGACACCTTTTGAAGTATTATTTCATTCTTCACATAAGCTAGATCATTTAAGAATCTTTGGTTGTACTTGTTATCCCTCTTTGAAACCTTATAGGACAAATAAGCTGGAACAAAAAACTGTTTAGTGTATCTTCTTGGGTTATGCTGCTAGGTACAATATGCTATGTTGCCACAAATCACAAGTTAATTGTTTCAGGTCATGTTTTGTTTGCTGAGGATATTTTTTCTTCTGTTTCTCATCAATTTACTAATAAGTCCAAGGTAAATTCAAAAGCACCAGCATGTCAACCTATACCACATCCAAACACATTTACTCATATACCAATCATACCTATCCCATTACCAATTATTTTTCAATCATCCTCATCACCACTTGATAATCCCACAAATGTTACTCAGTCCACCACTCTATCATTGGTGATCTTGTTCCTAGTGCTACCTCTACATTACCAACACTTGCATTCTTGGATCCATCTAGCTTAGAATTGCATCCTGATACTTTAGTCTCTCAAGTTTAGGAGTTACAAGAAGTGGTTATTCCTTCTTAGAATTGTCATCCAATGCAAACTTGGTCTAAGTCTGGTATTTCTAAGAAGAGACAAGTGGTTAGTGCTTCTGTGCATTTTGAGCTTACTACAGAACCAAAAACTTATGTTGTAGCTTCAAAGTTTTCTAAGTGGAAGCAAGCTATGCAAGAAGAGATGGATGTTTTGCTACATCAGCATACTTGGGATTTGATTCCATTACCACTAGATAAAAATCTTGGGCTGCAAATGGATATACAAAATTAAGAGACATTCTTATAGTTATATTGCTTGATACAAAGCAAGTTTATTGCCAAAAGGTTTTTCTCAAGAGGCAGGCCTTGACTATTATAAAACTTTTAGCCCAATGGTTAAACCAACCATTGTTAGACTCATGTTATCATTGATAGCTACTAAGGGGTGGAAGTTGAAACAATTACATGTAAAAAATGCCTTCTTACATGGTTTCCTTGAAGAAGAAGTGAACATGACACAACCTCAAGGATTTATTGATTCCAGACATCCTGAATTTGTGTGCAAGTTGCAAAGGTCACTTTATGGTTTAAAGCAAGCACCCCGGGCCTGGAATGAAAGGTTTACTTCGTTTCTTCTTTCTATTGGGTTCAAATCCTTCTATACGGATCCTTCACTTTTGTCAAGCACATTGGCAGTCATATTGTTGTGTTATTGTTGTATGTGGATGATATCATCCTAATTGGAGATCATGATGCTAGTCTTCAAGATGTGATTTCTGAGCTTACTACTGAATTTGATATGAAGGATCTTGACCTCCTTCATTATTTTCTTGGCCTACAGATTAAGTATTAAACGCAAGATTTGTTTGTGCATCAGTCCAAGTATGTTCAGGACTTATTGCAAAAGACAGACATGTTCCAATGCAAACCTTGCATAACTCCATGCCATCCTAATAAAAAACTTATCAATCATGGCAGTTCTTTGAACTCTGATCTTACTCATTACAGAAGTATTGTGGGGGACTTTACAATACTCTCATTCACAAGAGCTGATATAGCTTCTTCAGTTAATCTGGTATGTCAGTTTATGCATTCTCCTTTAGAGTCTCACTTTGGTGTTGTCAAGAGAATCTTAAGGTATCTAAGAGGAACTATGGCTGGGGTATATGTTTTAGACTTGGTAATTTTGATCTTAAAGCATACATGGATGCTGATTGAGCTGGTGATCCTAATGATAGGAGATCCACTACTGGTTTCGTAGTGTTTTTGGGGTCTAATATATCTTGGGGCTCTAAAAAGCAACACACGGTTAGTCGTTCCTCCACAACAATTGCTCTAAGACTTGCATATTTCCAGTTCTTTTCCTCCTATTTTGCAATGCGACAATATATTTGCAATGGCTTTAGCTACTAATCGGTGCTTCATTCCAAAGCCCCCATATTGAAGTAGATTGTCATTGTGTAAGGGAAACAGTACAACAAGGCATTATTTCACTTCAGTTTGTTGCCTCTACAGACCAATATGAGACATTCTAACAAAGCGATTATGTTCTCCTTTGTTTACTCATCACTGTTCCAATCTTATGCTTGGGGCTTCCCAACATAAGATTGAGGAGGAATGTTTGTACTTTATCATGTGTGTTATGTAGAGGTGACACTTGTCATCATCCTAGTGAGTCATAAGATATATCTTGAGGTAGTTATGTAAAGTTTGTAAGTATAAGTACCACATTATTGCTAGCCCATTGTAGGGCTTAGCCTAACCTCATCCTCTGTAATGTAGATAATAATATTTGTTAAAAAAAAAAGTATAAATAGTTGAAAAGCCTTGTAGTGAGAACTTAACAGAAATAGAAAGAATATTTCAGTTTCTCTCTCTATCTCTTCGAGCTCTTTCTCCCTCTATGTTCTTAAGAACTATTTCTTCTTCCTAGCTACGTTGACAATGCATGTGTTTGTAATTTGTATATACCTGTTCGCAACACATATAAGTTTGGGAGGTGACTGTTCGTTCAACAGGGATGTACGACTTCATCTTTTTCTCAGCATTTCTCAACGTCCTCAGACTTCATCCGAAAGGATGAGTCTTTTGAGAATGAAAAGATTAATAAATCCAAAATTAATCTAATAAAAAAATTAATTATTGAATAGTCTGCCATATTCTTCTTGATAACATAATATTAATGTCATTAAATCTGTAAAACATAACCTGTCACATCAGCAGACAACACACATTAATCATAAGAATAGGTAAGGTGTGTGTTCAACTATTGAATCAAATTCAACCAGTTTACCTATTAAACCTAGACCATGGGATCTCCAATCAGCTAGGTTAGGTTTCTGCATAGTTCATTCATTGAATTGACTTAAGACCCATTCTCCTCGTAAATAATATTTTCTCTCTTGGTAGGCCTTTTGCCAAAGAATCAGGTATAATTTCCTTCGACTTTACATAATCAATGGATATATTTAATTGGATAGCTTAAGAGTATTATGATGCTGCCTAATATGTCTCGACTTTCCTTGTATAAAGTGGGCCAACAACTAAACTTTTGGCTACAGTTCAACCATGGATATATATGGTGTGTGTTCATCTCCTTCTATCACAAAGTAGTTCAGTTGTCAAATCCATGTGTATGCTGTGTCATTCCAGTGCAAAGAAGGTTTGGCGTGTAATTCCAGTTTAATACATACATTATTGAAGAGACTCTTTATTTATGTTGCAACATGTAATATGGTAAAACAACTTCGAGTTGTGGGAGTACTGGAATTACACATATGTAAGTGTTGGAGTTTTGAGCTCCTTTAAGTCCCACATCGGGGAACTCAAGGAAACTTGAGGTCCTTATATTAATTTAGTCTCCTTTATTAGTGATTAGGTGTTGGACCATTTGGAATGGGGATTGAGGCTTGGGCCACTAATTGTATGGATTAGGCTTGATGATTATATAAATTAATATTAATTAATCAAGATACCATAATATTAATTAATCAAGACAAGGCCCCTTGGGGCACTTGGGGCCTAAGAATTAAAATTAATCAGATCATTAATTTTAAATTCGAATTAAGTTTTTAATTAAAATTAATTAAAAACTTTTTAATTAATAGACACAACTCTTTGTGTAGCTTCAGATACACCCAAAAGGTATTTGAAGAGGTATGAAAGAGCCTATATAACTGGAGTCTCAATTCCATCGTAGATCATCTTTTCTTCCTCCTTCACTTCCGTACAAACTTTCCAAAGATTAAACACACAAAGAAAATTCACTAGAATTCTATAATCCAGTGTGGGTTGTAGAATTAGGTAGTTGCATCTTGGTCGAGCAGACGTTGTAGAACCACAGGCACAAGAGTGGGACGGAAATACTATTCAAAGGACATAGCTTCTGTGCTAACCTCTACCCTTGATTCATTCAAGTTAGTATCTTTATAATTTCTGTATTTATTGTGTAAGTTCATTCTGTATTGCAAGTATTTTTTAGTAATAAAGTATAAGAATTTCAAGTTCTGTATTTCTGTTATTTTGTTTCTAAATTGTTCTCCAACAGTAAGTAGGCACCAAGGGATAATTAAGAAGAGAGATGCCTAAGATTTAGGGACCGAACTTATTACTTGTAGGTGCCTATAAGACCCGCAAGAGTTGTAGAAAATCTATGCCGCCATATGAATAACAAGTTCTTGGCTATAGAATACAAAATGTCCAGTTCTAAGGTAAATTATGACCCTTGAACTGTTCAAAAATAATAATTATATATCAATTTTTTTATTTTTTATTTTTTTTGTCTGGAAATTGTGTATTGGCACACAAGGATTCTCATTTTCTGTTTCCATCATTTAAATCATATATAGCTGGTGTCTTCATATAAGTATTGGCACACAAGGATTCTCATCTTCGCTATCTGCTTTATAAGAAGTGAAGTTGCTCCTTCATGTCTGATAGCATGACTTTTTAATTGGAATTTACTAAATGTTACCCTATAAGAATCTTTGGTAAAAGGAAAATGTGCTACCTCTCTTTAATCTATACAAAATGAAAATACTTTTGAATTTTCGTGCAGTGGGAGGAAACAAAACGAATATCTGGCTTCAAAAACATGACGAAATCAACAATATATTCATTACTATCAGTGTTGCACATCTTTCTCCTTCATCTTCAATCAGAGGTTAACTCGTTCGTTGCTACTCGTGATCATGGTAAATAACTTCATATGTTATTCAAAGAAAAGAAATTAAAAAGGATAATGCAAAACTTAATAAAAATCATGCTAAAGCCATATAGATGCCTGCAGCGACAGTTTGATGCCTAAAATTGAATGTCTTAGTCCTCTATATAATCCAGTGTTTTAAAAAACTTGCCCCAAGGAGCGCATAGGCAGCCTTGAATAACTCGCCTAGGTTTGTGGAAGTCGACGAAAACTAGCTTAGGTTTCGTTGAGGCATGAGGGAGTTTGATTGGGCGTCAATGTTGCCGAAAATTGAAAAAAAAATTAGTTGAAATCTGAGTTTTTAGTTGCAGAGCAGTTACTGGGCTTTTTTCGTTGTAGAGCTCGAAGAAGATGAAAAAATTTTTGCCTATTTTTCCGTTTTTTTTTTGTTTTTAAAATAATTTTTACCCTTTGTCGACGACTGTCCAGTATATTCCTTTAGCATATTTTTTTGTTTTTAATATTATTTATAAGCATAATTTTTTATATATTTTTAACTGGGAATATTAGGGAGACTAAATTTGTAGACTAAATTTTAGAAACTAAAGGACATGAAAAGTGATGATTGGTTTATTACTTAAGCATTGATAAACGTACTCATTTCTATTAGTGACACATCATTTAGTTTGCAAATTTTGTCAACAAATTTGTCTCCCTAGTATTACTCTTTTTAATTTATTTTGTAAATCTAAAACAACTCAAAAGACTTTTGTACTTTTTAATATTATCACAAAAACATGCTTCATCTTTTTCAAGTGCACTAAAATATATTCTTCATCATTTTCACATTGCGCAGATTTTCGCTACATGAGATTTGTGTATAACGCCAACGATCCACGGTTAGAAGCAGTCATTGGTGGAGGAACAACAGGGTGCCCACTAGCAGCAACTTTATCAGCAAACTACTCAGTGCTCCTTCTAGAAAGGGGCAGTGTTCCTACAACATATCCGAGCGTCTTGCATGACGATGGGTTTCTAACTACTGTAATGCAAGAAGATAATGGCAAGACACCAGCTAAAAAGTTCACATCAGAAGATGGTGTTCCTAATGTCAGAGGCAGTGTCTTAGGTGGGTCAAGCATGATCAATGCTGGCTTCTACACCAGAGCTGACAGGGAATTCTTTATGAAATCAGGAATTGAGTGGGACATGGATTCGGTTTATAAGGCATATCGGTGGGTTGAAGAAACTATTGTGATCCGCCCAACTATGGATCCCTGGCAATCTGCTGTAGCAAAAGCATAGTTGGAGGCTGGTGTTGGTCCAGACAATGGACTTAATTTGGATCACATTATTGGGGGTTCGACGTTTGACAACAATGGGAGAAAACATGGAGCTGTGGATCTGCTTAATAAGGGAGATCCAAACAAATTGCAAGTTGCAGTTCATGCTGTTGGAGCAAATTAGAAAATATGAAAATAATAAAAGAATTTTAATGATAATAATCATAAAGAAAATCACAACAACAATAGTATGCAAGATTAATATAAACAACTAGAGAGAAAGTAAGGAAGATTAACAAACTTGGAGATTGAGGCTTGCATAAATGCAATGTCCTAAAGATAGAATTTCGCCCCTACTCTTGTGCTTGTAGTTCGGTAAGCGTCTGTCTCCCAGGATTCAACAATTTATAATCCGAAGTTGAAGCACTTCAATCTTCGAACTCTATCGAACTTTATATATTCCGTACTCTTAAGACACGACTCGGAATTTGACAAACAAAGTGATAGACGCATATTTATGCGACTTAGTTAACTAGTTTTCTTGCATTTACGTTATTAGTTCTTAGTTATTTTAGTACTTTAAGCTATTTTCGTGTGTTTGTAGGTCCAAAGGGCTAAGGTAGCAAGAAAGTGCATTTTGGTGCATTTTGGAGCAGTTTTGAGCTTGGAATGGATTACATATGTTATGAGCAAGATGGATGGACGAATTTGAAGTCAAATGAGGATAGAAACATGCTAAAAATGTGGTGAAACAAATACAAAGTGCAAGAAGAGATAAATTTCTAGAAGGATTGGCCAAAACTTCACTCAAAACCATGCATACCTCATAAAATTCATCAATGTCGTGGCCTTCCCTTTGTTTCACTTCCACCAGATTTTTTAGTAATGATGCAATGCCTATCTCACCATGACATGTGAGTGGATGATGCAATGCTTAGCTAACCATGACATGTGAGTGGATGACTCAATACCTAACCCACCAACAATTCCCACTCTTTGCCATGCTCACCTACTCAATTCCACCAAAATTTTGTGTTAAACAAGTCCATCCTCTTCCTATAAATACCATGGTAGCAACCTCATTCAAATCATCAAGAAATAAACCATTCTCCAAGCCTTGCCTTGCCTCTCCCTACATATCTAAACCCCTTCCCATCCATTCCTCCAAATAACCAACCCTTCAACATCATTCCAACCTTGTTGTTGCGGCAAAGAGAAGGAGAAAAGTCCTTGGACGCGCTTGCTATCCAACATGGATCGTTGGAACGTTTAGGTGCTTTCTTTCCTTTGTTTTTCAATGTTTAAATTTGTTTATCTTTGTTTTGTAGTAATGAGGAACTAAACCCCCCTTGGCTAGGGGGGGATTCGAAACACATGTCCATGCTTGCAATATGATTTGATTACTTTTAATTGCGTTTCATAAGTTATGAATTCAATTTACTTATCCGTTCGTATAAAAACTGATTTGTGTATGTTGATTGAGGGTCGACACTTAGTTTGCATGCATGAATTTGATGCTAGAATATAAGGGAGTTTCACCTAATCGTCATGAACTTATATTCACAAGTAGTGAAGGTTGCTAGTCACAATCGCGTTAAGTAAATTCTTGGCATAAGTTTCATGCGTATTCCATAGTAACGAGTGTCTCGTCAATGCTTATGATTTTCATAGAACTTAATGATTCTTGCTTGTATCTCTATTATGTAATTCATTTAGGGAACTTGTGAGGAATGCTTTGGGTTGTCGTATGCAATCATCCAACTCAATAAAAGTAGGAAAATCTGAGGGTTAATTTAAGCGTACCTAATTAACTTGGGGCATTGAGAATTAATAAGTTATTGAAATACAATTGGAAATCGTTTTGTATGCAAGCAAGACATGTGTGGAGAAGAACCCCTTAGCTAGCCTTCCATCCATTTATTTAAACCAAATCCAAAACATAAACTTTGGAAAACAAAACAAGTTTTAAAACGAATTTGGTTTAAATAAATGGATGGAAGGCTAGCTAAGGGGTTCTTCTCCACACATGTCTTGCTTGCATACAAAACGATTTCCAATTGTATTTCAATAACTTATTAATTCTCAATGCCCCAAGTTAATTAGGTACGCTTAAATTAACCCTCAGATTTTCCTACTTTTATTGAGTTGGATGATTGCATACGACAACCCAAAGCATTCCTCACAAGTTCCCTAAATGAATTACATAATAGAGATACAAGCAAGAATCATTAAGTTCTATGAAAATCATAAGCATTGACGAGGCACTCGTTACTATGGAATACGCATGAAACTTATGCCAAGAATTTACTTAACGCGATTGTGACTAGCAACCTTCACTACTTGTGAATATAAGTTCATGACGATTAGGTGAAACTCCCTTATATTCTAGCATCAAATTCATGCATGCAAACTAAGTGTCGACCCTCAATCAACATACACAAATCAGTTTTTATACGAACGGATAAGTAAATTGAATTCATAACTTATGAAACGCAATTAAAAGTAATCAAATCATATTGCAAGCATGGACATGTGTTTCGAATCCCCCCCTAGCCAAGGGGGGTTTAGTTCCTCATTACTACAAAACAAAGATAAACAAATTTAAACATTGAAAAACAAAGGAAAGAAAGCACCTAAACGTTCCAACGATCCATGTTGGATAGCAAGCGCGTCCAAGGACTTTTCTCCTTCTCTTTGCCGCAACAACAAGGTTGGAATGATGTTGAAGGGTTGGTTATTTGGAGGAATGGATGGGAAGGGGTTTAGATATGTAGGGAGAGGCAAGGCAAGGCTTGGAGAATGGTTTATTTCTTGATGATTTGAATGAGGTTGCTACCATGGTATTTATAGGAAGAGGATGGACTTGTTTAACACAAAATTTTGGTGGAATTGAGTAGGTGAGCATGGCAAAGAGTGGGAATTGTTGGTGGGTTAGGTATTGAGTCATCCACTCACATGTCATGGTTAGCTAAGCATTGCATCATCCACTCACATGTCATGGTGAGATAGGCATTGCATCATTACTAAAAAATCTGGTGGAAGTGAAACAAAGGGAAGGCCACGACATTGATGAATTTTATGAGGTATGCATGGTTTTGAGTGAAGTTTTGGCCAATCCTTCTAGAAATTTATCTCTTCTTGCACTTTGTATTTGTTTCACCACATTTTTAGCATGTTTCTATCCTCATTTGACTTCAAATTCGTCCATCCATCTTGCTCATAACATATGTAATCCATTCCAAGCTCAAAACTGCTCCAAAATGCACCAAAATGCACTTTCTTGCTACCTTAGCCCTTTGGACCTACAAACACACGAAAATAGCTTAAAGTACTAAAATAACTAAGAACTAATAACGTAAATGCAAGAAAACTAGTTAACTAAGTCGCATAAATATGCGTCTATCAAATTCCCCCACACTTAGTTTTTGCTAGTCCTCGAGCAAAACAAAGAAATAAAACAAAACAAAACCAACATAACCTAAACCTTCCAACGTTTGCTTTAGGGATTTCCAATGCACATGACATGTTAAGGATTATTATTCTCACAGATTTGAGTTAATTTAACACTTAAGCACATACTTAATCATAGTCACTACCTACTAGTTCACAATTAACCAATTAAAACAATGTTTTGAATGTAGTAACATGCCTTAGAGAATTCCCTCAATCCTTACAAGATATGCACTATATTTTCACTCAGATTTTCTAACTACACACTCTATACTAGTTATATGTGAGAGAATTGATGTGGATATAAAAACGAATGCTCACATATAAGTATCACAAAGAATGCAATTTCCGGAGTTAATAAGCATGTTTAGATATGATCTCATGAATGGAATGCTACTACTTAGATGCGAGAACCAATGACACCATATGCTCATACCAAATTCAAACTCCACAAATTGAAGCACATAACACTCAAGATAGAAGTTAAGGGTTGTAACGGGGTTTGGGGTATTGGTTTAACAAAGAAAGGATAGGGAAAACAAACGTTCTTCAAGCGTTAGTAAGCAAAGTAGTAAAATTGAGACTTAGAATTCACTTAGAATGCAGAAATCATCTTTAAAACATAAGGGGAAGATTTAAACAACTTTTTAGGGCCGAATTTATTGTTTTGGACCCTTACTTCAACACTTTGAATTCTTTTCACAACTTTTCAACTTTTTTTTTTTTTTTTTTTTTTTCAATTTTTTTTTTTTTTCTTTTCTTTCTACCCGTGCCTATGGCACACAATTCACAAAATAAAAATTTCCCCCACACTTGGTTTCTGCCACAAAGGAATTCAATTTGAATCATGCTTACTATACTTTAAGAACGAGGGTATGGATAGTCCTAATCTAGGCTAGGTGAGGATGATGTGGGTTAACAAAGAAAAGGCTAAACAAGGCTCAATGGGGTTAACACCTAAACATATAATGGAGTATGGTTTTACGGCTTTTTTTTTTTTTTTGGCTATGGTGGTGGTCACTACACAACTTTATCTTGAATATGTGTTATGCAAATCAATAAAATGCTTTGAATGAATTGGGCATGAGTTCTAGCATTTGGAACTAAATGATGACACGCCTTCTAAGTAGCAACCAAGCAAAGAATAATGAGATCATGCAACGACTTAAGAAAGCAACAAGTTCACAGATTATTAACTCTCCAAATAAACGTTTAGGCTCAAGTCTCACAAGGTTGTAGCGTTAGTTTGAGTTACTTCCTTCAAGCATGTTACAAAAACTAATTTTTCCTTTATGTGAATTCATAAGTTATAACCACAACCAAGCATAAACCAAAGAGTAAATCAAACTTTTATCCATGTTTATAACTTTCTTTAACCGTCATGCAATTACAAATCGAATCCTCATTATTGTGTTGGAAGGTACCCTACGACACAAACAACCACACAAAAACAACCCTCTTTGGGTTTTTAAAACAAATTTTTCAAATTTTTATGTGATTTTCGGATTTTTACTTCAAAACACACTAAAACACATCAAAACAACTTAAAAACACTTAAAAACAGCAAGGAACAAGTCTTTAAGTTAAGGGTGATAAAATCCCACGAATTTTCACCAAAAACACTTAGTTACCCCCCCACACTTAAATCAAACATTGTCCTCAATGTTTCAAGCATAAAATCACACTAAACAAAAAGAAACACACAAACAGCAACTAAAACAACTAAATAGGCAGATTAGAAAGATTCAACAAAGAGAAGGGTTTAGGAATGCAAATCTGGAATTGGAGTGATTCCTCGAGCTTCCTTTGTTGAATTGCATGGGTTGCCTCCCAAGTAGCGCTTTCTTTAACGTCTTGCAGCCGGACGATGCTTCTTTGAAGGGTTATGGAACCCCACGGTCTGGAGGGGTGTTTCCTCTACGCCTTGTCCTTCGAACCACTTCATGCTTTGGGTCCTTGAATGGAATGGGATAGTAATTCTTCTTGACTGGGCCATTGAGCATCCTACAATCCATGTGAATTTGCCCACCATCCGGGATATGCTCGGGTACCTGCACCCAAGTAGGGAACCATTTCTTAATTTTAATGGGAATTGGATTTGGATTAGGTGCCTTACCTTGGTGTTGTGATGAAGTGGCAACAACATGAACTTTCTCCCCCTTGGTGCTCTCGGTCAAATTGGGTGTTTTAAGGGCAGTGGCCACGGGGTCCTTGTGCTCCACTCCAATTCCCTCATCTTGTATTGTTCTTGAAGCAAACTTTGTGTTAGGGGCTGAATGATCCGTCCCTATCTTTTCTATTGTATCAATAACACAACAAGAACGAACAACATTAGGAGTCTCAATGGATTCAGGAATTTTAAAACAAATCATATCACCACCAAATGCCATGGTTACTTCTCCTTTGGCTACATCAATCTTGGTTTGAGCTGTTTTCATGAAAGGTCGTCCAAGTAAGAGTGGTGATGATAGAGAGTGTGCCGAATCTTCCATGTCAAGCACATAGAAATCTGCAGGAAAAATCAAATGGTCTACTTGCACCAAAACATCCTCCAAAACACCTTTCGGATATGCATTAGATCGATCGGCTAATTGGATAATAACACCATCATTTTTAAGCTCTCCTAGATTCATCGATGCATAAACAGAATATGGCATGACATTAATAGAAGCACCTAAATCTAGCATGGCATGTTCAAACCTTGTATTACCAATTACGCAAGGGATAGTGAAACTACCTGGATCTTTGCATTTAGGCGGTAGCTTTCTTTGCAACAGTGCAGAGACATTCTCACTTACATGTACTACTTCTTTCTCCCGAAAACGTTTCTTGGTAGTACAAAGCTTCTTCAAACACTTGGCGTACTTCGGGATTTGCTTGATTGCATCCAAAAGGGGTATGTTGACTTGAACTTTCCTAAATGTCTCAAGAACATCTTTTTCCTCCTCTATGTTCTTAGCTTGCAAAAATCTGCTAGGAAAGGGTACATTGGGTGGAATAATGTTAGACTTAACTGAATTTGGACTCATCTTACCTATGGTGGACGGATTGGATGGCTTATGAGCAATGGGTGCCTGCGGCAGAGGTGTTTCCACCCTTGCCGTGGCCTTCCCTTGTTCCTCCTCTTCAATTATCAACTCCTCCACCTCGTTAGAACGTGATTTGGAAGGTTGGGGGTCAGATCCTACTTGCTTCCCACTCCGCAAAGTTATGGCTTTTGCAGATTCGAAACCACCCTTTGGATTCACTACGGTTGAGCTAGGCAACTTGCCTTGCTCACGAAACTGCCCCATAAACTCGGCAATTTGTCCCACTTGCTTCTCCAACTCATCCACCTTCTTGTCCCTAGTTTGCATGCTCTGCGCCATAGAAGTTAGTAAATTCAAAATCTGATCATTATCAATAGAAGTACCTGACTTTTGGGCAGGTTGTGCTTGGGGTTGAGTTGGTGCAAACGACTTTTGATAGAAACCCGGGGGTTGTTGCCTAAATCCGCTTTGTTGTTGGCTTTGTTGGGGTTCTCGCCATTTGAAATTTGGATGATCACGCCAACCGGGATTGTAAGTATTGGAAAAGGGGTCATTCCTTGGTTGGTATTGGTTGCCAAATCCCACGGCATTGAGGGTCTCCCACCCTCCATTTTCTATCAACTGTGGGCACTTGTCCGTAAGGTGGCCTTGCATGGAACACACGCCACAAGCTGCCACGTTTTGCACTTTTGGACCTTCCACCACCTGAGAAAGCAAAGTAGTAAGGTTAGCCATTTGATTTTGAAGTTCGGTTATGGCACTTACCTCATTGACTTGATGTGGTTGTGGGTTACTCCTTTGTCCAACGCCTTCGTATTGTTGAGCATTCAACGCACGGTTGGAAATTAAAGTCTTTGCTGCCATGGGGGTCTTGTCCACCAAGGCTCCTCCCGCCGAGGCATCTAGCATTTGACGTTCGATAGGTAGTAGCCCCTCGTAGAAGTATTGCAAAAGAAGTTCCTCCTTCATCTGATGCTGTGGACAAGAAGCAACAAGAGTTTTAAAACGTTCATAATAAGTAGGAAAAGATTCACCTTCCTCTTGTTGAATTCCACTTATCCTTTTCCGTAGGAGGATGACTCGAGACGTTGGGAAAAACTTCTCCAAGAAGGCCCGTTTCATGCTTTCCCAAGATGTGACGGTTCCGGGCGCCAATTCGTACAACCAATCCTTCGCCTTTTCCAAGAGAGAAAAAGGGAAGGCTTTCATCTTCAAAATACTCCCATCGACATTGACGGGGGTCATGCTCGAACACACCACCTCGAATTCTTTCAAGTGTTTGTTAGGATCTTCCATGGACAACCCATGGTACTTCGGAATGTGGTGTAACAAGCTTGACTTCAATTCAAATTCTTCTGTCTTTCCTCGGGCTGCTGCGGGGTATTGGATGCATAGAGGCGTGGCATTGTCTAATCCCGAGGCTGAAAGTTCTTTGATTGTTCGATTGTCCACCTCCATGTCTTTTTCTACCTCCTCCTTTTCTTCAACTTCGGATTCATAACTAGAACTAGGTGGACTAGGTTCTAGTACTTTCCTTTTCCTTCTCAAAGTTTGTTCAAAATTGCTGTCAAACTCCGATATATGTGCATGAACTGGTTGAGAACTACGAGTCATAAACTAGTACCTGAAATAAACAAAATCAAATAAAATTAAAAACTAAAATTTAAAACACACGAAAATAAAAAGAAACAATGGGGAATTAGCAAAGTTGCTAATCCCCGGCAACGGCGCCAAAAATTTGATGTGAAAATTACTTGACATACAAATTAAACCCTCTTTTTGACAATTGTAGTATAGATGTAAGTAGGGTATCGTTCTAGGCCGGGGATTAGGAGGGCTTGCTAAATCCTCTCAAAAACATAAAAACAAAGTTACAAATGTAAATAAAAGACTTTAAAAGTAAAGGGGGATTTGGATTTGATGAATTTAGAAACAAAACATAAACTTTGGAAAACAAAACAAGTTTTAAAACGAATTTGGTTTAAATAAATGGATGGAAGGCTAGCTAAGGGGTTCTTCTCCACACATGTCTTGCTTGCATACAAAACGATTTCCAATTGTATTTCAATAACTTATTAATTCTCAATGCCCCAAGTTAATTAGGTACGCTTAAATTAACCCTCAGATTTTCCTACTTTTATTGAGTTGGATGATTGCATACGACAACCCAAAGCATTCCTCACAAGTTCCCTAAATGAATTACATAATAGAGATACAAGCAAGAATCATTAAGTTCTATGAAAATCATAAGCATTGACGAGACACTCGTTACTATGGAATACGCATGAAACTTATGCCAAGAATTTACTTAACGCGATTGTGACTAGCAACCTTCACTACTTGTGAATATAAGTTCATGACGATTAGGTGAAACTCCCTTATATTCTAGCATCAAATTCATGCATGCAAACTAAGTGTCGACCCTCAATCAACATACACAAATCAGTTTTTATACGAACGGATAAGTAAATTGAATTCATAACTTATGAAACGCAATTAAAAGTAATCAAATCATATTGCAAGCATGGACATGTGTTTCGAATCCCCCCCTAGCCAAGGGGGGTTTAGTTCCTCATTACTACAAAACAAAGATAAACAAATTTAAACATTGAAAAACAAAGGAAAGAAAGCACCTAAACGTTCCAACGATCCATGTTGGATAGCAAGCGCGTCCAAGGACTTTTCTCCTTCTCTTTGCCGCAACAACAAGGTTGGAATGATGTTGAAGGGTTGGTTATTTGGAGGAATGGATGGGAAGGGGTTTAGATATGTAGGGAGAGGCAAGGCAAGGCTTGGAGAATGGTTTATTTCTTGATGATTTGAATGAGGTTGCTACCATGGTATTTATAGGAAGAGGATGGACTTGTTTAACACAAAATTTTGGTGGAATTGAGTAGGTGAGCATGGCAAAGAGTGGGAATTGTTGGTGGGTTAGGTATTGAGTCATCCACTCACATGTCATGGTTAGCTAAGCATTGCATCATCCACTCACATGTCATGGTGAGATAGGCATTGCATCATTACTAAAAAATCTGGTGGAAGTGAAACAAAGGGAAGGCCACGACATTGATGAATTTTATGAGGTATGCATGGTTTTGAGTGAAGTTTTGGCCAATCCTTCTAGAAATTTATCTCTTCTTGCACTTTGTATTTGTTTCACCACATTTTTAGCATGTTTCTATCCTCATTTGACTTCAAATTCGTCCATCCATCTTGCTCATAACATATGTAATCCATTCCAAGCTCAAAATTGCTCCAAAATGCACCAAAATGCACTTTCTTGCTACCTTAGCCCTTTGGACCTACAAACACACGAAAATAGCTTAAAGTACTAAAATAACTAAGAACTAATAACGTAAATGCAAGAAAACTAGTTAACTAAGTCGCATAAATATGCGTCTATCACAAAGAACAAGAGAAACAGAGTGGGGAAACCCTATTTCTCAAGAGTAAGAATTAACTCTAATTTTCTATCCTTAATGATAATGGTTTCATGAGTTTATATAGCACCCAACTACTTCTTGTTAAATAGATGTAACTTTTCATCTATAAGTATACATCATTTGACAAGGGAATGCACCTGAATAACATAACCTTTCTAACAAGTATGGTTAACAATATTTTTCATTCAATTATGAAAATTATATATTACAATATTTTATACTATAATATATAATTTCCAACAATCCCCCACATGAATGAAAAATCAGGAAGAATTTAAGAGTACAGACGGACAAGAGATGCATCGGGAAAGGTGTCTTTTGGACTTGAACCTACCCTAGTGAATACTTATCGAATTTACTTGGTGACGCAATGGATGTAGAAGATCTTGAACTGTTCACTACAAGCAACACACATCATTAATCCTAATATATTATGATTTATACGGTTGTGTTCATTTGGTCCTGAACAAATCCCGAATTCGTGAGAGCTTTAGAGAATTTAGCCATCTCATTCTCATAGAAGGGACCCACTTCTACTCTCACATAGGTGACCACTGATTAAGAATAGTCTGCTCTATTCCCCTTATTTATAAGATATCATTGTCATTAAATATAAATATACACCCTAAAACTTCTTCAGACATGACTCACCCCGACCCAAATCGAGGCGTGTTGGCCGTCACGTAAGGGTGACGTAGCAATAAGTGCGGTGCGGAAGTGATAGTGATATGAAAATGTGAGTAAACAAAAACCAAGCTAACTAATTTACACAATACTAATATGCAAGTACAAGTAAAGATATTTAAGTTTAGATACACTTATTCGAAGCGTAGGTAACCTAAGTGCATTCCAGCAGGTCAAGTATTAATTATACCATACTAGAGAGATTATCCTACATTATTTATAGTCTGTCAGAACTGCCATCGACTCCTCGTAAGCCACCAACAAGCACGCCTACCTAGAACTTGAAGGGGCGCAAAACAGAAAGTGTGAGTGGGCAAAAACAAAGCTTTTCAAAATCATTTCTCTTTCCAAAAGTAATAACCCCTTGTCGTAACACCCGTATAATTTCCCAGAAACTAGCATACGTACATATACAGAAACCATACTAAAAAATAGTGAAATCTAAATATATGCCATGTCAAATATCTCAGCATAATAATTAAGTAAACCAGGTGAAGACAATCAATGTAAAGTGATATGTCAGCCAGATCCACCTAGTGTGGCCTATACGGCTGAACCTATAGCTCATCAAGTATGCCTGCACACGAGTCGGAACCACCTAGTGTGGTTTGTACAACAGGGCTAAGTGTAATAAGTACGCTCAAGTGCTACGATCACGTGAAGGCTGTGCGATAAATCGGGGTTGTGCACCAAACTTGGATCCAAGGTGAACGTGCAGTGCGGGAGGTGAACATCACATGAAGGACTGTGCCTTGGCCACGGGCGGGAGGACTAACACCGGGGTGCAGGTTATGAGCTCTAAATGCATCTATGTGTATAATCATCATAATGCAACTCCCAATCATTAACACATATACTCACCTGGAACTTACCTGAGCGTCTGCATCGTCAAATACTAACATACATTACTACTAATGCATATTCTAAAATATAAAGCATTTGACATGGCATCTAAAATGCAAACTCATTTAAATCTATTTTTCTGGGAAAAATCGTAAGGCAAATATACATATATTGAAAACCAAAAGCCCACTCACTAATATGTGGCAAGTCTCGCTTGACTGCGTTCGTCCTCCGGAAACGTCTCACGTATATGTGAAACAACTATTTTAACGTTAATTTTAAGCACATAATCAAAACTATGTAATAACTTCTCATATGTTGATCAAATGAGGTGTTTGAATATACCATCGTGGCCTACTCAGCACCACGAACATCCCCATATTTTTAGAAAATTTTTCCGATGTCCCACGCACCGTCATGCGCAGGCCAAGGCACGGCCACATGCGCCGGCCACGCGCAGGTATGTGCCTGGCACACTAACGGTAACCCTAACGCCGTTAGGGAATATTCAGTTAAATAATAGAATATTCCATTAAATATACCTAACGCCGTTAGTAATATTCCGTCAAAGTTGACAGAATATGCTTTGTCTTCTCCGGTGGTTCGTCGGAATCTATCGCCGGCCGTCATCTGCGTCGCCAATTTCTGAAAAATTTTCAAATTCAAATATCTTACTCATTCTTCAACCAAATTCCACAAATTCTATATGGATTTAAAGCTCTCAACCAGGAGAACACATCCATACCTGTTTAGAGTCCTAAAACAAATGAAAACTGGTCGGAATATCCTTCGATATTCTGGCTAGTTTTGCAACTTGGTAAACCTAAGTATCCCGACGTCCAAAACCTTGCTTGAACCTTCCTTGAACCTTGGAACACTGTAAAACGTCCACGATCACAATGAAGTGACAGAGCACCCCACTGGAGCTCGGTTATCTCGGGTTCCACAGGTCTTCTCCTCAAACCAAAGGTACGGCTCGACTCAGGAAGTTGAGGGAAGCACGATGGTGTCATCCTTAAACTCGATCTGCGTGTGTGTGATGATGTTTGAAAGTCAGAGGGTTTGGTTGTACGGACGGAGAAGAGAGTTCGAGAGAGAGGAAGAAAAAAGATGTGCACGTGTGGGTGTATGTGTGAGGCTTACGGAATTGGGCGATTTTAAATTGCCTTAAGTCCTAATTGGGCTAAAATATTTTGGGTTCATACAGTTTGGTCCACCAAATTTCCTTTATTCCTTCATCACATTTCCACTACCAACCCAACTCGGCCCTAAATCTTATCAACGCTCTCATGACAACACATATAATTTAATTATGTCAACGAGAAAAATAATTTATAATCATATGCATACATCCACATCACATCGCCTTGAGGGCATAATCGTCATTTCCATGCTTTCGAGGATAAAATATATTTTAATTCGGGACTGGTCGTCACAAGACAACACACTTCTTCCATCATAAAAATAAGGTATATAGTGTGTTAACTTCTTTGAATCATGCCCAACCAGTTTTCCTATTGAACTTAGACCATGGGATCTCTAATCCACTAAGTTAGGTTTCTGTCCAACTAATTCATTAGTTATGTTGGTTTTAGCCTCATTCCTCTCGATGATCAACTTACTCTCTAGTCCAACCCTTAATGATTGGATCCACTACTAGGTTGACTATTTTTAATGGTGTGCACAATCCATCTGATGAAATTATATTTCATATGAGAGTAGTTGTTTCTCAATTTCAAGTCCTCAAAAGTATATATATGTCGCAACTTTTGTAAGTAATTTGTTAACACTAGGAAGTAGACTTCCCCCACATTTAAGGTATTTAAACAAAGATCTCTAAAGCTTTATGTACCTTAAAATTGTATATTATCACGTTTACGTTTATGTACCAGATTCTTTTATTCTTTCTTGTTAAGGAAATACCATTACATCCTAACAATATTTAAACAAATTACTCTCTCTTTTAATAAACAAATTACTATTTACAATTTGGACATCATGTTTAGCCCTTACTCGGCTAAATTATCACAAATTACATTTCCCTAGCCTTAAGGCTTGTATTCAATTCCATTATAGATTATGCCTTTGCATATCCACCTATATGTACTTTGACTTTAAATTATCAAAATTCAATTAGTCAGCATGATTGAATTCGTAACATGTCCATTCATATTCCTTTCTTAATAAGAATCATCATGTCTAATTTAATTATTTATGCTTACTCAATAAGCATCAATTTTAGCGCCTCATCATTCATTTCATGAAGACCCCCACATTTTCAGTGTATAATTCTTCGCAAAGGAATTGGCTTTGGTTTTATCCATGACTAACATGGCTTATGAGCAAAACTCATTTTTGTATTGGCTGAAGTGCTCATCATTCTGTATATGTGCTAATTCAATCAATGAGTTTGCAGATCATATAGCCTATATCTGTAGATGCCCAGCCACAACTAAAGATTGCATTATGATCTTGTAGCTAATTAGGAAACAAAAAACTCAAACATTCATGTTTCCGTATCACTATGGCTTTGAAGCCGTCACACATCTGATATATACAACCACAAGTTCTGTGCCATATGTATACTGACATAAGAAAAACCTTCTCTTTCGCAAAGAAAGAGGCTTCTCAACCGCTAATATAGATTTACTTCCTCAATTTAAAACGCAACTCATTTTTTGTGCAACTCTGCATAACCAAACTCATAAACCCATAAGTCCTTATTGATTCTGCCCAACTACATTATGCGCATTGCCAAAGTAGTTAACTCGTTCTTACGATGACTTAATAAAGGGTTGCAATCATTACCAATACTCAGGAATATATGAAAACTTTAATCGCAGAAAAATATGCCCAGTTAATGAGATGCATCATTCTCATATGAATAAATCAATCCACATTATATATATATATCACACACAATCTAAAGGCAGAATTTCGCCCTTGCTCTTGTGCTTGTAGTTCGGTAAGTGTTCGTCTCCCAGGATTCAACAATCTATAATTCGAAGTTAAAGCACTTCAATCTTCGAACTCTAGCGAACTTTATATATTCCGTACTCTCAAGACACGACTCGGAATTTGACAAACGAAGAACATGAGAAACAGAGTGGGGAAACCCTATATCTCAAGAGTAAGAATTAACTCTAATTTTCTATCCTTAATGATAAAGGTTTCATGAGTTTATGTAGCACCCAAGTACTTATTGTTAAAGAGATGTAACTTTTCATCTATAAGTATACATCATTTGACAAGGGAATGCACCTAAATAACATAACATTTCTAAGAAATATGATTACCACTATTTCTCATTCAATTATTAGAATTATATATTACAATATTTTATACTATAATATATAATTTCCAACAATCCCCCACATGAATGAAAAATCAGGAAGAATTTGAGAGTACAAGCGGACATGAGATGCATCAGGAAATGTGTCTTTTGGACTTGAACCTACCCTAGTGAATATTTATCGGATTTACTTGGTGACGCAGTGGATGTAGAAGATCTTGAACTGTTCAATGCAGCAGTAAACCGAGACAATAAGCAACACACATCACTAATCCTAATATATTACGATTCATACAGTTGTGTTCATTTTGGTCCTGAACAAATCCTAGATTCAAGAGGGCTTTAGAGAATTTAGCCATCTCATTCTCCTAGAAGCGACTGACTTCTACTCTCACATATGTGACCACTAATTAAGAATAGTCTGTTGTATTCCTCTTATTTAGCCCTTACTCGTCTAAATTATCACAAATTACATTTCCCTAGCCTTAAGGCTGTATTCAATTCCATTATAGATTATGCCTTTGCATATCCACCTATATGCACTTTGACTTTAAATTATCAAAATTTAATTAGCCAGCATTATTGAATTCGTAATTTGTCCATTCATATTCTTTGGTTAATGAGCATCATCATGTCTAATTTAATTCTTTATGCTTACTCAATAAGCATCAATTTTAGTGCCTCATCATTCCTTTTACGAAGACCCCTACACTTTCAATGTATAATTCTTTGCAAAGGATTTGGCTTTGGTTTTATCCATGACTAACATGGCTTATGAGCAAAACTCATTTTTGTATTGGCCTTCGTATGTTACTCCATTATCAGGAAGTGCTCATCATTCTAGATATGTGCTAATTCAATCAATGAGTTTGCAGATCATACAACCTATATCTGTAGATGCCCAGCCACAGCTACAGATTGCATTATGTTCTTGTAACTAATTGGGAAACAAAAAACTCAAAAATTCATGTTTTCGTATCACTATGGCTTTGAAGCCCTCACACGTCTGCAGTATACAACCACAAGTTCTCTGCCATGTGAATACTGACATAAGAGAAACCTTCTCTTTCGCAAAGAAAAAGGCTTCACAATCGCTAACAGAGATTTACTTCCTCAATTTAAAATGCAACTCATTTTTTGTGCACCTCTGCAGAACCAAACTCATAAACCCATAAGCCGTTATTGATTCTGCCCAACTACATTATGTGCATTGCCAAAGTAGTTAACTCGTTATTACGTATACGACTTAATTAAGGGTTGCAATCCTTACCAATAATCAAGAAGATACGAAAACTTTAATCACAGAAAAATATGCCCAGTTAATGAGATGCATCATACTCATGTGAATAAATCAATGCACATATATATATCACACACAATCTAAAGACAAAATTTCGCCTCTGCTCTTGTGCTTGTAGTTCGATGAGCGTCCGTCTCCCAGGATTTAACAATTTATAATCCAAAGTTGAAGCACTTCAATCTTTGAACTCTAGCGAACTTTATATATTCCGTACTCTCAAGACACAACTCGGAATTTGACAAACGAAGAACAAGAGAAACAAAGTGGGACAACCCTATTTCTCAAGAGTAAGAATTAACTCTAATTTTTTATCCTTAATGATAATGGTTTCATGAGTTTATATAGCACCCAAGTACTTCGTGTTAAAGAGATGTAACTTTTCATCTATAAGTATATATCATTTGACAGGAGAATGCACCTAAATAACATAACCTTTTTAAGAAATATGGTTAACACTATTTTCATTCAATTATTAAAATTATATATTACAATATTTTATACTATAATATATAATTTCCAACACATGCCACAGTAGAGAAGATCCTATTCTCTTCCAAGGCATCAAGTATATAACAACCCGTCCTTAAAAATTATAGTTTTTATAAATTTAAAAGTGAATTTACAAAAATGCCCTTCGAGGCAAATGCGTTGATTTTGCTTGACCTCCTTGACGTAAACTTGTAGTCCTCGTCGCTACGAACGTGTTGGCACAAACGGAACGCAATTTGGAGTTATAACTAAAGAGTTATTAACGAACGAAGTTAGGGACTAAATGGTCATTTGAATATTTTATGGAAGACTCCAGATTTCTGGAGCAAAGAATGGTGATGCCACGTGTGTGGCTGAGATGAAAAGGGAAGTGAGATGGATGGAGGAGATGAAGGAAGCAAGGAGAGAAAGTAGAGAAATGAGGTAAAGGAGAGAAGGAGGTGACCAATGAGAATGAGGGAAAGGAGGGGAAATGAGAGAAGAAGAAATAGGGAGAAGCGGGTCAACACACCCTCGGACCCGACCCGTTCCGCCCCTTCTCGGTGCTTTCCCCATCATTTTTATGACAATCTAAACCACATAACCACCTGGGAAACGCTCTAGGGCCTTCCCTCTATCATTACACCCCAATTTTGAGAGAATTTGGTCTTGAAAATGTGAAAAACCGCATGGTGGGTGCGGTGGGTTCGAGTGTGAATTCCTCAAATCCTGAAATGTTTTCCTCCAATTGCCACCACCATTAGACTCCCCTTGAGGCCTAAAACAAAGCCCATGCATTGGTTGGGGCGTCGAAGTTACTTTGGAATCGAATCAAGAACACCCAAATTCAAGGGTTTTCGGCGGTTCGTGGGCAATTTTGAGCCTATCCCTGCCAAATTGGACTTGGCCACAAGTATAAAGTTTGCTCTACTCTTTGAGATCTTCATTTCTATGAAATTTGGTAATTTTTGGAAATAGTTGATTTTTCCGGCGAGTCATCCCCTGACCTTCCTAGGCTAAATTTGAACACTTTAATTCCATTTTTGAAGTCCGATTGACGAATTTCCGTCATTTGAACCTAGTTCCATTAAGGTCCGCCACTTGATTATTATAACAATCGATGATCTGACCGTTGGATCTTCACCAAACTTTAATACGTTATAGAACGTAATATTTGAGGACCGTGGGAACTTATGGATCAGGAATCCGACGTACGGATCTTCCTGAATTAGATTTGTAAGTTGATAAAATAAAACGTTAACCACCACTTGAATTTGTAATTGGCCGAGATCCAACCGTTGGATCATAATGAAACTTTAGGATGTTGTTCTAGAAGCATAATGTGGATATTTGGAAGTAAGGGATCGGACATCCGTGATGCAGATCTTCCAGATCGAATTACGTAGGGATGTGTTTTATGTAAGTTACATATTCTATCGATAAGATTTTTGAGACATGATTTGATAATTGTTCTAGGCGCCGATCGTTCGTGACGCCTTGATGTTTGTGCTAGGGAGTTATAGCGCGGACTCCAGGTGAGTGGGTTTTTGTTTTCTATATATATACGTATATATGCTTTATGTTTTCCCAGAGATCGTTTGAAATGGAATTACGTTTTTAAATGCCATGTCAGTTGCACTATATTTTAGTATATGCATTTATATAGATATGTATATTATTGTATGACGTTGCGGGCGAGCAGGTAAGCTTCAAGTGAGTATATATTGATGGTAGTGATTGCAGTGTGTATGGTTATTATCTTATGCATTTAGTGCTCATTATCCTGCACCCCGATGTTAGTGCTCCGCCCAAGGCCAGGGCCTAGCCTTCACATGATAGTTCACCTCCCGCACCACACGCTCACCTTCGATCCAAGGCAGGTGCCAGCCTGTCTTACAAACCACATTAGGTGGTTCCGACTCGTAGGTGACCTGCGATTCGTCGTACAGCCTTCATGTGATCGTAGCACTTGAGCGTACCTATATACACCTAGCATGTCGTATAGACCACATTAGGTGGTTCTGACTCGTGTGCAGGAATAGATTTATGAGCTATAGATTCAGCTGTACAGGTCACGTTAGGTGACTCCGGCTGACATATCATTTTATATTGATTTATTTCACCTGGCTTACTTATTTCATTGATGAGATACTTGACATGACATATACTTGGTTTTCACTACTTTCGACCATGATTTCTATATACGTATGTATGATTATTTTCTGGGAAATTATACGGGTTTTACGGTGAGGGGTTATTATTTTAGGAAAAGAGAAATGGTTTTCAAAAAGCTTTGTTTTTGCCAACTCATGTTTTCTGTTTTGCGCCCCTCCAAGTTCTAGTAGTAAAGTTTCTGTGCTGATGAGGATTCTTGGCATATCCCAGTATAGGTGGCTTCCTATGATGGTATAATCCTTATTTTACCTTATTGTACTTTACTTATGCTCTGTAATCACGTGTTAAATGGATCCATACCCGCTCACCGCACACTCGTGTACTTAGGCACTTTTAGGTATAAATTTATTCATATTTTACACATCATCACACTTTATGGCTTCGTCACCTTTCAGGTGTCGGCCAACACAACTCGATTCGGAGTCCTAGTGGACATTCCGGGTCAGGGTGTGTCAAAGTACATATAATGAACAATTAAGTTTATGTTAAGTACAAAAAAAAATATGTTTACTATTAATTTTAAGCTATCATCTGATGTAGGTTTGTCAGCTATTGGAATCATGTATAGTGATTCGAACATGAGGTCCCATTGTGCATTTGTACTCAGTAAATGGGAGGTTATATTGAGTGCCGGTGCAATTGGGAGCCCTCAACTTCTACAGCTTAATGGTATTGGCCCAGAATCTTATATGTCATCTCTTAAAATCCCAGTTATTGTTGGAAATATGCCCTAAAGCCAATCATATGATGATACTTTACGGATATTTCACATGTTAAACTAATCTAGTTTACATATAAAAGGCAAACATTATTGTTTGAGCCGTCTCATATAAATGTTATATGCTTAAACGATAAAGTCCCAGGAATATGTGATTGGGAGAATGCAATCTAATGAAGTTAGATTAATGAGACCATTCTTTCGTAGACACATCCTAAACGTTCCTGATCATAGGATTGCCAATTGGGCATTGACAGTCCGTTAAGATCAGTACGTGCTATGTCTTCTCTCAGGGAGAGTGACTAGTCTCGAGTCATTGGTGTGTGTGACATCAAGACAAGTACGTAGGTGCTCAATAGAGAATGAGTCCACTGAACACGATCAACGAGGAGTTCTCATACTCATGTCACATGAGAACTCATGGTTGGGATAATGCAAATTAGTCCTTTGACCTGAGGCATCACAGTTGTCTTGTGGTTAAGTCATTGATCTTTGATTATGTCAAAGTCACCCCATCGGGGTGTCCACGACATCATTGGGGTTAAGCCACTTAGTTATGGAGACAAGTGAATGTGCAACAAGGGATCTCTAACCTTCAAATGGTTTGAGGGAGAATACTCTATGATATGATTAAAATCTCTGGCCAGAGTATGAATGAGATTTGGGAATGCGTTCCAATTCACATTCAAGGTAATCATATAAGCAAAGGAATCACATTGGATAGTAGACATGAATAAATAAACTATCAAACCAAACAATGTGGTCAAGAGTATTAGATTAGAGAAAGATCGTATTGCATTTGTAATCCTAAACTGAATAGGTTCTCTACCTCTTCTGATTAGCTTGGGTAGCCATGATATGCTGCTAGGTGTCACTCATGGTTTGTGGAAGCCCTAAACGTGTGTAATCACTAAAGGGAGAATTGAAAGTAAGTTTCAATTCACAATCGATGTAAAATGGTTTTAATCGCCCACTGCCTCGCTAAAAGGAACCTAATGTATCGTACACCGTGTAAGGTGGAGATTGAAGAAACAAAGGAGATGAGTAAGAATAATTAAATGGTTTAATTATTTATGGCAATGATTAATTAATATGTTAATTAATCAAACGAATAAGTTCGTTAAAGACCTCGGGATAGTTTTGGACCTTAAGGCCCAATGGGCTTCGAACGTCAAAGCCCATTGACTTAAGTTGTATGACAACTTAATGAATAATGATTCACAAAGGCCCAATTAGCCCAATTAGCCCATAATTAAGGAGGGTAGTGAACTTGGCTTAATTGCAAGTTTGCCACTCCATTGTGAGGTGGTATAAAGGCAACTTTATAGCCATTTCATCCTTAGGGTTTTTGTGGAGAAAAGATGAGATCAAAAGCTCTCTTTGCTCTCAAAAATTCAGCCACCCTAGAGGAAATTATCTAGCAATTTTACTTCCTCTAGGTCACTCATTTCTTCTTCAATTTAACCTTGGTGTAGAATCTTTAGAGGTTCTCAATTTTGGGAACTTGGAGAACCTTTTCTTCTAACCAAATCCATGGAGCTAAGAAGCAAGGAATGAAGGCCCTATCTCTTGGGTGATTATCCTTTGCATATGCAAAGAGGAATCTACAAAGGTAAATATTTCTCAACTAACAAATGTTGTTTTAAGTTGAGTCAAGGTTCACCAATCTACTAGGCTTTGAATTTCATGGTTGATGTTTTGTTTTTGAGTGCATGTAAGCATGATTCCGCCTTTAATTTGTTAATTGCATGCTATTGATGTTGCTCAAATGAACATGTTTTTCACAAAATTTCCTTCAAGTGGTATCAGAGCCTAGGTCTAGTAGTTGGTGAATCATTTTGGGTTTTGTAGTTCATAGTTTTTGATTTAAAAGTTGTAATATCTTACAAGCTTTATTCTTGTTTCTTTGAATGTAAATTTTGTTAGAAAATTTGCCATCTCAAATGTTGTAGATGTAGTTCATATGAGCATGAATTTTGGAGCTAAAATTTGGTGCCATGTTTTTGGGGAAATTCGGCCAAATCCAAAGGGTGATTTTTTGGGTTCATGTTTGTCTTGTTAAAATGGTTTTAAAGTGACTTTTGGAACCCCTAAGTACCCTAGGATGTTAGCCCTCTTTTGAGTGGTGAAAATTTGAGTTTTGTTGAGTGAAAACATTCATGGAGCTATTATGAGTTTTCATGAGTGTTCTTCAATGTTCTTGAAGTTCTTGCCAAGAACAAAAAGTTTTGAAGTTTTGATTCAAAAAGTTTTATGTTTTTACATAAAGTTTTGGTTTAATTTTAGTGGGTGATTTTAGTGGGTGATGATTATTGGTAAAGTATTATTAATGGTTTTAATGGTAGACAAACTTTTTTAAAAGTTTGACATAAATTCAATTAATGGCTATAATGGTAGACAAACTTTTTTAAAAGTTTGACATAAATTCAAAATATTTCATCTTTACCTCACCTAACAAAACCCACTTACAAAAACTTTGTAAAAATCTTATTTTGTTTATCATGGCCGGCCACCCTAATAGAATAGGGTATTTTTGGGTCTTTTATTCAATTACATAAAGTTTTGATACTTTTGTGTATTTGCATTTTGGCCCAAAAGTTTACGTTTTTACGTTAAGGCCCAAAAACGTTAAAGGACAAATTGTTTTGCTCCTTTAATGAAGTTTTTTGTATTTGTTGTCTCTTTAAATGAGAATTGGATTTTCATTTCATTTAGCTCCATTTAAATCAATTTTATGGATACAAAAACCAAATGAAAATGTTGCATTCAATTTAATTAATTAAAGTGTTGATTAATTAAAGGGTGATTATGAACCTAAGCCTACGATAATTGAGCTATGTGATAGGCCGTTTCAAATTTGTTTGAACCATGGGAATGTGTAGATTAATTTTGGTTGTAATTTGATTTGATCAAATGTTGTAAAAGAGCATAAGCTCTTCTTTACTTTAAAATAATTTGAATTATGCAAATGTTGTAATGAGCATAAGCTCACCTTTACTTTGAAGTACTTCTTTCTTGCTTTATTTGATATGCATGAAAATGAAGTAGAGGGTCCAACGCCCCTAAGACAACACGCCTTAATGTGATTAAACGCGTAACTAAAATCAATCTCCATCCCTAGTCCGAGATTCAACACTAGGCTCGTGTTGAATCTAAACAAAGGTTCATAGTCATCCTAAGGCCCTAAGGCAACTATATAGTCCATCAAATGAATGCAAACCCTATGTTAGTAGTATCATATACTCTTGCTTTAAAAACCGTTTTATAAGCATAGTGGGAGTATTATATACAACTAAAAACAAATGGACCAATAGTTGTAATAGGACCAAAATTGTTTTAATAAAGATTAAGATGAATATGTTTATGTGATGAGACCTAAAACCCTCAACCAAACCATTATTAGGTTGAAAAGCGTGAGAGTGCTTAGAACACTCTTTCGTGGCCTTCTTTGTGGTAGCTCCAATCGTTTATGACTTGTACACCGGCTTCACCCTATCATGGGGGAGTACAAAGTGCATGCTTATACTCAGGAGGAGTCTATATACATACTTGATGAGGTGAGTGTAGGCAACGAGGATGGCCAATATCGTATCATCGTGAGGCTATTCTTGAACCCCTTCACGAACTAAGCATGGTGGGAATGACTTAACTAAGTGCAATGGAGCCAATATCATATCATTGTGAGGCAACATTCTCTAGAGGCCAAATTGATGGGTACTTGCATTAGTTGCAAATGAGTAAGCGTACTCTCTCATTATTATTAATGCTAGCCAATATCATATCATTGTGAGGTGGGCTTGGTAATAGTGAGTCTCCCATAACCTACTAAGAGTTTCCTCCAAAACTCTCGAATTCCAATGAGGGATATGGAATTTGCCAAAAATAGTGGGTGGTGCTATTTGATTTAAAGACCCGAATCAAATGGCTTAAAATCAATCAATTTATATTCGTTATGTATTTGTTTACCAATATATTTGCAAACGCTATCCAAAACTTGACAAAGAAAAACCGAATGTTTTAGTTTCCGGACTTGGTAACACAATCCCAAAGATTGTCTTAAATGGATTGTGCATGTACCTAAGAAGTCTCATCCTCACAATCTTCCTATTGATAATGTATCATTGGAAGAACATGTTAGAAATGTCTATCATGAAGAGGACAACACAAACAACCAATGCTTATTCCTTCGTTATATGAACAAAGGAACTTACGAAGATTAGCATAAAAGACAAGGACACTTTTAGTGCCATAATTCTTCACTTACAAATTGTTGTATGAAGAAATAAGAGTTGCCTTGAACAACTCTTGAAAGTTTGTAATTATGTTTAGAACATAATGGTTGGTTGACAAAAATAGTCCATCAACATGGACTTATGATGATTTTGAATCATTGAGTGTTGAAGTGATAAACCACTTAACGAGACGGAAACTAAGCTAGGACTTCACCTTTATGTCCCTATCCTAATGGTTCACTAAGTTTATTGTAAACTATGTAGTGAACAATAACCACACACTCTCCAAAATGTTTGATGTGTATAACACAATTGAAAAAGGTTTCAAGAGAGATAGTGGGAGTTTAGGGACCATGACTATTGTAGTCAAAGGAGAAGTCAAATGAAGAAGATAAAATTAACTCCAAGGGAACAAACTTTCTTTATGAAAGGATGGACATTGGAAGGGGTATTTGCAAGAAATGTCTTGCAAGTGTCAAGAACACACCTTTCGAAGGTATTGTAAATTGTTCTTGAATAGTTCAAAACAGTTGGTTCTTCTACTTGAATGCTTGATTCCGTATTAGTAACTATGTTTTACAATCGTTGTAAAAGTGTGGCTAATAAGAAGTAGAAGATTAATGAGAGAAGAGAAAGTACTTCACATTCGGAACGTGAATAAAATATAGATCTCTGCGAAAGCAGATGGTACTAACTTCCTCATATGAACTACCAAAGAAATTGGAAAAACCAAAGATTGTCTTTACATTCCAATTTTAAGGAACTTAATTCCGTCACTATAGTAGAGATGGATGAATGTTTTGTTTGACAAAACATTGTTCTTTATTAATCACTGATTGGATTATAGTAATCTAATTGATTGTCTCTATAGTAGAGATGATATGGTAGCATTAACTGTTTAGAATATAATGATGCTTAAAACCCAAAAGGTTGCAAGATAGTGACTAATCCCAACTGAGTTGTGATACCTCTAAAACATAAATTACGAGTTGGTCATAGATGGATGCTTTGGATCGTTAGATCCGGATCCAATACCTTCTTGTCAAAATTGTATAGAGGCGAAATGTTCGAATCTTTATTCTTTTGGAAAGAAGAAAGAATCACAAAGTTATTGAGGTTAATTCACTTAGATGTTAGTGGCACTTGTCCACAACATAATACTACTCATGTTATTTGACATTCACCGAAGATGACTCTCGGTTGGACTATAGTTTATTTTGAATAAACACAAGTCCGAATACTTTGCAAAAGGTTTCAAAGAATTCAAGAAATGTAAGTTAATGAGTAAGACGTCTAAAGTACTTACCTCCTTAGATTTGATCCAAGGAAAGGGAACACTTTAGATGAGTTTCCTTGAAAGATATCAAGGAAATTAGCATCATAAGATAATGATTTTCTCCATTAGGAGAAGAATGAACTTGAATAAGATTTAGTTCGTTGGATATTATCAATTACCCATATATAGGATATATATGCTTCTAAGACAATATGATTGTCAATTAGAAGATCTTCCAAAATTTTCATAACTCCATAGGATGTAGTTGGAAAGAAAGACAAATCTTAATTGTGTTAAGATTTGGGGTTGTGTGCTAATGAGCAATATTTGTTTAAAAATTATCTTGTAGGTATCCTTAAATTAACATTTGGATATCACTTCTATAAACCAACCAACAAATGTTGTTTGTTGAGTAGTTCATTGTAATCCTACAATGTGATTTGCCTTAGAGCAAATGAACTAGGAATAGAACTCAAAAGAATGGGTTCTTTGAGAGACAAGATGATAATCAACAAATATAACAACCTAGTTCCTATACCACAAGCTCCAAGGTAGTCAAGAAGGATTTATAAACCGTCTCAGTTGAATGGTTTGAACTTTATGACTACATTGAGTGTATATACAATATATATACTCAAGGAAATGGTAAAGTACCATTTGACTCGAAATAATGAAACCTTCATAGCTAATTGGTAGCTTAAGGTGACTACAATCAAAGAGAATGGTTGACTTTGAAGGAACCATTTTTGACGTAGTCTTAGTTTCAATTAATTCGAAGATTGCTAGCTACAACTAAATGGTGATTCAATGTTTGGACATGATATAGGTTTCCGAAACCATTATTAAGATAGTCTTGATAATTTATGTCTAAAACTATGAATCACAAAACATATAAGTTGTAGAGATCCAACCATCATGGATCTTAGCCAGCTAGTGGGAGCCATAAGCGTCTTATGAGAGAAAGATCAAATTGTTTGATTTCTCATAAAGATGTAAGTGAATCTTTTGTTTACTAGGTTTACAAAAGATTAGTGGGAGTTAATCATGTTCCTAAAATTCAATATATATATATGCACATATATGATATATTAATGAAAAGAACACTTCTTCGTTAAAGTTATGACTTTAAACTTTCTATAACGATAGAATGTATATGGGAGATATAGTCTATATATATGGGATGGAAATCTATAATGATATATTTCAAGATATAATTAGATTATATCAAGCCCTAATAATAGACAAAAGATGCTAGGAAGTTTCTCATATGATGATAAACTTCAATCAGAAGAACAACTCTAGTGAAACTAGGAGGTAGCTCTTCTCAAAGGGAACGTACCCTTTGACTCCCAAAGAAATAATGCGTAAATCGAATCCTTTATGCATACGCAGAAAGGTGATTTATGTATTTCATATTGTATGAAAAACATTGATATGAGTTGTACCTAGAAAGGTACAAGGCGATATCAGTGCAAGCCCAGGATCAGAACCATGGCAACTGTCAAGTGAATCCTTAAGTATTTAAGAAATACTAAAGGATAAATTCCTCAAAGATCGAGGAAGAATTAGAGTAACGTAATGGAAGCGTAAATGTGTTAGATTATGAATCTAATCCATCGTTGAATGTTTCTTCATTATGAATGAAGAGAGTAACAGATATCTCTTCATTATGACTAAAGAGATATTTGGATGGAAACATTAAAGTAATGACTTAAGTGTGTTCCATTATGAATGCAAAATATATTGCCATATATAGAAGTTTACAACAATGTTGTTTGGATGGGAAAGTTCATTTATGAACTCTCTATTCGGTTCCAACCAGAAAGTGTATCTAGTGTACTGACACTACGACACTAATGGGGCGATAGCTCAAGCCAGGGAATCAAGGTCTCATCAAGATCCGAACTCATATGAGAGACTGAACCACATGATTGAGAATCATGTATAATGGTGACGTCGATATTCTCAAGGTTGCTTCTATGGATAACATATAGATATCCATTGCCTAGGCCTACTACTCAGCCATTTATGAAATGACTACAGAAGAGGAATCATAACAGATGACCAAGCTGATTGGCTCTAGTGCAAGTGGGAGATTGTTGGAAATATGCCCTAAAGCCAATCATATGATGATACTTTACGGATATTTCACATGTTAAACTAATCTAGTTTACATATAAAAGGCAAACATTATTGTTTGAGCCGTCTCATATAAATGTTATATGCTTAAACGATAAAGTCCAAGGAATATGTGATTGGGAGAATGCAATCTAATGAAGTTAGATTAATGAGACCATTCTTTCGTAGACACATCCTAAACGTTCCTGATCATAGGATTGCCAATTGGGCATTGACAGTCCGTTAAGATCAGTACGTGCTATGTCTTCTCTCAGGGAGAGTGACTAGTCTCGAGTCATTGGTGTGTGTGACATCAAGACAAGTACGTAGGTGCTCAATAGAGAATGAGTCAACTGAACACGATCAACGAGGAGTTCTCATACTCATGTCACATGAGAACTCATGGTTGGGATAATGCAAATTAGTCCTTTGACCTGAGGCATCACAGTTGTCTTGTGGTTAAGTCCTTGATCTTTGATTATGTCAAAGTCACCCCATCGGGGTGTCCACGACATCATTGGGGTTAAGCCACTTAGTTATGGAGACAAGTGAATGTGCAACAAGGGATCTCTAACCTTCAAATGGTTTGAGGGAGAATACTCTATGATATGATTAAAATCTCTGGCCAGAGTATGAATGAGATTTGGGAATGCGTTCCAATTCACATTCAAGGTAATCATATAAGCAAACGAATCACATTGGATAGTAGACATGAATAAATAAACTATCAAACCAAACAATGTGGTCAAGAGTATTAGATTAGAGAAAGACCGTATTGCATTTGTAATCCTAAACTGAATAGGTTCTCTACCTCTTCTGATTAGCTTGGGTAGCCATGATATGCTGCTAGGTGTCACTCATGGTTTGTGGAAGCCCTAAACGTGTGTAATCACTAAAGGGAGAATTGAAAGTAAGTTTCAATTCACAATCGATGTAAAATGGTTTTAATCGCCCACTGCCTCGCTAAAAGGAACCTAATGTATCGTACACCGTGTAAGGTGAAGATTGAAGAAACAAAGAAGATGAGTAAGAATAATTAAATGGTTTAATTATTTATGGCAATGATTAATTAATATGTTAATTAATCAAACGAATAAGTTCGTTAAAGACCTCGGGATAGTTTTGGACCTTAAGGCCCAATGGGCTTCGAACGTCAAAGCCCATTGACTTAAGTTGTATGACAACTTAATGAATAATGATTCACAAAGGCCCAATTAGCCCAATTAGCCCATAATTAAGGAGGGTAGTGAACTTGGCTTAATTGCAAGTTTGCCACTCCATTGTGAGGTGGTATAAAGGCAACTTTATAGCCATTTCATCCTTAGGGTTTTTGTGGAGAAAAGATGAGAACAAAAGCTCTCTTTGCTCTCAAAAATTCAGCCACCCTAGAGGAAATTATCTAGCAATTTTACTTCCTCTAGGTCGCTCATTTCTTCTTCAATTTAACCTTGGTGTAGAATCTTTAGAGGTTCTCAATTTTGGGAACTTGGATAACCTTTTCTTCTAACCAAATCCATGGAGCTAAGAAGCAAGGAATGAAGGCCCTATCTCTTGGGTGATTATCCTTTGCATATGCAAAGAGGAATCTACAAAGGTAAATATTTCTCAACTAACAAATGTTGTTTTAAGTTGAGTCAAGGTTCACCAATCTACTAGGCTTTGAATTTCATGGTTGATGTTTTGTTTTTGAGTGCATGTAAGCATGATTCCGCCTTTAATTTGTTAATTGCATGCTATTGATGTTGCTCAAATGAACATGTTTTTCACAAAATTTCCTTCAGTTATTAGTCCCCATCCGTACATTAGGCAGTTTATGTATGACAATCCTCATAACTTAATTAACATTTTGCCCCCATTTCCACTAGAGCGTTCACCTTTGAAGATTGTAGGTATTACAAGCGATTTCTACATAGAGAGCATCTCTGCTTCTCCATTTTCTACTCCACCATTTAGTGTTTTTCCTAATCCACCTAATCCATCTCATCTCTTAGGCTACAATCATCCTCTGACGTGAGAGTCAACCTAAATGTCAAATTTAACTACTATGCACACACACTGGAAAAGATTGGTGAATTGCTAAGGACAAACTCATTGAAACAATTTAAGGCGCAAGATATGCCGGGTATAGAAGGTTTTAAGTTTTTAGGCCTATCTTTACCAAAGAACCAGACAGATGATTTTTTCTTTCAGACATTTTGCTGAAGTTAAATGGCAACATTTTGGAATTACCAGGGGGGTCCATTGTTGGAAAGGTTGTCGATAACGCTTTGTGTGTTTTGGGGATCAATGCATTGCGTGTTGCGGATGCATCCACATTCAATTTCTCACCGAGGGCGAATCCTCAGGCCACCTTATGATGTTTGGCAGGTATGTTATCGCACTCACAAGATATTCGCAATGGTCCCTTGGTTGCTGGACTTGCTTTTATGAATTCTATGTCGTGTTGCTGTTTTTTATTTGCTTCACTTTTGTGCTTTTAACAGGTATGTTGGCCTTAAGATGCTGCAAGGAAAGCTATTCAAAAGTCAAGTAGCTTCGGCCATCTCCAACTGATCCGGCCAGAGGGTCATAGGGCTAAAAATAGCTCGAAATGACATGAAAACCGTCTCCAACCGAGGATTAGGCCAAAGGGCTTATGGGCCCCACTGGGACAAAACCACAAAATCAGGCCAGCAGGCTGGCCATCTCCAGCAAGCTAGTCAACCCGATGAGCCCAACCCACTTTTTTATTTTTTTTTAGATGATTTTTTTTCCTACACCATTACTCACATACTTTTCACCATTTCATACTATCTTACCTCATTTTATTTCAATTCTTCACATTCTATTATCTTCCAATAATCTTCCAATATGTTCGAAAATCTTATTTTAATATGGTAGTTTAATTTAATTAACCATATTAATTCAATTAAAATAATAAATTATGTTTGGCCTATGACCTTTTGGCCCCCTAGGTTGGAGATAGTTTTTTTGTCACAAGGCTATGTTTGGCCTATGGCCCTTTGGCCCCTTCAGTTGGAGATGGTATAAAATATGGCCTGACACTATTCATTAAAATATAATTTCTTGGAGGGCTATATGGCTAAAGAGAGCCCTCTGGCCCTCCTTCGGTTGGAGATGGCCTTACGGTTTGGCTAGAAAAAGGGTATAGTTGTGTTTTGAAAAAAAAAAAAAAAACTGCTTATGCTGTGCTTTGATAATAAGAAGCTATGAAATAAAGCAGCAAAGTGTAAAACAGCTGTGATTGTAAAACAGTTGTTATAGTATTTAGTAAACTTTTATGTAAAACAGCTGTGATTATATAAAATGACAAAAAATAACATAATACTCGATGTTCTATTAACTAAGTGCTTGGAAAACAAAGGTCAATTAATTTTTTTTTTTGAACAAAAAATAAAGGTCAATTATTTAATACACTTTGTTTTCTTTGAAAATAGGGGCAATTTGATTTCACCGCCTAATATCTCCAACTCTTTTATTAAACATTCATCGCTTTTCAAGTTTTATTTTGTTTTATTTTTTCTCAAAATCGCTTTTCAAGTTTTGATTAGACTACATTTGGTGGCATTTTGCATTCTCCAATTATCCTTTCATTCTTTTCTCATGTATTTTACGTGGATTAAATTTTATCTGTTATAAAGACTAAATATTTGGGATAATCTTACAACTTAAATTTAAAAATTAGAGAAATATACACAAGAAAAAATGAAAAATGTACACGAACCCATGCCAAAAAAACACAATCAGCATACTTGTGACGACCCGTCCCTAATTTTCCATGTAATTTCCTTCCTGAGTATGTAAAATGATGTTTATGCCCTTGTTGGCCAAGTGAAGTGGAAGTAGTTATTCAGCTTTAAATTATTTTTCTCGATATCGTAATTAATTAGTACTCGTTGTTACGAATGTGTGAGCGTGAGTTAGACCTAAATCGGAGTTGTAACGAAAAAGTCACGTTTAGTTAAAGTGCGTTAACAATGGGTAGAATTGTACACGCGTGTGCTAATTATTCAGTGTTGGAAACATTGTTTTAGATAGGGTGAGTTAGATTTTCACATATTTTATGTGCATTTTATATTGTACAAAATCTTATCCCCTTCTCTCTTTAATTTTGTCCCATGCCCTATTCTCCCTCACCAACCAATCAATCACTCTCCTCATTTCTCTCACCAATCAGACAGATTCCCTCTCTCTTTTGTCCTATCAAACTCATTCTCTCTCTCTCTCTTCTTCTTCTCTCCCTCACCCGTAGCTCTCTCATCTCTGCAACAACCATACACCATCATCAAACTTCACATATCGAACCTCCAACCACCACCATCACACTCCTCTCAAACCCACGGACCTATCCATATGAACTAATCATGAAATGATCGAGTTTTAAACCTCCAACTCGGAGCTCCGACTCGGGTGTACATTCCTCCACGACTTTTCCCTTCGAGTTGCACGGTTTTGGAAGGTTTGGAGACATCTAGGCAACTACCCGTGGCCATTGTTGGAAATGTGCCCTAAAGCCAATCATATGATGATACTTTACGGACATTTCACATGTTAAACTAATCTAGTTTACATATAAAGGGCAAAGATTATTGTTTGAGCCGTCTCATATAAATGTTATATGCTTAAACGATAAAGTCCAAGGAATATGTGATTGGGAGAATCTAAAGAAGCTAGATTCATGAGACCATTCTTTCGTAGACACATCCTAAACGTTCCTGATCATAGGATTGCCAATTGGGCATTGACAGTCCGTTAAGATCAGTACGTACTATGTCTTCTCTCAGGGAGAGTGACTAGTCTCGAGTCATTGATGTGTTTGACATCAAGACAAGTACGTAGGTGCTCAATAGAGAATGAGTTCACTGAACACGATCAACGAAGAGTTCTCATATTCATGTCACATGAGAACTCATGGTTGGGATAATGCAAAGTAGTCCTTTGACCTGAGGCATCACAGTTGTCTTGTGGTTAAGTCCTTGATCTTTGATTATGTCAAAGTCACCCCATCGGGGTGTCCAGGGCATCGTTGGGGTTAAGCCACTTAGTCATGGAGACAAGTGAATGCGCAACAAGGGATCTCTAACCTTCAAACTGTTTGGGGGAGAATACTCTATGATATGATTAAAATCTCTGGCCAGAGTATGAATGAGGTTTAGGAATGCGTTCCAAATCACATTCAAGGTAATCATATAAGCAAACGAATCACATTGGATAGTAGACATGAATAAATAAACTATCAAACCAAACAATGTGGTGAAGAGTATTAGATTAGAGAAAGACCGTATTGCATTTGTAATCCTAAACTGAATAGGTTCTCCACCTCTTCTGATTAGCTTGGGTAACCATGATATGCTGCTAGGTGTCACTCATGGTTTGTGGAAGCCCTAAACGTGTGTAATCACTAAAGGGAGAATTGAAAGTAAGTTTCAATTCACAATCGATGTAAAATGGTTTTAATCGCCCACTGCCTCGCTAAAAGGAACCTAATGGATCGTACACAGTGTAAGGTGGAGATTGAAGAAACAATGGAGATGAGTAAGAATAATTAAATGGTTTAATTATTATAATTAAATGGTTTAATTATTTATGGCAAGGATTAATTAATATGTTAATTAATCAAACGAATAAGTTCGTTAAAGACCACGGGTTAGTTTTGGGCCTCAAGGCCCAATGGGCTTCGAACGTCAAGTCCATTGACTTAAGTTGTATGACAACTTAATTCACAAAGGCCCAAAAGCCCAAACAAAACCCCATGGCCGGCCATTTAGAGAAAGGGTAGTGAACTTGCTTTAATTACAAGTTTGCCACTCAAATGAATAAAGGTATAAATATGACTTTATAGCCAAAATTCAATTAGGGTTTCTTTTAGAGAAAATTGGTGAGAACTTGTCTCTCCTTTTCTCTCTAAAGAGGCCGGCCCCTTGGAGGGTGTATCTAGCCATACTAACTACTCCAGGGTCACTCATTTCTTCTCCAATCTAACCTTGGTGAAGATACTTAGAGGTTCTCAATTTTGGGAACTTGGAGAAACCTTTTCATCCATCCAAATTCATAGATTTAAGATTCAAGGAATGAAGGCCCTCTCTTTGGGTGATTAGCCTTTGCTTATGCAAAGAGGAATCTACAAAGGTATATATTTCTCAACTCACTTTGATTTGAGTTGAGTCTTGGTTCACCAATCTACTAGGCTTTGAATTTCATTGGTTAATGTTTTGTTTTTGAATGCATGCCAGCATGATTCCGCCTTTTAAATGTTAATTGCATGCTATAGATGTTATTCAAATGAACATGTTTTTCACAAATCTTCCTTCAAGTGGTATCAAAGCCTAGGTCTAGTAGTTGGTGAATCCTTTTGGGTTTTGTAGTTCATAGTTTGTGATTTAAAAGTTGTAATATGTTACAAGCTTTATTCTTGTTTCTTTGAATGTAAATTTTGCTAGAAAATTTGCCATCTCAAATGTTGTAGATGTAGTTCATATGAGCATGAATATTAGAGCTAAAATTTGGTGCCATGACTTTGGGGATTTTCGGCCAAATCCAAAGGGTGGATTTTTGGGTTCTTGTTTGACTTGTTAAAATGTTTTTCAAGTGACTTTTGGAACCCCTATGTACCCTAGTTTGGTTATATGTTATTTCCCTTAAGTTAAAATGGTTTTGGGATGTTTTTGGGTGAAAAATGTTCATGGAAATTTTTTGAGTTTTTCATGAGTGTTCTTCATTGTTCTTGACATTTTTGCCAAGAACAAAAAGTTTGGTGTTTTGATTCAAAGTTTTAGTTAATTTCATAAAGTCTTTGTTTTGTGTTGGTTGATGTGAATTTTCTATCACCAAAACATTTATTTCAAATGGTGATAGAAATTGTGATGGGTGTGTAAGACTTACACACCTTACACACCTTACACACCACATGCATGGTTTTATGATTCACAACAACCAAATTCCACTTGCAAGGCTTTATGACATTATTGAAAAATTTCCAAATTTTTGTGAACTTATCTCCATTTTTTTTATTTCCTCCCTAAAACCGGCCCTCCCTCAAAGGGAGTACTTTTGGAGCTTTTATGCAATTACATAAAGTTTTGATACTTTTGTGGATTTGCACTTTGGCCCAAAAGTTTACGTTTTTACGTTTAGGCCTAAAAACGCTAAAGGACAAATTGTTTTGATCCTTTAATGAAGTTTTTGCATTATTAAAATTTTGGGTTCTAGTTGTATTTACATGAAGTAGTGGACTTTTGTGTTTTTACATAGTGACCCCAAAAGTTTTGAAATATAGCCCAAAAGTTGTGGTTATTGCATGATGGCCCAAATTAGGTTGAGAACAAAATTGTTTTGTCTCTTTAAATGAGAATTGGATTTTCATTTCATTTAGCTCCATTTAAATCAATTTTATGGATACAAAAAAACAAAATGAAAATGTTGCATTCATTTAATTAGTTAAAGTGTTAATTAATTAAAGGGTGATTATGAACCTAAGCCTACGATAATTGAGCTATGTGAAAGGCCGTTTCAAATTTGTTTGAACCATGGGAATGTGTAGATTAATTTTGGTTGTAATTTGATTTGATCAAATGTTGTAAAAGAGCATAAGCTCTTCTTTACTTTAAAGTAATTTATTTTGATCAATTGTTGTAAAAGAGCATAAGCTCTTCTTTACTTTAAAGTACTCATTTTCTTGTATTATTTGATATGCATGAAAATGGAGTAGAGGGTCCAACGCCCCTAGGAACAACACGCCTTAATGTGATTAAACGCGTAACTAAAATCAATCACCATCCCTAGTCCGAGATTCAACACTAGGCTCGTGTTGAATCTAAACAAAGGTTCATAATCATCCTAAGGCCCTAAGGCAACTATATAGTCCATCAAATGAATGCAAAAGTTTATGTTAGTAGTATCATATACTCTTGCTTTAAAAACCGTTTTATAAGCATAGTGGGAGTATTATATACAACTAAATTCAATCAAATGGACCAATAGTTGTAATAGGACCAAAATTGTTTTAATAAAGATTAAAATGAATATTTGTATGTGATGAGACCTAAAACCCTCAACCAAACCATTATTAAGTTGAGAAGCGTGAGAGTGCTTTGAACACTCTTTCGTGGCCTTCCACCGTGGTAGACTCCGATCGTTTATGACTCGTACATCGGCTTCACCCTATAATGGGGGAGTACAAAGTGCGTGCTTACACTCAGGAGGAGTTCTATATACATACATGATGAAGTGAGGTAGGCAACGAGTTTAGCCAACATGATATAATTCTGAGGCTATGCTTGAACCCCTACACAAACTAGGCATGGTGGGAATGACTTAACTAAGTACAATGACGCCAATATGATATAATTCTGAGGCATCATTTTCTAGAGGCCAAATAAGATGGGTACTTGCAAGAGGTTGTTGCAAATGAGTAAGCGTACTCTCTCATTATTATTAACGCTAGCCAACATGATATAATTCTGAGGTGGGCTTGGTAATAGTGAGTCTCCCATACCCTACTAAGAGTTTCATCCAAAACTCTCGAATTCCAATGAGGGATATGGAATTTGCCAAAAATAGTGGGTGGTGCTATTTTGATTTAAAGACCCGAATCAAATGGCTTAAAATCAATCCATTTATATTCGTTATGTATTTGTTTACCAATATATTTGCAAACGCTATCCAACACTTGACAAATAAAAATCGAATGTTTTAGTTTCCGGACTTGGTACCACAATCCCAAAGAATGTCTTAAAAGGATTGCATATGTATCTAAGTAGTCTCATCCTCACAATCTTCCTAATGATAATGTATCATTGGAAGAACATGTTAGAAAAGTCTATCATGAAGAGGACAACACAAACCACCAATGCTTATTCCTTCGTTATATGAACAAAGGAACTTACGAAGATTAGCATAAAGACAAGGACACTTTTAGTGTTATTAGTTCTTCACTTACAAATCGTTGTATGAAGAAATAATGAGTTGCTTTGAACAACCCTTAGTCAATGCAAACACTAGTGCTTGTTTCTTTGTTAAATGAACAAAGAACTTAAGAAGAAAGCACAATGGCATGGACACTTTAAGTGCCATGATTCTTCACTTACAAATTGTTGTATGAAGAAATGAGAGTTGCCTTGTACAACTCTTGAAAGTTTGTAATTATGTTTAGAACATAATGGTTGGTTGACAAAAATAGTCTATAATCATGGACTTATAATGATTTTTGAATCATTGAGTGTTGAAGTGATAAACCACTTAACGAGACGGAAACTAGGCTAGGACTTCACCTTTGAGTCCCTAATCCAAATGGTTCACTAAGTTTATTGTAAGCTATATAGTGAACAATAACCACACACTCTCCAAATTGTTTGATGTGTATAACACAATTGAAATAAGTTTCAAAAGAGATAGTGGGAGTTTAGGGACTATGACTATGGTAGTCAAAGGAGAAGTCAAATGAAGAAAGCGAAATAACTCCAAGGGAACAAACTTTCTTTATGAAAGGATGGACATTGGAAGGGGTATTTGCAAGAAATGTCTTGCAAGTGTCAAGAACACACCTTTCGAAGGTGTTGTAAATTGTTCTTGAATAGTTCAAAACAGTTGGTTCTTCTACTTGAATGTTTGATTCCGTATTAGTAACTATGTTTTACAATCGTTGTAAAAGTGTGGCTAATAAGAAGTAGAAGATTAATGAGAGAAGAGAAAGTACTTCACATTCGGAACGTGAATAGAATATAGATCTCTGCGAAAGCAGATAGTACTTACTTCCTCATATGAACTACCAAAGAAATTTGAAAAACCAAAGATTGTCTTTACATTCCAATTTTAAGGAATTTAATTCCGTCACTATAGTAGAGATGGATGAATGTTTTCTTTGACAAAACATTGTTCTTTATTAATCAATGATTGGATTATAGTAATCTAATTGATTGTCTCTATAGTAGAGATGATATGGTAGTGTTAACTGTTTAGAATAAAATGATGCTTAAAACCCAAAAGGTTGCAAGGTAGTGACTAATCCCAACTAAGTTGTGATACCTCTAAAAACATAAGTTACGAGTTGGTGAAAGATGGATGCTTTGGATCGTTAGATCCGGATCCAATACCTTCTTGTTAAAATTGTATAGAGGCGAAATGTTCGAATCTTTATTCTTTTGGAAAGAAGAAAGAATCACGAAGTTTTTGAGGTTAATTCACTTAGATGTTAGTGGTACTTGTCCACAACATAATACTACTCATGTTGTATGACATTCACCGAAGATCATTCTCGGTTGGACTATAGTTTATTTTGAATAAACACAAGTCCGAATACTTTGCAAAATGTTTCAAGGAATTCAAGAAATGTAAGTTGATGAGTAAGACGTCTAAAGTATTTACATCCTTAGATTTGATCCAAGGAATGGTAACACTTTAGAATAGTTTTCTTGAAAGATATCAAGGAAAGAAGCATCATAAGATAATGGATTTCTCCATTAGGAGAAGAACGAACTTGAATAAGATTTAGTTCGTTGGATATTATCAATTACCAATATATATGATATATATGCTTCTAAGACAATATGATTGTCAATTAGAAGAACTTCCATAATTTTCATGACTCCATAGGATGTAGTTGGAAAGAAAGACAAATCTTAAGCATGTTAAGATTTGGGGTTGTGTGCTAATAAGCAATATTTGTTTGATAACAATCTTGTGGGATATCCTTAAATTAACTTTTGGATATCACTTCTATAAACAAACTAACAAATGTTGTTTTGTTGGGTAGTTCATTGTAATCCTACAATATGATTTGTCTAAGATAGAGCAATGAACGAAAGATAGAACTCAAAGAATGGGTTCTTTGAGAGACAAGATGATGATCAACAAATATAACAACCTAGTTCCTATACCACAAGCTCCAAGGTAGTCGAGAAGGATTTATAAACCGTCTCAGTTGAATGGTTTGAACTTTATGACTATGTCATAGAGTTGCACCTCTTAAATCGAAAGAAATAAGAATGAAAATCCTTATGACTACATTAAGTGTATATATGATATATACTCAAGGAAATGGTAAAGTACCATTTGACTCGAAATAATGAAACCTTCATAGCTAATTGGTAGCTTAAGGTGACTACAATCAAAGAGAATGGTTGACTTTGAAGGAACCATTTTTGACGTAGTCTTAGTTTCAATTAATTCGAAGATTGCTAGCTACAATTAAATGGTGATTCAATGTTTGGACATAATATGGGTTTCCGAAACCATTATTAAGATAGTCTTGATAATATATGTCTAAAACTATGAATCACAAGACATGTAAGTTGTAGAGATCCATCCATCATGAATCTTAAATAAGCTAGTGGGAGCCATAAGCGTCTTATGAGAGAAAGATCAAATCGTTTGATTTCTCATAAAGATGTAAATGAATCTTTTGTTTACTAGGTTTACAAAAGATTAGTGGGAGTTAATCATATTCCTAAATTTGTATATATATATATATAAATATATATATGATATATATGAGTATGTATATGATATATTAATTTTTGGAAATGGAAAGAATACTTCTTCGTTAAAGTTATGACTTTAAACATTTGTTAAAGTTATGACTTTAAACATTCTATAAAGATAGAATGTATATGGGAGACATAGTCTATATACATGGGATGGAAATCTATATTGATAGATTTTAGGATATAATTTGATTATATCAATCCCTAATAATAGACAAAAGATGCTAGGAAGTTTCTCATATGATGATAAACTTCAATTAGAAGGACAACTCTAGTGAGACTAAGAAGTTGCTCTTCTCAAAGGGAACGTACCCTTTGACTCCCAAAGAAATAATGCGTAAATAGAATCCTTTATGCATACGCAGAAAGGTGATTTATGTATTTCATATTGTATGAAAAATGTTGATATGAGTTGTACCAAGATCGGTACAAGACGATATCAATGCAAGCCCAGGATTAGAACCATGGCAACTGTCAAGTGAATCCTTAAGTATTTAAGAAATACTAAAGGATAGATTCCTCAAAGAATGAGGAAAAATTAGAGTAACGTAATGGAAGCGTAAATGTATTAGATTATGAATCTAATCCATCATTGGATGTTTCTTCATTATGAATGAAGAGATAAACAGATATCTCTTTATAATGACTAAAGAGATATTTGGATGGAAACAATAAAGTAATGACTTTAGTGTATTCCATTATGAATGCAAAATATATTGCCATATAGAAGTTTACAACAGTGTTGTTTGGATGGGAAAGTTCATTTATGAACTCTCTATTCGATTCCAACCAGAAAGTGTATCTAGTGTACTGACACTATGACACTAATGGGGCGATAGCTCAAGCCAGGGAATCAAGGTCTCATCAAGATCCGAACTCAAATGAGAGACTGAACCACATGATTGAGAATCATGTATAATGGTGACAGAAGAGATATCCATTGTCTAGGCCTACTACTCAGCCATTTATGAAATGACTACAGAAGAGATATCATCATGATGACCAAGCTGATTGGCTCTAGTGCAAGTGGGAGATTGTTGGAAATGTGCCCTAAAGCCAATCATATGATGATACTTTACGGACATTTCACATGTTAAACTAATCTAGTTTACATATAAAGGGCAAAGATTATTGTTTGAGCCGTCTCATATAAATGTTATATGCTTAAACGATAAAGTCCAAGGAATATGTGATTGGGAGAATGCAATCTAAAGAAGCTAGATTCATGAGACCATTCTTTCGTAGACACATCCTAAACGTTCCTGATCATAGGATTGCCAATTCGGCATTGACAGTCCGTTAAGATTAGTACGTACTGTGTCTTCTCTCAGGGAGAGTGACTAGTCTCGAGTCATTGATGTGTGTGACATCAAGACAAGTACGTAGGTGCTCAATAGAGAATGAGTTCACTGAACACGATCAACGAAGAGTTCTCATATTCATGTCACATGAGAACTCATGGTTGGGATAATGCAAAGTAGTCATTTGACCTAAGGCATCACAGTTGTCTTGTGGTTAAGTCCTTGATCTTTGATTATGTCAAAGTCACCCCATCGGGGTGTCTAGGGCATCGTTGGGGTTAAGCCACTTAGTCATGGAGACAAGTGAATGCGCAACAAGGGATCTCTAACCTTCAAACTGTTTGGGGGAGAATACTCTATGATATGAATAAAATCTCTGGCCAGAGTATGAATGAGATTTAGGAATGCGTTCCAAATCACATTCAAGGTAATCATATAAGCAAACGAATCACATTGGATAGTAGACATGAATAAATAAACTATCAAACCAAACAATGTGGTCAAGAGTATTAGATTAGAGAAAGACCGTATTGCATTTGTAATCCTAAACTGAATAGGTTCTCCACCTCTTCTGATTAGCTTGGGTAACCATGATATGCTGCTAGGTGTCACTCATGGTTTGTGGAAGCCCTAAACGTGTGTAATCACTAAAGGGAGAATTGAAAGTAAGTTTCAATTCACAATCGATGTAAAATGGTTTTAATCGCCCACTGCCTCGCTAAAAGGAACCTAATGGATCGTACACCATTCAAGGTGGAGATTGAAGAAACAATGGAGATGAGTAAGAATAATTAAATGGTTTAATTATTTATGGCAAGGATTAATTAATATGTTAATTAATCAAACGAATAAGTTCGTTAAAGACCACGAGTTAGTTTTGGGCCTCAAGGCCCAATGGGCTTCGAACGTCAAGTCCATTGACTTAAGTTGTATGACAACTTAATTCACAAAGGCCCAAAAGCCCAAACAAAACCCCATGGCCGGCCATTTAGAGAAAGGGTAGTGAACTTGCTTTAATTACAAGTTTGCCACTCAAATGAATAAAGGTATAAATATGACTTTATAGCCAAAATTCAATTAGGGTTTCTTTTAGAGAAAATTGGTGAGAACTTGTCTCTCATTTTCTCTCTAAAGAGGCCTGCCCCTTGGAGGGTGTATCTAGCCATACTAACTACTCCAAAGTCACTCATTTCTTCTCCAATCTAACCTTGGTGAAGATACTTAGAGGTTCTCAATTTTGGGAACTTGGAGAAACCTTTTCATCCATCCAAATCCATAGATTTAAGATGCAAGGAATGAAGGCCCTCTCTTTGGGTGATTAGCCTTTGCTTATGCAAAGAGGAATCTACAAAGGTATATATTTCTCAACTCACTTTGATTTGAGTTGAGTCTTGGTTCACCAATCTACTAGGCTTTGAATTTCATTGGTTAATGTTTTGTTTTTGAATGCATGCCAGCATGATTCCGCCTTTTAAATGTTAATTTCATGCTATAGATGTTATTCAAATGAACATGTTTTTCACAAATCTTCCTTCAGCCATTAGCCTAGGTTTGAAGTGGAGCCAACATGAGAACACACAAGTTTGGAATGACGAAAGTAGGTCCAGTTTTTGGACTTTTAAAAGGTATAAAATAGTTATACTCTTCATAAGCTTCATTTCCATATAAAGTACATAACAAATGGTTGAGAAATGAAGAAGATATGAAGTTTTAAAATTTTTCAAGAATCCGGTGAAAAATCTCCAGTTTTTGGCAAACCAGACGGCGACGGCGGCGGAGAAGAAACATAATATTCCGTTAAAGTTAACGAAATATTCTGATGCCGTTAGGTAACGCCGTTACGAAATATTCTGATTCCGTTAGGTAACGCCGTTACGAAATATTCCTCTGTCATCTGCCAGCATGTCAGGCGCGTGGCTTATGTATGGACGCATGTGTGGCCGCGACCTGGTTGTGCGTGGCAGCGTGTGAGGGTGCGTCCGGCCTCCGGGCCGCGCATGCTTGACGTGTAAGGGTCCGTGATGTCGAGTAGAATGTTTTTGTACATTTAAACCTTCTGTTTGAGCAAACTATGAGGGATTTTCCTAGCCTTTTAGTGTATGTCCTAATTAATTAATTAGTAAAGTTATTTGACATATAGGTGAGACTTACCTCGAGGAGGTAAGAGGACAAACAAGGCTAGGAGGCTACGATCCATCGACGTATTGGTGAGTGGACATTTGTTTTTATATATAATATATAAAGTTTTATAGTTTCCACAAGTGTTTTGATTAATTTTATGCCTATCGTGCCATGTTTTATTTAATTTTAAAAATGCCATTATATTGTTGAGATTATAAATTGTCATGGCATATTCATATATATATATATATATATATATATAATACTTGCTCATCATGCATGCTTACACCGGTGTAGTACTCGCCCAGGCCAGGGCTAGACTTCACGTGTATGTTCACATCGCACCGCATGTTCACCTTGGATCCATTGTAGGTGCTAGTCTCGTCGTATAGGTTGCAATACGCAACTCCGACTCGTATGTGATGCACCTAGCGCCAGTCTTCATATGATTGTAGTACTAGAGCGCGTATATTATGATTACACCCAGTCATGTTCATGGCAGAACTGATCTGCATGAGCTCGTGTGTTGGCATAGGTTGATGAGCACCTGATTTTATTATGCTACTGTTGAGATATTGTGATTTGGTGTATTTCTAGATTTATTGTTGATATACAGTTGATTTCATACTTATATGTAGCATTATTTTCTGGAAACTATACATGTTTTACGGCGAGGGGTTAGTATGTTCAGAAAATAAATGTGTTTTATAAACCTTTGTTTTTGCCCACTCACCCTTCCGTTTTTCGCCCTTACCATGGCTTAGATAGCTGAATTCTCTATGGCATACGAGGAATATCTGGCAGTTCTGACATATCCATAAATAAATGTAGGAGGCTTTTCCCGGTTGTGTATTAAGTACTTGAACTAGTTTCGATTGCACTACTTTTGTTGTACTGTCATCTATGCTCTGTACAATTGTGTTTTATGGGTTTTTCCCACTACTGCGCACTTTCTACCTTAGATTAAATAAATGTTAGTTTTGGTTTAAATTTATCCATATTTTTATGCTTCACTTTCCTTTTTGGTTAGTTCACCTTCGAGTGTCAGCCAACATGCCTCGACTCCGGTCAGGGTGTGTCAGTTTGGTATCAAAGTATAGGTTTAGCAGTCCTGCATCCTCTTATGTGTTATAAGTCCTAATAATTTTTTATCTCTTATGTCAGAATCATGCCACCTTATAGAGCACCACCTGTCATTTCTGAGACTAATTTTCCAGATTTCAGGGAACTCGGTGAGGCTATCACCAGAGCCATTCAGTCGACACTTCGTCCTCCCCAAAGGACTAAGTTAAAGATCGTATCCCATCTTCAGATAAATAATTTCTTTGCCAACGAGGGACCCGAGAAATCTGAGGCTTAGATCGACTATGTTGACAGGACTTTTCGCGTTATGTAGCGACAAGGGAATCTTCCAGCAGAGAGATGGGTCGAGGCAGCGACTTGGTTCTTTCGTCTAGGAGCGGAATCATGGTAGGCTCAGGAGTCACGCCCGTTGTCTGCTCAAGATGCCATGAATTGGGATGCTTTCAGGCGTCTATTTGAGGCTATATTCACACCTCTAGAATACAAGGATCGGAAGAGAAACAAATTCATAGAGTTGAAGCAAGGTAAACTGTCAGTCACAAAGTGCCACCGAAAGTTCACTGACTTATCCAGTTATTGTTCCTCCATCGTTGAGAATCCCAAAAAGATGCTCCGTTATTTTAAGAAGGGGACTCGCAAGCGACTGTGTTCTTTGGCGACTTTTACTCCATGCTCTACCTACCAATAATTCTTTGAGGTTCTGCTTCATGTTGAAGATTTCGAGAATGGTCTTGATGATGACGATGATGAAGAGGATAATAGTAATAACCAAAAGAATAATAACAGGGGGAATCATCCTTTCGTCCTCGAAAGACTTAGAATTTCAAGAGAAGCGGTAACAGTTCTGGATCGTCAAATGGTGGTTCAAGTTCCAATACCCCTTGAAGGGGTGGCAAGTCCACTAGCAGTTCACGTTTTCAAAGTCAAAGGGACCCTAGCAATTCTGGTGCTCAGTTCTGCCACAGGTGCAATAGGCGTTATTATGGTGAATGTAAGAAGGGAAGTAGTGGATGCTGCACATGCGATTAGATGGGGCACATAGCTAATCAATGCCCTTAGAATCAGAAAACTCAACCTCCTACTCTACCACTTGTAGTTCATCTCCAACAGATTCCAGGTTCAGGTCTGTTTTGGTGGTGCTTTCCATTACCAGGGTGACATATCCCACTACCAGGGCGAATATCCGCAGTACTAAGGGGTTATACGCCGTATCAGGGCAGCGGAGAGCAGTGGTATGCTGGAAGACAATACCAGAATCTTGATGTAGCTTCTAGCAGTGGCGGCTCGGCCATGAAGACTAATCAAACCAATCAGGGTCGAGGCAATCAAGGACGTGGCAATCAGAATCAAGGAAACATGGGTCGTGGATGCAGACAACAAATGCAGGGTCACATCAACAACATCACCATGTAGGATGCTCAGAGTAATCCTGATTTGATCATAAGTATGTTGAATGTTCTTGGCCATTTTGTTAGAATTTTAATTGACTCGAGTGCTACTCATTTGGTTATTTCCTATATGTTTGCTCAAAAGACTCAACCTCACCCCACTCCCCTCGGTTATGAGTTGGAGTTGTCGATGCCTAGAGGTGAAATTTGTTATGTTAGTTGGAAGTATCGAGGATGTCCCGTTCTTATTGAAGATTATGTAATGCCAACTAATCTTGTTCCCTTGGACATCGTTGATTTCGATGTTATCTTGGGCATGGATTGGTTAAATTACAATCGTGCCATGTTGAATTGTAACCAGAAAATTGTTACCTTCCATCGATTGGGCCTGCCTATTGTAACTTTTCTCGGCAAAGGTAGTGGTTTAAAACACGGAGTTATCTCTGCCATGAGGGCGAAGCGGATGTTGAGGAAGGATTGTCAAGGCTACTTAGCTCATATAATGATGACTGAGGAGACTCCTGCACATGTTGAAGACGTTCGGGTAGTCAGACATTTTCCTGATGTTTTTCCTGTCGATTTACTTGGCCTACCATCGGATCGTGAAGTGGAGCTCACCATCGACCTAATTCCAGGTACCGACCCTATTTCTCTAACTCCTTATCATATGGCTAAGTGAATTAAAAACTCAGTCCTGTTCATGGCAAAACTTATCTGCATGAGCTCATGTGCTACCATAGGTTGATGAGCACCAGATTTTATTATGCTACTGTTGAGATATTGTGATTTGGCGTATTTCTGGATTTATTGTTGATTTACAGTTGATTTCATACTTATATGTAGTATGATTTTTTGGAAACTATACATGTTTTACTGGGAGGATTTAGTATGTTTATAAAATAAATGTGTTTTAAAAACCTTTGTTTTTGCCCATTCACCCTTCTGTTTTTTGCCCCTCCAGGACTTAGATAACTGAATTCTCTGTAGCATACAAGGAATCTTTGGCGGTTCTGACATATCCATAAATAAATGTAGGGGGCTTTTCCCGGTTGTGTATTAAGTACTTTAACTTGTTTCGACTGAACTACTTTTGTGGTACTGTCATCTATGCTCTGAACATTTGTGTTTTATGGGTTCTTCCCACTACTGCGCACTCTCTACCTTAGATTAAATAAATGTTAGTTTTGGTTTAAATTTATCCATATTTTTATGCTTCACTTTCCTTTTTGGTTACGTCACCTCCGGGTGTCGACCAGCATGCCTCGACTCTGGTTGGGGTGTGTCAATACTAATGATAAAATAATCTTTAGCAAACAAAAATAGCAGAAAAATGATAAACAAATCTTTAGTAAAATTATATATTTCTATCCTTTAAAAATCAAAATGGCTTCATCTAAAATCAAATGTACCTAAAGCATATTGGTACGTTTAAATCAAACGCACTATAAAGACACAAATCTACCAATATCATAGTTGTTTAAGAAAGCCTAAAGCGTTTTGGTACGTTTAAAATCAAACGTACCACACATACACTCATGTACCGATAACATTGGTTTTTTATTTTATTTTTTTAATTTAACATATCTAGGCTTCACAATTCATGGAAGAGTTATAATTTGCTTTATATTAGTACTAAGATATATCAACCATGTCTTTGTAATAATACAGAGAGTTGTAATTGTGAGTCAGAAGTCAGCATAGCGCTAGCCAGGATCAATATGAGAGATTTCCAACCAAGGCATTTCAGTTATAAGCATAAGGGAAAACATAATGAAGTAGAAGTTACCCCAACTTTGTAAACAGATTTTGGTGATGTTGATATAATAGCTCATGACAGTAAGAAATGTTCCCTGCTAAGCTTAAACTAGTAAGAAAAGATAATTTAGAAGTATGGAAAGAAACATGCATAAGTTTCATCTGTAGTCCTCCTGAATAATATAAACACATGCACAAGGAAGAGGTAAGGCATATAACTATAATAAATGAAGAATCTTTCAAATTATTCTCTGTATCAGCCCACATGTGGATTCCTACACAAAAGCACATTTTGCGATATCGTGGAAGCTAGATTCTATCGTTAGAAGAGTTTGAAGTATTAAGATGTTTAAATACAACAAATCAAATATTTGCAATCAACCTTACTGAAAATCACAAAATGCCAAACCAGAAACTGCAATAACTTATTTCAAGATAAAGGAAGATAGTGAGGGACAAGCGGAACTGGAACAAGGAGATGAACGGTATTATTGGAATAATATGACCGAAGAAGAGCTGCACAACCTAGAAAAAATGATGGAAGCTTAGACCGTTTGACAATTACAAGCAAAAGATGAAAAAGAAGCACAGTAAGGCAATCGTAAAACAATATATCATTGTAGCATAATGCAAAGTTCTATACAAGAATTAAAGTATGAGACAAAAATGTAAACATTATTGTAGAACCCGACATGATGATGAAATATTAGCATAAGAGTAAACAAAACAAAAGAAATGACCTATTTCGTACATTTCATACCAAATATGTCTTTATGATTAAGAAATGTACTAGAAATGGATTTTTCATGAAACCTCCTTTTAATTAACCCATTGAACACTTGGGTTTAGCCAACCATATTGTTTAGAGCAGTGTGTAATGATCCGAACCATCTATTTTTCAAGTTGCACCTCATAGATTATTCTTATAAAATATTAGCCAAATCAAAAATATTTAAGGCATCTAATTGGGTGTTGCCCTTGCACCAAGATGTGGGTTCGAACCCCATCAACTACCTAATCTAACATTTATTCTAACAAATCTATCATTTGACAAAAAAAAAAAAAATTGAGTTCAAAGAAATTGACGAACACTTTATTCTATAAGAAACATTGAAATTTTATCGTAATAATTAAATAGACAAATGGTTTTAGCTTGAATTGAGTTTTTGCAAGAATAATCTATAAATCAAGACTAATAAAATGAATGGTTCGGATTGTTGAAGTTTGGAGTGGATCCCACAACTAATTCCCATTTAAAAAAAAAAAAAACATTGGATTCCATCTTTAAAGGGTCTATATATATGAGTGTATATATATACTACATTAAATGTATGGTAAGGAAACTTTAACTGGGATGAAGAATCTAATCCGAAGGGGATTTTCCCCCAACCCCATATCCGACGCGGCGGTCCCCTGTCATTTCTTGTAGCAGGAGGATCTTTGTGTGTCTTCACGCCCGTCACTATATGGAGTATCCGACCTGATCTGCGAGCATGTGACCCAATCTTTGTCCGTCTGAAAGCTACAAGATCACTCGTGAACCATTATTTGTTAATATGCATACACATAAATTAATGCACCTCCTTTCAGTTTCAGTTGTGAATCCTTCTCAACCAGCCTCACGAGAAAGCATAGGTTGTCGTGACTCATCATTTGAATATGTCACTCGAATATGCATGCATGTTTTAAACATGGTGTGGAAATTTCATTTGAATATGTTTACTCGAATATTGCAAATAAAGTAGTGGGAATTTTCTCAATGACACTCTTTGGCTTCTTATATGTGAAATGACGATACGACATCATAAGTGAATTTATTCATTGTTTTATTTTTTACAGAAGCAATAAAGAATTTCATTTGTTAAAACAAACATATACAAGGTGTTATATACGTACATTTTTCCTGTAACCAATCTCTTGATATAGAGATAGATTCACACAAATTTGAAAATAAGGAAACCCTTCCACAACAAGAACCATCAGCCAGTTGTACAGATGTGCCATAAAGATGGCAAACACATAGACCTAGTGTAGAGCAAAAAATAATTCCAAAATTCTAAGAGGCGACATGTGGACTTTCAGCCCAAAAAGACAAAACTACCCTTATTAAATGAGCAGGCATCCCACGCACAGCTCAGCATCCTAGGACATGTAAGCTGTAGACTACGACTATTCAGAGCTCCACTGCCCGTGGAAAATGTCAAAGGTATTTAATAATAGGATTATCCCTAAATCCTATTATTAATACACTCCCAATTGAAGACAAACCCTATCAAGTAAGTAATCCCAATTATATTTAATTAAGGATAATTACCTTAATTTCCAAGATATTATTTACACAATATCTTAGGAATATTCTCACCAAAATCAACCTTAATGGCCAACCACCACTTCTATAAATACCCCTATTTCTCCACAAAAAATGGTACGTCTTTTCTACATACAGAAAAACCCTAAATGTGGATGCAAATTTCCGCTGTCTTCTCTTTTGACGAAAATGCACTTGCAAAATAATAACACCTAAGATCAAGGCCAAGAGCCTAACGCGCCCACGATGAATGGGAGGGGGGGGCTTTGGCCGAAGAATCTCCAATGCCAAAGTTAGAATTTGAGAGACAAAGTGTTTAGGGGATTTTTGGGAGAGAATCAACTTGGCTTTTTGGAGAAAAATGGGATTATTTATAGGAGAGTGGCCGGCCTTATTTGGAGAATAGGGACCGACCACTTATGGTGGTATTATGAGTTTATTGCAAGATATTATGTGAAATAATATCTTGCAATTAACTTGGTAATCAATCCTAATTTAAATGGGATAATTGGGAGTTACCTTTTGAGTGATGATTTGATGAGGAGTGATGAGAGTGTTTTGAATAAATACTATTTTGATCACCTTTGATTCTTCCTTGATTGAGTCGTTATTGTCCGTTGCATGCGCGTGGGAATCCAGGTGTCCCTTGAGGGTAATTTTGTCTTTTTAACCCAAAAGTTCACTTGTCACCTCCATAATTTTCTTGATTATTTTTTGCTCCACAAATGCCCCCACACCTATTGGGCTGCTCACAGGAAAGGGCATCAGGTGTAGAGATCTTCCCTTGCTGAAACATAATATTGTTTCCTATTTTGACGTAGATTCCCTCATTAATTGGAAATTAGATCCTTCTAAGAAAGGGAAATAAATTACTTCTAAAGTCTATTTAAGTCTACCTTAAGTAGATGATTAAATCAACTTTAGAGAGCAATTTATTCTACCCTACAAGAGAGAGAAAGCTAGAGGATATTTGTTCCCCCTCCCCTAGCAATCTTCTACCCTTGCCCATGCAAAAGACCATTTTTCATTGCTTTCTTCAGCTTCATGCTACACTAAGGTAAGAAAAAGTTAATTTTCCTTGTCTTCTTAATTTTTGGGAGCCTTGGGGCTTGAAATTTTGCTCCATGGGGTCGAGAATGTGTCAAAAAACTGTTGGAAAGGCCTCGGCATGGCTGCTGTCGGCTTGGTGCAACGGCGGCTCGGCGTAGGCCGAGGTTCAGGTGTAGAGGCATGGGCCGCAGGGCTAGGCCTGGCATGGGTCAAGTGTGTGAGGCACTAGGGTGTTGAATTTAGGGCTTTGGGCTTGGGCCCGTGCAAGGAAGGTGAGAGAGAGGGAGGAGCGGGCGCGGCTTTGTTGGTCTTCTCCGGCCTTAGGTCGCGGCTTGGTCCTTGGGCCGTGGGGCCTGGCGCGCTGATTTTTTATTTTTATTTTTTTTGTAGTCGTCTAACGATTCTTCCTTACGTCTTTGTAGAATTTCTTCAAGCATGTCTTCTTCAAGCCACAAAGGTGATGTGGTGTACCGTTGTTTATCTCAAGGCGGGTCTTTGAGTAAGGTGGACTACTTCAAGGCTGCTCACTTCAAAATTAGCTTCAATAACTCGTTTAGAGACTTTCTCAAGGCATATAAGCATGCCATTCAGTTGGGGGTGCGTGTGAAGCGTCTCAAGAAAGGTAGCAGTCGTGAGCCATATAGTGGGGCTTGGAGAGCTATCAAGTTTCACCCTCACTACTTCGGGTTGGGATTTACTTTTCCCATGCCGTGCTTTTTCCAAGAAGTGTTTTGCTCCATGAAGTGTGCCCCTACTCAATGTTCCCCAAATATGGTCCGTGTGATGGTTAGATTATTCAATCTAAGCTAATTCTTCGACTTGGATTTGATTGTCAACAAATTCTGGTACTTCTTTGACATAGTCTACATTGAAGGAGTTAGGCAGCTACAATCCCACCATAGGCTCTTCGATCATTCGAGCAAGGGAGATCATGACTGGGCCAAGGATAAGTGGAGAGTGGGAGTCTGATTCTTCCCCTCAGCTGCATGTTTTGACGATTTTCATCATCGGTAAGTAGGCTGCTTTGTACTTTTTGCTGAGCTACTATCTGATTTATTGATTTTCCTCATTTGCTTATGTAGATTTGGAATTCAGCTCAACTCCCAAGACTTCTCCAAATATAAAGAAGTTGCATGTTGCTCTAGGTATCGCTTATGAGTACCATGAATGGCGTTGACTGCTTAGTCCTCTTCGTCGGGAGAAAGGTGGGCTACCCCCGAGAGAGGAGATAAAGAGGATCAAGGTGGAGGCATTGGCTCATTCGATTGTTTTCGTAGAGCCTGCTATGAATGAAGGTGGAAAGAAGAGATCATCCACACCTACTCAAGAGATGCCGGCTGAGAAAAAGTTGAAGACTTCCTTCATTGCCCGCGATGGTCCGCCTGCTGCCAATAGGTGGGGTTGATTTGACTTCTTCTAAGGGGAAGAAAGATGGGGTTACTAAATCTAAGTTGGTGATGCCTGCCATGCCAAAGGTGGCTAGTACTATTGCTGATAGGATTGCTCAGCATAGAGGTTCGGTCGTGCCCCCAATGCTGAAATTTATGCTAAGACGTCTGTCAGGAGCTAAGTTTGGTTCACCTTTGGAGAGGCTTGCCATTATGAAGAGCGATAAGGTGGACTCAGTTGCTAAAGTGGCACCAAAGCCCACTCCTCTTGCTGTTGAGACTGATTCGCCTACTGAGAAAGAAGAGACTGCTCGTGTGAGTAGTTGTGAGAAATCCACCAAGCCTGTTTCTTGGGAGGCTGCTGAGATTTGTGCACTCTTGAAACTAGATCTTCTTGAAGACATGGATGCGTGTGATAAGTTTATTGATGGCGTTAGGAAGGTTGTTTGCCCAAGTTCCTTTTCGAAGCATATAACCGAATATAGAAGGATTGCTCTGCTTGCTATGATGCAAAAACAACGATTTCGGCAGTCGAGTCTATGCTCCCTGACCAAGAGGATACTTTGGCTGGCAAGTGAAGGAAAATTTTTGTCCTAGCTAAGAACATTTGAACACATAAGCAAACTAATAACACTTTAAAGTAGGCATGCATTAAAATACAATTCTAAAACCCACGACTTTCAAAGCCTAGTGAATGGTGAACCACAAGACTCTTTAACACCATTAAAGAGAAGAAAGGATTTTGAGATTCATTACCCTTGAAGCTCATCCTTGTTTACATAAGGGATTCACCCAAGTGGAGGGCCTTCAAGTCACCTCCTAGCTCCTTAGATCTTCCTTGTGTTTTTCTTTCTTTTGATACTCATTTGCTCCTTGAGGATGTGAGGAAATGATCTCCAAGAACACCAAAGATTTAGTGTCTCTAAGTCTCCACACCAAGGATGAGGTGTGAAGATGAAATGGATGACTTGGAGGAAGAAATATTGCTAGCTATCCTTCCCCTAAGTGGCCGGCCTCTATGGAGAAAAAGAGAGAAAAAGTTTCTCTTCTTTGCCTCAAGAAAACCCTAGTGAGTAAAAGCTATAAAGATGACTTTATACCACCTCACCTGTGAGTGGCAAACTTGCAATTAATCCAAGTTTGCATCCACTCACCTTTATGGCCGGCCTTGACTTTGTTATTGGGGTAATTGCCCATTTTGTTTTAGTTGTCATACAACTTAAACATAATGGGCCTTGTTGACCAAAACTATTTTGGGCCCCCGAGACCCGAAACTAAATTGAAAGCCCAATATGAACCTTTTGTATAATTAATTGACTAATTAATTAATCTTGACCATTCTCAATTAAACCATTTAATTGTTTATCCATCTCATTTATATTTCTTCACTTTCATCCTTACTCGGTGTACGATCCATTAGGTTCCAATTAGCGAGGTAGTGGGCGATTGTTACTCTTAATGATCGATTGTGAATTGAAACCACATTTCAATTCTCCATTTGATGAAGATTAGTGTTTGCTAATATTCAGGGCTTCCACAAACCATGAGTGACACCTAGCAGTATGTCATGGCTACCCAAGCTAAGTAGAAGTGGTTGGAGACCCTATCCAGTTACAATTACAATGCAATACAGTCATTCTCTAATACAATACTCTTAATCACATTGTTTGAGTGATAGTTTGTTGCATGTTTACTATGCAATGTGATACTTCTCTATATGATTTGGAACAAACTTCCTAAGTCATATTCGTATGTTTTGGCCAAAAACTTCGAATCATATCTCAGAGTATTGTCCCTCCGCCATGGAAGGTTAGAGATCCCTTGTTGTGCATTCATATGCCTACATGACTAGATAGCTTGACCCCAACAATGTCATGGACACTCACAATGGAATGCCTTTAACATGATCAAAGATCAAGGACCCAACCATTAGACATCTATGATGCCTCCGGTCAAAAGACTACTTTGCATATTGCAACTTAAGAGTCCTTACATGACATGTATGTTCGAACTCCTTTTTTATCGTTGTTTTGTGTACTCGATTACCTTTTGAGCACCTATGTGTTTGTCTCAGTGTCCAACACTAAATGACTTGAGACTAGTCATACTCACACTTGAGTTAACATAACACATACTAACCTTAGCGGATTGTCAATGCCCAATTGGCAATCTTATGGCTAGGAACATTTTAGGAATGAACATAAGAGAAAGGTCTCGTTAATCTAACTTACTTAGATCACTTCTCTCTTAGATTAAGTACATTCCTTGGATTCCCTTATTGCTTAAACACATAATACAATAAATATTGATTAACAATAAGATTTGCCCTTCATTAAACATATAATAGTTTAACTCAATAAGTATTCCAAAAGCTATTACATCAATTGAGTGGCTTTACGGGCATACTTCCAACAATCTCCCACTTGCACTCAAAGCCACCTTCCATATGGCGGTCAGGTTGGATTTGAGACATTGGCTACGTTAGTGGATCTGCTATGTTATCGGCTGAGGCAACCTTGAGGATGTTAACTTTCCCCTCGGCAGCATATCTTCTAATGATATTAAAGGGTTTGTCAAAATGCTTGTTCTTTTTATAAGCCCTGGGTTCTTTGGCTTGAGCTATCACCGCATTATTATCACAGTACAAAGTTACTGGTGATGTAATGGTTGGAAGCACTCCAAGTTCAGTAATGAACTTCTTCATCCATAACACTTATTTGCAATTGCATCTTGTTTCTTGCTTTTCTAGCTGACAGGCCCACCATTCAGAGTGAACACATATCCAGAGTTGGAACTTCTATTATCGATGTCAGATTGGAAATCTGCGTCTATATAGGCTTCCACTCGCAACTCTGTCGCTCCTCCATAAACGAGGAACATGTCTTTAGTTCTTCTTAAGTACTTAAGGATCGTCTTGATAGCTGCCCAGTGTTTTGATCTTGGGTTAGATTGATATCGACTAGTAATGCTCACAGCGCGATATTAGGCCTTGTGCATATCATGCCATACATGAGACTTCCTATGGCGGAAGCATAAGGAATAGCACTCATATGTCGTATTTCTTCAGAAGTCTTAGGTCCCATGGATTTAGAAAGGTGAATTCCATGTCTCATAGGAAGAAAACCTTTCTTAGACTGTTCCATCTGGAACCTACGTAGCACCTTATCTATGTACATAGATTGGGATAATCCAATTAATTTTCTAGATCTATCATGATAGAGCTTTATCCCAATTAATTTTCTAGATCTATCATGATATAGCAAGCAAAATACGAATGGACTTAATCATGGCTACATAAGAGAAGGTTTCTTCATAATCAATCCCTTCTCGTTGCCTGTAACCCTTGGCTACTAGTTTAGCCTTATAAGTCTCCACGTTCCCATCAACGTCTATCTTCCTCTTGAAGACCTATTTGTTTCTAACAGGTACTATACCTTATGGAGGGTTTACAAGAGTCCAGACCTGATTTTGATAAATGGAATCCATCTCGGATTTCATGGCCTCTTACCATCTCTTTGAATCAATGTCGGACATTGCTTCACTGTAATCTCTAGGGTATTCCTTTGTGTCATTGTCACCAAGAAGGTGCAATTCCCCAAAGTCATTATCCAAGCCATACCTCTTAGGTGGCTTACTGACCCGTTCAGATCTACGTGAAGCTAGGGGTTTAGGAACAGGGTTGTCAACTTGTCGAGTGCTTGTTTCTGGTTCATTATTAATCTCATTAATTTCCATCGTTTTACTTGTAGTTCCTTTAAGAACAAATTCATCTTCTAGAAACTTAGAAGTTATGGCGACAAAGACTTTCTGGTCGTCAGGATGGTAGAACTCATATCTCATAGTTTCTCTAGGATATCCCACAAAATAGCACCTAATTGATCTCACTTCAAGCTTAGTAGGTTCAAGCTTCTTGACATATGCTTCACAACCCCAAATCTTAATATGATTAAGACTTGGCTTTCTGCCATGCCATATCTCATAGGGCGTATGTGAAACTGACTTGGAAGGTACTCTATTAAGCAAGTAAGCTGATGTTTATAGAGCGTATCCCCAGAATGTTACTAGTAGATCAGCAGAACTCATCATAGAATGAACCATGTTCATCAAGGTTCGATTTCTCCTTTCAGAAACTGCATTAAGTTGTAGAGTTCCTGGTGGAGTCCACTGTGATATTATTCCACACTTTTTGAGATAATCTAGGAACTCGTTACTTAGATACTCTCCCCCTCGATTTGATCTTAGGATCTTTATTTGTTTCCCAGTTTGCTTCTCAACTTCATTCTTGAATTCTTTGAACTTTTCAAAGGATTCTGACTTGTACTTCATAAGATACACATAGCCAAACCGAGAGGGATCATCGATGAATGTGATATAGTAGGATAAGCCTCCTCTCGACGTAGTAAACATTGGTCCACATACGTCAGTGTGGATTAACCCTAGAATTTCAGTGGAACGCTATCCCTTCCCAGTGAATGGAGATTTGGTCCTCTTCCCTTTCAAGCAACATTCACAAATACCTATTTGGTCATTAGCTAATGGGCAGAAATATCCGTCTTTCGACATCTTGCAAATCTTATCAAGGTTCACATGTCCAAGTTTAAGATGCCACATATTTTCTTGGTTAACTTCTTCTCTAGCCCTTTTGGGTTTTGAGGTATTTCCGCTTTCAATACGGTGCATTCCACTACTTGCCTCTAGGTGAAAAAGTCCCTCTATCATATTACCATGAGAGATAATACGACCGTTCAAGTATAAAGTGCAACTCATTTTGTCAAACAATACTGAGTGCCGATCTCGTAAAAGCATAGAGATAGAAATCAAATTCTTTATACATGAAGGAAAATATAAACAAGTTTTAAGTTCCAAGACTTCCCCAGATGGTAGTTTAACCATGTAAGTGCCTACTGCTTTTGCAGAGATCCTAGTGTCATCCCTAACTCGCACAATCATCTCCTCATTACGCAGTGTCCTGCTCCCTGTTAAACCCTGCAACGAATTGCAGATATGTTGACTAGCGCCTAAATCAAATATCCAGGAATTGGAGCTTATTGTAAAAGCACTCTCTATGACAGAAATAGCCCCTTCAAAAGTTCTTGTCATAAGGCTCGCAATGCGCACCCTGTATTTCTTCTTCCAACGTTCATCCTTTCCACAATGAAAACATGTTCCTTTGGATTTTATTGCCTTCTTCTTATGCAAGCTTTTCCTTGTGATTGCATTCTCACTCCCACTGTCCATTTTGAAACCTTGTTCAAACTTACAACACATGTCAATCATCTGAGAAAGAGTACGATAAAATCTATTCACTTCATAGTTTACTATATACTTAGTAAAATCATCCGAGATAGATGCTAGGAAAAAGTCTTGGGCCATTTTCCCATCGATGGAAGTTCTTAGACTCTCAAGATCTTGAAAGATCATTTCCATCTTTTGTCCATGTTTTTGGACCGATGTCCCCTTTGCCATTTTGGCATTCAATAGACTACAAACATTTGAAAATCATACATTACTTGTCTCAATGTCATGCATCTTATGCAAACTATCAACCATGGCACATGAAGTGTCCATGTGCTTATGTAACTTCTTAAGTTCCTCACTTAGTGAAGTGAGGATTAAGCATTTGGCTTGTAAGTCATCCTCTAAGTGTCTAGTATAATTTTGACACTCCTCATTTGAAGCTAGTTTCATAGGAGGTACATGAGGAGAGGATTGCTTGAGCACATACAATATGTCATTCACCTTTGAGACATTCTCAATGTGATGATACCAAGCAAGGAAATGTTGGACCCTAAGGCCCCTTTTGTCAAGTATAATGGTAGGAGTAATTTTAGTCATGTCGTTAACTACATAACATAACAAAAATCATATTAGATTGTTGATTTTAAAACTATTTGATTGGGTCTTAAATCAAATAGTACCACCCACTATTTTTGGCAAATTCCACATCCCTCAATGGAATCCGAGAGTTATGTTGAACTCTTAGCGGGGTATGGGAGGCTCACCATTATCAAGCCCACCTCACAAGGATATGATGTTGGTTAGCAACAATAATGATGAGAGAATAACGCTTTAGTCATTTACAACTCTTGTAATTACCCATCTCGTTTGGCCTCTAGAGAATGATGCCTCACAATGATATGATGTCGGCACCATTGCACTTAGTTAAGTGATTCCCACCATGCTAGTTCGTGTAGGGGTTCAAGAATAGCCTCACAAAGATATGATGTTGGCCATCCTCAATGCCTACCTCACCACATCATGTATGCATGATAGGAGCATATTTATGCGACTTAGTTAGCTTGTTCTTGTGCATTTGTGTTGTTATTTCTTAGTTAATTATGTATTTTAAGCTATTTTCGTGTGTTTGTAGGTCATAATAACAAAGTTGGCAAGAAAGTGCATTTTGGAGCATTTTTGGGCCAAGATTGGATAGTGCAAGCATGGAGACATGAGGATGGACGTTTTTGATGATTAGAAGGCTAGAAATCAGCATGTGTGTGTGCAAGTGTGTTGACCTACAACTAGAAACATCCATCCACTACACCCATTACATCCACTCAACTACAAACATCCATCCACTACACCCATTACATCCACTAATTACCAAACACTCATCCACTACACCCATTACATCCACTCATTACCAAACATCCACCCACTACACCTATTACATCCACTCATTACCACAACACTCATCCACTACACCCATTACATCCACTCATTACCACAACACTCACCCACTACACCCATTACATCCACTCATTACCAAACATCCACCCACTACACCCATTACATCCACTCATTACAACTCCATACACTCCTCTCCCTAGCCTATAAATACATCCACCCTTCACCATAACTAGGGAGATTTTTCCATCAACACAATCCACCCTTCACCATAACTCAACTATATCCATCCACCACCATAATTAACCATTCACCTCCATCCAACCTAAATCAAACACATTCAGCCATTCCCTTCCATATATCCATACACATCCTTAGACACTTGTGCCGCAACAAGGTGGTGAAAAAATAGGTCCTTGGTGTTTCAAGCTTGAAGATTGGAGCGTTTTAGGTGTACTTCGTTCTTGCTTTCAATGTCTACTTTGTTATTTTCTGATTTTGTTGCAATTATGAGTAGCTAAACCCATATTTAGTTAGGGGGAATTCGAAACCATGTTCATGCTTGCAATATGATTTGATTACTTTCAGTTGTGATTCATAAGTTGTGAATTCAAATTACTTATCCATTTGAATTAAAACTGACTTGTGTGTGTTGGTTGAGAGTGCACGCTTAATTTTCATGCATAAATCTGATGCTAGGATATAAGGGAGTTTCACCTAATCGTTATGAACTTATATTCACAAGTAGTAAAGGTTGCTCGTCACAACCGTGTTAAGTAAATTCTTGGCATAAGTTTCATGCAATTCATAGTTACAAGTGTTTCGTCAATGCTTATGATTTTCATAGAACTTAATGATTCTTGCTTGTATCTCTATTATGCAATTCATGTAGGGAACTTGTGGGGAATGCTTTGGGTTGTTGTATGCAATCATCCAATTCAATGAAATTAGGAAAATCTGAGGGTTAATTTAAGCGTACCTAATTAATCTGGGGCGTTGAGAATTCATGGTTTATTGAAAAGCAACTGGAAATCGTTTTGTATGCAAGTGTGTCGTATGTGGAGAAGAACCTCCTAGCTAGCCTTTTATCCATTTAATTCACTCAAATTCGTCCAGATTTCACTAGTTCTTTACTTTACTTGTTTTGTTTTCAAATTCGTCAAAACCAAACCCCCTTCACTTTGTTGAGTCATATTAGTTAGCAACTGATTTAGTCTGTGTCTTTAAGTATTTTGAACCAAGTTGAAACCAAAATTCGTCCAAAAGTGTGTTTAGAGTCCAAATCTGCCCAGTTTGTGTTTTTAGGCAGATTTGAGCGTTTTTAGCTTGTTTTGAGTTCTTTGAGTTTGTTTTGAATTCTTTGAGTCTAGTTTAGTGTTTTTAACTTTGTTTATATGTTTTTAAGTCAGTTTAGAGGTTATTAGCAAGCCCTCCTAATCCCCGGTCCAGAACGATCCCTACTTACATTCTTTACTAAAATTGATACAAGAGGGTTTAATTTGAGTGCTTAACTTTCATCGCATCAATGCACTTATGGATTCCTCCTGAATGTATGCACATACTTTGAACTTCCCCATGATAGGGTGAAGCCGGTGTACGAGTCACAAACGATTGGAGCCAACCACGGTGGAAGGCCTACGAAGAGATGTTCAAAGCATCTCTCGCTTATCAACTTAATATTTGTTTTGTTGAGGTAGTAGTGTTGGGCTACATCAATTTCATTTTAATCTAATTAAAAGAACTTGGGCCTATCACAACCATTGGTCCAAGTTTATGTGGATTAGTAGTATATAATACTCCCACTATTTTGATGAAACAAGTGAGACTATATGGAACTACTAATGAATGCATTGCATCCTCATATGGACTATATAGTCATCTTAGGTCTTAGGATGGTTATGAACCATTTGATTTGATCCAACACGAGCCTTGTGTTGGACCTTAGGTCTAAGGTAGGTAGTTGTTGATTTTAGTTACGCGTTTAATCTAATTAAATCATTATTTCCTATTGGGCGTTGGACCCAACTATTCCAATTTGCGTACAAATAAACAAAAAAGGAATACATGAAATAAAGAGGAGGGCTTATGCCCTTTTACAACACATTTGAAGGACTTATGCCCTTTTACAACACATTTGAACTAATCAAATTACATTCAAATCTAAACTATTTAACCCAAACATTCATAATGTAAAGCGGCCAATCACATAGCTCAATTATCGAGGCCTTTGGTTCATAATCACCCTTTTCTTAATCAATTACATTAACTAAGAAAACAACTTAAACAATTGGTTTTCAGATTCATAGAATTGATTTAAATGGAACTAAATGAAATGAAAATCCAATTCTCATTAAAGAGACAAAACCATTTTGTTCTCATCATAATTTGGGCTGAAAAAGCAATGACCACAACTATTGCGCCATAATGCTAAAACATAAACTTTTGGGGTCACTTTGTAAAAACAAGAGTCCACAACTTCATGTAATTAGAACTAGAACCAAAAAATTTAAACAATAACAAAAACTTCATTTAAGGAGCAAAACAATTTGTCCTTTAGTGATTTTGGGCCTTTACGTAAAAACGTAACTTTTAGGTCAAAGTGCAAATACATAAAAGTATCAAAACTTTATGTAATTGTATAAAAGGCCCCAAAAGTACCCCCACTAAGGGGTGGCTGGTTTTGGTAGTGTAAAAAGGGGGGTTGGTTTCGGTGAAAATTTTAAAATTTTAAAATGTTGAAAAAGTGAAAGGTATGGGTTGAATAGTTGATTGGCATGGTTGAAACGTTTGATTGGTATGGGTTGTAAGAATAGGTTAGTCAAACAATAAAGACACAAATCATCCATCACCAATCAATAACAAACCAAAACTTTATGAAAAACAACAAACACATTGAATCAAAACACCAAACCTTTTTGTTCTTGGTAACAACATCAAGAACATTGAAGAACACACATGAAAACTCATAAGAGCTCCATGAATGTTTTCACTCAATAAAACTCAAAAATACACTACTCAAAAGAGAGTTAACATCCTAGGGCACATAGGGGTTCCAAAAATCTACCCTTTGGATTTGGCCGAATTTCCCCACATACATAGCACCAAATTTTAGTTCCAATATTCATGCTTAAATGAACTACATCTACAACATTTGAGATGCTAAATTTTCAAGCAAAATTTATATTCAAAAAGCAAGAACAAAGCTTGTAACATTTACAACATTTAAATCTCAAACCATAAAAAACACAACACCCAAAAGGATTCACCATACACTAGACCTAGGCTTTGATACCACTTGAAGGAAAATTTTTATCCTAGCTAAGAACACATGAGAACATTTGAACACATAAGCAAAGGTCTTAGAGAACTCATTTCTTTTCTGTAACCAATTATGTGGGTTACATAGCAATTATCACAACACTTTAGGAATTAGTGTAGATCTAAATGATCATTCTGAGCTTGGCAGAGGTGAAGCTTATCGACTGCATAGCATGTCGGTAGTGGATAAAGCTTTGTATATGCATGCTAACTTGTTTAACCTTTCACAAAAAATGTGCGGTTGTATAAGTTTAGCGCGACATACTGGTCGAAGGCAAGTCGTAGGCAGTTTTCTGGAAATCGTAGGCTACCTTAGTGCACTCAGTAACAGCTTTAGGGTACCAGGGCAAATGTCCATAGGGTGTACTACATATTGTGCCTCCTCTGTCTCTGAGGCTGGGTTCCTCGCAGATTAGGCCAAGAGACCCAAAATCCTTCACTTAGCTAAGCCTTGAAAAAGACCATTGTGGCTACTTTTAGGAATCCCGGTGCAAGCCATCGTGCACCTAGTTGTACCAGGGCAGCCCGACTCATCCATGTCTTGATATTCGGAGTGTATAGTTTAACCTCCCACACTAGAGAGCAAACCCATATGGGTGTCAGGGAATTGGTTTACCCTCTCGCACTTGAGAGCATGGTTAGTTCTTAGGGGGCACGATTCCTGCGTTAAGTCCGTAAGAAGGGTGCGGTCTTCTTTTGAAGTGCAGAAGTGATCAAATGTTTTAAGCGTGTAGCCAAGCCAAGTTGTAAATTACTTCTGAATTCCTCATTGAAAAATGAGTGAAACGAATGAAAACTTAGCTGTAAGGTAGAACTACATAACAATTGGATAGTCCTTGGCTTGCAAGGTAGTGCCTCTCGAGCTAGTTAAGTCTTTGGGCTTTGATGTAGTAGGAGGTCACACATGGTACTTCCTCAGATTGTAGGCATTCCACTGTTTTTTGATCTCTTTGTCGTTGAGCTGGTTACTCTGCTGATCGTGTACGGACCTTCCCAAATGGGATCCATCTTTTTTTAGCCTTCTCTGCAGGCAGTGATGAAGGCTTTTCTTAGGACTAGATGTCCGTGCTGGAATTGCCGGATCTTGGTCCTTTTGTTGTAGTTGGAGAGGAGCTCCTGCTGGTAGGTTGCTATGTGGGTGATGACCTTTTCGTGTTTCTCCTCTGCTAGATCTAAGTTTGTGGCCATCTCCTTTCCATTCTGGTTGATGCTTGATAGTTGAGTGCTAATACTTGGCACCATGACATTGGGAGGAATGATTGCTTATGAATAAATGCTAAAGAGAAAGGAGTCTCACCAGTTGCTCGCTGTTCGATCGTGTGATATGCCCATAGACATTCGGGGAGTTCGTCTCACCATTTTCCCTTCTTGTCGAAGAGGGATTTCTTGAGGCAATCGAAAATCATCTTATTGGATGTTTTGGCCCGCCCATTGCCTTGGGGATACCTTGGCTGGACATGTGTTGACTGATGTCATATTTCTGGAAGAATTTCGCCAAATCTTAGCCTACGAATTATGGGCAGTTGTCTGTGATGATGGATTGAGGGATGCCAAATCTGCAAATAATGTTCCTCCATATGAAGCGTTCTTCATTTGAGTTGTGGCTGTTATGGGCTCTGCTTCCACCCACTTGGTGAAGTAGTCAATTGCCACGATCATCATGCCTCTGCCCCTAGTAGCGGGCAGCATTGGCACTACCAAGTGGATTACCCACTACATAAACAGCGAAGGACTCGTCTGTGGGTGTTGTTCATTGGCAGGCAATGCTGGTACCGATTTGTAGCGTTGGCAGCGGTCACACTTTTGTACTAACTCCTTAGCATCTTGATGCATAGTAAGCCAGTAGTAGCTTGCGTTAAGAGCCTTATATGCTAAGGATCGGCCTCCAAAGTAATTTCCACAAGCGTCTTCGTGGATTGAGCTTGGAACCTTTAGGTCGTCGGAGGCGCTAGGCAGCGGAGATGTGGTTCAGTGTAAAACCTTTGGATGAGAATGTCGTTCCACATGTAATAGCGTGCTGCCTTTGTGTGGAGCTTTCTAGAGTCCAATCTTTCCATGTGGAGTGTGCCATTGACCGGGTAGTCTATAATGAAATATTACTAGTTCAGAGTTGTACTAACATGTGAGACCTCGGTTGCTGGCTTCGTCTCTATGCTTGGCTTGTCTAGATACTCCACCGAAATAGAGCATTTGAGTTAATGGTTCAGGGCAGAGCCTAGGCCGGCTAACGTGTTCGCGTGGGCGTTGTCTGCCCGTGGAACTTGAGTGACGGTGTAAGTTTGAAATGCCTCAAGTTGCTTTCATACCTTCTCTAGGTATTGCACCATCTTTGGATGTTTTTTCATTTATTCCCTAGTAGTCTGGCTAGTGATTAGCTGAGAATCAGAATGAATTGCAAGCTTTTTCACCACCAAGTCTTTTTCCATTAGGAGGCCTACTAGTAGGGCTTCGTACTCTGCTTCGTTGTTGGGTGCTTTGAAGCCAAGAGTGATTGCTTGCTTGAGCATCGAACTGTCTGGGGTGACGAGGACCACGCCTACTCCTTAGCCCTGTAGTTGGATGCATCGTCGACATGCAAATGCCAGAAGTCCCCACCGGGTGAAGCAAGTATGGCTAGGGGTGCTCGGTTGCCTTCGGGATGTCGTTGGGCCACTTTGTTACGTCACCTAGGCTAGGTGTGAATTCTGCTATAAAGTCTGCCAAGGCTTGGGCCTTTATTACCGTATGGGGTAGAAAAACTAAATTGTATTGGCCAAGTTCCAATACCCATTTCATTACTCGCTGAGAAGCATCTGGACCATGTAGAATTGATCGTAGAGGATACTGAGTCATGACGATGACTTTGTGAACTTGAAAATATGGTCTAAGCTTTTACGCAGTAACAATTAGCACCAAAATAAATTTTTTGATCTTCGGATATTTAGTTTCCACATTGAGAAGAGCTTTAGAAGTGTAGAATACCGGTAGTTGGGCTCTCAACTCTTCTCGTATATGGGATACTTCTTCAGGTCTTCGAAAGCTCTTTCGCACTCATCATCCCATTTTTCTCGTTGTTCGCTTTTGATGGCTTTGAGAAAAGGTTTGCATCGATCGGTGGATCGTGAGAGAAAACGGTCAAGCTATGGATCTCCTTCAAGGTAGTTGGAGATTCCATCTCTGGGATTGCTGAGATCTTCTTGGGATGTGCTTCAATTCCTCGTTGGGTTACTAGGTACCCTAAGAATCTGCCTGAAGATGTTCCAAATGTGCATTTGGTGGGATTGAGCTTCATCTTATACTTTCTAAGGATGTCAAAAGTTTCCGCCAAGTTGCCAATGTGTTCTGATCACTAGTTTCCCTTCACCATGATGTCATCGACGTAGACCTCCCAATTTGCTTCTTGAACATCATGTTTACTAGTCGTTGGTAAGTGGCTCCCGCGTTCTTGAGGCCAAAAGGCATGACCTTGTAGCAGTAGGTGCCTCTTTCAATCATAAATGCGGTTTTCTTCTTATCGGGATCGTGCATGGATATTTGGTTGTAGCCGGAGTATGCGTCCAAAAAATTGAGCAACTGGTTCCCAGAAGTTGAATCTACTAGTAGATCAATTCGGGGAACTGGATAAGGATCATTTGGGCATGCTATGTTGAGGATGGTGTAGTCTACGCATACCCTCTATTTGCCTTTCTTTTTCTTCATTACTAGCATGACGTTGGCAAGCCATGTTAAGTGTGCTACCTCTTCTATGAATTCGGCTTCCCATAGCTTGTTGATTTATGCTTTGATGATCGTTACTCTTTCGAGTGCGAAATGTCTCCTCTTTTGGATCATCGATTTAGCATCAGGGTTGACGTGCAGATTGTGGCAGACTATCTCGAGGTCGATGCCAAGCATGTCGGAAGGTGACCACGCGAAGATGTCATAATTTTCCCTAAGGAAAGACATGAGTTCGTCTTTTTCCTTCGGGCTCAAACGTGAGCTAATTTTAGCAGTCTTCTCTAGCTGCTAGGGATCAATAATGATGTGTTAGGTATCCTCTTTGGGTTTTTATCCTGTCTCTTCTGTTTGCACATTGATTTGGACACCATTTTCTTAATCTGTCTACTGTAATAAATATTTGGTAGCTTCGTCTTCCCTTTAAATCTTGGTATCCTCTACGGGGGTAAAGGTCTTCTTTTTTTACTCATTCAATACTTGCATAATGCATCGTCGAGATATGGCCTGGTCAAATTTGATTTCTCCGATTCCTCCTCCCGGGATGCAGAATCGGATCTTTTGATACTTGATGGAGGTTAAGTCATCCAGCTTTATGAGCCAAGGTCACCCTAGAATTCCATTATAAAAAGACGAGTTGCTTAGTATCGTGAACTTCTACTTTGACACAGCTGGCATTGTTCTTAAGTTAAGTGTAATCTTGTTGATAGTAGTCGAGGTGTGTCTGTTGAATCCGATGAGTACCTTCGCTCGGTGTATGATTGTGTTTTCCATGCGCATCTTCTGAATTACTGAGAGCTGAAGTAAGTTGACCACACTTCTGTTGTCAACCATCATTTTATCGACTATAGTGTGAACCAGTTGGACAAATACCACTAGTGCATCATCGTGTGGAAGTCGACACCTTCTGCATCCTGCTCAGTGAAGCCAACGATGGGTCTAGGTTGGATGTTGACTGCCTGGACTTGTGAGACTAGCAGAGCCTACTGGATCTTCCACCTCTTGGAGTTGTTGGTTGGCGACTCTTTGTTGGCATCTACATTTCTCCTAGGATGCGCATCTGACTTGTTTAAGTATTTGTTGACCTTGCATTTTTTCACCAGCTTTTCTAGGCAATTCTTCCAAGTGTAGCAATCGTCAATTGTGTGACGAAAATTCTGTGGATTGGTGTGGTCTAACTTGGAAGTATCTCTTTTTAATTGTTTTGGCAGCTTGAACCATGGCTTAATCTTGATGTCACGGAGAATTCTGTGGATTGGGATCGAGAACATAGAGTAGTTCTTGGGCGTCGGGCGTTCTTTAGTCGTAAGTCAGTCCCTGTGCTTGGCATCTTGCCTGCTTTTGTTGTTGTACTACTTCCTGTCCTTTTTCTTTTCAGCTACTACCGATTCTTTTCGAGGCCGCTCGGGTGCCTTGTTTGCTCGTCGAGCTTCGTCCCAAAATGCATGCTCCTCTGCTAGGGCGAAAGAGTCTGCCATAGTTAAATTTTCGTTCATGATCAATTCTCTGAACAATTAGTGATCTGTTGGGAGTCATTTTTGGAAGGTTGCACTAGCTATTGAGTCATCATGTTCGACTATCTTTGCCTTCTTTGCTTTGAACCTCTTCACATAGTCACGAAACGACTCATTTCGGTTCTTTTTTAGGTTGAACAAATGGTCGGACTTCTTCTTGATCAAGCGGTAGGATGAATATTCCTTGATGAAAACCATAGAAAGCTCATTGAAACTCCAGATGGATTGTGGTGGCAAGTAGAACCAATCTTGGGCCTCACCTTGTAAAGCGGTGGCAAATATCTTTTTGGATCTCCATCTCATTTAAATGACGTGAAATGTGGCATGCTGAACTTGCATGGAGGCTCTGCCTGCTCGATCTCGTCTGTGAAGGATGGCCGGCTTATATTGGTTATGTCCCTTCGTAATGCCTCATCAATGACCTTGTTGCGTTGGAAATCGCACAATCACTCGGTTAGGTGCCTCTTTACTTTTTCCTAAATTTGCCTTTGTTGGGGCTAGCAGAGCTCTCGGCTGTCCCCGGTCCTGACCTACTGGTCTAGGCTGCTGTTCTATGAGCTCAGCTCATCTATGCCGCAACTGCGATGCATGTGGTACGTTCCTAGTAGGCGAGCAAATTTCTCGCAGGCTGCTAGTTGAACTTGAGCCGGATCAAATGACTTCTTCTCTCTGTTCGTCGTGCTGCCTACTCCCATGCGAGGTGGAGGATGCTCTTTGCGGGCCTAGCTGCGAATGAACACTTTACCTGGAAGGTTGCTCATATTGATTATTAGAGTATGGCCCCCACTGTTGATGTATGCTTGTTCGTGGGCCTAGCCAAGAATGCATGCTAAGACGAGAGTATATGCTACGTCGGAGGCCCAGTCGAGAGTGTACACTGCCAAAATGCTCGGTTCATGACTGGTTGAGTGGCTGCTTGCTGGGACGTTGCTGGAGAGGTTTGTTGTTTGCCCTTGTCCTACTTTGGGACACGTCGTCTGGGGCACGTTGCATCTCGGTCAGCTGTAAGAGTAGATTCACCAAGGTCGTGTACTGTGCGAGGGCGCTTGTCCACTCTATGACTTGTTGAGACAAGTGTGGTTTGCCATTTGGGTTAGAAGAGCTTGGACGGTATGCGTCTCCTTGAGTGGTGGAAGTGTAATGGACTCCGAGCATGAGATTTGAGTTGGAATATGTTAAATATGAAGAAAAATGAGGTAAAAATACCCCGGGTTCAATCGTCGGTCTAGAAATTTGAAGTCGGGACGGTACCGATCTTGGACTGGTTGGGTTGCTTGGAAGGTCATGGGAGTGGGATGAGCCACGGGAGTGGGCTGCTCCGCATGCGGCTCACTTGGATGCTAGGCCTAGACTTCACTCGGGAGCCCGCTAGGCTCGCGCCGGGTCAAGGCTCAGGCCGACTCACCTTGGGCTAAGGCCCGTATAGGCTGGAGTGACGCGACTTGGGCCCGCTGGCCTTGGGCTTGGCCTTGGAGTGCACTGGGCTCAAGTTGGCCTTGGGCCCTCAAGGTATGGGCTTCTCCAATTAATATAGCTGGTTGGGCCCGTTTAATCTGGGCTGGATGCCTTGTGGTTTCCGAATTTCTAGCCATCGTACTTTTCTTTTACGTTTTCTCAAAGAATTTTTATAAAAAATTGTTAAGAATAAGAATGTACGAAAAATCTACAAAAGAACAAGAAATGAGAAACTTTGAATGTGAGAGTCTTCTTCGAGCACGTGAATCGAAAGTTAGAATTGAAAGAGAAAATGTTTAGGGGTTTTAGGAGAGAATCAACTTAGCTTTTTGGAGAAAAATTGGACTATTTATAAGGGAGTGGGGACCCTATTTGGAGAATAGGGACCGACCACTTATGGTGGTTTTATGAGTTTAATTGTAAGATAGTATGTGAAATAATATCTTGCAATTAACTTGGTAATCAATCCTAATTTAAATGGGCTAATTGGGAGTTACCTTTTGAGTGAGGATTTGATGAGGAGTGATGAGAGGGTTTTGAATAAATACCATTTTGATCACCTTTGACTTTTCATTTGCATGCGCGTAGAAATCCCGGTGTGCCTCAAGGGTAATTTTGTCTTTTTCACCCAAAAGTCCACGTAATTTTCTTGATTATTTTTGGCTCCACACTAAACATGTTAGGCATCGTATAGCCATTAGCCAAATCCCCACCCCACTCATCGTAGACGCATGAGGCTTTTGGTCCTTGATCAAAGGTGTTGATTGTTTTGCAGGTGCATTTTCATCAAGACTGAAGATGACAGAAATTTGCATCAACAAATTCATGCTTTTGTTTAGAGTATGATTCAAACGATCGAAGAAGACTATTATTAAACATTTCTACATTTTTTCGTTCTTTCGTAGAATTTTCTTATAAATTCTTAGAATTGCCCTAGGGAAGAAATATGATGACGGAAATTTCAGAAACCACAGCGAACGGAACTTCCTACGTTCAAGGATTCGGACCAGACAACGGAGATCATGATATGGCTACATGTCGTCGCTCCTCGAAGCTCACCACTGCAAGAGCCACACCACTACCACCTAGGACTGCCACCGTGGCCATGCCAGCAACAGTAGCCGCCGTTACAGTGGTCCATATAGCATCCCCTGCCCATGGTGAAGAAGCTGCAGAGTAGCAAACCCATGGTGGAGCAGCACCAACCTAGCAGGCTACGGCCTAAACCAGCAGTGGTAGTCCAAAGCGCTACCGACGCAACAACAGTCCTAAGCCAAGCTGAGGCCCAGTTCTCGCACGCCCAGTAGGTAGCCTACCGCACTACTAGCGCAACCCTATCCCTATGCACACCACTAAAGTCCAGCCCACTCCCGTGGCCCAATAGACAACCCAGATTGGTCAAAGACCAGTTCAATCGTCCTAGCTTCAGAATTTTGGATTGACGATTAAACTGAGAGTATTCTCACCTTGTTTTTCTGCAGATTTGATTCATCCTGGCTTGAATCTAGCACCTGGAGTTCACTACCCACCACTCAAGATGACCATACCATCCAAGCTCTTGTACTCCAAATGACTAACAACACCTATCTCAATAGGACCTTGAGTTGACAAGCACCTTAACGCAATAAACGACCTTGGTGATTCAACTCTTGCATTGCACAGAGATGCAGCAAGCACTAGATGAAGTGTCCTAAAATAGGACAAGGGTAGACGACATCTTTCTTCAATGACATCCTGTAAACAATCATTTGATCAGCCATGTATCGAGCGGTTTGGTAGTGTACACTCCCGTCTGGGTCCTCAAGATAACATAGATTGCCTTCTTAGTGCGCGAAGGAGTGTGCACTCCTAGTTACCACAGGAGAATGTGCATTCCTGGTTAAACCCACGGGTAAGCGTATATTCACGGTTTGGGTACACTGCAATAATCAACATAGATAACCTTCCAAGCAAAGTGTTCATTCACGGCTAGACCCACAATGAGCATATTCCACCTTACATCAGAGTAGGTAGCACGATGGATGAAGATAAGCAGTCACTCAATCTGGCTTAAGTTCAACAGCAGCCTGCGCCAAACGTAACCATGAGCAGCTTGCTCGCCTACCATGAATGAACCACATACACCGCAGCTGCAACATAGATGAGCCGAGCATAGGGAAGAGTAACCTAGACCAGTAAGTCATGATTAAGGGCAGCCATACCAGCAGAGGTAAATTCAAAAGGAAGTAGAGAGTCTCTTAACTGAGCGATTGCGTGGATCCTAGGGTCAAAACCACTGAAGAAGCGTTCCGATGAGACGTCACCACCATGAATAAGTCACCCTTCACGGACGAGAATTAGCAAATGAAGCCAGCAAGTAAGTTTAACATGCCGCACTTCACCAATTTCAAGGGTTACAGAGACCTGGAAAGGCACCTGAAGCACTACTGCAATGCCATGATCCTTACAGGAGCAACGATGCACTCATATGCCAGATTTTCGCCACCACCCTACAAAGGGAGGCGTAGAATTGGTTCCATACCCTGCCACTATGGTCCATTTGGTGTTTCAACGAGCTTTCTTTGATTTTCACCAAAGAATACTCATCCTATTGCTCGATTAGGAAGAAGTCTGCCCACCTATTCAACATCAAGAAGAACCCAAAGGAGTCGCTCCGCAATTACGGGAAGAGGTTCAAAGCATAGAAAACAAAGATAGTCGGTTGCAACGATTCGATTGCTAGCGCAGCTTCTCTAGCAGAGAATCATGCACTCTGAGACGAAGCCCGACGAGTAAACAAGCCATCCGAACAGCCTCGAAAGGAGTCAAAAGTAGCCTAGAAGAAGGTGGACAAAAAGCAGTCCAACTACAAGTCCAACTACAAGATCAACCAAACCCTTTGAGACCTCAAGAGTGAACCTTTGTTCAAGATGCCCAAACAGACGAAGAGCAAACCTCCAAGTTAGATCACATCAAATACTGCGCGTTCCACTGAGGTCCCGGTCACACGACCGGCAACTACTATACTTGGAAGGATTACCTAGATAAGCTAGTGAAGAAGGGTGAATGCGACAGAAATCTGGGCAACCAGCTACATAGCCTAGATGGAACGCAAATGCAGACCAAGAGCTGCTTGCCAAGACAATTGGAATCAACAGCATATTCGCATAATCCGAACACTTGGGGGCCACAACAAATCCATGAAAAGGAAAATCCAGAAGGCCATATCCGTCTCACAAGTCCAGTCAGCCGACGTCAACCATAAGCCCATCGTCAGCTTCACTGAGTAGGATGTCGAATGTGTAGACTTCCCACACGACGATGCTTTGGTAGAATATAACCAATTAGCCCACACCATAGTCGACAGAATGATGGTGGACAACAACACCACAGTCAACCTACTCCAACTTTCAGTCAAACAGATGGTCCTAGAAAGCACAATCATACGCCGAATGGAGGTACTCACTGGATTCAGTCACACCTCTATTACCATCAGCAAAATAACACTCGACGTGAGAACACACCCAATGGACTTAAAGCAGACGTTCACAATAGCTAGCGACATGTCTCTATATAAAGCAACTTAGATTCTAAGTCAGCCTTGGCTAGTGAGACTAGGCACGGTAACCTCTGTCGAGTTACCAGAAAATCTGATACAGCATACTGAGATGAGGAGTCGGAGAAACCATGCCATATCTCGGCGATGCACTGTTTTGAAGGTGTAAAAGAAAAAGTCCTTTATACCAGTAGAAGCTGCTAAGGTGCAGAAGGATGGCCCAGCTGCCCAATAGCAATCAAAGCAAACAGATCAAGATGATGGCATCCAAAATGAAATACCAACAGATGAGGTAGGGTGAAAGGCCGAAGAAAGCATTGATTACATCATTCTTGATCCCCAGCAACCGAAAAGACAGCTAGAGTGACATAGAGAGTGAATTTAGTGCTGACGAAGATTCCCATACCTTCAAGGACAAGCCAAAGTGGGCTAGAAGTCATCGAGATGATGAAATAGTGGGTCCTGTTGACAAAGGTGTTAGAACTCAAAGGCAAATTGTTGATGACATTGCAAATATGTGTTATGTGTCCTAAATTGAGCCCAAAAATGTTAAAGATGCCTTAACTCATGCGGAATAGATTTTGGCCATGCAAGAAGAGTTGAATCAGTTTGAAATGAATGGAGTTTGGTTCTTTATTGATCATCCATCGAATATTAATGTTATTGGCACTAAATGGATTTACAAGAACAAATCGGATGAGTTAGGAAAATTGATAAAAAAAATAACGCCAGACTTGTTACTCAAGGATACGCTCAACTTGAAGATGCTGATTTTGATAAAACCTTCGCTCTTGTTGCTCGTCTTGAATCTGTCAGACTTCTTTGTGTTATTGCATGCCATTTAAAATTTAACTAGTTCAATGGATGTCAAGACCACATTCCTTAATAGATATCTTAATGAAGAAGTTTATGTGGAACAACCGAAGGACTTTGAGGATCCTCACAAGCCAGCTGGAGTGTACAAATTGAGGAAGGCCCTTTATGGTCTTAAGCAAGCTCCACGTGCTTGCTATGACAGGCCTTCTCATCTTCTCACTTGTAGTTATACTCGTGGCTCTGTTGATAAGACTTTTTTGTGAAGAAAATGAAGTCTTATGTTGCAATTGCTTAACTGTATATGGATGATATTATTGTTGGCTCTGCCTCTGATTCTCTTGCGAAACAGTTCATGGATATGATGACCAATGAGTTTGAAATAAGCTAGGTTCGAGAACTGAAGTACTTTCTTGGACTTCAAGTAAAGCAAGAAAAAGATGGCATTTTCATCTCTCAAGCCAAGTATGCCAAAAATTTAGTGAAGAAATTTGGTCTTGAACGATAAAAAACTGCTAGGTCCCCAATGAGTACGTGTACCAAAATTCAAAAGGACTTGGCAATGATTTTGACCAAACTTTGTATAGAAGTATGATGGGAAGCCCACTCTATTTGACTGTAAGTAGACCAAATATTGCCTTTGTAGTTGGGGTGTGTGCTCGATTTCAAAGTTGTCCTAAGGAGTCTCACCTATTGGCAATTAAGATGATTATCAAATATGTGGGTGGAACTACTGATTTTATACTACAATATACGCATGACACCTACAACAACTTGGTTGGATACAGTGACGCCGATGGGGCTGGGTGTATTGATTATCGAAAAAGTACCTATGGGAAAGCTTTCTATGTTGGGAACAATCGGTTGCATGGCATAGCAAGAAGAAAAATTGTGTCTTACTATCTAATGTTGAAGCAGAATATGTGGATGAAACAGATGCTCAACGACTATGGTATATCTCAATCCACTTTTCTTGTTGATTCTGATAACATGAGTGCTATTGATATTTCTAAGAACCCTGTTCAGCATTCAAGAGCAAACCATATAGATATAAGGCACCATTTCATTAGAGATCTCATGGAAGGTAAAATTCTTACCTTAGCCTTTGTTCCAATTGAAAGATAGCTAGCTAACATCTTCATGAAAGCCCTAGATAATCGAAGGTACGAAGATCTTCGATGGTCTATTGGTCTTTGTGACATGAATTGAATAAGATGTATAGCCTTGCTTCCAAGAGTTGAATATTTTGTCTAGTCTCTGTTCATGTTTTAGTGTACACAGTTATCTCATCAAATAATTTCATTTTGTTCTTTGTATGAATCTCTTAACTGTTGTACATTGTTTGTAATTTGTGGATTAGCGTTGGATAATTATTCATTGTGATGTCAAAGGTTCTCCCTGTTCTCTTAGATTGCTTTGCCAAATCATTTTTCTACTCATCCAAATCTGGAAGTGATCTTGAATTTAATGTTGCTTTGGTCCTAATTGAGTGGTAGTGACTTTACTTTCTCTATAATCTGAACCAAGTGTTAATTCTCATCCTCTCTTTGTCCTTTCCCCAAATTAAAACAAATTCAATTAGGAGAGTGTTGTTAGAAATGGGTGTCTTCAAAAGAAATATTATATTGTAAAAAATGGGAAAATCCCTTCACTTTGACCTTCCATGCAATGTCATGTGTAGTGCTTTAAGATCCCCTCAGCATGTCATATTTCCAAATTTCTGAAAAATCAAATGGTGATTCATTAAAATTTCACCTTCATTCAATTGACCTTGACATTTTTCAAATTGGTGCCTCACTGAAAGTTCTACACCAAAGTTATATCTTTGCTTCCAAGGCTTGTGCCTTGCTTTTTGCGAGTCTTGTCCTATGTTCATATTATGTAGGAAGTGTTATTTCTTGAAGTCAATAGATTATTAAATGCTTGGTTAACTTTGAAAATGCTTTTGTGATTTAAGTGCTTGGTTATATGGTTTCAAGATGGCTATCTCCAATCCTATCCCCTTACCTTGACACATCATAGTTGCATCATGAGCACGTGTTCATCTGTGTATTACTATCTTTGTATGCCCTTGAAGAGTTGTATTTTGAGAATTGCAATGCATATTGTTTCATCAAAGAGAGATCCCATCCGAGAAGGTTCGTACAAGATCGGCAGAGTAGGCAGTAAGGGTAGTTACACCCTTACCACCATGACTGACCAAGAGGTCGAAAAGTAGTGGAATGACTACAATCTGAGAAAGTACCATGCATGACCTCCCGCTGCACCCTGAGCATTGCTCAGGCCAAATAAAGCTTGAAGACTCAAGTAGCTCGACGAGCATTACCTCGCAAGTCAAGGACTATCCAGTTGTTATGCAGTTTCTACCTTACAACAAAGTTCATTCGTTTCACTCGTCTTCCAATAAGGAATTCAGAAGATATTCACAACTTAGCTCGACTACATGCCTACAACAATTGATCACTCCTACACTTTAATGAAGATTGCGCCCTACACGGGACTTATCGCAGGAATTGCAACCCCTAAGGACCAACCATGCTCTCCCCCAAGGATATGGTAAACTAGCATTCCAAATGTCCAGACGTGGATGGGTCGGGCTGCCCTGGTGTAATTGGCTGCATGATGACCTACACAGACATTCCTAGAATTAGCCGAAATGCAATTCATTCATTAGACACCTTCCCATAAAGATGGACCGTAGTTGAGCATCTTTGATGTGACCAGACTAGCATCAATGGTTGAGCATCCTGTATGTGACCAACTAACGACTGACCAACTAGTAGCAGGCTTCACAAGCTCAGAACCAGTAACCTCTTTCTTTCCTTTGGAAGAAGTTAAGTCAATCACGAGCTTCAGAATAGTGGATGGACCCTCAAGCAGCAGGAGGAAGTCTTCAGCTTTTTATCCACCGACGGCTCTCGAGCAAGCAACGAATATTTATTTTTTCCACCACCAATAGCAGGAGGCTTTACAACAACAATCAACTAAACTAATGCCTCTACCTTAATCTGCTTGATATCTTCTTTCGGGGGCAAGCCACCTTTCTCTTGGCGAAGATGACTAAGCAGCCGTCTTGGCGAAGAGGACTAAGCAGTCGGCGCTACTCGACATAATCAGCGGGTATACTCGAGGTGTTATGCACCTTCTTCATGTCTAGAGAAGTCTTTGGATTAGAAAGCAGCTCAACAAAAACATAAACCAACTTAGAGACTAAGCAACTCACTTACCATCGATCAAAGCAGTCTGAACGCACAACCTAGGCATGAGTTAGATTCCCACTCTCTGCTAATTTCTAGGGTCTCTCTGGCCCAATCATGATCCTCTTTGCTCAAATGATTAAAGAGCCTATTGTGGGTCTTCAACTGCATGACACCATTGATGTGCCCTATGTCAAAGAAGTACCCAAACTCGTTGGCAGTCAAGTCCAAGTCAAATAACCTACTCAAGTTATGGAATCCCAGCATCATGCAAACCGCTTTCGAAAAACATTAAGCAGGAGCACACTTCATGGAGCAGATCATCTCCTAGAAGAATCGAGGCATAGGAAAGGTGAACCCCAACAAGAAGTAGTAGGGGTGAAATATGATAGCTTTTCTAGACCCATGCGACCCACAACTGCTACCTTCCTTGGTCCGCGGTTGAACATCTCAAGGAAGTCTTTGAATTGCTCATCGGAACCTATCTTGACATGAGTAGCCTAGAAGTAGCCTAACTTACATGCAAATCCATCATAGCAATACAATGGCAAGATAAATTCATCATTCTTATGGCTTGAGAAAGACATGCTCGAAAAAAATCCTACAACGACGCAAGGAACAATTGTTAGATTTTGGTGGTGATTAAAATTTCTTTCCAAGAAGAATTTAAATTTCAATTCAAAGTGAGAATCTACATCAAATTGGGAAACAATTTCAGGCTTACTAAAGCAGCTTGGTATTTCTACACTTACTGCCATTTCCTGCGCGATAAGACCAACAGGTGTAGAGACATTTGTGGAGCAAAAACAATCTCAAAAATTCTTGGAGTCAAAATATGGACTTTCAATTGAAAAATACAAGACTGCCCTTATTAAATGAGCAGGCATCCCACGTGCAGCTCAGCATCCTAGGAAATGCAAGCTGCAAACTACAACTATACAAAGCTCCACTGCCCGTGAAAAAAGTCAAGGGTATTTAATAATAGGATTATCCCTAAATCCTATTATTAATACACTCCCAATTGAAGACAAACCCTATCAAGTAAGTAATCCCAATTATATTTAATTAAGGACAATTACCTTTATTTCGAAGATATTATTTACACAATATCTTGGGAATATTTATTCTCACCAAATCAACCCTAATGGCCGACTACCACCTCTATAAGTACCCCGTTTCTCCACCAAAAAGGGTACGTCTTTTCTACCTACAGAAAAACCCTAAACACGTCACTCTTCTCAGAGGGACTAACTTAGGCATCAAAGATTTGTTGACCAAACCCTTCCCCCCCCCCCCCCAAACTCATCGTGGGCGCGTGAGGCTTTAGGTATGTGATCAAAGGTGTTGATTGTTTTGCAGGCTAATTTTCGTCTAGAATGAAGATGATGGAAATTTGCATCGACACCTAACACTGGGGTACGCAAAACCCATTACAAGAATGATGAGGCACAAACAACAGAACCGCTAAACAGGATAAAACAAATAAGAACTACCTAAGCCGAGAACAAAACCATCTATCAACAAGTCTCCACGTGGAGGTGCATACTACTTGTAGAGAATTCTTTAGATGTTATAGGGGGAGCCACCAAAGATTTAGGCAGGTAAGGCAGCTTAGCCATAATCAGTCAAGGAACACGCATCCACCATAGGAAATCAAACCATATAAGGTGTATCTGAACCACCACAACAAGAAATCCTACCCAAAACCATAGACCTAGCCAAATCAAAGGGGAAAACTGAAAGTTAGATGACCAGAAAAAGAAAGGGATGTTTAGTAGATAAGAGGCAATTCCTTTGCCTACTCTACCAAATAAAGCTGACTCTATCTCAGCAAGAATGACAATGAGTATACATCATTTATCGCTAGGACTAATTAGGGTATCCACTCCTATTTGCTTCGCTAGCTTTCGTCTCTTAGTGTTAGTGTCGACCCAGCAGAGTACTTTCGTCGTAGATATAGATTGATACAAAAAAATTCCCTCGAGACAACTTAACTTAGTTAAGCCTGTAGGATTAGTGAAGAATCATAGTAAGTTGTGGTTGGTTGTTTACCAACAAAAAGCTTGGGAGAAAGAATGAGTCATAGCCAGAGATCAAACAATACTCGCAACAAACTTCAACAACACGCGCGCACGCAAGGGGGGGAGGGGGGAGCACGAGGGGGCCACACACATCACTTGCAATTAATGTTGGGAGATTGCACGATACTTTATACCTTTTTCTTACCTAATTATTGTCTGCTAATGGATCAAACCAGAGGTCACTAAGCTATTAAATTGACTCGGCTATGATGCAACTACTTCGCCGTGATTGGTATAGGCTGGATTTTAGGAAGAAAACAACAAAGGTCGGCGGGTTGTCCATAAAACAGTGGGAAAGGGAGGGGACACTTGCTATGCATACACCAATCCCAATGGAATTAATGGGAATAAAAGAAGTACGATGAAAGAGGGAGGCGCATGGGCGAGCGAGGGAGATGAGGTAAAGAGGATGGGACAGGAAGGGAAGAAGGGCTAGGAGAAGGGCTGGGAAAAGGTAGGAGAGGGGTTGTCGCCGATCCCAAGCTAGAGTCAGTGGAGAGAGAAAGAGACCAACCAAGAAATTATTTTTAGAAGTTCATAAAGAGAATAAACACTTTCGATTATAAGGTTGCAAAGTAAATTAATAACACGTTACTACTGACACACCCTGGCCCGGAATATCCACTAGGACTTTGAATTAGGTTATGCTGGCCGACACCTAGAAGGTGACGAAGCCATAAAGTGTAGTGATGTGGAAAAATGTGAATAAATTTAAAAACCTAAATGTGCCTAAATACAGAGTGCGCTAGTGAGTGGGAATGAACCCATCTCACACATGACGTCAGAGCATAAGTATAGTACAATATAGTGTATAAGAATTATATCCTTAGAGGTAGCCACCTACGCTGAGAATTTCCAAGAATCCTCATCGATATGATCGCTCAGCAGTTAAAGCCTAGAGGGGCAAAAAACAAAAAACGTGAGTGGGCGAAAACAAAGCTTTTGAAAACACATTTCTCTTTCTAAACATAATAACCCCTCACCGTAAAATCTGTATAATTTCCCAGAAAATAATAATACGTACATATATAGAAATCATGCTCGAGAACAGTGAAACCAAGTATATGCCATGTCGAGTGTCTCGGTAATAAATATGTAAGCCAGGTGAAATAACTCATTGTGAAATGATATGTCAGCCGGAGTCACCTAACGTGACCTATACAGCTGAATCTATAGCTCATAAATCTATTCCTGCACACGAGTCGGAACCACCTAATGTGGTCTGTACGATAGGATGTGTGTAAATAAGTACGCTCAAGTGCTACGATCACGTGAAAGCTGTGCGATAAATCGCAGGTAACCTACGAGTCAGAACCACCTAATGTGGTCTGTACGACAGGGCTGTGCACTAAACTTGGATTCCAGGTGAGCATGTGGTGCGGGAGGTGAACATCACCTGAAGGATTGTGCCCTGGCCACGGGCGGGAGCACTAACACTGGGGTGCAAGATAATGAGCTCCAAATGCATCTATGTATAATCATAATAATGCAACTCACAATCATCAATATATATACTCACCTGGAACTTATTTGAGCGTCCGTAGTGTCAAACACTAACATACATAACTACTAATGCATATTCTAAAATATAAAGCAATTGACTTGGTATTTAAAATCGTAAATCCATTTAAAACAGCTTCTGGGAAAACATAAAGCATATATATGTATATATAGAAAAACAAAAGCCCACTCACCTAGATTCTGCGCTACAACTCCTTATCGATAGAATATGTAAATTACATAAAACACATCCCCACGTAGTTTGATCCGGAAGATCCCCATAACAGATTTCTGATCCCTTACTGCCAAAGATACACACTATACTTCTAGAACAACATCCTTAAATTCTATTACGATCCAACGGTTGGATCTTCGCCAATTACAAATTCAAGTGGCGGTTAACGTTTTCTTTTATCAACTTACAAATCTAATTTGGGAAGATCCGTACGTTGGAATTCCGATCCGTAAGTTTCTATAGTCCTCAAATATTACGTACTATAATGTATTAAAGTTTGGTGACGATCCAACGGTCGGATCGTTGATTCATATAATGACCTATTAACATATCATAAAGAATTTAGGTTCCAACAATCAATCTGCATCATATTATTATCAGGACTGAACTCAAGGCATCTAATTTATCCTAAAAATAGCATTGATGTCCCTCTGGCCATGCGCCGCCGCACGAGCCGCTGTGGGTGGCGGTCGGCCATCCTGACTTGCCGAAAAATTCAACTATTTTTAAAAATTCTCAAATTTTACAAGCATATAGAGGAAATCAAAGGGAACCATTTTTATACATGTGGCCAAGTCAAATTTGGTCGGGAAGTGCTCCAATTCATCTCGAATCCGTCAGAAGCCATAGAAATTGGGTGCGGTTCAATTCGATGAATTTTTAACTCCGCTGTCCCCAAACCTGTTTGGCCCTTGTTCCTGACCTCCAGAGAAGGTGAACGAGGGTGGTGGTTGATAGTGATGGTTGCAGAAGCGGTGGATCACCGCTGCCGTGGCTTTGGGACACCCATGTTGAAATTCGTCGGGAAACGGGACCTTATCCGCTCGAATCGTTGGTGATCAATAAAGGAGAAGGGGCACAAGGGTGTTTGCAGGTGATGGGAAGTCCTAATTCTCGAGAAAAATGGTGCAATGTCACCAGAAAACTACTCGGGTTATCCGGGCCTAAGTCGGGTTGAAGGCTGGATCAAGGGGATCCGGCCCTGGTAGGCTGCTCTCCCCCTTTTCTCCTTTCCTTTCTTGTTTCTCCTCCCATTGGTCCATCTCTGTCCCCTCATTTCCTATTGTTCATCCCTCTCTTCTCTGATTGGGCAGCCAATACCCTTTCTTCTTTCTCCCTTCTCCCTCCGTTTCTTCTTCTCTTTCTCTCATTTCTTACCAAAGATAATCTTAAAATAATATAATAGTACTTATGAAAATATATAAAATAATAAAGGGAATATCATTACTCCAAATCCGCTTCTGCTTGCACCTACGCGCCAGTATTGTCGAGTACTTCAGGAATACGCTAAAGGAATATTTCGTACGTCTCATTATACGTTGGTCAACGAAAGTCAATACCCTCGCCTCTAAGGGCATTTTTGAAAAATCACGCTTTGAAAATTATAAAAATCGTAAAATTGGGAATGAGTCATTACAACTACAGACTAAATTACACATTAGAAAAATTTTGTGGATATCCCCAAATAGATGCTCATCTCCGTAAATGGTATGAAACCCAAATAAAAAAAAAAAAGGTTTTTCAACTTTAATCCTTCAAGAAGATTAAAACTTAATAAAAACCTAGTGTTAGATTGAATATTGATTTTAGTCCCTTAATGTGTACTTAATTCAAATTCATATTATATATATTTTTTTATATTTAATAGATAACTTATTTAATGTTATTACATTAAATTTTAAATTTATTATTATACACTTTTTAATTCATTAATTTTATTTAACTTTCTCTAATTAGTGTACCTGACACACCCCGACCCTGATTGTCCACTAAGGCTCCGAATCGAGCTGTGTTGGCCGATACCTGAAAGGTGATGAAGCCATAAAGTATGATGATGTGGAAAAATGTGAATAAATTTAAACGTAAAAAGTGCCTCATTACACGAGTGCACGGTGAGCGGGTATGGACCCATTCACACGTGATACAGAGCATAAGTAAAGTACAGTGAAATAAAATAATGATTATACCATCATAAGGAGCCACCTGAACTGGAGAGTGTCACAAGTCCTTGTCGATATGAAACTTTGCTACTAGAACCTGAAGGGGTGCAAAAATAGAAAGTGTGAGTGAGTAACACAAAGATTTTCAAGATCATTTCAACTATCAAAGGTAGTAACCCCTCACCGTAAAACCTGTATAGTTTCTAGAAAATCATACTACGTATAAATATGAAATCAAAAGTATACTAACAGTAAATCCAAAGACATACCACTACACAGCATCTCATTAGCAATATAAATAATCATGAGCTTAATAACCCTTACTAGCACGCCAGTCGGAGTCACCTATGGTGACCTGTACGACTGCAACCATAAGTCAAAGTAACCTATAATGACCTGTACGACTTATCCATATCTCATCAATCAATGCTAGCTCATAAGTCAGAGTCACCTATAGTGACCTGTACGACTTATCCATATCTCATCAATCAATGCTAGCTCATAAGTCGGAGTCACCTATAGTGACCTGTACGACTTATCCATATCTCATCAATATCCCTGTAATATGTCAGCCGAATCCATTCTTGTGGCCTGTACGGCTTAACCCATAGCTCATCACATATCCCTACACACGAGTCAGAACCACCTATAGTGGTATGTACGACAGGACTGGGTGTAAATAAGTACGCTCAAGGTGCGGGAGGTGAACATCACGTGAAGGACTGTGCCCTGGCCATGGGCGGGAGCACTAACACCAGGGTGCATGTTTATGAGCTCTAACTGCATCTATTGTGACATATACGACTCATGGGCAACCTGTACGACAGTGTCGGAGTTGCCTATTATTGCAACCTGTGCGACAAGGTCGGAGTTGCCCAAAACATACATGTAGTCATGCCATAACTCCATCATTTCAAATAATACCATAAACTCACCTGCACTTACCTGGGTCTCCTGCGTTCACCTTTGCACTTCAAAGCGTTCATAATAATTATGTGCAAGTAATATACATATGGATATACCATGATGCAATCTAATACTCCACCATGTCGTAGCATTTCCAATTATTTACATATATATATATATAATATGGCGTAAAATGCATAAGTTGTAACACCCTACTCCCGAACTATTTATTTTCGGGAACAATTATCGGTGATAAGCCCAATTACACACTAGTTAAATTAACTATCATTACTTACGCTTCCTTACTTCAATTTCTTGGTTCTTTACACATTGATTTATGAACAACATTTAACCACCAAATCATAAAGTTAAATCTCACATTTTCCATCAATCTCCTTCATATTGCTCAATTCCCCAAACAAGGCTATTGTCTCAATTATTTAGTTTCATTTATTGTATGGCTGCATCTAACGTCTCGTTAGACTGCCTACGGTCAAGCCAATTGTAGTTCACAGTAATTATTTGTAGGTACATGCATAAATCAATTTAGAAGCGTTAGTGGAACTATCAATTATATACCTATGATAAAAAGGAAAAGACCCACTCACCTTAGGTTCACGCTACGACTCCCAAGCACGCATATCGAGACATCACGAACCATCTTCACCTATGCCAATTATCAAATCACATCTCAGAGTTCATACCAATAAAATACACAATTTCCATAAAACACATCCCTATGTAATTCAATTCGGAAGATCTGCATCACGGATTTACGATCCGTTGCTTCCAAAGATCCACATTATACATCTAGAACAACATCCTAAAGTTCCATTACGATCCAACTGTCGGATCTCCGCCAAATGCCAAAACTAAGTGGCGGTCAACATTTTATTTTATGAACTTACAAATCCAAGTCGGGAAGATCTGTATATCGGATTTCCGATCTGTAAGTTCATATGGTCCTTAAATTTTACCTACTATAACATACTAAAGTTTGATGACGATCCAACGGTCGGATGGTCGATTCATATCTTTGCCAAAACTGAACTCAAGACACCTAATTTGGCCTAAGGATAAAATCGATGGTCCCCTGGCCACGCGCCGCCGTGGGTGGCGGTCGGCCGCCCCGACTCGCCGGAAAATCCAACTATTTCTAAAAATTCTCAAATTTCACATAAATGAAGATCTCAAAGAGAGGAACAACTTTCATAGCTGCCATGAAGTCCAAAAGTGGATGGAAAATGGTCAATTTTGCACATAAAGCCGGCGGGTGCCTAAAGCTTTTCGGTGTCATTTCGTCATCTACAGTGGTCCAACATGGTCAAGGTTGGTTGGGATTTTCTCCTGGGATGATGGGCTACAAAGCCCAAGCGGTGCCATCGGCCATTGCTTTGCTGATTAGTTGGAAAATTGAAAAGAGTGGCCGGACACGGTTTGACAAGTCGGATTTCGTGGCTTCGCCACGCCACATGTGGTGGCTTATAAAGGTGGTTCTTGGTTGGGTTTTGTATAGGGCAATGAGAGCTTCAAGATGGTGGTGGTGGCGTCGAAAAACTCCACCAGAGTTGGCCGGAATCGGCCTTGGAAAATGGGAGCTCGCGGTGGGTGTGGGTCGACGGGAAGGCTCCTCCACCCAAATTCTGATTGGTCACTTATATCCCTTCCTCACCTCAGATTGGTTACCATTCCCACATGGTGGGAGTTCAAAATTATTTAACAAAAAAGTAAGCAATCAATTTCAAACATCTGTAACTATACCGTTATAATCCGAACTCGCAAACGGCTTTCGCTTATGGGTTCGTACCAACAAGTACTACAAGGATACACTAAAAGAATAAGTCATATGTTCCTCTAGACAATGGTAAACAAAAGTCAAAGTCCTTGCCTCTAGGGCATTTTTGTAAATTCACGCTTTTAAAATTAAAAAAAACGTAAAATTAGGAACAGGTTGTCACAGTACCTAAACGTCCATATCATAATATATTTTACTAAATTAGTGTACCGAAATGCCCATACCTAAATATATTGTCGTGAATTAGTGACACATAAGAAGATATGTAAAAACATAAGTGTACCGAAAATTCTGTACCTAACTATTATATACTAAACTAGTGTACCGAAATGTCGGTACCTAAATATATTATACTAAACTAATGTATCGAAATGTTCGTACCTAAACATATTATACTAACCCAGTGTACCGAAATATTCGTACGTAAATATATTGTAATGAATTAGTGGCATATATGACACACCCCGACCGAGATCAAGGCATGTTGATCGTCACGTGAGGGTGATGTAGCCATGTGCACAGTGCGGAAGCAATGAAGATAAGAATTATATGAATAATTAAAAACTGAAACTACTAGAGTGCACTACTAGGAGTAAGATACAAAAGTAAACACTCCTAATCAGAGCATATAAAGTCTAGGTACAGTCCAGTAGGACAAGTACTAATTATACAGTACCATAAGATGTCCTACAATTATTTAGATATGTCAGAACCACCGAAGTCCTCGCACCCAACAACTGCAAACTTACCTAAAACCTGGAGGGGCGCAACACAGAAAACGTGAGTGGGCAAAAACAAATGTTTTACAAAACCATTTCATTTATCAACATATCTAACCCCTCGCTGTAAAACATGTATAATTTTTTCCCAAAATCAAGATATATGCATATACATAAATATATATGAAATTATATCTATTCAAATCATGCTTCTCATAATTATATTCATATGTATACCATGCCAAGATATAGCAGAGTAAGCAATTCAGGTAAGAATAATTTCATATAAATATAACATGTTAGCCGGAACCCCTGTGGTAGTCTATACGGCTGAATTCATAGCTCAACATCAATCTAGCCGGAGTCACTACAATGACCTATACGGCAACATACTGCACAAGAGTTGAAACCAAAAGAAAAGGTCTGTACGACAATAATGGGTGAAATATAATTATGCTCAATACTACTCTCACATAATAGCTGGGCGATAAATCGCTAGTCACCTACGAGTCAGAACCACCTAAGATGGTATATGCGACAAGACTGTGCACCTAAATTGGATCCAATATGAGCATATGGTGCGGGAGGTGACATAATAAACAGGCCTGTGCCATAACTCTGGCTAAATCATAATCACCCTAGGTGCAATTTTATGAGCTCAACATCATTCAATCATATATCACATCATCGACAATTCACATAACCAAACATAACTCACCTGAGCTTACCTGAGTGTCCACAGCATCACATTTATATATATAAAGCATCATATACCAATTAATATATGAATTATACTTATATGCATGGCATTTACGACATACTTTCATTTAAACACATATTTCTGGGAAAATATCAAGTATATAAATATATACTGAAAACCAAAAGCCCACTCACTCGTATGTCGAAGGGTCATAGCCCCCGAGTTGCCCTTGAACACGCTCGTCCTCGAGATAAGTCTCACTTATATGCGAATTAACTATAAAAATTTATTTAAAGCACGTAGGCAAAACTAGCTAATAACTTCTCATAAAATGCTCAATTTTGGTATTTGAATATACCACAGTGACCTACACAACCTCAGAATCATTCCCAAATTTTTAGAATATTTTTCTGACCTCTCACGCGCCGGCGAGCGCACGGCAATACGCTCGGCCACGCGCAGGGAATCCTGACGGATTCTCTAACTGCCGTTTGGAATATTCCATGGAATATTCCGTTAAAACCCAACGGTAACTGTTAAAGATGACTGACGGCGTTAGCATATTCCATCAACTTAATGGAATATGCTCCTTTCTTTTCCGGCGAGTCGCCGGTCGCCGGTGACTTCGTCGGTCTCTGGGTGAAACTTTAAATCGCTTATTCTCTTTCGTTTCTTCACCATTTTCCACAAAATTGGTACCAAAATGAAGCTAATAACATGTAGAATCACGTTATATAAGTTTCAAGGCTTAAAATCTACTAGGTTTTCTCGAGAAAGCTTGATAGTTTGGCTTACCTAGATATATGTCGATCTCAGCCCTCCGACGTCCAATTCCTTCCAACGAAGTACCCCGAGACTCGTGGGGACCTTCTTAAGCTTCCTATAAGCTTCAAATTCCCTGAAACATAACCACATGGAGGATTTTATACAAAGGGCAGTGCATTAATGGGTTATATCCAATCATTTCTCCATCAACTTCTGTTTTAGTAAAGAAGGCTTATGCAGTTGCCTATCTTGGACAACAAGTTACATCACGGCTTTGGCACCAAAAATTAGGTCATCCATCTAATCCTATAGTCTCTCAAATCCTTCGAAAGTCAAATGTTCCTCATACTCTTGATTCTCTACCTAGTGTTTGTTCTACATGTTTGGAGGGTAAGTTTAGTAAACTACCAATTCTTATGCCTTCATCCAAATCTGTAAAACCTTTTGAGATTGTGCATAGTGATGTTTGGGGCCCGGCTCCTTGTATTTCTGTTGAAGGCTTAAAATACTATGTTACTTTTATCGATGAGTGTACTAGGTTTTGTTGGATTTTCTCAATTTGCAATAAAAGTGATATTGGTACTACCTTTGTCTCTTTTTATAATTTCATTGTCAATCAATTCAATGTTTCTGTTAAAGTGTTGCAATCTGATGGTGGGGGTGAATATATAGGCAAATCCTTTCAAAAAAATTTGGTGACCAAAGGCATTAGTCATCACATGTCTTGTCCACATACCCCAGAGCAAAACGGGCTTGCCGAGAGAAAACATAGACATATTATAGAGACATCCATTACTCTTTTACAGACAGCTTCTTTACCACCTTCTTTTTGGTCATTTGCTTGTCAAACTTCAGTCTACCTAATCAATCGAATGCCTTCTTCCACTTTGCACAATAAATCTCCTTTTGAGGTCTTGTTTAATTATATTCCTGAGATTCATCACCTTAGAGTATTTGGTTGTTCTTGCTACCCTTTACTTAGGCCCTATACACATAAGAAACTACAACCTCGGACCACCAAGTGTATCTTCCTAGGGTATGCTTCCAAGTATAAGGGTTACATTTGTTTTGAGGTCAATACAAAGAGAGTTTATATATCTCGCCATGTTCTGTTTGATGAGACCGAGTTCCCATATTCTACTTTAGTCTCTAAATCCTCATCAGTGTCTACTGTATTGCCTACTATGCAAACCTCTATACCTGTACCAATCCCAAACCTTAATAATGTCATAGTTCATCCCAGTTTTGAATTTGTTCCCACTGCGACTACTTCTGGAGAATTGAACAACAATGTTCCTACACCCCTGAATGATTCCAGCTCTAGTTCTTCCATTGTTCCATCACCCATTACTGCCACTGCTCAACGATCCTCTACTTCACTCTCTGTGGTTCCTGATTTCTAAAGGGACAAACTTCAGGTGGTTTTTTCCATACCACCATTAAATTTGCATCCTATGCAGACTCGATCCAAGAGTGGGATCTCTAAAAAGATTGCTTTATTAGCTTCTATTCACGAACATGGTGGTGTTGATCTAACTAAAGTTGAACATGCAACATACAAATCTGCTCTCAAGTCTCCAATATGGTTGGCTGCAATGAAGGATGAGTTGAGTGCTCTCCATAGTCAGGGCACTTGGTCTCTTGTCCCTCTTCCTCCTCACAAGAATTTAGTCGGCTACAAGTGGGTTTTCAAGATTAAAAAGAATGCAGATGGTTCTATAGGGAGGTATAAGGCTCGATTGGTGGCAAAGGGTTATAATCAAGAAGAAGGAATTGACTATGGTGAGACGTTTAGTCCCGTTGTTAAACCCAGTACAGTAAGGTTAGTACTTGCCTTGGCTGCTCAATTTAATTGGACCCTTCGCCAACTTGATGTGAAAAATGCTTTTTGCATGGTGTGTTACAAGAGGAAGTTTATATGGCTCAACCTCCAGGTTTTCTGGATTTTACTCACAGTGATTATGTTTGTAAGTTGCACAAGTCTTTATATGGTCTCAAACAAGCCCCAAGGGCCTGGAATAAGAGATTTACTAGTTTCTTACCATCTTTGGGGTTTCAATCTACCTATAATGATTCATTTTTTTTGTTAAAGCTGTCAATGGTTTTGTTGTGATCCTATTACTGTATGTTGATGATATTATTATCACGGGTAGTGCTTCTCAAGCTATTTCAGATGTCATTCATGCCCTTGCTCGAGAATTTGATATTAAGGATCTCGGGGACATTACATTACTTTCTTGGGATTCAAGTTATTCATAAGCAGGATGGATTATTTTTGTCTCAAGATAAGTATGTTACTGATTTGCTTCTTAAATCTGGAGTGGAGATGTCTAAGCCATGTGCTACTCTTTGTTTACCCTATAATCGGTTGCTGAAAGATGATGGGAAGCCATATAATAATCCAGCATTGTATAGAAGTCTTGTGGGAGCCCTTCAATACCTCATTTTCACTCAACGTGATATTGCATTTGCAGTACATCAGGTTTCTCAGTTTATGCAGTGCCCTATGGAAGCTCACTTTGTGGTAGTAAAAGGGATTTTGCGCTATTTGAAAGCTACTAAAGGGTGTGGTTTGCATTATACCAAAGGGGGGTTGGATTTACAAGCTTTCAGTGATGCTGATTGGGCAGGGGATCCCAATGATCATCGATCAACTACAGGACTGGTTGTCTTTCTTGGTTCTAATCCTATCTCCTGGCCCTCAAAGAAACAAAATATTGTATATCATTCCTCCACTGAGGCAGAGTATCGAGCCCTATCTTGCACAACTGCTGGTATCGATTGGATCAAGCAATTGTTAAGGTTCCTGCAAGTTTCCATTTCTGGTACACCTACCCTTTATTGTGATAATCTCTTTGCAATTGCTTTTACATGTAATCTTGTTCAGCATCAGCGCACAAAACACATTGAAATCGATGTTCATTTTGTGAGAGAAATGGTGGCTAAAAGATTGTTGCTGGTTCAGTTTGTCTCTTCCCTTGAGCAATTTGCAGATATCTTAACTAAAGGATTGTCTGCCCCATTATTCAAGACTCATTGTTCCAATCTCAGACTCAGTTTTGCTGCCCCTGAGATTGATGGGGGATGTAAGGAGTAATCAATCTAAGGGCTATACTATTGACAAGTGTCATAAGATTAGACAAGTAGTTAGTAGTTTGTTAAACAGTTAGCTTATAGTGTAAGCAACATTAGTTGTATATAAACTACAAGGATGATGTAAACAGTATATGGAAAATAATCAAAACAAACAGATTACTTCTTCTCCAAGTATTCTCTCTCTCTCTCTCTCTTTCTCTCTCTAAGTCTGATATCGTCTTCTTCTGTATATGATCAAGCTTGGTTAACAATTCTGACCCCTTCAACTATTGAAAAAAAGATAATTATATATCGATTCTTTTCTTTTATTTTATTTTTTTATTTATTTTTTTTGTCTGGAAATTGTGTATTGGCACACAAGGATTCTCATTTTCTGTTTCCATCATTTAAATCATATATAGCTGGTGTCTGCATACAAGTACTTTTTCTTCGCTATCTACTTTATAAGAAGTGAAGTTGCTCCTTCATGTCTGATAGCATGACTTTTTAACTGGGATTTACTAAATCCTACCCTATAACAATCTTTGGTAATAGGAAAATGTGCTACCTCTCTTTAATTTATGAGGGTAGAAAATGAAAATATTTTTGAATTTTCGTGTAGTGGAAGGAAAAAAAACGAATATCTGGCTTCAAAAACTTGAAGAAATCAACAATATATTCAATACTATTAGTGTTGCACATCTTTCCCCTTCATCTTCAATCAGAGGTTAACTCGTTCGCTACTACTCGTGATCATGGTAAATTACCTCATCTATTATTCAAAGAAAAGAAATTGAAAAGGATTATGCAAAACTTAATAAGAATCATGCTAAAGCCATATAAATGCCTGCAGCGACACTCCGATGCCTAAAATTGAATGTCTTAGTCCTATATATTATCCAGTGTTTAAAAAAAATTGCTCCAAGGCGCGCATAGGAGGCTTTGCAGGAGGGGCGGCAGAAAAATCACCTTAGTTTTGTGGAAGTCGACGAAAACTCGCCTAGGTTTTTATCGAGGCATGAGGGCGTCTGATTGGGTGTCAATGTTACCGAAAATTGAAAAAAAAAATAGTTGAATGTGAGTTTTTAGTTGCAGAGCAGTTACTGGGTTTTTGTCGTTGCAGAGCTCAAAGAAGATGAAGAAGACGAAAAAAAAAATTTGCCAAAGTTTTGGTTTTTTTTTTATAAATAATTTTGATCCTTTGTCGACGACTGTCCAACATATTTTTTTTTTGTTATGTTTTTTTTAATGTTATTTTATATATATTTTTTATATACTTTTTAATTGGAAATATTAGGGAGACTAAATTTGTAAACTAAATTTTAGAAACTAAAGGACGTGGAAAGTGATAATTGATTTATTACTTAAGCGTTGATAAACGTACTCATTTCTATTAGTGACACATCATTTAGTTTGCAAATTTTGTCAACAAATTTAGTCTCCCTAGCATTACCCTTTTTAATTTATTTTATAAACCTAAAACAACTCAAAAGACTTTCATACTTTTTAATATTATCACAAAAACATGCTTCATCTTTTTCAAGTGCCCTAAAATATATGCTTCATCATTTTCACATTGTGCAGATTTTCGCTACATGAGATTTGTGTATAACGCCAATGATCCACGGTTAGAAGCATCGTATGACTATATTGTCATTGGTGGAGGAACAACAGGGTGCCCACTAGCAGCAACTTTATCAGCAAACTGCTCCTTCTAGAAAGGGGCAGTGTTCCTATAGCATATCAGAGCGTCGTGCGTGACGATGGGCTTCTAACTACTCTAATGCAGGAAGATAATGGCAAGACACCAGCTCAAAAGTTCACATCAGAAAATGGTGTTCCTAATGTCAGAGGCAGGGTCTTAGGTGGGTCAAGCATGATCAATGTTGGCTTCTACACCAGAGCTGACAGGGAATTCTTTATGAAATCAGGGATTGAATGGGACATGTATTCGGTTTATAAGGCATATCGGTGGGTTGAAGAAACTATTGTGTTCCCCCTGAAGGAAATTTTGTGAAAAACATGTTCATTTGAGCAACATCTATGGCATGCAATTAACAATTAAAGGCGGAATCATGCTTGTATGCACTCAAAAACAAAACATTACCCATGAAATTCAAAGCCTAGTAGAAAGGTGAACCAAGACTCAACTCAAGAACATAGTGAGTTGAGATATTTTATACCTTTGTTGATTCCTCTTTGCATAAGCAAAGGCTAATCACCCAAGGAGAGGGCCTTCATTCCTTGCTTCTTAGTTCCATCGATTTCTTGGAGGAGGATGCTAGAAAGGATTCTCCAAGTTCCCAAAATTGAGAACCTCTAATTTTTCCACACCAAGGAGGGACTTAAAGAAGAGATGAGTGACCTTGGAGGATGAGAGATTGCTAGCTAATCTCCTCCAAGGGGGCCGGCCTCATAGAGAGAAAAGGAGAGCATTGTGTTCTCATCCTTTCCCCAAAAGAAAACCCTAAAAATGAAATGGCTATAAAATTGCCTTTATACCACCTCACAATGGAGTGGCAAACTTACAATTAAAGCAAGTTCACTACCCTCCTCTATTTGGCCGGCCTTAAGGGTTTATTGGGCTTTCAAGCCCTTTGTTTATTCAAGTTGTCATACAACTTGAGTTAATGGGCTTGACTTTCAAATCCCATTAGGCCTTGCGGCCCAAAACTAACCCTAGGTCTATAACGAACTTATTCGTTTGATTAATTAACATATTAATTAATCCTAGCCATAAATAATTAAACCATTTAATTATCCTTACTCGTCTCCGTTGTTTCTTCAATCTCTACCTTACACGGTGTACGATCCATTAGGTTCCTTTTAGCGAGGCAGTGGGCGATTGTTACTCTTAACGATCGATTGTGAATTGAAACTTACTTTCAATTCTCCCTTTAGTGATTATACACGTTTAGGGCTTCCACAAACCATGAGTGACACCTAGCAGTATGTCATGGTTACCCAAGCTAATCAGAATAGGTGGATAACCTATTCAGTTTAGGATTACAATGCGATACGGTCTTTCTCTAATACAATACTCTTGACCACATTGTTTGGTTTGATAGTTTATTCATGTCTTCTATCCAATGTGATTCTCTTACTTATATGATTACCTTGAATGTGATTTGGAACGACTTCCTAAATCTCATTCATACTCTGGCCAGAGATTCTTAATCATATCATAGAGTATTTTCCCTCAAACGGTTTGAAGGTTAGAGATCCCTTGTTGCGCATTCACTTGCCTCCATGGCTAAGTGGCTTAACCCCAACTATGTAGTGGACACCCTCGGATGGAGTGACTTTGACATAGTCAAAGATCAAAGACCTAACCACAAGACAACTATGATGGTGATAAGCTCATATTTATACATATTTTACATCAAATTCTCTTGTCTTTTCTTAGTTAGTTTCTTATATTTTTGAGTTATTTATTTTGTTTTTGTGTTTTATCGAATTTATCTAGCTAAGGAATTAATAATAGCTTAAGTGTATATTTTTAGTAATAAAATCGTCAAAACTGCATTGCCCACTATTTTTGGTTAATAAAAATAAGATAGTATTATAAATATATATATATATATATATATATATATATATATATATATATATATATATACTCACACATATATGTTGTTGAGTGAAGAATAAACATCAAATGGAAATATAAGTGGGACGGTGGAAGAATAATAAAATATTGGATGTGCATGTGGGTGTGTTTGGCAGAAAGCAAAAGAAAATATAAAGGGAGAGTGCATCGTCAGAAATAGGTGTAAAAGGGTTTACAAGAATAAAGAACTTGATAAAAGAATTAAGTGGGCAGCTGTTTTAGTGGTTTTTTTTTAGTTAGAATAAAGGGGAGCTCCTCGAGGTCAGAAACAGGGGGAGGGGATTGGAAAGAAAGGGCAGGCTGCCTTTGGCAGCTTGCTAGTGAGGATTGCGCAGCTAAGGGGCACGCGGAACTGGAGAGAAAAGCTGCCAGAGCTGCGGAGAGAGGGAACCAGCAGTGCGCAGGAAGGCAGTTGGCAGTGTGAGAGACAGGTGGCGGAAGAGCTGCCTTGGAGCAGCTGCGCAGAAGAAGCGCGAGAGGCTGACGTAGGAGGTTTGACGCGTGGGAGGACAGGTGCAAGAAGAAGAGGCAGTGAGCCTCGGGGTGAGACAGCTGCGCAGGAAGAAAAAGGATTGCTGCCACATGCTGCCAAAGCCAAGCAGAGAGAAGGGAGACAGCAAGAATAATGAGGGAGCTCCTTGGAGCTTGGGCAGCTAACGTAAGGCGCGAGAAGGCAGGTCAGATGCGGGAATTGAGGGAGTGGACAACGGACAGGTGCGCAAAGCAAGGAGGACAGTTCGAGTGGGATCACAGAAACAGAAACAGATCCTTGCATATTTCTCTCGGTTAATTCGTTCCAAACTTATGTTTTATTTTTATTTTAATTTATAAATAATGTGTAATTAATTTCTGTTTAGTTAGAGGTAAATTTGAAACCATGGATAATTGTTTATTATAATTTGATTTACTCCAGTTATGAATTTATGAATGTTGGATGTGGTTTATTTTTCTGTGTTGATTAATAACTTGTTTATGTATGTGGGTTAAGGGTCGACACTTAATTTGCATGCTTAGACTTGATGCTAGGATATAAGGGAATTTCACCTAATCGTTATGAACTTATATCCATGAGTAGTAAAAATCGCTAGTCACGATTGTGTTTAGTAAACCCTAGGTTGGATTAACATGCGTATTCCATAGTTATGAATGCCTAGTCGATGCTTATGATTTCCATTGAACTTAATGATTTTTGATATGTCTCTCTATCATGCGTATTCCATAGTTAGGGAACTTGATAAAAATAATTTGGTTGTGATGCGTTTCCCGTCCAATTCAATGAATCTAGGGAAATCTGAAGGTTAATTTAAGCGGACCTAATTAACTTGGGGCATTGTCATTTATTCGTTTGTTAAAGTCATAACTGGGAATTAAATTATATGCATTTGTTCATGTGTGGATAAGGACCCCTCTAACTAACGTTTCGTCATTTTATTTCTATAAAATATATTTTCTTTGAAGTTTGGTTTTAAATTTCTGTTTTTAAAATCAATTTCGTCAAAAAATCAATCCCCATTTATTTTAAAGTGTTAGGTTTGTTAGAAATTAATTTAGTTTGTGTTTTCTTGAGTTTTGAAGTATTTTGAGTCTTTTGATTTGTTTTAGTTTATTTGTTAGTTTTATTTTGAGTGATTCTATTTAAGTGTTTTGAGTCTAGTTTAGTATTTTAAATTTTGTTTTTACGTTTTTAATTTAATTTTTCTTTGGTTAGCATCCCTAGTTAATCCCCGGCCTAGAACGATCCCTACTTATCCATATACTACAATTGTCACAAATAGGGTTTAAATTTGTGCGTCAAGTTATTTTCGCATCAAATTTTGGCGCCGTTGCCGGGGATTAACAAATTTGCTAATCCTTGTTTATGTTTTTTTTGTTTGTGTTTTATGTTATTTTATTTTCTTTTATTTGTGTTTATTTTATTTTATTTTATTTTATTTTATTTTTGGTTTGTTATGTCTTTTACTTTTGATATTTGATTTAGTTTTCTTTCTTTGCTTTTAGTTACAAATGGAGCGAGACATGGCACTTGCATCCATCCAAGCAATCAACGAAGGGAGGCCTAGGAATCACCCATAATCAGATTTGCATTCCTAATCCCTTCTCTTTACTGCTTTCATTTTGTTTTGTTTATTTAGTTGTGATTTTTGTTTAGGAAGTTAAAAAAAAAAAAATAATAAAAAAAATAATAATAATAAAAAAAATTAAAAAAAAAAAAAAAAGATTAATAATAATAAACATCCATACAACAACAAAAAAAAAAACAAAAAAAAAAAAAAAAAAAAAAAAAAAACACAAAAATACTTATATTTATAGATATAATTAAATAAACTTTAAAAGCATAAATATTTTACAATAATGTAAAACTAATAGTTTTCATTGGTCGTTGGTAGGTGGTGCCTCGGAGGTCGACGGAGCCCCTGAAAGACGAAGCGCCAGAGTTGGATCATTCAGAGCCTCAATATTTGGTGCTGCTCCCGAGGACGAAGGCAACACAAACCTCGGGAGTAACGTCATAAACCGTTGATGATCACTCTGAATCCGCACTTCGGACTCCTGCAGCTGATCAAGCTTCCTCTTCATGCTTGTGGAGTAATTGGTTGCGAGCATGTGCAAATCCCTGTTCTCATGCCTAAGCACTCTGACCTCTTGCCGAAGACTAGCCACTTCAGCCATCAACGACTCCACCTGACGGGTTCGTGCAAGAAGGCGGTGGCCCATGTTTGATACTGAGCCTGCGCATCGGACGCTGTAGGCCAAAGAGTCCTGGACAGCTAGTTCGTCGGACCGCCTAGAAAGTATCCTAGTGTCTCTAGGAGTGAGCAGATTTCTGGCCACCACCGATGCGGTTGTTTCATTCATCATCATGGAATCCCCAACTGTAAGAGGACCATTCGGGGATATGAAGGACGGCTGCCAAATGTTGGTTGGAGAAGATATATCACTATCTTCCCCAACATTCAAGTTAAGGCGACGGTCAGAGGGGTAAGACATATTTGAAGGTGTTGAGAATGAAGAGTCGGACTGATCAAGATTAAAAGAAATGCAAGGAGGAAGTGTTTACAGGAGGGAGTGTTTACAGGGGGAGCTTAAGTGTGTTGTGGAACAAAAATGAGCGTTCTTATAAGAAGAAGAAATCGTTGAGGCATCACTCAGCAGTCGAAGAGGCGCCCTATCGCAAATCGAAGAGCCGGGCTCCTTTCTCAAAAGCCGGATTCTTTTCTCAAAAGCGGCGTCGCCGTTCTCAAAAGTCGGGCTCCTTTCTCAAAAGCCGGAGCGGTCAGGAATCACGAGGCGAACAGCTTTTCCAATTTTGTCGTCACTCGTCACGCGCGCTGTCAGCTTTGCGCAAATTACGGGTGGCTTTTTCAGAAAGCGCGTAACTTGTACTGTTGATCCATCCACCGGCTGCCGACAGGGTAAAGGAATAGTTTCGGTTGTGAAGACAAATTCTATAAACGTCTACCTTCGCCTTCAACAGCAAAGGCAAACTCTCTCAACACTTCTTCATCTCCGAAATTTTTCATCTCCGAAAATGCCTTTCCATCAAACCCTCTCGAGTTTCTCTGTGTTTCTCATTCCCTGGGATACCTTTGCAAATAAGTCATCTAGATCTAGAGTATTTCATATCATGAAGGTTGAAAGCAAGAGTATCTCATATCACGCTTTCTCCCTGTCCTTTTCCTTGTCTTTGGGGCAAGGAGAAAGCGGGCAATCAGCCAGCACTCGGTGTCAATCTTCCAATCTAAGAACCGACTGCCTGGAAATCCTTCCTGATTGCTTACCTAGCATTGCTCTCGAGTGCTCTTCTTCAACCGCTGATGTACTACCGAAGAAGTCGCCACATCTGCCTGGAGAACAGACATGGCAAGTGAAAATGATACTTGAAGCATGTGGAGACAAGGTGCTGCTTCATCTTCAAGATCAAGTCTCATTTTCCTTGCTAAGAAGTTCCCCAGCCCAGTTCACGCATACACCTGTGGAACGATACTTCTTCAAAAGCAAAAGTATCCCATATCATCAGAGTCAGAGGCAAAGATTTCTCATGGCATGCTTTTCCTTTACCCTTGCTCTTGGCCACGGGACAAGGTGGAAGGAAGGCAATCGGTCGGCACTTGGATAGATTGAACAAAGAAGCAGACCACCACCTCTGCCTCGTGCCTACCTGCCATGCAGAAGAACAAAAAGAGAAGAATGTAGCTTGCAGACTCAATCAACCCGGCAGAAGGAGTCCGAGTTGAAACCAAGAGCTCGAGAAGCTTCAACAACACTACCAATCAAGTCTCATTTTCCTTGCTAAGAAGTTCCGAGGCCAGTTCAAGTTCAAAGCTGTGGAAAGTCAGCAATCAGGACCAATGATCATTTTTTTTTTTAGTTTTATTCATTGTCTTTTATTTTCATTTTTAATTTTTCGTTTGTTTGTTTTTTTTGTTTTATATTTTCTTGCGTGCTTAACTGATTTATTTCTTTTCTTTGCAGGAACTTTTGGTTATTTCCACCCTTGAGGTTGATTGCAGAATTTTAGCTTGGGGGTCATCGCTTGATTTTTTCTGCAAATTAGGGAAGTTTTCAGTCCTATTACTTTATTTTGTTTCCTTATATTTATTTATTTTATTTTTATTTGCATTTTATTATATTTTCTGACATTGGGGACAATGTCTAGTTTAAGTGTGGGGGTAAAGAGTATAAAAATGACCAAATTGAAAATTTTTGTACCTTCGACTTTGAACTTATTTCATGTGTTTCCATGTTATTGCTTTGTTTTCTTAATTAGTTTTGTTTTAAAACAAAAAAAAATTTTAAAATTTTAAAAATCCAAAAATATTTCCTTGTTTTCCTTCTTGTTTTGAATTAGATTTTTGTTAGTTTCCCGACCCAATGATATAATTGGATCAAATTTGAATCATGATTATCAAGAACTTAGTTAACATGTGTTGTGTGAAATTCCTTATTCTTGTGTTAGTTTGTACATATTTGATCATCTTTGAAAAACTAAACGCACATAGCCTTGTTGATGTGAAATTAAAGCATGATTTAAAGCTCCATATGTGAATTTAGTGACCATATACATCCTATGTGAGTTTTTGAGCCTATTGAAAGTGTGTGCATTTTTCATACACTCCTATTTTTTTTCATGTGTGATGAACTTATGTGAGATATTTCTCTAGAACTTGCATAACGATCTTTCGAAATATTTGTCATTGATTGCATGAACTTGAAAATGATAGAGGCATTAGGTTTACCACCATGGCCCAAATAACCATGTTTCCCAAAGAAAAATAATATCATTAGATTGCCAATTTGAGCCGTGTATGTGAGCCTTTTATTTCTTATCACCAGATATGTCTACCCTTATGCCTGAAATATTTTTCCTTACCCTTTCCAAGCAAGCTAATGAGTAATGTGAAATTGTCTTATGAGAAGTGTTTGTGAAGTACTCGGAGGGTGTTTGGCAAAAGAATAAGTGTGGGGGTTTTTCATATTTATTTCTGAAGTATAAAAAAAAAAAAAAAAAAAAAAAAAAAAAAAAAAAAAAAAAGAAAAGAAAAGAAAAGAAAAGAAGGTTTGTTTAAGAAGAAAATAAAAAAAAATATGTGTTTAAAGTTTCAGTTTAAGGTTGTGGTTGGAGGTGTTTAGAAGAATAGCTGGGAAGTTTGAGTTTCTTATAAATCTAAATAAAAGAATTGCTTGCAATGTAGCTTGGAATTTGTATTTTCCTATTCTTTCATTTCAATAATCCTCGCCCTAAACCTCATTACGTCCAATAAAAGTCCTCTTGATTTAAGTTTTGCAATTATGATTGTGGAGAAGTGATTTTTATGCAAGCTTATGGTAGAATTTTCACATTTGTTTCTTTGAGCGAAACACATTAAAACTAAACACATATGTGATTGAGTGCATATCCCGTGAGAAGGTTGCTAGTTTGCATATGGTGATTTTAAAAATAAAAATTTGAAATTGCATTAACATGACTATCTCACACACTACACTTCAGGGATGTTTCAAAGATTACTGCTAATATTTGAATAAGGAAAATGAACTTGAATTGCTTGTTGATGTTAGCTATGGTTCTTGATGATTGTGTTCTTAAATGAAATTCTATGAGGGTCAAATAGGGGGAAGCTAATATTTTCATGTTATTACTTTTTCTGTTTTCGTTTGTTTTGCTCGAGGACTAGCAAAAGTTAAGTGTGGGGGTATTTGATAAGCTCATATTTATACATATTTTACATCAAATTATCTTGTCTTTTCTTAGTTAGTTTCTTATATTTTTGAGTTATTTATTTTGTTTTTGTGTTTTATCGAATTTATCTAGCTAAGGAATTAATAATAGCTTAAGTGTATATTTTTAGTAATAAAATCGTCAAAACTGCATTGCCCACTATTTTTGGTTAATAAAAATAAGATAGTATTATAAATATATATATATATATATATATATATATACTCACACATATATGTTGTTGAGTGAAGAATAAACATCAAATGGAAATATAAGTGGGACGGTGGAAGAATAATAAAATATTGGATGTGCATGTGTGTGTGTTTGGCAGAAAGCAAAAGAAAATATAAAGGGAGAGTGCATCGTCAGAAATAGGTGTAAAAGGGTTTACAAGAATAAAGAACTTGATAAAAGAATTAAGTGGGCAGCTGTTTTAGTGGGTTTTTTTTAGTTAGAATAAAGGGGAGCTCCTGGAGGTCAGAAACAGGGGGAGGGGATTGGAAAGAAAGGGCAGGCTGCCTTTGGCAGCTTGCTAGTGAGGATTGCGCAGCTAAGGGGCACGCGGAACTGGAGAGAAAAGCTGCCAGAGCTGCGGAGAGAGGGAACCAGCAGTGCGCAGGAAGGCAGTTGGCAGTGTGAGAGACAGGTGGCAGAAGAGCTGCCTTGGAGCAGCTGCGCAGAAGAAGCGCGAGAGGCTGACGTAGGAGGTTTGACGCGTGGGAGGACAGGTGCAAGAAGAAGAGGCAGTGAGCCTCGGGTGGAGACAGCTGCGCAGGAAGAAAAAGGATTGCTGCCACATGCTGCCAAAGCCAAGCAGAGAGAAGGGAGACAGCAAGAATAATGAGGGAGCTCCTTGGAGCTTGGGCAGCTAACGTAAGGCGCGAGAAGGCAGGTCAGATGCGGGAATTGAGGGAGTGGACAACGGACAGGTGCGCAAAGCAAGGAGGACAGTTCGAGTGGGATCACAGAAACAGAAACAGATCCTTGCATATTTCTCTCGGTTAATTCGTTCCAAACTTATGTTTTATTTTTATTTTAATTTATAAATAATGTGTAATTAATTTCTGTTTAGTTAGAGGAAAATTTGAAACCATGGATAATTGTTTATTATAATTTGATTTACTCCAGTTATGAATTTATGAATGTTGGATGTGGTTTATTTTTCTGTGTTGATTAATAACTTGTTTATGTATGTGGGTTAAGGGTCGACACTTAATTTGCATGCTTAGACTTGATGCTAGGATATAAGGGAATTTCACCTAATCGTTATGAACTTATATCCATGAGTAGTAAAAATCGCTAGTCACGATTGTGTTTAGTAAACCCTAGGTTAGATTAACATGCGTATTCCATAGTTATGAATGCCTAGTCGATGCTTATGATTTCCATTGAACTTAATGATTTTTGATATGTCTCTCTATCATGCGTATTCCATAGTTAGGGAACTTGATAAAAATAATTTGGTTGTGATGCGTTTCCCGTCCAATTCAATGAATCTAGGGAAATCTGAAGGTTAATTTAAGCGGACCTAATTAACTTGGGGCATTGTCATTTATTCGTTTGTTAAAGTCATAACTGGGAATTAAATTATATGCATTTGTTCATGTGTGGATAAGGACCCCTCTAACTAACGTTTCGTCATTTTATTTCTATAAAATATATTTTCTTTGAAGTTTGTTTTTAAATTTCTGTTTTTAAAATCAATTTCGTCAAAAAATCAATCCCCATTTATTTTAAAGTGTTAGGTTTGTTAGAAATTAATTTAGTTTGTGTTTTCTTGAGTTTTGAAGTATTTTGAGTCTTTTGATTTGTTTTAGTTTATTTGTTAGTTTTATTTTGAGTGATTCTATTTAAGTGTTTTGAGTCTAGTTTAGTATTTTAAATTTTGTTTTTACGTTTTTAATTTAATTTTTCTTTGGTTAGCATCCCTAGTTAATCCCCGGCCTAGAACGATCCCTACTTATCCATATACTACAATTGTCACAAATAGGGTTTAAATTTGTGCGTCAAGTTATTTTCGCATCAGATGGCTCAGGTCAAATGACTACTTTGCATTATCCCAACCATGAGTTCTCATGTGACATGAGTATGAGAACTCATCGTTGATCGTGTTCAGTGGACTCATTTGCTATTGAGCACCTACGTACTTGTCTTGGTGTCAGTCGCACCAATGACTTGAGACCAGTCACTCTCCCTAAGAGAAGACATAGCACGTACTGATCGTAACGGACTGTCAATGCCCAATTGGCAATCCTATGATCAGGAACGTTTAGGATATGTATACGAAAGAGAATGGTCTCATGAATCTAACTTCTTTATATCGCATTCTCACAATTACATATTCCTTGGACTTATCGTTTAAGCGTATAACATTTATATGAGACAGCTTCGAACAATAATCTTTGCCCTTTATATTAAACTATATTAGTTTAACATGTGAAATGTCCGTAAAGTATCATCATATGATTGGTTTTAGGGCACATTTCCAACAATCTCCCACTTGCACTAGAGCCAATCAGCTTGGTCATCAGTGATGATACCTCTTCTGTAGTCATTTCAAAAATGGCTGAGTAATAGGCCTAGACAATGGATATCTATATGTTATCCATAGAAGCAACCTTGAGAATAACGACGTCACCATTATACATGATTTTTAATCATGTGGTTTAGTCTCTCATTTGAGTTCGGATCTTGATGAGACCTTGATTCCCTGGCTTGAGCTATCGCCCCATTAGTGTCATAGTGTCGATACACTAGAGACACTTTCTGGTTGGAATCGAATAGAGAATTCATAAATGAACTTTCTCATCCAAACAACATTGTTGTAAGCTTCTTTATGGCAATATATTTTGCATCTTTATGAGAAATCAATTGATTTGATCTTTATGAGAAATCAATTGATTTGATCTTTCTCTCATAAGACGCTTATAGCTCCCACTAGCTTGCTAAGATCCATGATGGATGGATCTCTACAACTTACATGTCTTGTGATTCATAGTTTTAGACATATATTATCAAGACTATCTTAATAATGGTTTCGGAAACCCATATTATGTCCAAACATTGAATCACCATTTAGTTGTAGCTAGCAATCTTCGAATTAATTGAAACCAAGACTACGTCAAAGATGGTTTCTTCAAAGTCAACCAATCTCTTTGATTGTAGTCACCTTAAGCTACCAATTAGCTATAAAGGTTTCATTATTTCGGGTCAAATGGTACTTTACCATTTCCTTGAGTATATGTCGTATATACACTCAATGTAGTCATAAGGATTTTCATTCTTATTTCTTTCGAATTAAGAGGTGTAACTCTATGACATAGTCATAAAGTTTAAACCATTCAACTGAGACAATTTATAAATCATTCTCGACTACCTTGGAGCTTGTGGTGTAGGAACTAGGTTGTTATATTTGTTGATTATCATCTTGTCTCTCAAAGAACCCATTCTTTGAGTTCTATCTCTCGTTCATTTGCGCTTAGGCAAATCATATTGTAGGATTACAATGAACTACCCAACAAAACAACATTTGTTAGTTGGTTTATAGAAGTGATATCCAAAGGTTAATTTAAGGATATCCACAAGATAATTCTCAAACAAATATTGCTTATTAGCACACAACCTCAAATCTTAACACGATTAAGACTTATCTTTCTTTCCAACTACATCCTATGGAGTCATGAAAATTTTGGAAGATCTTCTAATTGACAATCATATTGTCTTAGAAGTATATATCCTATATATGGGTAATTGATAACATCCAACGAACTAAATCTTATTCGAGTTCGTTCTTCTCTTAATGGAGAAATCCATTATCTTATGATTCTTCTTTCCTTGATATCTTTCAAGGAAACTGTTCTAAAGTGTTACCTTTCCTTGGATGAAATCTGAGGTAAATACTTTAGACATCTTACTCATCAAATTACATTTCTTGAATTCTTTGAAACCTTTTGCAAAGTATTCGGACTTGTGTTTATTCAAAATAAATGATAGTCCAACCGAGAGCAATCTTCGGTGAATGTCATACAACATGAGTAGTATTATGTTGTGGACAAGTGCCACTAACATCTAAGTGAATTAACCTCAACAACTTTGTGATTCTTTCTTCATTTCCAAAAGAATAAAGATTCAAACATTTTGCCTCTATACAATTTTAACAAGAAGGCATTGGATCAGGATCTAACGATCCAAAGCATCCATCTATGACCAACTCGTAATTTATGTTTTAGAGGTATCACAACTCAGTTGGGATTAGTCACTACCTTGCAACCTTTTGGGTTTTAAGCATCATTATATTCTAAACAGTTAACACTACCATATCATCTATACTATAGAGATAATCAATTAGATTGAAATAATCTAATCATTCATTAATAAAGAACAATGTTTTGTCAAACAAAACATTCATCCATTTCTCATACGGAATTAAGTTCCTTTATTCGAATTGGAATGTAAAGACAATCTTTGTTTTTCCATTTTCTTTGGTAGTTCATATGAGGAAGTAAGTACTACCTGCTTTCGCAGAGATCTATATTTGATTCACGTTCCGAATTTGAAGTACTTTCTCTTCTCTCATTTAATCTTCTACTTCTTATTAGCCACACTTTTACAACGATTGTAAAACATAGTTACTAATACGGAATCAAGCATTCAAGTAGAAGAACCAACTGTTTTGAACTATTCAAGAACAATTTATAACACCTTCGAAAGGTGTGTTCTTGACACTTGCAAGACATTTCTTGCAAATACCCCTTCCAATGTCCATCCTTTCATAAAGAAAGTTTGTTCCCTTGGAGTTATTTTGCTTTCTTCATTTGACTTCTCCTTTGACTACAATAGTCATGGTCCCTAAACTCCCACTATCTCTCTTGAAGCTTATTTCAATTGTGTTATACACATCAAACAATTTGGAGAGCGTGTGGTTATTGTTCAATATATAGTTTACAATAAACTTAGTGAACCATTTGGATAGGGACACAAAGGTGAAGTCCTTGCCTAGTTTCCGTCTCGTGAAGTGGTTTAACACTTCGACACTCAATGATTCAAAATCATCATAAGTCCATGTTGATGGACTATTTTTGTCAACCAACCATTATGTTCTAAACATAATTACAAACTTTCAAGAGTTGTTCAAGGCAACTCTCATTTCTTCATACAACAATTTGTAAGTGGAGAATCATGGCACATAAAGTGTCCATGCCCTTGTGCTTTCTTCTCAAGTTCTTTGTTCATTTAACAAAGAAACAAGCACTACTGTTTGCATTAACTAAGGGTTGTTCAAAGCAACTCTTATTTCTTCATACAACGATTTGTAAGTGAAGAACTATGACATTAAAAGTGTTGTCCTCTTTATGATAGACTTATCTAACATGTTCTTCCAATGATACATTATCAATAGGAAGATTGCGAGGATGAGACTACTTAGGTACATATACAAGCCATTAAAGACAATCTATGAGATTGTGGTACCAAATCCGGAAACTAAAGCATTCGGCTTTTCTTTGTCAAGTTTTGGATAGCGTTTGCAAATATATCGGTAAACAAATACATAACTAATATAAATTGATTGATTTTAAGCCATTTGATCCGGGTCTTTAAATCAAATAGCACCACCCACTATTTTTGGCAAATTCCATATCCCTCATCGGAATTCGAGAGTTTTGGAGGAAACTCTTAGTAGGGTATGGGAGACTCACCATTACCAAGCCCACGTCACAATGATATGATGTTGGCTAGCATCAATAATAATGAGAGAGTACGCTTACTCATTTGCATCTCTTGCAAGTACCCATCTTATTTGGCCTCTAGAGAATGAAGCCTCACAATGATATGATGTTGGCTCCATTGCACTTAGTTAAGTCATTCCCACCATGCAAGTTCGAGTAGGGGTTCAAGAACAACCTCACAATGATATGATGTCGATCATTCTCGTTGCCTACCTTCACAACATTATGTATGCATATAGAACTCCTTCTGAGTGTAAGCACGCACTTTGTACTCCCCCATAATAGGGTGAAGTCGGTGTACGAGTCACAAACGATCGGAGCCTACCACGGTGGAAGGCCACGAAAGAGTGTTCAAAGCACTCTCACGCTTATCAACTTAATAATGGTTTGGTTAAGGGTTTTAGGTCTCATCACATATAAGCTTGCATTTTAATCTAATTAAAACAATTTGGTCTTATTACAACTATTGGTCCATGTGATTGATTTAGTTGTATATGATACTCCCACTATGCTTGTAAAACGGTTTTTAAAGCAAGAGTATATGGTACTACTAACATAAGGTTTGCATTCATTGATGGACTATATAGTTGCCTTAGGGCCTTAGGATGACTATGAACCTTTGATTCGATCCAACACGAGCCTAGTGTTGAATCTCAGTCTAGGGATGGTGATTGATTTTAGTTACGCGTTTAATCATATTAAGGCGTGTTTTTCCTATTGGGCGTTGGACCCAACTACTCTAATTTCATGCATATCAAATAAAACAAGAAATGAGTACTTCAAAGTAAAGAAGAGCTTATGCTCTTTTACAACATTTGATCATATCAAATTACAACCAAAATCTAATCTACACATTCCCATGGTTCAAACAAATTTGAGACGGCCTTTCACATAGCTCAATTATCATAGGCTTAGGTTCATAATCACCCTTTCTTTAATTAATTAACGCTTTAACTAATTAAACTTGAATTCAACATTTTCATTTGATTTTTGTTTCCATAGAATTGATTTAAATGGAGCTAAATGAAATGAAAATCCAATTCTCATTTAAAGATACAAAACTATTTTGTTCTCAACTAATTTGGGCCAAAAACCAATAACCTCAACTTTTTGGGCTATGTTGCAAAACACAAACTTTTGAGGTCACTTTGTAAGAACACAAAAGTCCACTACTTCATGTAATTACAGCTAGAACCCAAAAATTTCAACAAATGCAAAAACTTCATTAAAGGAGCAAAACAATTTGTCCTTTAGTGATTTTGGGCCTTTACGTAAAAACGAAAACTTTCGGGTCAAAGTACAAATACACAAAAGTATCAAAACTTTATGTAATTGCATAAAAGCCTCAAAAGTACCCTACATGTAGGGTGGCCGGTCATGGTAGTGTGAGGGAGTGGTTTTTTGATAAAAAACAAAGTCATAAAGTCATGTAAGTTGAAAAGGATGGGTGATGGGTTGGTGTGAAAAAGTAGGTATAGGTGTGTACGAAAAAAGTACCAATCATGTACAAAAAATTCAAACACTCTATCAACATTTCAATCACCTTTTCAAATAAATGTCTTGTTGATAGAAAAGTCACATCAAGACAAAGACTTTATGTAATCAACCAAAAACTTTGAATCAAAAACACCAAACCTTTTTGTTCTTGGTAAGAACATCAAGAACATTGAAGAACACACATGAAAACTCATGAGAGCTCCATGAATGTTTTCACTCAATAAAATTCAAAATTTCACTACTCAAAAGGGGGTTAACATCCTAGGGTACTTAGGGGTTCCAAAAGTCACCTTAAAACACTTTTAACAAGACAAACAAGAACCCAAAAATCCACCCTTTGGATTTGGCCGAATTTCCCCAAAAACATGGCACCAAATTTTAGCTCCAAAATTCATGCTCATATGAACTACATCTACAACATTTGAGATGGCAAATTTTCTAACAAAATTTACATTCAACGAAGCAAGAATAAAGCTTGTAACAATTACAACATTCAAATCAAGGACTATGAACTACAAAACCCAAAAGGATTCATCAACTACTAGACCTAGGCTCTTGATACCACTTGAAGGAAATTTTGTGAAAAACATGTTCATTTGAGCAACATCTATGGCATGCAATTAACAATTAAAGGCGGAATCATGCTTGTATGCACTCAAAAACAAAACATTACCCATGACATTCAAAGCCTAGTAGAAAGGTGAACCAAGACTCAACTCAAGAACAGAGTGAGTTGAGATATTTTATACCTTTTTTTATTCCTCTTTGCATAAGCAAAGGCTAATCACCCAAGGAGAGGGCCTTCATTCCTTGCTTCTTAGTTCCATCGATTTCTTGGAGGAGGATGAAGGGAAAATTATGAGTTTCAAGTATGGGATTTCGAAATGACTATCATGCATATACAAATCATATTTCATATACGAAAGCAGCGGAAGCATTTATAACATATTATCAAAGCTATAGTCATGCAAATCCCCTTCAAGGTTCATAGGTTTATATATAATGCATCATAACAATTTTATAGAGAAGAACAAAGTGAAGGTTTAGTCTTATACCTCTTGATCTAGACTTGAGACCAAGGATGGACCACCTCCAAGTCCTTTGTTCCTTGAACTCCTTGAGCCTAGCTTCCCTCCTTGCCTCCTCCACTTTGATAGAATGAGTGCTCCTAGGTTCTCTTCAAGTTTCCAAAGTAGGAAACCTCTAAAGATCCTCACCCACTAGTGTAGTGAGAAGGATGAAGGAATAACCAAAAGGGTGTAAGATATGTTAGTAAAAACACCCAATGGTGGCCGGCCTTTGTGTAGTTTAGAGAGCTATTTTTCTTTTGCCTCTTTGTTGTTTAAACACACTAAAACCCTAATGAACAATATCTCTATAAAGTTCCTTATATAGACAAAAGAAACCTAGCCAACAACTTGACTAAATATCTCTCTCCTCTCCACTTGTACATGCGCGGCCTCTTTGTTGTTTGTTTGGGCTTTGGGCTTTTATTATTTCAAGTCATCCAATGCTTGAATAAAAGCCCAATGGGTTTAGGCCCAATGGGCCCAATTAAACCCGAACGTTTCTTTAAGCCCAAAACGATCTTTATCGCTTTTATGATTTATTTAGACTTTCTAAATTAATCACAACACTTAATTAATCCAATTAATTGTTTCCATCATCCATTAATTACTCACTACAATAGTGTATTGGTGAACAATCTTTTAGGTTCTAATTAGCAAGGCAGTGAGGTGATTGGCATCAATTCAATTGATTATATTTAATTCAATCACTTAGTGAATTGAAACTTCATTTTAATTCACCTTCTTTTTTTATGACTACATTTAATCATCTAGAAGAACTCACAAGCTATGAGTGACATCTAACCATATGTCATAGCTACCCAAGCTAATGTAGAAGTTTATTCGGAGAACCTATTCCGTTGGAATTACAATGTAATTCGATCCTTCTCTAATACAATACTCTCAATCACATTACTAGGGTATGGATATATTATGTCAAACCCCTAATGCGATTATTCATTCTTATATGATTCTTTTGAGTCGTATAGGAACGCTTTCCTTTTAATACGCTTGATACTTCGGCCGAAGATTCCCGAATCATATCTTAGAGTATTCTTCCTCTCTTATCGAGGATTAGAGATTCCTTGTTGCGCATACACTTGCCTTCATGACTAAGTGGCTTAACCCCAACTATGCCGTTGACATTCTGATAGAGTGACGTTTGACATAATCAAAGATTAAGTACTTAACCACAAGACAACGACGATGCCTCAGGTCAAAGGACTACTTACATTATTCCAACCATTAGAGTTACTTGCTTGACATGTGAGTAGACCTCCATGCAAGTACTCTCGTTCGATTGTGTTCAGTGAACTCATTCCCTTAATGAGCACCTACATACTTGTCTTAGTGTCACCATACGAATGGGATGAGACTTTCCATCCTTCCAATTGAAGCAGACACAGTATGTACCGGTCTATGCATTGTCAGTATCCCTCCGACAATCCTATGACCAGGAACCTTTTTGGACATTTGGTTATGTGAAGAAAGTCTCTGTAGTCTAACATCATTAGATTACTTCTTGAATCCATCCATTGTCCATGGATACACTATTTAAGACATATATCGTTTATTGAGATAGTCCTAATTCGTGTCTTTGCCATATGATGTATAAGAATCATCTATACATCCATTCATTTGTCCTGAAAGGTTTCTTCCAAAGATTGACTTTCAGGGCATATTTCCAACAATCTCCCACTTGCACTAAAGTCAATCACTAGTGTATCTTATACATCTTGTTTTGAGAGCTTATGCTCGCAGGTTAACTTGGTTATGTATTAATCCCCTTTTGTTTAAAAAGGGATTTTTCTTATCAAATGTTTCCAAAACATTTGATGATGTCTCTTTCTTGTGTTCGAATACTTTGATGAGACCTTGATTCCATGGCTTGAGCTATCGCCCCATTACGTCGTAGTATCCTACTAACGACCTTATGGTTTGGATTCAATCATTGGTTCTATAAGAACCATTTCATTCAAAACACCTTTTGAAGCAGTTTCTAAAACAATATATCGTCATATATTTCGTTTGTATACTTTATACAGACTTTGCTCCAACCTTGAGACCATTGTAGTACAATACTAACAATTCATTCATATGATTAGTACTTCATCCATTATGAAGTTCCATTTGTTAAAATGGCTTATTTTCACTTTGGTTAACAACCTAAGTGAATGCACGCTTCCAGAGTCCCACTCTGATGTTTCTTTCTTAAAGGCAATAATACTCTATCAGTTGCTTTGGTTCTGATCCTGGGATATAGTAATATCTTAAAGTGACAACCCCTGTGGTTCTTCACTTTTGGATATCTATTTCACAAGTCAATACATGTGTCCCTTTTGTGATTTTATGACACATTCATTATAAGGGTTATGAAAGTGACTTCCTATCACATAGGAAAACGCTTTCTTAAATCTTCAACATTTGAGATTTAATTCCCATATAACATTATTGAGATAGCCTTGCTATATCAATAAGTCCAATTTCAAGTCTATACTTCAAAAATTGACCGTGTCATGTTTTGTCATTTTTCGAGTAATATCTATGTTTTGTCAAGTCTATCAAATAGACTTTATTTACATCATGTTGCTCAAATTATAATATCACTCCTACTGGCCTTGTCGTAACTTAGCATTCATTCAAAAACTAACAATTATATTTTCTTGATTTGAATGCATATTGCTCCCTTTAACTTGTCTTTGATCTATTGACAATCATTAAGATCCATTAGCTTATTGATGATGTCTTAACTATTTTGAGAATATCAACAACTCTAGCTAACACAAGTTATTTAAACGAATCATACACAAAAGAATTTCTTCTCAAGTAATTCCATGAAATGTGTGACTTACTTTATTAAGTCTATTCATTATATGGTGTCATACACCATACTTCAAGTTTTAGTCATATTAAGACCTTTAATGTAGTCATATAAGAATTATCCAAGTCTTTAGTGGAAGCATGGCTCCTACTAAGGATATAGAAACTCAACCATTCCTTCTAGGTGGTTGATATAATTCATTATCAAAACTACATAGAGCAATATCGTTACATGAGATGTTGAATTTGGATTGTCTCTTTGTTAAATCATATGTTGTGACTCATTTTGAAACTAATTCCCTTTTGTTTCATCAACTTGTCCATATGCTTTGTTATTGGCTTGTTCTCATAAAAGAGAATAATGGACAACTCCCAACATATAACCATTTTATGCTAGGTTGACGAAACCAACATTCAAAGACTATTCTTTAGAATGTCACACAACATAGAATTTTAACGTTTGAAGAGTTTGAGTCTTTTAACAATTAAAATTGCAAACTCTTTAATAATAGTCAAGTACTATTATTCTTTAGACAACTATAAACCAATCATATTCAAGTTTATATCATTTTTCACACCTCCCACTATTTCTCATGACTTTAATGAGAAATCATTTTCATACATTCAAAATGTATAAATGTGGATTATATTGGTAGAAGACATTGTGTAGTAGCTTTAAAACATTTCAAGCTTATTTGTTTCAATCTTCACTAAGTTAATGTCTTGTTATCAAGTGACTAAATTCTTTAAACATTTTTATAGATTTAGACACTTCTTTCTTGGTTTAATCACTAACACAATTGACATTTTAAAACAATTTTAAGAATGCCTTATTAGTTGTTCAAAACCACTAATTGAATCAAGAGTGATCTTGATCATTGTATTTCAAGTGACAACCATATAAGAAACATTTTCTTATCACTTATATCATTATAATGTGATCTTCCTTTTCTTCAAGAAAGGAATCTCTAGACTTTTGTCAATTCATATAGAACTCATAGGTAGACAATTGGAACCAAATCTAAAGATTCATTGTATCCATTTATGTCCTACATGTGAGATCTATCCATAATTGATAAATCTAAAGTTTGGTTATCACATTACAATAAGTGATATAACTCTTGTATCTCATCAAGGATACAACAAGACAATTTTCAATTCATAACACTACTTTAAGGAAATAGTATATTAAAAAGGCATTCTTTCACATTACATTAATATGATAATTCAAACATTCATAATGTTTAATACAAAAAGATTTAGCTCTATACATTTAGAGACTAATTTAAATACCTTTATACATTTAGGCACTAATAGTGGTATTCCATCATATGAATCCACTTAATAGGTTCTTAACAAAATAAGAAAGTTTAAAGACAATCTTTAATGCCTAACAAACTTCCTAAGTAGTAAGCAAAAAATATAGTGGCCGAACCCTTCATCACATTTTCCTTGCTTGTTCATCTTCTACTTGGCTTCTCCACCTATATACAATTATATAAGTGATTAGCACTTTATATCAAATATAAATATTTAGAAGATCTAACATTTAGAATTGAAGATAAGATCATAAACCATACCTTGTGGCTTGTCTTTAAGGCTTGCAAGGTATAACCTGCAATTCCTCCTCCAATGCCCCTCCTTTCCACAGTGGTGGCAAGTCCCTTTGGGCTCTTTTGCCTTCTTTTTCTTCACTCCTCCTTTCGGCTTAGGAGTGGGTGGCTTCTTCTCCTTCCCTTTGCCTTTGCCTTGCGGCTTGGCCTTGGAAGAGGATGGCTTGTTGTAGGCTACTGCAGCAGTCCCTACAACGTTCTCTTTCTTCATAGTCTTCTCGGCAGTTACTAACATGTTTAGTAACTCAGAGAGAGTACTATCCATCTTATTCATATTGTAGTTCATTACAAACTGCGAAAATGAATCAGAAAGAGAAGCCAATATGAAGTCCTGGGCCAATTCCCCGTCAAGTGGAGTACCTAAGTTCTCCAATTGTTCAATGAATCTTATCATCTTCAGTACATGTTGGTGTACTGGAGCCCCCTTGACCATCTTGGTCTTTACAAGCTCACAGACGGTGCTAAAGCGACGGTTGCGCGTCCCTTCACCATATAACTCCGTAAGATGGAGTATTATGGAAGAAGCACTATCCATGCCCTCGTGCTGTCTCTGTAGCTCCTTATTCATGGAAGCCAACAGATAGCACTTGGCTTGTATATCATCCTCAACGTGCTTGTCATACTTAGCACGTTCATCCTCAGTAGCCTCAGGGCTGAGAGGTATGTGAGGTGGAGCCTTGTCTAGTACGTAAACAATCTTCTCCAATGTTAGGAGAATCTTGACATTACGATACCACGATGGGAAATTGTGCCCCTCTAGGCAATGCTTGTCGAGTATTTTCGCGAGTGTGCTTCCAACCATATCTATATACATAAACAATAAAATAATTAGATTGATTGTTGATTAAGTCAAACGATTCGGGTCTTTAAACCGAATGACATCACCCACCATTTTTGGCAAATTCCATATCCCCCATAATGGAATCCGGGAGACTTCAAAGAAAGCTCCTAGCGGGTTATAGGAGGCTCACTATTACCAAGCCCACCTCACGATTATACGATGTTGGCTAGCAAAAATAATAATGAGAGGGTACAATTACCCATTCACAACAACCTCTTGTGATTACCCATCTATTTGGCCTCTAGAGAACAATGCCTTACGATTATACGATGTTGGCACCATTTCTCTTAGTTAAGTTCTTTCCCACCATGCTGGTTTAGATAGGGGTTTAAGCATGACCTCACGATTATACGATGTTGGCCACACTCGTTGCCTACCTTAACCTCATCAAATGTTTTAAATAAACTCCTCCTGAATATAAGCATGCACTTTGTCACTTCCCCATTATAGGGTGAATGCGGTGTACAAGTCATAAACGATTGGAGCCTACCATGGTGGAAGGCCACGAAAAAGTGTTCTAAGCACTCTTACGTTTACAACTTAATATGATTGTTGTTTGAGGGATTTTAAGGTCTCATCATTTTATTTATTTAATCACATTCAAATAAATAGTCCTATTATAACTACTAGTCCAAAGTTTAATGAAATTAGTAGCATATAATATCCCCACTATTCGTTTTCATAAAACAAATCAATATCAAAACATTTTTCAAAATATTGGAGATATATACAACTACTAATTGTATTCATTATAGTTTAGTAACGTATGATACTCCCACTATTTGTTTTGAGAAAAACAAATCAATATCAAAAACGAATTTTTCAAATATTGGAAGTAACTACTATTACTAAGGTTTTTGCATTCCTTTGAAATTGGACTTTATAGTTATCTTAGGCTCTTGGATGACCATGGACTTATTAGGTTATTGCAACAACGAGCCAACATTGTTGAATATAAACTCGGAGAGGTTGTGTCATTTAATTACGTGCTTATCAATCCAATTAAAATATTTTCATTGAGCCATTAGAAATGAAAGACAATCATTCATTGCTAATTAGGGCATTGGACCCATTTAATCTTTAATCTCATGTCAAAACCCTCTTTTAGTTATGTCTCCTTACCAATAGTTAAAGAAACTCTAGTCTAGCACTAGAGGGAATCAACTAACGAATAGAGATTAAGAAGTGATAAGAATTACAAACCGATTTGTACAAATTTCTATAAATTACATATACTAAAAGGGGAGAGATAGATAAATGTCAAATGTGATAAGGTCCAATTAAACAGTAATTAAAACACATTCCCAAGGTTCAAACAATTTGATTTTAGCGCCTTATCTCATAGCTCAATTATCGTTTAAGGCATAAGTCCATAGTCACCCATTTTCCAACTACTTAAACACATTTAAATAATTAAAGAGAATGCAACATAAACATTTAGATTTAGTGCATATGGGCATAATAGTATTATGAGTTTAAACAACTAACAAAATTAAAATCAAATATTTTAACTTTCTAGTTAGTAGGGGCCTAAATGTAAATAAGAAAAGTTAGGTGTAAAACCGTAAATACTCAAAAGTATAAAATATCAACTTTTCAAAGATTACAAAAGACCCTCCAAGTGGATAAATCCACTAGGGTGGCCGGCCATTTAATGGGGGGGGTGGGAAGTCTCACCCACATGCAAGAATTCAATGCAAAGTAGAAAAAATCCAAATTTGCTTGTCACTTGGTTTTGGCATTAAATGGTTTTAATGAAGAAGTGATGGAAATATCCTAGATAAGTCTAGGGTTTTAAAAGGTTTTAATATGGTTATGGATGGTAAGAACATCATCCAAAACCATGAAACCATGCATGAAAACCAACTAAAACAATTTCACCCAAAACCAAACTTTGAACACCAAGAACAAAACCATGAACACTTTTTCAAGATTTGTGTATTCTTGGTGATTTTTCAAACCCAAAAACAAAAGTGACAAGGTTTCAATTTTCTAGCTTTAAAATGATGTGTGAGTGTCTTACAATAAAACACAAACACATGCTCAAAATTCCCCCAAAACCGTGCCAACCATTAAGAACAAATTCCCAAAATTTTATTCATGACTTATTCTTCATTCATGCATACAAAACAACTTTTACATGCATATCTTTTCAACTCTTGATTTACATTTTTCAACCATTGAAAAACAAAAGATAAACACACTTTTCCTATTGGGCGTTGGACCCAACTACTCTAATTTCATGCATATCAAATAAAACAAGAAATGAGTACTTCAAAGTAAAGAAGAGCTTATGCTCTTTTACAACATTTGATCATATCAAATTACAACCAAAATCTAATCTACACATTCCCATGGTTCAAACAAATTTGAGACGGCCTTTCACATAGCTCAATTATCATAGGCTTAGGTTCATAATCACCCTTTCTTTAATTAATTAACGCTTTAACTAATTAAACTTGAATGCAACATTTTCATTTGATTTTTGTTTCCATAGAATTGATTTAAATGGAGGTAAATGAAATGAAAATCCAATTCTCATTTAAAGATACAAAACTATTTTGTTCTCAACTAATTTGGGCCGAAAAGCAATAACCTCAACTTTTTGGGCTATGTTGCAAAACACAAACTTTTGAGGTCACTTTGTAAGAACACAAAAGTCCACTACTTCATGTAATTACAGCTAGAACCCAAAAATTTCAACAAATGCAAAAACTTCATTAAAGGAGCAAAACAATTTGTCCTTTAGTGATTTTGGGCCTTTACGTAAAAACGTAAACTTTCGGGTCAAAGTACAAATACACAAAAGTATCAAAACTTTATGTAATTGCATAAAAGCCTCAAAAGTACCCTACATGTAGGGTGGCCGGTCATGGTAGTGTGAGGGAGTGGTTTTTTGATAAAAAACAAAGTCATAAAGTCATGTAAGTTGAAAAGGATGGGTGATGGGTTGGTGTGAAAAAGAAGGTATAGGTGTGTAAGAAAAAAGTACCAATCATGTACAAAAAATTCAAACACTCTATCAACATTTCAATCACCTTTTCAAATAAATGTCTTGTTGATAGAAAAGTCACATCAAGACAAAGATTTTATGTAATCAACCAAAAACTTTGAATCAAAAACACCAAACCTTTTTGTTCTTGGTAAGAACATCAAGAACATTGAAGAACACACATGAAAACTCATGAGAGCTCCATGAATGTTTTCACTCAATAAAATTCAAAATTTCACTACTCAAAAGGGGGTTAACATCCTAGGGTACTTAGGGGTTCCAAAAGTCACCTTAAAACACTTTTAACAAGACAAACAAGAACCCAAAAATCCACCCTTTGGATTTGGCCGAATTTCCCCAAAAACTGAAGGAAATTTTGTGAAAAACATGTTCATTTGAATAACATCATATAGCATGCAATTAACAAATTAAAGGCGGAATCATGCTTTCATGCATTCAAAAACAAAACATCAACCATGAAATTCAAAGCCTAGTAGATTGGTGAACCTTGACTCAACTTTTAAATCAACATTTATTAGTTGAGAAATATTTACCTTTGTAGATTCCTCTTTGCATATGCAAAGGATAATCACCCAAGAGATAGGGCCTTCATTCCTTGCTTCTTAGCTCCATGGATTTGGTTGAAAGAATAGGATTCTCCAAGTTCCCAAAATAGAGAACCTCTAAAGATTCTACACCAAGGTTGGATTGGAGAGGAAATGAGTGACCTTGAGGAAATAGAATTGCTAGACAATATCCCCCAAGGTGGTTGGCCTCTTAGAGAGAAATGGAAGCTTTGTGTTCTCACCAATTTTCTCTAAAATCAACAACTTATGAATTTTAGGTTATAAAGTTCTTTATATAGTCACTTCTTTAAATGACCTAAAGAACCAAAAACCCTAATTCAACACTAAATGGATATGGGCTTTTGGGCCTTTGTGAATCTTTATTCATTAAGTTGTCATACAACTTAAGTCAATGGGCTTTGACGTTCGAAGCCCATTGGGCCTTAAGGTCCAAAACTATCCCGAGGTCTTTAACGAACTTATTCGTTTGATTAATTAACATATTAATTAATCCTTGCCATAAATAATTAAACCATTTAATTATTCTTATTCATCTCCTTTGTTTCTTCAATCTCCACCTTACACGGTGTACGATACATTAGGTTCCTTTTAGCGAGGCAGTGGGCGATTAAAACCATTTTACATCGATTGTGAATTGAAACTTACTTTCAATTCTCCCTTTAGTGATTACACACGTTTAGGGCTTCCACAAACCATGAGTGACACCTAGCAGCATATCATGGCTACCCAAGCTAATCAGAAGAGGTAGAGAACCTATTCAGTTTAGGATTACAAATGCAATACGGTCTTTCTCTAATCTAATACTCTTGACCACATTGTTTGGTTTGATAGTTTATTTATTCATGTCTACTATCCAATGTGATTCATTTGCATTTTATGATTACCTTGAATGTGATTTGGAACGCATTCCCCAATCTCATTCATACTCTGGCCAGAGATTTTAATCATATCATAGAGTATTCTCCCTCAAACCATTTTGAAGGTTAGAGATCCCTTGTTGCACATTCACTTGTCTCCATGACTAAGTGGCTTAACCCCAATGATGTCGTGGACACCCCGATGGGGTGACTTTGACATAATCAAAGATCAAGGACTTAACCACAAGACAACAACTGTGATGCCTCAGGTCAAATGACTAATTTGCATTATCCCAAACATGAGTTCTCATGTGACATGAGTATGAGAACTCCTCGTTGATCGTGTTCAGTGAACTCATTCTCTATTGAGCACCTACGTACTTGTCTTGATGTCACACACACCAATGACTCGAGACTAGTCACTCTCCCTGAGAGAAGACATAGCACGTACTGATCTTAACGGACTGTCAATGCCCAATTGGCAATCCTATGATCAGGAATGTTTAGGATGTGTCTACGAAAGAATGGTCTCATTAATCTAACTTCATTATATTGCATTCTCCCAATCACATATTCCTTGGACTTTATCGTTTAAGCATATAACATTTATATGAGACGCCTCAAACAATAATGTTTGCCTTTTATATGTAAACTAGATTAGTTTAACATGTGAAATGTCCGTAAAGTATCATCATATGATTGGCTTTAGGGCACATTTCCAACAAAAACATGGCACCAAATTTTAGCTCCAAAATTCATGCTCATATGAACTACATCTACAACATTTGAGATGGCAAATTTTCTAACAAAATTTACATTCAACGAAGCAAGAATAAAGCTTGTAACAATTACAACATTCAAATCAAGGACTATGAACTACAAAACCCAAAAGGATTCATCAACTACTAGACCTAGGCTCTTGATACCACTTGAAGGAAATTTTGTGAAAAACATGTTCATTTGAGCAACATCTATAGCATGCAATTAACAATTAAAGGCGGAATCATGCTTGTATGCACTCAAAAACAAAACATTACCCATGACATTCAAAGCCTAGTAGAAAGGTGAACCAAGACTCAACTCAAGAACAGAGTGAGTTGAGATATTTTATACCTTTGTTGATTCCTCTTTGCATAAGCAAAGGCTAATCACCCAAGGAGAGGGCCTTCATTCCTTGTTTCTTAGTTCCATCGATTTCTTGGAGGAGGATGAAGGGAAAATTATGAGTTTCAAGTATGGGATTTCGAAATGACTATCATGCATATACAAATCATATTTCATATACGAAAGCAGCGGAAGCATTTATAACATATTATCAAAGCTATAGTCATGCAAATCCCCTTCAAGGTTCATAGGTTTATATATAATGCATCATAACAATTTTATAGAGAAGAACAAAGTGAAGGTTTAGTCTTATACCTCTTGATCTAGACTTGAGACCAAGGATGGACCACCTCCAAGTCCTTTGTTCCTTGAACTCCTTGAGCCTAGCTTCCCTCCTTGCCTCCTCCACTTTGATAGAATGAGTGCTCCTAGGTTCTCTTCAAGTTTCCAAAGTAGGAAACCTCTAAAGATCCTCACCCACTAGTGTAGTGAGAAGGATGAAGGAATAACCAAAAGGGTGTAAGATATGTTAGTAAAAACACCCAATGGTGGCCGGCCTTTGTGTAGTTTAGAGAGCTATTTTTCTTTTGCCTCTTTGTTGTTTAAACACACAAAAACCCTAATGAACAATATCTCTATAAAGTTCCTTATATAGACAAAAGAAACCTAGCCAACAACTTGACTAAATATCTCTCTCCTCTCCACTTGTACATGGCCGGCGTCTTTGTTGTTTGTTTGGGCTTTGGGCTTTTATTATTTCAAGTCATCCAATGCTTGAATAAAAGCCCAATGGGTTTAGGCCCAATGGGCCCAATTAAACCCGAACGTTTCTTTAAGCCCAAAACGATCTTTATCGCTTTTATGATTTATTTAGACTTTCTAAATTAATCACAACACTTAATTAATCCAATTAATTGTTTCCATCATCCATTAATTACTCACTACAATAGTGTATTGGTGAACAATCTTTTAGGTTCTAATTAGCAAGGCAGTGAGGTGATTGGCATCAATTCAATTGATTATATTTAATTCAATCACTTAGTGAATTGAAACTTCATTTTAATTCACCTTCTTCTTTGATGACTACATTTAATCATCTAGAAGAACTCACAAGCTATGAGTGACATCTAACCATATGTCATAGCTACCCAAGCTAATGTAGAAGTTTATTCGGAGAACCTATTCCGTTGGAATTACAATGTAATTCGATCATTCTCTAATACAATACTCTCAATCACATTACTAGGGTATGGATATATTATGTCAAACCCCTAATGCGATTATTCCTTCTTATATGATTCTTTTGAGTCGTATAGGAACGCTTTCCTTTTAATACGCTCGATACTTCGGCCGAAGATTCCTGAATCATATCTTAGAGTATTCTTCCTCTCTTATCGAGGATTAGAGATTCCTTGTTGCGCATACACTTGCCTTCATGACTAAGTGGCTTAACCCCAACTATGCCGTTGACATTCTGATAGAGTGACGTTTGACATAATCAAAGATTAAGTACTTAACCACAAGACAACGACGATGCCTCAGGTCAAAGGACTACTTACATTATTCCAACCATTAGAGTTACTTGCTTGACATGTGAGTAGACCTCCATGCAAGTACTCTCGTTCGATTGTGTTCAGTGAACTCATTCCCTTAATGAGCACCTACATACTTGTCTTAGTGTCACCATACGAATGGGATGAGACTTTCCATCTTTCTAATTGAAGCAGACACAGTATATACCCGTCTATGCATTGTCAGTATCCCTCCGACAATCCTATGACCAGGAACCTTTTTGGACATTTGGTTATGTGAAGAAGGTCTCTGTAGTCTAACATCATTAGATTACTTCTTGAATCGATCCATTGTCCATGCATACACTATTTAAGACATCTATCGTTTATTGAGATAGTCCTAATTCGTGTCTTTGCCATATGATGTATAAGAATCATCTATACATCCATTCATTTGTCCTGAAAGGTTTCTTCCAAAGATTGACTTTCAGGGCATATTTCCAACAGAGGAGGCTAGAAAGGATTCTCCAAGTTCCCAAAATTGAGAACCTCTAATTTTTCCACACCAAGGAGGGACTTAAAGAAGAGATGAGTGACCTTGGAGGATGAGAGATTGCTAGCTAATCTCCTCCAATGGGGCCGGCCTCTTAGAGAGAAAAGGAGAGCATTGTGTTCTCATCCTTTCCCCGAAAGAAAACCCTAAAAATGAAATGGCGATAAAGTTGCCTTTATACCACCTCACAATGGAGTGGCCAACTTGCAATTAAAGCAAGTTCACTACCCTCCTCTATTTGGCCGGCCTTAAGGGTTTATTGGGCTTTCAAGCCCTTTGTTTATTCAAGTTGTCATACAACTTGAGTTAATGGGCTTGACTTTCAAATCCCATTGGGCCTTGCGGCCCAAAACTAACCCTAGGTCTATAACGAACTTATTCGTTTGATTAATTAACATATTAATTAATCCTAGCCATAAATAATTAAACCATTTAATTATCCTTACTCATCTCCGTTGTTTCTTCAATCTCTACCTTACACGGTGTACGATCCATTAGGTTCCTTTTAGCGAGGCAGTGGGCGATTGTTACTCTTAACGATCGATTGTGAATTGAAACTTACTTTCAATTCTCCCTTTAGTGATTATACAGGTTTAGGGCTTCCACAAACCATGAGTGACACCTAGCAGTATGTCATGGTTACCCAAGCTAATCAGAAGAGGTGGAGAACCTATTCAGTTTAGGATTACAATGCAATACGGTCTTTCTCTAATATAATACTCTTGACCACATTGTTTCGTTTGATAGTTTATTCATGTCTTCTATCCAATGTGATTCTCTTACTTATATGATTACCTTGAATGTGATTTGGAACGACTTCCTAAATCTCATTCATACTCTGGCCAGAGATTCTTAATCATATCATAGAGTATTCTCTCTCAAACGGTTTGAAGGTTAGATATCCCTTGTTGCGCATTCACTTGCCTCCATGGCTAAGTGGCTTAACCCCAACTATGTCGTGGACACTCTCGGATGGAGTGACTTTGACATAGTCAAAGATCAAGGACCTAACCACAAGACAACTATGATGCCTCAGGTCAAAGGACTACTTTGCATTATCCTAACCATGAGTTCTCATGTGACATGAGTATGAGAACTCCTCGCTGATCGTGTTCAGTGAACACATTCACTATTGAGCACCTACGTACTTGTCTTGGTCTCAATCACACCAATGACTTGAGACCAGCCACTCTCCCTAAGAGAAAACATAGCAGGTACTGATCTTAACGGACTGTCAATGCCCAATTGGCAATCCTATGATCAGGAACGTTTAGGATATGTATACGAAAGAGAATGGTCTCATGAATCTAACTTCTTTAGATCGCATTCTCCCAATTACATATTCCTTGGACTTATCATTTAAGCGTATAACATTTATATGAGACGGCTTCGAACAATAATCTTTGCCCTTTATATTAAACTATATTAGTTTAACATGTGAAATGTCCGTAAAGTATCATCATATGATTGGTTTTAGGGCACATTTCCAACACCCCCAACTATGGATCGCTGGCAATCTGCTGTAGCAAAAGCATTGTTGGAGGCTGGTGTTGGTCCAGACAATGGACTTAATTTGGATCACATTAAAGGAACTAAAATTGGGGGTTCGACGTTTGAAAACAATGGGAAAAGACATGGAGCTGTGGAGCTGCTTAATAAGGGAGATCTGAACAAATTTATTATGATGAACAGTTAAGTTTATGTTAAGTACAAAAAAAAAAAATTATTATTAATTTTAAGCTATCATCTGATGTAGGTTCGTCAGCTATTGGAATCATGTACAGTGATTCGAACGGGAGGTCCCATTGTGCATATGTACGCAGGAAAGGGGGGGTTGTATTAAGTGTCGGTGCCATTGGGAGCCTTCAACTTCTACAACTTAGTGGTATTGGCCTAGAATCTTATCTGTCATCTCTTAAAATCCCAGTTGTTAGTCCCCATCCATACATTGGGCAGTTTATGTATGACAATCCTCGTAACTTAATTAACATTTTGCCCCCAATTCCACTAGAGCCTTCACCTGTGAAGATTGTAGGTATTAGAAGCGATTTCTACATAGAGAGTCTCTTCGCTTCTCCATTTTCTACTCCACCATTTAGCCTTTTTCCTAGTCCATTTAATCCCATAAAGGTTGATTCGAGTTTTGGACAAATTATTATCAAAGTTCCAGGACCCATGTCATACGGTTCTCTTAGGCTGCAATCATCGTCTGATGTGAGAGTCAAGCCAAATGTAAAATTTAACTACTATGCACAGCCGCTGGAGCTTTCTCGTTGTGTTAGCGGCATGAAAAAGATTGGTGAATTGTTAAGGACAAACTCATTGAAACAATTTAAGGCTCAAGATCTGCCGGGTATAGAAGGTTTGAAGTTTTTAGGCCTATCTTTTACCAAATAACCAGACAGATGATGTTTCCTTTCAGACATTTTGCCGAAGTTCAGTGGCAACATTTTGGCATTACCAGGGGGGATCCATTGTTGGAAAGGTTGTGGATAGCGGTTTACGTGTTTTGGGGATCAATGCATTGCGTGTTGTGGATGCATCCACATTCAATTTCTTACCGGGGGTGAATCCTCAGGCCACCCTTATGATGCTTGGCAGGTATGTTATCACACTCATAAGATATTCGCAATGGTGCCTTGGTTGCTTGACTTGCTTTTATGAATTATATGCCGTGTTGCTGTTTTTTATTTGCTTCACTTTTGCGCTTTTAACAGGTATGTTGGCCTTAAGATGCTGCAAGAAAGATCAGCCTAGAAGGAAAAGCTATTCAAAAGTCAAGTAGCTTACGGTTTGGCTAGAAAAAGGGTATAGTTGTGCTTTGAAAAAAGAAAAAAAACTACTTATGCGAGAATAAGATGCTGTGAAATAAAGCTCCTATGAAATAAAGCAGCAAAGTGTAAAAGTGTTTTTAGCAAAAAAAAAAAAAAAGTGTTATAGTATTTAGTAAACTTTTATGTAAAACCACTGTGACTGTATAAAATGACAAAAAATAACATAATACTCGATGTGCTATTAATTAAATGCCTGGAAAACAAAGGTCAACTATTATTTTTTTGTTTTTGAACAAAAATAAGGGTCAATTATTAAATAGCGAAGCAGGAGGCGAAGAAAGCTGTGAGAGAAGCTAAGCTAGCGGCATATGACGATATGTATAAGCGACTAGATACCAAAGAAGGAGAGTTGGATATCTATAAACTAGCTAGAGCAAGGGAAAAGAAGACAAGGGACCTAAACCAAGTGAGGTGCATCAAGGATGAGGATGGAAAAGTTCTAGCTATAGAGAACGTAGTCAAAGACAGATGGAGAGGTTATTTTCATAATATTTTCAATGAAGGACATGAAAGGGGTACTTCTTTGGGGGAGTTGAGTAACTCAGAAGAGTGTAGAAACTACTCCTTTTACCGCCGAATCAGGAAGGAAGAAGTGGTTGTAGCTTTGAAAAAGATGAAGCATAGAAAAGCATAAGACAACCCAAAACATTCCCCACAAGTTCCCTACATGAATTGCATAATAGAGATACAAGCAAGAATCATTAAGTTCTATGAAAATCATAAGCATTGACGAGGCACTTGTTACTATGAATTGCATGAAACTTATGCCAAGAATTTACTTAACACGATTGTGGTCAACAACCTTTACTACTTGTGAATATAAGTTCATAACGATTAGGTGAAATTCACTTATATTCTAGCATCAAATTCATGCATGTAAATTAAGTATGCATCCTTAATCGACATACAAAAATAAGTTATCAATCAAGCAGTTAAGCAAATTAAATCACAACTCAGAAATCACAACTGAAGGTAATCAATTCATATTACAAATATATCCATGGTTTTGAATTAAACTCTAGCCAAAATAAAATTAGTTACACATTATTAAAATTAAAACAGAAATTAAACTTGAGTTTGGAGGATTAAACCGAGAGAGTAGAGTGCTTTAGCGCCACTGTGCTTCTGCTGTGCTGACTGCCCAGCTCCACGTTTTGCCTTACTGACCTGCGAGTTGCCTTGCAGCACTGACCCTCAATTCCCGCGCAAGGCAAGCTTGCTGCTGTCTCACCTTCCTTGGTTCCCGCGCCTCCCGTGCTCTGCTGCAAGGCAGCAACTGCCTTCCCCAAAGCCTTTAAAGTTGACCTGCTCACGCACTGCACTGTGCTCTCCCTGCTAGCTGCCCACGGTCTCGCTGACCTCCCTGCTGCCCCAAGGCAGCGCCAGCTGTCGTCTCTCTCTCACGCTGCAAAGGCAGCAGTCCCCTGATTTTTCCTGCGCAGCTCACCAACTTCTCGCCAGCTGCCCCAAGCAGCTCTCTTCCTTAATTTCTGCCTCTGCTTGGTGCTGCCAAATGGCAGTTGTCCGTCTCCAAGCTCCGCGGCTCTCTCATCTAACTTCCTTCTTTCCTTATCCCCCCCTCCGTTTTTCACTTGTTTCTTTTCCTTTTATCCTCGTGCCAGCTGCCTTCATGCAGCTTATCTTTTTCTTTCTTTATCCCCGCACGCCTCCACTGCTTTCTGCACCACCAAGGCAGCACGTCCTCACCTTCTTTCTTCTTATTTTATATTTCTGTCACTTGCGCCTACCACTTTCACGCCCTGCCAAGGCAGCCACCCACCTTATATTTATATCCTCTCCCAGCTGTCCTCTCCACTTATTTCCCTAATGCCGTGCTCCTCTCTTTATTTTTCTGCTTTCAAACAAAATGGAACAAATTTATTAATCAAATATAGTGGGTAAGGTTGTTTTAACGAATTTATTACTTAAAACCACACTTGTGCTATTTTTATTTTCTTAGCTAGATAAATTCGATAAAACACAAAAACAAAGTAAATAGCACAAAAATATGAGGAAATAACTAACAAAAGACAAGAGAATTTGATGTAAAATATATATAAATATGAGCTTATCAAATACCCCCACACTTAGCTTTTGCTAGTCCTCTAGCAAAACAAACGAAAACAGAAAAAGTAATAACATGAAAATTATTAGTTTCCCCCTATATGACCCTCATAGAACTTCATTCGAGAACACAAATCAACAAGAACCATAGCTAACACCAAACAAACTAATCCAAGTTCATTTTCCTTATTCAAATATTAGCAGTAATCTTTGAATCATCCTTGAAGTGTAGTGTGTGAGATAGCCATGCTAATGCAATTTCAAATTTTTATTTTAAAATCACCATATGCAAACTAGCGACCTTCTCACGGGATATGCACTCAATCACACATGTGTTTAGTTTTAAAGTGTTTCGCTCAAAGAATCAAATGTGAAATTTCTACCATAAGCTTGCATAAAGATCACTTCTCCACAGTCATAATTGCAAAACTTAAATCAAGAGGACTTTTATTGGATGTAATGAGGCTTAGGGATAGGGTTATTGAAACGAAAGAATAGGAAAACACAAGTTCCAAGCTACATTGCAAGCAATTATTTTCTTTAGATTTATAAGAACTCAAGCTCTCCAACGATTCTTCAGACATCTCCAACCACACCCATAAACTGAAATTTTAAAAACTTTTTATTTTCTTTGTATACAATCTTTCTTTTTCTTTTTTCTTTTTTTCTTTTTTTTTTTTTTTTTTTTTTTTTTTTTTTCAAACAGAAACAAATATGAAAAACCCCCACACTTATTCTTTTGCCAAAAACACCTTCAAAGTACTTCACAAACATTTCTCATAAGACAATCTCACATTGCTCACTAGCTCGCTTGGAAAGGGTAAGGAAAATTATTTCAGGCATAAGGGTAGACATATCTGGTGATAAGAAATAAAAGGCTCACAAATACGGCTCAAAATAGCAATCTAATGATATTATTTTTCTTTGGGAAACAAAGTTATTTGGGCCATGGTGGTAAACCTAATGCCTCTATCATTTTCAAGTTCATGCAATCAATGACAAATATTTCGAAAGATCGTTATGCAAGTTCTAGAGAAGTATCTCACATAAGTTCATCACACATGAAAGAATAGGAGTGTATGAAAAATGCACACACTTTCAATAGGCTCAAAAACTCACATAGGATGTATATGGTCACTAAATTCACATATGGAGCTTTAAATCATGCTTTAGTTTCACATCAACAAGGCTGTGTGCATTTGGTTTTTCAAAGATGAACAAATATGTACAAAACTAACAAGAGAATTAGGAATTTCACAAAACACATGTTAACTAAGTTCTTGATGATCATGGTTCAAATTTTATTCAATTATATCATTGGGTCGGGAAACTAACAAAAATCTAATTCAAAACAATAAGGAAAACAAGAAAATATTTTTGGATTTTTTAAATTTTCCGATTTTTTTTTTTTTTTTAAAAACAACAACTTAATTAAGAAAACACAAAGCAATAACATGGAAACAAATGAAACCAGTTCAAAGTCGAAGGTACAAAAATTTTTCAATTTGGTCATTTTTATACTCTTTACCCCCACACTTAAACTAGACATTGTCCCCAATGTCAGAAAATATAATAAAATGCAAATAAAAATAAAATAAATAAATATAACGAAATAAAATAAAGCAATAGGACTGAAAACTTCCCTAATTTGCAGTAAAATCAAGCGATGACCCCCCAAGCTAAAATTCAGCAATCAACTTCAAGGGTGGAAATAGCCAAAAGTTCCTGCAAAGAAAAGAAATAAATCAGTTAAGCACGCAAGAAAATGTAGAAAATGCAAACGAAAAATTAAAAATGAAAATAAAAGACAATGAATAAAACTAAAAAGTGATCATTGGTCCTGTTTGGTGACTTTCCACAGCTTTGAACTCGAACTGGCCTCGGGAACTTCTTAGCAAGGAAAATGAGACTTGATTGGTGGTGTTGTTGAAGCTTCTCGAGCTCTTGGTTTCAACTCGGACTCCTTCTGCCGGGTTGATTGAGTCTGCAGGCTACATTCTTCTCTTTTTGTTCTTCTGCATGGCAGGTAGGCACGAGGTAGAGGTGGTGGTCTGCTTCTTTGTTCAATCTGTCCAAGTGCCGACCGATTTCCTTTCTTTCACCCTGACTCGTAGCCAAGAGCAAGGGTAAAGGAAAAGCATGCCATGAGATATCTTTGCCTTTGACTCTGATGATATGGGATACTTTTGCTTTTGAAGAAGTATCGTTCCACAGGTGTATGCTTGAACTGGGCTGGGGAACTTCTTAGCAAGGAAAATGAGACTTGATCTTGAAGATGAAGCAGCACCTTGTCTCCACATGCTTCAAGTATCATTTTCACTTGCCTTGGCTGTTCTCCAGGCAGATGTGGCGTCTTCTTCGGAAGTACATCAGCGGTTGAAGATGAGCACTCGAGAGCAATGCTAGGTAAGCAATGCTAGGTAAGCAATCAGGAAGGATTTCCAGGCAGTCGGTTCTTAGATCGGAAGATTGACACCGAATGCTGGCTGATTGCCCGCTTTCTCCTTATCACAAAGACAAGGACAAGGACAGGGAGAAAGCGTGATATGAGATACTCTTGCTTTCAACCTTCATGATATGAAATACTCTAGCTCTAGATGACTTGTTTGGAAAGGTATCCCAGGGAATGAGAAACACAGAGTAACTCGAGAGGGTTTGTTGGAAAGGCATTTTCGGAGATGAAAAATTTCGGAGATGAAGAAGTGCTGAGAGAGTTTGCCTTTGCAATGGATGGCGAAGGTAGACGTTTATAGGACTTTTCTTCACAACCGAAACTGTTCCTTTACCCCTGTCGGCAGCCGGTGAATGGATAAACAGTACAGGTCACGCGCTTTCTGAAAAAGCAACCCGTAATTTGCGCAAAGCTGACAGCGCGCGTGACGAATGACGACAAAATTGGAAAAGCTGCTCGCCTCGTGATTCCTGACCGCTCCGACTTTTGAGAGAGGCTCCCGACTTTTGAGAACGGCGTCCGACTTTTGAGACGGAGACGCCGCTTTTGAGAAAAGAATCCGGCTTTTGAGAAAGGAGCCCGGCTCTTCGATTTGCGAGAGGGCGCCTCTTCGACTGCTGAGTGATGCCTCAACGATTTCTTCTTCTTATAAGAACGCTCATTTTTGTTCCACAACACACTTAAGCTCCCCCTGTAAACACTCCCTCCTGTAAACACTCCATCTTGCACTTTTTTTAATCTTGATCATTCCGACTCTTCATTCTCAACACCTTCAGAAAATGTCTTGCCCTTCTGACCGTCGCCTTAACTTGAATGTTGGGGAAGATAGTGATATATCTTCTCCAACCAACATTTGGCAGCCGTCCTTCATATCCCCAAATGGTCCTCTTACAGTTGGGGATTCCATGATGATGAATGAAACAACCGCATCGGTGGTGGCCAGAAATCTGCTCACTCCTAGAGACACTAGGATACTTTCTAGGCGGTCCGACGAACTAGCTGTCCAGGACTCTATGGCCTACAGCGTCCGATGCGCAGGCTCCGTATCAAACATGGGCCAGCGCCTTCTTGCACGAACTCGTCAGGTGGAGTCGTTGATGGCTGAAGTGGCTAGTCTTCGGCAGGAGGTCAGAGTGCTTAGGCATGAGAACAGGGATTTGCACATGCTTGCAACCAATTACTCAACAAGCATGAAGAGGAAGCTGGATCAGATGCAGGAGTCCGAAGTGCGGATTCAGAGTGATCATCAACGGTTTATGACGTTACTCCCGAGGTTTATGTTGCCTTCGTCATCGGGAGCAGCACCAAGTATTGAGGCTCCGAATGATCCAACTCTGGCGCTTCGTCTTTCAGGGGCTCCGTCGACATCAGAGGCACCACCAACCAACGACCAATGAACGAAATTAGTTTACAAGTTATTGTAAAATATTTACGTATTTAAGTTTTTTTTTTTTTTTTTTTTTTTTTTTTTTTAAATTATGTAATGTTTATTATTATTATTATTATTATTATTATTAATTTTTTAATTAATTTTTTTTTTTTTTTTTTTAAATATCAATGTAAAATAAGTAAATCAAAGTAAAAAGACTATGTTTAACTTTCTAAACAAAAATCACAACTAAATAAACAAAACAAAATAAAATTAACGTAAAATAAAAAAAATTCAAGATAAAATAAATTCACACAAGAGCAAACAAACAATGAAAGAACTAAACAAAGTAAAATAAATTCAGTAAAGAGAAGGGATTAGGAATGCAAATCTGATTGTGGGTGATTCCTAGGCCTCCCTTCATTATTCAAATGCATGAGTTTATCCTTGAACGGACGGTGGTACTTGAAATGATCCGACAACGGTCTAAGTTCTAATGACGGTGCCTGAATCATCAAAATTAGAAACAAGTTAGTATAAATTAAAATTAAAAATGGAGAAGATGGCTTACTTTCACGTTCAAACTCAATGACAAACACCACGTTTTTTAACGTTTCAGGGACCTTGAACTTGGCCAAATTTACTATGATGGTTGTGGCTTGTCCCGTGTCATCAAACTCAACTGCTTTGGGCTTGGTTGTCTCATGCACAGCCTCTTGGATGTATTCAACAAATTCTCCGGCTACTTCCTTTTCTGGAATTCCTCTTCTTGATGTACAAGTCTCTTTGAACATTTCAATACCATCGGGAACATGATTTGGTACACCAAGAATTTGGATTTCACTTTGCACCTTGGAAAGATCTTCCACAACGTATTTTTCATTCACTTCTTCCTTGGGATTTAAAAACCTGCAGGGAAAAAGGACATTTGGTGGAACGATGTCAGAATGAATTGAACTTAGAACCTCCTCACCTGAGTTGGATGGCATAAGGACTTGAGGGGTTTGCGATAAGAATTCTTCTAAACTGCCCAAGTCGTCATCCTCATCTTCTTCTTGAATCGGTAATTCATCCATGTCCGGGCTGTGTTTGGATGGTTCTGGGACAGCTTCATCCTCCCGGTCGCCTTCCAAGGTGATGGCTTCATCGATTTCAACTTCTGCCGTTGAATTTTCAAGAGTTGAGTTGGAGACCTCACTTTGCTCTTGAATCTGTGCCATGAATTCCATAATCTGCCTAACATGCATATCCAATTCGTCCACTCTTCTGACTCGGTCTTGCATCTCCTGGTTTTGATTTTCTACTCCCTGATTCAAAGAGGTGAGTAAATTATTAAGTGTATCATTATCCAAGGATGTACCTGAATTGAATTGGGTTGATTGTTGTGGTGGATGTGACGGTTCATATGGCCACTGATAGAACTCTTCCGATGGCGGCAATTGTTCTTCTTTTTGTGAACCCTGTACCGAAGAAATTAATTCTTCAAGCATTTGATTATAATCCACGGGCATACTTTGATTCGATTGGAATTGTTGTGGGGGATGCTGTGGTGGCTGCATAGGTCTTGAATAGAACGCGTCTTCTTGCTGCCAATATCCACCTTGTTGGAATTGTTGAGGTTCTCCCCACATGTAATCTGAATAATCTCTCCAATCTGAATTGTAAGCATTGGAAAACATGTTGCCCCTTGATTGGTTATGGCCTTGATATCCCCAAACATCTTCATTTGCAGAAAATTGAGGACCTTGATATCGTTGCCCATAGGGCACATCAAGTGTAGGGACACTTGGCATTGTGGTCCGTTCGGCATTATGAGTTAATTGAGCAGTGAGCTGTGCCAATAGATCTTGAATGGTAGTAGAATCCAGGTCTTGCTCCATTTGTACCTCAATTCAAAGAGAGAAAAATAAATCAAATATCAAAAGTAACATACACAAACACAAATAAACATAAGCAAAAACAAAAATAAAAGGATTAGCAAATTTGCTAATCCCCGGCAACGGCGCCAAAAATTTGATGCGTAAAATTACTTAACGCACAAATTTAACCCTATTTGTGACAGTTGTAGTATATGGATAAGTAGGGATCGTTCTAGGCCGGGGATTAACTAGGGATGCTAACCCAAGTAAAATTAAATTAAAAACGTAAACAAAATTTAAAACACTAAACTAGACTCAAAACACTTAACTAGAATCACTCAAAATAAAACTAACAAATAAACTAAAGCAAATCAAAAGACTCAAAATAATTCAAAATTCAAGAAAACACAAACTAAATTGATTTCTAACAAATTTAACACTTTAAAATAAATGGGGGATTGATTTTTGGATGAAAAGTAAATTAAACTTAAATAAATTACAGAATTGACAAAAACATGAAATTAAGGTGAATGGATGGACGACGGACTGGCTAGAGGATTATTCTCCACACATGACACATATGCAACCTAAATTGATTTTCAGTTGTTCTTTCAATAAATTGTAAATTCTCAACGCCCCAAATTAATTAGGTCCGCTTAAATTAATTCTCAGATTTTCCTTAAGTTAATGGATTGGATGATTGCATACGACAACCCAAAACATTCCCCACAAGTTCCCTACATGAATTGCATAATAGAGATACAAGCAAGAATCATTAAGTTCTATGAAAATCATAAGCATTGACGAGGCACTTGTTACTATGAATTGCATGAAACTTATGCCAAGAATTTACTTAACACGATTGTGGTCAACAACCTTTACTACTTGTGAATATAAGTTCATAACGATTAGGTGAAATTCACTTATATTCTAGCATCAAATTCATGCATGTAAATTAAGTATGCATCCTTAATCGACATACAAAAATAAGTTATCAATCAAGCAGTTAAGCAAATTAAATCACAACTCAGAAATCACAACTGAAGGTAATCAATTCATATTACAAATATATCCATGGTTTTGAATTAAACTCTAGCCAAAATAAAATTAGTTACACATTATTAAAATTAAAACAGAAATTAAACTTGAGTTTGGAGGATTAAACCGAGAGAGTAGAGTGCTTTAGCGCCACTGTGCTTCTGCTGTGCTGACTGCCCAGCTCCACGTTTTGCCTTACTGACCTGCGAGTTGCCTTGCAGCACTGACCCTCAATTCCCGCGCAAGGCAAGCTTGCTGCTGTCTCACCTTCCTTGGTTCCCGTGCCTCCCGTGCTCTGCTGCAAGGCAGCAACTGCCTTCCCCAAAGCCTTTAAAGTTGACCTGCTCACGCACTGCACTGTGCTCTCCCTGCTAGCTGCCCACGGTCTTGCTGACCTCCCTGCTGCCCCAAGGCAGCGCCAGCTGTCGTCTCTCTCTCACGCTGCAAAGGCAGCAGTCCCCTGATTTTTCCTGCGCAGCTCACCAACTTCTCGCCAGCTGCCCCAAGCAGCTCTCTTCCTTAATTTCTGCCTCTGCTTGGTGCTGCCAAATGGCAGTTGTCCGTCTCCAAGCTCCGCGGCTCTCTCATCTAACTTCCTTCTTTCCTTATCCCCCCCTCCGTTTTTCACTTGTTTCTTTTCCTTTTATCCTCGTGCCAGCTGCCTTCATGCAGCTTATCTTTTTCTTTCTTTATCCCCGCACGCCTCCACTGCTTTCTGCACCACCAAGGCAGCACGTCCTCACCTTCTTTCTTCTTATTTTATATTTCTGTCACTTGCGCCTACCACTTTCACGCCCTGCCAAGGCAGCCACCCACCTTATATTTATATCCTCTCCCAGCTGTCCTCTCCACTTATTTCCCTAATGCCGTGCTCCTCTCTTTATTTTTCTGCTTTCAAACAAAATGGAACAAATTTATTAATCAAATATAGTGGGTAAGGTTGTTTTAACGAATTTATTACTTAAAACCACACTTGTGCTATTTTTATTTTCTTAGCTAGATAAATTCGATAAAACACAAAAACAAAGTAAATAGCACAAAAATATGAGGAAATAACTAACAAAAGACAAGAGAATTTGATGTAAAATATATATAAATATGAGCTTATCATGACTTAAAATAAAACACAAACACAAGCCAAAAAATCCCCCATAACCGTGTCCTCCCCTATGGTACATAAGCCCCAAATTTTGTTCAAAAACTCATTCTTCATTCATGCATCCAAAACACTTTTTGCATACATATCTTTTTCAACTCTTGAAACACATTTTTCAACATTTGAAAAACAAAAGATAAACATATTTTGAATGAAGAAATAATATGTCAAACATAAAATTAAAACCCATATGCATAAAATCCAAAAGGACACATCAAATATAAACCTTTGGCTCTTGATACCACTTGAAGGGAAATAATGAGATTTATGTGGGATTTCTAGTGACTAGCATGCATATACAATTCTAAATTTATATACATTAGCAACGGAAGCATGTTATCACATAATATCAAAGCTATAGTCATGCAAATCCCCTTCAAGAAGCATAGGATCATATATGATGCATCTAAGAAAATATTGAAGAACAAAGTGAAGGTATAGTTTTATACCTCTTGATCTAGACTTGAGACCAAGGATGGACCACCTCCAAGCTCTTTGTTCTTGGAACTCCTTGAGTCTAGCCTCCCTCCTTGCTTCCTCCACCTTGATAGATTTAGAGCCCCTTTGATTCTCCTCTAGTCTCCAAAGTAGAAGACCTCTAAAGATCCACACCCACTAGTGTAGTGAGATGGATGTTGGAATAACCAAAAAGAAGAAAAGATGATTAGTTATTTCTCCCTTATGGTGCCCGGCTATATGGTGTGTAGAGAGAGAGAGACTTTTGTTTTCTCTAGTTGAAAAGAACACACAAAAACCCTAATCAAACTTTTTCACTAAACTTCCTTTATAAATGTCAAAGAAGTGAGTCAACCACTTGACTCCCTCTCTCTCCTTTCACTTGTATTGGCCGGCCCCCTTAGTGTGGGTTTGGACTTTGGGCTTTCATCATCTTAAGTCATTCTATGCTTGAATAAAAGGACCCAATTCGTTTGGGCCCAATGGGCCCGAATGAACCCGAACTTTTCTTTAAGCCCTAAACGATCTTTTATCGTTTATATGATTTCTTTAGACTTTCTAATTAATCATAACACTTAATTAATCCAATTAATTAATTCCATCATCCTTTAGTTGTCTCACCACAAGAGTGTTTCGGTGTACAATCATTTTAGGTTCTAATTAGCAAGGCAGTGAGGTGATTGGTATCAATCCAATTGACTATTATTTATCCAATCACTTAGTGAATTAAAACTTACTTTTAATTCTCCTTCTTCTTTGATGAATACTTATTTAATCATCTAGAAGAACTTACAAGCCATGAGTGACATCTAACCATATATAATGGCTACCCAAGCTAATGTAGAATTACAATGTAATTCGATTGGAATTACAAGCTAATGTTGTTCGGAGAACCTATTCAAATGACCTATTCAGTTGGAATTACAATGTAATCACAAGCTAATGTTGTTCGGAGAACCTATTCAGTTGGAATTACAATGTAATTCGATCCTTCTCTAATACAATACTCACAATCACATTACTAGGGTATGGATATTTAATGTCAAACCCCTAATGTGATTATATCAAGTTATATGATTCTATTGAGTCGTATAGGAACGCTTTCCATCATTACGCTTGATACTTCGGCCGAAGATTCCTGAATCATATCTTAGAGTATTCATCCTCTCATAACGAGGATTAGAGATCCCTTGTTGATCATTCACATGCCTCTGAGAATAAATCACTGACCCCAACAATGCATAGAACACATCCAAGATGAGATGTGGTCATGTCTCATTATCAAATGACCAGCAACGTATCCCCAAGACAACTATGATGTCTCAGGTCAAAGGATTACTTACATTATTCCAACCAGTAGAGTTACTTGCTTGAAATGTGAGTAGACCTCCATGCAAGTACTCTCGTTTGATTGTGTTCAGTGAACTCATTCCCATAATGAGCACCTACATACTTGTCTTAGTGTGACTACACGAATGGCATGAGACTTTCCATCCTTCCCATTGGAAGGGGACATAGTATGTACTGGTCTATGTGTTGTCAGTGTCCCTCCGACAATCCTATGGCCAGGAACCTTTTTGGACATCATGGTTATGTGAAGAAGGTCTCTGCAGTCTAACATCATTAGATTACTTCTTCCATCGATCCATTGTCCATGGATGCACTCTTTAGGACGTATATCGTTTATTGAGATAGTCCTAATGAGTGACTTTGCCTTTTGATGAAAGTAGAGTTTTCCATACATATAGACATTGTCCTGAAAGGTTTCTTCCAAAGATTGACTTTCAGGGCATATCTCCAACAGCTACAACCTAGGTTTCAAAGGCAGATAACGCATGACTTTTTGTGGGATCTTAGTCGTTTTATTCTGAGATGTCATTTTGAACCTCGACTCATTGCATACAGGGCATTTATCCAATGCTTTATTCTCTTTGTAGAATAAAATACAACTGTTTTTGCAAGCATGAATTTTTTTCATAACCCAATCCAAGACCATTCAACACCTTTTGCGCATGTCTATGGTCTTTCGGCAAACAATTGTCCTTCAGAAGCATTCTCTTGAAAACCCCCAAAAAGTAATCGAAACAGTAGTTTGATGTACGATACTTTATTTTTCCGTGCATTAGTTCCACAATGGCTGTGAGAACGGAAAAGCTCTTGCACCCCGGGTATAACTCTTGGTTCGCATTTTTTAATAGTTTTTCATATTGGTCCAACTTTGCACTGTCCATTGGTGTAGGCACTTCATCTTCCCCTTCCTGATTGGTGTTTGTCGATTGATAGGATTAAAAGCACACTACAAAGTAGCACACAAATGTCCGATTAATTTTCCTTATTAACACTAAGATTTGTCAATTGTAGCATATGAAAATAAGGGTCTTTCCCACAGAAGATTGTTTTATCTAACTACCTAAAATGTCACAAAAACTGGTTGATGTCCCTACTTACCAGCCACTGAAAAATAATTATTAGACCGACTTACACTTATCTAAATTCTACGAAATTTTATATACAGATACTAGACACAAAGAGCTACACTCACACAAAGTTTTGGGATTTTTGGAGTTGATTTTCTATTTAAATTAAATGGAACAAAAACAGGATAGAAACATATATTAAGTAGTTCACAAATTAAGAAAAACGAGTTAGGGGTATTGCTATCCACCACCAAATAATCATGCAAACATGTTATGTTTCATTCAAATTCCTTTTATTTCCGGATGAAGATGCTCAAGTTGGCTCAATGTTAGAACTCAACCTATTACTCTTTCTTACGTAGTATGTTAAGAGAATGGCGTTTTCAACTTAACTTAGTCCCTAGCATGCAATCTAGAATGGCGTGTTCATAGATTTAACAAGTAGAAATCATTAAGAACGAAAAGAGTTTAAGTCATCACAAGGCATCGTAAGTACCGGTGTTGTCTTACTTATCCTAGAAATTGGTTCACATGTTAATCGCAATTAACAAGTACTACTCTAGAACATATGTAGGTCCTCATTCAACAAGGGCAGGCACACACATATTCATAGCATTAGAATCCTAGATATGCTTACTACGTATGCATCCATAGAAAACAAATAAAGAATTCATCAATGAGACAAGTAGTGAACCAATTTTCATCCATTCATAAAAGTAATTCAACGAAATGTCATAACAAAATTGCAATCATATTCGGGGCTTCAAAACAGCCCCTAACTACTAAAAATTTAGTTACACACAATCCTTAAGTTAAAACAAAAGATAGACATGAGTTTGAGAAGATAGAACCGAAAGAAATCGACCGAGGCCTCCTCCCCCCTTCCTTCCTTCACCAATGCTGCTTTTAAACCCATTCTTGCTGCATCATTTTCTTCTCCTTAACTCACCCACTAATAGCCATTTAGTGATGACAATAAGTGAGAGGAAATGTGGTAAAACAATTGTAACACTTTAGGTAGCCTTTATGCCAATTACTCCTCTTAATCCTCATTTTTAATTCCATTTCATCTGATATTTGAATAGGTGTCAGCTGGCTTGTTCTTGGCTGCTAGTTTTATTGGATTTATTGCCTTCAATGCAGTTACAAACTGCTCAGCGTCTTGGAAACCTTTCCGTGTTAAAACGGCCATAACTTTTTCTAGACAAATGATATTAATAATCCGCGAAATGCTCCAGAAAATAGACATCCGTAGCTTTCCAAGCATATAAGGCTCATTCTCTAATTCATCCCTAACTTTTTCTAAGCTGTTCGTAACTTGCTTCCAAAGTCAGCTGATCTGCATAGGTAGTTTTGACGAATTTGTTACTAAAAATCCTACTTGTGCTATTTTTCTTTTATTTGCTTGACAAATCCCACAAAACACAAAAACAAAGTAAAAAGCTAAAAAATATAAGGAACTAACTAAGAAAAGAGAAGTGAATTTGATGTAAAATATATATAAATATGAGCTTATCATCGATGCAAATGGAAAAGCATCATTTATAATATCCATGACTTGTTCATTAGAATCCACAATAGGTTCAACATTGTCCACTCTTGTGGCGTTTGAAGATGAAACATTGTCTAATTGTTCCCCATGATGGTTCCAAGTATTATATGTCTCAATCATTCCATTCCTTAATAAATGAAATCGAACATTTTCAATTGTCTCCCTTAACGTGTTGTTACACCTCCTACAAGGACACCAGATTCTAGTTGCACCCGGGTTGTGTGTACGTCCAAAGTCAACAAAATCCTCGATTCCATCCAAGTATTCGTCCACACATCTATTCGGGTTTTGTATCCACTTCCTGTCCATAAATCCTGGAACCACAATAACAATACAACAATCACAACAACTTCATACAAAATGATAATGTCACCTTATGCCTCCGGTAAAAGCCTCTCCCATTCAAGAATGCATAGTGATGTCTCGTAATTTATGGCTACATCAGATAAGATTTTGACGTGGATGAATTTCGGCAGCATCTCGATACAGTTCTTCAGGTGTACGACGTAGATATAAAATACCTATGTACCACCCGAAGAACGTACAGAGATGACACCGAAATCTCCACAACCGAAACCTAATCCTTCAACCATAAACTACTCGTCATAACTATGCATTCCCAAACTGTCCAAATAATGGGACAATTCAAGAATTGATTGGACAGGAGTCATGCTTTCGCATCCATGCGCGAAATCCAACTAATCCTCGAACGGGAAACTAAGTTTTACTAAAAATAAAAAACAAGTACGAAGCTAATTTCAATTAACTTCGTACATCACAACACATATTTGTATGTCACGTACAAATTTAACAACATAATATAAATATGATTTCACAACACAATATAAACATAACAAACTAAGTTCAACATAATTTAATTAATTTTATATTTTTTAAAAACAAAAAGAAGAAAATACCTTCTCAATCGTTCTCTGTAACGACCCGTCCCTAAAAATTATGACTTTTATAATTTTTAAATGTGAATTTACATAAATGCTTTTCGAGGCAAAGACGTTGACTTTTGGTTGAGTGCCTTGTCATTTCATGTAAGACTTGTTTTATTGGCATATCCTCGTAGTACTCGTCACTATGAACGCGTGGACGCAAACGGAACGTGATTTGGAGTTATAACGAAGGAGATATTAACGTTTAAAGTCGGGGGCATTTTAGTAAATTGATTATTTCCTAGAAAGCTCCAGATTTTTGGAGCAAAATCTGGAAAGCCACGTGTGTGGCCCAGATTGAAGGAAAGAAATGATGGATGGTGGAGATAGAGGATAAAGGAGAGAAATGAGGAAGAGTTGAAGCCAATCGGGAGGAGAGAGAGAAATGAGTGACCAATTGGAGAGGTGAGAAAGGAAGGGAAAGGATAGAAAAGAGAAGTACCGGTTCGTCCCCGCGACCCGACCGCACCTGCAACAATTTTCGATGGGTCCGTCAAATTTTCTAGCGATTCTTGGTCTACCCTCACTACCAAACACTTACCCAACCTCTTCTCATTCAATTCCACCCAAAATCCACCTAAATTGACCCCGTTTTGAGGAAGAACGGAACCCGTGGGTTCCGAAAGTGTCACAGCGGAGATCCGCTCATCGTGATAGCATCGTCGATGATTACCACCATCAAACCACTCACCTTGGACCCAGGAACAAAGCCCAAACAATTTTGGGGGTGTTGGAGTTAGATTCAAGGTTGAATCAACGCACACCCAAATATAGGGTTCCGATGGATTTTTGGGAAATTGAGGCTTTTCCTGGCCAAATTGGCCTTAGTCACAGCTATGAAAGTTGCTCGACTCACTGAGATCTTTATTTCTGTGAAATTTGAGAATTTTTAGAAATAGTTGAATTTTCCGACGAGTCTGGGTGGCCGACCTCCACCGAAGGCGATGCGTGCGGCGGTGTGTGGCCAGTGGACCGCCAATGTTATTTTATGTTAAATCGATATATTGATCTCAGATTTGATATCCATATGGTGTGATTTGATTATTGTGAATCTAGTTTGATTAAGGTGAGTTACTTAGTAAAAATTTGAATCGAGGATCCGACCGTTAGATCGTCACCAAACTTTAATATGTTGTAGTACATAAGATTTGAGGATCATAGGAACTTACTGAAGGGAGAATTATGAGATTAACACATGGGATTTCTAAATGACTAGCATGCATATACAATTCAAAATTTATATACATGAGCAACGGAAGCAATTTATCAAATAATATCAAAGCTATAGTCATGCAAATCCCCTTCAAGGTTCATAGGTTTATATATAATGCATCAAAACATTTAACTTAAGAACAAAGTCAAGGAATAGATCTATACCTCTTGATCTTGATTTTAGACCAAGGATGGACCACCTCCAAGCCCTTTGCTCCTTGAAGTCCTTGAGCCTAGCCTCCCTCCTTGCCTCCTCCACTTTGTTAGAAAGAGTGCTCCTAGGTTCTCCTTGAGTTTCCAAAGTAGAAAACCTCTAAAGATCCACACCCACTAGTGTAGTGAGATGGATGGAGGAATAACCAAAAGGGTGAAAGATTTGTTAGTAAAATCACCCCAAGGTGGCCGGCCTTTGTAGTGTTTTAGAGAGATGTTTCTTTTGCCTCTTTGTTGTTTTAAACACACAAAAACCCTAAGGATTAAATCTCTATAAAGTTCCTTATATAGACAAAAAGAAACCTAGTCAACAACTTGACTAAATATCTCTCCCTTTCCACTTAAAGTGGCCGGCCTCTTTGTGTTGGATTTGGGCTTTGGGCTTTTATATATTTCAAGTCATCCAATGCTTGAATAAAAGCCCAATGGGTTTAGGCCCAATGGGCCCAATTAAACCCGAACGTTTCTTTAAGCCCAAAACGATCTTTTATCGCTTTTATGATTTCTTTAGACTTTCTAAATTAATCAAAACACTTAATTAATCCAATTAATTATTTCCTTCATCCAGTAATTACTCACTACAATAATGTATCGGTGTACAATCATTTTAGGTTCTAATTAGCAAGGCAGTGAGGTGATTGGAGTCAATCCAATTGATTATTTTTAATTCAATCACTTAGTGAATTAAAACTTCCTTTTAATTCACCTTTCTTCTTTGATGACTACATTTAATCATCTAGAAGAACTCACAAGCTATGAGTGACATCTAACCATATGTCATAGCTACCCAAGCTAATGTAGAAGTTGTTCGGAGAACCTATTCAGTTGGCACGCCCCGCACACAACCGAAGGACGTAGTTAGCTTATTAGTTACTTAGCCTGTGCGCCACGTAGGTTTGGTAGTTTTTAGGGTCAACATTTTGGCACTCCCAGTAGGACGAAGTGCTAAAACTACGAAGTTCATGCCCGTCGAAACACGATCGGTTAAAAAGAAAACAATCATGGGAAAGTCAACGGCCGACCTACCAGTTTAGAGCCTCGGCCAAAATTTGTCACTGGCACAAAATCCTCTTGTTGCTATGACACCAGAGGCTACAAGTGGAACACACCGAGAAAAGGAAGTTTGTCTAGGTACCCAGCCTCTCATCACAGAAATTCGCAACAAAACCGCAGGTGTTTTTGTTGCAGGGATAATGGAGGACTGTGATGAAGATGGTGGTGAAGGCTCCGATCCCCCAACTAGGTCTTTTTTTTTAAGACGACTTGATGAGCAATCTCGATAGCTTGAACAGACAGTTAAGCAAAAAATGAACAATTTGCTTGAGGTGATACGAAATAATGGTGAGACACACACCAGATTGCTCGAACTACTAGTTAGTAGAGACTTTGAAGGTGGGCATGTTGATCAATCCCGATAACTTCCACTCAAGAGTAATCTGCTACAGGTCTAAATAGGGTCTACATGGCTTAAAGCAATTGACTTGGAAAAAATAGGAGGATCCAGCAGCAGGACAAACGGATTCGACCAGAAAGTGGAAACAACATCCGTCGATATGATCGAGGTCCAAAGGATGATCGATTTGGCCTTGAAAAAAGGGTCGAAGTTCCTGAAATTCATCCATCTATATCCAACTTATGTGGAAAAGTTTGAATATCCCAAAGGCTTTAAGATCCCTGACTTCAGCCTTTTTGCTAGAGAATCATCCCTGTCTTTATTAGAACACGTGGCCCGGTTCACTGCGCAATGCGGAAATGTGAATAGTGAGTTCCATAAACTGCGACTATTCAACTTTTTATTGACGGGCTCAGCATTCGCGTGGTACATCAACCTCCTGCCTAATTCCATCCAGAGTTGGGAGGAACTGGTCGAAAAGTTCCATTAACAATTTTATCGGTCGGGGATGGAAATGTCAGTCTCTTCACTGGCTAGGATGGCTCAGGTGTCTGACGAATCGCCAATGGAATACTTAACGAGGTTCAAATCGGCCAGAAACTGGTGCCGATTACCTCTCCCTGAAGTTGAATTAGTTAGAATCGTTATGAACGACTTGGATGTGGAATATAAAAAGAAATTCTTAGGGGCAAACTTCCGAGATATGTACGAACTGGCCCAGCACGTCGACCAATATGATTATTTGCTCCGAGAGGAAAAGATCTCGAAGTCCCCATCTCGGGGAATGATTTACAAAAATCCCACGGTTAGCTACACATCGGCCGAAGGCGATGATTCCCAATGCGTCAATATGGACGCGGCCGAGATAGTGATAGATAAACAGTACATTTGCAAGGCATTGGCTCAAATTAATTCCAAGGATGCAGAAACCTGCTCGGCCTTTGAAGAGGTAGTTAAAACATCAAAAGTTTACACTTTTGATATCACTAAGGCCGATGCAATTTTCGACCCGTTGTTGCTGGCAAAGATCATCAAACTTCACCCAGGACACAACATTCCTATGGCCGAAAAGTTGAAATGAAAAACGTATTGCAAGTACCATAACTCAAATAAGCATACCACAAACAACTGCATCATATTCTGTGATGCTATTCAAAGCTGGATTGATAAAGGCAAGATAAAATTTCCCGAAAACAGATGGCTGTCGACGTTGATCCCTTCCCCTCGGCGACAATTGACATGGTAGATGCTCAATTGCCCAAAAGCAAAGGGAAAAGGAAGGCTGAGTTCGTCCCAATACAACATGTCCCAAAGCAGAACTCTCAGCCGTGACTCAAGATTGATCTATTTTCCAACGAACCACATTTTCGGGATCGGCCATAGTTGAGTCTATGTCAAACTCCATTGCAAAAGAAACTGATGAACCGATGGTTTTGTGCAGCAGTTGTAAAGCACGCGTTGTCCCAGCTAAATGAAAGGAGAGACCACCCTAAGTTCCAACACCACGACAACCATCCAAGGCCGCGGCAACACCTCCAAAGGAACTCGACGGAGGCCAGCGCCGAAAGTGTTCTATAAGCTCGGCCCTCAAATACGAACGAACGACCCCACCTCAGCTAGACGACATCTTGATTTCGATGCCTCATTTTATAATGAGGATTATTACTTGCGTAGCTCCAGCAGCTCAAGTTCATCGGCGAATCAAAAAACCTGCAAGCCACCTTAGCCATGCGACCAACATTGGTATAGTTACAATTCTCCCACTGTCATGTATACTGCATTATCCAAATCTCAGAAATGTCGACGCTAGCGGATAGACTGTATGGCTCGACGACAGGCAGCACAGGCTACTTCGGTTACCAAATGGCAACCGAAAGAAGCAGCAGGAAGTGGAGATGACCGACAAAGCCCGACAGTCATGGCTGAATTACTTCAAGGGAAAAGGGTAATTGATCGCGACTTTGAAACCACCATTGAAGAGTCCGAGAAACGTATCAAACTCCTCCTTCAGCCTGGGGAGATGAATGCTCATTTCGAGTATTTCAGAAAAAAAGTCGAAAGCAAACTTCCCCCATTACCCCCGCAAAAGCCGTTAATAAGAGTTTGATGGAATCTACACCCTCTATTCCTCGACGAATCCTTGGAGTACATGTGAGAATTTCAAAAGAAATATTTTGCCAATGACTTGTACGGCCTACCCAAGGCGTGTCAAGAAGCTCTCGACCTGGCACTAACTTGCCCTGATGCTGAACAGATTATCCGGAAAACCACTGATCCAGCAATGAAGGCTAGGTTCTAGCATATACATAAAGCTTGGGTCTTCGGCTTCGAGGTCGACCTATACATAGACATAAACAACGTCGAGCTCCCTTTTTCTCTTAAGGACCTGTGGCGCATCTTTCTTCAGCCTTACCACCGATGAGTAGGATCTTGTGGCACATTTGGATGCCTGCCTAGACACAATGGAGTCTCGAATCGCCTATGAAGAACGATCCCGTAAAGCATTATAAGGACAAAATCAAACCCCAACAACGAATACGCTCGAGGACGATAACTAGAATGAAACAAGTTCAACACACACACCACAAGAGCGAGTATCCAATGAGGCAAAAAATGATCAGGTCGAGGAGGCTCTAACACATGATTCCGCACTCGATAATTAGGAGGACGATGACCACGACCCGATGGGCCCTTCAGTCCTAAAAAATATGGACGTCAGCATGGTCCATGTCCTACCTGTTGAATTTTAACCGACCACACACCAACCAAATTTCTTGGATAGGGATGTGGTTGCCGAGGAAGCAACACAAATCGATTTCATCGCCACCAAAGACAATGGGCCAGCAAGTAAAGACGACAAACTTAAAGTAGCTTTAGCTGTGCTGTTTCCTCGCTCTTCATCGGTTAATCTTCAACATTTGAAGGCGTTGTATGTCACGGCTCACATTGAAGGTTATCCAATCTCTAAAATCTTCGTTGATTGTGGGGCTACGGTCAATATCATGCCCGTATACGTCATGAAGGCACTACGACGATCCAACGATGAACTCATTCCATCGGGAATAACCATGAGTAGTTTCGTTGGCGACAAGTCCCAGTCCAAATGAGTACTTCCTTTAGAGGTAAGCGTTGCAGGTCGCAATCACATGACCGCATTCATTATCGTCGACTCCAAGACCAAGTATAATGCATTGCTCGGTTAGGATTGGATCCATCAAACAAACTGTATTCCCTCTTCATTATATCAGGTTCTCATCTTTTGGGACGATAAATAAGTTGTGGTTCATCTGGCCGACAATTAGCCGTTTGAAGCCAATATGATTCAGGCATGGTATTACGATGATCATGTCGGCTATATTACCCTACAGATTTTGAACGAGGAAAGACGACCGACTAGAATTTCAGCACAGAAAGCATTAGAGGTAGGCACCGAGACTGTCCATAAGGATTCGGCGAGACTCAGGTTGGCCGATCTGATCGTAGACACTGATGATTGAAGGCAAACAGGACAGACACCGAGCCGTGGTTTTATCTACCATGGAACGACTGCTGGCCCATTGGTATGCTATTTCCAAGCAACCAAATCCGGGCGTAAACTTAGTCGAATTTTTGGCCGAAGGGGACAACGGCCTAGTACTATCATTAGACAAAGTCCAGGCTACACCAGCCGAGCTCGAAGATAGTCAACCTCAAATCCGAGATGCTTTAGAGGAAATAAATGTTGGAACGGCCGAAGACCCACGACCTTTGTTCATTAGTACTTTGTTATCCCAACATGTAAAAACCGAGCTTTGTAATTTGCTTACAGAATTTAAGGATTGTTTTGCTTGGAGTTACCATAAGATGCCTGGTTTAGATCGAACGCTGGTTGAACATGAATTACACATCAAACCTGGTTGTAAACCATTCTGCTAACCACCTCGACGATTCTCAACCGAAGTACAACTCGGCATAAAAGATGAACTCGTTGGACTTCTAAAAGCTGGGTTTATTCGAACAGCTCGATACGTCGAATGGTTGGCAAACATCGTCCCGATTTTAAAGAAAAGTGGTGCCCTACGTATATGTATGGATTTTCAAAATTTGAACCTGACGGCTCCCAAAGATGAATATCCAATGAAAATTTCAGATTTGTTAATCGACGCGGCAGCTAATCACAAGATCTTATCCTTTATGGATGGACATGCTGGTTATAACCAGATTTTCATCGCCGAGGCCAATGTCCATAAAACTACTTTTCATTGCCCCGGGGCACTCGGCACATACGAATTGGTCGTCATGCCATTCAACCTCAAGAATGCCGGTGCCACATACCAACGAGCCATGAATACTATATTCCATGATTTGATTGGAACCACCGTAAAAAGTCTACATTGACGATGTTGTAATCAAATCAGAATGTCGGCAGACACATTTCGACGATCTCCAACAGACTTTCTTGCATATGCACCAGCACAACCTTAAACTGAATCCTGCCAAATGTGATTTCGGCGTATTAGCCGACAATTTTTTAAGATTCCTTGTACATCATCGTGGTATTGAGGTGGACGAGAATAAGGCACGAGCAATCATCAACGCTTCACCCCCGACTACCAAGAAACAACTATAGTCGTTGCTCGGCATGATTAACTTTCTCAGCAGATTTATTGCCAATTCGGCGAGAAAAATGAAAGCCTTCTCCACGCTCTTCAAACTTAAGGATTATGACACCTTCGAATGGCGTACCAAACACCAGGAGGCGTTGACATAAATCAAGGTCTCCTTCATGACTCCGCCCATCCTTGACCCGCCACGACGTGGCAGACCTCTCAAGCTGTACATCTCTGCAGCCGAGGAATCCATTGGATGCCTTCTTGCACAAGACAATGATACTGGGCGAGAACATGCCATTTTTTATCTTAGCCGAAATCTCAACCCACCAGAGATTAATTATTCTACCGTCGAGAAACTCTGCCTAGCCTTATTTTTTGCTGCATGAAAACTCAGGCATTACATGCTCCCGTCGGTTACTCAGGTCATCGCCCAGACCGATGTCATTGGTTACATGCTCACTCGGCCGATAGTAAAAGGCCGAATCGGAAAGTGGACAATGGCACTGTCTGAATTTAGTTTACAATATGTGCCCCAGAAAGCTGTCAAAGGCCAAGCATTGGCTGATTTCTTGGCCCAACATCCCTCACCATACGCTTTCGGGGGCAATGACGTTGAAATAGGCATGGTGGAAACACGTGATAATTAATGGATGATGTACTTTGATGGCTCTAGTACTTCAGTGTCAGTTGGCGTTGGGATCGTTATTCAATCCCCAAATCACAGCCCCTGGTATTTTTCTCTCAAGCTCAATTTCGATTGTACGAATAATCAGGCCGAATACGAAGCCCTTATCATCAGCCTTGGTGTCCTACATGATTGGTGAGCAACTCGTGTCCTTATTCTCTGGAGCCCTATCACATGGTTGCCAGCTATTTGGCCGAGTCTTTCGACGGCGTTACTTTCAAACACATTTCATGAGTTCGAAACACTGGCGCCGACGAATTAGCTCAAATAGCCTCTGGAGCATAACTCCTGGGGGGTAAACTAGGCCAAGAAATACCTGTGTCACAACGAGCACACCCCGCCTTTGTTAATCAGCAAGTTCTCCAATGCGATTGTGTGATTCGTACACGAGTCATGTCCTTACCTTCGTTGTTGGAGCGAAAGGACCCTATAGAGGTTTGCGCAAGCGAGGCAATGCCAAATGACTGGAGAAAGTCAATTATACGGTATCTTGACAATCCCTATGGCAAACATGACCGTAAGACAAGGGTTCACGCCACGAACTATGTAACGTACCAAAATGAATTGTACCGAAACGGTGAGGACGGTCTATTACTATTATGCCTCGGCCCTCAAGAGGCTGCTCGAACAATCACAGAGGTCCATAAAGGAATTTCTAGGGCTCATCGGTCTAGACGAAAGATGCGATGATTGCTTCGTCGACAAGGTTATTTCTGGCCGAGCATATTGAAGGATTATATTGAGTTCGTACTAGAATGTGTACAATGTCAAATTCATGGGCCTATACATAGAGTCCAGGCCGAATCACTCCATTCGGTCACCAAACCATGGCCGTTCAGAGGATGGGCCATGGATGTAATCGATAAAATTACACCATCTTCTGGGGCAGCTAAACATGCATGGATACTCGTCGTAACGGACTACGTCACCAAATGGGTTGAAGCCAAGTCATATGCTGAGCTAACGTCTAAAGAAGTCTGTAATTTTGCTGAAGAAAACATCGTGAGTAGATTCGACGTACCAGAAACAATCATAACAGATAATGGTACGATCTTTACATCCGACAGGTTTAAGGAGTATATGGCAAATCGAAAAATTCGACTCGAGCACTCTACGCAGGCGAATGGACAGGCCGAAGCAATTAATAAGGTTTTGATTGGTATTCTCGAGAAAATGGTAAAAGAAAGGCCAGACATGTGGCATTTAAAGTTGAACGAAGCGTTATGGGCTTATCGAACTTCACTTCGATCAGCCATCAGAACGACTCCAAATGCGTTAACCTATGGACACGACGCTATGTTACCAGTCAAGCTAAGTATAAACTCGTTGCGAGTGATTAAACAGAGTAGTTTGTTCAGTGCCGAATACAATCAGGCCATGAGACAAAGAGTTAGAAGACTTGGAAGAAATTTGGCATGACACTTATAAGTTAGTAGTGGCATAAAAGAAGATTGCCGAGCGAGCTTATAATCAGCGAGTCAAACAAAAAACATTCAGAGAAGGCGAGTTGGTTTGGCAAACTGAGCTGCCCGTGGGGGTTAAAGACCCTAGGTTCGGCAAATGGTCACTGAATTGGGAAGGACCGTTCGTCGTTCACAAAGTTCTCGGCAAGGAGGCATACCACCTCAAGGATCAGACTGGTTTAGTTCATAAACTACCGATCAATGGGAACTTTAAAAAAAAATATTATCCAGTTACTTGGGAGATACGAGAGAAAAAGCTCATTTCATTAATCTTTGCAAAAAACTTGTACAAGAAGAACTGATTGACAAATTTACAATAAAAGACAAGTTTTAAGGGGTCGATTGAAGGAAAGCTTCAAGGGCGGCTTTCAACTCTAACCACCTCACTTTACCCATTGTTATTTTACCTTGTCGAGTCCTTTTGTCCATCTTCAGTTGCTTAATTCGTTTTGTGCCAGTTGCGTATTCTTCCAAACGAGGTTTGCTCGACTCAAAATCAATGGCCGACCTCTGACGTTGGAGTTCGGGAATTTGACAGTTGAGGTCAACAATTTGTCAGTCGAGGTCGGCCATCTTTCCTATCTTCGCCTTTATTGCCTCAACCTCTGGACAGAGAGCTTCTTAAGCAACCAACGCAGCCTTGAACTCATTTTCTGCTCGTAGAGCTCTTTCAAAAAAATTAAAATAATCTCGAGTTGGTTCCAAGGTAGAAGACAGGCAAGTGAAAATTTCATTGCTCAATAGGCCGTCGGCTACGAGGTCATTCAAACATTCTTCTACAAAATCGAGACCTTTGTGTTGAAGGATTTGAGAAGCCAAAAGAGATAAGAGCCCCTGCAGCTTGGCAAATACGGTCGACTCGGCCGCTGATGCAGATGGTTCGGTTGTGGAGGCAGAATGACCGGCCGCCCTTGAAGAACTAGAAAGAAGGGTGTTGAGTTTGACTTCCCACGATGGCTGCATATAAAAGCATAAGTTAAGAAAAGTCAAGTCAAGAAGCCAAAGAAAAGGAAGGTTTGCTCTAAGACCTGCCGAGAGGAAACTTCGACTATGTCTGCTGGTTCGTTGCTCAAACTTGGAGAGAACTTAGTGGCCGAGCCCAGTGTTTAAGAGAGTCTTTTAATTCATGTGGCCAATAGAGGCTATCCACATTCAACGGCCACTGGTGTGTGACGAATCATTGGTTGCGCACATGCCCCCTTTTCGTCGCGCAAGTTTTTCGCGCCAAACAAATTACCCCGCATTTTCTTGCTGACTTTACGCGACGCCAACAATTATTCGTCGCGCAAATTTTTTTTTTTTCCTATATTTTCTATTTTGCGCGACCAAGTTTTTTTTTTTCGTCACACAAGTAGGTCTTGTGCGACGAAATATTGTTTGTCTCGCAAGCTGTTTTTTCTACTAGTGTTTGTACCCCTTAATTTTTTATAAAAAGGTTTCCAATTTTTTAATCTTATATGTACCCATTCATGTAATTTTTCAAATTTTTAATCTTAAAATGTATCCATTCTTAAATATACCAATTTGTTGTAGTAAAATCAACCCCTTTTTTTTATATATAAAATCTATTCAATTTTTTTCTAATCCATTTTTAAACTTATATGGGTACATTCTTTTTCTTGATTTGAGAATGTTATTAAGCCTAATATCTATTTTTAAACTTAATCAAAGAAATTTATTAATGTTATTAAGCCAAGTATCTATTGTTTTTTGTGTGGTTTCGAAGAATGTACCCATATTTTTTTACAATAATTTTTTTATTAATTTTGATGAATGTACCCATGTTTATATACATATATATACACAAACACACGCAATATATTGGAGAGTATAATTTATATTTTAATCATTTTAATCCACAAATTATGGGGTTTTTTAATTTAAAATCTCATTAATACAAACAACTATAAATTTCAAATTTTAATTTAAAAAATATAAACCTACATAGAAATACATTATCACATTAATTTCGAGGACTTCAATCAAAAATTGAAAACCTACAAGATTTTAGTCAAAGAATATTGATAGTTTGGGACCGCATCCAAAGTGTCCCTAGAAAAAATGATGGAAGCTTAGACCGTTTGGCAGTTACAAGCAAAAGATGAAAAAGATGCACATTAAGGCAATAAGAAAATAATATATCATTGTAGCTTAATGCAAAGTTATGTACAAGAATTAAAGTATGATACAAAAATGTAAACATCATTGTAGGACCCGACATGATGAATGAAATATTAGCATAAGAGTAGACAAAACAAAAGAAACAACCTATTTCGTACATTTCACACCAAATATGTCTTTATGATTCAGAAATGTACTAGTAATGGATTTTTTCATGTAACCTCCCTTTAATTAACCCATTGAACACTTGGGTTTAGCCAAACAATATTGTTTAGAGCAGTGTGATTTATCATCTCTTTTTTCTCTTGTCAACACAATATATATATATATATATGAGCGGATCGCATGAGCGGGGAAGGAGTTTAGCTAACGCACGAGGAAGGTGAATCAATATAAGTTTTCTGTATTTTGTTTGTTTGATTTGTGAACTTTATGAGTACATTATTTAAATCTAATTCAATGGCCAGCACTAACTCTACGTCCAGTTTAGGCGCTATTCCTGATATTGTTAATGAAGAACAAAAACTTGATTTTCAAACTGATGAAAGTGTTGACTTTGGAGATTGGAATATCCCCAAGGTTTCAAGTAAAAATATTTACAAAAAGAAATGGTTAGTAGCCTCATTTAGAAGTGAACGTCAAGTTAAAACAGTTGAAAAAGCTTATGCTCTTAGTAAAGAACATGAGACTTGTCAGTTGTTTACTTCTGAACAAATCAAATCCCATAAGAAAGATGGTCATAACTACATTCACATTGGCTTAGTTCAAATAGGCAAAAAGCCTTTAACACGTAGAGGACTTAACACCTCTATTTCGTTATGTCTCCGAGATGCTAGATTCACTAACTTTAGTGATAGCATACTTGGTATGATTAAGTCGAGTCTCTACAATGGACCTATCCATTTTGATTGTTTCCCAGATCTCACCATAACTCTTTCAGATCCTCATATGCTAAAAGCACTCACATTAAATATTAAAACTTCAGGATATCAAGTCCTTGAAGGAACACAGCCCTTGGCATTAATTTATCGAGTTTACTACAAAGTCACTGGCACAAACATGAACTTTCAGGCTTTAACTAAAAGTCTGAGAGATCATACACTTTTAATCCAAACCAATCAAGAAAATGCAAACATTTAAGTTCCTAGAACCATTAGGCGGTCAGATATCAGTCTACCTTCAAATTGGTGTTCCAAAACAGTCTAGTTAATTTAGACAACATAGAACAAAACTTTGACGGGACTGTCAAAATCAATTTTCATCGTCCAGCCAGACGATCATGTGAGTCTATTCACTCACATAAATCATTTGCTCCTAGTAGAAATTCTTTTTCTGGATCCATACCAACCGATAGGATGGGTCAAGATCAAGAGTTAATCAATTCATTAGCCAATAGGAAATTAAAAGCAGCAGACACTAGTTCATCTGTCACTCAACATGAATTAATCAATGATTTGATTAATATCAAATTAAAATCCGTAGAAACAACCTCACAAGTGACACATCCGGTTTATCAACCTCAAACCCAAGATCAAGGAGAACAAACTTCACCTACAGAATCTGATTTTGACGCAGGTCAGATTCATCATCAACTCTTAGTTTTAAACAAACCATTTAAAAAGAATCGCAAAAGGCTCAATGCTGATATTGTAGCTGAAGAGAATATTCCACGAAGGAATATTTTCCGAAACAAATATACCCAAGAAGAAAAATCAGAAATTTATAAAAATGGAATGAATTCATGGAAACCCACAGATTTGAAATATTTTTCTTCGATTATGTCGAGAAGTACTACGAGTCTGATAAAAAACTTGAGGTAATAGCCAAAGAAAACTGGCTTAAAAAAGACAAAACTATTGTCTCCTCAAGTCAACCACCACAAGAAACTATTCTCATCACAACTGCTAATAAGCAGATTCCGGCAACTCCTTTTAAAATCCCAAAAGAAGATGTAGGAACTAAACCCATCATTGAACAAAACAATTTTACCAATCAAAGTCTTCATACTATTGGTAAACAACTTGATAAAATTGAAACTAAAATTGACAAACTCTCTCAGCCAAAGTCTTTAATCAGAGAAAACCCTCTGGTTAATTTCCCAGATTCTTCTTCAAAGGTACTAGCCTTGAAATCATCCTCAACATCCACAAGCCAAAAAATTGATCAACTTCTATTAGAATTAAAAAAGGAAAAAACTGTACATGTTTTAAAATATCCTAATAAAACTCGTTCAGAAATATCTTCATCCTCCTCTGAGTCAGAAAGTGATTCAGATTCTATTCGAAAAGTTGAACAAGCTTTTCAAAACCTTGAACTCAAAAGGATTAACAACAAACGTGTCAATCCAACATCTCTTACCAAGAATTGGTATCGTAGACCAACACCTCCTGATATTCAATTTGAAGAAAGAAATATCCAAAATCAATTTTCTGTCTCTTCTGATAAACTCTATGAATGGAATATAGATGGTTTATCAGAACAAGAACTCCTCAATAAACTCTGACATATCTCTATGGTTGCTAATAGTTATTGCTCCTTCCAATAAAAAGAAAAGGTCAGATACCCACAACAGGTATCCAGCCAATTACTCCAGAAGACATCCCAAATATAACAAATATAAAAATAAGAATTTTGAAAGAAATGAATTTTACGAAAAACCCAAGACTAATAAGTCAAAAAGAAAATCCTCAGGGAAATTCCACCCTAAAGAACAAAAAGGAAAATGCTATAAATGCGGCAAATTTGGCCATTATGCCAATAAATGTCGTGTCAAGAAAATAATTAATCAATTAAAGATCTCTGAAGAAGAGAAACTTCAGCTAATCCAAGTTTTGGAATTAAAAGACACAGACCATAGTCAATCAGAAGATGATTTGGAATTATCCTCTTCTGGTAACATTTCATCGAGCAATAACTCATCTCCAAACATCAAGGTCGGATGTACTGATGCTTGTCGTAATAAAATTAAGATAATAATCGAAGATTTTCAATTGGAAACTGTTTGTACCATACTTGACCAATCCCGAAACTACTTAGCACCGGTCAACGTTATACCGTCAAGGATCCAGAAGAGCTTCCCTTCAACCAGGAGGCCAATCACAATGCGACACGTGTCGACATCAGAAGCCAATCACAGCGCGACACGTGTCAACATCAGAAGCCAATCACAACATGACACGTGTCAATGTCAGAACAAAACTAGAAACTCTCTTCTATAAATAGGGATCATTCTCCCACAATAATCTCTAATGTCATTTTGTACTAAACTATTCACTAGAACTCACAAAAGGAGAGCTTGAACCAATGTATTTGTGTAAACCCTTCGCAATTAATGAGAACTCCTCTACTCCGTGGACGTAGCCAATCTGGGTGAACCACGTATATCTTGTGTTTGCTTCTCTGTCTCTATTCATTTATATACCTATCCTCGCTAGTGACCGAAGCAACCAAGCGAAGGTCACAAAACCTGACACTTTCTGTTGTACCAAAGTCCTTGCTGATTTTGTGCATCAACATTTGGCGCCGTCTGTGGGAAACACACTTACTCCCACTCTCTTCAGCTTTGTCAAGCTGGTTTCCACCGCTCGTACACTTTCTTTTGGCCAAGCATCTCTCTCCAACATGGGGAGCGAAAGAAGCCATAGCACACAGAATGACACCCTCCTTGGACCTAGTATGAAGCAACGAAAGCAGGAAGGAAACAGAGTTACTCTTCAAGCTAAAGTCGATGAGCTAGAGGTTCAGAACAATAAGATAGCGATGAAGAATGAGGTCCTCCAGGAACAATATGAAAAACTTTTCGAGATGCTTCACGAGGCTAGGCATGCTCAAACATACAAGCTCGTCGCCCCTGTTGAGGTCAACAATCATCTGAATGCCCCCCAACACGGAGGGTCACGGATATCCAACACGGACATCCCTGATAGGGATCGAGCTACACATCAATGTGATAATCAACATGAGACTTCTCTCAACCCAGCTGCTTCAACCCGAAGCAGAAGAAGTAGAGGAAAACACCTCTTCACATAGGGAGTGGAAGGATCAAAAGCCGTCTATCGCGATTGTCGAAACTTCCTAAAGCAACGTCGAGAGAATCTCATCCACATAAGCTCGAAGATTAATGACCCAAGAGTTTCTGAAAGACTCGGTCCTCTTCCACGACCCAGGCCAGCAGCCAATCTAGGGAATGGGCAACAGGCCCCAGAAGAACATTAAGGTACAGGGGACTCGGAAATATTCCGACATACTCACTCTAGGAGTCAGTATGGCGAGTCCAAGGAAAAATCACGCTATCTTGATCAAACTTTCCTACCCCCAAGAGGCGATGGGGACTTACGGAAGAAAACTTCAGTGGTGCACGACTCCACTCAGGACCCCCTTGTCCTACAGCTCCTGGATGAAGTAAACAAGTTGAAGGCTGAACGTCAAGCCGAGATACCTGACTGGAACCAACCCAGGCTTGGCCCCCTCACAAAAAGCATCCTCAACACCCCCCTCCAAGCGAAAACAAAGCAGAAGCTTGACTTACAACTCTATACTGGAAGGGAAGACCCGATTGAACACCTTAACCTCTTTGAGTCCACCATGGTATACCGGAGACACACCGACGAAGAACGGTGCCTTCTCTTCCCCTCCACCCTCTCTGGCGGAGCTTTAAATTCGTATTGCCGTCTTCCACCCGAGACGGTAGACTCATTTGAAGAGTTGAGGAAGTTGTTTGTCTCTCAACACATCTTCCAGACCGATCGCTTGCTTTCCCCAGATGACTTGTACACTATTCGCCAGAAGCCAGACGAGTCATTACGAAAGTATGCTGGCCGCTTCAGCCATGAGTATTCCCGCTGCGCTGAGGCAGATGACAAAACCGCCCTCAAGGCCTTCACGGCAGGCTTACGTGACTGTTTCTTCAAGTACATGATCAATGCCAACACTTGGAAGACTTACTCTGAGGTGATGGCACAAGCTTACAACCATGCATCCGCCGAGGCAAGGACATACCAAGGGAAACCCCCTACAGTCACCCCTTATCAGCAAGTAGGGAGTGGAGACCAGATCCAACCGAACGAGAAGACCTCAACCTTCCAAACGGTAGCAGCACACCCCTCTGCCTCATTTAATGCTTCGCCAAGTCAGCAGACATATCAATCCCAGGGCAAAAGGAAAGATTTTCATCCTCACCAATCTCATTTTAATAAAAAGAATAAGGGGCACTATCGCGATAACTCAGGATATCGTCACAATAACACTCATCCCCAGGCAGTCAACGCAGTGGGCCAATCGCGTGTCAAGACAGGCCCTACCCCGAGGTATGAGACATACACACCTTTGAACGCTACATGCGCGGCCATCTACCCCAGTATAGCTCACCTGATACCAAAGCCAAAGCCAAGACAGCCAGATTACAAGTCCACGAAGAACACGGGCATGTTTTGCTGCTACCACGAATACAATGGCCATGACGGCGAGAAGTGCATCATCCTCCGTGATCATATCGAGGCTTTGGCACGTGAAGGAAAAATTGATCAGTTCCTCCTTCACCCTCCAAGGGATAACCGTAACCAACGTCAGGTGAATGTGATATACTCCATAAGCGGCGGCACACCCATGTCTGAATCTTCCAATAGGGCCATGAAAAACAGTGAACGAACTTTGAGACATGGCCATCAAGTGTTTCACGTGGAAGACATCAGGGGAGGCAAGTATCAAAAACCTAATTGGGATCCAATATGTTTCTACCCTGAGGAAGAAAGAGGTATCATCTACCCTCACAACGACCAGCTGATCGTGGAGGCTCACATAGCAAATTTTGATGTGAAACGAATCCTGATAGACACAGGTGCTTCAGTCAATATCATGTTTGCTGAAGCTTTCAAGGCACTTAGTGTAGCTGAACACTTGCTCGATCGCTCGATTTCTCCTCTGATAAGCTTCTCTGGCGATATCGTACAACCTTTAGGGAGTATACACTTACCCCTCACCATTGGTACAGGCCCCTACACAGCTACTATTACCACTAACTTCCTAGTGGTCAATTGCCCGACAGCATACAATGTCATCTTCGGGCGCACAGGCATCAATGATCTCAAGGCCATGGTATCCACACATATGTTGTTGATGAAGTTTCTAACCCCTTTCGGCAATGGATACATCAGGGGTGATCAACTTAGTGCTCGATCATGTTACAACACTTCAGTTAAGCAACAACACCTGCCTGTCCCTAAGGAGACCCTCTCTATACATAACCAAGTAGTAAAGACCAGTCCAGATGAAGCTAACTCGGATCTTCATGATGGCAACAGTCAACCTGATGACCCTCGAGATGACTCCTTCACCCAGCAAGCACAACCCGCTGAAGAGTTAGAGAATGTCTCTATCTCCAAAGACCATCCAGATCGCATGGTGAAGATTGGCACCACTTTGTCACCACCCCTGCGGCTGTCGTTGATCTCATTTTTGCAAGAGAACGCCGAGGTCTTCGCTTGGTCATATAAAGATATGCCGGGCATCGCTCCCGATATCATCTGTCACCACTTGAGTATTGATCCCAAGACCAAACCAGTAAAACAGAAGCGAAGATCTTATGATGTTGAACGATACGAGGCGATGAAAGCAGAAGTTGAAAAACTCAAGGACATAGGTTTCGTCCGTGAAGTCAATTACCCAACATGGGTAGCAAATGTTATCCTTGTTAAGAAAAATCCGACCAAGGAAAGTCTCCTACTCCGAAAGGTCTTGTGGAGAATGTGTGTCGACTACACCGACCTAAACAAAGGATGCCCGAAGGATAGTTTCCCCCTTCCTCTCATTGATAGACTTATAGACTCTACGGCAGGGTGTGAGCTCTTGAGCTTCATGGACGCTTATTCAGGATACAACCAAATCCTCATGAACCCCTCAGACCAAGAGCACACAGCCTTCACTACTAACAGGGGACTATATTGCTATAAAGTCATGCCTTTCGGCCTAAATAATGCAGGAGCAACTTATCAGAGACTGGTCAATTCAATGTTCGCCGAACAGATTGGGAAGAGTATGGAAGTTTACGTTGATGATATGCTAGTCAAGAGCAAACATGCTGACCAACACATCACCAACCTATCTGAAACTTTCACCATTCTAAAGAGGTATCGAATGAGGTTGAACCCCAACAAATGTGCCTTCGGCGTGAGCTCTGGCAAATTCTTAGGCTTCATGATTAGCCAACGAGGCATTGAAGCTAACCCTGAAAAGATCAAAGCAATCCTCAACATGAAAGAGCCAGTAACTTCAAAAGACATCCAAAGCCTTACTGGCAAGGTGGCAGCCTTAACCAGATTCATCTCTAAGGCCACAGACAGATGTGCTCCTTTCTTCAAAGCACTCAAGGGAAATAAGAAGTACATTACATGGACGGAGGAATGTGCCGAGGCATTCAGGAACCTCAAAGAGTACATGAGTAAAGCCCCTCTGCTCTCCAAACCAGAAGTTGGTGACACTCTCATTATCTATCTATCGGTTTCGGCTTCAGCAGTAAGTTCTGTTCTTATTCGAAAGGACAGTGGTGTCGAACGGCCCGTCTACTACGCTAGCAAGGCCCTACAAGATGCGGAGACACGATACTCCAACATTGAGAAATTAGCTCTAGCATTGGTCATGTCTGCTCGAAAACTTCGCCCTTATTTCCAAGCACACGCCATCATCGTGCTTACCAATCACCCTCTTCGACAGATACTCCAGAATCCTGACACGTCTGGGCGAATGATCAAATGGGCGATAGCATTGGGTGAGTTTGACATCTCCTACCAACCAAAACCAGCCGAAAAGGGTCAAGCAGTAGCAGATTTCATCGCCGACTTCACATATCCTGTTGACATTGCTTCTACACCTGAATCAGTAGCTTCACTACCATCGGAAGCTCAGAAGATAGAATCAACAACCCCAGCATGGAGTTTGTATGTTGATGGCTCATCCAACCAACAGGGCTGCGGAGCAGGATTAGTCCTCACTACCCCCGACAAAGTGGCGATGGAATACGCTATTCGTTTCAAATTCAAGGCATCGAATAACGAGGCCGAATACGAAGCCCTTCTAGCAGGCTTACGTTTGGCCAAGCACCTTGGGGTTAAACAAATTGATATCTTCAGTGACTCCCAATTAGTGGTCAACCAGGTCACGAACAACTTTGATGCTAAGGATAGCTCTATGGCGGCATATCTCGCGCAAACACGACTTTTGCTCAAGCACTTCCACTACCAGATCACCCAAGTTCCTCGAGCGGCAAACAGTCATGCAGACGCTTTGGCTCGCCTCGCCTCGGCAGTGGAAGACAAGATTGGGAGAAAAATTCATGTCGAATTGTTGGCGGCACCAAGCACCATGGTCGCGGAAGTGTGCAATTTACAACAAGGAGATAGTTGGATCACCCCAATTTATAAATTCCTTGCTCATGGCACCCTCCCAAATGACAAAGTCCAAGCTAAGCAGATTCGATACAAGTCTGCCCGCTACCTGATCATTAATGACCAACTCTACAAGCGCGGTTTTACCCTGCCATACCTAAGATGCCTTACACCTGTGGAGGCGGAAATTGTCCTACGGGAAATACATGAAGGAGTCTGTGGAGATCATGCTGGGTCTCGATCCCTAGCACACAAGACTTTTCGCCAAGGATACTATTGGCCAACACTCCACCAAGATGCCATCAGAATATCTCGCTCATGTGATAAGTGTCAACGTTACGCAACTATCCCTCATGAAGGAAATTTTGTGAAAAACATGTTCATTTGAATAAAATCATATAGCATGCAATTAACAATTAAAGGCGGAATCATGCTTTCATGCATTCAAAAACAAAACATCTACCATGAAATTCAAAGCCTAGTAGATTGGTGAACCTTGACTCAACTTAAAAACAACAATTTGTTAGTTGAGAAATATTTACCTTTGTAGATTCCTCTTTGCATATGCAAAGGATAATCACCCAAGAGATAGGGCCTTCATTCCTTGCTTCTTAGCTCCATGGATTTGGTTAGAAGAATAGGTTCTCCAAGTTCCCAAAATTGAGAACCTCTAAAGATTCTACACCAAGGTTGGATTGGAGAGGAAATGAGTGACCTTGAGGAAATAGAATTGCTAGACAATATCCCCCAAGGTGGTTGGCCTCTTAGAGAGAAATGGAAGCTTTGTGTTCTCACCAATTTTCTCTAAAATCAACAACTTTTGAATTTTAGGTTATTAAGTTCTTTGTATAGTCACTTCTTTAAATGACCTAAAGAACCAAAAACCCTAATTCAACACTAAATGGATATGGGCTTTTGGGCCTTTGTGAATCTTTATTCATTAAGTTGTCATACAACTTAAGTCAATGGGCTTTGACGTTCGAAGCCCATTGGGCCTTAAGGTCCAAAAACTATCCCGAGGTCTTTAACGAACTTATTCGTTTGATTAATTAACATATTAATTAATCCTTGCCATAAATAATTAAACCATTTAATTCATCTCCTTTGTTTCTTCAATCTCCACCTTATTTGGTGTACGATACATTAGGTTCCTTTTAGCGAGGCAGTGGGCGATTAAAACCATTTTACATCGATTGTGAATTGAAACTTACTTTCAATTCTCCCTTTAGTGATTACACACGTTTAGGGCTTCCACAAACCATGAGTGACCCCTAGCAGCATATCATGGCTACCCAAGCTAATCAGAAGAGGTAGAGAACCTATTCAGTTTCGGATTACAAATGCAATACGGTCTTTCTCTAATCTAATACTCTTGACCACATTGTTTGGTTTGATAGTTTATTTATTCATGTCTACTATCCAATGTGATTCATTTGCATTTTATGATTACCTTGAATGTGATTTGGAACGCATTCCCCAATCTCATTCATACTCTGGCCAGAGATTTTAATCATATCATAGAGTATTCTCCCTCAAGCCAATTGAAGGTTAGAGATCCCTTGTTGCGCATTCACTTGTCTCCATGACTAAGTGGCTTAACCCCAATGATGTCGTGGACACCCCGATGGGGTGACTTTGGCATAATCAAAGATCAAGGACTTAACCACAAGACAACAACTGTGATGCCTCAGGTCAAAGGACTAATTTGCATTATCCCAAACATGAGTTCTCATGTGACATGAGTATGAGAACTCCTCGTTGATCGTGTTCAGTGAACTCATTCTCTATTGAGCACCTACGTACTTGTCTTGATGTCACACACACCAATGACTCGAGACTAGTCACTCTCCCTGAGAGAAGACATAGCACGTACTGATCTTATCGGACTGTCAATGCCCAATTGGCAATCCTATGATCAGGAACGTTTAGGATGTGTCTACGAAAGAATGGTCTCATTAATCTAACTACATTAGATTGCATTCTTCCAATCACATATTCCTTGGACTTTATCGTTTAAGCATATAACATTTATATGAGACGCCTCAAACAATAATGTTTGCCTTTTATATGTAAACTAGATTAGTTTAACATGTGAAATATCCGTAAAGTATCATCATATGAATGGCTTTAGGGCACATTTCCAACAATCTCCCACTTGCACTAGAGCCAATCAGCTTGGTCATCTGTTATGATTCCTCTTCTGTAGTCATTTCCTAAATGGCTGAATAGTAGGCCTAGGAAATGGATATCTATATGTTATCCATAGAAGCAACCTTGAGAATATCGACGTCACCATTATACATGATTCCCAATCATGTGGTTCAGTCTCTCATATGAGTTCGGATCTTGATGAGACCTTGATTCCCAGGCTTGAGCTATCGCCCCATTAGTGTCGTAGTGTCAGTACACTAGATACACTTTCTGGTTGGAACCGAATAGAGAGTTCATAAATGAACTTTCCCATCCAAACAACATTGTTGTAAACTTCTATATGGCAATATATTTTGCATTCATAATGGAACACACTAAAGTCATTACTTTAATGTTTCCATCCAAATATCTCTTTAGTCATAATAAAGAGATATCTGTTTATCTCTTCATTCATAATGAAGAAACATCCAATGATGGATTAGATTCACAATCTAATACATTTACGCTTCCATTACGTTACTCTAATTCTTCCTCATTCTTCGAGGAACCTATCCTTTAGTATTTCTTAAATACTTAAGGATTTACTTGACAGTTGCCATGGTTCTGATCCTGGGCTTGCACTGATATCGCCTTGTACCTTTCTAGGTACAACTCATATCAATGTTTTTCATACAATATGAAATACATAAATCACCTTTCTGCGTATGCATAAAGGATTCGATTTACGCATTATTTCTTTGGGAGTCAAAGGGTACGTTCCCTTTGAGAAGAGCTACCTCCTAGTCTCACTAGAGTTGTTCTTCTTATTAAAGTTTATCATCATATGAGAAACTTCCTAGCAACCTTTTGTCTATTATTAGGGCATGATATAATCCAATTATATCCTAAAATCTATCATTATAGATTTCCATCCCATGTATATAGACTATGTCTCCCATATACATTCTATTGTTATAGAAAGTTTTAAAGTCATAACTTTAACAATGAAGTATTCTTTTCATTTCCAAAATTAATATATCATACATATATTCAAATTTAGGAATATGATTAACTCCCACTAATCTTTTGTAAACCTAGTAAACAAAATATTCATTTACATCTATATGAGAAATCAAACAATTTTGATCTTTCTCTCATAAGACGCTTATGGCTCCCACTAGCTTGCTAAGATCCATGATGGTTGAATCTCTACAACTTACATGTTTTGTGATTCATAGTTTTAGACATAAATTATCAAGACTATCTTAATAATGGTTTCGGAAACCTATATCATGTCCAAACATTGAATCACCATTTAGTTGTAGCTAGCAATCTTCGAATTAATTGAAACTAAGACTACGTCAAAGATGGTTCCTTCAAAGTCAACCATTCTCTTTGATTGTAGTCACCTTAAGCTACCAATTAGCTATGAAGGTTTCATTATTTCGGGTCAAATGGTACTTTACCATTTCCTTGAGTATATGTTGTATATACACTCAAAGTAGTCATAAAGTTCAAACCATTCAACTGAGACGGTTTAAAATTCTTTTTGACTACCTTGGAGCCTGTGGTATAGGAACTAGGTTGTTATATTTGTTAATTATCATCTTGTCTCTCAAAGAACCCATTCTTTTGAGTTCTATTCCTAGTTCATTTGCTCTAAGGCAAATCACATTGTAGGATTACAATGAACTACTCAACAAACAACATTTGTTGGTTGGTTTATAGAAGTGATATCCAAAGGTTAATTTAAGGATATCCACAAGATAATTTTTAAACAAATATTGCTTATTAGCACACAACCCCAAATCTTAACATGATTAAGATTTGTCTTTCTTTCCAACTACATCCTATGGAGTTATGAAAATTTTGGAAGATCTTCTAATTGACAATCATATTGTCTTAGAAGCATATATATCCTATATATGGGTAATTGATAATATCCAACGAACTAAATCTTATTCAAGTTCGTTCTTCTCCTAATGGAGAAAATCATTTATCTTATGATGCTAATTTCCTTGATATCTTTCAAGGAAACTCATCTAAAGTGTTACCTTTCCTTGGATCAAATCTAAGGAGGTAAGTACTTTAGACGTCTTACTCATCAACTTACATTTCTTGAATTCTTTGAAACCTTTTGCAAAGTATTCGGACTTGTGTTTATTCATAATAAACTATAGTCCAACCGAGAGTGATCTTCGGTGAATGTCATACAACATGAGTAGTATTATGTTGTGGACAATTGCCACTATCTTGCAACCTTTTGGGTTTTAAGCATCATTATATTCTAAACAGTTAACGCTACCATATCATCTCTACTATAGAGACAATCAATTAGATTACTATAATCCAATCATTGATTAATAAAGAACAATGTTTTGTCAAACAAAACATTCATCCATCTCTATTATAGTGACGGAATTAAGTTCCTTAAAATTGGAATGTAAAGACAATCTTTGGTTTTTCCAATTTCTTTGGTAGTTCATATGAGGAAGTTAGTACCATCTGCTTTCGCAGAGATCTATATTTTATTCACGTTCCGAATGTGAAGTACTTTCTCTTCTCTCATTAATCTTCTACTTCTTATTAGCCACACTTTTACAACGATTGTAAAACATAGTTACTAATACGGAATCATGCATTCAAGTAGAAGAACCAACTGTTTTGAACTATTCAAGAACAATTTACAACACCTTCGAAAGGTGTGTTCTTGACACTTGCAAGACATTTCTTGCAAATACCCCTTCCAATGTCCATCCTTTCATAAAGAAAGTTTGTTCCCTTGGAGTTAATTTTATCTTCTTCATTTGACTTCTCCTTTGACTACAATAGTCATGGTCCCTAAACTCACACTATCTCTCTTGAAACCTTTTTCAATTGTGTTATACACATCAAACATTTTGGAGAGTGTGTGGTTATTGTTCACTACATAGTTTACAATAAACTTAGTGAACCATTAGGATAGGGACATAAAGGTGAAGTCCTAGCTTAGTTTCCGTCTCGTTAAGTGGTTTATCACTTCAACACTCAATGATTCAAAATCATCATAAGTCCATGTTGATGGACTATTTTTGTCAACCAACCATTATGTTCTAAACATAATTACAAACTTTCAAGAGTTGTTCAAGGCAACTCTTATTTCTTCATACAACAATTTGTAAGTGAAGAATCATGGCACTAAAAGTGTCATTGTCTTTATGCTAATCTTCGTAAGTTCCTTTGTTCATATAACGAAGGAATAAGCATTGGTTGTTTGTGTTGTCCTCTTCATGATAGACATTTCTAACATGTTCTTCCAATGATACATTATCAATAGGAAGATTGTGAGGATGAGACTTCTTAGGTACATGCACAATCCATTTAAGACAATCTTTGGGATTGTGTTACCAAGTCCGGAAACTAAAACATTCGGCTTTTCTTTGTCAAGTTTTGGATAGCGTTTGCAAATATATATTGGTAAACAAATACATAACGAATATAAATTGATTGATTTTAAGCCATTTGATTCGGGTCTTTAAGTCAAATAGCACCACCCACTATTTTTGGCAAATTCCATATCCCTCATTGGAATTCGAGAGTTTTTGAGGAAACTCTTAGTAGGTTATGGGAGACTCACTATTACCAAGCCCACCTCACAATGATATGATATTGGCTAGCATTAATAATAATGAGAGAGTACACTTACTCATTTGCAACTAATGCAAGTACCCATCAATTTGGCCTCTAGAGAATGTTGCCTCACAATGATATGATATTGGCTCCATTGCACTTAGTTAAGTCATTCCCACCATGCTTAGTTCGTGAAGGGGTTCAAGAATAGCCTCACAATGATATGATATTGGCCATCCTCGTTGCCTACACTAACCTCATCAAGTATGTATATAGACTCCTCCTGAGTATAAGCATGCACTTTGTACTCCCCCATGATAGGGTGAAGCCGGTGTACAAGTCATAAACGATTGGAGCTACCATGGTGGAAGGCCACGGAAGAGTGTTCTAAGCACTCTCACGCTTTTCAACTTAATAATGGTTTGGTTGAGGGTTTTAGGTCTCATCACATAAACATATTCATTTTAATCTTTATTAAAACAATTTTGGTCCTATTACAACTATTGGTCCATTTGATTCAATTTAGTTGTATATAATACTCCCACTATACTTATAAAACGGTTTTTAAAGCAAGAGTATATGATACTACTAACATAAGGTTTGCATTCATTTGATGGACTATATAGTTGCCTTAGGGCCTTAGGATGACTATGAACCTTTGTTTAGATTCAACACGAGCCTAGTGTTGAATCTCGGACTAGGGATGGAGATTGATTTTAGTTACGCGTTTAATCACATTAAGGCGTGTTGTCTTAGGGGCGTTGGACCCAACTACTTCATTTTCATGCATATCAAATAAAGCAAGAAAGAAGTACTTCAAAGTAAAAGAGAGCTTATGCTCTTTACAACATTTGCATAATTCAAATTACTTTAAAGTAAAGAAGAGCTTATGCTCTTTTACAACATTTGATCAAATCAAATTACAACCAAAATTAATCTACACATTCCCATGGTTCAAACAAATTTGAAACGGCCTTTCACATAGCTCAATTATCGTAGGCTTAGGTTCATAATCACCCTTTAATTAATCAACACTTTAATTAATTAAATTGAATGCAACATTTTCATTTGGTTTTTGTATCCATAAAATTGATTTAAATGGAGCTAAATGAAATGAAAATCCAATTCTCATTTAAAGAGACAAAACAATTTTTGTTCCCTACTTAATTTGGGCCATCATGCAATAACCACAACTTTTTGGGCTATATTGCGAAACACAAACTTTTGGGGTCACTTTGTAAAAACACAAAAGTCCACTACTTCATGTAATTACAACTAGAACCCAAAAATTTCAACAAATACAAAAAACTTCATTAAAGGAGCAAAACAATTTGTCCTTTAACGTTTTTGGGCCTTAACGTAAAAACGTAAACTTTTGGGCCAAAGTGCAAATACACAAAAGTATCAAAACTTTATGTAATTGAATAAAAGACCCAAAAATACCCTATTTAATTAGGGTGGCCGGCCATGATAGAAAAAATATGATTTTTACAAAGTTTTTGTAAGTGGGTTTTATTAGGTGAGGTAAAGATGAAATATTTTGAATTTATGTTAAACTTTTAAAAAAGTTTGTCTACCATTATAACCATTAATTGAATTTATGTCAAACTTTTAAAAAAGTTTGTCTACCATTAAAACCATTAATAATACTTTACAAATAATCATCACCCACTAAAATCACCCACTAAAATTAAACCAAAACTTTATGTAAAAACATAAAACATTTTGAATCAAAACTTCAAAACTTTTTGTTCTTGGCAAGAACTTCAAGAACATTGAAGAACACTCATGAAAACTCATAATAGCTCCATGAATGTTTTCACTCACCAAAACTCAAATTTTCATCACTCAAAAGAGGGTTAACATCCTAGGGTACTTAGGGGTTCCAAAAGTCACTTTAAAACCATTTTAACAAGACAAACATGAACCCAAAAAATCACCCTTTGGATTTGGCCGAATTTCCCAAAAAACATGGCACCAAATTTTAGCTCCAAAATTCATGCTCATATGAACTACATCTACAACATTTGAGATGGCAAATTTTCTAACAAAATTTACATTCAAAGAAACAAGAATAAAGCTTGTAACATATTACAACTTTTAAATCAAAAACTATGAACTACAAAACCCAAAATGATTCACCAACTACTAGACCTAGGCTCTTGATACCACTTGAAGGAATTTTTGTGAAAAACATGTTCATTTGAATAACATCATATAGCATGCAATTAACAATTAAAGGCGGAATCATGCTTTCATGCATTCAAAAACAAAACATCTACCATGAAATTCAAAGCCTAGTAGATTGGTGAACCTTGACTCAACTTAAAAACAACAATTTGTTAGTTGAGAAATATTTACCTTTGTAGATTCCTCTTTGCATATGCAAAGGATAATCACCCAAGAGATAGGGCCTTCATTCCTTGCTTCTTAGCTCCATGGATTTGGTTAGAAGAATAGGTTCTCCAAGTTCCCAAAATTGAGAACCTCTAAAGATTCTACACCAAGGTTGGATTGGAGAGGAAATGAGTGACCTTGAGGAAATAGAATTGCTAGACAATATCCCCCAAGGTGGTTGGCCTCTTAGAGAGAAATGGAAGCTTTGTGTTCTCACCAATTTTCTCTAAAATCAACAACTTTTGAATTTTAGGTTATTAAGTTCTTTGTATAGTCACTTCTTTAAATGACCTAAAGAACCAAAAACCCTAATTCAACACTAAATGGATATGGGCTTTTGGGCCTTTGTGAATCTTTATTCATTAAGTTGTCATACAACTTAAGTCAATGGGCTTTGACGTTCGAAGCCCATTGGGCCTTAAGGTCCAAAAACTATCCCGAGGTCTTTAACGAACTTATTCGTTTGATTAATTAACATATTAATTAATCCTTGCCATAAATAATTAAACCATTTAATTCATCTCCTTTGTTTCTTCAATCTCCACCTTATTTGGTGTATGATACATTAGGTTCCTTTTAGCGAGGCAGTGGGCGATTAAAACCATTTTACATCGATTGTGAATTGAAACTTACTTTCAATTCTCCCTTTAGTGATTACACACGTTTAGGGCTTCCACAAACCATGAGTGACCCCTAGCAGCATATCATGGCTACCCAAGCTAATCAGAAGAGGTAGAGAACCTATTCAGTTTCGGATTACAAATGCAATACGGTCTTTCTCTAATCTAATACTCTTGACCACATTGTTTGGTTTGATAGTTTATTTATTCATGTCTACTATCCAATGTGATTCATTTGCATTTTATGATTACCTTGAATGTGATTTGGAACGCATTCCCCAATCTCATTCATACTCTGGCCAGAGATTTTAATCATATCATAGAGTATTCTCCCTCAAGCCAATTGAAGGTTAGAGATCCCTTGTTGCGCATTCACTTGTCTCCATGACTAAGTGGCTTAACCCCAATGATGTCGTGGACACCCCGATGGGGTGACTTTGGCATAATCAAAGATCAAGGACTTAACCACAAGACAACAACTGTGATGCCTCAGGTCAAAGGACTAATTTGCATTATCCCAAACATGAGTTCTCATGTGACATGAGTATGAGAACTCCTCGTTGATCGTGTTCAGTGAACTCATTCTCTATTGAGCACCTACGTACTTGTCTTGATGTCACACACACCAATGACTCGAGACTAGTCACTCTCCCTGAGAGAAGACATAGCACGTACTGATCTTATCGGACTGTCAATGCCCAATTGGCAATCCTATGATCAGGAACGTTTAGGATGTGTCTACGAAAGAATGGTCTCATTAATCTAACTACATTAGATTGCATTCTTCCAATCACATATTCCTTGGACTTTATCGTTTAAGCATATAACATTTATATGAGACGCCTCAAACAATAATGTTTGCCTTTTATATGTAAACTAGATTAGTTTAACATGTGAAATATCCGTAAAGTATCATCATATGAATGGCTTTAGGGCACATTTCCAACACCTCACTCCCCTCCCGAGCCGCTCACTCCTATGATCAGCCCTTGGCCCTTCGCCCAATGGGGACTTGATTTAATCGGCCCAATGCCTGCAGGGAAGGGCAAGGTCCGCTATGCAATCGTTGCAGTTGACTACTTCACAAAATGGGCTGAAGTAGAACCCCTGGCAACCATTACTGAGGCAAAAATAGAAGACTTCGTATGGAAGAACATCCTCTGCAGATTCGGCATTCCCAATGCGATAGTCACGGACAATGGGCGGCAGTTCGACAACAAGAAGTTCAGGATGTTTTGCTCTAAGTTCAACATCAACTTATGTTTTGCCTCTCCAGCCCATCCCCAATCTAATGGACAAGTCGAGGCCGTTAACAAAATAATCAAGCGCACTCTGAAAACTAGCTTGGACAAAGCTAAAGGTTGTTGGCCAGAATTCATACCCCAAGTTCTTTGGTCATACCGCACTTCATATCGGACTTCCACAGGAAAAACTCCATTCTCACTTGCTTTTGGTACAGAAGCAGTTGTCCCGGTTGAGCTTGAGCAAGCAACATACCGAACCCAGAACTACATGCAGGGTGAGAATGACAAACAACTCACCCTCAACCTGGATCTAGTTGAAGAACACAAAAATCAGGCTCACCTGAGGAATGTTGCCTACAAGCAGCGCATCTCCAACTACTACGACTCAAGGGTCAAACCTCGCTCTTTCAAAGTGGGAGACTGGGTACTGAAGAAAAGATTACTCTGTGATAGAGTCCCGAGTGAAGGAACACTTAGTCCTAACTGGGACGGACCGTTCGAGGTCGTCGGCATCAGCCGCCCTGGCTCCTACAAGCTCAGAAGCTCCAACGGCAAGACCCTTGGCCATCCATGGAATGCTGACCACTTGAAGTACTATTACAAATAGACTCACATTGTACAAGTGTTAAGCTACAGCCGTTCGGCATCCTATGTAACAAAGACCATTTGGTATGAATTCAATAAAGAGGTGATTTAGCCAACTCGGCCCTAAACTCTTTTATATTCTGAGCATTGAAACACTCAAGTGTTGAAGCTTCAACGCAAATGTTTCCAATACAAAACAAAATCTAAGTATGTGTCAACAAGACTATACAAAGGATCTACATCATACATTCCAACACATTCATACATAAACATCATACATTCCAACACATTCATACATAAACATCATACATTCCAACACATTCATACATAAACATCATACATTCCAACACATTCATACATAAACGTCATACATTCCAACACATTCATACATAAACATCATACATTCCAACACATTCATACATAAACATCATACATTCCAACACATCCATACATAAGCCAACTGTGCTTCGAAAGGGTTCAACACACTTTGTGTCATTCGACATTTGCCACAATGTGCCTCAACACCTTGCCCTTATTCTCACCAACTAGGTGATGAAGGAACTCACCTTCGTGCCACCAACTAGGTGATGAAATGTACAACCCGTACTCTAATATTATTTGGAAACTTGCCACCCTTATCACCAATCAGGTGAAGAAAGAACTCATCTTCATGCTACCAACCAGGTGATGAAATAAACAATGCGTACTCTCTTTCATGTCACCAACCAGGTGATGAAATGTACAACGCGTACTCTCCTTCATGTCACCAACCAGGTGATGAAATGTGATGAAAGGTGATTAAGGAACTCATATTCGTACCACCAACCAAGTGATGAAAGCAACCCACAATTCATTCCACCAACTAGAAGACGAGTGGTACAACTTGTACATGTGAACTCCTAGCATTCACAAATAATCAAAAACCCTCAAGCTTTACAACTCAACTAGGGGAGCACTTATGCCTAACAAGAGTTATAGTCACCAACAAAGTCTTACTGTAAGCCAACAATGGCTTCAATGCATGGTATACGAAGATCAAACTTTTCAGCCATCTTGCATCTACTTCAGACATTTATCCTCTATAACAATGCAAACACTACAACTCATAGAAAGCTTCACACGCTCTTGATCAAGACTGTTCGAAGCAAATTCAATTTATATGGTTCATCCAAACCTTCGACTACTACAAGATGTAGCTTGCATCACAATCTCTTGCTCAACAGTGTGGAAGCAAAATTTGTATACATTGTCTCTCCCACATTTTCAAATTTCTAGATTTTCAAAAAAAAAAAAAAAAAAAAAAAAAGAAAAAGAGAAGGGAAATTGGGAAATTCAACAAAGCTTCATCAATGGAGGACATATATCAATCTCAAAAGCTTCGCACTATGTTCATCAAGATAGTGCGAAGCACAATCAATTTATGGTGCCAACAAAAGCTTCATCAATGGAGGACATATATCAATCTCAAAAGCTTCGCACTATGTTCATCAAGATAGTGCGAAGCACAATCGATTTATGGTGCCAACAAAAGCTTCATCAATGGAGGACATATATCAATCTCAAAAGTTTCGCACTATGTTCATCAAGATAGTGCGAAGCACAATCAATTTATGGTGCCAACAAAAGCCTCACCTATAAAGCTTCAACACCAAAGCTTCACCTATAAAGCTTCAACTCTTCCACACAAAAGCTTCACCTATAAAGCTTTAACCCCAAAGCTTCACCTACAATACAAAATTTCAACACCAAAACATATAAAAGCTTCACACACTCTTCATCAAGATAGTGCGAAGCTAATTCCAGTGGAGCTGAATTTTGGACATCTTATAGTTCTTGAGCAGATGAACAACTTTCACGAAGGAAATGTTTCTATTTGAGCAACAGAAGTTAGAGTGTTGAAGCTCCAAACATGACAGTCAGATTTCCGCAAGCTTCAAAGCTGCTGTGGTGTTTCAAAGATCTGGAAATATTCAACCGTTAGTTGGTTCTGAATTTTTGATATGTTATGGAAGAGATGATGAGGAACAACTTCGATGAAGAAAGTATGTTGATCTGAACAAGAGAAAATGAAGTTTCGAAGCTCACAACAAGTCTGACGGGTTAACAGAAAAATGATGAACAGTCACTCATCATACTTGAATATCTGGAGTTGTACTACTCCGATGGATCTTAAATTTGGATATGTTGTAGTTCACAAGCTAAGGAACAATTTTCATGAAGACAACCTTGCGATTTGAGCTACAGAGAATGGTGTTATATTGAAGAGCTACCGCTCTCTCTACGTTAACTCCCTCCTTCACTTCCTTGGCTCCAACACCCACATTTCCTTCAACATGGCTTTGGAATAATTCAGATTTTTAGTGGAAATGAAAACCTTGAGCAGTTTTGGGCTACACAAAAATTTTGGGCCCTCGCAAAGCTAAAACCAGCTTGAAATATTTTTGGATAAGGCATATATGAAGGTGGGACATCAAAACAAGATTTCGTTACTTTGACAAATTAGTAGCAAGCAAGACACCTCATTCGGCAACTCTCCTCGCCTGAAGACTTGGGGGACTCCCACCATATGCTACTGCACCTTGATACTCGGAAGTCTCACAATCACTCAGTGACTTGGATTTTTCAAGTCTCCAACCGAGAAGTTTTCCTCACTCGGGAAATTAAGGGAACACTACCTCAAACTACATGCTTCACTCACAAAGCTTCAACAATACAAGTTTCAACAAAAGAAAAATTCAGAGAACTTTCTGAAGAAGGCTTTGGCGTATTTAACACAATACGTTGAAATGAAGAAAAGCTTATTTATTAATATTTCCGATAAGCTGCAAATATGTACATATACATAAGTAAAAATAAACAAACAAGAGGAAGCCTTCACAAAGGTTGCTTAGGGGAAGTCTCAGCAGTCGGTAGAGCCCCAGAAAGAGAAAGCACCGGAGGGTGTTTATCCGGAGCCTCAGTACTGGACAGAACCCCAGAAGGAGGAGGTATTGGAGGTTGATCATTTGGAGCTTCAGTATGCGGTACAGCCCCAGAAGACGAAGGCAATAAATGCCTTTGGAACAAACCCACAAACCTTTGATGATCAAGTAAAGCCTGACCAGTAGATTCATGCATCTGGTCAAGCTTCCTCTTCATGTTTGTAGCATAGTCATGTGCGAGCCCGTGCAACTGTTTATTCTCATGCTTGAGCCCTCTGATCTCCTGTTTGAGACGTATCACTTCAGCCACCAATGATTCAACTTGGCGGGTTCTAGCAAATAGGCGTTGGACCATATTAGACACAGAACCTGTACACTGAACACTCAGAGCCAGAGAATCCTTAACAGCCAACTCATCAGACCGTTTGGAAAGTAGTCTGTTATCTTTGGGAGTGAGAAGGTTCCTGGCCACCACCGCAGCGGACATATCATTCTTCATCACGGAATCCCCAACGGTAAGAGGACCAGTAGGGGATAAGAAGGATGGGCGCCATATGTTGTCTGGAGAAGGCGTGGTTGCCTCTTCAGCAAAGTTCAAATCAAAACGACGGCCGGAGGGGCCTGACATTTTCAAAGGTGTTGAAGAGATAAGAGGTTAGACAAATCAAGATCTTAGAAGTGCAAGAAGGGAGCTTCTACTGGTGGAGATTCGAGTATGCTGTGGAACTTAATGCCAACCTCTATAAAAATCTGCAGTCGACGGAGCTTCAGAAATCGAAGAGGCGTTTGCTTTCTCAAAAGCTGGGCTGCTCAGAGACCACGATGACCGATCTCAGAAATCGAAGAGGCGCTTGCTTTCTCAAAAGCTGGGCTGCTCAAAGACCACGAAGGCCGATCTCAGAAATCGAAGAGGCACCTGTTTTTTTTTTTTCAGCCTCGTCAGCACCTGTCACATGCACACTCAGCTTTGCGGAAATTACGGGCAATCTGTCGAAGATTTCTGGTGAAATAGAAAGCACGTGAATCTTACTATTCAATCACCACTCTCTACACGCAACATCAATTCCTCGGGTACCACATATAATTTTGCCAAAGATCTCTGACAAAGTTTAGGCACGAGAATTTCGAAGTTCTAGCTACCCTACTATTACTCACAAGGGTAAAGGAACAGCACCACTGCTTGACAACTGGAAAGTCCCTATGTGTGTCGACCTCCGTGTTCCGTGGCAAGACAGACTGGCAAGAACGTCCAACCTTTACTCACATTCGAGAAAAGACTCCCAACATAATTACTTTCTCAAAAACCGAAACGGCGCCACTCTCCGAATCTCGAGGGCCAGACTCCCAACGGGATTACTTTCTTGAAAACCGAATAGGCACAGCTCTCAGAACTTCGAGAACCAGATCTCCTTAGATAAAGCTTGTCTGTAATCTTCACACACAACATCAGCTTTCCAGATACACCACACCACTTTTTCAAAGTGCTCTGACAAAGTTAAAGCACGTGAAGCTGGCAGCTCCCACTACATTGCTGTGACCAAGAAGGGTAAAGGAATAGCATTACTACTTGCTATTGGGAAATCCCTATATACGTCGACCTCCCTCCTCTAATGACAAGCAAACCTGCAAAAATGCTCAACTCTTTCTCGCATTCGAGAAGGCATCCTCAACATAACTTCTCGAAATACTCAGCTTTATTTCCCCCCGATAATACCTCAGCAAATAAGCCACACCAAGAACAAGAGTATCTCATATCATCAGGGTCGAAAGCAAGAGTATCCCATATCATGCTTTCTCCCTGTCATTGTCTTTGTCCTTGTCCACACCTGCAGGACAAGGAGAAAGAGAGCAGTCAGTCGGAACCTGAAATCAAACCTCCAATCGGGAACTGACTGCCTGAGACCTTTGCCCGGTTACTTACTTAACATTGCTCTCGAGTACTCATCCTCAACTGCTGTCAAGGTCACGAATTCCACCGGTAAATACCTCATGACAGTTGATCAGATATTGGCTCTTTACACTGAAGCTGCCAAGCGTGGATGAGTCACTAGGAAGGAATGTTCTGAAGGACCATTTAAATGCAAAGGGTACACACCACTTCTGCCAGACAAAAGATTGAAGCAGAAGGTTCAACGATGAGCTAAAACAGATCGCTACAACACGAGAAGCTTCAACAACCTTTCACTAGCACCGCCGCCGAAGAGCAAAACCTCGCCATACCACATTCATTACTTTGTCAACAGCAAGAGTATCCCATATCATCAGGGTCGATCATACTCTAGATTTGATGGATTTGTTTTGACCCTCAAATTCTTGAGTCGACTCACTAAGGCGTCGTGAACTGCACGTGTTGATTCATCACCCTTGAATCAAATCCTTAAAGATCATGTCACCAACGGCCCTTGAAGATATCACAAGCCCGATTCAAGATCAAGTGTCCGCCACCTTGAATCGAATTCAGTTCAAGATTAAGTCTGTGGAAAGTCCTTTGGAGGAAACTAGAAAACCCTCCAAGACAGTTCAAGAATAAGCCTGTGGAAAGTTACTTCTTCAAAAGAAAAAGTATCTCATATCATCTCTTCTCCATCTGCTTCTCCTTATCCTGGCAGCTGAATGAGAGACAAGGAGAAGGAGAACAATCAACCGGAAGCCGAAGTCGAATCTCCGATCCTGGGTTGCTTGCTTGGAAGCCTGACTGCTTACCTTGTCGGTCACCTCCTTCGACAGATCTCCTAACTCGGCGACTTGGGGGACTCCTACTATAGGGTTTGTATCGCACTTGACCAAGCCCGAAACTACAAGTAAGCTTCAAGTGAAATTGATACATTACCTTGTGCATTTCCACCGGTTAAAGACATCACCCTGAATGGAGGAAGCGTACTTCCAGAGAAGATGCCACATCTACCTATGAGAAAGATAAGGCAAGTGAAGACGATACCACACCTCGGTACTTAGAGGTTTCGTGATTACTCAGCGGCTTGGATCTTGCAAGTCCCCAACCGAGGAGCTTCCCTCACTCGGGAACTTAGGGGAGCATTGTTTGTACCATACTTGACCAATCCCGAAACTACTTAGCACCGGTCAACGTTATACCGTCAAGGATCCAGAAGAGCTTCCCTTCAACCAGGAGGCCAATCACAATGCGACACGTGTCGACATCAGAAGCAAATCACAGCGCGACACGTGTCAACATCAGAAGCCAATCACAACATGACACGTGTCAATGTCAGAACAAAACTAGAAACTCTCTTCTATAAATAGGGATCATTCTCCCACAATAATCTCTAATGTCATTTTGTACTAAACTATTCACTAGAACTCACAAAAGGAGAGCTTGAACCAATGTATTTGTGTAAACCCTTCGCAATTAATGAGAACTCCTCTACTCCGTGGACGTAGCCAATCTGGGTGAACCACGTATATCTTGTGTTTGCTTCTCTGTCTCTATTCATTTATATACCTATCCTCGCTAGTGACCGAAGCAACCAAGCGAAGGTCACAAAACCTGACACTTTCTGTTGTACCAAAGTCCTTGCTGATTTTGTGCATCAACAGAAACCATTACTTTGATTGATTCGGGTGCAGACTTGAATTGTATTCAAGAAGGGTTAATACCTACTAAGTATTTTCATAAGTCAACAGAGATACTTAGTGCTGCAAACCAGTCGCCAATGCAATTAAATTATGAAATACCTAAAGCACATGTTTGTCAAAACAATATTTGTTTTAAAACCCCATTTGTTTTAATAAAAAATATTTATGATCCAGTCATATTAGGTCTCCCTTTTTTAGCACTTATATATCCTTTTAAGGTCTATCACAATAGGATTACCACCAGAGTCTTAGAACAAAATGTCACGTTTGAGTTCTGCCTAGAAACAGATATCAGAAAATTAAGACATTTACAGAAAAATAATATTTCAAAAATTATTAGTATTATCACTAGTAAGTCACAACACATTAATTTCTTAAAAGAAGAAATTAATCACAAACGAATTGACGAACAACTAACAAATACATCTTTGTTAGAAGCTATTGATAAATTTCAGAAGAAGCTTATTAACGACGTCTGTTCTGATATTCCCAATGCTTTTTGGCACCGTAAGCAACAGATTGTTAAACTTCCTTACATAAAGGAATTTAATGAATCTAAAATACCTACTAAGGCCAGACCAATTCAAATGAGTCAAGAAGTCATGGAATTTTGCAAAATAGAAATCCAGGAACTTCTTAATAAAGGTATCATTAGGAAAAGTAAGTTACCATGGTCATGCCCTGCATTTTATGTTCAGAAAAACGCAGAATTAGAGAGAGGAACTCCCCTCGGAAAAAGTAATTCTGCATTTTTCTGAACATAAAATGCAGGGCATGGCCATGGTGACTTACTTTTCCTAATGATACCTATATTAAGAATTTCCTGGATTTCTGTTTTGCAAAATTCCATGATTTCTTGACTCATTTGAATTGGTCTGGCCTTAGTAGGTATTTTATTAAATTCCTTTATGTAAGGAAGTTTAACAATGTGTTGCTTACGGTGCCAAAAAGCATTGGGAATATCAGAACATATGTCATTCATAAGCTTCTTCTGAAATTTATCAATAGCTTCTAACAAAGATGTATTTGTTAGTTGTTCTTCAATTCGTTGGTGATTAATTTCTTCTTTTAAGAAATTAATGTGTTGTGACTTACTAGTGATAATACTAATAATTTTTGAATTTTCTGTAAATGTCTTAATTTTCTGAGATCTGTTTCCAGGCAGAACTCAAACGTGACCTTTTGTCCTAAGACTCTGGTGGTAATCCTATTGTGATAGACCTTAAAAGGATATATAAGTGCTAAAAAGGGGAGACCTAATATGACTGGATCAGAAATATTTTTTATTAAAACAAATGGGGTTTTAAAACAAATATTGTTTTGATAAACATGTGCTTTAGGTATTTCATAATTTAATTGCATTGGCGACTGGTTTGCAGCACTAAGTATCTCTGTTGACTTATGAAAATACTTAGTAGGTATTAACCCTTCTTGAATACAATTCAAGTCTGCACCTGAATTAATCAAAGCAATGGTTTCTAATTGAAAATCTTCGATTATTATCTTAATTTTAGAATACCATTTCTGGATTCTTATCTTGTTTAAAAGACTTAAGACTAAGTTTTCTGTGGATGAGGATCCTGACTCAGAACTGGAGGAGGAACTAGCAAGTTCTTCTTCGTGAGGGTTTACTAACAATTGTGTTGAAACTCTACTAAGTTGCTTTCGGACTTCTAGGTTTTCGGTCTTTAGAAACTTAATTTCTTCTTTAATTTTGTTTATTTCAAATTGAAGATCTTTGATAGTGATTTCTTTCTTAGACTTATTAAACCTTTCTAAGGTTGTGCTAGGAGAGATTTTTAGAGTTGATTGAGTTTGGCTACTGCCAGGTTCGTCTAAGGAAACTAACTTCTTTAGTTTCTTGAGATAAAAAGATTTAAGTTCAGGGTCATCAACCTTACTTATTAATTCAAGTAGAAAATTTTCTTGTTCTTCTTGTTTATTAAGGACTGAAATTTTTTTATTACAACAAGCATCAGTACATCCGACCTTGATGTTTGGAGATGAGTTATTGCTCGATGAAATGTTACCAGAAGAGGATAATTCCAAATCATTTTCTGATTGACTATGGTCTGTGTCTTTTAATTCCAAAACTTGGATTAGTTAAAGTTTCTCTTCTTCAGAGATCTTTAACTGATTAATTGTTTTCTTGACACGACATTTATTGGCATAATGGCCAAATTGGCCGCATTTATAGCATTTTCCTTTGTGTTCTTTAGGGAAGAATTTCCCTGAGGATTTTCTTTTGGACTTATTAGTCTTGGGTTTTTCGTAAAATTCATTTATTTCAAAATTCTTATTTTTATATTTGTTATATTTGGGATGTCTTCTGGAGTAATTGGCTGGATACCTGTTGTGGGTATCTGACCTTTTCTTTTTATTGGAAGGAGCAATAGGAGGTAATCCATATTGTTCACAAAACGTTCCTAATTCGTATTTGGCAATAGATTTATCTTTATTAACTTGTTTTGAAATTTTCATATCAATACACATTTTCAAGCCTTCCTTCTAGATAATATTTATTATATTTCCATAAGTACGGGTATGATATGGTATAATACCTTCTTCGTTTACTTACATTTCTAATTTTATGTGCAAAAAGATTTGGTAATCCATTTATAAATTTTTCTTTCCAAAATGGTTGATTACTATCTTCTCAGAGCATGACTCTAGATATGAATACATCTTTATACCATCTAAAGTCACTTAAGGTTGGACATCTTAAGTTACATAGTTGGCCGTGAATCCTAGAGGTGACATTACTAGGTGTTCCTATGAAATGTTCTATGATTGTGAAAAGTAGTGTGTTAATTGCGTCAGGGACGCCTTGTCCAATATTTTCATAAAAAATAGGTAATCATTCTTCATCTTTTGTAACGGCGTTTATTATTTCATTTCTGGATTGTTCAGTGAGATGTTTCTCCCACCAGGAATGTAGCATTCCTGTAAATCCAGTACCCAAAAGGTCGACAACTTGAGGTTGGCTGAGATTATGGTTGGTAATGTAGTTATTAGCAACCATTGAGATATGTTAGAGTTTATTGAGGAGTTCTTGTTCTGATAAACCATCTATATTCCATTCATAGAGTTTATCAGAAGAGACAGAAAATTGATTTTGGATATTTCTTTCTCCAAATTGAATATCAGGAAGTGTTGGTCTACGATACCAATTCTTGGTAAGAGATGTTGGATTGACACGTTTGTTTTGAAAAGCTTGTTCAACTTTTCGAATAGAATCTGAATCACTTTCTGACTCAGAGGAGGATGAAGATATTTCTGAATGAGTTTTATTAGGATATTTTAAAACATGTACTGTTTTTTCCTTTTTTAATTCTAATAGAAGTTGATCAATATTTTGGCTTGTGGATGTTGAGGATGATTTCAAGGCTACTGCCTTTGAAGAAGAATCTGGGAAATTAACCAGAGGGTTTTCTCTGATTAAAGACTTTGGCTGAGAGAGTTTGTCAATTTTAGTTTCAATTTTATCAAGTTGTTTACCAATAGTATGAAGACTTTGATTGGTAAAATTGTTTTGTTCAATGATGGGTTTAGTTCCTGCATCTTCTTTTGGGATTTTAAAAGGAGTTGCCGGAATCTGCTTATTAGCAGTTGTGATGAGAATAGTTTCTTGTGGTGGTTGACTTGAGGAGACAATAGTTTTGTCTTCTTTAAGCCAGTTTTCTTTGGTTATTACCTCAAGTTTTTTATCAAACTCGTTGTACTTCTCGACATAATCGAAGAAAAATATTTCAAATCCGTGGGTTTCCATGAATTCATTCCATTTTTTATAAATTTCTGATTTTTCTTCTTGGGTATATTTGTTTCGGAAAATATTCCTTCGTGGAATACTCTCTTCGGCTACAATATCAGCATTGAGCCTTTTGCATTTGTTTTTAAATGGTTTGTTTAAAACTAAGAGTTGATGATGAATCTGACCTACGTCAAAATCAAATTATGTAGGAGAAGTTTGTTCTCCTTGATCTTGGGTTTGAGGTTGATAAACCGGATGTGTGACTGTGAGATTGTTTCTACAGATTTTAATTTGATATTAATCAAATCATTGATTAATTCTTGTTGAGTGACATATGAACTAGTGTCTGCTGGTTTTAATTTCCTATTGGCTAATGAATTGATTAACTCTTGATCTTGACCCATCTTATCGGTTGGTATGGATCCAGAAAAAAGAATTTCTACTAGGAGCAAATGATTTATGTGAGTGAATAGACTCACAAGATCGTCTGGCTGGACGATGAAAATTGATTTTGACAGTCCCGTCAAAGTATTGTTCTATGTTGTCTAAATTAACTAGACTATTTTGGAACACCAATCTAAAGGTAGACTGATATCTGACCGTCTAATGGTTCTAGGAACTTTAATGTTTGCATTTTCTTGATTGGTTTGGATTAAAAGTGTATGATCTCTCGGACTTTTAGTTAAAGCCTGAAAGTTCATGTTTGTGCCAGTGACTTTGTAGTAAACTCGATAAATTAATGCCAAGGGCTATGTTCCTTTAAGGACTTGATATCCTGAAGTTTTAATATTTAATGTGAGTGCTTTTAGCATATGAGGATCTGAAAGACTTATGGTGAGATCTGGGAAACAATCAAAATGGATAGGTCCATTGTAGAGACTCGACTTAATCATACCAAGTATGCTATCACTAAAGTTAGTGAATCTAGTATCTCGGAGACATAACAAAATAGAGGTGTTAAGTCCTCTACGTGTTAAAGGTTTTTCACCTATTTGAACTAAGCCAATGTGAATGTAGTTATGACCATCTTTCTTATGGGATTTGATTTGTTTAGAAGAAAACAACTGACAAGTCTCATGTTCTTTACTAAGAGCATAAGCTTTTTCAACTGTTTTAACATGATGTTCACTTCTAAATGAGGCTACTGACCATTTCTTTTTGTAAATATTTTTACTTGAAACCTTGGGGATATTCCAATCTCCAAAGTCAACACTTTCATCAGTTTGAAAATCAAGTTTTTGTTCTTCATTAAGAATATCAGGAATAACGCCTAAACTGGACCTAGAGCTAATGCTGGTCATTGAATTAGATCTAAATAATCTACTCATAAAGTTCAGAAATCAAACAAACAAAATACAAAAAACTTACACTGATTCACCTTCCTTGTGTGTTAGCTAAACTCCTTCCCCGCTCATGTGATCCGCTCATGCCTCTCCTGGGACTTATTGTTTGGAACACGCCTTACTGTTTGGTTGGGGAATTGAACAAACGACTATGAGAACCGACAGATAAGGTAGGCTGTAAAATGAAAGCTTGAATATGAACCTGACTTGCAGATTATAAAGATACTAATGCAATTACCATTCACTTGGCTCTGATACCAAATGGGGGGAGGGGAAGCCTATCTATTGGCGATGATAAAGATTATGAGGACAACAATCAAGACTACAGTCATTATGTTCATTGGGAGTACATATATCATACCAATATATATATATATATAAGGTAAGCTTTTAAAGGAATGGATCTCCATTTTTTTTATAAAACCGAGGATTAGTTGTTGGGCCCACACAACATCAAATTTTAGCGATCTGAACCATCTATTTTTCAAGTTGCACCTCATAGATTATTCTTACAAATTATTAACCAAATAAAAAATATTTGAGGAATCTAATTGAGTGTTGCCTTTGCACCACTATGTGTTTCGTACCCCGCTGGCTACCTAATCTAATATCTAATATAACAAATCTATCGTTTAACAAAAAAAAAATATTGAGATCAAAGAAATTGACGAACAATTTTTTTTATAAGAAACATTGAAATTTTATCGTAATAATTAAATAGACAAATGGTTTTAGCTTGAATTGTGTTTTTGCAAGAATAATCTATGAATTGAGACTTACAAAATGAATGTTCGGATCGTTGAAGTTCGATTTGGAGTGGGTCCCACAACTAATTCCCATTTAAAAAAAAAAAACTATGGATCCCATCTTTAAAGGGTCTGTATATATGAGTGTATATGTATACTACATTCATTAGTGTTATATAAGCTATACGGTAAAGTTTTTATATATTCTTTATTTTTATCTAATATTTTTTTTTTGTCAAAAATTTTATTTAATAACTTATAGTGGAGATCTTTATTTTTATTTATTTTTTTTTTTTGTGTTCGTAGTGGATAAATTTATGAAATTTTTTGTTAATTTTAAAAAATTAAATTAATTTAATGAATGGCATGTAATCTAATCCGAAGGGGGTTTTCCCCCAACCCCATATCCGACGCGGCCGTCCCCTGTCATTTCTTGTAGCAGGAGGATCTTGTGTGTCTTCACGCCCGTCAATATATGGAGTATCCGACCTGATATGCGAGCATGTGACCCAATCTTTGTCCGTCTGAAAGCTACAAGATTACTCGTGATCCATTATTTGTTGATATGCGTACACATAAATTAATGCACCTCCTTTCAGTTTCAGTTGTGAAGGATTCTCAACCAGCCTCACGAGAAAGCACAGATTGTCGTGACTCATTACTGTGTAGTTTCATTTGAATATGTTACTCGAATATGCATGTTTTAAACATGGTGTGGAAAATTCATTTGAATATGTTTACTCGAATATTGCAAATAAAGTAGTGTGAATTTTCTCAATGACACTCTTTGGCTTCTTATATGTGAAATAACAGTCCAACATCATTTAATTATACAAACATCATAAGTGAATGTATTCATTGTTCTATCATCTATAAATGACTTCTACAAAAATTCATTGGATATAAACACCGTTTAGTTATCCATATGAATAAAAAGAATTTAATGAATATGGAGACCATTTAGTTATTCAAATGAATAAATTTTTTTTGATGATTTATCAAGATGTTACTAGTAACCATAACTGTCATTTTGTTCAACACATGTATAGATAACTAAACAACCTCCAAATTGATTTTTTTTTCTAGAAATGGCTTTTAATTTTTGTAGAAGTGATAAAGAATTTCATTTGCTAAAACAAACATATACAAGGTGTTATTGTAAACACGAAAATTATGTAACAAATGAAATGAGAACACGTGTACAAAGTAGATTTGTATTGATGAATTTGTAGGGCTACAATCTCTGTTCATAATTTTCCTCTGATTCAATCTTTCAATTTCATGTAGATGCGTAGGTTGTTGATCCAAGGGTCATGATGACTTGATCTCAGACGAATGATTGAACAATTGCTTCAAGTTTTGAGCTTGAAACAATGCGTGGATAGTCTTCATCTCAAGTTTCTGTATGACATGCGGCAAAGGTGATGTTGAAGTGGGATTTTGTTGATTCAAGGGTCTTGGGGACTTGATCTTGAATTGAACGTCATTACAAGTTATAAGCTTGCAACAAGGTCTTGAAGGAATCGGCACAAGTGCTTGTTGATTCTTCAAGGGAATGCTTCGGCTTTGGTCGAAAGAAAGCTTTGGCTTTGGTTGTACGTTCTTCGAAGAGAGCTTTGGCATCATATTAGTCTTCAAAGATTTGGCAGAGGTTCCCCTTTTGTGAGAATTTCATCCTTTCAAAGTAGAAATTGTCGACCCTCTGTTTGTCCTCGAACCTTGTATTTATAGACTTCCAAAGCCATGCCTTTGGGTGGATTTGGCTTTGATTTGTGTCTTGATTTGTCCATGGGAGAATTTAGGCATGTTTTGTGTCTTTTTTTCAACCACTTTCCCTTGCTTGGCTGAAAGGGCTTGTTACCTATTTTGTGAGCAATCTTCAATTCTTACTTGTTTTGTGAACATGCTATAGCTTTCTTTCCGGTTTTGGGAGCAATTTGGACCCCTTGCCGATTTTAAGGGGTATTTTCCCCTTTTGGCTAAATTTTGGGGAAGTTTTAAGCTTCATTTGCTTGATTTGTGCCACATGTCATTGATGACTTGTCCATTTGTGATGAGTCATATGCCACGTGGAGCTTTGTGATGCATCATTTGCATGCGACGAAATTTACATGTCTGCAAATTTACATGTGCTTGTCACATGTAGAAAACGTGTTTTGAAGTCCTACAATGTGAATGTTCTAACTCAAGGGTCACCGAGACTTGATCTTGAATTAGTTTTCTTCTTCAAAGACCGTAGATGTAACGACCCGTCCCTAAAAATTATGATTTTTATAATTTTTAAATGTGAATTTACGAAAATGCCCTTCGAGGCAAAGACGTTGACTTTTGTTGCCCGTATTGTCATGACATGTAAGGTTCATTTTCTTGGCGTATCCTCATAGTACTCATTACTACGGACTCATGGGTGCAAACGGAAAACGATTTGGAGTTATAACGAATGAGTTATTAACGTTTAAAGTTGAGGGCATTTTAGTAAAGTAATTGAGTTCAAGAAAACTCCAGATTTTTTAAAAAATAGGAAAGCCACATGTGTGGCCCAGATTTAAAGAAAGAAGAAATGGACGGTTGCGAGAGAAGATAAAGGAGAGAAAGGAGGGGGATGTGAGACTAATCGTAAAAGGAGAGAGGAATGAGTGACCAACCAGAGAAGAGAGAAATTGGTCGGGTTCCCTTTCGACTCGGGTTGCAACCGGTGGGTTCTTCGGTGAATTTCACCATTTTTCCGATGAAATGGGCCGATTCATCACTCCCAATCATCAATTCTACTCCTCCTTTACCATTTCCACTTCAAATTTGAGAGAATTAGGTTTGGAATTGAGGGGTTTTGCATCGGTGGGTGCGACAGCTTCGGGGTGGCGATCCACCAAATTCGAAGGTACCTTAGTCAACCACCACCATCAATAGACTTGCCTTAAGGCATAGAACAAAGCCCATGCATTGGTTGGGGCGTTAGAATTGTTTTGGAGTCGAATCGAAGAACACCTAATTTTTGGGTTTCCGGCGGATTGAGGATGATTGAGGTGTTTCCCGGCCAAATTGGCCTTAGTCACAGGTATGAAAGTTGTTCCAGTCATTGAGATCTTCATTTCTATGAAGTTTGAGAATTTTTAGAAATAGTTGAATTTTTCGGTGAGTCGGGGCCGCCGACCGCCACCTGCGGTGGCGTGTGCGATGGCACGTGGCCAGTGGGCCACCGATGCTATTTTATGTTAAATCGATATATTGATCTCAGATTTGATATCCATATGATGTGATTTGATTATTGTGAATCTAGTTTGATTAAGGTGCGTTACTTGATAATTATTTGAATCGACGATCCGGCCGTTGAATCGTCACCAAAATTCAATACATTATAGTACGTAATATTTAAGGATATTAGGAACTTACAGATTGGGAATCTGACGTATGGATCTTTCCGAATTAGACTTGTAAGTTCGTAAATTAAAACGTTGACCGCCACTTGAATTTGCAATTGGTGGAGATCTAACTGTTGGATTGTAATGAAATTTTAGTATGTTGTTTTAGAAGCATAATGTGGATATTTGGAAGTTGCGGATTAGAAATCTAGGTGCGGATCTTCCAGATCGAGTTACGTAGGGTCTACAACCCTACCGTCGATCTTTGACCGACAGTTGACTTTTAGTCAATGGGTCTCGAATCATTAGCGTCCTTGGGGATGTGTTTTATGTGAGTTATGTGTTCTATTGATAAGGATTGTAAGATGTGGTATGATAATTGTTCTAGGCACCGATTGTTCGTGACGCCTCGATGTTTGTGCTAGGAAGTTGTAGTGCGGACTCCAGGTGAGTGGGCTTTTGGTTTTCTATATATATATATGCGTATATATGCTTTACATTTTCCCATAAACTATTTTGAAACGAGCGTATTCTTTTAAATGTCGTGTCATGCTTGCATTCCATTTTATTATATGCATTGGTATGTATATGCAAACTATTGTATGACGTTGCGGATGCCAGGTAAGTTTCAGGTGAGTACTGTATTATGTTAGTGATTGCAGTGGTTATGGTTATATGTAGAGGCATGTACAGCTCATTATCTTGCACCCCGATGTTAGTGTTCCTGCCCGTGGCCAGGGCACAATCCTTTACGTGATGTTCACCTCACGCACTGCACGCTCACCTTGGATCCAAGTTTGGTCCACAGCCCTGTCGTATAGACCACATTAGGTGGTTCTAACTCGTAATTTATTTGCACAACCTTCACGTGATTGTAGCACTTGAGCGTACTTATTTACACCCAGCTCTGTCTTACAAACCATAATAGGTGGTTCCGACTCGTGTGCAGGCATATTTGATGAGCTATAGGTTCAGTCGTACAGGTCACGTTAGGTGACTCTAGCTGGCATATCATTTATATTGATTTATTTCACGTGGCTTACTTATTTCATTGCTGAGATACTTGACATGGCACATACTTTGGTGTTCATTGCTCTCAAGCCTGATTTCTATATACGTATGTATTATTATTTTCTGGGAAAGTATACGAGTTTTACTGTGAAGGGTTATTATTTTTGGAAAGAGAAATGGTTTTTTAAAAGCTTTGTTTTTGCCCACTCACGTTTTCTGTTTTTCACCCTCCAGGTTTTAGCTGCTGAAAGTTCGTATCGACGAGGCGAATCTCAGTATAGGTGGCTACCTCTGAGGGTATGATCCTTACCCACACTACTTTACTTTACTTATGCTCTGACGTCTTGTGTGAAATGGGTTCAGTCCAGCTCACAACACACTCTTGTCTTTAGACATTATTAGGTTTAAATATATTCACATTTTCCACATCACCATACTTTATGGCTTCGTCACCTTCCAGGTGTCGGACAGCACAGCTCGATTCAGAGTCCTAGTGGACATTCCAGGTCGGGGTGTGTCAGTAGAGGCGTATTTCTTGAACAAAACATTTCTTCAAGGGTTATTGAGGCGCATTTCTTGAATTGAAATGATGAATTTCGTCAAGGGCCGTTGAGGCGTATTTCTTGGACGAAACATTTCTTCAAGGGCCATAGAGGCTTGATCTTGAATGAAATTTTGAAGACTTGTCCTTGGTTTGGAGGGATTTCCTTTTGTATTTTGGCAAGGAAAGGTACTTTCCTTTGCGCCTCGTGGCCAGTGGCTGCGTCCACCATGATTTTGATGATTGGCAAGAGAAAGTCATCCTTCGGGCAAGCATCGTTGAGGTCTCGGAAGTCTACGCAAACACATATTTGTCCAGATTTCTTAAGGACAATAACGATGTTAAAGATCCACTTAGGGTATTGCACTTCTCAAATGAAGCCTGCTTCGATTAGCTTGTCAATCTCAACCTCAATTTGTGGGATGAGCTCGGATCGAGAACATATTTGAGTTTGCTTTATCTGTCACATTCCAGGCTTGACTGCAAGACGATGCAAGGCGATGGTAGGGTCAAGGGCGGGCATTTTCTTGTAGGTCCAAGCAAACACATCTTTATACTCGAATAGCAGTTGGTAGTACATCTCGATCTCGTCCCCACTTAGCGGTGCACTTACAAAGATAGGTTTCGGCTCCTCATTTATGCCTAAGTTGAGCTCCTTGAGATCATCAACCATGGTTTGCCCTCCATCCTCGAGTTGTGGTGTCTTCCTTGGGGCTTTAGTTCTCTTTGTCTTCTTGGATCGTGATGTGGAAGACGTCTTGGACCTCATCTTCAGTACTGTCCCCTTGGGCTTGTTGGCTTGAAGATTGACTAGTGTGTACGATGGTCTGCCTCTTTACCTTTAGTTGTCATTTTGTGTTGACTTCCAAGGTTGCTTGGCAATTCATCCTTGAAGAAATTGAGCTTCGAACGTCATCTTTTTTTCTGCTAAACCGTCAAGCTTTACTTCCTTCGACGTTGCCTTCCTCTTCCTAAAAGGCTTCTTGGTGTTGTCAAGTCTTTCCAAGGTCAACTGTGGTGGAGGAGAGCTAGCTGTGTTGCTTTGCTTTTTAGGTTTTGACAACCTTTCGAAAACATAGCTTTGGGGTGTTGGGGTCAAAATTTTGGGTTTTGAACGATTCAGCCTATCGAAGATTGACGTTCGAGGGGCGGGTTTAGGCTCCTCTTGATCTTGTTCAACGCTCATGCTGATGTGTTGAGCGCTAACATTTTCTTTTTTGTTGAAATCTTCACGGGTGTATTTGGTGTGAAGCCAAGTCCAACTTTATTGTTGTTAACTACGTAACCATGCTCCTTCAACTTCTTTTAAGTCTCAGTGAGGTCACGTTCTTTGTCATTGACGGTGTTTGCAACCTTCTTTCTAAGATTTGAAAAGTAGGCGAAATCATACCCAGCCTTTGACATGCGTTTGTAGGCGTTTAGGCCAAAACCTTCTTTGATCCTCTTAGTTGGAAAAGTGCTCGGTTCCGCCCCCCTTGGAAGGGTTTTACAAAACCATGCAGTGGTTTTGAAACCTTGGCATCGTCTAGTTGTGTCAGAGGTAAAACTGCATTTGTCAGGATATAATGTAGCCCCCAGTGCATGCCTTGAACAAACATCTCAATGGCGGAGCTTTCAGAAAGCCGATCTTTACAATCCAGACTTAATGAACGCCATCTATTGATGTAGTTGACGACAGGTTCATCATCCCACTGCTTAGTACTTGTCTGCTCTAGCATGCTTACGGTGCAGCAGGTGTTGTAGAAGCGGTTAAGGAATTCCTTTTAAGCTGAACCCAATTATTGGTGGACTCGGGCTAGAGGTCGGTGTACCAGTCAAAGGTGTTAGCTTTTAGCGAGTGCACGAACTGTTTGACAAGGTAGTCTCCCTCCATCCCAGCATTGTTCTAGGTTTCAATGAAATGGCAGTATGTTGTTTCGAATTGCCCTTTCCATCGAATTGCATGAATTTGGGCGGCTGATAACCCCTTGGCATCCTCAAGGTGTTAATCTTCTTGGAGTAGGGCTTTGAGTACAACACGGAGTATGTGAGCTCCCTTCGTACTGTGCCTTGATGGTACTTGTGACCATCTCTTCTAATTGTTTGATAGAGAGAAATCCCATGAGCGTGGTAGCTCGGTTCACCTCTATCTTCTCTTCAGGTTTTAACACCAAAGACTCATCTTCTTCGTCTGCTTCTTTCTTTGGTGGATCAACCTTTGGGTCATCTTTTTCGTCGTGATGCACCTCCAAACAGTTGACGAGTGTAGCAATCTACAAGTCGTTTTCTTCCATGGTCCTTGTCAGGCTTGCAATTGCTTCACTAATTTGTACCAGCTGCTCCTCGATTGAAGTGGCACCAGTAGTCATGACTTGCATGGTTACGGGATACAACCTACTGCTTGAGTCGGCAATGGAACTCAACAACTTGGAGTACCTCCTAGGGCTTTCTTCCCTTGGCGCTCTTAGCGAGGCCAGGGTGGTCATGGGCTCATGCTTGGGGTGCTCTTGCTCCTTCGGCAAAGTGGAAAGTACAGAAGAAAGAACCTTTGCCTTGCTTCGGCTTGTGCTGCCTAAAGTGCCACCACTTGATGCAAGGATGTTCCTATTCTTCGCATTGGTTGCGAGAACAGCTTGATCCTTTCTCAATGCCATGTGTGTTTCTTGTGGGTTTGAAGATAGAGATGAGAGGCAGAGAGGTCCCACCGGGCGTGCCAAATTTGTAAACACGAAAATTTTGTAACGAATGAAACCAGAACACGTGTACAAAGTAGATTTGTATTGACGAATTTGTAAGGTTACAATCTCTGTTTACAATTTTCCTCTTATTCAATCTTTAAATTTGATGTAGATGCGTAGGTTGTTGATCCAAGGGTCGCGATGACTTGATCTCGGATGAATGATTAAACAATTGCTTCAAGTTTTGAGCTTGAAACAATGCATGGATAATCTTCACCTCAAGGTTTGTGTATAACCTATGGCAAAAGTGATGTTGATGTGGGATTTTTTTTATTCAAGGGTCTTGGGGATTTGATCTTGAATCCAACGTCGTTACAAGTTTTAAGCTTGCAACAAAGTCTTGAAGGAATCGGAACAAGTGCTTGTTGATTCTTCAAGGGAATGGTTCGGCTTTGGTCGAAAGAAAGTTTCGACTTTGGTTGTACGTTCTTCAAAGAGAGCTTTGGCAGCGTATTAGTATTCAAAGATTTGGTAGAGGTTCTCCTTTTGTGAGAGTTTCAGCCCTTCAATGTAGAAATTGTTAACCCTTTGTTTGTCCCAGGACCTTGTATTTATAGACTTCCAAAGCCATGCCTTTAGGTGGATTTGGCTTTTATTTGTGTCCTGATTCGTCCATGGGAGAATTTAGCCATGTTTTGTGTCTTGTTTTCAGCCACTTTCCCTTGCTTAGCCGAAATCTATAAGGCTTGTTGCCTATTTTGTGAGCAATCTTCAATTCTTGCTTGTTTTGTGAACATGCTTTGGCTTTCTTTCTGGTTTTGCAGATTTTAAAGGGTATTTCCCCATTTTGGCTGAATTTTGGGGAAGTTTTGAGCTTCCTTTGCTTGATTTGTGCCATATGTCATTGATGAGTTGTCCATTTGTGACGAGTCATATGCCATGTGAAGCTTTGTGGTGCATCATTTGCATACAACGAAATTTACATGTCTACAGTTATATGGGTACATTATTCCTGTGACCAATCTCTTAATATAGAGATAGATTCGCACAAATTTCAAAATAAGGAAACCCTACCACAACAAGAACCATCAGCTAGTTGTACAGATCTACCACAAAGATGGCAAAATCCCAAAATATCTAACTTTCAGCTGAAAAAGACAAAACTGCTCTTATTAAATGAGCAGTCATCCCATGCGCAGCTCAACATACTAGGACAAGCAGGCTGTAGACTACGACTACTCAGAGATCCACTGCCTATGGCAAAAGTCAAAGGTCTTTAATAATAGGATTATCCCTAAATCCTATTATTAATACACTCCCAATTGAAGACAAACCCTATCAAGTAAGTAATCCCAATTATATTTAATTAGGGATAATTACCTTTATTTCTAAGATATTATTTACACAATATCTTAGGAATATTCTCACCAAAATCAACCTTAATGGCCGACCACCTCCTCTATAAATACCCTTATTTCTCCACAAAAAAAATTGTACGTCTTTTCTACGTACAGAAAAACCCTAAACATGTTAGGCATAAGAGATCCAATAGACGTGTGAAGATTTTAGTCCTTGATCAAAGGTGTTGATTATTTTGCAGGTGCATTTTCATCAAGACTGAAGACGGCGGAAATTTGCATCGACAAATTGGTGCTTATGATTCAAACACTCGAAGAAGACACTGTTATTCAACGTTTCTATTTTTTTTTTTCGTTCATTCGTAGAATTTTCTTATAGCTCTAAGGAGGAAATATGATGACGGAAAATTCAGAAACCAGAATGAACAGAACTTCCTATGCTCAAGGATACAGACCAGACAATGAAGATCGCAATATAGCCACATGCCGTCGCTCTTTGAGGCTCACCATGACAAGAGCCACACCACTACCACCTAGGATTGCCACAGTGGCCATGCCAGCAGCATCAGCCTCCGTTACAGTAGTCCATATAGCATCCCCTGCCCACGGTGAAGAAGCTGCGGAGCAGCAAACCCATGATGCATCAGGACCAGCCCAGCAGGCTATGGCCCAACCAGCAGTCATAAGCCTAGCTGAGGCTTAGTGCCCGCATGCCCAGCAGGTAATCCACTATGCTACTAGCTCAACCTCGCGCCTACGCACACTGCTTGCAATCCAGCCCACTCATGTGGCCTAACAGGTGACCTAGACCGATCCAATACTAGTTTAACCGTCCCGGCTTCAGATTTATGGACTGAATATTGAACCGAGGGCATTCTCACCCTTTTTTTTGTGTAGATTTGATTTATCCTTGCTTGAATCTAGCACCCGGAGTCCACTACACTTCCACCACTCAAGGAGACAGATACCGTCCAAGCTCTTCCACTCGAAATGATGACCAACACCTGTCCCTACAGGTCTCGGAGGTAACAAGTGCCTTCACGCAACAAACGACCTTGGTGAATCAGCTCTTGCATCACATAGAGATGCAGCAAGCCCTAGATGAAATGTCCCAAAACAGGACAAGGGCAGATGACATCCCTATTCCAGGGCATCCTAGCAAACAGTCTTTTGATCACCCATCTACTGAGGGCTCTGGTAGTGTACACTCCCGCCTGGGTCCTTAAGATAGCATAGATTCCCGTCTCAGTGCGTGGAGGAACGTGAACTCATGGTTAAGCCCACGGGCAAGCGTACATTCACAGTTTGGGCACACTCTGATAATCAACATAAATAACTTTTCAGGTGACGTGTTCATTCGCGGCTAGGCCCACAATGAGCATCCTCCACCTTTCATCAGAGTAGGTAGCACGATGGAAGGAGGGAAGCAGTCACTTAATTTGGTCAAGTTTAATTGGCAACCTACGCCAAACGCAACCATGAGCAGCCTGCTCGCCTACCAAGAAAGAACCACATACCCCGTAGCCGCGACATAGACGAGCCAAGCATAGGGAAGAGTAGCCCAGACCAGTAAGTCACGATCCAGGGCAGACGAACTAGTAGAGGCAAATTCAAGAGGAAGTTGAGAGTCTCCTAACTGAGTGATTACGTAGATTTCAGCGCATCGAAACCATTGATGAGGCATTCCGATGAGAAGTCACCACCATGAGCAAGTCACCTTTCATGGACGAGATCAAGCAAATGGAGCTGTCGTGTAAGTTTAACATGTCGCACTTCACTAATTTCAAGGGAGACGGAGACCCGGATAGGCACCTAAAGCACTACCACAGCGCCATGATCCTTTACAGGAGCAACGACGTGGTCATGCTCAAGATATTCACCACCACCCTACAAGCAAGGCATGGAATTTTTTCCTACCCTACCACTATGGTCCATCCGGAGTTTCAACAAACTTTCTTTGGTTTTCATCAAAGAATACTCATCCTACCGCTCGATCAAGAAGAAGTCCGACCACCTGTTCAACATCAAGAAGAACCCAAAGGAGTCACTCTGCTACTAAGTGAAGAGGTTCAAAGTGGAGAAATCAAAGATAGTCGGCTGCAACAACTCGATTGCTAGCACACCCTTCCAAAAAGGACTCTCACATACCACCCGTTGTTCAGTGAGCAAATTATGGGAGAAGATTTGACTCTAGAAAATTCATTCACTCTGGCAGAGAATCATGCACTTTGGGATGAAGCCTGATGAGCAAACAAGCCACTCGAGTAACCTCAGAAGGAGTTAGAAGTAGCCCAGAAGAAGGTGGATAAGAAATAGTTCAACGACAAGAACAACTAAGAGGCCAAGCGCAAAGACTGGTCCCCGACCACCCAGAACTATACCAAGTTCTCAATCTCGATCAACCAGACCCCTTGAGACCTCAAGAGCGAACATTGGTTCAAGCTTCCCAAATAGACAAAAGGAGACACCTCCAAGTTGGATCACATCAAATACTGCGCGTTCCATCGAGGTCCTAGTCTCACGACCAACAACTATTATACTTGGAAATATTACCTAGAGAAGTTAGTGAAGAAGGGTGAATGCGATAGATATCTGGACAACCAGTTGCACACCTTAGGAGGAATGCTGATGGAGACGAAAAGCTGTCTCCCAAGACAATTCAAATCAATGTCATCTTCGTAGAATCAATACACTCGGGGGCCATAACAAATCCAAGAAGTGGAAAATCCAGTAGGCCATATCGATCTCGCAGGTCCAGCTAACCGACTTTAACCCTGGACCCATTATAGGCTTCACCAAGTAGAATGTCGAATGTGTAGACTTCCCACACGACGATGCTTTGGTCGAATATATCAAATTGGCCCACGTCATAGTTGATAGAATGATGGGGGAGAACGACACCGCAGTCAACCTACTCTAACTTTCAGTTATTCAACATATAGGCCTAGAAAGCACAATCATATGCCGAGTGCAGGTACTCACCGGATTGAACAGTCATACCTCTGCTGCCATCAGCAAAATAACACTCGACGTGAGAACACACCCAATGGTTTTAAAGTAGACGTCCACAATAATTAGCGACCCGTCTCCTTATAATGGGATTCTGGGTCGGCCTTGGCTGTGAGACTGGGCACAGTAACCTCTATCGAGTTACCAGAAAAATCTGATTTCGCATCCCAAGAGGAGGAGTCAGAAAGACCAGATCGCATCTCGGCGATGCACTGTTTTGAAGGTGTCAAAGAAAAAGTCCTTTATCCTAGTAGAAGCTGCTGAGGTGCAGAAGGATGACCTAACTGCCCAATAGCAATCAAAGTAGATGGATCAAGATGATATCATCTAAGATGAAATACGAACAGATGAGGCAAGATGGAAGCTTGAAGAGAGCGTCGAGTACATCATTCTTGATCCTCAGCAACCAGTAAGATGGCTAGAGTGACATAGAAAGTGAATTTAGTATTGACCAAGATTCCCATACCATGTTCAAAGACAAGCCAAAGTGGACTAGAAGTCATCGAGATGATGAAATAGTGGATCTTGTTGACAAAGGTGTTCGAACTCAAAGGAAAATTTCTGATGAAGTTGCAAATATGTGTTATGTGCCCCAAATTGAGCCCAAAAATGTTAAAGATGCCTTAATTGATGAGGAATAGATATTGGCCATGCAGGAAAAGCTAAATCAGTTTGAAATGAAGGAAATTTGGTCCCTTATTGATCGTCCATCAAATATTAATGTTATTGGCACCAAATGGATTTAGAAGAACAAATCTGATGAGTCAAGAAAAGTGATAAAAAATAAGGCCAGACTTGTTGATCAAGGATACTCTCAACTTAAAGGTGTTGATTTTCATGAAACCTTCATTTTTGACGTCTTGAATCTGTCAGACTTCTTTGTGTTATTGCATGCCATTTAAAGTTCAACTATTTCAAATGGATGTCAAAACAACATTCGTTAATGGATATCTTAATGAAGAAGTTTATGTGGAACAACCAATGGGCTTCGAGGATCCTTACAAGCTAGCTGGGCTGTACAAATTGAGGAAGGCCCTTTATGGTCTTAAGCAAGCTCCACATGCTTGGTATGATAGGTCTTCTCATCTTCTCACTCATAATTATACTCGTGGCTTTGTTGATAAGGCTTTGTTTGTGAAAAATGTGAAGTCTCATGTTGTGATTGCTTAACTGTATGTGGATGATGTTGTTGTTGGCTCCGCCTTTGATTCTCTTATGTATAGCTCATTGATATGATGACCAGTGAGTTTGAAATGAGCCAGGTTAGAGGCTTGAACTACTTTCTTGGACTTCAAGTAAAGCAAGAAAAAGATGACATTTTCATCTCTCAAGCCAAGTATGCCAAAAATTTAGTGAAGAAATTTGGTCTTGAAAGATCAAAAGCTGCTAGGTCACTAATGAGTACGTTTACCAAAATTCACAAGGACTCGAGTGGCAAGGATGTTAACCAAACTTTGTATAGAAGTATGATGGGAAGCCCACTCTATTTGACTGCAAGTAGACCGGATATTGCCTTTATAGTTAGGGTGTGTGCTCAATTTAAAAGTTGTCCTAAGGAGTGTCGCCTATTGGCAATTAAGAGGATTATCAAATATGTTGGTGGAATTATTGATTTTATTTTACAATATACGCATGACACCAACAACAACTTGGTTGGATATAGTGACGCTGATTGGGCTGGGTATATTGATGATCAAAAAAGTAACTTCAGGGGAGCTTTCTATGTTGGGAACAATCGGTTGCATGGCATAGCAAGAAGAAAAATTGTGCCTCGCTATCTAATGCTAAAGAAAAATATATAGCGGTTGGAAGCTGTTGCACTCAGTTGATGTGGATGAAACAAATGCTCAGCGACTATGGTATCTCTCAATCCATTTTTCTTGTTTATTGTGATAACATGAGTGCTATTGATATTTCTAAGAACCTTGTTCAACATTGAAGAGAAAAACATATGGATATAGGGCACCATTTCATTAGAGATCTCATGGAAGGTAAAAGTCTTACCTTAACCTTTGTGCCTATTGAAAGACAGCTAACTAACATCTTTACTAAAGCCCTAGATAATTGAAGGTACGAAGATCTTCGACGGTCTATTGGTCTTTGTGACATGAATTGAATAGGTTGTATAGTCTTGCTTCCAAGAGTTGAATCTTTTGTCTAGTCTTTGTGCATGTTTTTGTGTACGCAGTTATCTCATCAGATAATTTCATTTTGTTCTTTGTATGAATCTCTTAACTGTTATACATTGTTTCTAATTTGTGAATTTGCCTTGGATAATTATTCACTATGATGTCAAGGGTTCTCCTTATTCTCTCAAACGGCCTCTGCAAAATCGTTTTTCTACTCATCCAAATCTTGAAGTGATTTTGAATTTAATGTTGCTTTTGTCCTAATTGAGTGGTAGTGACTTTACTTACTCTATAATCAGAACCAATTGTCTATTCTCATCTTCTTTTTGTCCTCTGCCCAAATTGAAAAAAAAAATATTCAATTAGGAGAGTGTTGTAAGAAAGGGGTGTCTTCAAAAGAAATAGTATATCGTCAAAAATGGGAAAATCCCTTCATTTTGGCCTTCCATGCAATGTCATGTGTAGTGCTTCAAGATCCCCTTAGCAGGTCATATTTCCAAGTTTCTGAAAAATCAAATGGTGATTCATTAAAATTTCACCTTCATTCAAATGAACTTGGCATTTCTCAAATTGGTGCCTCAATCAAAGTTCGACACCAAATTTATCTTTTCTTCCAAGGCTTGTGCCTTGCTTTTTTCCAAGGCTTGTGCCTTGCTTTTTATGAGTCTTGTCCTATGTTCATATTATGTAGGAAGTGCTATTTCTTGAAGTCAATAGATTATTAAAAGCTTGGTTAACTTTGAAAATGCTTTTGTGATTAAGTGCTTGGTTAAATGGCTTCAAGATGGCTATCTCCAATCCTATCCCCTTACCTTGACACATCATAGTTGCATCATGAGCAAGTGTTCATCTATGTATTACTGTGTTTGTATGCCCTTGAAGAGTTATCTTTTGAGAATTGCATTGTATATTGTTTCATACAAGATCAGCAAAGTAGGCAGCAATGGTAGTTACACCCTTACCCCCATGAATGACAAAAAGGTCGAAAAATAGTGGAATGCCTACAATTTGAGAAAGTACCATACTTGACCTCCCACTGCACCCTGAGCGTTGCTCTTGCCAAATAAAGCTCGAAGACTTAAGCAGCTTGATGACCACTACCTCGCAAGTCGAGGACGATCCAGTTGTTATGCAGTTTCTACCTTACAGCAAAGTTCATTCGTTTCACTCGTCTTTCAATGAGGGATTCAGAAGATATTCATAACTTAGCTCGATTGCATGCTTACAACAACTTATCACTCCTACACTTTAATGAAGATTGCGCCCTACATGGGACTTATTGCAGGAATTGCACCCCTTTGGGGACTAACTATGCTTTCCCCCGAGGAGAAGGTAAACTAGCACTCCGAATATCCAAACGTGGATAGGTCGGGCTGCCCTGGTGTGATTGGCAGCATGATGGCCTGTGCCGGCATTCCTAGAATTAGCCATAATGGTCTTTTTCAAGACTTAGCTTACTGATGCGAAAATTAACTAACGCACAAATTTAAACCCTATTTGTGACAATTGTAGTAATGATGTAAGTAGGGATCGTTCTAACCGGGGATTAACTAGGGATGCTAACCAAAGTAAAATTAAATTAAAAACGTAAAAACAAAATTTAAAACACTAAACTAGACTCAAAACACTTAACTAGAATCACTCAAAATAAAACTAACAAATAAACTAAAACAAATCAAAAGACTCAAAATAATTCAAGACTCAAGAAACACAAACTAAATTGATTTCTAATAAATCTAACACTTTAAAATAAACGGGGGATTGATTTTTGACGAAATTGAATTTAAAACAGAAACTTAAAAACAAACTTCAAAGAAAATATATTTTATGAAATTAAAATGATGAGACGTAGTTAGAGGGTTCCTTATCCACACATGAACTTATGCATATAATTTGATTCCCAGTTATGATTTCAACAAACGAATAAATGACAATGCTCCAAGTTAATTAGGTCCGCTTAAATTAACCTTCAGATTTCCCTAGATTCATTGAATTGGACGGGATACGCATCACAACCAAATTATTCTTATCAAGTTCCCTAACTATGGAATACGCATGATAGAGAGACATATCAAAGATCATTAAGTTTAATGGAAATCATAAACATCGACTAGGCATTCATAACTATGGAATACGCATGTTAATCCAACCTAGGGTTTACTAAACACAATCGTGGCTAGCGATTTTTACTACTCATGAATATAAGTTCATAACGATTAGGTGAAATTCCCTTATATCCTAGCATCAAGTCTAAGCATGCAAATTAAGTGTCGACCCTCAACCCACATACATAAACAAGTTCTTAATCAACACAGAAAAGTAAACCACATCCAACGTTCAAGAATTCATAACTGGAGTAAATCAAATCATAATAAACATTTATCCATGGTTTTAAATTTCACCTCTAACTAAACAGAAATTAATTACACATGTTTAATATAATTGAAAAGCAAATTAAATTAAACATGAGTTTTAGAAAAATAAAACCAAATGAGCAGCGTGCTCTGTGCTGTGCTTAAGCTGCCTTCTGCGCATTCAGCTTGGTTTCCTGCGTGCTCTAGCTTTCCTCCTGGTTGCCCACTGCACACTCTATCCTCTTCCTGCTTTCCTGCCGTGTCAGGAGCTCTCCCCGCGCCTCTCGCTCAAGCTGCCAATGGCAAGGCAGCTTGCTGCCTTCCTTTCTTTTCCGTGCTTCAGCTCCTGCCCTCACGCGTCTCGCACGTCTTGCTCTTGGCAGCTGCTCCTCTTGGCTTGCTTCACACTGCCAGCTGCCTAAGGGCAGCCTCTTTCCGTTTCCTCCCTCTCGCTGCTCAAGTTCCGCCCAAAATGCCCTAGGACAGCTTCCACTCACCTCTTCCATTATTCTTTCCTTCTTTATTTATTCTTTCTTTTCCTGCTGGCAAACTGTTTTTCTTCACTGACCGAAACTGTTGCTGCACTCCCCCAGTTTCCTTATTTTTTTTTTTATTCTTTTCTTTCTTCAAGCTTTTGCTTTCCCACGTCGTGGCTTATTCTTTTCTGCTTCACAGCTGCCAAGCAGCTTTCATATTTTCTACAAAACAAACCATGATGATGTTTCAAATATCATCATGAATTATTATTATATATATATATATATATATGTATATGTATTTTATTTAATTTAAAAGCTAAACAGTTTTGACGAATTTATTACATAAAATCACACTTATGCTATTTTTATTTTCTTAGCTAGATAAATTCTATAAAACACAAAAACAAAGTAAATAGTACAAAAATATGAGGAAATAACTAAGAAAAGACAAGAGAATTTGATGTAAAATATGTATAAATATGAGCTTATCAAATACCCCCACACTTAGCTTTTGCTAGTCCTCGAGCAAAACAGAGAAAACAGAAAAAGTAATAACATGAAAATTATTAGTTTCCCCCTATGTGACCCTCATAGAATTTCATTTGAGAACACAATCATCAAGAACCATAGCTAACACCAAACAGGCTAATCATAGTTCATTTTCCTAATTCAAATATTAGCAGTAATCTTTGAATCATCCTTGAAGTGTAGTGTGTGAGATAGCCATGCTAATGCAATTTCAAGTTTTTACTTTTAAAATCATCATATGCAAACTAGTAACCTTCTCACGGGATATACACTCAATCACATATGTGTTTAGTTTTAATGTGTTTCGCTCAAAGAATCAAATGTGAAAGTTCTACCATAAGCTTGCATAAAGATCACTTCTCCACAATCACAATTGCAAAACTTAAATCAAGAGGACTTTTATTGGACATAATGAGGTTTAGGGCGAGGGTTATTGAAACGAAAGAATAGGTAAACACAAGTTCGAAGCTACATTGCAAGCAATTCTTTTGTTTAGATTTATAAGAACTCAAGCTTTCCAGCTATTCTTCAAGTCACCTCCAACCACAACCTTAAACTGAAACTTTAAACACTTTTTATTTTCTTCGTAAACAAACTTTTTTTTTTTTTTTTTTTTTTTTTTTTTTTTTTTTTTTTTTTTTTAAGTAGAGACAAATATGAAAAACCCCCACACTTATTCTTTTGCCAAACACCTTCAAAGTACTTCACAAACACTTCTCATAAGACAATCTCGCATTGCTCGCTTGGAAAGGGTAAGGAAAAATATTTATTTCAGGCATAAGGGTAGACATATCTGGTGATAAGAAATAAAAGGCTCACATATACGGCTCAAATTGACAATCTAATGATATCATTTTTCTTTGGGAAACAAGGTTATTTGGGCCATGGTGGTAAACCTAATGCCTCTATCATTTTCAAGTTCATACAATCAATGACAAATATTTCGAAAGATCGTTATGCAAGTTCTAGAGAAGTATCTCACATAAGTTCATCACACATGAAAGAATAAGAGTGTATGAAAAATGCACACACTTTCAATAGGCTCAAAAACTCACATAGGATGTATATGGTCACTAAATTCACATATGAAGCTTTAAATCATGCTTTAGTTTCACATCAACAAGGCTATGTGCATTTGGTTTTTCGAAGATAATCAAATATGTACAAACTAACACGAGAATTAGGAATTTCACACAACACATGTTAACTAAGTTCTTGATCATCATGGTTCAAATTTTATCCAATTATATCATTGGGTCGGGAAACTAACAAAAAATCTAATTCAAAACAATAAGGAAATATTTTTGGATTTTTTAAATTTTCCGATTTTTTTTTATTTTTTTATTTTTTTTTTAAAACAACAACTTAATTAAGAAAACACAAAGCAATAACATGGAAACAAATGAAACCAGTTCAAAGTCGAAGGTACAAAAATTTTCAATTTGGTCATTTTTATACTTTTTACCCCCACACTTAAACTAGACATTGTCCCCAATGTCAGAAAACACTATAATGCAAATAAAAATAAAATGAAATAAATAATAAGAAACAAAATAAAGCAATTGGACTGAAAACTTCCCTAATTTGCAGAAAAATCAAGCGATGACCCCCCAAGCTAAAATTTTGCAATCAACTTCAAGGGTGGAAATAACCAAAAGTTCCTGCAAAGAAAAAAAATAAGTCAGTTAAGCACGCAAGAAAATATAAAAAACAAACAAACGAAAAATTGAAAATGAAAATAAAAGATAATGAATAAAACTAATAAGTGATCATTGGTCCTGTTTGGTGACTTTCCACAGCTTTGAACTCGAACTGGCCTCGGAACTTCTTAGCAAGGAAAATGAGACTTGATTGGTGGTGGTGACTTATGCGTCCATATGTTGTTGAAGCTTATCGAGCTCTTGGTTTCAACTCGGACTCCTTCTGCCGGGTTGATTGAGTCTGCAGGCTACATTCTTCTCTTTTTGTTTCTTCTGCATGGCAGGTAGGCACGAGGTAGAGGTGGTGGTCTGCTTCTTTGTTCAATCTGTCCAAGTGCCGACCAATTGCTTTCTTTCACCTTGACTCGCAGGCAAGAGCAAGGGTAAAGGAAAAACATGCCATGAGATATCTTTGCCTTTGACTCTGATGATATGAGATACTTTTGCTTTTGAAGAAGTATCGTTCCACAGGTGTATTCTTGAACTGGGCTGGGGAACTTCTTAGCAAGGAAAATGAGACTTGATCTTGAAGATGAAGCAGCACCTGTCTCCACATGCTTCAAGTAATCATTTTCACTTGCCTTATCTGTTCTCCAGGCAGATGTGGCGTCTTCTTCGGAAGTACATCAGCGGTTGAAGAAGAGCACTCGAGAGCAATGCTAGGTAAGCAATCAGGAAGGATTTCCAGGCAGTCGGTTCTTAGATCGGAAGATTGACACCGAATGCTGGCTGATTGCTCGCTTTCTCCTTGTCACAAAGACAAGGACAAGGACAGGGAGAAAGCATGATATGAGATACTCTTGCTTTCAACCTTCATGATATGAAATACTCTAGCTCTTGATGACTTGTTTGCAAAGGTATCCCAGGGAATGAGAAACACAGAGTAACTCGAGAGGGTTTGTTGGAAAGGCATTTTCGGAGATGAAAAATTTCGGAGATGAAGAAGTGCAGAGGGGGTGTGCCTTTGCTGTGGAAGGCGAAGGTAGACGTTTATAGGTGATTCTTCACAACCGAAACTGTTCCTTTACCCCTGTCGGCAGCCGGTGGATGGATGAACAGTACAGGTTACGCGCTTTCTGAAAAAGCTACCCGTAATTTGCGCAAAGCTAACAGCGCGCGTGACGAGTGACGACAAATCTGGAAAAGCTGTTCGCCTCGTGATTCCTGACCGCACCGTCTTTTGAGAGAGGCGCCCGACTTTTGAGAACGGCGTCCGACTTTTGAGACGGAGACGCCGCTTTTGAGAAAAGAATCTGGCTTTTGATAAAGGAGCCCGGCTCTTCGATTTGCGAAAGGGCGCCACTTTGATTGCTGAGTGATGCCTCATCGATTTATTCTTCTTATAAGAGCGCTAATTTTGTTCCACAACACACATGCTCCCTCCTGTAAACACTCCATCCGGTAAACGTTCCCTCCTGTAAACACTCCCTCTTGCATTTCTTTTAATCTTGATCAGTCCGACTCTTCATTCTCAACACCTTCAAATATGTCTTGCCCTTCTGACCGTCGCCTTAACTTGAATGTTGGGGAAGATAGTGATATGTCTTCTCCAACCAACATTTGGCAGCCGTCCTTCATATCCCCAAATGGTCATCTTACAGTTGGGGATTCCATGATGATGAATGAAACAACCGCTTCGGTGGTGGCCAGAAATCTGCTCACTCCTAGAGACACTAGGATACTTTCCAGGCGGTCCGACGAACTGGCTGTTCAGGACTCTATGGCCTACATCGTCCGAAGTGCAGGCTCAGTATCAAACATGGGCCAGCGCCTTCTTGCACGAACTCGTCAGGTGGAGTCGTTGATGGCTGAAGTGGCTAGTCTTCGGCAAGAGGTCAGAGTGCTTAGGCATGAGAATAAGGAGTTGCACATGCTCGCAACTAATTACTCAACAAGCATGAAGAGGAAGCTGGATCAGATGCAGGAGTCCGAAGTGCGGATTCAGAGTGATCATCAACGGTTTATGGCGTTACTCCCGAGGTTTATGTTGCCTTCGTCCTCGGGAGCTGCACCAAGTATTGAGGCTCCGAATGATCCAACTCTGGCACTTCGTCTTTCTGGGGCTCCGTCGACCTCCGAGGCACCACCTACCAACGACCAATGAAAGCTATTAGTTCACATTATTGTAAAATATTTATGCTTTTAAGTTTATTTAATTAAATATATAAATATAAGTATTTTTTTTTTTTTTTTTTTAAATTATGTGATATTTATTATTATTTATTTTTTTTTTTTTATATATCAATGTAAAATAAGTAAATCAAAGTAAAAAGACTATGTTTAACTTTCTAAACAAAAATCACAACTAAATAAACAAAACAAAATGAAAGCAGTAAAGAGAAGGGATTAGGAATGCAAATCTGATTATGGGTGATTCCTAGGTCTCCCTTCATTATTCAAATGCATGGGTTTATCCTTGAACGGACGGTGGTACTTGAAATGATCCGACAACGGTCTAAGTTCTAATGACGGTGCCTGAATCATCAAAATTAGATTGTTAGTAAAAAACAAAATTAAAAATGGAGAAGATGGCTTACTTTCTTTTTCCGACACAAACTCAATGACAAACACCACGTTTTTTAACGTTTCAGGGACTTTGAACTTGGCCAAATTTAATATAATGGTTGTGGCTTGTCCCGTGTCATCAGTCTCAATTTCTTTGGCATTTGTTGTCTCAACTACATCCTCTTTGATGCATTCAACATATTCTCCGGCCACTTCCTTTTCTGGAATCCCTCTTCTTGGTGTGCAAGGTTCTTTGAATGATTCATCATCATCGTCGGGAACATAATTTGGTGCACCAAAAATTGGGATCTTATTTTGCACCTCTGGAAGAGCTTACACAACGTCTTTTTCATTCACTTCTTCCTTGGGATTTAAAAACCTGCAAGGAAAAAGGACAATTGGCGGAATAATGTTAGAATGAAATGAATGTTGAACCTCCTCACCTGAGTTGGATGGCATAAGGACTTGAGGGGTTTGCGACAAGAATTCTTCTAAACTGCCCAAGTCGTCATCCTCATCTTCTTCTTGAAGCGGTAATTCATCCATGTTCGGGCTATGTTTGGATAGTTCTGGGACAACTTCATCATCCATATCACTTCCCAAAGTGATGGCTTCATTAATTTCCATTTCTCCCTCTGAATTTGCAAATGTGGAGTTGGAGAGTTCACTTTGATCTTGAATTTGTACCATGAACTCCATAATCTGCCCAATTTGCTTCTCCAACTCATCCACCTTGTTGGCTTTATTTTGCATCTCCATGTTTCGATTTTCTACGTCCTGGGTCAAAGAGGTGAGTAAGTTATTCAACATATCATTATCCGAAGACGTACCTGAATTTGGTTGGGGAGATTGTGGTGGAGGCTGTGGTGGTTCATATGGCCATTGATAGAACTCTTCCGATGGCGGCAATTGTTGTTCTTTTCGTAAACCCTGCGCCACAGAAATTAGTCCTTCAAGAATTTCATTATAATTCATGGGCATACTTTGATTTGATTGGAATTGTTGTGGGGGATGCTGTGGTGGCTGCATAGGTCTTGAATAGAACTCGTCTTGCTGCCAATATCCACCTTGTTGAAATTGTTGAGGTTCATCCCACATATAATCTGAATTACCTCTCCAATCTAAATTGCAAGCGTTGGAAAATATGTTGCCCCTTGATTGGTTATAGCCTTGATATCCCCAAACATCTTCATTGGCAGAAGATTGAGGACTTTGATATCCTTGCCCATAGGGCACATCAAGTGTAGGGACACTTGGCATTGTGGTCCGTTCGGCATTATGAGTCAATTGAGCAGTGAGCTGTGCCAATTGAGCTTGGATGGATGCAAGTGACATGTCTCGCTCCATTTGTACCTAAAATCAAAGAAAGAAAACTAAATCAAATATCAAAAGTAAAAAAAAACATAACAAAAAAATTAAAATAAAATAAAATAAAATAAACAAAAATAAAAATAAAAAATAAAACACAAACAAAAACATAAACAAGGGATTAGCAAATTTGCTAATCCCCGGCAACGGCGCCAAAAATTTGATGCGAAAATTAACCAACGCACAAATTTAAACCCTATTTGTGACAATTGTAGTAATGATGTAAGTAGGGATCGTTCTAACCGGGGATTAACTAGGGATGCTAACCAAAGTAAAATTAAATTAAAAACGTAAAAACAAAATTTAAAACACTAAACTAGACTCAAAACACTTAACTAGAATCACTCAAAATAAAACTAACAAATAAACTAAAACAAATCAAAAGACTCAAAATAATTCAAGACTCAAGAAACACAAACTAAATTGATTTCTAATAAATCTAACACTTTAAAATAAACGGGGGATTGATTTTTGACGAAATTGAATTTAAAACAGAAACTTAAAAACAAACTTCAAAGAAAATATATTTTATGAAATTAAAATGATGAGACGTAGTTAGAGGGTTCCTTATCCACACATGAACTTATGCATATAATTTGATTCCCAGTTATGATTTCAACAAACGAATAAATGACAATGCTCCAAGTTAATTAGGTCCGCTTAAATTAACCTTCAGATTTCCCTAGATTCATTGAATTGGACGGGATACGCATCACAACCAAATTATTCTTATCAAGTTCCCTAACTATGGAATACGCATGATAGAGAGACATATCAAAGATCATTAAGTTTAATGGAAATCATAAACATCGACTAGGCATTCATAACTATGGAATACGCATGTTAATCCAACCTAGGGTTTACTAAACACAATCGTGGCTAGCGATTTTTACTACTCATGAATATAAGTTCATAACGATTAGGTGAAATTCCCTTATATCCTAGCATCAAGTCTAAGCATGCAAATTAAGTGTCGACCCTCAACCCACATACATAAACAAGTTCTTAATCAACACAGAAAAGTAAACCACATCCAACGTTCAAGAATTCATAACTGGAGTAAATCAAATCATAATAAACATTTATCCATGGTTTTAAATTTCACCTCTAACTAAACAGAAATTAATTACACATGTTTAATATAATTGAAAAGCAAATTAAATTAAACATGAGTTTTAGAAAAATAAAACCAAATGAGCAGCGTGCTCTGTGCTGTGCTTAAGCTGCCTTCTGCGCATTCAGCTTGGTTTCCTGCGTGCTCTAGCTTTCCTCCTGGTTGCCCACTGCACACTCTATCCTCTTCCTGCTTTCCTGCCGTGTCAGGAGCTCTCCCCGCGCCTCTCGCTCAAGCTGCCAATGGCAAGGCAGCTTGCTGCCTTCCTTTCTTTTCCGTGCTTCAGCTCCTGCCCTCACGCGTCTCGCACGTCTTGCTCCTGGCAGCTGCTCCTCTTGGCTTGCTTCACGTTGCCAGCTGCCTAAGGGCAGCCTTTTTCCGTTTCCTCCCTCTCGCTGCTCAAGTTCCGCCCAAAATGCCCTAGGACAGCTTCCACTCACCTCTTCCATTATTCTTTCCTTCTTTATTTATTCTTTCTTTTCCTGCTGGCAAACTGTTTTTCTTCACTGACCGAAACTGTTGCTGCACTCCCCCACTTTCCTTATTTTTTTTTTTATTCTTTTCTTTCTTCAAGCTTTTGCTTTCCCACGTCGTGGCTTGTTCTTTTCTGCTTCACAGCTGCCAAGCAGCTTTCATATTTTCTACAAAACAAACCATGATGATGTTTCAAATATCATCATGAATTATTATTATATATATATATATGTATATGTATTTTATTTAATTTAAAAGCTAAACAGTTTTGACGAATTTATTACATAAAATCACACTTATGCTATTTTTATTTTCTTAGCTAGATAAATTCTATAAAACACAAAAACAAAGTAAATAGTACAAAAATATGAGGAAATAACTAAGAAAAGACAAGAGAATTTGATGTAAAATATGTATAAATATGAGCTTATCACTTACTGAAGGGTTTTGGCCTTTGGGCTGGTCCGTGGGGATCCAAGCCTCAGAGACGAAGAAGGCACACAACGCAGTTCATTCGTTAGACACTTGCCTATGAAGATGGACCACAGTTGAGCATCTTTGATGTGACCAAACTAGCACCAGTGGTTGAGCATCCTGTGTGTGACCAACTATCGATCTTCCTGTTATGCATTAGTGTTCCCGCTGCCCATGAAGGAACATTCAAGGTTAAGCACCTTTAATGTGACAAGACTAGCATCAGCAGCTGAGTATTTCCGGCATGACACACAGACGATCTCTATGTGGATATAAAATTCTAGCTTCGACTGCACGTAGGGGTTCAACGCAGTTGAGCATCCTTAATGTGACCAATCAACAGTCACGATTGAGCACCTTGTATGTGACCAACTTGCAATCTGTATTATCCCTAGAACCCTAAAACATGCTTCCAGTTCACTGAGTAGCCCACGAATTCCGACAGATTGCCTACGGCTTGCCCCTCGAGCAGTTAAGCCGTACAAACTCATACAACCACACATTATTGTGAAAGGTTAATAGTTAGCACGCTCATACATAACTCTATCAAGTGCAGACATGCTACGCAGCATACGAGTTTTACCCCTACCAGGCATAGAGCAACCATTTGGGTTTACATTGATTCCTAAAATGTTGTGCTACTTGCTACGCAACCTACATAATCACTTATATAAAGTGAAAATTGTTCTTTCGAACCACTACCCATGAAATTCCATACAACTGCACATTTCTATTATGACAAGTTAGTGAATTTTGTGTCCCAACAATCTTATTATGTTGTGATACAAGCCACACAGCTCAAAGGATTGGTGAATCAACACCTGAGAAAGCCATAGTTAATAGCCACATGGATTCATTTACTTCTATAAGAAAGACATCTAGCTGCCGGCTCGATGGGTAATAGCTTTGCAAAGGTTGTACACTAAACATAAGCGACACGAGCTTGTCTGCTTATTAAAAAGTAGCTCGCCTGTGGACAGTATAATGAACAAAAGTTTGGTGTACCACTGATATGTAACTCACAACTATAAAGGGTACATTGATCCATCTGCTCTGAAAGTAACGTTTTCAGTTGCCAGCCCTATAAGTTAACAGTTTTGAAAGACGCCTCCTAGTGCCTAAAGTGATGAAGTGGGCTTGCCTACCCTTTTTGAAGCAACCTGCTTAGCCACTCGTCCTACGGCCGAACCCTTTATTAAGGCAGAGGAACAAAGATGAAATAAAGAGAAGAAAACAGTTTATTAAATTACTAGCTAATTGATAAACTAGCTAGAAGGCCAACAAAGTTCAAGTAAAAGAAAACAAAAAGGGAAAAGAAGAAAATTCCTAAGTCTAAAACAAAAGACTACTTTTCAGCTTGGACACCTCCTGACTTCTCAGTCCCCACACCTTCAATAGCTGCATTGCTTTCAGCAGCCCCAGCCTGGGCAACACCATCCACAGTTGCCCCAACATGGGCGTCATCGTCACCAACATCTTGCCAAGAGTGGCTTTCAAAGAAAAGGGAAATATATCATCTGGGGAAATGGAGAAAGTCTCGAAGTCTTTCCCAGTTAACTCAAAGTCTGATGGTCTATCGAAGATATGATCCAGATAGCCTAGCTTGTAAAAATCAACTTGACCCTAGGCAAGTGAAGTCTCAAGATCAATTTTCTCGTGCTTCAACTGCTAGCTCTCTTCAAGCAAATCGGCACGAACATGCTGCAACTCATCCAGTTCCTTCTTCAGGCTCTCGTTGATCTTCAACGCCTCCTGAAGTTCTAACTCATTGGGCTTAAGTCTCACGGTGATCTTCTGGAAAATGATCACCTAATTATATGTAGCGATCAACTCTTTATCATTTGCATAGAAGGCGGACTGAGCTCTGAAATAGCATCCTCAAGACCTTAAATTTGAGGTGTGTAACGACTAATCTTTTTCTCTGGATCATCATATTTCTAATAGATCGCGTCAAGCCTAGCCTTCAAGTCAATGATCTCCTAGTGAGTGGTCTTAAGCTTTAGAGAAATGGGGGTAGAGGCATCAGACCCTTTTAAAATGGCAAGTTTAGACTCTAACTCTCTAATCTTCTCAACAACCAAGCGAGCTTTAGCCACCATGAGCAACTTCATCTCCTTAGCAGCCTTAGCTTCATCCTGATCAAACGTATGGACTCGGCTGCCAAGACCACAGTCTTTTGCATAGTAACGAGCAGAGAACTCCAACAAGAATGGATCGTATTCTTAGTAAAGGAACCTGAATTGATGACTTTACCAATACTGACAACAAACTTGGCGCATGCTTCTAGATCCTCAAGCAGATTAGGCTTCAGCAGTGCGCAAATCTCCGCAAACTCTCCACATGCAGCCTTGGTGGATCTCTCACAACTACTCCCGCGAGCAGACTTCTCCTTCTCAACAGTTGAATCGACGCCAGTAGCAGGATGAACTGGCCCAGGCCACACCCTACTTGCAGAATCAACCTTCCCGCTCTTTATGGTAACAAGCCTCTTCGAAATCAAGCCAAACTTAGCTCCAGAGGATGTCTCAATGCAGACCCAAATACCGAAGGCACGATAGAACTTTTACATTGTGTAATCCTGTCAGTAATTGCTTTAGCCACCTTTGGAGCAGCCAGCTTCACAGGCTCATCTACAACCACCTTCGGAGCAGCAGGCATCAAAGGCTCAAAATCAGTAGCCTCTTTCTTCCCTTTGGAAGAAGTTAAGTCAATCACGAGCTTCCCAGCAGTGGATGAACCCTCGAGCAGTGGATGAAGTCTTCGGCTTTTCATCCATTGACGGCTCTCAAGCAGGCGACTGATATCTCTTTTTTCCACCTCCAATAGCAACAGGCTTTATAATAACAATCGACCGAGCTAATACCTCACCCTTAATCTACTTGATATGTTCCAGGAAGTTTTTGGCTTTTCATCCATTGACGGCTTTCAAGCAGGCGAGGGATATCTCTTTTCTCCACCTCCAATAGCAGCAGGCTTTACAATAACAATGGACCGAGCTAATACCTCAGCCTTAATCTACTTGATATCTTCCTTCAGGGGCAGCCCACCCTTCTCCTAACGAATAGGACTAAGCAGTCGGTACTACTCACAATATTCAGCAGGGATACCCAAGGGGTTGTGCACCTTCTTCATGTCTGGAGAAGTCTTGGAAGTTGAGCTAAATTCCGAATCTACATAAACAGGTGAGGATAAATCAGAAAGCAGCTCAACAAAAACATAAAGCAGCTTAAAGACTAAGCAGCCTACCTACCATCGATGAAATCAGTCGGAACGAGCAACCCATGCATGAGTTAGATTCCCACTCTCTGCTGATTTCTAGGATTTCCCTGGCCCAATCATGATCCCTTTTGCTTGAATGATTAAAAAGCTTATGGTCAGTTCTCAACTGCCTGACACCATCGATGTGGCTTATTCAAAGAAGTACCAAAACTCGTTGGCAGTCAAGTCCACGTCAAAGAACGTACTCAAGTAGTGGAACCCTACCATCACGCGGACCGCATTCTGAAAACACTGAGCAGGAGCAGACTTCATAAAGCAAATCATCTCCTGGAAGAATCAAGGCATAGGAAAGGTGAACCCTAATAGAAAGTAATAGGGGTGAAACTTGATAGCTTTCCTAGACCTATACGACGCACAACTGCTACCTTCCTTGGTCCGCTTCACACGAACCCTAGACGAAATTGCGTGGTTGAACATCTCAAGGAAGTCTTTGAACTGCTAATTAGAACTTATCTTGACATGAGCAGTCTTGAAGTAGCCTAAATTACATGCAGATCTGCCTTAGCGATATAACAGCGAGATAAATTCATCATTCTTGTGGCTTGAGAGAGACATGCTTGAAAAAAAAACCTACAACAATGCAAGGAACAATTGTTAGATTTTGGTGGTGATTAAAATCCCTTTGCTAGAAGAATTTAAATTCCAATTCAAAGTGAGAAACTACATCAAAGTGGGAAACAACTTCAGGCTTACTAAAGCATCTTGGGATTTCTACACCTACTGCATTTCTTGCGAGCAGAGCAACAGCGGTGGGGACATTTGTGGAGCAAAAAATAATCTCAAAATTCCTGGAGGCGACAAGTGGACTTTCAGCAGAAAAAGACAAGACTGCCCTTATTAAATGAACAGGCATCCCATGCATAGCTCAGCATTCTAGGACATGCAAGTTGCAGACTACGACTACTCAAAGTTCCACGGCCCATGAAAAAAGTCAAAGGTATTTAATAATATGGTTATCCCTAAATCCTATTATTAATACACTCCCAATTGAAGACAAACCCTATCAAGTAAGTAAGCCCAATTATATTTAATTAAGGATAATTACATTTATTTCGAAGGTATTATTCACACAATATCTTGGGAATATTTATTCTCACCAAATCAACCCTAATGGCAGGCTACCTCCTCTATAAGTACCCCATTTCGCCATGAAAAGGGGTATGTCGTTTCTACATACAGAAATACCCTAAACACGTCACTTTTTCATAAAGACTAACTTAGGCATCAGAGATCCATTGACCAACCCTCCACCCCACTCATCGTGGGCGCATAAAGCTTTAGGCCTGTGATCAAAGGTGTTGATTGTTTTGCGGGCTAATTTTCATCAAGAATGAAGACGATGGAAATTTGCATCGACACCTAGCCCTAGGGCACACAAAACCTATTACAAGAACAATCAGGCATAAACAACAAAATCGTTAAACAAGACAAAACAAATAAAAACTACCTAAGCCGAGAACAAAACCATCTATCAACAAGTCTCCACGTGGAGGTGCATACCGCTTGTAGAGAGATTTTAGATGCTATGGGAGGAGCCACCAAAGATTTAGCCAGGAAAGGCGGCTCAGTCACAATCAGTCAAGGAACACGCATCCACCATGGAAATCAAACCATATAAGGTGTATCTGAACCACCACAACAAGAAATCCTACCCAAAACCATAGAACTAGCCAAAATCAAAAGGAAAACTGAAAGTTAGATGACCAGAAAAAGAAAAGGATGTCCGGCAGATGAGAGGCAACTCCTTTGCCTACTTTGCCAAATAAAGTTGACTCTATCTCAACAAGAATGGCGATGAGAATACATCGTTTATCGCTAGGACTACTAGGGTATCTAATCCTATTTACTTTCCTACCTTGCGTCTCTTAGTGTCAGTGTCGGCCCAGCATAGTACTTTCGCCATGGATGTAGATTGATACAAAAAAAATTCCCTCCAGATAGCTTAACTTAGTCAAGCCTGTAGGCTTACTGAAGAATCATACTAAGTTGTGTTGGTTGTTTACCAACAAAAATCTTGGTAGAAAGAATGAGTCACAGCTAGAGATCAAACAATACTTGCAACATACTTCAACAACGCGCTTGGAGGGTGGGGGGTGGGGAGTGGGCCATACACATCATTTGCAATTGATCTTGGGAGACTGTGTGATGCATCATGTCTCTTTCCTACCTAATTTTTTGTCTGCTAGTGGATCGAACCTAAGGTCACTAAGCTATTGAATTGAATCGGTTACATGCAACTACTTCAACGTGATTAGTATGGGCTAGATTTAGGAAGAAAACAACAAAGGTCGGCAAGTTGCCTACAAAACGGTGAGAAAGGGAGGGGACACTTGCTATCCATACACCAATCCCAATAGAATTAGTGGGAATAAAAGAAGTACGATGAAAGAAGGAGTAGCATGGGCGAGCGAGGGAAATGAGGTAAAGAGGGTGGGACAGGAAGGGGAGAAGGGCTAGGAGCAGGGCTGGGAGAAGGTGGGAGAGGGGCTCCCACCAATCCCAAGCCGTAGTCATGGGAGAGAGAAAGAGATAAACCAAGAAATTATTTTTAGAAGTTAATAAAGAGAATAAACACTTTCGATTATGAGGTTGCACAACAAATTAATAACATGTTATTAAAGACTAAATTACACATTAGCTAAATTTTGTGGACATCCCCAAATAGATGCTCATCTCCGTAAATGGTATGGTGCTGATATGAGCATATTTATGCGACTTAGTTAGCATGTTTTCTTGCATTTTCATAGCTAGTTTCTACTTATTATAGTGTTTTAAGCTATTTTTGTGTGTTTTCAGGTTCAAATGACAAAGTTGGCAGGAAAGTGCAATTTTGAGCATTTTGGAGCAGTTTTGGGCCAAGAATGGATAGCACATGCATGGAGCAAGTTGGATGGACGTTTTTGAAGTTCAAGAGGCTAGGAATATGCTGAAAAGATGAAGAAAATAAATTCAAGACAAAGAAGATAAGGAATCAGCTAAAAAGAAGGAACATTATCCAAAACCTTATCCAACCTTATCTTATCCAAACTAACCTTATCATATCTTATCCTATCCTAATCCTAATCTACCTAAATACCAGCTGCAAGGGGGACTTATTTTCATATTAGGATACCTACAAATTAGGTTTCTAGAAGCCAAGACCCTATCCCTACATTGGTGCCGCACCTAGCCCTTCTAGAAGCTCTATTTCCTGATGCAAAGACCAATCCTTGTCCTCCCTGGAATCTGATGAGAAGTGCCTTTATTCCTTGCTAATTTGGAGTCCTAATTCCTCTCATTTTCAGCCTTAGCCGTGCATTCCCCTCTCCCTAGAAATACAAAGTGTCACAGCACTCACAACTCACCCATCTTTCACCATAAAACCACACACATAAGAACCATAAACTCAGAAAATCCCCATTGTGCCGCAGCTATGCAAGGAAGGAGAAGAAGAAGCCACCTGGAGCCGTGCTTGCCATTCAAGACGTTGGATTGTTGGAGCATTTCTAGGTGTATTCTATCTTTGTTTTCAATGTTTAAATTTAATTGTCTTTGTTTAATTGCAAACATGAGGAACTAATTTCGTTTTAGTTAGAGGTGAATTCAAAGCCATGAACATATATGTGATATGAATTGATTACATCCAGTTATGATTCCATAAATCGTAAATGTAATTTGCTTAACTGCTTGATTGATAACTTATTCTTGTATGTGAGTTAAGGGTGCACACTTAGTTTGCATGCAGGGATTTGATGCTAAAATATAATGGAGTTTCACCAAATAGTTACGAACTTATATTTGCAAGTAGTGGAGGTTGTTAGTCACGATCGTGTTAAGTAAATTCCTGGCAGGAGTATCATATTGTTCATAGTTACGAATGCCTTGTCAATGCTTATGATTTTCATAGAGCTTAATGATCTTTGATGTGTGTCCTTATCATGTTGTTCGTGTAGGGAACTTGATAAGAATAATTTGGTTGCGATGCGATGTCCAATTCAATGAATTTAGGAAAATCTGATGGTTCATTAGTGCTGTTCACGGTTAACTTGGGGCATTGTCATTCATGGTTTATAGGAAGAATAACCGGAAATTGATTTGTATGCATATGTGTCATGTGTGGAGAAGGACCCTCTAGCTAGCCATTCACCTCTTAAAACACCCTAAATTCGTATTACATTTAGTTAATTTCTGAAAGTATTTAGTTTAAGTCTTAAATTCGTCCAAAAACCAACCCCCTTTTCTATTTCATGTTTTTAGGTTAGAATCTGTTCAATTGTTGTCTTTTTAATGTTTTGAGTCTTTTTAGTTCAAATTTCGTCCAAAGTCATCCTTAGTGTTAGTTTTGAATCAGTTTGCTTGTTTTGTGCTGTTTTGAGTATTTTAAGTCAGTTTTGAGTCATAAGAGTCTAGTTTAGTGTTTTAAGTCTAGTTAAGTGGAATTGAGTCTAATTTGAGTTGATTAGCAGTCCTCCTAATCCTCGGCCTGGAACGATCCCTATTTATCCATACTACAATTGTCAAAAAGAGGGTTTAATTTGTGCGTTAGTTTATACCACATCAAATTTTGGCGCCGTTGCCGGGGATTAGCAAAAGTGCTAATCTTCCCTTTGTTTCTGTTTTTGTTTAGTTTGTGTTTCTGATTTGGTTTTGTTTTCATTGTTTTAGGTACTAGTTTATGACTCAAAGTACTCAATTTGTTCGTGCACACATATTGGAGTTTGACGACGATTTTGAACGAACTTTGAGAAGGAAAAGGAAGCAGCCAGAACCCAATCCACCTAGTTCTAGTTCCAAATCTGAATCTGAAGTTGAAATTGAAGAGGAATTCGAAGAGGAACAAGACTTGGCTGTTGACAATCAAACAATCAAGCAACTTTCAGCCTCGGGATTGGACAATGTCGTGCCCCTTTGCATTCAATACCCTACAATAGCCCAAGGCAAGACCGGTGAGTTCGAATTGAAGTCTAGTTTACTGCATCACATTCCTAAATACCATGGGTTGTCCATGGAAGATCCGAACAAGCATTTGAAAGAATTTGAAGTGGTGTGCTCGAGCATGACACCAATCAATGTGGAAGGCAATATTCTGAAGATGAAAGCCTTTCCATTCTCTCTGATGGACAAGGCTAAAGATTGGCTTTATGAATTAGCACCTGGAACCGTCACTTCTTGGGAAAGCATGAAGAGAGCATTCTTAGAGAAATTCTTCCCAACTTCAAGAGTCATTCTTTTGAGGAAGAAAATTAGTGGTATTCAACAAAGCCAAGGAGAATCCTTTCTAGCTTATTATGAGCATTTTAAGACGTTAGTTGCATCCTGCCCACAACATCAAATGAAGGAAGAGCTTTTAATTCAATATTTCTACGAATGACTACTTCCAATTGAGAGACAAATGCTAGATGCCTCGGCGGGTGGTGCTTTGGTTGACAAAACCCTAGTTCCAGCCAAGATCTTAATAGCAAATCGAGCCTTGAATGCACAACAATACGAAGGAATTGGACAAAGAGACCCCCCACGGCAACACCAAGTTAATGAGGTAAGTTCAATGGCCGAAATTCAATCTCAATTGGCTAATCTCACTGTTCTTGTGTCACAGGTTACGGAAGGATCAAAAGTACAAAGAACAAGCACTTGTGGCGTGTGCTCTATGCAAGGACATCTCAATGATCAATGCCCTCATTTGATAGAGAATGGGGGATGGGAAAGTGCCAATGCCATAGGTTATCAAAGCCAAAATCAACCAAGGAATGATCCATACTCCAACACTTACAATCCGGGCTGGAGAGATCACCCAAATATGAAGTGGAGGGAGCCTCAACAAGCTCCACAACAAGGAGGATTTGGACAGCCACCTCCCGGGATATTTCAATGGCCATTCGTACCAACACAACCTCAACCACAATCTGCCTAACCAAATTCAGGTTCGTCAATGGATAGTGATACAATTCTTAAATTACCAACCTCTTTGACGTAGAGCGTACATAATCAAGCCAAAGAGGTGGGCGAATTGAAAAAAGCAAATAGTGGAATTCATGGGACAGTTTAGAGAACAAGGCAAACTGCCTAGTTCAACCATTGTGAATCCGAAGGAAAGATTTGAAACCGCCAACGCTATCACATTGAGAAGTGGCAACGAGGTTGGAACCAGCCCCAAAATGTCAAAATCTAGCCAGGAGGAGGATGAAAAGTTGCAGCTAGAAGATGAAACGTTGGACAAACCCACGGCAAGGGTAGAACAACCCTTGCCGCAGCCTCCTAAGCCCTCTATGCCATCCAAAACAACCAAGGTAAGTCCATATCCAGTTACTTCTAACGTTATTCCACCCAATGTTCCTTTCCCTCGCAGATTTATGCAAGCCAGGAACGAAGAGGATGAAAAAGACATTATGGAGACGTTTAGGAAAGTGAACGTCAATATCCCGCTCCTTGATGCTATAAAGCAAATCCCGAAGTACACTAAGTTTTTGAAGAAGCTTTGTACAACAAGGAACCAGATTCGGGAGAAAGAGGTGGTACATGTAAGTGAGAATGTCTCTGCAATGTTGCAAAGAAAGCTGCCACCTAAATGCAAAGATCCAGGTAGTTTCACTATCCCTTGTGTAATTGGTAATACAAGGTTTGAACATGCTATGCTAAATTTAGGTGCATCAATTAATGTCATGCCATATTCTGTTTATGCATCTATGAATCTATGAGAGCTTAAAAATGATGGTGTTATTATTCAATTAGCCGATCGATCTAATGCATAACCGAAAGGAGTTTTGGAAGATGTTTTGGTGCAAGTAGACCACTTGATTTTTCTTGCAAATTTTTACGTGCTTGACATGGAGGTCTCAGGCCACTCTCCACCATCGCCAATCTTACTTGGACGACCTTTCATGAAAACAGCCCACACCAAAATTGACGTGGCCAAGGGAGCCTTAACTATGGAGTTTGGTGGTGATATGATTAAATTTAAAGTTTCTAAATCTATTGAGAATCCTGATGATGTTCGTTCTTGTTTTTCCATTGATGTAATTAGAAATGTAGGGCAGGAACGTTTAGCACCAATTAAGAATGATGTATTTCGAACCACCAACGAAGAGGGAATTGGAATAAAGCACAAGGGATACGCCCCTGCCATCAAGAAACCCAATCTGACCGAGAACACCCATAGTGAATTTGTTCATAGTGCTGCTACTTTTGAACCGACATCGTAGTACATTGGTAAGACACCTACGCTAACTCCAATTCCCATTTCAAATAATAGGTTGTTACCTTCTTTGGTGCAGGTACCTAATCGAATTCAAGGTGGTGGGCGAGTTCACGTTGACTTAAGGAAGCAAAACACCACAATCAGGAAGGATCATTATCCTCTTCCATTCAATGATCCAAAGTATGAAGTGTTTCGAGGGGCAGGTTGTGGAAGAAATACCCCTCCATGCCGTGGGTTCGAATAAAACTTAACAGGAGGTATCATCCGGCTGGAATACGTTAAAGCAAGCGCTTCTTGAGAGGCAACCCATGTGTTCAAATAAAGAAGACCTAGGAATCCCTGGCTCCACAACCAGATTTGCATTCTTAAACTCTACTCTTTATTGCTTTTACTTTGCCATAATTGTCATGTTTGTTAGTTGTGTTGTTTACTTGCTTACAAGTTAGTCTATGTTTGAAACATTGAGGACAATGTTTGGTTTAAGTGTGGGGGGGGGGGGGGTAAACAAAGTATTTTGCATTGATTTTCGTGGGATTTTACCACCTAGCACTTCTAGAGTTGTTACTCACTGTTTTTAAGTGTTTTTAGTGTGTTTTGAAGTGTTTTAGTGTGTTTTGAAAGAAAAATACGAAAATTTGAAAAACAAATTAGAAAAAGTTTTGAAAAACCCAAAAAGAGTTGTTTTAGAGTCGTTTTTGTGTGTTTGTATCTTAGGGTACCTTCCAACACAATGATGAGGATTTGGTTTTTAATTGCATGACTGTTAAAGAAAATTACAAACACGGGTGGAAGTTTGATATGCTCTTTGGTTAATACTTGGTTGTAGTTGTCATTAACGAATTCACATGTAATCACAAAGAAAAAAAATCAGTTTTTGTAACATGCTTGAAGGAAGGAACTCAAACTAACGCTACAACCCTGAGAAACTTGAGCCTATACTTTATTTGGAGAGTTAATAATCTGTGAATTCTTGTTTTCTAAAGTCGTTGCATGATCTCATTATTTCTTTGCTTGGTTGCTACTTAGAATGCGTTTTCATCATTATAGTTCGAAATACTAGAACTCATGCCCGTTTCATTCTAAGCTTTAAATTGAGTGCATAACATATAACAAGATGAAGTTGCTTAGTTACCACCAGAGCCAAAAAGCCTTAATTCCTTGCATATGTATTGTTGGTTTAACCCCTTTGAGCCTTAATTAGCCTTTTTTTTTTGTTAGCCACATTCTCCTTACCTAGCCTAGAATAGGACTATCCATACCCTTGTTCTTAAAGTATAGTGGAGCATGACTTAGAGGGAATTTCTTTTGATCAACATTATGCAGAGAAACAAGTGTGGGGGAAGGAAAAAAACAAAAAAACAAAAAACAAAAAAAAACAAAAAAAAAACGTGAAAAAGAAAAGAAAAAAGAAAGGAAAGGAGTTCTAAATAAGTGAGAATGAACTCACAAGTATTGGTTGTTGAAGAAGGGTCCAAAAGTTTGAATTCGGCCCTAAGTATTTTGTGAATCTTCCCCTTGTGTTTAAAGTTGGTTGTTGCATTCAAAAATGAATTCTAATTGTCAATTTCATTATTTTTGCTTACTATTGCTTTAAGAACCTTTGTTTATCCTTAACCTTTCTTTGTTAGCCAATACCCTTAGCCCCATTACAACCCTTTAACTTTAATCTTGGTTGTTGTGTGTTTCAATATGTGGAGTTTGAAATTGGTACGAGCATATGGAATCCCTGGTTCTCGCTTCTAAGTAGTGGCATTCCGTTCATGATATCATATATATACATGCATTAATAATTCCAGAAAGTGCCTTCTTTGTTATAACATATGTGAGTGCTAGTCTACATGTTTACATCAATCTTCTCACATATACCTAGTATAGGGAGTTTAGTCAGAAAATCTGTGTGAAAATAGAGAATATATCCGATGAGGAATTGAGGGAATTCTCCAAGGCATGTTGCTACATTCAAAATGTTGTTTTAATTGATTAAATGCAAGCTAGTGAGTGGTGACTACAATTAAGTGTCTGCTCGAGGGTAAGGATAATTAAAATCTATGTGAGTAGTGATTTTTAATGTGTCATGTTTCATTGGAAATCCCTGAGGCAAATGTTGGAAGGTCTAGGTTATGTTTTGTTATAGTTTGTTTATTTTGTTTTACTCGAGGACTAGCAAAAGCTAAGTGTGGGGGAATTTGATAGGAGCATATTTATGCGACTTAGTTAGCTTGTTTTCTTGCATTTTCATAGCTAGTTTCTACTTATTATAGTGTTTTAAGCTATTTCGTGTGTTTTCAGGTTCAAATGACAAAGTTGGCAAGAAAGTGCAATTTGGAGCATTTTGGAGCAGTTTTGGGCCAAGAATGGATAGCACATGCATGGAGCAAGGTGGATGGACGTTTTTGAAGTTCAAGAGGCTAAGAATATGCTGAAAAGATGAAGAAAAAAAATTCAAGACAAAGAAGATAAGGAATCAGCTAAAAAGAAGGAACATTATCCAAAACCTTATCCAACCTTATCTTACCCAAACTAACCTTATCTTATCTTATCCTATCCTAATCCTAATCTACCTAAATTCCAGCTGCAAGGGGGACTTATTTTCAAATTAGGATACCTACAAATTAGGTTTCTAGAAGCCAAGACCCTATCCCTAAATTGGTGCCGCACCTAGCCCTTCTAGAAGCTCTATTTCCCTATGCAAAGACTACTCCTTGTCCTCCCTGGAATTTGATGAGAAGTGTCCTTATTCCTTGCTAATTTGGAGTCCTAATTCCTCTCCTTTTCAGCCTTAGCCGTGCATTCCCCTCTCCCTATAAATACATAGTGCCGCAACACTCACAACTCACCCATCTTTCACCATAAAACCACACACATAAGAGCCATAAACTCAGAAAATCCCCATTGTGCCGCAGCTGTGCAAGGAAGGAGAATAAGAAGCCACTTGGAGCCGTGCTTGCCATTCAAGACGTTGGATTGTTGAAGCGTTTCTAGGTGTATTCTATCTTTGTTTTCAATGTTTAAATTTAATTGTCTTTGTTTAATTGCAAACATGAGGAACTAATTTCGTTTTAGTTAGAGGTAAATTCAAAGCCATGAACATATATGTGATATGAATGGATTACATCCAGTTATGATTCCATAAATTGTGAATGTAGTTTGCTTAACTGCTTGATTGATAACTTATTCTTGTATGTGGGTTAAGGGTGCACACTTAGTTTGCATGCAGGGATTTGATGCTAAAATATAAAGGAGTTTCACCTAATAGTTATGAACTTATATTTCTAAGTAGTGGAGGTTGCTAGTCACGATCGTGTTAAGTAAATTCCTGGCAGGAGTATCATGTTGTTCATAGTTACGAATGCCTTGTCAATGCTTATGATTTTCATAGAGCTTAATGATCTTTGATGTGTGTCCTTATCATGATGTTCGTGTAGGGAACTTGATAAGAATAATTTGATTCGATGTGATGTCCAATTCAATGAATTTAGGAAAATCTGATGGTTAATTAGTGTTGTTCACGGTTAACTTGGGGCATTGTCATTCATGGTTTATAGGAAGAATAACTGGAAATCGATTTGTATGCATATGTGTCATGTGTGGAGAATGACCCTCTAGCTAGCCATTCACCTCTTAAAACACCCTAAATTCGTATAACATTTAGTTAATTTATGCAAGTATTTAGTTTAAGTCTTAAATTCGTCCAAAAACCAACCCCCCTTTCTATTTCATGTTTTTAGGTTAGAATTTGTCCAATTGGTGTCTTTTTAATGTTTTGAGTCTTTTTAGTTCAAATTTCGTCCAAAGTCATCCTTAGTGTTAGTTTTGAGTCAGTTTGCTTGTTTTGTGCTGTTTTGAGTATTTTGAGTCAATTTTGAGTCATAAGAGTCTAGTTTAGTGTTTTTAAGTCTAGTTAAGTGTAATTGAGTCTAATTTGAGTTGATTAGTAGTCCCTCCTAATCCCCGGCCTAGAACGATCCCTATTTATCCATACTACAATTGTCAAAAAGAGGGTTTAATTTGTTTGTTAGTTTATACCACATCAGGTGCGCATATGAAACCCAAATAAAAAAAATTCATGTGATCTTTGTGCAGGATTTGTGAGAGGCTCATGTTTCAATAGGGTTACTACAAGAGTTAAGATTTTTCTAGTTTTATATATCGTGCAGGATTTGTGAGAGGCTCATGTTTCAATAGGTTTAATACTAGAGTTAAGATTTTTCTAGTTTTATATATGGAACATAGCAACACGTTCGCATTCCGTCGTTGAGTTGGCGCCAGAAAAGTGCCACGTGAGCCAGTCATGTCCTTTACAAAGGTCCTTTCCTTTTCTCAAGTTATGACCTTTCTTTGTATATAGATGCCTTCACCGTCTATAAAGAGCGATGCTCACTGCACGCAATACTCGCCATTCAGTAGCATTCGGTTTCAAGATTACGGAGAGTTATTGAGAGAAGTTTGAGCTTGTTTTTTTCTTGAGGATACAAGTGCTGCTTCCATACAAAGTCCATCTTTGTATCCTGCATGGGAGAAGTTTATTAACAAAATCCTAGAAGCACATCTGAAAAAGAAATTCTAGACTCAATATCTCGTCCGTAAAGTTTCTTACCGTTTATAATATATGTGCAGTTATTGTTTATTTTACTAACTTCCAAACATTAGAAGAACTTCAAAATTTGTAAATTAATGACCCTTTTGTTGTTATTCTCTAATGAGTATGGATAAACAAAATGATCATCTCTAGATGAAACCATACAAGTGTTTTGAATTTTCAGGGGAGTACGTTCACCTTCCAGGATTCAAAAATGGTGAAATCAATGGTGTTTCGTGTGCTATTGGTGTTGCAACTTTGTGTCCATCTTCAATCAGAGGTTCAATCGTTGGCCACTCCTTCTGAGCATGGTAAACTATATATGTAAATAAAAAAAATAAAAAAACGTAAAGATGCCTGCAAAGTAGATGTGCTACTTATGATAAACTTCTGAAACCATTATTCTTCCTTTGTACTTAAGAAAATTCTCTTTTACATTTTTCAGATTTTAGCTACTCAAAATCTGTGGTTAATGCCACTGATCTTCCACAAGAAGAAGTATATGACTACATCGTAGTTGGAGGGGGTACCGCAGGGTGTCCATTGGCAGCAACTTTATCATTGAACTATTCGGTGCTCGTTTTAGAAAGGGGAAGTTTTCCTGCATCATATCCGAATGTCTTGACTCAAGATGGGTTTATTTATAATCTCCAGCAAGAAGATGATGGAGAGACACCAGTTCAAAGGGTCATGTCAGAAGATGGTATTCCTACTGTTAGAGGAAGGATCCTCGGCGGCACGAGCATAATCAATGCTGGCGTTTACGCAAGAGCTAACATTTCATTCTTTAGTCAATCAGGAGTTGAATGGGACATGGATTTGGTTAATGCAACATATGAGTGGATCGAAGACACTATTGTGTACAAGCCAAATGCATTCGCTTGGCAAACTATCACACAACAAGCATTTTTGGAGGCTGGTGTTTTACCAGACAATGGATTCAGTTTGGATCACGTACTGGGAACTAGAATCACTGGCTCAACTTTTGACAATAATGGAACGAGACATGCAGCTGATGAACTACTTAACAAAGGAGACCTAGACAACTTGCGAGTTGCGGTTCATGCCAACGTAGAGAAGATTCTCATCTCTTCTACTTTTGAATCAAGTACGTTTGCATCTAAGTTATCTAAAGCATCCTAGTTTCTCTGTCTCATGCTGCACTTTAAATTAATAATTAATTATTTTAAACCATCAATGGAATGAAGGTAAATCCAAATAATACTGGAAATGGTAATAAAGCTACCCTATTGTTGTTATATTTGTTTGATGTTAACTATAAGCTATTTTATAAGGAACTATTATTAGCACTCCAAAAATCTCATTCTACACTTCTCATAAGTGTAATTTTCTTCCTAATTTTAGAAAGTTTGGAGTGCAAAATGAGATTTTTGGAGTGCGAATAACAATTCCCATTTTATAATGCAGATTTGTCAGCAAGAGGAGTCATATTTAAGGATTCTAATGGGATTTCTCATCGGTCATACGTACGCAATCAAGGAGAAGTTATATTGAGTGCAGGGACAATGGGGACTCCTCAACTTCTACTACTTAGTGGTGTTGGCCCGGAGTCCTACTTATCATCGCTTGGAATCCCAGTTGTTATGGACCATCCTTACGTTGGTCATTTTCTGTACGACAATCCTCGTAATTTCATAAACATTTTGCCCCCAAATCCAGTAGAAGGCTCAATTGTAACAGCTCTGGGCATTAGAAACAATTTCTGGCAATGTTCTATCTCGGGTGGGCCACTTACTGTTCCACCCTACAGTTTTTTCCCTAGTCAGTCTTACCCCCTACCAAATTCGACTTTCGTTCACATTCCTAACAAAGTTCCAGGACCTTTATCTCATGGTTCTCTCACGCTAAATTCATCTAATGATGTGACTGTTGGCCCAAACGTTGTATTCAATTACTATTCCAATGCCACAGACCTTGCTCATTGTGTTAGCGGCATGAAACAGTTCAATGATTTATTAAGGACCGATGCATTTAAACCGTATAAAACCGAAGATTTGCCAGGTGTAGAAGGCTTCACCTTTTTAGGGGTTCCTTTTCCAAATAACCAAACAGATGATGCACTCGAAACATTTTGTCATGATTCATTGGCCTCATATTGGCATTACCACGGTGGATGCATTGTTGGAAAGGTGGTTGACGGTGGTTTGCGTGTTAGTGGGATCGATGCATTACGCGTTGTTGATTCTTCCACATTCCCTGTCACACCGGCGAGCCACCCTATGGGCTTCTATCTGATGTTAGGCAGGTATGTGATATATACTCGCAAAATAACTTGAATTTTTCAAAACTTATTTGCTTGTATGAATTGCTTGTAAAGAAATCTATGCCATGTTGCTCTTTTTCATTCCTTTCAACTTTTGTGCTTTGGGCAGGTATATGGGTCTTCAAATTCTGCAAGAGAGATTACCTTGGACTGGTATATCATCCGCGTGATTCAACATTCCAACCGATATTTTCGTTAATTATGCACTATCCTTTACTTTTCAATGCCTTAATAATAAACCCATTAGTTATTGGGGATTATGGTTGGCTGCAAGAAAGGGACGTGTTCTTTCTATGCACCGGGCTATCTGTACCTCTTTATTTCATGTTTAACATATTTCTCTTTTAATGTTGAGGTTATCTAATAAAATTAGATCTCTTGAGATTTTGACGTGTGTATTTTTCATTTTTTTTCATGCAATATTCTACTTATCTAAATTAATGTTTTCAACTAGGAGATCAAAAGGTTTTAAAAGAGTTTACAAATACAAGGGTATTCAATCAAGATTCTAAATGAATCCAAGAAATTCCATGGGTATTCAATCAAGATCTGAAAGTGTTTCATAAAACTCCATGTGGATTCAATTAGGATTTAATTTTAAAATATTTAAAAAATTAAGAATTTGGAGGGATTTTATAGTGTATTTTAGGCTTCAGAAAATCATTCTGAATGAATGCACATGAAGTCTAGGAAACTTCAATAAAACTCCATCAAACTCCATGGATTAATAACTGTTTTAAAATCTTCCAAAATCTCAATTGATTAGACCTATAAAGGGATGAGTTTCTATCATTTGACAAAATACAAAAAAAAATAAAGGTAAACCGTAAAGGCATGAAGGACCAATGATATACAGCAAAACCTCTAAGTAGTAATAATGTTAGGATCAAACTAATTTTACTATTATAGGGAGGTTATTACTTAATAGAGGTTTAGCTAAGAAAATTATTTTTTCACTTAATTACCCTTAATAAAAGTTGTATAGAATATGAATACAAAGAACTACATTAGTAGTGGAACATGTCATCTTCCAAAATGTATATATTGAAAAATGAGGAAACATGCTTGTAAAACTAAAAACATTTTAGCTCCAACAACAAGATTTCCATGTGTAGATGAATTACTACATACTTCCAAGCTCAAGGACATGAGATCAAATCTTCTATATCCAAAATAGATGTGACCTCTCTGTGACTCCAATCATTTAACTGACAAATTTAAAGAAATAATAAATTAACTCTATACAATAATTTATTATCCCAAACAAATTTAGAGAAATAATTTATTCATCTTAAATTTCTATTTATGACATTACATATTTTCGAAAAACAATTGACATTTATTATTATGTGGAGGTAAGTTTTTTAATACGAGACCTAAATAAATTGTAACGTAATACCTTTATTAGTTAAATATGGAGTATTTCTATATATAACTAGCCCAAGTTAGGACCGAAAACTTTTTAGAATTAAGTACCAAAAAACCCTTAACCTTTTAGTGTCTTAAGTACCAAAAACCCCTCAAAATTTTATTGTCATTCCAAATTAGTCTCAACCTTTTTAAACATTCCAAGTGTCGCATCCCGACTCCACCGTAGCACAATATTGTACACTTTAGGTCATGAATAAGATGGTTTATTTCGAACAGTTCTAAACGCTGGAAAACCTAAGCGATTCTTTGTCATGCTGCCTCAGCACAGTCAAAACATCCAAAGAACACATCATCATGGATTTCTAAAATCATCAAGGTCATCTGAAGGTGTAAAGCAAAGATAAGGTGAGACAATAGTTCAGTTGTTAGAAACGTTATTCATAATCAACATCCCAAACCAAACTAATTTTCCTCGGTCGACAAGTGAGGAAAAACACTATAGTCAAAAAATCGATAACAATTTGGCAATAAGGTCGACAAGACCAAAGATTGTCTCGAATTTCACAACACCTTGTGAGAATTCCAACTTTCTTCTGCTACTGCCTTTTTGGGGGAAAAGAAAAGAATCTCGTCCACTGAGATCATGTCTCCCAAGAGGAGTACCAATTTAATCAAAGTTTACAGTCGAAGAATTTGGTATAAAGCTGATGGCCCAAAACGGACAATATCTTGCTACGGCGGAGGCGGATGTGACAATTTGGTATCAGAGCAAGACTCACCATCCGTTCGGATGTGCTGATGAGGACGTTGGTCTCCCTAAGTGTGGTGGATTGTAGTATCCCACATCAGCGGGGTGGGGGTTGGTCCCTGACCTTATATGTACATGCCCCTCTCTTCCTAGTATGACGCGTTTTGGGTGGAAGCCCAAGAAGAAATCCATGAGGATGTGGCCCAAAGCGGACAATATCTTGCTACGGTGGAGGCCAGACTCACCGTCCATTCGGATGTGACGACAAGGACGTCGGTCTTGTTGGAAATGTGCCCTAAAACCAATCATATGATGATACTTTACGGACATTTCACATGTTAAACTAATCTAGTTTAATATAAAGGGCAAAGATTATTGTTTGAAGCCGTCTCATATAAATGTTATATGCTTAAAGATAAGTCCAAGGAATATGTAATTGGGAGAATGTGATCTAAAGAAGTTAGATTCATGAGACCATTCTCTTTTGTATACATATCCTAAACATTCCTGATCATAGGATTGCGAATTGGGCATTGACAGTCCGTTAAGATCGGTACGTGTTATGTCTTCTCTTAGGGAGAGTGACTGGTCTCGAGTCATTGGTGTGACTAACACCAAGAAGCATGTAGGTGTTCAATGGAGAATGAGTCCACTGAACACGATCAACAAGGAGTTCTCATACTCATGTCACATGAGAACTCATGGTTGGGATAATGCAAAGTAGTCATTTGACTTGAGGCATCATAGTTGTCTTGTGGTTAGGTCCTTGATCTTTGATTATGTCAAAGTCACTCCATCAAAGGGTGTCCACGGCATAGTTGGGGTTAAGCCACTTAGCCATGGAGGCAAGTGAATGCGCAACAAGGGATCTCTAACCTTCAAACCGTTTGAGGGAGAATACTCTATGATATGATTAAGAATCTCTGGCCAGAGTATGAATGAGATTTAGGAAGTCTTCCAAATCACATTCAAGGTAATCATAGAAGTAAGAGAATCACATTGGATAGTAGACATGAATAAACTATCAAACCAAACAATGTGGTCAAGAGTATTGTATTATAGAAATACCGTATTGCATTGTAATCCTAAATTGAATAGGTTCTCCACCTCTTCTGATTAGCTTGGGTTTCCATGACATACTGCTAGGTATCACTCATGGTTTGTGGAAGCCCTAAAGGTGTGTAATCACTAAAGGGAAAATTGAAAGTAAGTTTCAATTCACAATCGATTTGAAGAGTTCTAATCGCCCACTGCCTCGCTAAAAGGAACCTAATGGATCGTACACCGTGTACGGTAGAGATTGAAAAAATAACAAAGATGAGTAAGGATAATTAAATGGTTTAATTATTTATGGCTAGGATTAATTAATATGTTAATTAATCAAACAAATAAGTTCGTTATTGACATTGGGTTAGTTTTGGGCCGCAAGGCCCAATAGGATTTGAATGTCAAACTCATTAACTCAAGTTGTATGACAACTTGAATAGAGAAAGGGCTTGAAAGCCCAATAAACCCTTAAGGCCGGCCACATTAGAGGATGAAGGGTTTTGGTTCTTTTGTCACTTAATTGAAGAGACTATATAAAGAACTTTATAACATTTCATCAATAGGGGTTTCTTTTGGAGAAAAGATGAGAACACAATGCTTTCCTTTTCTCTCTAAGAGGCCAGCCACCCTAGAGGAAATTAGTTAGCAATCTTACTTCCTCTAGGTCGCTCATCTCTTCATCAATGCTCTCCTTGGTGTGGAGACTTAGATGTTCTCTATTTTTTGGGACTTGGAGAATTCATTCTACCATCCGCATCCAAGAAATCCATGGAGCTAAGAAGTAAGGAATGAAGGCCCTATCTCTTGGGTGATTAGCCTTTGCTTATGCAAAGAAGAATCAACAAAGGTATAATATTTGTCAACTCACTTTGTTCTTGAGTTGAGTCTTGGTTCACCACACTCACTAGGCCTTGAATTTCATGGGTAAAGTTTTGTTTTTGAGTGCATACAAGCATGATTCCACCTTTTAATTGTTAATAGCATGCATAGATGTTGCTCAAATGAACTAGTTTTTATAAATATTTCCTTCAGGTCTCCCTAAGGGGGGTGGATTGTAGTATCCCACATCGGCGGGGTTGGGGTTGGTCCCTAGCCATATATGTACATGCCCCTCTCTTCCTAGCATGACGCGTTTTGGGTAGTGAGGTTCTCTTGCCCAGGAACAAATCTGTGAAGGCATGGCCCAAAGCGAACAATATCGTGCTACAACATGCGACAATTTGGTATCAAAGCCAAACTCACCGTCGGTTCGGATGTGTCGACGAGGACATCGGTCTCCCTAAGGGGGGTGGATTGTAGTATCCCACATTGGCCTATGTACATGCCCCTCTCTTCCTAGCATGACGCGTTTTGGGTGGAAACCCAAGAACAAATCCGTGAGGGCGTGGCCCAAAGCGGACAATATCTTGCTACGGCGGAGGCAGGATATGACAACCAGACACTAATAATTTATAACAATAAGAATCATGTATTATGCAACTTTTTTTTTAATACCACAAATATATAAATAAAGAGTGAGAGGTTTGGCTTTGTTCATATAATGGGTCATCCATAATAATGTGGTATTAAACTCGTCATAAAAAATAGTTGAATTTAATATGTCTCACTTATAAGTAGTATGAAATATCGTAGCACTAAGTAGTTAAAAGACATTTTACCTGGGTTCGATATTCTGATAAAAGACATTTTACGGTAATTTCCAGCAATCAATTTACGCATCCTTGTGGTCCGAAGAATAGAGAATGCTAGATAACTCGGTTATCTATTAGGGTTGTAATCAACCAACAAAAGCTATCAAACTATACGAGTGTGATCAAGTCTATAGTTGGAATACCATTATTATACAGTTAAACCTTTCTATGTAGTGATGTTCTGTATAGGAATAACCTCATCTTATTTATAAAAAGTTGGATTAAGTATCTAAAACTTCCCAACCCTTTAGTGTCATTCTAAATTGGTCTCAACTTTTTTAAATATTCAAAACAAGTACCCAACTAATTGAAAATGTCACATTCGTTAAGCCTCATTTAAAAATCTGTTAAATTAAGTAGAGATTATTTTGTCTCCAAAATCAATAGAAGATCATTGAAGCATAGCCTCCACCAACTAGCGATCAGCACCACCCACATCAGGCCATCACCTCCAAACCCAACAAAAACTACCAACTCCACCCTACAACTTAAGCCGCCAACATCAAGGAGAAGGTCATGAAGGTTGCTGAAGCGGTATGGACTGATATGATGTGGCCACCACCATCTTCACCAAGAAGAACTAGAGCACTTTACAAGCCGAGAATTGACAAATCAGGAAATCATAAGAGTAGAAACAAGTTCATTGAAACCCTATCTGAATTCTTAACCCTCTTTTTAGTTAAGAGATTGTCTTCCTGATGTAATTTCAAATTGGGTCCATTTTTTTTATTAAATTCAATACCCATTTAATCATTGGTTCCATATTAAATAATTTATGTCTAAAATTTAGATTTTGAGGCAACTAATATTAATGTTGATCATGATATACTCAGTTGGTGAGTTTTGAATATAATCTATGTTTGAAAACTTAATAGGGGCTTAACGGATGTGACATTTCAATAGCTTGGGTACTTGGTGTAGTATCCCACATTGGTGGGGTGGGGGTTGGTCCTTGGCCTGATATGTACATGTCTCTCTCTTCCTAGCATGACGCGTTTTGGGTAGTGAGGTTCTCTTGCCCAGGAACAAATCCGTGAGGGCGTGGCCCAAAGAGGACAATATTGTGCTACGATGGAGTCGGGATGCGACAATTTGGTATCAGAGCCAAACTCACCATCCGTTCGTATGTGCTGACGAGGACATCGGTCTCCCTAAGGGGGGTGGATTGTAGTATCCCACATTGGCGGGGTGGGGGGTGGTCCCTGGCCTTATATGTACATGCCCCTCTCTTCCTAGCATGACGCGTTTTGGGTAGTGAGGTTCTCTTTCCCAGGAACAAATTCGTGAGGGCATGCCCCAAAGCGGACAATATCGTGCTACAGCGGAGTCGGGATGCGACACTGGTCTTAAACCTTAGCAGGCATAAAACATGTTTCACATGGAAACAAATCGTACAAACCAATGGATTATTTTACCATATCGGATTGAACACACCTTCGTCCAAAGTATGAAGGCGATAATCAAATTATTGTGGGACAATTCGGACAATTAATCGTCATAAAGTTAAACTGCAACCACTAGGACGACTCCACACTTGGTAAATTATTTAACCCTTTATGATCTGTATCCGATTAAACACACCTTTTGAGTAAATTAATTAACCCCCTTATGATCTGTATCTGATTGAACATCCTTTGTTCGTTTGAAACCTGATAGGATTTTTAGTACATACGTCAGGAAGGTTAAAATCACACAAAATACTTGCAAGAGAACAAGATAATTGTAGTATAAACGGCTCAACTAAGGTCGTTTCCACAGGGATTAAATGAATAATTTATATTTAAAACCAACTCTTAATTAATTACTTAAAACAAATTAGGAAAATGTTGATTTTGGAATTTAAAATAATTAAAACAAATTTTAAATAAAAACAATTAAATAAATCAACTAGAAAACAATTTAAGGAAAATCAATATGCTCCTTATAATAAAAGCAAAGACATCTCTCGCAATGTAAATAACTATTGATTTAAAATCTTCATATCAAAAAGTACAACACAACAAATTTCAACAACAAAATCTATGTAAATGAATTATTTTACAATATTTCTTTTCACTCAAATTATTTTTTGAAAGAACCTCAATGGTTATTTTTTGAAAGAACATCAATGGTGCGAGAACATACTTTACTTGTCAATTTGAAAGAATACATTAAGAATTTTAGAGGATGTAATTTTGAAAAAGCTCTTGTAAAAAACATCTTGTTATAAAATTAGACTAAAAATTAAATATTAATGACATATGGCTAAAAAATTTAGGACATAACATACCAAATCTCTATCACATGCGACAAAAAAATAATCATTTTGTTGTGGCTTATATTTAACTGAGGAAAAGAGAGGCGGTGTAGCAAAGAGAGTGATTGGAGAGACTGGAGAGATTGTAGAATGCTTAGAGATTCTTGTGTGTATTCCTTCCTATGCAGTGCCTTTATTTATAGTAGAATAAGAGGAGAAGATTAACTTCTCCTCCAAGTAAGTACAATCCTATAAAGAAAGAATAACTAGAATAATAGATAATCTAGCAACTAAATCTATCTAGGATTTACACAATCACAATTAAAGATATCCATAACACTCCCCTTGAGTGTGTAAAGGGCACTAGCCCAGATAGGTATCTCATTAAAACCTAGTTAGGTAGCAAAATCGCAAAGGGAAAAATGCTCGTAATCGTTGGGAAAAAGGTACATTAAGATTAAACGAGTATACTTTAGGATACTCCCCTTGAATTTGACATAAAGTTCCAAAGAGAACTAACAATGTTACAACTTCGAAAGCTTCCGTGTACCAATTCCTTGAACAAGTCTCTGGAAAGTAGTCTTTGACAAAGATTTGGTGAAGAGGTCGGCCAGGGTTTCTTGGGAACGGATTTGCTTGACTTAAATCTTCCAATATTGTTTCTTATGAGAGAAAAAGAACTTCTGGACGATATGCTTGGTGTTGTCTCCTTTAACGTATCTCTTCTTAAGTTGTTCGATACATGTTGCGTTATCTTCAGAGATTGTTGTAGGGATGCCAACGATAGAAGAAAATTTGTAAGTGCTTCAAATATGTTTCATTACTGCTCTTAACTAAAAGCACTCCTGTGTAGCTCATGTAGGGAGAAAATTTCAGCATAGTTTGAAGAGGTCGCAACTAAGGTATGTTTGGTTGACCTCTAAGATATTGCAGTGCCTTCAACGGTAAAGACAATAACTCGTTTAAGGACATGCCTTATATAGGTCAGATAAGTACCCTTCGTCAGCATAACCAACAAGGCTTGAATCAACCCGAGGATCGAGGGGAGTTGCAGCTCTTCTCAAGGATTCATAGAGATAGAACAAACCCAAATTTGTCGTACCTTCGAGGCAGTGGAAGATGTCTTTAACACCTGTCCGATGTATGGGTAGGCGCGTGATTGCATCTTGCCAAAAGATTGATAACAAAGGAGATATCTGGTCTAGTACACTGAGCTAAGTACAGTAAAGTGCCAATCACACTTGGGTATGGAACTTCAGGCTCCAACACCTCATCCTCATCCTTTTGGGATAGAAACGATCTCGTTTGGCATCTAGCAATAGAACGACCATAGGAGTACACGAAGGCTTCGCTTTATCTTTATTAATATGATTCAACACCTTCTAGGTGTAGTTCGACTAATGAACAAGAATTCCATCCGAAGAATGCTAAATCTCTAGGCTAAGACAATATCGAGTTTTCCCAAGATTTTTCACCTCAAGTTCCGACTTCAGGTGCATGATAGTTTTGACAAGCTCTTTAGGAGTTCCAATGAGATCACTTTTGACGATAAGCCTATATGGTGGGGCATTGGGAAATGAGTTTTTCATGGACTTGTCTTCGCATAGACGGTGGTGTTGCGATTGAGTCTAGAATAAACATCCTACATATCCCCGGAAGAGAATCAAATTGCGCGTAGTTCGGATGTATCCTTATCTATTCGATCTAAAGGCATTGGCAGGGAATTTATCTCAGGTTAGGGAATCCATCTCAGGGTGATGGGTATTGGATTTCTCGTAATTTGCTCAATCGTCTATTTATCCTTTAGGGTTTCACATCCTCCGTGGATGCAATTTATGTTAGTAATGGGCTTCTTTGCTGGGCACCGATCTTTATCGTCAGTATGTATGTTTGACCAGTCCCTGTCTTTAGGTTTGGCTGAGCCTTGTTTCCTCGCCTTGTCTCTGACGAACTCTTAGCAATGTCTTTGATCCAATAGTTCTTCTATATGATCCCTCAACATGCGACAACTTCTAGTAACGTGACTAGTGCTTTTGTGAAGAAAAAAAAAACCAGTATTCATTCGGGTTCTTTTTTGCTAGATGCTCCGGGAGTGGTTTTGGGCACCAAAAAATGATTTGTCTTTTATGCTGTGGAAGATGCTATTGATGGTAACGTTCAGAGCAGTGTACTACTTTAGCTTGGTGGGGGGCTTGTTTGTCTTGATGTCCTCCTCTACAGTTTAATGTGGGTAAAAGGGAGGAATGTCCTTGTCGCTTATTCTTCTATCAGCACTCTTGAAATAATTTGGTTCGACAATTCTCCTTCTAGTCTTATCATCCCAATCTGTGAGGTCGTTTAAGCATTCTACTAGAGCGGCGTAGTCATACTTCCTTTTATTCAACTTCTAGGAAAATGGTGAATGGACGTACATGCCCTGCTTAAAGGCCATGATGGCCAATCTATCATCGGGCTTCTAATTTCTACTAGCTCCGAGCAGAAATGTTTCAGATAAATCCTGAGGCTTCCGTCTCTAGATTGAGGATCTTTTTTTAACATGGTCTTGTGGCATTTGCGCACATCGTAGTATACTGAATAAGTATTGGTAAAGATGTTAGCCAAACTTTCAAAGCAATCAATGGACCTTGATGGCAATTCTTGAGTACCATCTCATCTCTAGTCCCTCCAAGGTGGACGGGAACATCTTATACATCCAAGCATCGTTGTTGTTGTACAACACCATGACGTTCTGATAGTGCATAATATAATAGTCCAGGTCTGAATCCCCACGAAATGATATGAATCACGGCCAAAAGAACTATTCCAGAAAAGGTATGGCTTCAATCGCCATTGAAAATGGGCCCTTAGACTTGATCGTTGGTTTGCCATGGATGTTAGGATGATGGTTTCTGACCAAACCTCTAGAGTTCTCTCTATCAAGGGGATGTCATCGCTTGGGCTCGTCGAACCTTAGACGATGAGGCTCCACTATCGATACCCCAATCAGGTTCAAGAAAGAAGAGTCCTACGAGGCTCGGAGCTTGCTGATAAAAGCCACGTTGAAGACCTGCCCATCGTGCAAGGAACCCTTACATGGATTAGTGATGTTTGCTGAGATTGTGATGGTAAACGACGATATAGGATCCCATTTAGGGGCCATGATACTTATATTATATTCCCATAACCAAAAACAAGAATTTGAGTATGAGAGGTTGTCCCACTCGAATTTTCCATATACACGTTTATCAATGTCCACAAAATAGAAGTGGCTTCCGGCTTGCAGCCACTTGGTTCTTCTACAACTTGTCGATATAGATGCTAATCTTCATCAAGGTCTCCTAGATCTGATCTATGGAAGGGGGAGGTCTGTTGGCCTAGCCCCCATCGTTTTCTAGGGCGGCTGTTATTCCTTGTGGGTTATTACTTGCTCTAGAAGTGGCGGAGACATTAGGCAACAGTTTATCCATTCCTGGAGCAATGGATGCATCAGACTGCAGATTATCCCCACCAAGGGGATTAACTTTAGCATTTACCAAGCTTTCCTCGGGAGACATGTCAGGGGTGACGTGATTACTAATTTTCTAGTAACGCAATCTCTTCTCTCATTAATTTTCTAGTTCTTACTAGTCACTCTTCAACAACGATTACAAACATAATTACTAGTACAAAATCAAACATTCAAGTAGAAGAACCAACTCTTTTGAATTTCTTCAAGAACAAATTTACAACACCTTCAAAAGTGTTTTCTTGACACTTGCAAGACAATGCTTGCAAATACCCCTTCCAATGCCCATCCTTTCATAAAGAAAGTTTGTTCCCTTGGAGTTACTTTGCTTTCTTCATTTGACTTTCATATGACTACAATAGTCATGGTCCCTAAACTCTCACTTGAAGCTTATTTCAATTGTGTCATACATGTCAAACAATTTGGAGAGCGTGTGGTAAATGTTCACTGTATAGTTTACAATAAACTTAGTGAACCATTTGGATATGGACACAAAGGTAAGTCCTAGTCTAGTTTTCATCCAGTGAAGTGGTGTAACACTTCAACACTCAATGATTCAAAATCATCATTAGTCCATACAATTGAAAATCATTAATCTTTTATGTTGATAGACTATTGTCCCTTAACAACTATCTTGTTCCAACAAAATTACAAACATTCAAGAGTTGTTCAAGGCAACTTTCATTTATTCATACAACAATTTGTAAGTGAAGAATCATGGAACATAAAGTGTCTATGCGCTTGTGCTTTTTTCTAAAATTCCTTATTCATTTAACAAAGAAACAAGCACTACTGTTTTTGTTAACTAAGGCTTGGTCAAAGAAACTCTTCTTTCTTCATACAACAATTTGTAACTGAATAATTATTGGCACATAAAGTTTCCATGTCTTTGTGCTAACTTCTTATGTTCCTTTGTTCACTCAACAAGGGAATAAACACATCTAGTTGTGTTATCCTTGATGAGTCAATATTTTACTATATGTTTTACCCAAATCTTATTATTAATTTATTGGTTAATTTAGTGAGATTTTGATACTTTGAATTACTGTAAACACGAAAATTCCATAACGAATGAAACAAGAACACGTGTACAAAGTAGATTTGTATTGATTTGAATTTGTAGGTTAAAATCTCTATTTACAATTTTCCTCTGATTCAGTCTTCAAATTTGTTGTAGATGCATAGGTTGTTGATCCAAGGGTCACGATGACTTGATCTCGGACGGATGATTGAATGATTGCTTCAAGTTTTAAGCTTGAAACAATGCTTGGATAGTCTTCACCTCAAGTTTAAGGCTGTGGCAAAGGTAGAGTTGATGTAGGACTTTGTTGATTCAAGGGTCTTGGTGTCGTTACAAGTTTTGAGCTTGCAACAAAGTCTTGAAGGAATCGGCACAAGTGCTTGTTGATTCTTCAAGGGTATGCTTTGGCTTTGGTCGGAAGAAAGCTTCAGCTTTGGTTGTATGTTCTTCAAAGAGAGCTTTGGCAACATTTTAGTCTTCAAAGATTTGGCAGAGGTTCTCCTTTTGTGAGAATTTCGGCCCTTGAATATAGAAATTGTCGACCTTTCAATGTAGAAATTGCCCACCTTTCAATGTAGAAATTGTCGACCTTATGCTTGTCTTGGGACCTTGTATTTATAAACTTCCAAAGCCATGCCTTTGGGTGGATTTGGCTTTGATTTGTGTCTTGATTCATCCATAGGAGAATTTAGGCATGTTTTGTGTCTTAATTTCAGCCACTTTACCTTACGTTGGCCGAAATCCATAGGGCTTGTTATCTATTTTGTGCGCAATCTTCAATTCTTACTTCTTTTGTGAAGATGTTTTAGCTTTCTTTTCAGTTTTGGGAGCAATTTGGACCCCTTGCCGATTTTAAGACGGATTTTCACCCTTTTGCCGACTTTTGGGAAGGTGTTGTACTTCCTTTGCTTGATTTGTGCCGCATGTCTTTGATGACTTGTGACTACTAAGACTCTTGTTAATGCTTCTTGTGGAGGAACATATTCAGACAAAAATGCACTGCAAGCATATCAATTGTTTGAGAACATGGCGACATAATCTCAATAATGGGTATTTGATATACCTCAGACCAGGGGTGTTTTTGAAATGTCCAGTGGCTCACCTCATGTATCTGCACAAATAGAAAAGATGGAGAAAAAGTTAGAAAATTTTGATGCAAAATTTGACATGCTTTTACAAAGAATGGCAACACCTGTGCAGCAAGTTGCTGTCCAGCAGCCTACTGCAGCAATATGTACCATTTGTGGCATCACAACACATGATTTTACAGGCTGCCCGCATAAGGACGCATATCTGGATCATGTTATAGAACAGATTAATGCATTCAATAATTATCAAAGGCATAAGAATGATCCCTATTCAAATTTTTATAACCCAGGGTGGAGAGATCACCCAAATTTCAAGTGGGATAGAGATCAACAGGTTAAACCACAGTTTCAACAACAAATGCAGCAACCTGCTGCTCAAGCTAAACCTTCTTGGGAAGTTGCAATTGAAAAATTGGCAGATCACACTAAGGCAAGTTTTGATGCAACAAAACAAGAGATTCAGAACAAACAAGCAACAGTGAAAGATCTACAACAACAAATGGGGCAGCTTTCACTCCAGTTTTCGGGCAGAGAACCGGGAAATTTTCCCAGCCAAACTATCCCGAATCCACGTGGCAATGCAGATTGTAATGCTGTCAGAATATTGCGTTGTGGTAAAAGTTATGACAACCGTGATGCAGAAAATAAATAAAACAGTGCTGGAACTACAAGGGCAAAACCTGTGCAGCAACAAATAGGTTCTGAAATTTCTGCAGAATCTGCACAGCCACTTGACATATCTGAAAATACTGCAGTACCTGCTGCAGAAACTACAGAAAAGTCCGAACGAGTTTATGTGCCACCTATGCCATATCCGGAAAGATTGAAGCCACATGCAAAAGATCAACAATTAACAGATTTCATGAAGACATTGGCTAAAGTTCAAATTAATCTACCATTAATTGAAGCAATCAAGAACATTCCTTCATATGCCAAGTTTTTGAAAGATGTGTGCACAAAGAAAAAGAAGCTTGTGGACTTCGAAAAAGTGATTCTCAAAGAACAATGCAGTGCAGTTTTATTACAAAAACTGCCACCAAAGAAAAAAGTTTTACAATTTCATGCACAATTGGAAATTCTGATTTAAACGCGCTTTAATTGATTTGGGTGCTAGTATTAATTTAATCCCTTTCTCTGTTTTTCAGCGGTTGGGACAAGGAGAAATCAAACCAACATCAGTTATTTTACAGTTAGTGGATCGTTCGGTTGCTTATCCAAAGGGTATTATTGAAGACCTTATTATCAAAGTGGGCAATCTCTACCTTCCAGCAGATTTTGTGGTTTTGGATATGGACGAAGATATGCAAACACCAATTATTTTGGGCCGCCCATTCATGGCAACTGCTAGAACTTTGATAGATGTGGAAGCTGGCACATTGACACTTAGAGTTCAGGAACAGTCTGTTGTGTTTAATTTATTTGAAGTAACTAAGAGGCCTAGTGATATGCAAGATTGTATTAGAGTTGACGTGTTAGAAGGCATCATGCATGCAAATATTATGCCCAGTTTGACAGCAAATCCATTGTTAAAAGTTTTAGTTGGTTTTGAAGACACAAAAACTGAGGATGAAGAGGCTTTTGAGCATGTTACAGATTTGGAAAGTGTCCATTTACACCAGCCAAAGTGGAGGCACATTTTTGAGAGTTTGGGAGAACCAAAAACACCATTACAGCCTTCAAAAATACAACCACCTAAGCTGGAATTGAAGCCATTACTAGAACACTTAAAATATGCTTATTTGGGTGCTAATTCATCGCTGCCAGTTATTGTTTCTGCAGATTTATCTCCAATTGAGGAAGACAAATTGATGCGCATTTTGAGAGATTTTCAAGATGCCATTAGGTGGACAATTGCAGATATTAAGGGGATCATCCCAACACTCTGTATGCACAGAATTTTGATGGAGGAGGGTGTCAAACCCACCATTGATGCTCAAAGCCGATTGAATCCAATTATGAAGGAAGTTGTTTGAAATGAGGTTATGAAGCTTTTAGATGCTGGAATGATTTATCCAATTTCAGATAGTAAATGGGTAAGTCCTACTCAAGTGGTACCGAAACGCACTGGAATTACAATTGTGAAAAATGACAATAACGAGCTTGTGCCTACACGTTTAACTACTGGGTGGCGAATGTGCGTTGACTACAGGAAGATCAATACAGGTACTAGAAATGATCAATTTCCATTACCCTTTACTGATCAAATGTTGGAGAGATTTGCTGGTCAGGCTTTCTATTGTTTTTTAGATGGGTATTCAGGCTACAATCAAATTCCAGTTGCACCAGAGGATCAGGTAAAGACCACATTCACCTACCCTTTTGGTACATTTGCTTACAGAAGAATGCCTTTCGGATTATGCAATGCACCTGCAACATTCCAACGCTGCATGATGAGCATATTCTCAGGTTTGGTTGAACGAGTTGTTGAGGTATTTATGGATGATTTTTCTGTTTTTGGGGATTCGTTTGATCATTGTTTGCAAAATTTATCTTTGGTTCTTGAGCGTTGCAAAGAAACTAATTTGGTATTGAATTGGGAGAAGTGTCATTTTATGGTTAAACAAGGCATTGTTTTAGGGCACTTAGTATCTAGCAAGGGTATTGAGGTTGATAAAGCTAAGATTGATGTTATTGCTAAGTTGCCACCTCCTACTACTGTGAAGAGCATTCGTTCGTTTCTTGGGCATGCTGGGTTTTACAGACGGTTTATCAAGGATTTCTCCAAGATTAGCCAACCTTTGTGTAACTTATTGGCTAAGGATGCACAGTTTGTTTTTGATGATGCATGCTTGGAGGCTTTCAACAAGTTGAAAACACTCCTAACTTCAGCACCAATTATTTCAGCACCAATTATTGCAGCTCCAGACTGGAACTTACCGTTTGAATTAATGTGTGATGCATTAGATTATGCAGTTGGGGCAGTTCTTGGACAGCGAAAAGACAAGATTGAAGGTTCCCACTGCAGATTCTTCTCTCTACGTCTCTGTCTAGCTGTTCGTTCAGGTTCTGAATCAAAATCTGCAAGTTGCTGTTTTTGTGATCTGGTACAAACCATGCAATGCACAATCTACAGAAGAGAAAATAAAATAAAATAAATTTAACGAAATTATTATTATTATTATTATTATTATTATATGGAATAATTAATTGAGAATAAGATAAACAAAAATCTATATTAAATCAATCCCCGGCAACGGCGCCAATTTCTTGATAGGATTTTTACCACCTACGCAAAAGGGTGAAAAACACCTAAAATACTTGCAAGAGAAACAAGATTGTCGTAGTATAGTTGGCTCAAGCAAGGTCGTTCTCCACAAGGATTAATTTAAATAGATTAACGCCAAATCAATTCTCAACTAATTATTTAGAACAAAATTTTGGAAAAGGGTGATTTAATGACCTAAATTAAGAAAAAACGAATTTAATTAAAAAGATTACTTAAAAACTGCAATTTTAAAGAAGGAGAAAGAAACAATTTTTAGAATTTAAAATGAGAAGATACTAGGGTTCCGCCGTCACCCTAACAATCCTATGTAGCTCTTCTAATTACTTATGAACCATACATGCATAATTTGAAGGTTAGGTTTTCCTAAAATATATCCTACTTGGAACCTCCAACATAGAATGTATATCTAACATGCAACCCGTCCGTGGTGTCCAGATCAAATGTGAACATGCAAGACTCATTAAGTTTTATGAAAACCTTTTGAAAAACCATATAACCCTTAAAATATGTCGTCCATCCTAAGAGATTACACATATTAATCACAAGAAGCCTTAGTCAATTTCAGGGACAACCCTCCGCCAAAATTGCATCAAATTACTTTTCTAAATATCGTAATGGTCGCGAATAACTAGGACAAATAGATAGTTTAAATCGGTGATTAACAATTCAAAACTTGCATGCATGAATTCATAAACAAATTAAGAAGAAACTACATATTCTTGCTAAGGATCATGGCCTCACCCTAGCAAAAGAAAATTAGTTACGCATATTCATAATAAAAATCATAAAGTCTTTATTGAAATAGAAAAAGAATGAAAACACCTTGAAAGTAAAAGTCTTGAAATCTCTCAGCTTCGCACAAAATCTTCTCTCCAAAAATTGCATGCGTTCTCCCCCCTTAACCTAATGGCTGAATATCTTATTTATACTCATACAAAATAAAACCCTAAAAGGTCTTAGGATAAAACTAGGAAACCTAATAAACTGAAATAAAATAAGAAACATAATCCTAAATTAACTTGGTAAATTCGCCCAAAAATCTGCAGAGCCACGTTTTGGACCCAAATCAGCTCCAAAACTGGACCAAAACAGCTGGATTTAAAGCTTGGACTATTCTAAACACTTCTCCAGAAGGCCACGAACCCATCTGAGGTCATCTGGGGCTCCAAAAACGCAGTTTAAGCCCAGAAACGTCACTTTCCAGCAACGCACATCGCTCCTTTATTTTATCGTCAGAAAGTAACCGCTTGGTGGAAAAATCCCAAATTTTGGTACAATCAAGCTAATTGACTCACGAACGTCCTCCAACTAGAATTACTCCAAAATTTGTCCATTTGGTCCTGTTTTGCTCCAGATGAAGTCGAAAGTCCTATATTGAAAATACGATTCAAAGTATCAAAATTCTTCCAAAATATACTAAAAATAGGATAAAATATATAATATGAAATTGACTCATCAACTTGTCCACAACATTCGACCAATGACTACAAGACACCTGTCAATTAACAATATCATCATATCACATTCTTGTACAATTATCACTAATAACAGTATCCTATCATTACCCCACCCTTAAAAATGAACCTTGTGCTCTAGGTTGGAATGTAGGAAACCTCTGTTTAAGTGTTGTAAAATCCTCCCAAATGGCATCTTCCCTAGAATGATGTTTCCACTGCACCAGAACCTCAATTGAAGATAATTGCCATGTTTGATCATTCGCTGCTGTAAAATTATCGTGGGGTAGTCTTCCACTATACCCTCATCTATCACCACCGGTAATGGAGTTGCAGGGACAATACCAGTGCCCAATTGTTTCTTCAAGCAAGAAACCTGAAAAACTGGATGAAGTTTTGAAGTGGCAGGCAAGTCAATCTTGTAAGCAACCGAACCCACCTTTTGTAATCCTTTGAATGGACCATAAAACCTTGGCTAAAGTTTGTGAAAAGGATGTTTAGCAATAGATAGGTGATGGTAAGGTACTAATCTGAGAAATACCATATCACCTACCTCAAAAGATCTCTTACTGCGATGCTTGTCAACTTGCTGTTTCATTCTCACTTGGGAAACAACAAGATTGGTTTTTAGTTGGGATAAAATTATGCCCCTTACTTGTAAACTCCTATCAACTAAATCAATTTTTGTTGTTCCAGATTCATAAGTAGTTACAAAAGGAGGAGGTTGACCATAAACAACCTCATAAGGTGTAAACTTTGAAGAGGTATGGAAAGTAGTATCCTAGGCTCTGATAACAATAATAGAACCCTTGTTCTAACCTTGCACTTGTATGCTAGTATTTCTCTTGTATTACTTCAACAACTTCTGTTATAAATCATAACCATGCATCTGCACAAGTATTCAGCATTAATACCAGATCGCAGGCTAAGGTCAATAGAAGATATTTTCCCAAATTTAATCTTTACCTAACAAACTATTATCCTTATCCACAACATTAAATAATGACTACAAGACACCTGTCAATTAACAATATCATCATATCACATTCTTGTACAATTATCACTAATAATAGTATCCTATCATAATCACCATTTCTTTAATTAATCAAACACTTTAACTAATTAAACTAGAATGCAACAACGTCATTTGTTTTGGTATCCATAGAATTGATTTGAATGGAGCTAAATGAACTGAAAATCTAATTCTCATTTCAAGAGGGAAAACTATTTTGTCGTCTAGCTAATTTGGGCCAAAATGCAATAACCTCAACTTTTGGGCCATGATGCAAAACAAAAACTTTTAGGATCACTTTGTAAAAACACAAGAGTCCACAACTCCATGTAATTACAACTAGAACCCAAAGATTTCAACAATTATAAAAACTTCATTAAGGAACAAAACAATTTGTCCCTTAGTGATTTTTGGCCTTTATACAAAAAAATAAACATTTGGGTCAAAGGGCAAATACACAAAAGTATCAAAACTTTATGTAATTGCAAGAAAGGCCTAAAAGAACCCACTAAAGGGGTGGCCGGTTTTGGTAGAGGGAGTGAGTGAAAAATCAAAAAAATTCAAAGAGTTGAGGAAAAAGAGAGGAAAGTATGATAGTGGAAAAGTACCAATCTAATCACACATACTAAGACAAACAAAGACTTAATGCATCAAACTTCCCAACTTTTTGTTCTTGCTATGCACATGTAGAACACAACAAGAACAATGAAGAACGTTCATGAAAACCCATAATAAACATTTTGCACCCAAAGACACCCAAAACTCTCTCAAACTTAACGGAATTAACATATTAACATACTAGGGTACTTAGGGGTTCTTAATGTCACTTTAAAACTCTTTTAACAAGACAAACATGAACCAAAAAATCCACTCATGAATTTGGCCGATTTTCCCCAAACAAAAGGCACCAAATTTTATGCTTAAATGAACTACATCTACAATTTTTGAGTTGGCAAATTTTTAAGCAAGGATTACATTCAAAGAAGCAAGAACAAAGCTTGTAATCATTACAACATTCAAATCATAAGCTATAAGCAAAAAAACCCAAAAGGGTTCACCAACTACTAGACCTAAGCTCTTGATATAGCTTAAAGGAAAATATTTGAGAAACAAAGTTCATTAAGCAACATAATACATGCATTTAACAATTAAATGGTGGAAGCATGCTTGTATGCACCTTAAACAAAACTTAAAACCATGAAATTCAAAGCCTAGTAGGGATGGCGAACCGAGACTTAACTCTAAACACAAAGAGAGTTGAGAAACTTTATACCTTTGAAGCACCTCTTTGTTTAGCAAAGGTTAATCACCCATGAGAGGGTCTTCTTTCCCTTGTCTCCTTGCTCCTTGGCTCTGTGCATGTGAATAGAGGAACTTTGCTTCTTAGCTCCATATCTTCTTGGATTTGGATGGAGGAACATATCCTCCAAAAGCCTCCAAGATGAGTGACGATGGAAGAACAAATTGCTAGCAATATTCTCCCATGGTGGCTAGCCTCATTGGAGGAAAGAGAGAGAAGTGTTTTGCTCTCTTTGCCTCTAGAAACCCTAATGAAGGATGGAGATATAAAGTTGCCTTTATACCTCATTCTAAGTGAGTGGCAAACTTGTAATAAATCAGCCATCACTCATTTCTCTCTTGGTCCGGTTTTGTATCTATATCTTGGGTTATTTTTCATTTTGTTTTAGCTGTTATACAACCTACACTTAATGGGCCTTGAAACCCAAAACTTAAATAAAGCCGGATATGAATCGTTCGTATGATTAATTAACAAATTAATTAATCCTTGCCTTATACAATTAAACTATTTAATTTTCCTTACTCATCTTTGTTATACCCTTAATCATTACCTTACATGGTGTGAGATCTATTAGGTTCCTTTTAGCGAGGCAGTGGGCGATTAGAACTCTTACTAATCGATTATGAACTGAAGCTTACTCTCAATTCTCCCTTTAATGATTATACATCTACAGAGCTTCCACAAACCATGAGTGATACCTAGCAGTATGTTATGGCTACCCAAGCTAATCAGAAGAGGTTTGGAGAACCTATTCAGTTTGGGACTATGAACGTAAAACGGTATTTCTCTAATTCAATACTCTTGATCACATTGTTTAGTTTAATAGTTTACTCATGTTTATTATCCCAATGTGATTCTCTTGTCTATATGATTACATTGAAGGTGATTTGGTACAGCTCATAAAATCTCATCCATACTATGGCCAGAGATTCTTAATCATATCGTTGAGTATTCTTTCTCAACTGTTTAAAGGTTAGATATCCCTTGTTCCGCATTCATATGCCTCTATGCTTAAGTAGCTTAACCCCAATTATATCGTGGACACCTTCTGATGGAGTGCCTTTGACACAGTCAAATATTAAGGACCTAACCAGAAGACAACTATGATGCCTCAGGTCAAAAGACTACTTTGCATTATCCCAACCATGAGTTATCATGTGACATGAGTATGAGAACTCCTTGTTGATCTCGTTTAGTTGACTCACTCTCTATTGAGCACCTACATACTTGTCTTGCTGTCATTCATACCAATGACTCAAGACCAGCTACTCTCCTGGGAAAGAAGACATAGCATGTACTGATATATTGGGATTCTCAATACCCAATTGGTAATCCTATGATCAGGATAGTTTAGGATATGTGTATGAAAGAGAATGTTCTCATGAATCTAACTGATTTAGATGATATTCTCCTAATTACTTATTCTTTCCACTTATCGTTTAAGCGTATAACATTTAATGAGATAACTTTAAATAATAATCTTTGCCCTTTCATTAAACCAGTTTAGTTTAACATGTGAAATGTCTGTAAAGTATCATCTTATGATTAGTTTTATGGCACATTTCAAACACTAGTTGTAGTTGGAGTAAACATCCATAAAGCTCATAAGCTCGTGCCTCATTGTGGAATCTACTCATAAGTCAATCCGAGATAAGGATCCTTGGGGCATGCTTTGTTCAAGTCTGTGAAGTCCAAATAAACTATCCACTTATCATTCATTTTCTGCATGAATACTATGTTGGCTAGCCAATCTGGGTAGTGAATTTCGACGATGAAGTCGGCATCCTTGAGTTATCAATCTCTGTCTCGATGATCTTGCTTCCCTCCCCTCCGTTTCATGATTATGCTTTCGCTAGATAATTGGCTTTACAGTTAGGTCCAAGTATAGGCGATGGTAAATTAGAGAGGGGTCAATTCATGGCATGTCTTTTGCGAACTAGGCAAACACATCTTTGTTGGCTCGTAGAAAGGCGATAAACAGTTCTTTCTCTTGATTAGACATGTTCAATTCAATACTAGCTTTGCATTCTGATTTATCAGGGTTAAGGCTGATGTAAATGGCATCTTTGTCCGCTTTAGATTCTAGAGTGATGTCGTCTTGGGGGTTAAGGTCTAGGTCAAACTCCTTGTAGCTGCTGCTTGATCTCATTTAATTTCTCTAACTCCACCAGGTACAGGGTAACGAACAGTTGGTGGTAAAACAAGGGGACTACCCTCATCTTATGGAGCTAATTTCGACCGAGTATAGCATTATGAAGGGTGGGAAGTCCATGACATGAAAGGCTACTAGATAGTTGTATGGTTGCGCCTGAACTACAGGCTTCATCGTTTTGAGCGATCGAACCGGGTTACCATTAAAGGTGTGCAGGGTGGTCTTACTCTTATTGAATTATCTAGGATCATTATCCTCTATGCTTCGTCTTTGAAGAGGATTTTGACCCCATACCTGTTGTCCACCAGTACACGACTAACCATGGCGTTAGAAATTTGTACCTTGATGACCAAGGAATCGTCGTGGGATGAATAGACATCTTCCAAATTCTGGTCAGAGAACATCAAGATGTTGGAGTCAACTGGAAAGGGCTTGTTGATGGAAGGTACCATTCGAGGCTTTTTGCAAGTCACCTTCCTCTACTTCTTGGTTTTACCTAGGTATTCTTGCTCTCTATAGATACAGTTGACAATGAGAACTTGTTGTACTGGCAAACTCTGACCCTCAGAAAATCCCTAAGATTTCCTAGACTTCTTACGTGATCTTTTGGGAGTGGGGCAGTGGCGTTTCACATGTGGGTTCAGATCAGTAGTTCTTAATGGGGTCTAAACAGGCATTGCCTCGACCAGTGGCTCCTCAAAATTAAAGATGACGTCTTCAAGGGCTTTTACACGCCTTTCAAGGTCAACGAGTTTTATCTGCTCCCTCATTCGTGAGGCCATTTAAAGCTTGTTGACTAAAGCGTAGATCTGCAACCGACTTTCTCGTATTCAGTTCATGGTGTAGACATCTTCACCGTCAGAAGCGTTGTTGCGCTCTAGGGAGATAGAGTGTTATTGCATTGAAATAGCCATTGTTGTGGTAGAGTGATTTGGCCTCGAGGAATATGAGTTCACTCTCAATGAAAGCACCAATTGTTAGAGCCAAATATGTGCACGGATGCAAAGGGTAGAGATGCACAAACTCGAGTAACTAGTAAAAGAACAAAGAACCATAAGAAGCCAAAGATCTGGGAAATGTGTGTTGTTCAAAAGCTCTCATACGGCCAAGTTAGTAAGCAATATTATGAGACACAAGCAGTAGGCACGAGAATAAGTGTGCGATAATTGCGTTACCAGAGATGAACCCTATATGGGTGTTTAGGATATAGAATCCATATTAAACCAGAGAATCCCAAAGGATATCTAGGAGTATGATTACTTACGGAGCACACCAATCCTTAGATTATAAGGATTCTACGAATATAGGAAACTTGGTTGATTCCTTACTAAATCAAGTTTTTGTATCTTGTTGAACGACATGGTCAATCTTAAAGAAGTAGTCAAACTTCGCTAACTGTTCTAGAACAAGATGATGGTGGCATCGCTGCTCCATTTGTGCAGCTCCGTTGGGGAAGCTGTTAAGTCCATGACCAAACTTCTGAGTACTCATATTCTGATCCACCTTACTCCGACCCTAGAAAATCATGTTCCCACAGGTAATACATGTTAATAACAGGATAAAAGGATGAAGTAGGATTGGTTACAGTGAAATCGTGTGCTATAGTATTTGTCTATTTGAGGTTTCCATTTTTATGTTGTGTATTTTAGGGGTAAGGATTGGAGATCAATAAGTACCAAAGAGGGAACATGTTCGCTATTTTTTATCTATCTTGCAAAATAATGGAGAATTGGATGGAGACCTCAATCATAGAATACAAGTTGGATGGATGAAATGGAAGAGTACATCAGGTGTGTTGTGTGATCGTCGTAGCTCAAAGGAAACTTTTATAGGATGACAATAAGGCCAGCAATGCTTTATGACAAGGAATGTTGGGCGACGAAGCATCAATACGTACACAAAATGTGTGTAGCAAAGATGAGAATGCTTCATTAGATGTGAGGGCACATGAGAAAGAACAAGGTTAAGAACGAGATGTCCGAGGTAAATTAGGCGTAGATGAAATTGAAGATAAGATGAGAGAAAATCGGTTAAGGTGTTTTGGACATGTAAAATCGGTTAAGGTGGTTTGGACATGTAAAATGAAGACCTACAGATGCTCATGTTAGTATATGTGATTACGATACAGAGGTTTAGGGCCAAAGGGGAATAGGAAAATCTAGGAAGACTTGGAAAGAAACTCTAAGAAAAGACTTGGACTACTTGGATCTAATGGAAGACATGGCACAAAATCCAGCTCAGTGGCGTTCTAGGATTCATATAGCCGACCCCACTTAAGACCAGTTTGGGATTGTTATGCTTATTTTTAAAACTGCTTTTGTTGTGCTTTAAGAATAATCAGTTGTAAAATAAAGCAAGTAAGTATTTGGTCAACTGTATATTTAAAATTGCTATAAGTAACAAAAGCAGTATAAAAGCGTTTGGTAAATACTAATGTAAAAGTTTTGTAACTTTGTATAATGACAAAATAGACATAATGTGAAAAATATTTTCTATTAAATATTTTGTTAAAAAGATGACTCTCAAGTATATCTAATATTTTTTCCTTCAAATTATTTTAACATATTTAGTGCATTGCCAAAAGTTATTTTAAAAAAAAAAACAACAAATATAAACAAATAAAATTTTCTTCAATGTCTTCAAACAATAATAACATAAAATAAGCAACATAAAAAAAATTAAAAAAAAGTTACGAATACATCAAACTTGCAGCAGTGTGTTCCTCAATGTCTCTATTTCTTATGCTCCAGGTCTTTCAGTAATATGATTTTCTTCTTGTTCTCCATCCGAGTTTGAGCTCATCCAAGTCATCCTTCATGTTGTCAAAATGATTATCACGCTGGGCATGCCTTCTTATATAATTGTGAAGTGTCATAGTTGTGATTATTATCTTTACTTGCTTCTTAAATGGGTAACTAGGCATGTCCCTAAAAATGTTCCACCTTTTTTTCCGTACACCAAAAGTGCATTCAATTACACTCCTAAGATAAGAGTGTCAGTGGTTAAATACCTCTCTAGATCACGTTGGTTCTCTGCCCCTACAAAAATCAAGAAGATGATACCTTTCACCTTTATAGGGTCCTAAATAGCCGCTCATTTGTGGGTACCCAGCATCCACAAGATAATATTTTCCTGTAGTATTCAAAACATGCTACTATGACATCAAAAGAAACTATAAAAAGTGTCTAATCAAATGCAAAATTTCAGACATATGCACAAGTTTGAGACATTACCATTTGGAGGCTTAGGAACATTTAAAGCACCATATTGTAAAACAAATAAGAATATCCTTGTATCATGTGCAGTTCCTTCCCAACCTGCACATGCAAAGATAAATTGCATGTCAAAATTACATGCAGCCATTACATTTTGAGTTGGTGTCCCTTTCCTACCAATATATGGTACTTGACCTCCAGGAGGCATTATGGCTTGAACATGTACACCATTAATTGCATCAATACAATTCTGCAAATAATATTATAACACAATTTTCAATAAGTATAACTTAATTCATAACACAAAGCAAGAAGTATCATATCTATTTTTTACATTAAAGTGGCACATATATCTAGATTCCCTCAATATCTCAGCAAGGACACCATTAAACTTAGGATCCAGCGGTTTGATAACATCAACAATTATAAGGCATACAAGTAACTGACTAAAGTATCTACTCACAGTCTTGCCTAAGTGCTGAAATCGTTCTTGTGCTGACCTATTCCCTTCATCTTGTCCTAGAATAAAAAAATAAAAAACATTCCTAACATTTCACCATGACACATTGATAGGAGCATATTTATGCGACTTAGTTAGCTTGTTTCTTGGCATTTATGTTGTTAGTTCGTAGTTATTTTAGTATTTTAAGCTATTTTCGTGTGTTTGTAGGTCCAAAGGGTTAATGTGGCAAAGAAGTGCATTTTGGAGCATTTTGGAGCTTTTTTGGGCATGGAATGGATAGCATATGCTTGGAGCAAAAGGAATGGACGAAATTTGAAGTTTGTGCATCATCCTCTCCCTATAAATAACCATTTTAGCACACTCATTTCACCCAACACATTCACCTACCACTACATCCACTCATTTCACCCAACACATCCATTCACCTACTGATAGACGCATATTTATGCGACTTAGTTAACTAGTTTTCTTGCATTTACGTTATTAGTTCTTAGTTATTTTAGTACTTTAAGCTATTTTCTTGTGTTTGTAGGTCCAAAGGGCTAAGGTAGCAAGAAAGTGCATTTTGGTGCATTTTGGAGCAGTTTTGAGCTTGGAATGGATTACATATGTTATGAGCAAGATGGATGGACGAATTTGAAGTCAAATGAGGATAGAAACATGCTAAAAATGTGGTGAAACAAATACAAAGTGCAAGAAGAGATAAATTTCTAGAAGGATTGGCCAAAACTTCACTCAAAACCATGCATACCTCATAAAATTCATCAATGCCGTGGCCTTCCCTTTGTTTCACTTCCACCAGATTTTTTAGTAATGATGCAATGCCTATCTCACCATGACATGTGAGTGGATGATGCAATGCTTAGCTAACCATGACATATGAGTGGATGATGCAATGCTTAGCTAACCATGACATGTGAGTGGATGACTCAATACCTAACCCACCAACAATTCCCACTCTTTGCCATGCTCACCTACTCAATTCCACCAAAATTTTGTGTTAAACAAGTCCATCCTCTTCCTATAAATACCATGGTAGCAACCTCATTCAAATCATCCAGAAATTAACCATTCTCCAAACCTTTCCTTGCCTCTCCTACATATCTAAACCCCTTCCCATCCATTCCTCCGAATAACCAACCCTTCAACATCATTCCAACCTTGTTGTTGCGGCAAAGAGAAGGAGAAAAGTCCTTGGACGCGCTTGCTATCCAACATGGATCGTTGGAACGTTTAGGTGCTTTCTTTCCTTTGTTTTTCAATGTTTAAATTTATTTATCTTTGTTTTGTAATAATGAGGAACTAAACCCCCCTTAGCTAGGGGGGAATTCGAAACACATGTCCTTGCTTGCTATATGATTTAATTACTTTTAATTGCGTTTCATAAGTTATGAATTCAATTTACTTATCCGTTCGTATAAAAACTGATTTGTGTATGTTGATTGAGGGTCGACACTTAGTTTGCATGCATAAATTTGATGCTAGAATATAAGGGAGTTTCACCTAATTGTCATGAACTTATATTCACAAGTAGTGAAGGTTGCTAGTCACAATCGCGTTAAGTAAATTCTTGGCAAGAGTAACATGCGTATTCCATAGTTATGAATGCCTCGTCAATGCTTATGATTTTCATAGAACTTAATGATTCTTGCTTGTATCTCTATTATGCAATTCATGTAGGGAACTTGTGAAGAATGCTTTGGGTTGTCGTATGCAATCATCCAACTCAATAAAAGTAGGAAAATCTGAGGGTTAATTTAAGCGTACCTAATTAACTTGGGGCATTGAGAATTAATAAGTTATTGAAATGCAATTGGAAATCATTTTGTATGCAAGCAAGACATGTGTGGAGAAGAACCCCTTAGCTAACCTTCCATCCATTTATTTAAACCAAATTCGTTTTAAAACTTGTTTTGTTTTCCAAAGTTTATGTTTTGTTTCTAAATTCATCAAATCCAAATCCCCCTTTACTTTTAAAGTCTTTTATTTACATTTGTAACTTTGTTTTTATGTTTTTGAGAGGATTTAGCAAGCCCTCCTAATCCCCGGCCTAGAACGATACCCTACTTACATCTATACTACAATTGTCAAAAAGAGGGTTTAATTTGTGTGTCAAGTAATTTTCGCATCAAATTTTGGCGCCGTTGCCGGGGATTAGCAACTTTCCTAAATCCCCATTGTTTCTTTTTATTTCTTTTTTTCGTGTGTTTTAATTTTAGTTTTAATTTCATTTGATTTTGTTTATTTCAGGTACTAGTTTATGACTCGTAGTTCTCAACCAGTTCATGCACATATATCGGAGTTTGACGCCAATTTTGAACGAACTTTGAGAAGGAAAAGAAAAGTACCAGAACCTAGTCCACCTAGTTCTAGTTCTAAATCCGAATTTGAAGAAAAGGAGGAGGCAGAAAACGACATGGAGGTGGACAACCGTACACTCAAAGAGCTTTCGGCCTCAGGATTGGATAATGCCGCACCCTTGTGCATCCAATACCCCCCGGCTGCCCAAGGTAAGACGGAAGAGTTTGAATTAAAGTCAAGTTTGCTTCATCATATTCCTAAATACCATGGCTTGTCCATGGAAGATCCTAACAAACATTTGAAGGAATTTGAAGTAGTTTGTTCTAGTATGACTCCCGTTAATGTTGATGGAAGTATTTTGAAGATGAAGGCTTTTCCATTCTCTTTGATGGATAAAGCCAAGGATTGGTTATACGAGTTAGCTCCCGGCACTGTCACATCTTGGGAGAGTATGAAGAGAGCATTCTTAGAGAAGTTCTTTCCAACTTCTCGCATCATCCTCCTACGCAAAAAGATAAGCGGAATTCAACAAGAAGAAGGTGAGTCTTTTCCTACATATTATGACCGATTTAAATCACTTGTTGCTTCTTGTCCACATCATCAGATGAAGGAGGAGTTGCTTTTGCAATATTTCTACTAGGGTCTCCTACCTCTAGAACGTCAAATGCTTGATGCTTCGGCGGGAGGAGCATTGGTGGACAAAACACCCATGGCTGCCAAGATCTTGATCTCTAATCGAGCGTTGAACGCTCAACAATACGAGGGAGTAGGCCAAAGGGGACCCCCACGGCATCAAGTTAATGAGGTAAGTTCAACTTCTGATCTTCATTCGCAATTAGCTAATCTTACTTCTCTTGTGTCTCAGATGGCCGAGGGCATGAAGATGCAAGGACCAAATGTATGTGGCGTATGTTCCATCCAAGGACATGCCTCTGAAAAGTGTCCACAGTTGATTGAAAATGGGGGATGGGAAAGCGCCCATGCAATTGGGTTTCAAGGTCAAAACCAACCAAGGAACGATCCATATTCAAACACATATAATCCCGGTTGGAGAGACCACCCAAATTTCAAGTGGAGGGAGCCCCAACAACCTCAAAACCAAGGAGGCTTTAGGCAACAACCCCCGGGGTTCTTCACCAAACCCTACGACCCACCTCAAAATCAGTCCCAATTCGGCCCAAGTACTTCAGGTATGTCTCTTGACAATGATGCACTTCTTAAGATACTAACTAAGTTGTCTAATGGGCAGGAAAATCAAGCTAAGGCTATGCAAAACCAAGACAAAAGGATGGACGAGTAGGAGAAGCAAGTGGGGCAAATTGCCGAGTTTATGGGGCAGTTTCGTGAACATGGAAAGCTCCCTAGTTCAACCATTGCGAATCCCAAAGGAGGATTTGAAACCGCCAAGGCCATCACGTTGAGAAGTGGTAGGCAAGTTAGGGTTGATCCAAACTCATCAAAATCAAGTCAAATAGAGGATGAAAAGCTGCTGCAAGAAGAAGAACATGGAGCCCAACCCACGGCAAGGGTAGAACCACCCTTACCGCAACCACAACATGCCCCTAAACCATCTCAACCCGTCAAGGTAAGTCCAAATTCGAATTCTTCTAGTTTCTTTCCACTAAATGTGCCCTTTCCTGGCAGGTTTTTGCAATCCAAGAAAGAAGAGGAGGAAAAAGATGTTCTAGAGACATTTAGGAAAGTTCAAGTCAACATACCCCTTTTGGATGCAATCAAGCAAATTCCGAAGTATGCAAAGTTCTTGAAAAAGCTTTGTACAACAAGGAAACGGATTCGGGAGAAAGAGGTAGTACATGTAAGTGAGAATGTCTCTGCACTGTTGCAAAGAAAGCTACCGCCTAAATGCAAAGATCCAGGTAGTTTCACTATCCCTTGCGTAATTGGTAATACAAGGTTTGAACATGCCATGCTAGATTTAGGTGCTTCTATTAATGTTATGCCATATTCTGTTTATGCATCGATGAATCTAGGAGAGCTTAAAAATGATGGTGTTATTATCCAATTAGCCGATCGATCTAATGCATATCCGAAAGGTGTTTTGGAGGATGTTTTGGTGCAGGTAGACCATTTGATTTTTCCTGCAGATTTCTATGTGCTTGACATGGAAGATTCGGCACACTCTCCATCATCACCACTCTTACTTGGACGACCTTTCATGAAAACAGCTCAAACCAAGATTGATGTAGCCAAAGGAGAAGTAACCATGGCATTTGGTGGTGATATGATTTGTTTTAAAATTCCTGAATCCATTGAGACTCCTAATGTTGTTCGTTCTTGTTGTGTTATTGATACAATAGAAAAGATAGGGACGGATCATTCAGCCCCTAACACAAAGTTTGCTTCAAGAACAATACAAGATGAGGGAATTGGAGTGGAGCACAAGGACCCCGTGGCCACTGCCCTTAAAACACCCAATTTGACCGAGAGCACCAAGGGGGAGAAAGTTCATGTTGCTGCCACTTCATCACAACGCCAAGGTAAGGCACCTAATCCAAATCTAATTCCCATTAAAATTAAGAAATGGTTCCCTACTTGGGTGCAGGTACCCGAGCATATCCCGGATGGTGGGCGAATTCACATGGATTGTAGGATGCTCAATGGCCCAGTCAAGAAGAATTACTATCCCATTCCATTCAAGGACCCAAAGCATGAAGTGGTTCGAAGGACAAGGTGTAGAGGAAACACCCCTCCAGACCGTGGGGTTCCATAACCCTTCAAAGAAGCATCGTCCGGCTGCAAGACGTTAAAGAAAGCGCTACTTGGGAGGCAACCCATGCAATTCAACAAAGGAAGCTCGAGGAATCACTCCAATTCCAGATTTGCATTCCTAAACCCTTCTCTTTGTTGAATCTTTCTAATCTGCCTATTTAGTTGTTTTAGTTGCTGTTTGTGTGTTTCTTTTTGTTTAGTGTGATTTTATGCTTGAAACATTGAGGACAATGTTTGATTTAAGTGTGGGGGGGTAACTAAGTGTTTTTGGTGCAAATTCGTGGGATTTTATCACCCTTAACTTAAAGACTTGTTCCTTACTGTTTTTAAGTGTTTTTAAGTTGTTTTGATGTGTTTTAGTGGGTTTTGAAGTAAAAATCCGAAAATCACATAAAAATTTGAAAAATTTGTTTTAAAAACCCAAAGAGGGTTGTTTTTGTGTGGTTGTTTGTGTCGTAGGGTACCTTCCAACACAATAATGAGGATTCGATTTGTAATTGCATGAAGGTTAAAGAAAGTTATAAACATGGATAAAAGTTTGATTTACTCTTTGGTTTATGCTTGGTTGTGGTTATAACTTATGAATTCACATAAAGGAAAAATTAGTTTTTGTAACATGCTTGAAGGAAGTAACTCAAACTAACGCTACAACCTTGTGAGACTTGAGCCTAAACGTTTATTTGGAGAGTTAATAATCTGTGAACTTGTTGCTTTCTTAAGTCGTTGCATGATCTCATTATTTTTTGCTTGGTTGCTACTTAGAAGGATCCTTGGGGCATGCTTTGTTCAAGTCTGTGAAGTCCAAATAAACTATCCACTTATCATTCATTTTCTGCATGAATACTATGTTGGCTAGCCAATCTGGGTAGTGAATTTCGACGATGAAGTCGGCATCCTTGAGTTATCAATCTCTGTCTCGATGATCTTGCTTCCCTCCCCTCCGTTTCATGATTATGCTTTCGCTAGATAATTGGCTTTACAGTTAGGTCCAAGTATAGGCGATGGTAAATTAGAGAGGGGTCAATTCATGGCATGTCTTTTGCGAACTAGGCAAACACATCTTTGTTGGCTCATAGAAAGGCGATAAACAGTTCTTTCTCTTGATTAGACATGTTCAATTCAATACTAGCTTTGCATTCTGATTTATCAGGGTTAAGGCTGATGTAAATGGCATCTTTGTCCGCTTTAGATTCTAGAGTGATGTCGTCTTGGGGGTTAAGGTCTAGGTCAAACTCCTTGTAGCTGCTGCTTGATCTCCTTTAATTTCTCTAACTCCACCAGGTACAGGGTAACGAACAGTTGGTGGTAAAACAAGGGGACTACCCTCATCTTATGGAGCTAATTTCGACCGAGTATAGCATTATGAAGGGTGGGAAGTCCATGACATGAAAGGCTACTAGATAGTTGTATGGTTGCGCCTGAACTGCAGGCTTCATCGTTTTGAGCGATCGAACCGGGTTACCATTAAAGGTGTGCAGGGTGGTCTTACTCTTATTGAATTATCTAGGATCATTATCCTCTATGCTTCGTCTTTGAAGAGGATTTTGACCCCATACCTGTTGTCCACCAGTACACGACTAACCATGGCGTTAGAAATTTGTACCTTGATGACCAAGGAATCGTCGTGGGATGAATAGACATCTTCCAAATTCTGGTCAGAGAACATCAAGATGTTGGAGTCAACTGGAAAGGGCTTGTTGATGGAAGGTACCATTCGAGGCTTTTTGCAAGTCACCTTCCTCTACTTCTTGGTTTTACCTAGGTATTCTTGCTCTCTATAGATACAGTTGACAATGAGAACTTGTTGTACTGGCAAACTCTGACCCTCAGAAAATCCCTAAGATTTCCTAGACTTCTTACGTGATCTTTTGGGAGTGGGGCAGTGGCGTTTCACATGTGGGTTCAGATCAGTAGTTCTTAATGGGGTCTAAACAGGCATTGCCTCGACCAGTGGCTCCTCAAAATTAAAGATGATGTCTTCAAGGGCTTTTACACGCCTTTCAAGGTCAACGAGTTTTATCTGCTCCCTCATTCGTGAGGCCATTTAAAGCTTGTTGACTAAAGCGTAGATCTGCAACCGACTTTCTCGTATTCAGTTCATGGTGTAGACATCTTCACCGTCAGAAGCGTTGTTGCGCTCTAGGGAGATAGAGTGTTATTGCATTGAAATAGCCATTGTTGTGGTAGAGTGATTTGGCCTCGAGGAATATGAGTTCACTCTCAATGAAAGCACCAATTGTTAGAGCCAAATATGTGCACGGATGCAAAGGGTAGAGATGCACAAACTCGAGTAACTAGTAAAAGAACAAAGAACCATAAGAAGCCAAAGATCTGGGAAATGTGTGTTGTTCAAAAGCTCTCATACGGCCAAGTTAGTAAGCAATATTATGAGACACAAGCAGTAGGCACGAGAATAAGTGTGCGATAATTGCGTTACCAGAGATGAACCCTATATGGGTGTTTAGGATATAGAATCCATATTAAACCAGAGAATCCCAAAGGATATCTAGGAGTATGATTACTTACGGAGCACACCAATCCTTAGATTATAAGGATTCTACGAATATAGGAAACTTGGTTGATTCCTTACTAAATCAAGTTTTTGTATCTTGTTGAACGACATGGTCAATCTTAAAGAAGTAGTCAAACTTCGCTAACTGTTCTAGAACAAGATGATGGTGGCATCGCTGCTCCATTTGTGCAGCTCCGTTGGGGAAGCTGTTAAGTCCATGACCAAACTTCTGAGTACTCATATTCTGATCCACCTTACTCCGACCCTAGAAAATCATGTTCCCACAGGTAATACATGTTAATAACAGGATAAAAGGATGAAGTAGGATTGGTTACAGTGAAATCGTGTGCTATAGTATTTGTCTATTTGAGGTTTCCATTTTTATGTTGTGTATTTTAGGGGTAAGGATTGGAGATCAATAAGTACCAAAGAGGGAACATGTTCGCTATTTTTTATCTATCTTGCAAAATAATGGAGAATTGGATGGAGACCTCAATCATAGAATACAAGTTGGATGGATGAAATGGAAGAGTACATCAGGTGTGTTGTGTGATCGTCGTAGCTCAAAGGAAACTTTTATAGGATGACAATAAGGCCAGCAATGCTTTATGACAAGGAATGTTGGGCGACGAAGCATCAATACGTACACAAAATGTGTGTAGCAAAGATGAGAATGCTTCATTAGATGTGAGGGCACATGAGAAAGAACAAGGTTAAGAACGAGATGTCCGAGGTAAATTAGGCGTAGATGAAATTGAAGATAAGATGAGAGAAAATCGGTTAAGGTGTTTTGGACATGTAAAATCGGTTAAGGTGGTTTGGACATGTAAAATGAAGACCTACAGATGCTCATGTTAGTATATGTGATTACGATACAGAGGTTTAGGGCCAAAGGGGAATAGGAAAATCTAGGAAGACTTGGAAAGAAACTCTAAGAAAAGACTTGGACTACTTGGATCTAATGGAAGACATGGCACAAAATCCAGCTCAGTGGCGTTCTAGGATTCATATAGCCGACCCCACTTAAGACCAGTTTGGGATTGTTATGCTTATTTTTAAAACTGCTTTTGTTGTGCTTTAAGAATAATCAGTTGTAAAATAAAGCAAGTAAGTATTTGGTCAACTGTATATTTAAAATTGCTATAAGTAACAAAAGCAGTATAAAAGCGTTTGGTAAATACTAATGTAAAAGTTTTGTAACTTTGTATAATGACAAAATAGACATAATGTGAAAAATATTTTCTATTAAATATTTTGTTAAAAAGATGACTCTCAAGTATATCTAATATTTTTTCCTTCAAATTATTTTAACATATTTAGTGCATTGCCAAAAGTTATTTTAAAAAAAAAACAACAAATATAAACAAATAAAATTTTCTTCAATGTCTTCAAACAATAATAACATAAAATAAGCAACATAAAAAAAATTAAAAAAAAGTTACGAATACATCAAACTTGCAGCAGTGTGTTCCTCAATGTCTCTATTTCTTATGCTCCAGGTCTTTCAGTAATATGATTTTCTTCTTGTTCTCCATCCGAGTTTGAGCTCATCCAAGTCATCCTTCATGTTGTCAAAATGATTATCACGCTGGGCATGCCTTCTTATATAATTGTGAAGTGTCATAGTTGTGATTATTATCTTTACTTGCTTCTTAAATGGGTAACTAGGCATGTCCCTAAAAATGTTCCACCTTTTTTTCCGTACACCAAAAGTGCATTCAATTACACTCCTAAGATAAGAGTGTCAGTGGTTAAATACCTCTCTAGATCACGTTGGTTCTCTGCCCCTACAAAAATCAAGAAGATGATACCTTTCACCTTTATAGGGTCCTAAATAGCCGCTCATTTGTGGGTACCCAGCATCCACAAGATAATATTTTCCTGTAGTATTCAAAACATGCTACTATGACATCAAAAGAAACTATAAAAAGTGTCTAATCAAATGCAAAATTTCAGACATATGCACAAGTTTGAGACATTACCATTTGGAGGCTTAGGAACATTTAAAGCACCATATTGTAAAACAAATAAGAATATCCTTGTATCATGTGCAGTTCCTTCCCAACCTGCACATGCAAAGATAAATTGCATGTCAAAATTACATGCAGCCATTACATTTTGAGTTGGTGTCCCTTTCCTACCAATATATGGTACTTGACCTCCAGGAGGCATTATGGCTTGAACATGTACACCATTAATTGCATCAATACAATTCTGCAAATAATATTATAACACAATTTTCAATAAGTATAACTTAATTCATAACACAAAGCAAGAAGTATCATATCTATTTTTTACATTAAAGTGGCACATATATCTAGATTCCCTCAATATCTCAGCAAGGACACCATTAAACTTAGGATCCAGCGGTTTGATAACATCAACAATTATAAGGCATACAAGTAACTGACTAAAGTATCTACTCACAGTCTTGCCTAAGTGCTGAAATCGTTCTTGTGCTGACCTATTCCCTTCATCTTGTCCTAGAATAAAAAAATAAAAAACATTCCTAACATTTCACCATGACACATTGATAGGAGCATATTTATGCGACTTAGTTAGCTTGTTTCTTGGCATTTATGTTGTTAGTTCGTAGTTATTTTAGTATTTTAAGCTATTTTCGTGTGTTTGTAGGTCCAAAGGGTTAATGTGGCAAAGAAGTGCATTTTGGAGCATTTTGGAGCTTTTTTGGGCATGGAATGGATAGCATATGCTTGGAGCAAAAGGAATGGACGAAATTTGAAGTTTGTGCATCATCCTCTCCCTATAAATAACCATTTTAGCACACTCATTTCACCCAACACATTCACCTACCACTACATCCACTCATTTCACCCAACACATCCATTCACCTACCACCACATCCACTCATTTCACCCAACACATCCATTCACCTACCACCACATCCACTCATTCCACCCAACACATTCACCTACCACTACATCCACTCATTACAATCACCCACTACACCCATTACATCCACTCATTACCAAACACTGCTCATTACCAAACACTCATCCACTACACCCATTACATCCACTCATTACAACTCCATACACTCCTCTCCCTAGCCTATAAATACATCCACCCTTCACCATAATTTGGGGGCCATCATCCAAAGACACTACATTTTACATCTCACCAATCCATACACTTTCATCTCTTAGCCATGCAAATCCATTTCATCCATATATCCATACACATCCTAGACACTTGTGCTACAACAAGGTGGTGAAAACAAAGGTCCTTGGCGTTTCAAGCTTGAAACTTTGGAGCGTTTTAGGTGTTCTTCGTTCTTGCTTTCAATGTCTACTTTGTTATTTTCTAATTTTGTTGCAATTATGAGTGGCTAAACCCTTATTTAGTTAGGGGGAAGTTTGAAGCCATGAACATGCTTGAGATTTGAATTTATTTCTTCCAAATGTGATTTGATAAGTTGTGATTGCAATTCAATTATCTATTTTATTCATAACTGATTCTTGTATGTTTATGAAGGATGCATACTTAGTTTTCATGCATGAATTAGATGCTAGAATATAAATGAGTTTCACCTAATCGTTACAAGTTTATATTCATGAGTAGTGAAGGTTGTTTATCACATTCGCGTTAATTGAATTCTTGGCAATTGTATCATGCATTCATAGTTATAATTGCCTCGTCAACACTTATGATTTTCATTGAACGTAATGATCTCTGATTGTATCTCTATTATGCATTCATATAGGGGACTTTTAGAGAATGATTTGGGTTGTTGCATGCATTCATCCAATTCAATGAGTAAAGGAAAATCTGAGGGTTAATTTGTGCATCACGGTTAATCTGGGGTGTTGAGCATCATAGTTTATTGAAAAGCAATTGGAAATCAATTCATGTACAAGTGTGTCATGTGTGAAGAACGGACCTCTAACTAATCCATCCATCATCTCATTTCTTAAATTCGCTTTACAATCTGTCTAATTTTATAAGTTGTTTGTTTGTTTCGAATTCGTCAAAACCAAAATCCCCCTTTTACTTTGTTGTTTCAAAGTGTTAAATTTCTATTTCGTTAGTGTTTTTGAGTGTTTTGATTCAAACCAAAACACTAAATTCATCCAAAGTTGTGTTAGAGTCAAATCTGCCCAGTAAGTGTTTTTAGGCAATTTTGAGTGTTTTTAAGTTGTTTTGCGTCTTTAGAATCTGTTTTGAGTCCTTTGAGTCTATTCAAACGTTTTTAACTTTGTTTTTATGTTTTTGAGTTAGTTTAGAGGTTTTAGCAAGCCCTCCTAATCCCCGGTTTAGAACGATCCCTACTTGCATTTATACTACAATTTGACAACAAGAGGGTTTAATTTGAGTGCTTAACTTTCACCGCATCACACATTCTCCCTTAACCCCTCAATTCATACTTGTTTTGTAGGTCACTACACAATCTCATAAATACATCCTTATCTATTTTGAACATCCTATGACAACGCCTCTCATTTCCTTGTAATATTTCTATCAACCACTTATTAAATGTTTAAGATGAATCCATACAAGGTGTTTTGTAGATATAGGTTTGATAATAATGTCCCATAGTACGAACATAAAGACATACAATTTGGTTGAACTCTTTCTCATCTTGCAAGATATCCATATCTTGAAAGAGATCTGCAATTTTGAAAGAAAAAAAAATCTCATCATTATTCCTACAAATAGGAGTACATGCATGAAAAAAAATTATTCTTAAATAAAGAATCCAGATAACAACCATCCAATTATAATCCCAAATAAAACACAAACAAATCCAAGTACCCATCCCAAATGACAAATCAAAATAATAATCTCAAGTTCTAAGATATCTTAGACTTCTTTCAATTTGAATGCCATCATCGTCATCATATTCATCATTATTTTCATATGCAAGTACACTAGACGAGGGTGCCCAAGCATGATCACCAGTAGCAGTGGTATCCATGAACATCCTATGTAGCTTATCTTTCATATCAGGGTTAATAATTTCTATCTACGTAGGCTTTTATATTTTATGTTGATCGGCAATTTAAAGAAACAAGTGTTAAAATGCATTCATGCTAAATAATAGACAGACAACGTCCAAAAACTAACAAGAAGCTTACAAACCTGAATTTTATTATGCCACCACTCATTAGAAGCATCATTATTTTTCAGTTGTTCTTTACTGTACTCAACTCTAGTCTCTTTATTTAGGTTAATACTCACATTTTCCCATCCCTCTTTTTTTAAATGAATACCAGGATGATTTTCTTCCTGTAGTTCCTTGACACACACATCACAAAATAAGGATGTATTGTGAGCATTCCATATAGCCGGCGGTTGTGCTCCATTTGCACCATTACCTTTCTTCTTAACCATCTATGTATACAATTATATATACATATATGTGTGTGTGTGTGTCTGTGTGTGTGTCACATCCCGACCCAGGCCCCTACCACACCCCAAGCTTGACTCCGCCGTAGCAAGATATTGTAAACTTTGGGCCCCGACCATGCCCTCACGGTTTTGTTTCTGGGAACTCACACGAGAACTTCCCGGTGGATCACCCATCATAGGATTGCTCTCGCGCGAACTCACTTAACTTCGGAGTTCCAATGGAACCCGAAGCCAGTGAGCTCCCAAAAGGCCTCGTGCTAGGTAGAGATGGGAATATACATATAAGGCTTACAGGATCCACTCCCCTGGGTGATGTGGGATGTTATAATCCACCCCCCTTAGGGGCCCGACGTCCTAGTCGGCACACATCCGGCCATCGATTGGCTCTGATACCAAATTGTCACATTCCAGCCCGGGCCCCCACCACATCACGGGCTTGACTCCGCTGTAGCACGATATTGTCCGCTTTGGGCCCCGAACACACCCTCACGGTTTTGTTTCTGGGAACTCACACGAGAACTTCCCAATGGGTCACCCATCATGGGATTGCTCTCGCGCGAACTCGCTTAACTTCGGAGTTCCAATGGAACCCGAAGCCAGTGAGCTCCCAAAAGGCCTCGTGCTAGGTAGAGATGGGAATATACATATAAGGCTTACAGGATCCACTCCCCTGGACGATGTGGGATGTTACAGTGTGTGCACGCGAGTTGATATAGTCACTCAAGAATTTTAGCACATACTTTTTATATAATACAAAATTAACAAATTAATTGATCAAACGAATTTGTTACTATAAACAACTAAAGTGCAAAAAAAAAATACCCAAGTACAATTTATTGTTAAGAAATCCCATGATTGTTGCTCTAGGTTCATAGATAAAAAAAATGACCAGGTTTGAAATTTAGTCACAAAAATGTCCAATTCATTATATTATGCAAACTACATCAAAAAAATATAAGATAAACATGCAAATTAAGACATGACTACGAACAACTCTAACAGAAATTCGACTACTCTAGTAAAAATTTGATCGAATTTGACTTACATGAACAATTAGATGATAATAGCAGAACAATTCCCAGGCCATGAACCCATAAATAGAAGTAATCATACGGAAAAGATTACTTGGAAGTTTAAACAAGAGCAATGTAATCCAAAACTATAAATTAAAATGAAGAAGTCCATCAAAATTAATCGATCAGGATTATCAAATCCATCAATCAGTTATAGAACACATTACTACAAAAAGGAAAAAAAAAATCTTACACCAAAAAGAAAAATAAATACTTTAATAAGAAAACCATATGGTTCAAAGCTTTATTTTGTACCTTTGAGCAATCAACAGTTTGTGGAGCAACAAGGAGAAGTTATGAGAAAGATGGAAGTATGAAGGTGAGGATGTGTAGGGACATGCATAAATATATAGCTAGGGTATCAATCATAATAGGGTATGATTTTTAATGCTTAAAATTCAGCGATATATTATGTCGTTCAGAAAAATTAAAGGGGGTATTCTAGGCCTAGGAAATTTTTCATTAAACCTCTGCGTATTTTTAATCTTTGCTTAAAAAAAATAGTGACTTTAAAAAGCAACCTAATTGGTGAGTTTTAAAATTTGGTATTTTTAGGCCCAAACTTTAAAAATAAGCAGGCCTCTAAATATTTGCGAAACAGCTTTTGGTGCTTCACTATAAATTGAAAAAGTTTTCTGGTGAAAAAATGCAATCCCAAACGGAAACTTATTGGGATAAGGTTTTGTTGTTGTTGTTGTTGTTGTTGTTGTATTTTGGCTACATAATTCAATCATTAATTTTCTGCTTTAGTTCAGTTTACACCAATCAAAACCCTTTGGTTAAAGCTCTTCACTTTAGAATTTGTTTTGGTTTAATTGGTAGGATTTCTAGAATCAATTCAATCTTTGTGGAAATGATACTCTACTTATTACACAATTATTTGTTCAATTCGTACACTTGCAAACTTGGCAACAAGTATATGGCCTTACTTGACCAATTCTTCGAGATAGTTTTTTCCAATTTATACACGCGCTTGTTGCATGGATAGTTGCCTTGCGGTAGGTGATGTACTTGTTGGAAATGTGTCCTCAAGTCAATCATATGATGATACTTTACGGACATTTCACATGTTAAACTAATCTAGTTTACTATAAAGGGCAAAGATTATTGTTTAAAGCCATCTCATATAAATGTTATATGATTAAACGATAAGTCCAAGGAATATGTAATTGGGAGAATATGATCTAAAGAAGTTAAATTCATGAGACCATTCTGTTTCGTATACATATCATAAACGTTCCTAATCATAGGATTTCCAATTGGGCATTGACAGTCCGTTAAGATAAGTACGTGTTATGTCTTCTCTTAAAGAGAATGACTGGTCTCGAGTCATTGGTGTGACTGACACCAAGACAAGCATGTAGGTGCTCAATAGAGAATGAGTCCACTGAACGCGATCAACAAGGAGTTCTCATACTCATGTCACATGAAAACTCATGGTTGGGATAATGCAAAGTAGTCATTTGACCTGAGGCATCATAATTGTCAAAGTCACTCCATCAAAGGGTGTCCACGGCATAGTTGAGGTTAAGCCACTTAGCCATGGAGGCAAGTGTATGCACAACAAGGGATCTCTAACCTTCAAACCATTTAAGGGAGAATACTCTATGATATGATTAAGAATCTCTGGCCAGAGTATGAATGAGATTTAGGAATTCGTTCCAAATCACATTCAAGGTAATCATATAAGTAAGAGAATCACATTGGATAGTGGACATGAATAAACTATCAAATCAAACAATGTGGTCAAGAGTATTGTATTAGAGAAAGACCGTATTGCATTGTAATCCCAAACTGAGTAGGTTCTCTACCTCTTCTAATTAGCTTGGGTAGCCATGACATACTGCTAGGTGTCACTCTTGTTTTGTGGAAGCCGTAAAGGTGTATAATCACTAAGGGGAGAAGTAAGTTTCAATTCACAATTGATTTGAAGAGTTCTAATCGTCCACCGCCTCGCTAAAAGGAACCTAATGGATCGTACACCGTGTAAGGTAGAGATTGAAGAAACAATGGAGATGAGTAAGAATAATTAAATGGTTTAATATTTACGGCTAGGATTAATTAATATGTTAATTAATCAAACGAATAAGTTCGTTTTAGACCTCGAGTTAGCTTTGGGCCTCAAGGCCCAATGGCCTTTGAATGTCAAGTCCAATAACTCAAGTTGTATGACAACTTAAAAACACAAAGGGCATGAAAGCCCAATGAACCCACATGGCCGGCCATAGAGGGTGTGAGGGAGAATTGGTTTTAATTTCAATTATGCCACTCAATGTAAGTGGTTATAGAAAGGAAATTATAACTCATTCCCTCATAAGGGGTTTTCTAGAGAGAAGAGAAAAACACAAAAGGTTCTATCTTCTCTTAGGAGGCCGGCCACGCTAGGAAGAATGGTCTAGCATCCATTTCTTCCTAGGTCACTCATCTCTTCCTCAATGCTCTCCATGGTGTGGAAACTTAGAGGTTCCCTTTCTTGGGAGAATCCATTCCTTCATCCATATCCAAGAAGTCATGGAGCCAAGAAGCAAAGTTCCTCCATCCACATCCATGGAGCCAAGGAGCAAAGGAGACTAAGGAAAGAAGGCCCTCACATGGGTGAATATCCTTTGCTAAGCAAAGAGGTGCTTCAAAGGTATAAAAGTTTCTCAACTCTTTTCTTTAAGATTTGAGTTGAGTCTTGGTTCACCACAACTACTAGGCCTTGAATTTCATGGGTAAAATTTTGTTTTTTAGTGCATACAAGCATGATTCTGCCTTTAATTGTTAATTGCATGCATAGATGTTCTCAAATGAACTTGTTTTCACAAATTTTTCCTTCAATTTGTATTAGAGCCTAGGTCTAGTAGTTGGTGAATCCCTTTGGGTTTTGTATTTTTATAGTTTATGAGTTGAATGTTGTAATTGTTACAAGCTTTATTCTTGCTTCTTTGAATGTAAATTTTGTTAGAAAATTTGCCATCTCAAAAGTTGTAGATGTAGTTCATTTAAGCATGAATTTTGGAGCTAAAATTTGGTGCCATGTTTATGGGGAAATTCGGCCAAATCCAAGGGGTGGATTTTTGGGTTGTTGTTTGTCTTGTTAAAAGTGTTTTAAAGTGACATTAGGAACCCCTATGTACCCGAGGATGTTAACCCTCTTTTGAGTAAGTGAAAATTTGAGTTTTATTGAGTGAAAACATTCATGGAGCTCTTATGGGTTTTCATGGATGTTCTTCAATGTTCTTGCTTTGTTCTTGTTGTTCATACCAAGAACAAAAAGTTTGTTGTTTTGATTCAAAAAATGTTGTTTGATTATTTATCTGTTTTTGTTAGTGATGGATGGTATGATTTTTCAAACAACACCCATACCTTTTTTACTATTCACACCATACCAATCACTTACAACTTTCAATCACCTTTCAAACACACAAATCAACTCACACACACCATCACTACTCACCATGACCGGCCACCCCTCTCATGGGGGTACTATTAGGGCTTTTATGCAATTACATAAAGTTTTGATACTTTGTGTATTTGCACTTTGACCCGTAAGTTTACGTTTTTACGTAAAGACCCAAAATCACTAAAGGACAAATTGTTTTGCTCCCTTAATGAAGTTTTTGTATTTGTTGAAATTTTTGGGTTCTAGTTGTATTTACATGAAGTAGTGGACTTTCGTGTTTTTACAAAGTGACCTTAAAAAGTTTTTATTTTGCAATATAGCCCAAAAGTTGAGGTTATTGCATTTTGGCCCAAATTAGTTGAGAACAAAATAGTTTTGTCTCTTTAAAGGAGAATTGGATTTTCATTTCATTTAACTCCATTTAAATCTATTCTATGGATACAAAAACCAAATGACAATGTTGCATTCAAGTTTAATTAGTTAAAGCGTTAATTAATTAAGAAAAGGTGATTATAAACCTAAGCCTACGATAATTGAGCTACGTGAAAGACCGTCTCCTAAATTTGTTTGAACCATGGGAATGTGTAAATTAGTTTTTTTGTTGTAATTTGATATGATCAAATGTTGTAAAAGAGCATAAGCTCTTCTTTACTTTAAAGTATTTTGATTTGATCAAATGTTGTAAAAAAGAGCATAAGCTCTTCTTTACTTTGAAGTACTTCTCTCTTGTTTTATTTGATATGCATGAAATTGGAGCAGTTGGGTCCAAGGCCCACTAAGAAAACACGCCTTAATGTGATTAAACACGTAAGTAAAATCAATCACCATCCCTAGACCGAGATCCAACACTAGGCTTGTGTTGGATCGAATCAAAGGTTCATAGTCATCCTAATGCCCTAAGGCAACTATATAGTCCATCAATGAATGCAAAGCTTATGCTACTAGTACCATATACTCTTGCTTTAAAAATCATTTTACAAGCATAGTGGGAGTATCATATACTACTAAATCGATCACATGGACCAATAGTTGTAATAGGACCAAATTGTTTTAATGAGATTAAAATGCATGCTTATATGTGATGAGACCTAAAAACCCTCAACTAAACCGTTATTAAGTTGACAAGCGTGAGAGTGCTTTGAACATTCTTTCGTAGCCTTCCACCATGGTAGGCTCCGATCGTTTGTGACTCATACACCGACTTCACCCTATCATGGGGGAGTACATAGTATGTGCTTACACTCAGGAGGAGTTCTATACGCATACATGATGTTGTGAAGGTAGGCAACAAGAATGATCAACATCATATCATTGTGAGGTTCTTCTTGAACCCCTACCCAAACTTGCATGGTGGGAATGACTTAACTAAGTGCAATGGAGCCAACATCATATCATTGTGAGGCATCATATACTACTAAATCGATCACATGGACCAATAGTTGTAATAGGACCAAATTGTTTTAATGAGATTAAAATGCATGCTTATATGTGATGAGACCTAAAAACCCTCAACTAAACCGTTATTAAGTTGACAAGCGTGAGAGTGCTTTGAACATTCTTTCGTAGCCTTCCACCATGGTAGGCTCCGATCGTTTGTGACTCATACACCAACTTCACCCTATCATGGGGGAGTACATTGTATGTGCTTACACTCAGGAGGAGTTCTATACGCATACATGATGTTGTGAAGGTAGGCAACAAGAATGATCAACATCATATCATTGTGAGGTTCTTCTTGAACCCCTACCCAAACTTGCATGGTGGGAATGACTTAACTAAGTGCAATGGAGCCAACATCATATCATTGTGAGGCATCATTGTCTAGAGGCCAAATAAGATGGGTGTTTACATGAGATGTAAATGAGTAAGCATACTCTCTCATTATTATTGATGCTAGCCAACATCATATCATTGTGAGGTGGGCTTGGTAATAGTGAGCCTCCCATACCCTACTAAGAGTTTCCTCCAAAACTCTCGAATTCCAATGAGGGATATGGAATTTGCCAAAAATAGTGGGTGGTGCTATTTGATTTAAATACCTAGATCAAATATCTTAAAATCAATCAATTTATATTCGTTATGTATTTATTTACCGATATATTTGCAAACGTTATCCAAAACTTGACAAAGAAAAGCCAAAGGCTTTAGTTTCTAGACTTGGTGCCACAATCCCATAGATTGTCTTGAATGGATTGTATATGTACCTAAGTAGTCTCATCCTCACAATCTTCCTATTGATAATGTATCATTGGAAGAACATGTTAGATAAGTCTATCATAAAGAGGACAACACAAACAACAAATGTTTATTCCTTTGTTGTATGAACAAAGGAACTTGAGAAGATTAGCACAAAGACATGGGCACTTTTAGTGTCATAATTTTTCCATTACAAATCATTGTATGAAGAAATAAGATTTGCTTTGAACAACCCTTAGTTAACGCAAACACTAGTGCTTGTTTCTTTGTTAAATGAACAAGGAACTTGAGAAGTAAGCACAAGGGCATGGACAGTTTATGTGCCATGATTCTTCACTTACAAATTGTTGTATGAAGAAATGAGAGTTGCCTTGAACAACTCTTGAAAGTTTGTAATCATGTTTAGAACATAATGGTTGATTGACAAAAATAGTCCATCAACATGGACTTATGATGATTTTGAATCATTGAGTGTTGAAGTGTTAAACCACTTTAGGAGACGAAAACTAGGAAAGGACTTTACCTTTAAGTCCCTATCCAAATGGTTCACTGAGTTTATTGTAAACTATATAGTGAACAATAACCGCACGCTCTCCAAATCGTTTAATGTGTATAACACAATTGAAATAAGTTTCAAGAGAGATAGTGGGAGTTTAAGGGACCATGACTATTGTATTCAATGGAGAAGTCAAATGAAGAAGGCGAAATAACTCCAAGGGAACAAACTTTCTTTATGAAAGCGTGGACATTGGAAAGGGTATTTGCAAGAAATGTCTTGCAAGTGTCAAGAACACACATTTCGAAGGTGTTGTAAATTGTTCTTGAATAGTTCAAAACAGTTTATTCTACTTGAATGCTTGATTCCGTATTAGTAACTATGTTTTGCAATCGTTTAGAAGTGTAGCTAATAAGAAGTAGAAGATTAATGAGAGAAGAGAAAGTACTTCACATTCGGAACGAGAATAAAATATAGATCTCTGCCAAAGCAGATAGTACTTACTTCCTCATATGAACTACCAAAGAAATTGGAAAAACAAAGATTTTCTTTACATACCAAAGAAATTGGAAAAACATAGATCTCTGACAAAACATTGTTCTTTATTAATGAATGATTGGATTATTGTAATTTGATTGATTATCTCTATAGCAGAGATGATGTGGTAGTGTTAACTGTTTAGAATATAACGATGCTTAAAACCCAAAATCCCACTGAGTTGTGACCCCTCTAAAACATAAACTACAAGTTGGTCATAGATGGATGTTTTGGACCGTTAGATCCGGATCCAATGCCTTCTTGTTAAAATTATATAGAGGCAAAACGTTTGAATCTTTATTCTTTTGAAAAGAAGAAAGAATCACAAAGTTGTTGAGGTTAATTCAATTAGATGTTAGTGGCACTTGTCCACAACATAATACTACTCATGTTGTATGACATTCACCGAAGATCACTCTCGGTTGGACTATCGTTTATTTTGAATAAACACAAGTCCGAATACTTTGCAAAAGGCTTCAAAGAATTCAAGAAGGTAAGTTGATGAGTAAGACGTCTAAAGTATTTACTTCCTTAGATTTGATCCAAGGAAAAATAACACTTTAGAAGAGTTTCCTTGAAAAATATCAAGGAAAGTAGCATCATAAGATAATGGATTTCTCCATTGGGAGAAGAACGAACTCGAATAAGATGTAGTTCGTTGGATGTTATCAATTACCCATATATAGGATATATACTACTAATACAATATGATTGTCAATTAGAAGATCTTCCAAAATTTTCATGACTCCATAGGATGTAGTTGGAAAGAAAGACAAGTCTTAATCATGTTAAGAATTGGGGTTGTGTGCTAATAAGCAATATTTGTTTGAGAACAATCTTGTGGGATATCCTTAAATTAACCTTTGGATATCACTTCTATAAACCAACTAACAAATGTTATTTGTTGGGAAGTTCATTGTAATCCTACAATTGGATTTGCCTAAGATAGAGCAAATGAATGAGAGATAGAACTCAAAGAATGGGTTCTTTGAGAGACAAGATGATAATCAACAAATATAACAACCTAGTTCCTACACCACTAGCTCCAAGGTAGTCGAGAAGGATCTATAAACCGTCTCAATTGAATGGTTTGAACTTTATGACTATGTCATAGAGTTACACCTCTTAATTCGAAAGAAATAAGAATGAAAATCCGTATGACTACGTTGAGTGTATATACGACATATACTAAAGAAAATGGTATAGTACCATATGACCCAAAATAGTGAAACCTTCATAGCTAATTGGTAGCTTAAGGTGACTACAATTAATGAGATTCGTTGACTTGGAAGAAACCATCTTTGACGTAGTCTTGGTTTCTGTTAATTCAAAGATTGCTAGCTACAACTAAACGGTGATTCAATGTTTGGACATAATATGGGTTTCCAAAACCATTATCAAGATAGTCTTGATAATAAATGTCTAAGACTAGGAATCACAAGACATGTAAGTTGTAGAGATCCATCCATCATGAATCTTAGCAAGCTAATGGGAGCTATAAGCGTCTTATGAGAGAAAGATCAAATCGTTTGATTTCTCATAAAGATATAAATGAATCTTTTGTTTACTAGGTTTACAAAAGATTAGTGGGAGTTAATCATATTCCTAAATTTGAACATATATATGATATATTAATTTTGGAAATGAAAGGAATTCTTCTTCGTTAAAGTTATGATTTAAACATTCTATAATGATAAAATGTATATGGGAGACAAAGTCTACATGGGATGGAAATCTATAATGATAGATTTCAAGATATAATTGGATTATCTCAATCCCTATTGATAGACAATAGATGTAGGAAGTTTCTCGAATGATAAACTTCAAATGAAAGGACAATTCCAATCAGACTGGGAAATTGCTCTTCTAAAAGGGAATGTACCCTTTTGACTCCCAAAGAAGCATAATGCGTAAATAGAATCCTTTATGCATACACAGAAAGGTGATTTACGTATTTCATATTGTATGAAAAACGTTGATATGAGTTGTACCAAGATCGGTACAAGACGATATCAGTGCAAGCCCAAGATCAGAACCATGGCAACTATTAAGTGAGTCCTTAAGTATTTAAGAAATACTAAAGGACAGATTCCTCAAGAATAAGGAAGAATTAGAGTAACGCAATGGAAGTATAAATGTATTAGATTATGAATCTAATATCGTATCCATCATTGGATGTCTCTTCATTATGAATGAAGAGATAATTGGATATCTCTTTATTATGACTAAAGTGATATTTGGGTGGAAACGTTATAAGTAATGACTTTAGTATGTTCCATCATGCATGCTAAATATATTGCCATATAGAAGCTTACAACAATGTTGTTTGGATGGGAAAGTTCATTTATGAACCCTCCATTCGGTTCCAACCAGAAAGTGTATCTAGTGTATCCACACTACGACACTAATGGGGCAATAGCTCAAGCTAGGGAATCAAGGTCTCATCAAGATCCGAACTCAAATGAGAGGTTGAACCACATGATTGAGAATCATGTATAATGGTGACGTCGTTATTCTCAAGGTTGCTTCTATGGATAACATATAGATATCCATTGTCTAGGCCTACTACTCAGCCATTTTTGAAATGAATTCAGAAGAGTTATCATCACTGATGACCAAGCTAATTGGCTCTAGTGCAAGTGGGAGATTGTTGGAAATGTGCCCTAAAGCCAATCTTATGATGATACTTTACGGACATTTCACATGTTAAACTAATCTAGTTTAATATAAAGGGCAAAGATTATTGTTTAAAGCCGTCACATATAAATGTTATATGCTTAAACAATAAGTCCAAGGAATATGTAATTGGGAGAATGTGATCTAAAGAAGTTAGATTCATGAGACCATTCTCTTTCGTATACATATCCTAAACGTTCCTAATCATAGGATTGCCAAGTAGGCATTAACAGTCCGTTAAGATCAGTACATGCTATGTCTTCTCTTAAAGAGAGTCATTGGTGTGACTGACACCAAGACAAGCATGTAGATGCTCAATAGAGAATAAGTCCACTAAACGTGATCAATAAGGAGTTCTCATACTCATGTCGCATAAAAATTCATGGTTAGGATAATGCAAAGTAGTCATTTGACTTGAGGCATCATAGTTGTCTTATGGTTAAATCCTTGATCTTTGAATATGTCAAAGTCACTCCATCAAAGGGTGTCCACAACATAGTTGGGGTTAAGCCACTTAGCCATGGAGGCAAGTGAATGCACAACAAGGGATCTCTAACCTTCAAACTGTTTGAGGGAGAATACTCTATGATATGATTAAGAATCTCTGGCCAGAGTACGAATGAGATTTAGGAATTCGTTCCAAATCACATTCAAGGTAATCATATAAGTAAGAGAATCACATTGGATAGTGGACATGAATAAACTATCAAATCAAACAATGTGGTCAAGAGTATTGTATTAGAGAAAGACCATATTGCATTGTAATCCCAAATTGAATAGGTTCTCCACCTCTTCTAATTAGCTTGGGTAGCCATGACATACTGCTAGGTGTCACTCATGGTTTTTGGAAGCCCTAAAGGTGTGTAATCACTAAAGGGAGAATTGAAAAGTAAGTTTCAATTCACAATCGATTTGAAGAGTTATAATCGCCCACTGCCTCGCTCAAATGAACCTAATGGATCGTACACCGTGTAAGGTAGAGATTGAATAAACAATGGAGATGAGTAAGGATAATTAAATGGTTTAATTATTTTTGGCTAGGATTAATTAATATGTTAATTAATCAAACGAATAAGTTCATTTTAGACCTCGGGTTAGCTTTGGACCTCAAGGCCCAATGGGCTTCGAATGTCAAGTCCAATAACTCAAGTTGTAGGACAACTTGAAAACACAAAGGGCATGAAATCCCATTGAACCCACATGGTCGGCCATAGAGAGTGTGAGTGAGAATTGGTTTTAATTTCAATTATGCCACTCAATGTAAGTGGTTATAGAAAGGAAATTATAACCTATTCCCTCATAAGGGGTTTTCTAGAGAGAAGAGAAAAACACAAAAAGCTCTATCTTCTCTTAGGAGGCTGGCCACCCTAGGAAGAATGGACTAGCATCCATTTCTTCCTAGGCCACTCATCTCTTCCTCAATGCTCTCCTTGGTGTGGAAACTCAGAGGTTCCCTTTCTTGGGAACTTGGAGAATCCATTCCTTCATCCATATCTAAGAAGTCATGGAGCCAAGAAGCAAAGTTCCTCCATCTGTTGGAAGTATGCCCACAAAGCCACTCATTTGATGTAATAGCTTTTTGGAATACTTATTGTGTTAAACTTTTATATGTTTAATGGAGGGCAAATCTTATTGTTAATCACTATTTATTGTATCATGTATTTAAGCAATAAGGGAATCCAAGGAATGTATTTGTTCTAAGAGATAAGTGATCTAATGAGTTAGATTATCGAGACCTTTCTCTTATGTTCATTCCTAAAACGTTCCTAGCCATAGGATTGCTAATTGGGCATTGACAATCCGCTAAGGCTAGTATGTGTTATGTTGACTCAATCGTGAGTATAACTAGTCTCAAGTCATTTGGTGTTGGACACTAAGACAAACACATAGGTGCTCGAAAGAGTACTCGAGTTCACTGAACTACGATCAAAAGAGAGTTCGAACATACATGTCATGTATGAACTCTAAGGTTGCAATATGCAAATAGTCCTTTGACCTGAGGCATCATCGATGTCTAATGGTTAGGTCCTTGATCTTTGATCATGTCAACGGCATTCCTTTGGAGTGTCCACGGCATTGTTGGGGTCAAGCTATCTAGTCATGTAGGCATATGAATGCACAACAAGGGATCTCTAACCTTCCATGGTGGAGGGAGAATACTCTAAGATATGATTCTAAAGTCTTTGGCCAAAGCAAATGAATATGACTTAGGAAGATTGTTCCAAATCATATTCAAGGGAATCATATAGGAAAGTATCACATTGGATAGTAGACATGAAACAAACTATCACTGAAACAATGTGATTAAGAGTATTGTATTAGAGAAGGACCGTATTGCATTGTAGTTGTAACTGGATAGGTTCTCCAACCAATTCTACTTAGCTTGGGTAACCATGATATGCTGCTAGGCGTCACTCATGGTTTGTGGAAGCCCTAATGGTTAGCAAACACTAATCAACAAAACTAAAGGGAGAATTGAAATGTGGTTTCAATTCACAATCGATAGTTAAGAGTAATATCGCCCACTGCCTCGCTAATTGGAACCTAATGGATCGTACACCGAGTAAGGATGTATGTGAAGAAATCAAATGAAATGGATAAGCAATTAAATGGTTTAATTGAAGAATTGTCAAGATTAATTAATTAGTTAATTAATTATACGAAAGGTTCGTATTGGGCTTATATGTTGGTTTTGGGTTTCGGGGCCCAAAAGCGTTTTGGTCCACAAAGCCCATTATGTTTAAGTTGTATGACAACTAAAACAAAATGGGAAAATTAGCCCAATAACAAAGGATGGCCGGCCATTAGGGTGGATGGGCAAAGTTTGCTTAATTACAAGTTTGCCACTCACCAAAGAAAAGGTTATAAAAGCAACTTTATAGCTATTTTCTAACAAGGGTTTTTCTTGTTGAAATTGGGTGAAACATTTTCTCCATTTTCTTCTAAGGAGGCCGGCCACTAAGGGGAGGGACATCTAGCAATCTCTTCTTCCCTTAGTCATCCATATCATCTTCACAAGATACAACCTTGGTGAAGAGACTTAGAGACATCAAGTTTTTGGTGTTTTGGAGAACAAATCCTTTTTCCTCAAATCATCAAAGGAGCACTAAAGGGAGGAAAACACAAGGTGGATTCAAGGAGCTTGGAGGTGACTTGAAGGCCCTCCACTTGGGTGAATCCCTTGTGTAAACAAGGATGAGCTTCAAGGGTAAAGAAACTCTAAATCTTTACTTCTCTATAATGTTGTTATAGAGTTTATTTTGGTTCACCATATACTAGGCTTTGAAAGTCATGGGTTTTATGAATTGTTTTTGGATGCATGCCTACTTTAAAGTGTTAATATCTTGCATGTGTATTCAAATGTTCATACTTGTTCTTAGCTAGGACAAAATTTTTCCTTCACCATCCACATCCATGGAGCCAAGGAGCAAAGGAGACTAAGGAAAGAAGGCCCTCACATAGGTGAATATCCATTTCTAAGCAAAGAGGTGCTTCAAACGTATAAAAGTTTCTCAACTCTTTTCTTTAAGATTTGAGTTAAGTCTTGGTTCTGCTAGGCCTTGAATTTCATGGGTAAAGTTTTGTTCTTTAGTGCATACAAGCATTATTACGCCTTTAATTGTTAATTGCATGCATAGATGTTGCTCAAATGAACTTGTTTTCACAAATTTTTCCTTCAGTACTTCGCTGTCTCATTTCTGCCTCTCATCAAGGGCGCTTTTTGAGCCAAGGTTTATCTTTGAGCGCATTGTAGATCTGGTGGATCAGGATGTTGAAATTGGTGTAAGTCTTCTCAGAAGTTGGAAGAACCAGCGTCTACAGTGGATTGCCGCTTTCGCCTCTTTTACGCCATCTACCTTGCTAGAGGTTATGTGGTTGGCATCTTTCTTAGAGAGTTTCTGCTTCATGGTGGAATCGGATACCTTGGCTGCCCATTTCGTCGTCCCAAATTTCATGATGCTCATCTAAATCAAAAGCCTCAGTTAAGGTCTGCTTTAGGATCACGATGATTTCTCTAAGGAGTCAACCATCTATGTCCTCGCGTGAAATATGTCTAAGTGACAATGTCGTCACAGCCGATGATCTTGGCCTAATTAGTCTTGAAGCACTGGAAGTACTCTGAAATAGACTTTTTGGGCTTCTTAACCATGTTGAAGGGGTATTGTAAATAAATATTGTCCAATATCCTAGTTGATAGGGTGTTGGGTTTCAACTCATATGTTAAAAAAAATAAATAAATAAAAATAAATAAAATAAACATGTTAAAGGGGTGATCAAACATTTTTTGGCAACTTAGTAGAATGAATCTTCCTTCATGAAGACGAAGCTGAGTTTCACGAAACTGCCAATGGACTGTGGGGCCAAAGTGTAAAACCAATCATGAGCTGCTCCCTGCAAAGTCATAGCAAAAACTTTGCACATTAAGGCTTCATCCAGCTTGTTAAGTGCGCATACAGGTTTCCTTCAAGCCTAAAGTTCCTTAGTCTCTCATCGAGCAACTGTTATATATCTTTGACTTATATGAGCTGCTGGTCCACATGCAGCGCTACTGCTCTACGATTCCGTGGTTGTCTACGCTCTAGCTTTTGCGACTGCTAGATAGGAAAGTGTGTGGAGTCTACTTCAAATGCCTCGCTGAACTTTTCCTGCTCCTGGATGGTGCACTGTATTGATTCTTGGTGCCCCTAGAACCAATATGAGATTGAACACTTACGCATGAACCCTGTCTGGTTCAAATACTTCCCTAGGGACCAAGCCGAGTGTGAACACTTGCTCTTAATCCAAGGAGGGACTGCCCATTGGACTGGGTTCGGAATCGAGAGTGCACGTTGTTTTGTCGACCTAACCTTTAACGAATACTCTATGATGCCATGATCCTCAAGTGGCGAGTTCCTTTGCTTATCATTGGATGGTTCCAAAGCTTTTGCCTTAGTTGATGACGAGTAGGATCTGCAACATTTATGACTTCTTTTCCTCGTCGTTTATGGTGGCTCTTGCTCAATCTCCTTGGACTTGGCGAGCCAAAATTAAAGTTGCAAAAGAGGTTGGCCTGAAAGAGGATTCGATTGAGCATCCTTACCTACTAGCTAAGCACAGAGGTTAAATCTGCAACATGCAAACTAAGATCTTCTGGATTAGTACAACCTCCAGTGGTCTACTATGGCACAGGTCTGCTAACAGACATGTAATGCACTGCGGCCAGAGCCATAGAAGGATCCACATATGAGCTCAGGTTATGGAATTGATTGAGAATAGAACGCCCCTAGGAGTTGTTGTCGCTTAGTAAAAAGCGGTAGGAAGGGTGACAACTGTTCGAAAGGTAGCTACTGAGGGATAGGTGGCTATTTAGCGAGGAATGGCTGAATGATCTGTGGTCGTGCCTGGTCGCTGTCATTGTTCCTGCTGTTGGTGGTGTTGTGTCATAGCTTAGATTGCGACGCATAATGGTGGTGCAGCTGCGGTAATTGTATTGATGATGGTGGTGATATAGGGTCGTGACAAAGTCACAACAATCTCTTTTAATGGTAAAATTGGCTCCAATCCTCAGATAAAAGGCGCAGTGAGGACCATAACTAACGGTAAAACCAGATCCATGTTTCGAGGTCGTGGCGAGTCCATTGCAATCTTGGATTGCAAGGATTGCTCATTGTTGTTCTTACTTGTTGCCCTCCGTGTTCTCACCATGGTTGTTTGATATGAACAAATGATGGTGAACAATGAATGAAAAACGAAAAACAATGAAAAAAGATTTTGGGATTTACTTTCTTCGCTCAAATCTCTAATCACACGTTGAGTATAACTCAATTTCTCTCAATGAAAGCACCAATTTGTGGATGCAAATTCTTTCTAGGGTTGGATTGACAAACTCACAATTACAAAATAAGAAACAATGTTAACCGAAGTGACGAACGCCGAAAAAAAGGGGGAGGGTGTCCACCAAATGGCATATCATGTCTATGTCAGAAAAAGTAGTTTGAAAGAAACTAGAACAAAGAGACTTTTGAGTAGTAGATGGTGGTTACCGATTTCCATTTTGGACTTGGCTATTTGTAGGAGAGACTCGGTGCACGCGACTGGAAGGTGAGCCCACAGGCCATCATAGGCAGACCACTACGTTTTGCAAGTATGATATAGACCAGCCTCTGCAAGAAGCTAAAGAAGTCCTTTGCCAGAACGCAGGACACCTAAAGAAGACTCTGAAGCGTAAACCCTTGCTTCCTTGGGTTGGGGAATGCATGATGGAAGGATTGGGACATCATGGGCCCAAAGGGCACCTTGATATGTGTGTAGACCTGAAGGCCCAAGACCTATAGGGTAGGTAGTTGCTTGGCCCTTGAGGACTGGTGTGGCTTACTCATGACATCAAAGGTAAAATCGTCATATTAAAGTAAAAGTCCACGTGTTAATCTCCTCTTGAATGTGGTTAATCTATGTCTCTACAACGTTGACTTCAACAAGTTTCACTTGTTACCGAGTTACGTACTTGCATGCTCAAACACATGACATCAACTCTAACGAATAAATCATTGCACAAAATATTTTATTTAATTTTAAATTTTTATATTTGACATTGCATATTTTTTTGACTTATTGATATTTAAATGTTATGGAAGACAAATTTCTTAAGACAGGACCTTGAAAATTTATAAATCCATTACAATGTTAAGTTTATTTCTTTAAATAATTGGTTCAAGTTAGGATGAAAATATTTTCACTATATAGAGGTTATTCCTATATAGAATATGACTATGGAATTATTTTACTGTAGACATCTCCTAGCAATTAGGATTTTTAGGGTGGTGATTGTTCATTCATGACTTGCGACGTTCTTGAACCGTTTAAGGTTGGGTCACGGGTGGGGGAGAAATCAAAGGTAGGCTTCTCGCCAATTAGAAATCACATATCCACACTCTAGATAATAATATCCATGTCAACTTTAGGACAAAAAAAAAAAAGTAAATAAATCAAAAAAGAATCAACGAACAAAAATTCACAAAAATTTAAATAGAAAAAAGAGGTGTCTGAAAATTATTTTTGAATGAAAATTGGAATGTACCACTAGATTTGGCCTCTAAGCAACGTGGTAGATACTCCATATATGTGGTCCGGGTTGCCTTTTTTTTTTTTTTTTTTTTGGTCAAACTGATATATTTTGTTATATTAGATATTAGATTAGCTACTAGCGAAGTTTGAACCCACGCCCTCATGCAAAGACTCAACACATTTCCACCACTATGTAAAGGGTCACTTGCTGCCTATTCATTTCATAAGTGCTTGTTCCATGTAATGTTTGGATCCTGCGAGTAGAGGGAGAAAAGTCAACTTTTTAGTGGTCGCTCGTGTGTGTATCTATACATGCATAACGTCCTCTAATGAACATGCACAACCGAAAAAGTATACAATAAATTCTGCTAAATCTTTCAAAAGGAGAAACGTAAGTCTATCCGGCTTAAAAATTTGTGTACAACGCCATTGATCTTCCATTAGAAAACAAATATGACTACGTGGCACATCAGGGTGTCCATCGGCAGCAACTTTATCAGCAAACAACTCCGTGCTCGTTCTAGAAGGGGGCGGTCTTCCTGCAACAAATCCGACTTGACTCAAGATGGGTTTATATACGATGTCCAACAAGAAGATGATGGAAAGACAGCGGTTGAAAGGATCATGACAGAAGACGGTATTCCTACTGTTAGAGGCAGGGTTCTTGGTGGCGCTAGTGTAATCAAAACCCGAGTCTACACCAGAGCTAACATGTCATTCTACAATGAATCATGAATTAAATGGGACATGGATTTGGTTAACAAGTCATATGAGTGAGTTGAAGAAACTATTGTGTTCAAGCCAAACTCATTTCCTTGGCAATCTGTTATACGATAAGCGTTTTCGGAGGCTGGTGGTTTTGGTACTGATAATGGATTCAGTTTGGATCACAATAAAGGAACTAGAGTCACCGCCACCGGTTCAACTTTTGACAACATTGAAACAACTAACAAGACATGCAGCTGATGAACTTCTTGTTGAAATATCTCACATCGACCGTATCTCTGAGAAAATAAGAGTTTAAATATTCAAACCCCACTCCAACTAATACCGTGACCTTTTGTGATAAAACTTCACACCTGACGGATTGTGCAACTTGTAATTAACAAGTTAAGAACAATATCGGTGTTGTTGGAGTGAGGCTTTGGACCGTTCTGGGTATTACAAACAACTTATACCAATGTTCTCTCGAGCCTAGACTTTTTCCTTGTCCTTCTTATCCCCTGCCAAATTCAACTTTTGCTCACATTCCTAGCAAAAGTTCCAGGATCTTTGCCCTATGTGGCTCCCTCAAGCTAAATTCATTCTTTGATGTAAAAATCGGTCGAAATGTCAGATTCAACTACTTTTAAAAAACCAACGGACCTTTCTCATTGTGTTGAGCCAAACAGCCACATGTGCTCCGCATCACCCCATTTGTGTGTCCACGTGCTAGGGTTGAAAATTTACCACACATTAACAGGAAGAGAAACCTTGCATGAGCATATAAGGAAGCTTTCCTTGTAACGTATCTAAGGAACCGTTCTCTCATGAATTTTGACGCGTAGTGTAAACATGGGACTTTCGTACAATACATCCATGTACTACAATCGCCTATTAATGGTCAAATATGCTGTTGTGACATTCAACGACCATACCTCTCTGGTAAGGAATCTCCCTTGCAATGTCGTTTCCCATGAACTATAAATGATAATCTTGAAATACCTTGTAATTTACTTTCTGAACTAAGACAGGTACGACAAATACAATGGCAAAAACACATTAGGTTCATTTCTTCAAGTTTCGGCTCAAAAGTGACTGATAAACCAACCCAAAGGCGATAAACAATATTGGTCAACTTCCATGTCCAAGGTTAGAAAAATTACATTATCCCAACCACAGAAGAACACAAGCAAAATAAAAACTAGCATAACTGATTAAAAGCACAGAAAAACACGAAAATTACTAAAATACGAGCCAAATTTTACATGTATAACAGTCGTTTGCTCCAAAATGGGAACAGAAGAAAAATCGGCAAAGGACAATAGCCATAACTGCACTCTTGAATGAAATTTTCTATCAGAACGCCATTCCTCCCAAATTCTGACCTGTCTACGCAGAAGTAAGCTTTGATTTCCCAAAACCGATGGATTAGCCACCTCCGGACTTGAGTGTGTTACTCAACCTACATTAACAAGTATATTGTAAACTAAAAAGTTGAAAACTAAAAAGAAATTGAAATAAATCCCCCCAACCGCACTATGCATATTGTTCAAAAGGAAAAATAACTGTTATTGGCACTCCATAAAAGTCGCCATGCAGTCCTCCCTAGTGAAGAAAATAAAGGACGTAGGAGTGCATGATGACTTTAGTGCTAATAACAATTCCCATATCAAAACTCAAACAGAATGCATATCGGGCAGGAACCAGGATTACAGTCAATAGTTTCAGAAGGGAATTAATGGATAAAAAATCCTAATGACTTCATGCTGGACCCTTGAAATTTCTACTACGTTAGTGGGAACAATGTTAACGTAAATAGTTAATATTAGGCATGTATGCAACAAATGTGAAAACTACTAGTACTCGCTTTTGTTCTAGCTTAGCAGTTGGAGGTCTAATTTTAATCTACCATCACTGAAGATTTAACTCTGAAATTATCAAATTCGTTCTACGAGCTCGGTTTCTGCATGATACTCATGGTTAAAATCATTATAACCACCGTATTGACAACTAAAGTACCAACTAATGCTTTTTGGGACATGTGGCTTCTAATAATGGACTGAGGTGAACTGAGCATAAAACTCAACAAGAAGTTACCGGACTTTTCCTTTCCCCTTTGCTCTTCACAAGGGAAGCCAAGACAATAGGCAATAACTATTAGCTCAACCTTCATCCAGTTAAATGTCAGTTCAGTGTAGAACACGTGTAACTACACAGGAACACATCCACCATTTCTAAATAGAATTACAGAAAATTTGACAAAAAGTAACGCATACCAGTCTAAACCCTCAAATAGGCCTTCCCCTTTTATGGCAGAAGTTTTAAAAATAGCCCACTGGCGATTTTTTATCTTGTGCAACTCTAAAGCCTCAGTTATTGCAGCATCATCAAGTGCACCAGGAAGATCCTAATAAACCAAAAGAAAATATAAAAATGATCACAAAGAGCAAAACTGATTGAAAAAAATAGGCACATACAAAGATATGAAACTGAACTTTGAATGTAAGAACTGCTGCCCTTTCAAAGTTTTTTAACAAATGACATTTTTCTTGTTCTTATACATATACATATTATTCAAATGATTAAACAGCAATTTTTCACCGAACCATGCAAATCTAACAGAAAATTCCACAAACCTGCTTATTGGCAAAAATGACGACAACTGCACCTTTCAACTCTTCCTCCTGCCAAAGGGCTCAAAAGCAATAAAACCACTATCAAATGCACAAATATACATAAATAACCAACACAACCAATAAGTAAAAGCCAAACTCAAGGGAGTGAGAGAAAGAGAGTAGAATTATGGAATCACAAACATCCAAGGCCAAGAATTCACATTAACAGAAGTTTCTCGCACTACAAAGAATTTCCACTTTATTATTAAGATTCCCAGAGGCTCCAACTAGATCTATTTATATCCCCTCTAAACAAACTTCTTATATCAATTTCTCTTTCCTTTATTTACATTTACAGCAACAGAGCACTGACAACAATACGGAAGCTAGAATACATGACACAGAAAAAGGCCTATACTATATATTCCAAAAAATTACTTTAAATATTCATATGCAAGCCAAAAATAAGTTACCTCCAGTATTGCATGAAACTCGTCTTTAGCTATTACCAGCCTATCGGTGTCACTAGAATCAACAACATAGATTATGGCCTGAGTATTTGGAAAATAGCATCTCCAATATGGCCTGTGACACGAAACAATATAGAGTCTGGTGAGCTTATTGTTAACTTAGAAATCACTGGGAGTGACAAACCAAAAGATACTCAAAGTGACCCAACAGTACGCATACCTTAAAATTAAAAAAAAATGAGTTTCAGTACCACAAAATAGTATGCTCAAGATACGCATCAGATGAAGATTTTCATTAATAATTCCCAATCATAAAGCATTACATCCTATGGATACTTTCTTTATGGGTAAGCAATTCAAAAGGAAAAAATGAAAAACAAACCTTGACCTAACCCTTACAACTGGTATCCATACTGCTCATCCAGGGATCTCCCTTTTGGGTGTCCTTAGTGAAAACAAGATGTTACCCAGCCAAGTTATTTTTATATAAAGCTGCAATGCTAATAAATACCCATCAATGTTTTATCTTAAAACTTAGTCCGGTGTCAAGCTAAAAAATAAAAGGCTACTATCATCATCTATCCCTCGTATTCAATGGCAAAGCCCTATTGTTTAACAACAATTACGTGTTTTGCATAAAGTTTCTAACAGTGTAGTTGAGACTAAAGCACTCTTAGATTGGATCAATTTGGCTTGAGAGACTATATCTCAACATGAATTTACTTGGGACACTAATGGCATCCATCAAAGCATTTCAATAAAATAAAGAAACATATTTACACAGAGAATTCAGGCATACAGAATAATCAAAGTAATATTGCAACACCCCGTAAATGGATCCAATTAATAATCATAAAACACAGAACCACATTTATACTGAAACTTCAATCAAGCAAAGCTTACAGAGGGTTCTGACAATAAATCCTACTCATATAAAATACAAGTACATATTCCATTTATGATATTTTTCTAATACAAGTACATGTTCCATTTATGATAATTTTCTTCTAACCCTCAATGAAGATTCACTTTAAAAGGCTAGAACATATGTACTAATCAAGATTCATCTGGCACATCAGATTACAAAATATTATAACTTATACTTCTATTAATATAAATACAGAAAAGTTTACAAAATATCAAACCATATCAAAAGACCATTTAGTCAAAAGAAACAATACCTGATACTTGTCTGTCCACCTGTATAAGCAAACAATAACAAATTTATTAGAACAATGCAAAAACGTGACTTCTCTTTTTTTTTATCAAGAAACTGACATGAGTCCATAACTTGAGCTTTAAAAGTTATTATCCATCATATTAAAGATTAAAACATCATATAAGTAGTGAAAAATGATGTAAGAGCTTTTAGAGTTATTTTCCATTATCCATAAGGAAATACATGTTAACATTGCTTCCAAAAATTACAACGATGCACCAGTAGTCATGAAAGGCAAAGTTTAAAACCAAAATATCATGATCATAGCATACTGCCTCCTTAAAAGAAAATTCAATATACAATAAACTAAAATAATTCTATACATGAACACAAACTCCACTTAAGCCACAAAAACCAACAAGCAAAGTTAAACACATTCAAACACGCAGAATATAGATAAGAATATACACTTCTCTGTAATGACAGGATAAAAGACTAGATTATTTCAACTTTGTACATTTCATATTAACTGATAATTTTGTTTACGTTAAGTACATGAACACAACCAACCCCCAGAAAGGGAGGGAAGGGAGTGATCAAAGTTAGGCCTAATACATCCGCCTTCAGTTGGGTAAATAGAGATCATGGTCTTAAAGAAGAAAAATTGATAAAAGACATATTTTCTTTTGAATATTTTGGTAAAAGCATCCATTCTAATATGGTTATAGAGGTCCAATCCAGTCATGAATAGCTTGAGTTCAAGCCATGGTGTCTTTCAATCCTGTTTGTTGATTCAAGGAACAAATCAAGCTCAAGCTTGTATCAGTCGCCTAGGCATAAAATTAAGCTGTGAATCACATCAAAACCATCTCCTTAATATTGTACCAAAATTCATGTGATTCCAACAATAAATCAGCTTCTCATAAGTCATTTGAAATAGGATCAATAAGTCCAATCTAAATCGACCATGACTAGAGTTTGAACTCTACTGTTTTGGATATGGATCTGATTCTCTGATCCACTATTCAAATTTACAACTGTTACAATGATAAGGTTATTGAAATACGTATCCAAGTTTTTTGCCTCAGTAAGAGTTTTACCCCTAAAATTCATACTGACTCTACAAAATTAATTAAATCAAAGCACATCTAATCTCCAACTTCAGGTATACTCTAAATAGCAGGTCATTGTTCTCCTACAATATGGAATCAAAGTAGCATATCTCACTTCATGCCGACTGAAGATACAAGTAGGGTATATATATAGGCATACCGAGATCCCAGACTTGGAACTTGATGTTGTTGTACTGCACTGTCTCAACATTAAATCCAATCGCTGCATCCAAGTAAAAGAGATGATTTAACAAAATATCTATTTCTAATCCGAAGAACACGGGAAGCTGCACAAACTCGCTAGGCTACCATTTAAGCAGTACATTGACTTGTTACATCCAAATTTTCATCATCTTGTAACCAAACAACAAGAAAATCAAATACAACCCATAAACAACCGAACCCGAAGAAACGAAAAGGAATACCAACTTGGGATCGTGGAGACAACCTCCCCCATCTGGAGCCGATCTGGGGAAAACCCAATGCAAGTCAGAAATCACCCAAAATTAGCACAAACCCACTTCACAAAATCGAAAAAAACACACAAAAGGGCAGTGAAATCGCACAGAGAATGGTGGTTTTGCCAGCATTGTCCAATCCGAGGACGAGGATCCGAGCTTCCTTGTTCCCAAACAGGGAAGAGAACATTTTAGTGAACAAAATGCCCATCTTTGTGCGAGATTTGATTTCGCCTCAGCGCATGAATGGGCTCGGAGATCAAACGGATTTGAATCCTTTTATGGGTCTGAGATCGGATCTTGAACGCAGAACCCTTTACCTCCCTGCAAATACCACCAGAGTGAGAAAAGTGTGATCACCAAGAGAGAGAGAAGGGGGGGGGAGATTTGCGTGCCTGGGGAAAGAGAGAGGGCCTGCCTGCTTGTGAAAATTGCTGAGGATTTGTGAAATTTTGAGAAATTTTGAGAAATTTGAAAATTGGGGGTGGTGGAGATAAGAATTGTTCTTTTTTTTCTTCTCCGTTTGCAATTTTCTGAGAGGAACGAATCGAAATTGGGGAACACGGAGAATCCGAAGTAACGCAGTCTGGAATTTTGGAGGAGTTTTATTCCCGTGATTAGCGTGCCGTAAGCATTCTTCATTCAGTGGGACCCAATTGCTTACGTGGCAATATTCTGCTCGTAGATTACAAGAGAGGATCCTCGTTGGATCCAGGATCTGAGATCCTTTAATCACATTCGTTTATCATACATCGTGCAGCCAGTTTTTGTTAAGTACGGTTTTGTATTCAATTTTAAATAAAAAAATTTACAATAATTTTTTATCGCACGATGTATGATAAATGGATGTGATTAGAGGATCTTCAGGATACTCACAAGGAGGATTCGACGAGGATCCTTCTGGGTTGATTACCTTGGAATACAAAATTTTGTGTGTATCGGATACACGTGGGTGCTGACATGTGTACTATTATTAGTATTGGGTAACTAACTTGGTAATTTCTTACACGACCTGTTAACACGACACGAGAATAATAGGTTTCATGTCAACACAATAACTAATCAGATCGTTATTGAGTTACTGGTTAAAAACTCATTAACAATGGGTACTTAATGGGTTTACCCTAGACCAGGCAATTTCTGACACGACACGAAAATAACATGAAAATAAAAGGTTTCGGGTCAACACGATAACCTATCGGGTCATTATCGGGTGACCTGTTAAGAACTCGTTAATAACGGGTTCTTAACGGGTATACACGCAGGTAACCCGTTTCGACCCGTTAAGAAAAAAAATATTTTGATAATTTTAAAGTTAATTACTAAAAGATTTATTATAAAATACAATATCCATATTAATATATACAATATATTCTATATTAAATATTGTATTATTATTCTATATAAGTTTAAAAAATAAGTTTTAGTCATTATTTATTTTTATTATGAGAGTTTCTTATTATCATTAGACCAACTCCAAACCTGAGCTAAAAGCCAAAGTTTTAGCCCAAAATTCCCCCCAAACACCCCCCAACCCAAGCTAAAATATTGGGCTAAAAGGGGAATGCTAAAGTTGGGCCAAATTCCCCCCCCCCAAAAGCGTGGACTCGCCCCGTTTTGGGCCACTCTCGGCCCGCCGACTCACGCACGCGCCCCACGCGGGCAAGTTGCAACCGGAGCCCGACAGGAAGGGGGCCCAGCGTCAGGGCCTTGTCGGCCACTCACCCGAGCCCAACAGCTCTTTTCAAAATCGGACTGCCAGCATTTAAGGACCGTTGGTTGATCCAACGGTCCAGATTCAAATTTCATTTTTAAAAAAATATGTTATTTTAAAATACATTGAATCCAACGGTTGAGATTGAATATAATCAAATCTAACGGTAAAAAAAAGATCTAACGGCCCAAATTAAAATCCAACGGCTAAAATAATTAAATAAATTTATTTAACACAAAATTTACCCTAGATGTCTTATTAATTATTGTTTCCATTTAATCTAGATGTCTTCAATAATTATTGTACTTATTATTTCAACCTCCATTCAATAATTCAACCTCCATTCAATAAAGTATCCAACGTAGTAGACAAATAACAACATAGTACACTTAAAACTATTACATAAATGCTCAACCAACATCATCAACATAGTACACTTAAAACAAAAACTCTTTGAAAGTTGAAAGATTGGTGAATATAGAGGATGATTGAAGGTTGAAAGATTGTGTGATCAACTAATATTGGACCTGTGTTTATATAGAAGATGATTGATGAACGGTTGGTGAAAGTTGAAAGTTTTGTGTTGAACGGTTGGTGAAAGTTGAAAGTTTGGTGTTGAATGGTTGGTGAAAGTTGAAAATTTGGAGTTGAACGGTTGGTGAAAGATGAACGGTTGGTGAAAGTAGTTTGCTTTGTGAAAAATTTAATGATTTTTCAATATTTATCGGAATTTAAATTTTTTTAGATTAAAATGTTCATAAAATTAATTTACAATAATCTACATATTTATTTTAAAAAAAATTGATTTAAGAAAAAAAATTAGCTTAAGTTCATTCTTTAATAATTCCGGGCTAAAATTTTAGGCCAGAAGGGTTGGAGCAGAAAAGATGTTTCTGGGCTAAAAGCCAAATTTTCCGGGCTAAAAAATTTGGCTTTTAGCCCAAGGGTTGGAGATGGTCTTACTAGGATAAAATTTACTTAACATGTTGTTGTCCAAAATTAAAATAAACTAATATAGTATTTGTATAGGCAAGAACTAAGAAGACATACAATTTATATTTAACCGTCGATTGCCATTTACGCTTTATTCTTCTTTCTGAATTTCATTTTTAAAATTTTCTTTTTTGGAAAACATGATCATCTGGCAAATGTAAGAAGATGAACGGTTCAGATTTTTGGTATCATGTTTCGATATTTACGGTTAACTGAAATATGAGTCGATGTCATATAGTTTGTAGAAACTTTATAAACATCAAGCAATATTTTCACTAACCGTAAAACTCTAAATATAATATCAACGATCCAAACCGTTCATCTTCCTGCATCCTCTAATAGATCAAGTTTTCAAAAAAGAAAATCTGAAAAAACAAAATTTGATGAGAAAAATGAAGTGTAAATGTAAACAACAATCAACGGTTAAATTTTGATCCATGATTTATATGATTATAGTGACGAATTTCGAAGTTAAGCTCTGCATGAAAGTTGTAAAGCTTGTCATTATGAGCGTTTATATATTTTTTCTATATTTTTTTACACTTCTACATTAATTAAAAAGCTATTAAAAACTTTAGGTAAGTGAAAATATACTTAAAAGAAAAATGCGTTTTTATGTTTTGGATGTGACAATATGGTATGTATATACTTATTTAGTATTATGTTTTTCATTTGATTATTTATTGGTTTAAAATATATTTTCCTTAACAGGTAACGGGTCGGGTCATATTACCTGTTAATATTATTGGGTCGATTTCGGGTCGAGTCATTTTACCCGTTTATTTTAACGGGTGTTACACGACAGACCCGTTAAGAGATCGAGTATGACACGAAAACAACACGAACACGGAAAACACGACACGAATGCCAGGTCTAGTTTACACACGGGTAACCCGTTTCGACCAGTTAAGGAAAAAATATTTTAATTTTAAAGTTAAACTACTAAAAATACTTACTATAAGTTAAAAAAAAGTATGTTAAAAAATTTAATCATAGCTATAATGTATATATTGTATATCAAATATGTATTATTGTATTATTATTCTATATAAGTTATAAAAAAAAGTAAGTTTTTTTCTTAATCACAACAAGTGACCCAATAATAAGGGTGCGGACTGCAGCTACCTAATAAACAAAAAATGTGGGAGGTCCTAGGTTCAATGCTCCGAGTTGGTGAGTCTGCATGACCGTTGTGGAGCAAAAAATAATCAAGAAAAATATGGAAGCGACACGTGAATTTTTGGGTAAAAAGACAAAATTACCCTCGAGACATACCAGAACTACCACGAGCAGTGGACAATAACGACTCAATCAAGGTCAAAGGTTAACAAAATAGGTATTCATTCAAAACATATTTCATCAAGCCTCATCAAATCCTCACCACAAGGTAACCCCAAATTATTCTTTCAAATTAGGATTGATTACCAAAATTAATTGATTAATTTCTTAATTGATTGCAAGATATTATTTTGACATAATATCTTGCATTTAGAACTAAGAAACCACCATAAGTGGCCAAACCCCTTTTCTACAAATAGGGTCGGCCACACCCCTATAAATAGCCCTCATTTTCTCTAAAACCCACGTCCAATTCTCTTCTAAAATTCTCCAAATTTCTCTAAACACATTCTCTCTCAAATTCTAACTTTGGCATCAGAGGTTCTTCGGCCAAAGCCCCATCATTCATCGTGGGCGCGTGAGGCTCTTGGCCTTAACCTAAGGTATTAATTGTTTTGCAGGTGCATTTTTCGTCCAAGAAGAAGAATGAGGAAATTTGCATCCACAAATTGATGTTTTCATTTAGTGTCTTGATTCAAACGCTCGTAAAAGACTCTCGAATTCAAGGTTTTTCGTTTTCTTATTCATTTGTAGATTTTTCGTACGTTCTTATTCTTGGAATTTTTATTTATAAAAATTCTTTGATAAAACGTACAATGACTAGAAACCATGACAAACAGAAATTCCAATGTTCAAGAATTAAGACCACAACGATCCATGAGGCTCAACGCAATGACGAATGGAGCGGCACCACCCTTAAGGGACACCATCGTGGCTATGCCTACGGCAACCGCCATGGCAGCTCACGACGAGATAGGGACTCACGGTGAAGGCCTCACCTTGCAGCCACAAGCCTAGGCCTGTGCCACCTTGCAGTAGCGAGCCGAGGCCCATGCCACAAAAGAGCCTAGCATGGCCCAAGCTCAACGAGCCCAAGCTGTAGCCGCAGCTGCCAAAGCAACAACCTAAGCCCCGCAGGCCTAAGGCGCTGCACAAGCCCAGGCTGGGCCAAGATAAGCCCAACGCCTACACGCTCAGGTGGCTCGGTCTGTGGCCACGACCCGACTCACTTCTCCAACTTGAAGCCTAGCCCACTTTCGTGGCCTTCCAAGCAACCTAACTCGGTCTGAGATTGGTTTAACCGACCCGGCTCTAAATTTCTAGACCGACAATTGAACCGGAGGCATTTTCACCCCATTTCTCTGCGGATTTGACATTTCCCAACTCAAATCTCGTGCCTGGCATCTACCACACTTCCACTACTCAAGGAGACGCATTCTGTCCAAGCTCTTCCAACTCAAATGGAGAATAATACTTGTCTTGACAAGTCATAGAGTTGACGAGTGCCCTCGCACATCAGACGACCTTGGTGAATTAGCTTTTGCAGCGCACCGAGATGCAACGTGCCCCTGACGAGGTGTCTCGAAGTAGGACAAGGGCAGACAAGGAACCTTTCCAGCAGCGTCCCGACAAACAGCCACTCGACCAATCACGAACCGAGCGTTCCAGTAGTGTACACTCCCGACTAGGCCCCCGAGATAGCGTATACTCCCGTTTTAGGGCGCGGAGGATAATGCACTCTTGGTTATGCCACGGGGCAAACATACATTCATGGCTAGGACCATACTCCAATGATCAACTTGAGCAACCTTTCAGGCAAAGTGTTCATTCGCGGCTAGGCCTGCAAGAAGTATCCTACACTTCATATCGGAGTAGGCAGCACGACAGACGAAGAGAAGCAGTCACTCAATTCAGCTCAAGTTCAACCGGCAACCTGCGAGGAATTCACTCATCTGCTAGAAATGTACCACATGCATCGTAGCCGCGGCATAGATGAACCGAGCACATAGAAAAGCAGCCTAGACTAGCAGGTCAAGAACGGGGGCAGCCAAGAGCTTCGCTACCCTAACAAAGGCAAATTCAAGAAGAAGTAAAAAGGCTCATGACCGAGTGATTGTACAATTTCCAACATAACGAGGCCACTGACAAGGCACTACGAAGGGACATAACCAATATAAGCAGGTCACCCTTCACGGACGAGATCGAGCAGGCAGAGCTTCCACGCAAATTTAGCATGCCACATTTCACATCCTTCAAATGAGATGGAGATCTGGAGAGACACCTAAAACACTACCAATACGCAATGATCCTATATCGGAATAACGACGCTCTCATGTGCAAGATATTCGCCACCACTCTACAAGGCGAGGTGCAAGATTGGTTCTACACCTTGCCGCCACAATCCATCCGGAGTTTCAACGAACTTGCTTTGGTTTTCACCAAAGAATATTCATTCTATCGCTAGATCAAGAAGAAGTCTGACCACTTGTTCAACGTCAAGAAGAACCCAGAGGAGTTGCTTCGCAACTATGTGAAGAGGTTCAAAGCAAAGAAGGTAAAGATAGTCAGATGCAATGACGCGATAACTAGAGCAGCCTTTCTAAAAGGACTTCCAGCATACTACCCGCTGTTCAAAAAATTGATCAAGAAAGAAGATCTAACTCTGGCAGAGAAGCATACACTTTGTGGCGAGGATCGCCGATGCACATTCAAGGACTTGAAGAAGTACTTGACATCACCTCCTTATTATCTAACCCAGAAGCAACAGAGGACTTATTTACATGTTTGACAATATCTGAAGCAGCAATAAGCTCTACCTTTATACGAGAAAAGCTGGGGGCCCGACTACCTGCATTCCACAATTCAAAAGCTCTCATCGATGCGGAAACTAGCTACCAAAAATTCAAAAGCTAACTTTGGTGACAGTTGTTGGAACCTGGAGGCTCAAGTTATACCTTCAGAAGCACGCAGTCATCCTCATGACGCACTATTTCGCTTAATCCCGACGCGCGACGATAAAGGTGTAGACATTGGCGGATGCAAAGTTTTTTTACGAACACAACAACTCAGCCCAAAAAGCGCGCCAAGGGCAGAAGAACACTAGAAGGACACACTAGGAAGCAAGTTTTGTCCTTGTCGCCCCAAAAGATTTTACATAGGAACAACATGTACCGGCACTTGAGCACCACCTTTTGCTGCGTGTCACATGACCCTAGTCAACCCTTGCTCCATAATTCAGCTCTAGAGTGGCCCAATACAGGAAGTTGAGCATCTCTTGTTGCGTGTAACATGGCCCCAGTTCCACGGCTCCCTACCGCACCTTCACGCCTAGCCTAGGCTATGCAACAGAGTGACCCAATAATGCCTCCGAGGTAACCGAGCCCGCCCTAGCCACGCCTACTTCACTCGATGAAGATTTCTGGCATTTTCATGTTGACGATGTATCTAACTACAAGGGCTTGGGAGCAGGCGTGGTCCTTATCACCCCAGACGGTTCGATGCTCAAGCATGTAATCATTCTAGGCTTCAAAGCATCCAACAACGAAGTAGAGTACGAAGCCCTACTAGCAGGCTTCCGAATGGTAAAAGACTTGGCTATGAAAAAGCTTGCAATTCATTTTGATTCCCAGCTAATCAGCAGCCAGACTACTAGGGAGTGCAATCTGAAGATGGTACAGTACCTAGAAAAGGTACGAAAGCAACTTGAGTCATTTCAGACTTACACCCTCACTTAAGTTTCGCTGGCAGACAACGCCCATGCGGACACGCTAGCTGGCCTAGGCTCCACCCTCGACAACTAACTCGAACGCTCTATTCCGGTGGAGTATCTAAACAAACCAAGCATAAAGGCGGAGCCAACAACCAATGAGTAACAGGTTAGTACAACTCCAAACTGGCAAGATTCCATTATAAGCTACCTGGTCAATGGCACACTTCCCTTAGGAAGATTGGAATCTAGAAAGCTTCAAACAAAGGCATCACGCTACTACATTTGGAACGGTATTCTCGACTGAAGATCCTACACTGGACCACATCCTTGTTGCCTAGCTCCTCTAGACGACCTAAATGATCTAAGTTCAATCCATGAAAGCATTTATGGAAGTCACTTCAGAGGCCAATCCTTAACACAGAAGGCTCTTAACGCAGACTACTACTGACCTATTATGCATCAAGACACTAAGGAGCTAGTACAAAAGTGCGACAGCTGCCAACGCTACAAGCCGGTACCTGCATTACCTACTAGTGAACTACACCCACAGACGAATCATTGGCCGTTCATGCAGTGGGCAATCAACTTGGTAGGGCCAATGACACTCGCTATTGGGGGTAGAGGCATGATGATTGATAGGAGCATATTTATGCACCTTAGTTAGCTAGTTCTTATGCATTTCCATGGTGTTTTCTTAGTTAAAGTAGTCTTTTAAGCTAGTTTTATGTGTTCTCAGGTTTTAAGGGCAAAATATACAAAAAGATGCATTTTGGAGCCTTTTGGAGCAAAATGGAGCTTGGATTGGATGTCACATACTTGGAGCCAAGGGAATGGACGAAATTGAAGATTTGAGATTTGAGGAGTCCTAGTTGAAGAAGGATTCCTAGTCACAGAAGGAGTCCTAATTGAAGAAGGATTCCTAGTTGAAGATGTATTACTAGGAAAATGAATATTCCTACTCAAACAAGGTTTCCTACTTGAAGTAGGAAAGTTAAACCTAATTGGCCTTGAGTTTCAGCAACAAATAAGTTTTCCAAGTCAAAGAAGGAGAAGGAATCCAAAAAGAAGAAGGTTGATCAATACAAGCTTTCCTATTCCTAATGTGCAAAGGTTTCAATTACAAAGAGGAGTCCTAAACACTTTAGGACACCTTAATCCTTGTTCTAGAAAGATGTCACACCAATTTCAGCAAGGAAACCTTCCTTACCGTGCATAACCCTATCTAGAACCTATTTCCTTGCCTTGCAAGGCTTTCTAGAAGCCTTATCATGCCTTATCCAAACCTGCCGCACCTTTTAACCTTTTCCCTTAAGGATTTTGATTGTTTAAGCCTTTTTCCTTGTGGATTTGGATTCTAGAAGTCCATATCTGATTCCCCTAGGGTTTTAAGTGCCTATATATATTCATATTTCAGCCTTGGCCGAATTACCACCTCCCATATACATCAATTCACGGCAGAAATCATTCCTTGTTCTTAGCCGCAACTTTCCACCACCATACTCCATAATTCCTGACCTAAACATCTTTGCCGCACCCCCTCACCCATCCTAAACACTACCACACCATTCCATATCCATTCCCCTATAAAAATATCACCCAAAACTTGTCCCTAACCTTGGTGCCACAGCAAGGAGGAAGGAGGATTTCGTGGATGCACCTGCTGTCCAAGTTGGAGCATCTAGGTGTTTTCTTTCTTTGGAATTCAATGTTTAAATTTATTTATCTTTGCTTTGTGCGAATGAGGAACTAACCCCCCCTTGGCTAGGGGGGATTCGAAACCATGTTCATGCTTGCTATATGATAAAACTTGAAATAATTCACTTCAGAAATTAAGCATTCATAGTCATGGCTACATCGTAGCCCTAGCTAAGGAAAATTAGTTCCGAAACATAGATGAAATTGTCATTGTATTCATAATAAAAACGAGAAGAAAATTGAGTTTAGAAAACCCTGTAAACTCCTCTGCTCTGCCGTAGCCTTTCTTCCTGCGAAAAAAAATACGTCCCCCGTGTGTCTCTGCTGCTTCTATTTTCATTTCCTTTTTTTTTTTCGTAATCGACGACGGCTTAAAAGCCAATTTATTGAAAACATTAGAAGAAAAGAAACGGAAGAAACCTTTTAACTCCTTGCCAGACACTTTGTGAAAATTGATCAAAGCTTGAAAGAATAGAACGCCTAAATCACACTCAAGTTGGTCTACTTGCTGCAACGAGGCCTCCATATTGTCCTTTTCTACCCTGCTAGATTCCAGCTGGGAATTTCATCTCCAAAGTGATATAACAACCAAATCTGAAAGTACCCAAATCTCCATTGCAATTGATGAGAATTAAAGATAAAAAAATTGCCCAATTCATGCTTTCACCGCAAACCCAACAAACTGGAGAGTGGAATAGAAATATGGATTTTCATCCCACTTCAATTTTGATAAGCTGCAGTGCGCCAACTTGCTTCTGGAAATTGGTAGAGAAAAACAATCCTTTCTTATGTCGGTGCAAATATGAGGATAAGGGCATTTGTTTTGTTGAAGCGGTCACGTGATGGTCATCCTTCTATAGTGCAATAAGGAACCTGATTAAAAATTGAATAATAGGAAATGAGTCTACACAGGGACCCAACTGGATAAGTCAAAGTAGACTGACAAATGATAAATACAAATAGTTGTCTAAACACCATTTTACCAAACATGATTAGACACCACCAAACTAACATGAAAATCACAGAAACATAACATAATTTTCCATATCATTAATCTAATCTTAAAAACACCAAAACATGTCATTTCTTTCATTTAAATCCGAAATTGCATCTAAGAAATTGTAGTTTTCGAAGTACAATAGATCATAAAATATGCACTCGTCAGTAGGTATCCTAGGTGCAATCTAGTAGGACAAATGTTAACTCTACAATACCAAAGATGGTCTTACATTTGTGATGATCTGTCAGAACCACCATCAATTCCTCGTGAGCCACCAACGAGCACTCCTACCTAAAACCTGGAGGGGCGTAAAACAGAAAGTGTGAGTAGGCAAAAACAAAGCTTTTCAAAACCATTTCACTTATCAAAAGTAGTAACCCATCGCCGTAAAACCTGTATAATTCCCAGAAAATAGCATACATGTTTATATCTCAAAACCAAATTCGAAATATCAATTCCACAAATATACCATGTCAAATCTCAGCAAGAAATAAGTAAGCCAGGTGAAATAAACCAATATGAAATGGTATGCCAGCCGGAGTCACCTAATGTGACCTGTAGGCTGGATTTATAACTCATCAACTAGTTCTCTGCACACAAATCGGAACCACCTAAAATGGTCTGTACGACAGGTTGGGTGTAAATAAATACGCTCAAGTGTTACGGTCACATGAAGGCTGTGCGAAGTATCGCAAGTCACCACGAGTCAGAACCACCTAAAGTGGTTTGTATGACAGGCAGGCACCTGCCTTGGATCCAAGGTGAGCGTGTGGTGCAGGAGGTGAATGATCACATGAAGGCTAGCCCTGTCCTCGGGCGGAGCACTAACACCGGGGTGCGGGATAATAAGCTCGAAATATATCTCATCACTATTATACTCACTACCATCACTACCATCAATATACTCACTTGAAGCTTACCTGAGCGTCTGCAGCATCGAGCAACAATATATATAACCATACTAATGCACAATTAAACATAGAGAGCATTTGACATGGCATTTCAAAATATCAAACCATTTAATTAAGTTTTATGGGAAAAATACCAAGTGTGTGTATATATATATATATATATATATATATACTGAAAACCAAAAGCCCACTCACTGATATGTGGAAGGGTCGTAACCCCCGAGCCTTGCTTGACTGCGCTCGTCCTCAGGATAGGTCTCACCTATATGCGAAACAACTATATTAACGTTATTTTTAAGCACATAACCAAAACTAGGTAATAACTTCTCATACATTGCTCAATTGGGGTGTTTGAATATACCAACGTGACCTACACAACCCCACAAACATCCCCATATTTTTAGAATAATTTTCCGATGTCCCACGCACCCTCACGCGCAGGCCAAGGTACGACCACACACGTCGCCCACGCGTAGGCACGTGCCTGGCACACTGACGGATTCCCTAACGGTGTTAGGGAATATTCTGTTAAATATTAGAATATACCGTTATTTTTACCTGACGCCTTTAGCATATTCCGTCAAAATTGACGGAATATTTTTCTCCTTCTTCTTTGGCTTGTCGGAGTCCAGCGCCATCCACCGCTGCTATCGCCGGATTCTGGAAAACTTCAAACCTTAATAACTCATCCATTTCTCAGCCAAAATTCATAACATTTGCACCAATTTGAAGTTTAGGACGAGAAGAACACATCCTTACCACTTTTTGGACCTAAAACCAACAGAATCTCGCCTGAAAAATCTTGATAGTCCGGGCACCCCTGCAACTCGACGAACTCGAGTGTTTCGACGTCCAAAACCTTCCAAAACTCATTTCTAAGTTTCGTGAAGAAGTTCTAAAGCTCCCTAGCACCCTAAAACTCGACGAAAAGTCCGTGATCACGACGGATGAACAATGCACTTCATCGGAGCTCCCTGGTTCTAGAGTTTTCGAGGTTCTCACGTCCAACCCAAGGTATAGCAGAGTTTGTAAGGTTACCAAGAAGATGATAATGGTATCCACAAGCTCGATCCATGAATGGAGAACTGGTTTGAAAGAGTGACCGTACAATTGTACGGAAAATGGAAAAAAATCCGAGAGGGAAGAGAGTGAGAGTCAACGGAAGGGTGAGCGTGTGTGTGGGGTCCAGATTTGGCTACCAACCAAACAAAAGAAAGAAAAAAAAAATAAAGCCTAAGTTCTAATTGGTTCCAAAAGCTAAGGAAGAAAATAAATTGGACCACAACCTAAGTTCACTTCACACAACATAACTCAACATCCAAGGGCAAAATAGTAACTTCAACACTCTTGAGGATAAAATAATATATACATTCGGGACGGGTTGTCACACACATATGTGAATATTAAAAAACAAAATTATGTTAGATCCCGCATCGCCCAGGGGAGTGGATCCTTTATGCCTTATATGTACATGCCCACCTCCATATAGCACGAGGCCTTTTGGAAGCTCATTGGCTTCGGGTTCTGTAGGAACGCGAGAAAGGGGCCAGAGCATTCTCAGGATGGGTGACCCACTGGGAAGTTCTGCTCGCGTGAGTTCCCAGAAACAAAACCATAAGGGCATGGTCGAGGCCCAAAGCGGACAATATCGTGCTACGGCGGAGTCGAGCCCGGGATGTGATGGAGCCCGGGTTAGGATGTGACAATTTGGTATCAGAGCCAATCCCTGGCCAGAAGTGTGCCGACCAGGACATCGAGCCCCTAAGGGGTGGATTGTTTGATCCCATATCGCCTAGGGGAGTGGATCATTTATGCCTTATATGTACATGGCCACCTCCATATAGCACGAGGCCTTTTGGCTTCGGGTTCCGTAGGAACTCCGAAGTTAAGCGAGAAAGGGGCCAGAGCATTCCTAGGATGGGTGACCCACTGGGAAGTTCTGCTCACGTGAGTTCCCGTAAACAAAACCTTGAGGGCGTGGTCGTGGCCTAAAGCGGACAATATCGTGCTACGACAGAGTCGAGCCCGAGATGTGGTGGAGCCCGGGTCGGGATGTGACAAATTAGGTCACACATTAAATTGAAACTGTAACATCCCACATCGCCCAGGGGAGTGATCCTTAAATGTATATTCCCATCCCTATCTAGCACGAGGCCTTTTGGGAGCTCACTGGCTTAGGTTCTGTAGGAACTCCGAAGTTAAGTGAGAATGAGGCCAGAGCACTCCCAGGATGGGTGACCCACTGGGAAGTTGCTCGTGAGTTCCCAAAACAAAACCGTGAGGGAATGGTAAGCCCAAAGCGGACAATATCGTGCTACGGTGGTGGAATGGGCCTGGGATGTGGTGGACCCGGGTCGGGATGTGACAGAAACCTTGTAAGAGAATCCAAAATCAATTTTTTGTTTTAATTATAAAACAAAGTTGATTAAAATAACACTTAATTTAGATATCTCAATAATATCATTTTTTTCAACAATAACTTAATCAATTTAGAATCCAGAGAACATTAAGGCAAAAGATAGGCACATTTACCTATTTCGTTCTTGATTCTGCAAAATACACCATGGATGTAATCAAGTTGTGGAGGGTCGAACCAACTGTAAATTGCATGATTGTTACACCTTTGGGCAGAAATAAATCATGTGAAGAAAATACCTACATTGCTAACCATAAAATACACAAAATACATATAGTTTCAACAACTTTGGCCAGATGAAAATATGTTGCAAGTACTTTATGATTTGCTATAATACTAATTTATAGCTGGTGAGTGATTTCCTAAAATTCCCTTTGGGACAAAAGTACTCACCGTATAAATCAAAATTCTGATTTTTCAAAAATAATCATTTAGAACAGTATTAAATAATCCGTTTTGTTAGATATTTAATGATTCTCAAAAGATTAAATCAAATACAAGAGTATGTTGTTATTAACATTGAACAATACAGTTCTCAAAAGAGAAAACATGATTATTCAATTATTAGATAGGGACTAAAATGATCAATTAGTAAACTAATATCACTTTCCAATTTTTGTCTTAAATGATAATGATCATTGTAATCAGAATTGATGACCAAACAAAACATTAGTTTGAGCAAAATAAACCAATATACTTTTTCAACCAAAATTTAATCAGTGTTGACTAATAAAAGTTATTAGAATTGAGAATTTGCATAGAAATCAGGACATATTGGAGCAAATAAACATGTCAAACCATTGATACCATTGGATGTGCACAAATTAGTGAAACAATATTACATACAAAACTAGTTTTGAAGTACCAAAATTCAGCAGTACTCTTTAGTTTGCAAATTCACTAAAAAACTCAATTCTCTTTAGATTGTCATGAAAATTTTTAGGTATGCACTAGACATATATGACTACTGTTTAAAAAAAATCATTATTTTTATAATTTTTACAAGTGGGTAAAAAACGAATTCGAAAAGAGATGTGCTCCAGAAACTGTACAAACTCTCTAGTACCTCCCTGAGATTAAAAAATTACTAAATATTCTATGTTCATCATATATGCATGAAAATTTCCAGAAAAGTAAACATACAAAGCTGTTATTTCCCAAAATTTCATAATTTTTAAGATTTTACAAGTGTATTAAAAGAAAATTAGAAATGGGATGTGGTGCAGAAATGGCAAAAATTATGCAGTACATACCTGAGACTAAATAATTCACCAAAAATTCAATTTTTTCTCCAATGTGACGACCCGTCCCTAATTTTATGTTTTTACAAATTTAAAAAACGTGATTTTAGGAAAATGCCCTTAGAGGCGAGGGTATTGACTTTCGTTGATCAACGTATAGTGAGATGTATGAATTATTCCTTTAGCGTATTCCTAAAGTACTTGATAATACGGCCGTGTAGGCACAAGTAGAAGCGGATTGGAGTATTGATATTACCGTTTATTATTTTATATATTTTCATAAGTACCATTATATTATTTTAAGATTATCTTTGGTAAGAAATGAGAGAAGGAGAAGAAGAAACGGAGGGAGAAGGGAAAAAGAAGAAAAGGTGTTGGCTGCCCAATAAGAGAAGAAAGGAGAGAGCTTCGGCCAAGGGAAGAAAGAGAGAGAGTGAAGGTGACCAACCAGAGAGAAGGAACGGAGGGGAAATAAGGGAGGTATGCAGCACCCAACCCATCTGACCCATACACCCACAACAACCCGATTTCAAACCGGTGGAGTTTTCCGACGATATCCATAAAAATTTAAGGTGATTTTCACCCATTCACCACCGCCAAACCTCATCACCATATCTTAACATCCAATTCTAGCCAAAATTGACTTGAAATGGTGGAGATTTCACGAAGAACACCCGTGGGTGCCGCGGGGAACCTTGCTCGTGATTTACCAATTGTGAAACCATCTCCTCCAATTATCACCACTAGAGCACTCCCCTAGAACCCAGGAACAAAGCCCAGGCAGTGGTGGAGGCGTCGGAGCAAGTTTGGATGTCGAATCCAGCACACCTAAGTATAGGGTTTTCGACGGGTTTTAATGAAATTGAAGCTCTTCCCAGCCTATTTGGCCTTGGTCATAGGTATGAAAGTTTCATTCCTGTAAATTTTGGTAATTTTTGGAAATAGTTGAATTTTCCAGAAAGTCGGGACGACCGACCTCCACCCATAGCGGAGCGTGCGGCGGCACGTGGCTAGGGGACCAATGATGTTATTCTTAGGCTAAATTAGATGTCTTGAGTTCAGTTTCGGTAATTGTATAACGTAGGTTGATCGTTTGGACCTAAATTCATTAAGATACGTTACTTGGTAAAGATGTGAATCGACGATCTGACAGTTGGATCGTCACCAAACTTTAATACATTATAGTACGTAATATTTGAGGACCATAGGAACTTACGGATCGGGAATCCGATATATGGATCTTCCCAAAATGGATTTGTAAGTTCATAAAATAAAATGTTAACCGCCACTTGGTTTTGGCGATTGGCGAAGATCCGACCATTGGATCGTAATGGAACTTTAGGATGTTGTTCTAGAAGTATAATGTGGATCTTTGGAAGAAAGGGATCATAAATCCATGATGCGGATCTTCCGAATCAAACTACGTAGGGATGTGTGTTATGTAAGTTACATATTCTATCGATAAGATTTCAGAGACATGATTTGATAATTGTTCTAGGCGCCGATTGTTCGTGACCCCTTGATGGTTGTGCTAGGGAGTTGTAGCGTGAACTCTAGGTGAGTGGGCTTTTGTTTTCAGTATATATATGTATGCTTGGTATTTTCCCCAGAAAATGCGTTTAAATGGAATTATGTTTTGAAATGCCATGCCTCATGATTTATACTTAGATTATGAGTTAGTATAGTATGCATATTGTGATATGACGCTCAGGTAAGTACCAGGTGAGTTATAGATTGTTAATGTGAGTTGATGAGTATGTTGAGATGCATTGAAAGCACATAAACCTGCACCTCGGTGTTAGTGCTCCCGCCCGTGGCCAGGGCACAAGCCTTCACGTGATGTTCACCTCCACACCGCACACTCACCTTGGATCCAAGTTAGGTTCACATGCCTGTTATACAGACCACTATAGGTGGTTCCGACTCGTAGGTGACCCGCGATTATTCGCACAGTCTTCACGTGATCGTAACACTTGAGCGTATTTATTTACACCCAGTCCTGTCGTACAGACCACTATAAATGGTTCCGACTCGTGTGCATGTATACTTGATGAGCTATGGATTCATCCGTAGAGGCCACAATAGATGGATCCGGCTGACATATTACTTTCATTGATGTTGAGATATTTGATATGGCATATATGTGGATTTTGCTAATTCGAGTATGGTTTCGATATATGTATATATTCTATTTTCTGGGAAATTATACAGGTTTTACGGCGAGGGGTTACTACCTTTAATAATTGAAATGGTTTTTGAAAAGCTTTGTTTTTGCCCACTCACACTTTCTGTTTTGCGCCCCTCCAAGTTTAATTTGCTGAAAGTTCGTATCGGCGAGGATTCTTGGCAAATCTCAGGATAGGTGGTTACTTCTGAGGGTATAATCCTTATCCATTCAACTGTACTTACTTATGCTCTAACATCATGTGTGAAGTGGGTTCATTCCTGCTGCGAAAATAAATTAACGCACAAATTTAAACCCTATTTGTGACAATTGTAGTATATGGATAAGTAGGGATCGTTCTAGGCCGGGGATTAACTAGGGATGCTAACCAAAGTAAAATTAAATTAAAAACGTAAAAACAAAAATTTAAAACACTAAACTAGACTCAAAACACTTAAATAGAATCACTCAAAATAAAACTAACAAATAATCTAACACAAATCAAAAGACTCAAAATAATTCAAAACTCAAGAAAACACAAACTAAATTGATTTCTAACAAATCTAACACTTAAAATAAATGGGGGATTGATTTTTGATGAAAAGTAAATTAAACTTAAATAAATTACAGAATTGACAAAAACATGAACTTAAGGTAAAATGATAAATGACGAACTGGCTAGAGGATTATTCTCCACACATGCCACATATGCAACCTAAATTGATTTTCAGTTGTTCTTTCAATAAATTGTAAATTCTCAACGCCCCAAGTTAATTAGGTCCGCTTAAATTAACCTTCAGATTTTCCTACTTTTATTAGGTTGGATGATTGCATACGACAACCCAAAACATTCCCTACAAGTTCCCTACATGAATTGCATAATAGAGATACAAACAAGAATCATTAAGTTTTATGAAAATCATAAGCATTGACGAGGCACTTGTTACTATGAATTGCATGAAACTTATGCCAAGAATTTACCTAACGCGATCGTTTATAAGCGACCTTCACTACTTGTGAATATAAGTTCATAACGATTAGGTGAAATTCACTTATATTCTAGCATCAAATTCATGCATGTAAATTAAGTATGCATCCTTAATCGACATACAAAAATAAGTTATCAATCAAGCAGTTAAGCAAATTAAATCACAACTCAGAAATCACAACTGAAGGTAATCAATTCAAATTACAAATATATCCATGGTTTTGAATTAAACTCTAGCCAAAATAAAATTAGTTATACATTATTTAAAATTAAAACAGAAATAAAACTTGAGTTTGGAGGATTAAACCGAACGAGGACTGCATTGTTGTTGCGCTCCCTGCACTGTTGCCGTGCTGACCAGGCAGGATTGCTGCCGTGCTGACCCTTTCCTGCTCAAGCCAGCGTGCTCCTTCTTTGCTCGCCAACTGCACAAGCTGCCAAGGCAGCCTTCTTCCTTCCCGCTGCGTCTCACCCCCAATACCGAGACCTCTGTCTTCACGCTGGTGTGGCCTACCTTGCTGCCCGCCAGCTCGCGCCTTTCCTGACTTTCTTTCTCAGCTGCCACAAGGCAGCTGGCTTCCTCCAATTCCTCACGTGCCGTGCTCGCAGCCTCCCCGCGTATTGCCTTCCGCGCGCGCCTGCTCTCGCAAGTCCAGTCCCCACGTGTCTCGCCACTCCCCCGTCAGTCCTCCTGCTCTTCTGCGCCCTTGCGTCTCTCTCCCTTCAAACTGCCAAAGGCAGCGTCCTCACGTCAGCTCCTTCCTTGCAGCTTCTGATTCCCGTGCTTCCTGTACTGACTCCTCCGACTTCTCTGCGAGCAGCCTTGCTGCACAGGCAGCTGCTCTCGGTCCTTCACCAGCTGCCAAGGGCAGCTTGCTTCGATCCTTCCGCTGCACAAAGGCAGCCACAATGGTTCTCGCGAGCTGCACAAGCAGCTTGCTGCTCTCTCTTCTCTGATCTCAGCTGCCAAGGCAGCTTCTTTCCTATTTCCCTCCCCCCGTCTTTCTCCAGCTGCACAACTGACTTCTTATTCTTTTCTGCAAAATGGCAGCCTAGCTGCCTTCCTTCTTTTTGTCTGCCGTTCCTCCTTGTCTCCCACGCGTGCTCTATTAAATTATTTCTGCCATCCCACTGCACATTCACGTTCACATCTTTTATATATATATATATATATATATATATAAATATATATAAATATATATATATATATATATATTTATAATACTATCTTATTTTTATTAGCCAAAAATAGTGGGCAAGACAGTTTTGACGATTTTATCACTTAAAATCTCACTTGTGCAAAATTTATTTTATTTACTAGATAAATACTAAAAAACACAAAAACAAAGTAAATAGCTCAAAAATATAAGAAACTAACTAAGAAAAGACGAGAGAATTTGATGTAAAATATGTATAAATATAATCCGATCAAATACCCCCACACTTAAATTTTGCTAGTCCTCGAGCAAAACAGAGAAAACAGAAAAAGTAATAACATGAAAATTATTAGTTTTCCCCTATATTACCCTCATAGAATTTCATTTGAGAACATAATCATCAAGAACCATAGCTAACAACAACAAGCAATTCAAGTTCATCTTCCTTATTCAAATATTAGCAATAATCTTTGAAACATCCTTGAAGTGTAGTGCGTGAGATAGCCATGCTAATGCAATTTCAAATTTTTATTTTTTTTTTAAAAACACCATATGCAAACTAGCAACCTTCTCACTGGATATACTCTCAATCACACATGTGTTTAGTTTAAATGTGTTTCGCTCAAAGAAACAAATGTGAAAGTTCTACCATAAGCTTGCATAAAGATCACTTCTCCACAGTCATAATTGCAAAACTTAAATCAAGAGGACTTTTATTGGATGTAATGAGGCTTAGGGCGAGAGTTATTGAAACGAAAGAATAGGAAAACACAAGTTCCAAGCTACATTGCAAGCGATTTTTTCTTTAGATTTATAAGAACTCAACATTTCCAGCTATTCTACAAGTCACCTCCAACCACACCCATAAACTGAAACTTTAAAAACTTTTTATTTTCTTTGTATACAATCTTTCTTTTTCTTTTCCTTTTCTTTCTTTTTTTTTTTTTTTTTTTTTTTTTTTTTTTTTTTTTTAACAGAAACAAATATGAAAAACCCCCACACTTATTCTTTTGCCAAACACCTTCAAAGTACTTCACAAACATTTCTCATAAGACAATCTTGCATTGCTCGCTTGGAAAGGGTAAGGAAAAATATTTATTTCAGGCATAAGGGTAGACATATCTGGTGATAAGAAATAAAAGGCTCAACAAACACGGCTCAAATTGGTAATCTAATGATATTATTTTTCTTTGGGAAACAAGGTTATTTGGGCCATGGTGGTAAACCTAATGCCTCTATCATTTTCAAGTTCATGCAATCAATGACAAATATTTCGAAAGATCGTTATGCAAGTTCTAGAGAAGTATCTCACATAAGTTCATCACACATGAAAAAATAGGAGTGTATGAAAAATGCACACACTTTCAATAGGCTCAAAAACTCACATAGGATGTATATGGTCACTAAATTCACATATGGAGCTTTAAATCATGCTTTAATTTCACATCAACAAGGCTATGTGCATTTGGTTTTTCAAAGATGATCAAATATGTACAAACTAACACGAGAATAAGGAATTTCACAAAACACATGTTAACTAAGTTCTTGATGATCATGGTTCAAATTTTATCCAATTATATCATTGGGTCGGGAAACTAACAAAAAACTAATTCAAAACAAGAAGGAAAACAAGGAAATATTTTTGGATTTTTAAAATTTTCAAATATTTTTTTTTTTTTTTTTTTTTTTTTAAAACAAAATTAATTAAGAAAACAAAGCAATAACATGGAAACACATGAAATAAGTTCAAAGTCGAAGGTACAAAAAAATTTCAATTTGGTCATTTTTATACTCTTTACCCCCACACTTAAACTAGACATTGTCCCCAATGTCAGAAAATATAATAGAATGCAAATAAAAATAAAAAATAAAATAAATAAATACAAAGAAACAAAATAAAGCAATAGGACTGAAAACTTCCCTAATTTGCAGAAAAAAAAATCAAGCGATGACCCCCAAGCTTAAATTCTGCAATCAACCTCAATGGTGGAAATAACCAAAAGTTCCTGCAAAGAAAAGAAATAATTCAGTTAAGTAACACAAGAAAATGTAAAAGAAAACAAACGAAAAATTGAAAATGAAAATAAAAGATAATGAATAAAACTAATAAAAGAACATTGGTCCTGTTTGGTGACTTTCCACAGCTTTGAACTTGAACTGGCCTCGGAACTTCTTAGCAAGGAAAATGAGACTTGATTGGTGGTGTTGTTGAAACTTCTCGAGCTCTTGGTTTCAACTCAGACTCCTTCTGCCGGGTTGATTGAGTCTGCAGGCTACATTCTTCTCTTTTTGTTCTTCTGCATGGCAGGTAGGCACGAGGAATAGGTGGTGGTCTGCTTCTTTGTTCAATCTGTCCAAGTGCCGACCGATTGCCTTTCTTTCACCTTGCCCCGTAGCCAAGAGCAAGGGTAAAGGAAAAGCATGCCATGAGAAATCTTTGCCTCTGACTCTGATGATATGGGATACTTTTGCTTTTGAAGAAGTATCGTTCCACAGGTGTATGCTTGAACTGGGCTGGGGAACTTCTTAGCAAGGAAAATGAGACTTGATCTTGAAGATGAAGCAGCACCTTGTCTCCACATGCTTCAAGTATCATTTTCACTTGCCATGTCTGTTCTTCAGGCAGATGTGGCGACTTCTTCGGAAGTACATCAGTGGTTGATGAAGAGCACTCGAGAGCAATGCTAGGTAAGCAATCAGGAAGGATTTCCAGGCAGTCGGTTCTTAGATTGGAAGATTGACACCGAGTGCTGGCTGATTGCCCGCTTTCTCCTTGCCACAAAGACAAGGACAAGGACAGGAAGAAAGCGTGATATGAGATACTCTTGCTTTCAACCTTCATGATATGAAATACTCTAGCTCTAGATGATTTATTTGCAAAGGTATCCCAGGGAATGAGAAACACAGAGAAACTCGAGAGGGTTTGTTGGAAAGTCATTTTCGGAGATGAAAAATTTCGGAGATGAAGAAGTGTTGAGATAGTTTGCCTTTGCTGTTGAAGGCGAAGGTAGACGTTTATAGAATTTTTCTTCACAACCGAAACTGTTCTTTTACCCCTGTCGGCAGCCGGTGGATGGATGAACAGTACAGGTCACGCGCTTTCTGAAAAAGCAGCCCGTAATTTGCGCAAAGCTGACAGCGCGTGACGAGTGACGACAAAATTGGAAAAATCAGGGAGCGGCTCGTGGTTTCTGAGCAATCCCGACTTTTGAGAAAGGAATTGCATGTGACACGTCTGGACAAATTAGGGAGCGGCTCGCCTCGTGATTCCTGACTGCTCCGACTTTTGAGAAAGACGCCCGACTTTTGAGAGAGAGGCGTCCGACTTTTGAGAACGGCGACGCCGCTTTTGAGAAAAGAATCCGGCTTTTGAGAAAGGAGCCCGGCTCTTCGATTTGCGAGAGGGCGCCTCTTCGACTGCTGAGTGATGCCTCAACGATTTCTTCTTCTTATAAGAACGCTCATTTTTTTGTTCCACAACACACTTAAGCTCCCCTGTAAACACTCCCTCCTGTAAACACTCACACTTGCACTTCTTTTTATCTTGATCAGTTCGACTCTTCATTCTCAACACCTTCAGAAAATGTCTTGCCCTTCTGACCGTCGCCTTAACTTGAATGTTGGGGAAGATAGTGATATATCTTCTCCAACCAACATTTGGCAGCCATCCTTCATATCCCCGAATGGTCCTCTTACAGTTGGGGATTCCATGATGATGAACGAAACAACCGCATCGGTGGTGGCCAGAAATCTGCTCACTCCTAGAGACACTAGGATACTTTCTAGGCGGTCCGACGAACTAGCTGTCCAGGACTCTATGGCATACAGCGTCCGATGCGCAGGCTCCGTATCAAACATGGGCCAGCGCCTTCTTGCACGAACTCGTCAGGTGGAGTCGTTGATGGCTGAAGTGGCTAGTCTTCGGCAGGAGGTCAGAGTGCTTAGGCATGAGAACAGGGATTTGCACATGCTTGCAACCAATTACTCAACAAGCATGAAGAGAAAGCTGGATCAGATGCAGGAGTCCGAAGTGCGGATTCAGAGTGATCATCAACGGTTTATGGCGTTACTCCCGAGGTTTGTGTTGCCTTCGTCCTCGGGAGCAGCACCAAGTATTGAGGCTCCGAATGATCCAGCTCTGGCGCTTCGTCTTTCAGGGGCTCCGACGACCTCCGAGGCACCACCAACCAATGACCAATGAACGAAATTAAACTACAAGTTATTGTAAAAAAAATTTATGCATTTAAGTTTTTTATTTTTATTTTTTATTTTATTTTTTTTTTTTTATTTAATTTTTTTTTTTTTTTTATTTATTTATATGAATGTTTATGTTTTTAAGTTTTTTTTTTTTTTATTTTATTTTTTTTATTTATTTATTTATTTATTTTTTTATTTTTTTTTTATTTTTTATGTATTTTTAACAACTTAATTAAGAAAACACAACAATAAGTAAAACAAAGTAAAAAGACTAAGTTTAACTTTCTAAACAAAAATCACAACTAACTAAACAAAACAAAATGAAATCAACGTAAAAAGAAATCAACGTAAAATAAATTCATACAAGAGCCAACAAACAATGAAAGAACTAAATACAGTAAAATAAATTCAGTAGAGAGAAGGGATTAGGAATGCAAATCTGATTGTGGGTGATTCCTAGGCCTCCCTTCATTATTCAAATGCATGGGCTTATCATTAAACGGACGGTGGTACTTGAAATGATCCGGCAATGGTTTAAATTCAAGAGTGGGTGCCTGAATCATCAAAATCAGAAAAATGTTAGTATAAATTAAAATTAAAAATGGAGAAGATGGCTTACTATCTTTTCCCGACACAAACTCAATGACAAACACCACATTTTTGAACATTTCCGGGACTTTGAACTTAGCCAGGTTTACTATGATGGTTGTGGCTTGTCCCGTGTCCTCAGTCTTAACTCCTTTGGACTTGTTTGTCTCATGCACAGCCTCTTTGATATGTTCAACAAATTCTCCGGCCACCTCATTTTCTGGAATATCTTCCACAACGTCTTTTTCATTCACTTCTTCCTTGAGATTTAAAAACCTGCAAGGAAAAGGGACATTTGGTGGAACGATGTTAGAATGAATTGAATTTTGAACCTCCTCACCTGAGTTGGATGACATAAGGACTTGGGGGGTTTGCGATAAGAATTCTTCTAAACTGCCCAAGTAGTCATCATCATCTTCTTCTTGAATCGGCAATTCATCCATGTCCGGGCTATGTGTGGAAGGTTCTGGGACAACTTCATACTCCATGTCACCTTCCAAAGTGATGGCTTCATCGATTTCCATTTCTCCCCTTGAATTTTCAAATGTGGAGTTGGAGAGTTCTCTTTGATCTTGAATTTGTGCCATGATTTCCAAAATCTGCCCAACTTGCTCCTCCAATTCGTCCACTCTTCTGACTCGGTCTTGCATCTCCTGGTTTTGATTTTCTACTCCCTGATTCAAAGAGGTGAGTAAATTATTAAGTGTATCATTATCCAAGGATGTACCTGAATTGAATTGGGTTGATTGTTGTGGTGGATGTGACGGTTCATATGGCCACTGATAGAACTCTTCCGATGGCGGCAATTGTTCTTCTTTTTGTGAACCCTGTACTGAAGAAATTAATTCTTCAAGCATTTGATTATAATCCACGGGCATACTTTGATTCGATTGGAATTGTTGTGGGGGATGCTGTGGTGGCTGCATAGATCTTGAATAGAACGCGTCTTCTTGCTGCCAATATCCACCTTGTTGGAATTGTTGAGGTTCTCCCCACATGTAATCTGAATAATCTCTCCAATCTGAATTGTAAGCATTAGAAAACATGTTGCCCCTTGAATGATTATGGCCCTGATATCCCCAAACACCTTCATTTGCAGAAAATTGAGGACCTTGATATCGTTGTCCATAAGGCACATCAAGTGTAGGGACACTTGGCATTGTGGTCCGTTCGGCATTATGAGTTAATTGAGCAGTGAGCTGTGCCAATAGATCTTGAATGCTAGTAGAATCCAGATCTTGCTCCATTTGTAACTAAAATCAAAGAAAGAAAACTAAATCAAATATCAAAAGTAAAAGACATAACAAACCAAAAATAAAATAACATAAAATAAACACAAATAAAATAAAATAAAACACAAACAAAAACATAAACAAAGGATTAGCAAATTTGCTAATCCCCGGCAACGGCGCCAAAAATTTGCTGCGAAAATAAATTAACGCACAAATTTAAACCCTATTTGTGACAATTGTAGTATATGGATAAGTAGGGATCGTTCTAGGCCGGGGATTAACTAGGGATGCTAACCAAAGTAAAATTAAATTAAAAACGTAAAAACAAAAATTTAAAACACTAAACTAGACTCAAAACACTTAAATAGAATCACTCAAAATAAAACTAACAAATAATCTAACACAAATCAAAAGACTCAAAATAATTCAAAACTCAAGAAAACACAAACTAAATTGATTTCTAACAAATCTAACACTTAAAATAAATGGGGGATTGATTTTTGATGAAAAGTAAATTAAACTTAAATAAATTACAGAATTGACAAAAACATGAACTTAAGGTAAAATGATAAATGACGAACTGGCTAGAGGATTATTCTCCACACATGCCACATATGCAACCTAAATTGATTTTCAGTTGTTCTTTCAATAAATTGTAAATTCTCAACGCCCCAAGTTAATTAGGTCCGCTTAAATTAACCTTCAGATTTTCCTACTTTTATTAGGTTGGATGATTGCATACGACAACCCAAAACATTCCCTACAAGTTCCCTACATGAATTGCATAATAGAGATACAAACAAGAATCATTAAGTTTTATGAAAATCATAAGCATTGACGAGGCACTTGTTACTATGAATTGCATGAAACTTATGCCAAGAATTTACCTAACGCGATCGTTTATAAGCGACCTTCACTACTTGTGAATATAAGTTCATAACGATTAGGTGAAATTCACTTATATTCTAGCATCAAATTCATGCATGTAAATTAAGTATGCATCCTTAATCGACATACAAAAATAAGTTATCAATCAAGCAGTTAAGCAAATTAAATCACAACTGAAGGTAATCAATTCAAATTACAAATATATCCATGGTTTTGAATTAAACTCTAGCCAAAATAAAATTAGTTATACATTATTTAAAATTAAAACAGAAATAAAACTTGAGTTTGGAGGATTAAACCGAACGAGGACTGCATTGTTGTTGCGCTCCCTGCACTGTTGCCGTGCTGACCAGGCAGGATTGCTGCCGTGCTGACCCTTTCCTGCTCAAGCCAGCGTGCTCCTTCTTTGCTCGCCAACTGCACAAGCTGCCAAGGCAGCCTTCTTCCTTCCCGCTGCGTCTCACCCCCAATACCGAGACCTCTGTCTTCACGCTGGTGTGGCCTACCTTGCTGCCCGCCAGCTCGCGCCTTTCCTGACTTTCTTTCTCAGCTGCCACAAGGCAGCTGGCTTCCTCCAATTCCTCACGTGCCGTGCTCGCAGCCTCCCCGCGTATTGCCTTCCGCGCGCGCCTGCTCTCGCAAGTCCAGTCCCCACGTGTCTCGCCACTCCCCCGTCAGTCCTCCTGCTCTTCTGCGCCCTTGCGTCTCTCTCCCTTCAAACTGCCAAAGGCAGCGTCCTCACGTCAGCTCCTTCCTTGCAGCTTCTGATTCCCGTGCTTCCTCTACTGACTCCTCCGACTTCTCTGCGAGCAGCCTTGCTGCACAGGCAGCTGCTCTCGGTCCTTCACCAGCTGCCAAGGGCAGCTTGCTTCGATCCTTCCGCTGCACAAAGGCAGCCACACTGGTTCTCGCGAGCTGCACAAGCAGCTTGCTGCTCTCTCTTCTCTGATCTCAGCTGCCAAGGCAGCTTCTTTCCTATTTCCCTCCCCCCGTCTTTCTCCAGCTGCACAACTGACTTCTTATTCTTTTCTGCAAAATGGCAGCCTAGCTGCCTTCCTTCTTTTTGTCTGCCGTTCCTCCTTGTCTCCCACGCGTGCTCTATTAAATTATTTCTGCCATCCCACTGCACATTCACGTTCACATCTTTTATATATATATATATATATATATATATATAAATATATATAAATATATATATATATATATATATATATATTTATAATACTATCTTATTTTTATTAGCCAAAAATAGTGGGCAAGACAGTTTTGACGATTTTATCACTTAAAATCTCACTTGTGCAAAATTTATTTTATTTACTAGATAAATACTAAAAAACACAAAAACAAAGTAAATAGCTCAAAAATATAAGAAACTAACTAAGAAAAGACGAGAGAATTTGATGTAAAATATGTATAAATATAATCCGATCAATTCCTACTCACCAGCGCACTCTGGTATTTAGGCACTCTTAGGTTCAAATTTATTCACATTTTCCCACCTCATCACACTTTATGGCTTCGTCACCTTCCAGGTGTCGGCCAACACAGCTCGATTCAGAGTCCTAGTGGACATTCTAGGTCGTGGTGTGTCAGTTTGGTATCAGAGCCAATCCCTGGTCGGAAGTGTGCCGACGAGGACGTCGGGCCTCTAAGGGGGGGTGGATTGTAACATCCCACATCGCCTAGGGGAGTGGATCCTCTAAGCCTGATATGTATATTCCCATCTCTACGTAGCACGAGGCCTTTTGGGAACTCATTGGCTTCAGGTTCCATCGGAACTCCGAAGTTATGCGAGTTCGCGCAAGAGCATTCCCAAGATGGGTGACCTACTGGGAAGTTCTCATGTGAGTTCCAAAAAACAAAATCGTGAGGGTGTGGTCGGGGCCCAAAGCGAACAATATCGTGCTACGGCGGAGTTGGGTAGTATTGCATCCATCACACGCATGATGAAAGCATTTTATGTTCTTGATTCTAATCTTCGAAACTTGCCACCTTGTCGATTACGAAAAATGTGTTAGTTTTTCCTAAGTTTTGGGCAGTTTTGCCGTCTTGTCGATATTTGAAAAGGTCACTTTGGCGAACATTTTTAGACTTAAAGCGAAGAACTTTCCTACCAAGGAAGATGAAGATTTGAGACTAGTTAATGGTCTTAAAGCAGGGTTAATATATCGATGTCAGTGTATCACCAGGGAGCTATAAATCAATTCCCTCATTATTTTTGAGCCATCACTATCAATCTTTTCAAGATAGGAAACCATAACTGATTTTGATTCCTTGGCAGTACCCATTAGTATACCATTTAGTATGATTTCTACGAAGCTTACTTCGTCAAGATTCCAAAATTGTCCTAAGCGAGAACTTGGTGCTAAAGTGGTGGCACTCGACAAAAGAAACATCTGGGAAACAGTCACTTTTGATTCCTGATAGTACTAGCCTTCCTAATCGCACTAGTTATTATTTCAGATTTTCAAGAGAAAGATCGACTTCCGTTTAAGCCGTTCTAAAGTAAATTATTAGTAAATTCTTCTTTCTAGCTTTGGGAATCCTAACCAATACTAGTTTTCGAATTTTCTTTGGTGATGTACTCGTCATTTCGATGAGTATAGGCACCAAAGTGCGAGTTGTTAGACTGACGAGTGGTGCAAATTTTTTGAGATAGTGAGTATTTTTCCCCCTAGAATTATGGAACTCTATCAGAGGACCAATTCCTTATCAGTTGTCCAAAAACCATCACCCAAGCGGGCTTTAGTCTGTAATTAGCCTATAATGGCGCTACTAATTGACGATATTGTCCGATATCCAAGAACTGTCAACCAGTATTCATGCGGTATAATTTTTGATACCAGAGACATGCTAGTATCTGGAAGTGATACCCTTGTGCCAGAACGCCGATTTACAGTTTCAGGGTAGCGAACAATATTAAAATTATCGTATATGTGTCAATTAGCGGCACGACTAATAGATTGATTAACAATGAATGTTGAAGCCGAAAAAGCTAAATTTCGGAAAGTTAGGAGCAAGCTTTGTATTAGGACAGTAAACTCATAGTTGTTTCTACCTTATCACCTCTCTAGGTAAACAAAATCTATTCGGCTAGCCACCTTCTGGATCACTTCCACGGGTAGATAGGAGAATCGAAGTACGAGTTAATTTCTCACTGTTAGAGTGATTTGAGTATCGAGAAAGCTGTAAAGAACTATTAGCACGTGGCGTGGTGAAAGAAAATATTATGGTACGTTTTGAGGACGTACATTCAGGCCTCATATTCCAAAGCCTTACCTGAGATATTATCATCGATCTACATTCTCATATTCACCAGTTTCCTTGCGTCCTTTCGAGTAATTTCTACCATTTGATAGAATTTAGTTACTAAAGCGTATCGAGTAAGGAATTACCCAAACAAACATTTACTTAGGGAACTTTAAACCTTTTGCTAAGGTGAAAAACTGAACCCTAGGTTTGTACCTAGACTTTGGCAACTTGATCGGGTGGCGATTAGAACCCATTTAAACCCTACTTCGAACTGATGGTCTAGTTGACTGACCTTTATAAATCCGAGTTTGCCTCCATGGTCTGATGATTTCGTAGTGATCTTATCAGTGATTTTCTTATCTACCTCGATAGCAAGACCAAATTCTTTAAGCTTTGTTAATTAGCTATATACCAGATTCCTCAATTTTAAAGTTGGATTAAATTGATACTCTTCTTGAGAGACGCGATCTCAAAGGATGAGATTATTTTTCTCCAAAAAGCTTGTAATGGAAGAAAGTTGACATTCTTACAAAAGGGTTGTGAATTCGAGATATTCTTGGTCTTGTCAATTTTATCGACAATTTGTCAGTGAATTCTCGACTACAATATCCTTCTTCACTTTTCGGCCGAGAAAAGTTAGCTTGTTTTGAAAAGTTGGATATGAATAAAGTTTCTGGTAATCAAATTATTGTCTCAGTTCACCATTGCTTTACATTCTTCGATGATGTTGATCTTCTGGGAGATTCATGACGACGTATCTTTGGATGTTTCAGTTGTGCAGAAGCAGCATAACGGATTATCATCTATATTTCCAATGTGTAGAATTGTTTAGAATGAGCCATCTCATTTATGACTTAGAGTCGACATTTACCATCTTTGCCTGAAAATCAAATGACATTTCTCTGTGGAGAACGGGTCTAAAATCCTTATCAACCTTAGAATTTCCTAAATACATTTACTCTTGGAATGAGTTAAGTTTTCATGGCGGCAGTAAAAGGACATAGCTATCCTTGATCATTTTCAGCTTGTCCTATCCTATTGTAGTTAGAGAATTCGAGTATTGTTATGGAGTTACTTTTAACTCATCAAGAATAGTTCGAATGGTAAATCACTTTTGTTATATGACTGGAGTTGGGAAGTATCCTTATACGCTATCAGTACGAGGTATTTTGTACGGGTAGTGAATATGAAAATCATTAATCTTAATGCCGAACCAAGGTTATGCTTATGTAGTGTTTCAATTGGTGGTAGCTTTATTTAAGTGGGAATCCGTATTCTTCCAGCTTCAAGGCTTTAAGTATTGGTGATGATTTCATTCCTGAAAATGGGCGTTGGAATTTCAACAACAACACTTGTGAAGACAACTAAGACAGAAGTGGGATGCTGTTAACTTCTCCATGTGATATGATCAAGAAGTTCTCGTTGTCACATGATCAAATGTAAAGGTAAGAAAGGAATGAAATCGAGGCTTCCTTTGATGTGTTTGAAGAGAATCCTCATTCTAGATACACCTCGCTTTTGATTAATGTTGAGAAGATTTTGAGGATATGGAGTTCAAACTTCTTGGACAGCTACAATTTTTCTAATTGTGTCCAGAAGATAATGGCATTATGAGAAAGCTACTTCTAGACTTCTATACAAGTTCAGGCAAATAGAAACCCGACAAGATTATCAACTTGGTGTATTTATATTTCATCGTGCTACATGTTTCACTTCCAAGCTTTTGGAAGTCTTTATGAAGATTATGAGTATTAGATGTTGTTAGTATCATATTTCTACCCCTAGACTAATGATTCGCCTGAAACAAGTTACTCAGACCTTAGTGGACGAATTGCATCTTGTTCGTTCCACCATTAGCATGGTTGCAACATACCATTATCTCTATTTTAGTTGCTTGTAACCACGGTTACAATTTTGGGTTAGCTATGTCACCATTGGAGTTGACATACAGAGACCTTATGCATAGTGTGTATTTGGTAGACGTTTACTTTTGTTAGAGTTATGGGTAACTACGGTTACATTCCTGATTAAGAGTATGGCATCATTTGAGTTATAATATAAATATTGTATGCACAGCTTGTGATTTACAGAAGAGTATTGCGAACAAGTATTTGAATGATTGAATTTGTGATGTACAAAATTTTATGTTATTAACGATGTTGCCTAAGAAGGTAGTGAATGAGCACGATCGAGGCGTGTATGTGTATTTCCCAATGAGAGGCAAGATGGTAATATTGCACCCTTGGGAATTGTTACTTGCTTATCGAGACAACAATGAGTTGTCGGTATTGCGGGCTGCAGACCGTAATATCAATAACTTATTCGTTGGATTCGTTAAGCAAGTAAGCAAGTAGGCCATTCTACGTTAGTATTTGTATTTACTTATTTAATTAGTTATTTCTTTTGTTTGGGCTCGACCCAAAGATAATACATACTTATTTTCGAAGTACGTTACGCTATGAGCGCGTTTGTGAAAAATATTTTATGCTCATTTTTTATTTCAGTACAACTATTTTAACTTTACTTCACTACATGCATATTCTGATGTTATGTTTTATACCTCTATTTTTGGACCCTATGTTTTAATAAAATATTATATTTTGGCATGGTACTGAAGGAGAAGGAAAGTTTGAGCTTAGAGGTAAAAGATGAATCACTGCACTCCGATCGCGACGGAATGGCTTTCTCTTTTATGCAACTGCTCTAGTTTGATTTCTTCTTTATGTGTACATTTTCTTACGATCTTTTGGAGCATTTTATGTATAACTAGTGATTTCAAATTTCAGGGACAAATTTTTTTTAAGGTGGGTAGATTGTGACGACCCGTCTCTAATTTTATGTTTTGACAAATTTTAAAAGCGTGATTTTATGAAAATGCCCTTAGAGGCGAGGGTATTGACTTTCGTTGATCAACGTATAGTGAGGTGTATGAATTATTCCTTTAGCGTATTCCTGAAGTACTCGATAATACAGCCGCGTAGGCGCAAGCAGAAGCGGATTGGAGTATTGATATTACCATTTATTATTTTATATATTTTCATACGTACCATTATATTATTTTAAGATTATCTTTGGAAAGAAATGAGAGAAGGAGAAAAAGAAACGGAGGGAGAAGGAAAAAAGAAGAAATGGTGTTGGCTGCCCAATCAAAGAAGAAATGAGAGAGCTTTGGCCAAGGGAAGGAAGAGAGAGAGTGAGGGTGACCAACCAGAGAGAAGGAAAGGAGGCGAAATGAGGGAGGTGTGGAGCACCCAACGCATCTGACTCGTACACCCACAGCAACCCGATTTCGAACCGGTGGAGTTTTCCGACGATATCCATCAAAATTTCAGGCGATTTTCACCCATTCACCACCACCAAACCTCATCACCATATCTTACCATCCAATTCTAGCCAAAATTGACTCAAAATGGTGGAGATTTCACGAAGAACACCCATGGGTGCCGCAGGGAACCTTGCTCGTGATTTACCAATTGTGAAACCATCTCCTCCAATTACCACCACTAGAGCACTCCCCTAGAACCCAGGAACAAAGCCCAGGCAATGGTGGAGGCGTCGGAGCAAGTTTTGCAGTCGAATCGAGCACACCTAAGTATAGGGTTTCCGACGGGTCTTAATGAAATTGAAGCTCTTCTCGGCCTATTTGGCCTTGGTCATAGGTATGAAAGTTACTTTACTCATTGAGATCTTCATTCCTGTAAATTTTGGTAATTTTTTGAAATAGTTGGATTTTCCGGCGAGTCTGGGCGGCCGACCGCCACCCACGGCGGTGTGTGACCAGGGGACCGTCGATGTTATTCTTAGGCTAAATTAGATGTCTTGAGTTCAGTTTCGGTAATTGTATAACGTAGGTTGATCGTTTGGACCTAAATTCATTAAGATATGTTACTTGGTAAAGATGTGAATCGACGATCCGACCGTTGGATTGTCACCAAACTTTAATACGTTATAGTACGTAATATTTGAGGACTATAGGAACTTATGGATCGGGAATCCGATGTATGGATCTTCCCGAAATGGATTTGTAAGTTCATAAAATAAAATGTTAACCACCACTTGGTTTTGGTAATTGGTGGAGATCCGACCTTTGGATCGTAATGGAACTTTAGGATGTTGTTCTAGAAGTATAATGTGGATCTTTGGAAGTAAGGGATCGGAAATTCGTGAGGCGGATCTTCTGAATCGAACTACGTAGGGATGTGTGTTATGTAAGTTACATATTCTATCGATAAGATTTCTGAGACATGAATTGATAATTGTTCTAGGCGCCGATTGTTCGTGACGCCTTGATGGTTGTGCTAGGGAGTTGTAGCGTGAACTCCAGGTGAGTGGGCTTCTGTTTTTAGTATATATATGTATGCTTGGTATTTTTCCCAGAAAATGCATTTAAATGGAATTATGTTTTGAAATGCCATGCCTCATGATTTATACTTAGATTATGAGTTAGTATAGTATGCATATTGTGATATGACGCTGTGGACGCTCAGGTAAGTACCAGGTGAGTTATAGATTGTTAATGTGAGTTGATGAGTATGTTGAGATGCATTGAGAGCTCATAAACCTGCACCCTGGTGTTAGTGCTCCCGCCCGTGGCCAGGGCACAGGCCTTCACGTGATGTTCACCTCCGCACCGCACGCTCACCTTGGATCCAAGTTAGGTGCATAGGCCTATCGTACAGACCACTATAGGTGGTTCCGACTCGTAGGTGACCCGCGATTATTCGCATTGTCTTCACGTGATCGTAGCACTTGAGCGTATTTATTTTCAGCCAGTCCCGTAGTACAGACCACTATAGGTGGTTCCGACTCGTGTGCAGTATACTTGATGAGCTATGGGTTCAGCCGTATAGGCCACAATAGGTGGATTCGGCTGACATATTACTTTCATTGATTTACTTCACCTGGTTTACTCATTATTGATGCTGAGATATTTGACATGGCATATATGTGGATTTTGCTAATTCGAGTATGGTTTCGATATATGTATATATTCTATTTTTTGGGAAATTATACAGGTTTTACGGCGAGGGGTTACTACCTTTAATAATTGAAATGGTTTTTGAAAAGCTTTGTTTTTGCCCACTCACACTTTCTGTTTTGCGCCCCTCCAGGTTTAATTTGCTGAAAGTTCGTATCGACAAGGATTCTTGGCAAATCTCTGGATAGGTGGTTACTTTTGAGGGTATAATCCTTATCCATTCCACTGTACTTACTTATGCTTTAATGTCACGTGTGAAGTTGGTTCATTCCTACTCACCAGCACACTCTGGTATTTAGGCACTCTTAGGGTCAAATTTATTCACATTTTTCCACCTCATCACACTTTATGGCTTCGTCACCTTCCAGGTGTCGGCCAACACAGCTCGATTCAGAGTCCTAGTGGACAGTCCGGTTCAGGGTGTGTCATCCAATATGCATGAAAATTTCCAGAAATAAAGTAGACATATAAATTTATTGTCACCCAAAATTCCATAATTTTATTTTGATTTTAGAAGTGCGCTAAAAATAAAATCAAAATGGAATGTGTTGCAGAAACCGCATAAATTCTACAGTACAGTCCCTAGATTAAAAATTCACCAATAATTCATTTTCAGACCAATGCTCATGAAAATTTTCAGATTTAAAAGAAACATCTCAATATATATCATACTAAAATTTCATGAATTTATGAATTACATAGATATATCAAAATAATGTCACAAATAGACTATGGTGCCGAATTCCAGCAAAATAGTGTCACACTTAAAATTTTACCATAAATCCATTTCTTGTTCGAAAGACGTGAAATTTTTTGAATGTGTAGAATTCATTATATAACATAACATGAAATAATTTCATCAAAATTGGAGATAGAAAAATTTACCAAATTATTGTTCTCAAGCTGTGAATGAAATTTACAAAATCTTCTAATCATATCACAATAAAATGAGATACATATGCATTGATGAGAATTTGGCTAACAATGACCATTCACTATATATTTGCTACACAAAATGCAAATAGGTAACAAAAATTCATTCTTTTGGTGATTACAACAAACAAGGCATCCCTTTTCACCATAAAAGAAAATGATTTAGTCATTCAGACAACTTCGCTTAAAGTCTACATCAGCAAAATATCCAAATTTGTTAACCATATCAAATTTCAATGCAAAAGCCACACTACTCCTTTTAATTCATTATTCCAAAAATTATGGACCGAACTACAATATTTAATCATGCAATCAATAAGCCAATGTAGTTAAAATATAAGTTACTATAGGCAGAAAATCCCAACACTACCACTTCAATTCTTCTCTTCAATACAAGTGTAAAAGATTCATGAATAATAATAGAATAAGAGTGAGCTGAAGCATGAAAATCCTAGAAACACATAACGATAAGAAAATTTGAGAGGATCCGTGTATACACAAAAAATGAGGGAAAGCAAGAAGACAAACCTCACAAACTCATAACAAAATTCCATATTAATCTGTAGAAGGATTTATATATAAGAATTCGAAAATAATCGATATCATGTAATTTATACAAAAACATAATTCAATTAAATCATACCCATGTTTCCTAACAGCGAGTGATTCTCGCCGAAAGACTCCGAAAATGACCAAAATTTTAAACCTGACTATTGACAGCGTGAGCAGTGACATATTTAAAACACCATGAGAAGCCATAGTAATTATTATTGTAAATGGGATTCCAAAACAAGGAACCCTAAACATTGCCCAGCAGCAACAGCAATGACATCCAAGTCAATCTTGATATTAATCATACTAAAATAATTAAATCAAACTATTTAGATGCAAATTGTGACAAGCCTCCAAACTCCAGAAATTGATAATATACACACATGTTAATTAAGGTCACAACAAATTAAGAAGAATTTATCAAATTAACCAGACGAAGATCAAAATTCAATGCAAAACTATATATATATATATATATATTGCTTTCATCAAATAAGTATAGCTATAAACAAAGCAATCAGATTTGCTTCTTAATTAATATCACGACATGGCTAAGAAAACTCATCTTTACGTCTTCTCCATGAAAGCAAAAAAATCACTTTTGATAATTACATGAGAGTCCCAAATAAGAATTCATCAATACTAATTAGCAGTAGCAATATGCATCGCTATCCAGACCAGTACTGATATTATAGTTAATACAGTCATACCAATGGATGCAAATTATATTACGTATCTTTACTCATAATAAGGTTGAAAGGTATCATGAAATTAACCAAGAAGGAACCCAATGGAGAAGTGTATATGTATCCTTAGTCGTATATATGTTTTCCCAACACTAAGACTCATTAGGTAAAACCCCAGCATGATAAAGCAGCGGATGTGTTTGATCATCTATGAAATTATAATCAAACACCTTACCTTTAATCCGAACCCTAAGCTTGTTGTGTGGCTCTGATACCACATGTAAGACATATCCTGAAAACACAACAACAAGACATTAGGATCACAGATAAATCAAATCAATATAAAGTAGATACGAAGTTATGAACTAATTATATTGAACTTATTTGTAGAATTCGGAAGACATTGTTATGAAGATGAAGCCATTAATGAACTATAGGTTGTCTTCTCCTTCCAATACTCCAAAATATCCCTCTACTATATGAATAGGTTTTAGTATAATGAGGAATTCAATAATGGAAGCAGGGACTTAACCTAGTATTTATATACCATTGGAGTTCCTTATTAGTCGGTCTATTAACAGCTAAGAAGGTCAACCATATCACCTTGATTGAGTCCTATCATGATGCAATATCATTGTATTTGAACCTCTAGATGATTCTCCTAGATTAGCTACAATGATTTAAGACTCCACAATTCTTACCTAACTAGGACTTTTAATTTACTCGAATTGCACATCACAGAATAATCAAGTGATTTGTTCCTCAAGTAAACCAATTGTCACACATTGCCATTCACTGAACTTTACAGCACTAGGTAAATCTATTTACTTTTGTTTATTACTGGAAGCCTGGAAAACAATCTAATGTTTGGTTAATTACTTTGTAGATAGGATAAATTGTTCTGGTGCTACCGTGCTAAGTGGGATAAACCTTGTTAGATGCATTACCTTACAATCTAACAAATAGGAAAATCGCATGGTTCTTAGTTGAATTATCATTGATCACTTGTCGATTACCTTAACGTTTGTTGTCAAATATTGTACCTTAATATTGAAAAAATGAAAATTACAATGTTCTTACTTTTGAGCCAGCTCAATGATGATATTGTAGTATTAGCTCTTTGTATATAGATTTCCACATTGCTTTTGTATTTTTTGCATATTTGCATATGTTCCATAGGAAAAGTGTCAACAAGAAGTGATGTGTATAGCTATGGAATCATGTTGTTTGAAATAATTGTGAGAAAGAAGCCAACAAATGAAAAGTTTGCGGAAGAACTGACCTTGAGAAAATGGATAAATGCTCCGCTTACTGACGATATCTGGGAGTAGTGAATATTGGTTTTTGAGCGTAAAAGGGGGAAAGAGATGAATGCCATAAAATATATCATTTTATCAATCATGGAAATAGGCTTGAAGTGTTCCGACGAAGTGCCAGAGGAAAGAATAGATATCAAAGATGTGTTGCTGAAGCTCATAAAAATAAAATTGGCACTTGAAAAGTATAGAAACAAAGTGTTCATGTCCATGAGATTGTCATAGTAGTTTCTGTACGTATGTTGGTTGTTTTTCAGTTTTCATTTCCTGCTGTTCGTTCTATATATGTATCAGTTTGCAAAATTTCTACACTTGTCGATGTTTTCATCTCAGTGGAAACAAAATTCGATGTTTTCATCTCAGTGGAAACTAAATTAAGAGAGGTTCAAATCTCAGATTTTCCTTTCAGTGATTTCAACGCTACAATTTCATTTGATTAACAAGTTAGAAGCGGTTGTCTCCTCAGCACAAGGTATTGCCTATGGTACTCCTCACAGCACTGTAAGGCCATGGTTATAGAGAATGCGTATATCTCAATCTCTTATCCTGTATGACTTAGGGAAATAATATATGCACGCTTCTTTTCTCCTTTTGCAAATTTTTATTTATTTATTTTTATTCTCTTGTTGATTCATTCAATCCAAAGGCCAGAAATAAACATGGGTGTGTAAGGAGAAAGAACGGGTGTGTCGAATTGACTTCTCTATCTTTATAACATGCAATGTTTATAGGTTATGAAAAATATAAAAGCATACATCATTTGTGCGGATAAAAACTCTAAAGTGATGGTGTTTGGAGTACTATTTCGGAGATGATTTTCTTCTTTCCACTTTAGGTTATCTGAACAGTTTACAGAATAGGCGTGAAAGAAAATAAATATAACATGGTTACAGAATGATCAAAGATAGAATAGTTAACTCTTCTTTGGATCTCACACAGATTGCCATAATATTGATGTTGTATCTAGTTTAAGAAGGTGTGTGGATCTTATTACGTCTGCCTGCCGTTGCGGATAGGCATCATTTTTCCGGTTTGATCGTTGCTTTGAAGTCATCATTTGAAGTGACTGGTGTTGCCAGATTCGCTTACCGAGGGCTCTTTCAAGATTTATGGTTCATGTATTTAATGTTACTGCAGAAGACTATGATCAGGTTCCTAGTGTCACGGGCCATGTGTTAAAAACAAAGAAAATGCCCAAGACATCATATATCTAAGCCCATGAAGCCATGTCTTCATGGAAGCTTCTGGAACGTCCCGGAGAAATCAAGAACGTGGCGGAGCATTCAAGATAATCTAGGGCATTCCGGAACATTCCACACAAGTGTACATATTTAAGCCTCACCTAGAATAATCTAGATTAGGCAAGTTGTATCTAGAACTATGCTAGATATTTTTGGATGTAAGTAGGGGATTCTAGAACCCTCCATTGAGGAGGTGACTTAGGCCTATAAATAGGAGGTAAGGCCATTTGGCCAAACCATCCAAGAATTGTAAGCAATTGTAAAGTTCTCCTAAGTTTCAATACAAAGCTTCCTTTCTCCCATCTTCTAAGTGATTTTAGCATTCTCCAAGCTATCTTAGCTTTCTTTGTGATTCAATCCGGGGAAGCGAGGCTTCGAGGGCTTACTTAGCTTGTTCATCGAGGTATTCAAGTCTAAGTGCCGCACGGGCGGAAGGCTTAAAGAGTCATCCCGTGACAGCTGGTATCAGAGCCTGGTTCGTGAATCACTTGAAGGAAAGTAGGATATGGCAAGTGGAGAGATGGTGTCCGGAGTCTCCGAGCTAAGGGAGCGTACTGCCGAGGTCCAAGACGTTGCCAAGAGCAAGCCAAAGTTAAAGGACTTGCAAGCATCGATGGAGACCATGGAAGAGCGACTCGAGAAGGTGGAACGAACCATACTCGAGTTCGATACTCGACTTGATGAGGACGTTGTCGACAGGGAGGAAATCCAAACCATAGTGGACAATGGTAAGGATGAACTGCGTGGCTTGGTGGAAGGGCTACGAGATGAGCTCCTTGGCGCTCTCAACACCATGGCAGACAAGATGCGGAGGGAAGTCCAGGTTCACCTTGACAACATAGAGGCAAGGTTTGTGGCGCTTCAAGAAGAGATAAAGGACACAAGGGAACTCAAGGGAGATGTGGCGTTTTGTAAAGAAGCAGTCGTGAAGCAATTCGTGCAAGGGCCGAGGGAAATCAAGGCGTTGGACTCCAAGGTAATCGACTCCTTTAAACCCAAATCCTATAATGGGAAGAGGGAAGCAAAGGAGCTCGACACATTCGTGTGGAATGTGGAGCGATACTTCAAGTACCTGAAGCTTGAGGATGACGAGTCCAAAATCTCAACGGCAACCATGTTCTTAGCTGACAATGCCCTTATGTGGTGGCGTCGTCGAAGCATGGAGATTGAGCAAGGTACGTTCTCTCTCACCACTTGGGATGAATTTAAGAAAGATCTTATGTTGCACTTTTATCCCCAAAATGCCAAGTACGAAGCCAAGGAGAAGCTAAGGTGGCTCAAGCAAACGGGGAGCGTCAAAGACTATGTCAACACCTTTGTGAGTTTGTTATTCGAGGTGCCCAACATGCTAGAAGAAGACAAGCTCATGTACTTCATGAGTGGACTGCAAAATTGGGCAAAACTCGAACTACAAAGGAGACACGTGCAAACATTGTCTGATGCTATTGCCGCCGCCGAATCCTTGATCGAGTTTAAATCAAGCCACCAAGGTGATTCCAAGTCCACGGGGAAGAGGGGTAACCATGAGAGAAGTGGGGGAGAACATAAGCCGAAGGATAAGGCCGAGACAAGCAAACCGAAGGAGAAGAAAGCCGATAAGCATGACAAAAGCAAGGGTAAGTCTTGGCAACCCACTTGTTACCTATGCGACGGCCCTCACATGATGCGAGATTGCCCACAAAAGAAGGCCCTTAAGGCCATGGCTTTCAAGGAGGACAAGGCCGAGGAGAGTAACGATACAAGGATGAGATGCATCCGTCTGCTGAATGCCATCCAAACAACCCTCCCACAACCTAAGGCTCAAGTTGAGGGAGGATCATTGTTCGTCGACGTTAAGACTGGTGACAAGACGACGCGTGTGTTGGTGGACACAGGAGCAACCCACAACTTCATGACGTCGGAGGAAGCCACAAGGCTTGGCCTCCGAGTCACAAAGGAGCCTGGTAGCGTGAAGACGGTAAATTCCGCTGCCACCCCTATTGTTGGAGTTGCGCGCAATGTACAAGTAGACATTGGCGCATGGAAGGGAGAGATCGACTTCACTATAGTCAAGATGGACGACTATGGCGTAGTCATTGGGTTAGAGTTCATGGACAAGGTACGAGCCTTTCCCATTCCCTTCTACAATATCTTCTGTATCCTAGACGACGGAAGACAACCTTGCCTGGTGCCATTGGAAAGGCAAGCCAAGAAGTGTACCCAGCACTTGTCGGCAATTAAATTTGCCAAGTTTTGGAAGAAAGGCGAGGCCACATTTCTTGCAACCCTAATGTTGAATGAAGGAGAGGAGAAGCACGGGCCTTTGCCGAAACAAGTGGAAGCCGTCCTTGTGGAATTTGCGGACGTGATGCCTAAGGAACTGCCAAAGAAGTTGCCACCAAGGAGAGAGGTCGACCATGCGATTGAGTTGGAGCCTGGTGCTAAGCCTCCCTCCAAATCACCTTATAGGATGTCACCACCCGAGTTGGAGGAATTGAGGAAGCAACTCAACGAGCTACTTGATGCTGGCTACATCCAACCCTCCAAGTCCCCATATGGTGCACCCGTCTTGTTCCAACGCAAGAAAGAAGGTAGCCTAAGGTTGTGCATCGACTATAGAGCATTGAACAAGATTACCATCAAGAACAAGTACCCACTTCCGTTAATCGCCGACTTATTCGATCAACTTGGTGAAGCAAGGTACTTCACAAAGTTAGATTTTCGATCGGGATACTACCAAGTGAGGATAGCCCCTGGAGACGAATCGAAGACGGCGATGGTGACCAGATATGGATCGTTCGAGTATAAAGTCATGCCATTTGGTCTGACCAATGCCCCCGCAACATTCTGCACATTGATGAACAAGGTATTCCATCCTTATCTTGACAAGTTTGTCGTGGTTTACATTGATGATATCGTTATCTATAGCAAGACATTGGAGGAGCACGTCAAGCACTTGCGCATAGTGTTCAAGACCCTTCGGGAGCATGAACTCTATGTCAAGAAGGAGAAATGCTCCTTTGCCACAAAAGAAGTAGAATTTCTTGGCCACAAGATAAAGGAGGGGAAACTTATGATGGAAAAGGGCAAGATCAAGGCCATTCAAGAGTGGGAACTGCCGACCAAGGTACCAACACTACGATCCTTTCTGGGGCTAGCCAACTACTATCGGAGATTCATTAAAGGGTACTCAGCCATAGCGGCACCCTTAACAGACCTTCTTAAGAAGAACAAGGCATGGGAATGGACGGACCGGTGTCAAGAGGCATTTGAGAGGTTGAAGAAGGCCCTAATGGAGGAGCCTGTACTAAGGTTGCCCGACCTTAGCAAGTCATTCGAGTTGCACAATGATGCTTCCGACTTTGCCATAGGAGGAGTGTTAATGCAAGAGGGACATCCGATAGCCTATGAAAGTCGCAAGCTAAACAATGCCGAGAAGAGGTACACGACCCATGAAAAGGAGATGACCGCCATCGTCCATTGCCTTAGAGTTTGGAGGCATTACTTGCTTGGTACCCCATTCATCATCAAGACGGACAACGTTGCCACTAGCTACTTTCAAACCCAACAAAAGCTCACACCTAAGCAAGCAAGGTGGCAAGAGTTCTTAGCGGAGTTTGATTACAAGCTAGAGTACAAGCAAGGAAAGGAGAACGTGGTGGCCGATGCTCTAAGTAGACGAGTAGAGTTAATGGCTACGGTACTCAAGCCGCAAAGCCATCTCTTGGGCCGTGTCCGAGAAGGTTTATCACATGACGTCCAAGCCAAGAACATTGTGGAGTTTGTCAAGGATGGGAAGACAAGAAGGTTTTGGCTTGAGGACGGCTTGCTATACACCAAGGGCAAGCGGATCTACATCCCAAAGTGGGGAAGCTTAAGGAAAGAAATCCTTAAGGAGTGCCATGACTCAATGTGGGCAGGACATCCTGGCACTCACCGCACGTTGGCTTTGGTGAGCGATGCTTATTATTGGCCACAAATGCGGGATGATGTAGATTCATACGTGAAGACTTGTCTTGTGTGCCAACAAGACAAAGTGGAACAAAGGCAACCGGGAGGACTGTTGGAACCACTTCCCACCCCATCAAGACCATGGGAGTGTTTAACCATGGATTTCATCACACATTTGCCCAAGTCTGATGGATGTGGATCTATCTTCGTCGTGGTCGATAGATTCACCAAGTATGCCACTTTCATACCCGCACCTGTGGAGTGCACAGCCGAAGTAGCTGCACGTTTGTTTCTAAAGCACGTGGTGAAGTATTGGGGTGTTCCGAGGAGCATAGTCAGTGATCGAGATGCTCGCTTCACGGGTAGATTTTGGAAGGAGCTCTTCAAGCTACTTGGCTCAAAGTTAGACTTCTCCACAGCTTTTCATCCCCAAACTGATGGACAAACGGAGCGGGTTAATGCATTGTTAGAGACTTATTTGCGGCACTATGTTAGTGCCAATCAACGAGATTGGGCTAAGTTACTTGATGTTGCCCAATTCTCTTATAACTTGCAACGTTCCGAGTCGACAGGGAAAAGTCCGTTCGAGTTGGCTACAGGGCAACAACCCTTGACCCCGAACACGGTTGTGACTGGCTACACGGGGAATAGTCCAGCCGCTTTCAAAACCGCTAAGGAGTGGCAATTAGCCCATGAACTTGCTCGAGCTCATTTGGAGAAAGCTTCAAAGAAGATGAAGAAATGGGCGGATCGTAAGCTAAGGAATGTGGAGTTCCAAACTGGCGACCAAGTCTTTGTGAAGCTCAATGCGTCTCAGCACAAGAGTACTCGTGGCTTGCACAAGAGCTTGTTGCGGAAATATGAGGGACCATTCCCTATCATCAAGAAGGTTGGCAAAGCCGCTTATGTTGTGGAACTCCCACCCCGCCTCAAGTTTCACCCGGTGTTCCATGTGAGCAACTTGAAGCCTTATCATGCGGACGATGAGGAACCAAGTCGAGGTGAGTCTCATCGAGCACCCCCTTTGATGACGGAGGCATTTGACAAAGAAGTGGAGAGCATTGAAGCCAAGCGTGTCGTGGTGCGACCAAGACAACCAAAGCATGTGGAGTACTTTGTCAAATGGAAGGGGCTACCATACTCCGAAGCAACATGGGAGAAGGAGACGTCCTTATGGCAATATAAGGACTTGATTCAGACATTCGAAAGGCAAGAGTCGACGAGGACGTCGATGGCTTAAGTGGGGGAGGATGTCACGGGCCATGTGTTAAAAACAAAGAAAATGCCCAAGACATCATATATCTAAGCCCATGAAGCCATGTCTTCATGGAAGCTTCTGGAACGTCCCGGAGAAATCAAGAACGTGGCGGAGCATTCAAGATAATCTAGGGCATTCCGGAACATTCCACACAAGTGTACATATTTAAGCCTCACCTAGAATAATCTAGATTAGGCAAGTTGTATCTAGAACTATGCTAGATATTTTTGGATGTAAGTAGGGGATTCTAGAACCCTCCATTGAGGAGGTGACTTAGGCCTATAAATAGGAGGTAAGGCCATTTGGCCAAACCATCCAAGAATTGTAAGCAATTGTAAAGTTCTCCTAAGTTTCAATACAAAGCTTCCTTTCTCCCATCTTCTAAGTGATTTTAGCATTCTCCAAGCTATCTTAGCTTTCTTTGTGATTCAATCCGGGGAAGCGAGGCTTCGAGGGCTTACTTAGCTTGTTCATCGAGGTATTCAAGTCTAAGTGCCGCACGGGCGGAAGGCTTAAAGAGTCATCCCGTGACACTAGGGTCCCTAGTTAGTTCCAATAATAAACACAAAAAGGATCGACTAGAGAAAGGAAGTACACTAGTATGCCACGTACTTACAATTTTACAGCGGACTGTAACACCCCTGGATGAGTGACCCTTTCAAATTGGACTTTTTTTTTTTTTAATACATCGATATTTTTACACTAAGGGGATGGAGAGTTTGGCTGAGCCACACAATGGGCAACCTAATTTGGTATCGAATTTGCCATTCACGATATTCGAATCTAAGACCTCTCACTTCCAAGTGAAGGGAAATGCTATCAGACTGTAGTACTGAGTAGCTTTTAGATTGGACTCTTGGTGTGACAACATGTCCCTAATTTTACGTTTTTATTAATTTTGATGAGTGAAATTACGAAAATGCCCTTGAGGCAATGACACACCCCTACCTAAATCAAGGCATGTTGGGCGTCACGTGAAGATGACGTAACCATGTGCATAGAGCAGAAGCAATAGAGATACAAGGAATTACGAATAAACAAAAACCAAATCAACTAGAGTGCTAGGTAGGATAAGGTGCAAGTGCAAGATTAAGTGTGAAATACACAACCAGAGCATAAATAGCCTAAGTGCAGTCAAGCAGGACAAATACTAATCACACAACACCCAAAGGTGATCCTACATTTGTGATGTTCTGTCAGAACCACCGTCGAAATCCCCGTGAGCCACCAAAGCACTTCTACCTAAAACCTGGAGGGGCACAAAACAAAAAGTGTGAGTGGGCAAAAACAAAGCTTTTCAAAATCATTTCATTTCTCAAAAGTTCTAACCCCTCGCCGTAAAACCTGTATAATTTCCCAGAAAAATATATATACGATAACAGAAATCATACTCAGGATGAAAACCCATAGGAATATACCATGCCAAATTATCTTAATGAAATGTTAAAAGTAATCCAATTAAAATGTATCAATGCCAGATATCATATCAGCCGGATCCACCTAACGTCACCTGCTCGGCTGAGTATATAGCTCATAATCAATCTCAATCATATCAAATCAAATCCTGCACACGAGTCGGAACCACCTAAAGTGGTATGTACGACAAGACTGGGTGTAAAATAAATACGCTCTAGTGCTACGATCACGTAAAGACTGTGCAAATAATCGCGGGTCACCTACGAGTCGGAAGCACCTAAAGTGGTATGTACGACAAGCCTGTGCACCTAACTTGGATCCAAGGTGAGCATATGGTGCGGGAAGTGAACATCACGTGAAGGACTGTGCCCTAACTCTGGACGGGAGCACTAACATCGGGGTGCAGGTTTATGAGCTCTCAATGCATCACATTATATCCCGCATAACTGAAGCAATCTCATATATTTAATTTATGAACTTACCTGGCACTTACCTGTGCGTCCGCAACACCAATTTTAATTATATGCAACTACTAATGCATAAATAAAATAGGCAGATACTTTGCATGGCATTTCAAAACGTATAATCATTCAAATTCATTTTATGGGAAAAATCTCAAGTATATAGGTATATACAGAAAACCAAAAGCCCACTCACTGATATGTCGAAGGGTCGTAGCCCCCGAGTCTCGATTGATGGCGCTCGTCCTCAGGATAGGTCTCACTTATATGCGAAATAACTGAATAAACGTTATTTAAAGCATATACACAAAACTAGGAAATAACTTCTCATACAATGCTCAACCTCAGGAACATCCCCATATTTTTAGAAAAAAATTTCATGACCCCACGCGCCGGCCAAGGCACGGCCAGACGCGCGGCCCATGCGCAGGCACGTGCTTAGCACACCAAACGGATTCCCTAACGGCGTTAGGGAATATTCCGTTAAAAATCAGAATATGCCGTTATGTTTACCTGACGATGTCAGAATATTCCGTCAACTTTGACGGAATATTCTCCTCCTTCTTCCTTGGTTCACCGGAGTCCGGCGCCGGTCACCGATGCGATCGCCGGAATTGGAAAAATAATCAAACCTTTATTTCTTCTTCGATTCTCAACCAAAATTCACGAATTTTGTACCAAAATGAAGCTTAAGATGAGAAGAACATATTCATACCACTTTGGGGACCTAAAACCAACAAAAAGTAACCTGAAAAACCTTCGATATTCCGGCCAAACCTGCAACTCACTAAACATGGGCTTCCCGACGTCCAAATCACTTCAAAATTACTCCCCGAGCTTCGTGAAGATGTTTTAAGGCTCCATATAACCTTAAAACTCCTTGAAAACTTCACGATTACGAGTGCATGAACAGTACTCAAAATCTGAGATTATGGGTTCTCGGGTTTTACAAGTTCTCACGTCAAACTAAAGGTATGGATATGTTCCTGAGCTCACAAGGAACACAAAAGCAACCTCCTCGACGTCGACCCGTGGTTTGAGAGCTGAGTTCAAAGGGTGACTGTACAACTTGTACGGACAATGGATGGAAGCCGAGAGAATGAGAGAGAGAGAGAAAGAGTAACGGGATGGGTATAAGTGTGTGAGTGTGTGTGGTCCAATTTGCAGCCAACCAAAAACAAAAGAAAATAAAACCTAAATCCTAAATAGTTCCAAAAGTCTAGGAAAATTAGGAATTGGACCACAACCAAAAACATATCACACTAACACATCTCAACGTCCAAGGGTATTTTAGACAATTCACACCATCGAAAAATTTATTTCAGGACGGGTTGTGACAGGCAAAGGCATTGTTTTTTGTTTACCACCTTGTCATGTCACGTAAGATCCGTTTTCTTGGCGTATACTCGTAGTATTCGTCGCTACGAAAGCGTGGGCGTAAGCAGAACGTAATTTGGAGCTATAACGAATAAGTTATTAATGAATGAAGTTATGGGCGAAATGGTCATTTAACCATAATCTGGAAGGGCCACGTGGAGGGCTGTGATGGATAAAAGAAAGAGTTGGATGGCTGGGATTGATGAAAGAAAAAAAAAAGGATATAGAAATTGTCGGATGGCAGGAAGAGAGAAGAGGAGGATGGACCAACCTGAATAAAGAGGTGAGGAAATGGTCGAATCGAGAGAGGAGAAAGGAAGGAGGTGAAGAATGGGAGAAAAGGAAATGAGGGGAAATGAGGGGAAATGAGGGAGACCATAGCACCGGATCCCCTTGACCGTTTCGACCTGGCAGCTTGGCGCCTGACCTGGTTCTTACTATTGATTTCTGACGCCTTTCATGGCATTTTTCAAGCTTTTCATGGCCAGCCACCACCTAGGAATAACTCCACAGCCTTCCCTCTCCCATTTACACCTAAATTCCATTTCATTTTACCCCCAAATCACTATGAACAAACCGTTCGGGTTCATGGGTGCACGGCAGCAAATCCACAATTCCTGCAACAATTTCTTTCCATCTCCACCACCATTACACTCTCCTTAAACCCAAGAACAAAGCCCAAACAACCTTGGAGGCAACGGAGCACTAGAGGTGATGGATCGAAGCCACCCATTTCTAGGGTTTCTGTCGGGTTCGAGAGAAATTTGAGCTTTTTCAAGCCAAATTGGCCTTATTCACATGTATGAAACTTGCTCCACTCATTGAAATCTACAAATCCATAAAATTTGGTAATATTTGGAAATAGTTGAATTTTCCGGCGAGTCGAGACAGCCTGCCGCCGCGTGCGACGGCGTGTAGGCCGAGACCCCACCTGCCCTTCCCAGACTAATTTGGATACCCTAATTCCATATGTGACATCTGATTGACGAAATCTCATCATATGACTATAGTTTTGATAGAGACCGCCACTTGGTTATTATATGAATCGACGATCCGACCGTTGGATTGGCACCAAACTTTAATAAGTGATAGTACGTATTATTTGTGGACATTAGGAACTTATGGATCAGGAATCTAATGTATGGATTTTCCCGATCTGAATTTCTAAAGTTTGTAAAATCCAACGTTGACCGCCACTTGTACTTACGATTGGCAGAGATCTAACTGTTGGATCGTTTTGAAACTTTAGGATGTTGTTCTAGAAGCTTATTGAAACTCTTGGAAAGTTACGGATTAGAAATCCGAGTTGTGGATCTTCCGGATCGAGTTACGTAGAGTTGTGGACCCTACTGTCGACTTTTGACCGACAGTTGACTTTTGGTCAATAGGTTACAAATCATTCTAAAACGTCCTTGGGGATGTGTTTTATGTAAGTTACGTGTTCTATCAATAAGAATTCTGAGGCGTGATTTGATATTTGTTCTAGGCGACGATCGTTCATGACGCCTCGATATTTGTGCTAGGGAGTTATACTTTAGGTGAGTGGGCCTTTTCTTTTTTATAGTGTATATATATATATATGATTGATAGTTTCCATTTATGCATTTGAAAAATAATTTTTACATATGCCTGGATTAGACTGAAGTTTATAAGAATTAGCGAAATGACGGAATTTATGAAATATGCTACATCCTACGGGATGCACATGTATGCTTATAATCTTTGATGCCATGATTATACCTATGCCTATGAATGATATTATGTTGATTAGAACTATCAAATCACGGTGGCATGCTTATATTTATGTAGTCTGCTCATCATCGATGAACCCCCGTGTTAGTGCTCACCTAGGGTCAGGGCCAATCTTTCACGTGTATGTTCACCTTAGCACCACACACTCACCTTGGATCCAAGTAGGTGCCAGTCCTGTCGTACATGTTGCATTAGGCAACTCCGACTCGTAGGTGACTGCAAATAGCGTCAGTTTTCACGTGATTGTAGCACTAGAGCGTATATTATGATTACACCCAGTCCTGTCGTACAGGTCGCATTAGGTGACTTCGACTTGTGTGTTAGCATATATTGATGAGCACATGATTTTACTTATATTACTGTTGAGATTTTGTGATTTTGGATGTCCTGCCTTTAGTTACGAGATATTGTGCCGTAATGAATTCTTGAGATTTTGCAAGCTATGGTAAGTATTTTTATACTATAGGTAGTAAGTATATTTTGGAAACTATACTTGTTTTACGACGAGGGGTTACAATGTTTTAAGAAAGGTTTTTATAAAGCTTTATTTTCAGGCCCACTCACCCTTGTTTTTCGCCCCTCCAGGTTTTAATAGCTGAGCTTTCTTATCGACGAGGATTCGTGGCAAATCTTGGTATTGGAGATTACCTTCAATGGTATGATTCTCAATCCACTATACTGTACTTTACATATGCTCTGACATCACGTGTGAAATAGGTTTATTCTCGCTCATAGCGCTCTCATATATTTAGGCACTTTTAGGTTTAAATTTATTCATATTTTCCTCATCATTACACTTTATGACTTTATCAACTTCTAGGTGTCGACCAGCACAGCTCGATTTAGAGTCCTAGGGGACTTTCCGGGTTGATATGTGCCACTTGAATCCCTTATTTTGTTTTTATTTTCTATAAGCATTTCTAACTTTCTATGTATTTAGCAAATTGGCAGGCTATCCATCCTTCTAATCCACAATATTTCCCACAGTTTGAACCGCGCTAACTATGCTTTAAGATGACACTAACCACTCGTCTAGGCCTGATCCACAATATTTCCCACAATATGAACCGCGACCATTTTATTGGTTATCATTGAAACATATTCCAAATTTGATGTGTTTGTATTTGGACCCATATTATTGGGCTTGGGTCGAGTGTGACTTTGAGCTCGGCCCAGAAGGAAAACTTTCAGGCGCACATTATCCATTCTAAAGTTGGATGGCAATTGGCCTGTTCATGGCTACAGTGAAACAAATGCGCCTCGATTTCATCTTATTTGCAAGAAACCCATCTGATATGGGCTGGGTTGGACGGTAATTAATAAAGGTTAGGAGGGTAATTTTGTCTCTGACCAGATTTCCATATATTTACAGTTTTGCTAGTCTATTCTAAAATGGGCCCTCCATTTTACATTATTTACATTTCTGCCATTGTTTGCAGCTGTGCTTCATCTTTGTTATAATTTGGATCTTCAATTTTAACTAATTAACCCTTTCTCTTTCTCCCAACTCTCCTTCTCTTTCAACCCTCACCATCTTCCCCTTCTCCGTAAAACCCAGAGGCCGAAAGGCCTGAGTCCACATCACAACTCGCCACTCCGGCAAGCCTCAACTCCATCAAACAACCACTAGCTCCCTGGACTCCCCTTTCTTTCTTTGAATTGGTGGCTTCGAAGGTGACTGTGAGAGAAAGAGAATGGGTCGTCGGGATGCGGGGAGAGAAACAGAGAGGGAAGGGTGGGGATCGTGAACAGCCGTCGTTCCTCAGTCCAGGATTCACTCACAATCGTCTATGCTCTGTTGCACCTTCAGATGAGTCACTTCTTGCTTTTGATTTTGGACTCAAATCTTAATATTTTATTATTTCTTGCATTTATATCTGCTTGCATGTTCAGATAAGTCAGTTTGTCCTTTTGATTTTGTACTCAAATCTTAAGAGGGTGTAGTCAAACTAAGATTTTAAAGGATTTTAAAGGATTTTAAAAGTGATAGATTTGATAGGATTTAAGAGGATTAAGGACTCCTACAAAATTCATATGGATTTTAAATAATTTGAATGGATTGTGATGGATTGTGGGGGGAAGGATTTGAAATCCTAGGGGGTGAGGTTGGATTCTTTTTAGTTTTGGTTATACATACTTTTTGCTTTCAAATCCCACAAATCCACAACTTATTGAAATCCTTCAAAATCTTAGTTTTTTTAATACACTTAGATTTGGATGGATCCTTTAAAATCTTTTAATTGACTACACCTAGATTTTAATGGATTCTAAAATCTTTTAATTGACTACACTAGGATTTTAAAGTCTTTTAAAATCCTCTAAAATCCAAGTTTGACTACACCCTTCTTAATATTTTATTATTTCTTGCATTTATACATGCTTGCATAGTCACTTTGTCCTTTTGAATTGGTGCTCAAATCTTAATATTTTATTATTTCTTGCATTTATATCTGCTTGCAATTTCGCTTTGTCATTTTGATTTTGTACTCAAATCTTAATATTTTATTATTACTTGCATTTATATATGCTTGCATGTTGTGATTGAGAGGCCATAATTAGTTTACAAATCTTCCTACACTGTTTGGTTAGGTTAGGTAGCATGCTTTTCTCTTTGTTTTAATCGATTTAGGGATTTTCTGCCCCTCTATTTATTCATTTGCTCTCAGTTTTGTTTCTCAGGTTCCTCTGTATTTCTGTAATCGTTCAAAGGTCCTTTTTATTCCTTTTTGTAGTTTAAATTTTGTCTATTATTCTGTCTGGCCTTCCATTTGAATTCCAATGTTCTTAAATTGTATACATATGTGTCTCTGTGTATGCATATGAGGTTCTGCATCGACTTCCCTGCTTCCTAATTTTAATGCAATTTTTTTTATATTTCAATTGTTTCAAGACGAGAAGACTGATTATTCTCTTATTTTTATGGATTGCAAGAAACGTCCTGCTAACTCAGGATTTTGCGTTGCAGGTTTCATTTGCTAACCCTAACTTTTTAATGTTGTGCAACAATTACTGTTTGTACCTTCATTTGTTGTGTTGTTGTATTGAATACTTTTGTATTTTTCTACAAAATGTTTTTCATTTCATCTTTATTTTTCGACAACAAAGTGATTAATTAAGAGTCTTTGTAGATTAATCTGCGTTTCATTTCCCGTGTGTGTCTATCTTTTACCGATTGGTTTTAAATATGTATCATGTTGTTGTGCATGTTTTGCATCTTCCACTTTGGTTTGACAATTAAAAAAAAAAGGTGACATGTCTTATTAGGCAGTTTAGATGTCAAAAATTGTTTCCATACCAAACTTGAGCTGTACATATATGTTACCTGTGACAGCCCGTCCATAAATATATTTTCGATGGTGTGAAATGACTTTTATGCCCTTTAATCATTGAGTTGTATTGTGTGGTTTAAGCTTTGGATTTGGACCAATCCTTTTTATTCCTAAGCAATTGGAACTTAAAAATTTTATTTGTTTCGTTTGAGTGGCCAAATCTGGACCACACACACACACACACTCACAACCGTTGACTTTCTCTCTCCTTCCCTCTCGAGTTTTCTTCCATTTCCATACAAGGCCAGCGCATGACGGCGCGTGAGTGATCGGAAAATTTTTCTAAAAATATGAGGATGTTCTTGAGGTTGAGTAGGCCACGTTGGTATATTCAAACACCCCAATTGAGCAATGTATGAGAAGTTATTACCTAATTTTGGTTATGTACTTTAAAACAACGTTTAAATAGTTGTTTCGCATATAGGTGAGACCTATCTTGAGGAAGAGTGCAGTCAAGCGAGACTTGGGGGCTATGACCCTTCTACATATCAGTGAGTGGGCTTTTGGTTTTCAGTATATATATATATATATATATATACACTTGGTATTTTTCCCTGAAAACTTAATTAAATGGTTTGATATTTTGAAATGCCATGTCAAATGCTCTCTATGTTTAATTGTGCATTAGTATGGTTATATATATTGTTGCTCGATACTGCGGACGCTGATGCGAATTAACTTAGCACACAAATTAAACCCTCTTGTTGACAATTGTAGTATGAATAAGTAGGGATTGTTCTTAAACCGGGGATTAGGAGGGATTGCTAAAACACTCTAAACTGACTCAAATATATAAAAACAAACTTAAAAGCATGAAATTAAACTTACAACACTCAAAACAAAGTCACAAGACTCAAAACAGATTATAGAGACTCAAAACTGCCTAAAAACAACTCTAAGGCAGTTTCTGCCACTAACACAAAGTTTGGACGAAAATTGATTTTATCTTGACTTAAAACACTTAAAAACACAATCTAAAACAAGTACTAACTAATATGACTTAATAAAATAAAGGGGATTTTGGTTTTGGACGAAAATAAGGAAAACAAAGCAAGAACAATTTAAACAGATTCTTAGACAAATTTAGGTGAATTGATGGGTGATGGGTTAAACTATGGATGATGGGCTAGCTAGAGGGTTCTTCTCCACACATGACATACTTGCACATAAACCAATTTCCAGTTGCTTTTCAATAAACCATGAACCTCAACACCCCAGATTAATTAGGTACGCTTAAATTAATCCTCAGATTTTCCTAATTTCATTGAATTGGATGATTGCATACAACAACCCAAAGCATTCCCCACAAGTTCCCTACATGAATTGCATAATAGAGATACAAGCAAGAATCATTAAGTTCTATGAAAATCATAAGCATTGACGAAACATTTCTAACTATGAATTGCATGAAACTTATGCCAAGAATTTACTTGACACGGTTGTGACGAACAACCTTTATTACTTGTGAATATAAGTTCATAACGATTAGGTGAAACTCCCTTATATCCTAGCATCATATTTATGCATGGAAATTAAGCGTGCACTCTCAACCAACATACACAAATCAGTTTTAATTCAAATGGATAAGTAAATTGAATTCACAACTTATGAATCACAATTGAAAGTAATCAAATCATATTGCAAGCATGAACATGGTTTCGAATTCCCCCCTAGCTAAGGGGGGTTTAGTTTCTCATACTTACATAGCAAAGATAAACAAATTTAGACGTTAAAAACAAAAGATAGAAAACACCTAAACGCTCCAACGATCCAAGTTGGACAGCAAGCACATCCAAGCACTTTCCTTCCCTTCCTTTGCTACAGCACAAGGTGTTGGTGAGTGTTTGGAGGTTTGTTTGTATGGAGGAATGGATGTGAGGATGAATGGAAGTGTTTGGATGAAGGTTGTATCGAAAATGGGGATGAATTCTCTAGCAAAAACTGAATGTAATGGCTGCCACACACACTTCCTTTTATAGAGGAAGTGCATGGCATGGAGGGATGGATGGTGGTGTTAGCAATGATTCAAAGGTGAAAGTGAAGTAATGATGCAAAGCATGGGGGGTAAAATGGAGTGGTGCTGCAGCTATGAATGCAAGTGGGGAACATGAATGATTGTGCACATGGTAGATAAAGGAAAGGGAGGTGGAATGGTGCAGAAATGAGTCATAGGTGCAGGTGGATTCATGATGCAAGGCATGGGCAAGGAAAATGGAGGAGTGGTGCATCAATGAGTACATGTAGTGGAGGTGAAAGTGAATGAAATCTGATGGGTGAGGGGGACAAGGGATGTGCACCACTTGAGTGCAATGATTAAATGTAATGGTGCATGAAAACAGAAATAATGAAGGGGACAAGGGTGAGTGTTGTGGTAATGAGTGAATGTAGTGGTGTATTTTCTGCCCATGTCGTGCCTTTCCTTTGCCCATGTGTGTGTGTTTCCTTTGCCCATTTGCACACACATGTTCCTCATCATTTCAACCACAAAACAAACACATTTTCTGCCCTCCAACCTGTCCATGCCAAGCTGTCCATGTGTGCTTTTCTCTTTGCCCATGTGTGTGTGTTTCCTCCTTTTCCCATGTGCACACACATATGCTGAATTCTAATCTTCCCAAAACGTCCATCCTCATGTCTCCAAGTGCATGCAATCCATTTCAGCCCAAAATTGCTCCAAAATGCACCAAAATGCACTTTTCTTGCCAACTTTGTTATTAGGACCTACAAACATATGAAAATGATTTAAAACATTCTTATAAGCAATAACTAACTAAGTAAGTGCAAGAAAAAATGTTAACTAAGTCGCATAAATATGCTCCTATCAAATTCCCGCACACTTAGCTTTTGCTAGTCCTCGAGCAAAATAAAGAAAACAAAACACAACCTAAACCTTCCAATGTTTGCCTCAGGGATTTCCAACGCACATGACATGTTAAAAATCATTATTCCCACAGATTTTAGTTATCTTCACACTTGAGCACATACTTAATCACAATCACTACTTACTAATTCACAATTAACCAATTAAAACAATGTTTTGAATGTAGGAACATGCCTTAGAGAATTTGCTCAATTCCTTGCAAGATACTCTCTATTTTCACACACATTTTCTGACTACACACCCTACACTAGTTATATGTGAGAAGATTGATGTAAACATGAAAGACTAGTACTCACATATGTTACAACAAGAAAGCAATTTTCTGGAGTTAATAAGCATGTTTAAATATGATCTCATGAATGGGATGCTACTACTTAGATGCGAGAACCAGTGACACCATATGCTCATACCAATTTCAGACTCCACAAATTGAAACGCATAACACTCAAGATTGAAGTCAAGGGTTGTAACAGGGTTTGGGGGTAATGGCTAACAAGGAAAGGATAGGGGTAACAAACGTTCTTAAAGCAATAGTAAGCAAAGCAATGAAATCGACACTTGGAATTCACTTTAGAATGCAGAATCAACTTTTAAATACAAAGGGAAGATTCATGCAACACTTAGGGCCGAATTCAATGTTTTTGGACCCTTTCTTCAACAAACAACACTTTAAAGCTCTTTTTCACAACTTTTCTTCTTTTCATTCTATTTTCCACGAATTTTCTTTTTCTTTTTCTTTCCTACCCGTGCCTTATTAAGGGTTTTGGCACACACACACAACAAGAATCACTTCCCCCACACTTGTTTTCTGCAATACATTAATAAAAAGGAATTCATTTTGAGTCATGCCTTACTATGCTTCAAGAACAAGGGTATGGATGGTTCAAATCTAGGCTAGGTGAGGACAGTGTGGGTTAACAAATAACATAGGCTGCACAAGGCCCAATGGGGTTAAACTTAAACATATAATGAGTAGTAGGATACACGGCAGTTTGGCTTTGGTGGTTTTCACTACACAACTTCATCTTGAATATGTGTTATGCAAATCAATAGCATGCTTTGAATGAAATGGGCATGAGTTCTAGCATTTGGAACTAAATGATGAAACGCCTTCTAAGTAGCAACCAAGCAAAGAATAATGAGATCATGCAACGACTTTAGAAAACAATGATGCACAAATTATTAACTCTCCAAATAAACATTTAGGCTCAAGTCTCACAAGGTTGTAGCGTTCATTTGAGTTCCTTCTTTCAAGCATGTTACAAAAACTGATTTTTCCTTTATGATTGCATGTGAATTCATAAATTATAACCATAACCAAGCATACACAAAAGAGTAAATCAAATTTTCATCCATGTTTATAACTCTCTTTAACAGTTATGTAATTAAAAACCAAATCCTCATCATTGTGTTGGAAGGTACCCTAAGACACAAACAAACACACAAAAACAACTCTTTTTGGGTTTTTCAAAACAATTTTTTCAAATTTTTATGAGATTTTCGGATTTTTATGTCAAAACACACTAAAACACTCCAAAACAGCTTAAAAACACTTAAAACATCAAGGAACAACACTAGAAGTAATGGGTGATAAACTCCTACGAATTTCATGTAAAACAACTTGGTTGCCCCCCCCACACTTAAATCAAACATTGTCCTCAATGTTTCAGGCATAAACTCACACAAAAATAAGCAAACAAATAAACAACGAATAAACATGACAAGTATGGCAAAGTAAAAACCAGACATAGTAGAGTTTAAGAACGCAAATCTGGTTATGGAGAGATGATCTTGTTGACTTTCCACAGCTTTGATCTCGAACTGGGCTAGGGAACTTCTTAGCAAGGAAAATGAGACTTGATTGGTGGTGGTGATTTGATGGCCTTGTACGGCGAGGCTTTGCTCTTTGGCGACTGATGCGTCCATATGTTGTTGAAGCTTCTCGAGCTCTTGGTTTCAACTCAGACTCATTTTGCTGGGTTGATTGAGTCTGCAGGCAGCATTCTTCTCTGCTTGTTTCTTCTGCACGGCAGGTAGGCACGAGGTAGAGGTGATGGTCTATTTCTTTGTTCAATCTATCCAAGTGCCGACCGATTGCTTTCTTTCTCCTTGTCTCGCAAGCAAGAGCAACTTTGCCTTTGACTCTGATGATATGAGATACTTTTGCTTTTGAAGAAGTATCTTTCCACATGTGTATTCTTGAACTGGGCTGGGGAACTTCTTAGCAAGGAAAATGAGACTTGATCTTGAAGATGAATTAGCACGTTGTCTCCACATGCTTCAAGCTATCATTTTCACTTGCCTTATCTGTTCTCCAGGCAGATGTGGCATCTTCTTCGGAAGTACATCAGCAGTTGAAGATGAGCACTCGAGAGCAATGCTAGGTAAGCAATCAGGAAGGAGTTCCAGGTAGTCGGTTCTTAGATCGGAAGATTGACACCAAGTGCTGGTTGATTGCTCGCTTTCTCCTTGTCACAAAGACAAGGAAAATGACAGGGAGAAAGCATGATATGAGATACTCTTGCTCTCAACCTTCATGATATGAAATACTTTTGCTCTTGATAACTTGTTTGCAGAGGTACCCCAAGGGATGAGAAACACAGACTAACTCGAGAGGCTTCGTTAGGAATGCATTTTCGGAGATAAAGAAGGATTATGTATGTCTGCCTTGCTATGGAAGGTGAAGGACGACATTTATAGGAATTAATAACCGGTACTATTCTTTCACTCTTGTCGGCACCCGTTGGATGATTGAACAGTAAACTTCACGTGTTTTCTACTTCACCAGAAATCTTCGACAGATTGCCCGTAATTTCTGCAAGGCTGAGTGTGCATGTGACAGATGCTGACACGTCTGGATAAAGCAGATGCCTCTTCGATATCTGGAATCGAGGCTTCGACAAACTGCCCGTGATTTTCGCAAAGCTGAGTTTGCGTGTGACAGGCGCTGACGAGGCTGAAAAAGACTGGCGCCTCTTCGATATCTGAGATCGGCGCTTCGACAAATTGACTGTGATTTTCGCAAAGCTGAGTGTGCATGTGACAGGTGATGACGAGGCTGAAAAAGACTGGCGCCTCTTCGATATCTGAGTTCTGCGCTTCGACAAATTATCCGTGATTTTCGCAAAGCTGAGTTTGAGTGTGACAAGTGCTGACGAGGCTGAAAAAGACTGGCGCCTCTTCGATATCTGAGATCAGCGCTTCGATAAATTGACCGTGATTTTCGCAAAGCTGAGTGCGCATGTGACAGGTGATGACACGTCTGAAAAAGCAAGTGCCTCTTCGATTTCTGAGATCGGCGCTTGGTTTCTGAGCAGCCCAGCTTTTGAGAAAACAGACGTCTCTTCGATCTTTGAGCTTGCCTCTTCGATTTCTGAACTCGCCTCTTTAATTTCTGAAGCTCCGTCGAGTGCTGATTTTTAAAGAGAGGCACGCATCGCATTCCAAAGCACACTTGAATTTTCCGCCTGTAGAAGCTCCCTACTTGCACTTCTAAGAACTTGATTTGTCCGACCTCTTTTTTTCTTCACACCTTCGAAAATGTCTTGCCCTTCTGACCGTCGCCTTAACTTGAATGTTGGGGAAGATATTGATATGTCTTCTCCAAACAACATTTGGCAGCCGTTCTTCGTATCCCCAAATGGTCCTCTTACAGTTGGAGATTCCATGATGATGAATGATACAACCGCTTCGGTGGTGGCCAGAAATCTTCTCACGCCTAGAGACACTAGGATACTTTCCAGGCGGTCCGACGAACTGGCTGTTCAGGACTCTCTGGCCTACAACGTCCGATGTGCAGGCTCAGTATCAAACATGGGCCAGCGCCTTCTTACTCGATCTCGTCAGGTTGAGTCGTTGATGGCTGAAGTGGCTAGTCTTCGGCAAGAGGTCAGAGTGCTTAGGCATGAGAATAAAGAGTTGCACATGCTCGCAACTAATTACTCAACAAGCATGAAGACGAAGCTTGATCAGCTGCAGGAGTCCGAAGTGCGGATTCAGAGTGATCATCAGAGGTTTGTGGCGTTACTCCAGAGGCAACTTCTGCCTTCATCTTCTAGTGCTTCACCAAGTGTTGAGGCTCCGGAAAATCAGACTCTGGCGCTTCGTCTTTCTGGAGGTTCGTCAAATGCTGAGGCACCACCTGACCAATGAAGGCTTATTCCTGCTTGTTTGCACTTTCTTGTATTTTTCTACCTTTCTACCTAATGTTCATCTTTCACGAAAATTAATGTAAAAATACTTTGTTTACCTGTCAAAGTTTCAAACATAAACCCACACCAAAAAACAATCAAACAAGCAACAAATAAATATGACAAACATGGCAAAATAAAACTGCATAAAAGGGAAGGTTTTTAGGAACGCAAAACCAATCGTGGAGCAATTCAAAAATCTTCCTTATTTGAATACATGGGTTGCCTCCCAAGAAGCGCTTGCTTTAACGTCTTGCAGCCGAACGATACCTCCAGTTAAGCTTGAATAGAACCCACGGTATGGAGGGGTATGTCCTTCACGGCATGCTCATCAAAATACTCATACATTGGCTCTCTGAATGGAAGGGAATAGTAATCCTTCCTGATTGGGGCGTTGAGCATCCTAAAGTCAATGTATTCATTCCCACCAGCTTGGATTCGATTGGGGACCTGCACCATACAAGGTAACAACCTATTAGTTGAAATGGGAATCGAAATTGGAATAGATGGCTTACCAATGTGTTGCAATGAAGTGGCAGCACTGTCAACAGATTTTCCAAATGTGTTTTCGGCCAAATTATGCATTTGGAGGTTAGTGGTGTGTTCCACTTCAATTCCCTCTTCGTTGATGGTTGGAAATTCATCCTTCTTGGTTGGTGCTGAAGGTTCTTGCCCTATATCTTTAATTACATCAATGGCAAAACAAGAACGAACATCAGTAAGATTCACATTAGATTCAGGAATTTTAAAGTGAATCATATCACCACCAAATGCCATTGTTAATGCTCTCTTAGCCACATCAATCTTGGTTTGAGCTGTTTTCATGAAAGGTCGTCCAAGCAAGATTGATTATGGTGGAGAGTGGGCTGCATCCTCCATGTCAAGCACATAGAAATCTGCAGGAAAAATTAAGTGGTCTACCTGCACCAACACATCTTCCAAAACTCCTTTCGGGTAGGCATTAGATCTATTGGCTAGTTGAATAACAACACCATCATGTTTAAGCTCTCCTAGATTCATAGATGCATAAATAGAATATGGCATGACATTAATTGATGCACCTAGATCTAGCATAGCATGTTCAAACCTTGTATTACCAATTACACAAGGAATTGTGAAACTACCCGGATCTTTCTTTGTAACATTGCAGAGACATTCTCGCTTACATGTACCACTTCTTTCTCCCGAATACGTTTCCTTGTTGTACAAAGCTTCTTAAAAAACTTGGCATACTTCGGGATTTGCTTTATAGCATCAAGGAGTGGGATATTGACATGCACCTTTCTAAACGTCTCCAGAACATCTTTTTCCTCCTCTTCATTCTTGGCTTGCAAAAATCTGCTAGGAAAGGGTACATTGGGTGGAATATGGTTAGTATTAACCAAAATTGGAACTTCCTTACCTTTGTTGGCCGAATTAGATGGTTTAGGAGCATTTGGGGCCTGCGGCAAAGGTGTTTCCACCCTTTCCATGGGGGTGCTTTGTTCCTTCTCTTCAATTATCAACTCTTCAACCTCATTGGAACGTGATTTGGAAGGTTGGGGATCAGATCCAACTTATTTTCCACTTCGCAAACTCATGGCTTTGGCAGATTCGAATCCTCCCTTTGGGTTGACAACGGTTGAACTAGGCAACTTACCTTGCTCTCTGAATTATCCTACAAACTCCGCAATCTGCCCAATTTGCTTCTCCATTTGGTCCACCCTTTTGTCTTGGTTTTTCATTGCTTTGTCTTGATTTTCTTGCCCCTGAGACAAATTGGTGAGTAACTTAAGAAGTGTCTCATTATCTAAAGATGTACCTGAGGTGTTTTGGGCAGGTTGTTTTGGGGCTTGTGTTGGTGCGTATTGCTTAGTATAGAATCCCGGAGGTTGCTGCCTAAAGCCTCCTTGTTGTTGGGGTTGTTGAGGCTCCCTCCACTTGAAATTTGGATGGTCTCTCCTGAAGGAAATTTTGTGAAAAACATGTTCATTTGAATAACATCATATAGCATGCAATTAACAATTAAAGGCGGAATCATGCTTTCATGCATTCAAAAACAAAACATCTACCATGAAATTCAAAGCCTAGTAGATTGGTGAACCTTGACTCAACTTAAAAACAACAATTTGTTAGTTGAGAAATATTTACCTTTGTAGATTCCTCTTTGCATATGCAAAGGATAATCACCCAAGAGATAGGGCCTTCATTCCTTGCTTCTTAGCTCCATGGATTTGGTTAGAAGAATAGGTTCTCCAAGTTCCCAAAATTGAGAACCTCTAAAGATTCTTTGAATGTGAATTGGAACGCATTCCCAAATCTCATTCATACTCTGGCCAGAGATTTTAATCATATCATAGAGTATTCTCCCTCAAGCCAATTGAAGGTTAGAGATCCCTTGTTGCGCATTCACTTGTCTCCATGACTAAGTGGCTTAACCCCAATGATGTCGTGGACACCCCGATGGGGTGACTTTGACATAATCAAAGATCAAGGACTTAACCACAAGACAACAACTGTGATGCCTCAGGTCAAAGGACTAATTTGCATTATCCCAAACATGAGTTCTCATGTGACATGAGTATGAGAACTCCTCGTTGATCGTGTTCAGTGAACTCATTCTCTATTGAGCACCTACGTACTTGTCTTGATGTCACACACACCAATGACTCGAGACTAGTCACTCTCCCTGAGAGAAGACATAGCACGTACTGATCTTATCGGACTGTCAATGCCCAATTGGCAATCCTATGATCAGGAACGTTTAGGATGTGTCTACGAAAGAATGGTCTCATTAATCTAACATCATTAGATTGCATTCTTCCAATCACATATTCCTTGGACTTTATCGTTTAAGCATATAACATTTATATGAGACGTCTCAAACAATAATGTTTGCCCTTTATATGTAAACTAGATTAGTTTAACATGTGAAATATCCGTAAAGTATCATCATATGAATGGCTTTAGGGCACATTTCCAACAATCTCCCACTTGCACTAGAGCCAATCAGCTTGGTCATCTGTTATGATTCCTCTTCTGTAGTCATTTCCTAAATGGCTGAGTAGTAGGCCTAGGAAATGGATATCTATATGTTATCCATAGAAGCAATCTTGAGAATATCGACGTCACCATTATACATGATTCCCAATCATGTGGTTCAGTCTCTCATATGAGTTCGGATCTTGATGAGACCTTGATTCCCAGGCTTGAGCTATCGCCCCATTAGTGTCGTAGTGTCAGTACACTAGATACACTTTCTGGTTGGAACCGAATAGAGAGTTCATAAATGAACTTTCCCATCCAAACAACATTGTTGTAAACTTCTATATGGCAATATATTTTGCATTCACAATGGAACACACTAAAGTCATTACTTTAATGTTTCCATCCAAATATCTCTTTAGTCATAATAAAGAGATATCTATTTATCTCTTCATTCATAATGAAGAAACATCCAATGATGGATTAGATTCACAATCTAATACATTTACGCTTCCATTACGTTACTCTAATTCTTCCTCATTCTTCGAGGAACCTATCCTTTAGTATTTCTTAAATACTTAAGGATTCACTTGACAGTTGCCATGGTTCTGATCCTGGGCTTGCACTGATATCGCCTTGTACCTTTCTAGGTACAACTCATATCAATGTTTTTCATACAATATGAAATACATAAATCACCTTTCTGCGTATGCATAAAGGATTCGATTTACGCATTATTTCTTTGGGAGTCAAAGGGTACGTTCCCTTTGAGAAGAGCTACCTCCTAGTCTCACTAGAGTTGTTCTTCTTATTAAAGTTTATCATCATATGAGAAACTTCCTAGCAACCTTTTGTCTATTATTAGGGCATGATATAATCCAATTATATCCTAAAATCTATCATTATAGATTTCCATCCCATGTATATAGACTATGTCTCCCATATACATTCTATCGTTATAGAAAGTTTTAAAGTCATAACTTTAACAATGAAGTATTCTTTTCATTTCCAAAATTAATATATCATACATATATTCAAATTTAGGAATATGATTAACTCCCACTAATCTTTTGTAAACCTAGTAAACAAAAGATTCATTTACATCTATATGAGAAATCAAACAATTTTGATCTTTCTCTCATAAGACGCTTATGGCTCCCACTAGCTTGCTAAGATCCATGATGGTTGGATCTCTACAACTTACATGTTTTGTGATTCATAGTTTTAGACATATATTATCAAGACTATCTTAATAATGGTTTCGGAAACCTATATCATGTCCAAACATTGAATCACCATTTAGTTGTAGCTAGCAATCTTCGAATTAATTGAAACTAAGACTACGTCAAAGATGGTTCCTTCAAAGTCAACCATTCTCTTTGATTGTAGTCACCTTAAGCTACCAATTAGCTATGAAGGTTTCATTATTTCTGGTCAAATGGTACTTTACCATTTCCTTGAGTATATGTTGTATATACACTCAATGTAGTCATAAAGTTCAAACCATTCAACTGAGACGGTTTAAAATTCTTTTTGACTACCTTGGAGCTTGTGGTATAGGAACTAGGTTGTTATATTTGTTGATTATCATCTTGTCTCTCAAAGAACCCATTCTTTTGAGTTCTATTCCTAGTTCATTTGCTCTAAGGCAAATCACATTGTAGGATTACAATGAACTACTCAACAAACAACATTTGTTGGTTGGTTTATAGAAGTGATATCCAAAGGTTAATTTAAGGATATCCACAAGATAATTTTTAAACAAATATTGCTTATTAGCACACAACCCCAAATCTTAACATGATTAAGATTTGTCTTTCTTTCCAACTACATCCTATGGAGTTATGAAAATTTTGGAAGATCTTCTAATTGACAATCATATTGTCTTAGAAGCATATATATCCTATATATGGGTAATTGATAATATCCAACGAACTAAATCTTATTCAAGTTCGTTCTTCTCCTAATGGAGAAAATCATTTATCTTATGATGCTAATTTCCTTGATATCTTTCAAGGAAACTCATCTAAAGTGTTACCTTTCCTTGGATCAAGTCTAAGGAGGTAAGTACTTTAGACGTCTTACTCATCAACTTACATTTCTTGAATCCTTTGAAACCTTTTTGCAAAGTATTCGGACTTGTGTTTATTCATAATAAACTATAGTCCAACCGAGAGTGATCTTCGGTGAATGTCATACAACATGAGTAGTATTATGTTGTGGACAATTGCCACTATCTTGCAACCTTTTGGGTTTTAAGCATCATTATATTCTAAACAGTTAACGCTACCATATCATCTCTACTATAGAGACAATCAATTAGATTACTATAATCCAATCATTGATTAATAAAGAACAATGTTTTGTCAAACAAAACATTCATCCATCTCTATTATAGTGACGGAATTAAGTTCCTTAAAATTGGAATGTAAAGACAATCTTTGGTTTTTCCAATTTCTTTGGTAGTTTATATGAGGAAGTTAGTACCATCTGCTTTCGCAGAGATCTATATTTTATTCACGTTCCGAATGTGAAGTACTTTCTCTTCTCTCATTAATCTTCTACTTCTTATTAGCCATACTTTTACAACGATTGTAAAACATAGTTACTAATACGGAATCATGTATTCAAGTAGAAGAACCAACTGTTTTGAACTTTTCAAGAACAATTTACAACACCTTCGAAAGGTGTGTTCTTGACACTTGCAAGACATTTCTTGCAAATACCCCTTCCAATGTCCATCCTTTCATAAAGAAAGTTTGTTCCCTTGGAGTTAATTTTATCTTCTTCATTTGACTTCTCCTTTGACTACAATAGTCATGGTCCCTAAACTCCCACTATCTCTCTTGAAACCTTTTTCAATTGTGTTATACACATCAAACATTTTGGAGAGTGTGTGGTTATTGTTCACTACATAGTTTACAATAAACTTAATGAACCATTAGGATAGGGACATAAAGGTGAAGTCCTAGCTTAGTTTCCGTCTCGTTAAGTGGTTTATCACTTCAACACTCAATGATTCAAAATCATCATAAGTCCATGTTGATGGACTATTTTTGTCAACCAACCATTATGTTCTAAACATAATTACAAACTTTCAAGAGTTGTTCAAGGCAACTCTTATTTCTTCATAAGTTCCTTTGTTCATATAACGAAGGAATAAGCATTGGTTGTTTGTGTTGTCCTCTTCATGATAGACATTTCTAACATGTTCTTCCAATGATACATTATCAATAGGAAGATTGTGAGGATGAGACTTCTTAGGTACATGCACAATCCATTTAAGACAATCTTTGGGATTGTGTTACCAAGTCCGGAAACTAAAACATTCGGATTTTCTTTGTCAAGTTTTGGATAGCGTTTGCAAATATATTGGTAAACAAATACATAACGAATATAAATTGATTGATTTTAAGCCATTTGATTCGGGTCTTTAAATCAAATAGCACCACCCACCATTTTTGGCAAATTCCATATCCCTCATTGGAATTCGAGAGTTTTGGAGGAAACTCTTAGTAGGTTATGGGAGACTCACTATTACCAAGCCCACCTCACAATGATATGATATTGGCTAGCATTAATAATAATGAGAGAGTACGCTTACTCATTTGCAACTAATGCAAGTACCCATCAATTTGGCCTCTAGAGAATGTTGCCTCACAATGATATGATATTGGCAACATTGCACTTAGTTAAGTCATTCCCACCATGCTTAGTTCGTGAAGGGGTTCAAGAATAGCCTCACGATAATACGATATTGGCCATCCTCGTTGCCTACACTCACCTCATCAAGTATGTATATAGACTCCTCCTGAGTATAAGCATGCACTTTGTACTCCCCCATGATAGGGTGAAGCCGGTGTACAAGTCATAAACGATTGGAGCTACCACGGTGGAAGGCCACGGAAGAGTGTTCTAAGCACTCTCACGCTTTTCAACTTAATAATGGTTTGGTTGAGGGTTTTAGGTCTCATCACATAAACATATTCATTTTAATCTTTATTAAAACAATTTTGGTCCTATTACAACTATTGGTCCATTTGTTTTTAGTTGTATATAATACTCCCACTATGCTTATAAAACGGTTTTTTAAAGCAAGAGTATATGATACTACTAACATAAGGTTTGCATTCATTTGATGGACTATATAGTTGCCTTAGGTAGGATGACTATGAACCTTTGTTTAGATTCAACACGAGCCTTGTGTTGAATCTCGGACTAGGGATGGAGATTGATTTTAGTTACGCGTTTAATCACATTAAGGCGTGTTGTTCTTAGGGGCGTTGGACCCAACTACTTCATTTTCATGCATATCAAATAAAGCAAGAAAGAAGTACTTCAAAGTAAAAGAGAGCTTATGCTCTTTACAACATTTGCATAATTCAAATTACTTTAAAGTAAAGAAGAGCTTATGCTCTTTTACAACATTTGATCAAATCAAATTACAACCAAAATTAATCTACTCATTCCCATGGTTCAAACAAATTTGAAACGGCCTTTCACATAGCTCAATTATCGTAGGCTTAGGTTCATAATCACCCTTTAATTAATCAACACTTTAATTAATTAAATTGAATGCAACATTTTCATTTGGTTTTTGTATCCATAAAATTGATTTAAATGGAGCTAAATGAAATGAAAATCCAATTCTCATTTAAAGAGACAAAACAATTTTTGTTTCCTACTTAATTTGGGCCATCATGCAATAACCACAACTTTTTGGGCTATATTGCGAAACACAAACTTTTGGGGTCACTTTGTAAAAAACACAAAAGTCCACTACTTCATGTAATTACAACTAGAACCCAAAAATTTCAACAAATACAAAAAACTTCATTAAAGGAGCAAAACAATTTGTCCTTTAACGTTTTTGGGCCTTAACGTAAAAACGTAAACTTTTGGGCCAAAGTGCAAATACACAAAAGTATCAAAACTTTATGTAATTGAATAAAAGACCCAAAAATACCCTATTTAATTAGGGTGGCCGGCCATGATAGAAAAAATATGATTTTTACAAAGTTTTTGTAAGTGGGTTTTGTTAGGTGAGGTAAAGATGAAATATTTTGAATTTATGTTAAACTTTTAAAAAAATTTGTCTACCATTATAACCATTAATTGAATTTATGTCAAACTTTTATTTAAAAAAATTTGTCTACCATTATAACCATTAATTGAATTTATGTCAAACTTTTAAAAAAGTTTGTCTACCATTAAAACAATTAATAATACTTTACAAATAATCATCACCCACTAAAATCACCCACTAAAATTAAACCAAAACTTTATGTAAAAACATAAAACATTTTGAATCAAAACTTCAAAACTTTTTGTTCTTGGCAAGAACTTCAAGAACATTGAAGAACACTCATGAAAACTCATAATAGCTCCATGAATGTTTTCACTCACCAAAACTCAAATTTTCATCACTCAAAAGAGGGTTAACATCCTAGGGTACTTAGGGGTTCCAAAAGTCACTTTAAAACCATTTTAACAAGACAAACATGAACCCAAAAAATGACCCCTTGGATTTGGCCGAATTTCCCAAAAAACATGGCACCAAATTTTAGCTCCAAAATTCATGCTCATATGAACTACATCTACAACATTTGAGATGGCAAATTTTCTAACAAAATTTACATTCAAAGAAACAAGAATAAAGCTTGTAACATATTACAACTTTTAAATCAAAAACTATGAACTACAAAACCCAAAATGATTCACCAACTACTAGACCTAGGCTCTTGATACCACTTGAAGGAAATTTTGTGAAAAACATGTTCATTTGAATAACATCATATAGCATGCAATTAACAATTAAAGGCGGAATCATGCTTTCATGCATTCAAAAACAAAACATCTACCATGAAATTCAAAGCCTAGTAGATTGGTGAACCTTGACTCAACTTAAAAACAACAATTTGTTAGTTGAGAAATATTTACCTTTGTAGATTCCTCTTTGCATATGCAAAGGATAATCACCCAAGAGATAGGGCCTTCATTCCTTGCTTCTTAGCTCCATGGATTTGGTTAGAAGAATAGGTTCTCCAAGTTCCCAAAATTGAGAACCTCTAAAGATTCTTTGAATGTGAATTGGAACGCATTCCCAAATCTCATTCATACTCTGGCCAGAGATTTTAATCATATCATAGAGTATTCTCCCTCAAGCCAATTGAAGGTTAGAGATCCCTTGTTGCGCATTCACTTGTCTCCATGACTAAGTGGCTTAACCCCAATGATGTCGTGGACACCCCGATGGGGTGACTTTGACATAATCAAAGATCAAGGACTTAACCACAAGACAACAACTGTGATGCCTTAGGTCAAAGGACTAATTTGCATTATCCCAAACATGAGTTCTCATGTGACATGAGTATGAGAACTCCTCGTTGATCGTGTTCAGTGAACTCATTCTCTATTGAGCACCTACGTACTTGTCTTGATGTCACACACACCAATGACTCGAGACTAGTCACTCTCCCTGAGGGAAGACATAGCACGTACTGATCTTATCGGACTGTCAATGCCCAATTGGCAATCCTATGATCAGGAACGTTTAGGATGTGTCTACGAAAGAATGGTCTCATTAATCTAACTTCATTAGATTGCATTCTTCCAATCACATATTCCTTGGACTTTATCGTTTAAGCATATAACATTTATATGAGACGTCTCAAACAATAATGTTTGCCCTTTATATGTAAACTAGATTAGTTTAACATGTGAAATATCCGTAAAGTATCATCATATGAATGGCTTTAGGGCACATTTCCAACATCTCCAACCTGGATTGTACGTATTAGAATATGGATCGTTCCTTGGCTGGTTTTGGCCTTGAAATCCAATTGCATTGGAGCTTTCCCATCCACCATTTCAATCAATTGAGGGCACTTTTCAGAGGCATGTCCTTGGATAGAACACACACCACATACACTTGGTTCTTTCATCCTCATTCCTTCGGCCATCTGAGACACAATGGAAGTAAGATTAGCTAATTACGATTGAATGTCGGATGTAGAACTTACTCATTCACTTGCTGCCGTGGGGTGTCCATTTGACCAACGCCTTCATATTGTTGAGCATTCAATGCTCGATTAGCAATTAAGGTCTTGGCAGCCATGGGTGTTTTGTCCACCAAAGCTCCTCCCGCTGAGGCGTCTAGCATTTGGCGTTCAATTGGTAGAAGCCATTCGTAGAAATATTGAAGAAGAAGCTCCTCCTTCATCTAGTGCTGTGGACATGAAGCAACAAGGGTTTTAAAACGCTCATAGTAAGTGGGAAATGATTCACCTTGGTTTTGCTGAATGCCACTAATCCTTTTGCGTAGTAGAATGACTCGAGAAGTTGGGAAAAACTTCTCCAAAAATGCTCGTTTCATACTCTCCCATGATGTGACAGTTCCGGGGGCTAGCTCATACAACCAATCTTTAACCTTTTCTAAGAGAGAAAATGGAAAGTCCTTCATCTTCAAAATGCTCCCATCAACATTCACGGGAGTTATACTCGAACAAACAACCTTAAACTCCTTCAAGTGTTTATTAGGATCTTCCATGGACATCCCGTGGAACTTAGGAATGTGATGCAACAAACTTGATTTCAATTCGAACTCGTCCGTCTTCCCTAGGGCAGCCATGGGGTATTGGATGCAAAGTGGTGCGGCATTGTCCAATCCCGAAGCAGAAAGCTCCTTGATTGTTCGATTGTCTGCTGCCATGTCTTGTACTTCTTCAAAAATCTAAGCCGGTTGAGGTCGTTGGGGTTCTTGTTGATTCCTTGCTCATCTCAAAGTTCGTTCAAAATCATCGTCAAAGTCAAAGATATGCTCACGAACCGGATGAGAACTCCGAGTCATAAACTAGTACCTAAAACAAGAAAACAAACAAGGGCAATAACTAACATAAAAACACATGAAAATAAACAAAAAGAAATAACAAGGGATTAGCAAAGTTGCTAATCCCCGGCAACGGCGCCAAAAATTTGATGCGAATTAACTTAGCACACAAATTAAACCCTCTTGTTGACAATTGTAGTATGAATAAGTAGGGATCGTTCTTAAACCGGGGATTAGGAGGGATTGCTAAAACACTCTAAACTGACTCAAATATATAAAAACAAACTTAAAAGCATGAAATTAAACTTACAACACTCAAAACAGATTATAGAGACTCAAAACTGCCTAAAAACAACTCTAAGGCAGTTTCTGCCACTAACACAAAGTTTGGACGAAAATTGATTTTATCTTGACTTAAAACACTTAAAAACACAATCTAAAACAAGTACTAACTAATATGACTTAATAAAATAAAGGGGATTTTGGTTTTGGACGAAAATAAGGAAAACAAAGCAAGAACAATTTAAACAGATTCTTAGACAAATTTAGGTGAATTGATGGGTGATGGGTTAAACTATGGATGATGGGCTAGCTAGAGGGTTCTTCTCCACACATGACATACTTGCACATAAACCAATTTCCAGTTGCTTTTCAATAAACCATGAACCTTAACACCCCAGATTAATTAGGTACGCTTAAATTAATCCTCAGATTTTCCTAATTTCATTGAATTGGATGATTGCATACAACAACCCAAAGCATTCCCCACAAGTTCCCTACATGAATTGCATAATAGAGATACAAGCAAGAATCATTAAGTTCTATGAAAATCATAAGCATTGACGAAACATTTGTAACTATGAATTGCATGAAACTTATGCCAATAATTTACTTAACACGGTTGTGACGAACAACCTTTATTACTTGTGAATATAAGTTCATAACGATTAGGTGAAACTCCCTTATATCCTAGCATCATATTTATGCATGGAAATTAAGCGTGCACTCTCAACCAACATACACAAATCAGTTTTAATTCAAATGGATAAGTAAATTGAATTCACAACTTATGAATCACAATTGAAAGTAATCAAATCATATTGCAAGCATGAACATGGTTTCGAATTCCCCCCTAGCTAAGGGGGGTTTAGTTTCTCATACTTACAAAGCAAAGATAAACAAATTTAGACGTTAAAAACAAAAGAAAGAAAACACATAAACGCTCCAACGATCCAAGTTGGACAGCAAACACATCCAAGCACTTTCCTTCCCTTCCTTTGCTACAGCACAAGGTGTTGGTGAGTGTTTGAAGGTTTGTTTGTATGGAGGAATGGATGTGAGGATGAATGGAAGTGTTTGGATGAAGGTTGTATCGAAAATGGGGATGAATTCTCTAGCAAAAACTGAATGTAATGGCTGCCACACACACTTCCTTTTATAGAGGAAATGCATGGCATTGAGGGATAGATGGTGGTGTTAGCAATGATTCAAAGGTGAAAGTGAAGTAATGATGCAAAGCATAGGGGGTGAAATGGAGTGGTGTTGCAGCTATGAATGCAAGTGGGGAACATGAATGATTGTGCACATGGTAGATAAAGGAAAGGGAGGTGGAATGGTGCAGAAATGAGTCATAGGTGCAGGTGGATTCATGATGCACGACATGGGCAAGGAAAGTGGAGGAGTGGTGCATCAATGAGTACATGTAGTGGAGGTGAAAGTGAATGAAATCTGATGGGTGAGGGGGACAAGGGATGTGCACCACTTGAGTACAATGATTAAATGTAATGGTGCATGAAAACAGAAATAATGAAGGGGACAAGGGTGAGTGTTGTGGTAATGAGTGAATGTAGTGGTGTATTTTCTGCCCATGTCGTGCCTTTCCTTTGCCCATGTGTGTGTGTTTCCTTTGCCCATTTGCACACACATGTTCCTCATCATTTCAACCACAAAACAAACACATTTTCTGCCCTCCAACCTGTCCATGCCAAGCTGTCCATGTGTGCTTTTCTCTTTGCCCATGTGTGTGTGTTTCCTCCTTTGCCCATATGCACACACATATGCTGAATTCTAATCTTCCCAAAACGTCCATCCTCATGTCTCCAAGTGCATGCAATCCATTTCAGCCCAAAATTGCTCCAAAATGCACCAAAATGCACTTTTCTTGCCAACTTTGTTATTAGGACCTACAAACATACGAAAATGATTTAAAACATTCTTATAAGCAATAACTAACTAAGTAAGTGCAAGAAAACATGTTAACTAAGTCGCATAAATATGCTCCTATCAGACGCTCAGGTAAGCTTCAGGTGAGAATATTGACGGTAGTGATGGTAGTGAGTTTAATAGTGCTGAGATATATTTCGAGCTTGTTATCTTGCATCCCAGTGTTAGTGCTTCACCCAAGGACAAGGCCTAGCATTCACGTGATCGTTCACCTCCCACACCACACGCTCACCTTGGATCCAAGGCAGGTGCCAGCCTGTCGTACAGACCACTTTATGTGGTTCTGACTTGTGTGCAAAGAACTAGTTGATGAGTTATAGATCCAGCCGTACATGTCGCGTTAGGTGACTCCGGCTGGCATACCATTTAATATTGGTTTATTTCACCTGGCTTACTTATTTCTTCTTGAGATTTGATATGGTGTATTTGTGGAATTGTTATTTCGAATTTGGTTTTGAAATATAAACATGTATGCTATTTTCTGGGAATTATATAGGTTTTACGGAGAGGGGTTACTACTTTTAATAAGTGAAATGGTTTTGAAAAGCTTGGTTTTTGCCCACTCACACCTTCTGTTTTGCGCCCATCCAGGTTCTAGTTAGGAGTGCTTGTTGGTGGCTTACAAGGAATTCACGGCAGCTCTGATAGATTATCACCAATGTAGGATCACCTTTGGGTGTTGTATAATTAGTATTCGTCCTGCTGGACTGCACTTAGGCTACTTGTGCTCTAGTTGGTTTGGTTTTTGTTTATTCGCATTCCTTATATTAATATTGTTTCCGCACTCTGCACATGGCTACGTCACCCTCACGTGACGGCCAGCATGCCTCGATCTAGGTATGGGTGTGTCATTACCCGTTGCTTAGTATTTATTTATAGGGTTGCTTACTATTTATATATAGCACCATAACACATTAGTTGATACAAGTTGCAAATAACCAAAAAATGACAATTGAAAACTCCAACGAATTATCGTGCCTATTCGGTAATGACACAGAGTTTCTCGCAATGAGGTGCAGACCCCATTCCCTTCACATAGGTAGAGAAACCAGCACGTTTTTTTTTTTTTTTTTTTTTTTTTTTTTTTTGCAATTGTTAAGGCGATAACATGGCTTGCAAGACATGTATTTTTTCAAATTGCATGCACACACAAAATATGTGTGGACTACATGTTGCTTCGGTTCCTTATGTTAAAACAATATTTTGTTGTGAGTATATTTTTGGTTATGTCAAACTTCTAAATAGCCCTTTTGAATGTCAATGGACTGATTATGTAAAGTTAATTCGATATAACTGCAAGCTAAAATACTTATTCTACCACAACGGTTAACTTTTGTGTTTGGTTTTCACATTATGTTGAACCATTTCTGTTAGCTTATGCTTTTTTAAATTTGGCGAAGTTGGGTTCTATATTTTGTAGACTAATATTGCTTCTACCTTCAGGTGGTTTGATGTAGATTTTGTGGGTCTTTAGATAATGGGGATTCATAATTACACATATTTATTGGAATTAAACTTGCAATCTGCACTCTATGCATCATCAAATCTTATTCTAAGGCTGCTGACATTTCATTATAATTTGGTGACACGTGCTATCATCAATAATTTGTGTCTTTTTCTATTAGAATGATTCATGCATGTCCGACATTACGATTTCAAACCCTCGCAGCAGCACGCGGGCAATTTTCTAGTTATCTATTCTAAAGTTGAGGAGCAATTAACTGTAGCTTAGCTACAGTCAATTGTTTGCCCCTCGATTTTGCCTTATTTACATCATTACCATCATATCTATGGCTGGGTTGGAAGGTAATTATCAAAAGTTAGGAGGATGATTTTGTCTGTATGGTTTGGGACAGATTGGGTGGCTTAGCGCAAACAGAGGAAGATGGAGAGACACAACGTTGTCATTCGGTGAGGGTTTCGGGGATGGGAGGCCATGCCTCTCAGATAGAGATAGAGATAAAGGGAGAAAGGGTGAGGGAGAGAGGGTGAGGAGACAGGAAAATATTACAAATTTGTTAAGAAAAGTTGGTTATGATGAAATTTCATTCTTAAAAATCCATCAGATCATGCTTAAATTTGTGATTTTTGTAAGTTACTGAATTAGGAGACGTTTTCTAGTGGAGAAAACATCGTAGCGCAGAGGAAAATTAGGTTTTGTTTTGCAATTTGCACCACCAAAATATGTATGACTTATTCATCTTTGTAGGGTTGTCTGTGTAAAAATACATTATGACCTAATTTCATTTGTTTCTCTTTCTGAAGTTTTTCACCAAACAAACTAATCATAAACAACTTTTTTTTTTCCAATTTTTTTCTTGCTTTTAATGATCATGAGGTTTGTAGATTGAAGGTATAAAAATAATGCTCTTTCGTAACATATAAAATTACTAAGTTGTGTTACATTTTCCCTTCTATTTTTTTCATCAATTTGCTTCTGATTCATATTTTAACGTGTATTGAATAATTTCCAAATTAACGACTGGTTCTTGCAGCCATGTGAAGAGACTGACTATTCAAGCTTTGCAACTTAATTCAAGGGCCTTAATCAGTATATAAGGTTATTCCATTTGTAATGCTTATTACTTGCACTTCTAGCTTTCCCCTTATGAAGAAAATTTTATTAATTGCAATTGTTAAATGTTATTAGGGTGAGAAAGGGATCATCGATTTGAAATGAGCTTTTTATGTAAGTAATTTATCCACTCATTCACCTCAAATTCTTTTTCTTCATAGATGGTTCTGGTACCTGCTTTCTCATTTTTTTTCATAGGCACAACTCTTTAATTCTTCTGCTTCTTCATCATACTTTGAACTTCATTCTGTTTTCAGCTTTAAGTTATGGATGACAAGCTATACACAAGAAGGTAAGCTATTTTAGTTTTTTTTTCCATATTCGGAATATCCCCAATTTTGAAATATTAGGGATTTGATTCATTTTTGTTGGTCCAATTGGGTCGTTAATTGACACAAAAGTGTGGCCTATTACAGAATGGCCACAAAGATAATGATGTGACTCAATGACAAGCTATTAGTTGATAGGCCAATCTGGAAGTGTATTTGCTTATAAGGATATTAATCATACACAGAAATATAGATTGTATGTTTTATACTGTATTGTATCTACATTACAGCATTATACACTGCAAGTCTATTTGTATAAAAGTTATTCAACTGGTGATTCAAGTAGTATATTGCTTATTTTATTTTGTTTGTATATATGTTTTAACAAATAAATCTTTAGTTTAGCATATATGATTTTCTCCAGCGATTTTTTTCATGATTCTGCATCTGTACAGAAAATAGTTGAGTTTTAGTTTGTCTGCTTCATGAGATCTTTCTACATAGCAATCTTTTGTACTCATTAAATTTTTTTTGTTTGAGTTCATATGATGTGCTTTTAGGATCCTGAGGTTTTAAATGTAACAAAATATTTGACTTAAAATTTTCTGTATGGATATGGTTTGATCTTCATAGTTGATGTCATGAGCAGGCACACACAGAGAAGGAAGAGGTAGAAAAAAACAACTCAGATCTTTTCTTTACTGTTGAGTTAGGTTGGAGAACAGGCTTTTGTGGTTACTAGAGTTGATTTTCTCTCTTTTAAGCCAAAGCGACTGACTTCTTTGCTCTATTCGAACCAGCTCTCGCCTTTTCACTTTTTTCTCACCAATTGCTCAAGACTTTCAACTCTCAAACATCTCAGGTCACATGCATGGAATAATGATGGATTTTTCTTGAGGTGATTTTATTGTTTCATCTTATGAAATTTGTCTCTATTAGATTGTTGTTTTTCAATTTAAATTTTACTCTTTTCCAACTTGCGCTTCACTGAAGAAATGACAGAGATTTTTCTTGAAGTCATTTCGTTGTTTGTTTTCATTTGGAGGATTGTTGTGATTCGGTTGGTACTGTTGAGATCTGCCCATGTGTCAATGAGCATGCTCATTTTTGTGAATGTGAAGCATGTCATTGGTGATGCAATATGTCTAGCCAAGATAGAGATGATCTTTTAAAGTTAAAGATGGATGTAGATGAGTTGCGTGTCCGATTTGTGTTTTTTTTTTTTCCACTTGCGTTGGTGTTCCCTGCTGCTAATTGTTGCAAAATTGCTTCATAGGTGTTTCACGCCATGTTATCATCAGGTTTGATGCTATTTTTTTTCCTTTTTTTGAATTGTGTGAGTGGCATCTTCTGTTTGCGCCACCTTGCCTTTTCTTTATTATTTATTTCTTCCTCTCTTTGGTCCAAAAAATTTATGGACTGAGGATCCTTAATCTCTTGCTTCGCAATAAATTTTATGTTTAGATTTTTACAGTGATTAAGTCGATTTAAGTTCTGTGGGCCAATGTTTACACGATATGCTGTGTTTGTTTCTAGATTTTGTTTGTTTGGTTACCGTATTGGTTTTTGTCTTTTTTTGTTAAATGGTTATTTTTCGTTAAATGGTTAGGTTCATTCCTGCACGAGAGAGATTTGTGTTTTTGCCATCAAACTGGTAGAGAGGGGTCTTAATTAAATATCATGACGTGGTGTTATTTTGTTTGCATCTATGGAACCATACATTTACTTCGTTCCACACTTTTTTAGTAATTGTTTTTTACTTGTTTGGAATTATTTTTTCCAAGCTTAATAATCATAGCAAAGCTTTTTCATACGAAATTTTTTTAATGTATTGTGAAATGGATAATGGCATAAAAAAAATATGTTGAGGGTATCTTGACACACTATTAGACTTGGCAGTTTTTGACACGATACGGTGACACGACACGAAAACGACACGAAAATAACGGGTTTCGGGTCAACACGATAACTTATCGGGTCACTATTGGGTGACCCGTTAAGAACCCGTTAATAACGGGTTCTTAACAGGTATACACGCGGGTAACACGTGGGTAACCCGTTTCGACCCGTTAAGAAAAAAATTATTTTAATAATTTTAAAGTTTAATTACTAAAAGATTTATTATAAAATACAATAGTCATATTAATATATACAATATATTATATATTAAATTAAATATATAGTTTTGTATTATCGTTCTATATAAATTATAAAAAAAATAAAAAAAAAGTTTTAGTCATTATTTATTTTTATTATGAGAGTTCCTTATTATCATTACTAGGATAAATTTTACATAACATATTCTTGTCCAAAATTAAAATATACTAGTATAGTATTTGTATATGCAAGAACTAAGAAGACATACATACAAGTATGAAAAATGTGAAAGAATATATAAACACTTGTGATTTATCATTATTCCTCTACGAATAGATAATTGTTACACTTATATTATCGTTTAGATTTTTAAAATCATTCAAACCCTCATGAATAATGTTTTTTATTTGAGGGCAAAATTAATAAAATTAATAATAATTATTGTAGAAGTGTAAAAAATGTAAAAATATATATACACAATCACTCATATATAAAAAACTGTAAATGCTTTAAATTAAAGATCAAATTTATTCATTACATTCTTATAGGGTCGAAGAGTGTATATGTACAAAATCATCAAAATCGAAGCTAAAATAACCGTTAAATTGTAATTTTTCGTTTATAACCGTCGAAAACTTTTGTTCCGTTACGTAATCTCTGAATGTTTGTTTTTTACGATTTTTTAAGTTTGCAATCTCGGAATGTGTACAAATAAGTTTGACGGTTGGATCGTTGAAAAACGTTTCGTAGAATGCATATTGCGTCAAAACGGTATATTAAACAAACACTTACAGTTAATATTATACTTCTATTAAGTATAAAATAAGTTTTTGTGGTATCCACTAGTGTAAATACTTTAAATTAAAGATCAAATTTATTCATTACATTCTTATAGGGTCGAGGAGTGTATCTGTAAAAAATCATCAAAATCGGAGCTACAATAACCGTTAAATTGTGATTTTTAGTTTATAATCGTCGAAAACTTTTGTTCCATTACGTAATCTCTGAATGTTTGTTTTTTACGATTTTTTACATATGCAATCTTGGAATGTGTACAAATAAGTTTGATGGTTGGATCGTTGAAATTTTTTTTGTAGAATCCATATTGCGTCAAAACGATAGATTAAACAAACACTTGGAGTTAATATTATACTTTTATTAAGTATAAAATAAGTTTTTGTGGTATCCACTAGTGTAAATATTTTAAATTAAAGATCAAATTTATTCATTACATTCTTATAGGGTCGAGGAGTGTATCTGTAAAAAATCATCAAAATCGGAGCTAAAATAACCGTTAAATTGTGATTTTTCGTTTATAATCGTCGAAAACTTTTGTTCCATTACGTAATCTCTGAATGTTTGTTTTTTATGATTTTTTACGTATACGATCTCGGAATGTGCACAAATAAGTTTGACGGTTGGATCGTTGAAATTTTTTTTGTAGAATGCATATTGCGTCAAAACAGTAAATTAAACAAACACTTAGAGTTAATATTATACTTCTATTAAGTATAAAATAAGTTTTTGTAGTATCCACTAGTGTAAATACTTTAAATTAAAGATCAAATTGATTCATTACATTCTTATAGGGTCGAGGAGTGTATCTGTAAAAAATCATCAAAATCGGAGATAAAATAACCGTTAAATTATGATTTTTCGTTAAAACCGTCGAAAACTTTTGTTCCATTACGTAATCTCTGAATGTTTGTTTTTTACGATTTTTTACGTATGCGATCTCGGAATGTGTACAAATAAGTTTGACGGTTGGATCGTTGAAAAAAGTTTCGTAGAATGCATATTGCGTCAAAACGGTAGATTAAACAAACACTTAGAGTTAATATTATACTTCTATTAAGTATAAAATAAGTTTTTGTGGTATCCACTAGTGTAAATACTTTAAATTAAAGATCAAATTTATTCATTACATTCTTATAGGGTCGAGGAGTGTATTTGTAAAAAATCATCAAAATCGGAGCTAAAATAACCGTTAAATTGTGATTTTTCATTTATAACCGTCGAAAACTTTTGTTCTGTTACGTAATCTCTGAATGTTTGTTTTTTATGATTTTTTATGTATGCGATCTCGGAATGTGTACAAATAAGTTTGACGGTTGGATCGTTGAAATGTTTTTTGTAGAATGCATATTGCGTCAAAACAGTAAATTAAACAAACACTTAAGAGTTAATATTATACTTCTATTAAGTATAAAATAAGTTTTTGTGGTATCCACTAGTGTAAATACTTTAAATTAAAGATCAAATTTATTCATTACATTCTTATAGGTCGAGGAGTCTATCTGTAAAAAAGTATCAAAATCGGAGATAAAATAACCGTTAAATTGTGATTTTTCGTTTATAACCGTCGAAAACTTTTGTTCCATTATGTAATCTCTAAATGTTTGTTTTTTACAATTTTTTACGTATGAGATCTCGGAATGTGTACAAAAAAGTTTGACGGTTGGATCGTTGAAAAAAGTTTCGTAGAATGCATATTGCGTCAAAATGGTAGATTAAACAAACACTTAGAGTTAATATTATACTTCTATTAAGTATAAAATAAGTTTTTGTGGTATCCACTAGTGTAAATACTTTAAATTAAAGATCAAATTTATTCATTACATTCTTATAGGTCGAGGAGTCTATCTGTAAAAAAGTATCAAAATCGGAGATAAAATAACCGTTAAATTGTGATTTTTCGTTTATAACCGTCGAAAACTTTTGTTCCATTACGTAATCTCTGAATGTTTGTTTTTTACAATTTTTTATGTATGAGATCTCGGAATGTGTACAAATAAGTTTGACGGTTGGATCGTTGAAATTTTTTTTGTAGAATGCATATTGTGTCAAAACGGTAGATTAAACAAACACTTAGAGTTAATATTATACTTCTATTAAGTATAAAATAAGTTTTTGTGGTATCCACTATTGTAAATACTTTAAATTAAAGATCAAATTTATTCGTTACATTCTTATAGGGTTGAGGAGTGTATATGTTAAAATTCATCAAAATCGGAGCTAAAATAACCGTTAAATTGTGAATTTTCATTTATAACCGTCGAAAACTTTTGTTCCGTTACGTAATCTCTGAATGTTTGTTTTTTACGATTTTTTACGTATGCAATCTTGGAATGTGTACAAATAAGTTTGACGGTTGGATTGTTGAAAAAAGTTTTTGGACCGCCAGCAATAGATAATTTTGTAGTAGTGAAACCTTAAATTTATTTAACCGTCGATTGTCATTTACGCTTTATTCTTCTTACTGAATTTCATTTTTAAAATTTTATTTTTTGAAAACATGATCATCTGGCGGATGTAAGAAGATGATATCACGTTTCGATATTTACGGTTAACTGAAATATGAGTCAATGTCATATAATTTGTAGAAACTTTATAAATATCAAACAATATTTTCACTAACCGTAAAACTCTAAATATAATATCAACGATCCAAACCGTTCATCTACCTGCACCCTCTAATAGATCATGTTTTCAAAAAAGAAAATCTAAAAAAACGAAATTTGATGAGAACAATGAAGTATAAATGTAAACAACAATCAACGGTTAAATTTTGATCTATGAATTATATGATTATAGTGGCGAATTTCGAAGTTAAACTCTTCATGAAAGTTATAAAGCTTGTCATTACGAGTGTTTATATATTTTTTTCTATATTTTTTTACACTTCTACATTAATTAAAAAACTATTAAAGACTTTAGGTAAGCGAAAATATACTTAAAACAAAATTGTGTTTTTATGTTTTGGATGTGATAATATGGAATGTATATACTTATTTAGTATTATGTTTTTCATTTGATTATTTATTGGTTTAAAATATATTTTCCTTAACGGGTCGGGTCATATTACCTGTTAATATTATTGGGTCGATTTCGGGTCGGGTCATTTTACCCGTTTATTTTAACGGGTGTTACACGACACGACCCGTTAAGATATCAGGTATGACACGAAAACGACACGAACACGGAAAACACGACACGAATGCCAAGTCTACACACTATAATAGGTTTTCTTTTTTGGCAAGTTTGTGTTTCTTATTCGCATTCATGATTATGTAATCATTTACATTTGCTTTTGCATGATATCTCATAAATTGGATGTGAATATATTTATTGTATTTTAACTCTTTTAGCCAAGCAAATGATTCGATTGATAACTTGAAGTCGATTTCTTTTCTTTATGTTTGCATATTAGATGGGCAACGAGGATGGGGGTTGAAGTCGAACGCATGCGTGGGACAGATTCCAAGGTTATTCAGTAAGTCACTGATTAAGTCAGATTACACTGCCTTCATTTCCATTTGTGTCCATGGTCTAATTTTATTTGGATGGTTTAATTCTATGTGATGATTCCTTCTGGGTTTTTTCCGTTTTATATTTTAAATATGTGTAAGGTTGAAGGAGTCAGCGATGAAATTTTGGATGTCAAAGAGAATAAGCCTGGTATTATTTCTTCTCTTCTTTTCGAGTGAGCATCTCTTTCATTTCTTCTAATTTTGCTTCTTTCTTTTGTTGTCAAATGTTTCAAAATTTCAACTCACATGTTCGTGTCATTGTTAAGGAGTGTATTTTGCCATTACTAGGCCATCATTCTGTCTCTATTTTTTTCGTATTGTTTTTCACAAAACCAAATCATCATAGCAAAGCTTTTCCAAACAATTTTTTTAATGTGTTGCGAATGGATGATGCAATAAAAAAAATACGATGCGAGTATCTTTGCACGCTATAATAGGTTTTCATTTTGGCAAGTTTGTGTTTCTCATTTTCATTTACATTTGCTTCTTCATAATTTCTCATAAATTGGATATCATTGTATTTATTGTATTTTAACTTTTTTAGCCAAGTAAATGATTTCATTGAACAACAGATGCATCAATTACATGCTGCAAGTGTACAATGGTGAAGGTATTACGGTGCCTTCAAATGATTGCTTTCTTTTGTCTTTTTTTTTTCTTTTTTTGTTTTTTGACATATTACATTAGATTTTAGATTTTATTATTGTTTATTTGATGAAGTTCTCAATTAAGAGCAATTACGCTTGCGTTATTGTTCAAGACTAGTAACTGTAATAGTACAGTGTGGCAGATTCTCTTATTTACGTCTAAATTTGAACGGTTTATTGTATCATATAGGAAAGATGAAAAGGGAATATGAGATGATATTGAAGAAAGCCTTGCAAAGCATCTGCTTGCTTAATTCAAATGCCACAACTTCGGTTATTGTTTAGGTGAGGTGTTATGTTTGTATGAAAATTTGAGTCTCAAATATTTTAAGCTTTGTGTCGGCAACTTGAGATGGTTGTAAAGCAGTGCATGTAGCATTGGTGCCTTTTACTTTACATGTGTATTTGTTTCGTTCGAACTAAAATTACAGTGTACATTTTTATGCCAAAGAAGTTAAGAACTTTGGAGCCTGATATTCTTTGTTAGAATTTCTGTTACAAAACTAGGGAGGGATCCTGTCCATTTATGATTCAATGTAGTAAGATTGGGGTGGTAAAGATTTCTAGGGTGTTTTCTAGGTTGTTTTCGGACTACATTAATTTCTTGCAAGACCGCATTAAAAAGCATTTTTTTCAGTCACACATTATAGAAGCACTTCGTTTTGATTTGTAAACAAACTATATGCTTTATCTTTGTCTTGAGTTACAGTATAACGTTTCGCGATTGAATTTGTAAGATGGTTGAGCAATTTTTTCACAAGCTTGCTATTCCTACCAAATGCTTAAGTATTGTCTTCTACTTTTTTTGTTTTCCTTTTTCTGTGTTTTTCTCACGTGGAGTGAGTTGGTTACTTGAAACTATAAGTATAATATTAATGGCACAATACGATCTGCAAATTAATGTTTCTCATACCATGCATATCCATGTATAGCAAGCAAAGTATCACTTCATTGGTTCTTAGGTACTGAACCGTCTTAGTTACTTTGTGTAGAAACTATTCATGCATGTTCCGACTAATACATTCAATCCCTACAACGAAGCGTGGGCACATTTTCTAGTATGTTCTAAGACCGAGTCCAGCCCTAAGAGAGATTGACGAATCCTGATCGGTGTTTGACTTTTTGGGATTCAGGATTGGATTCAGTTGAGTCCCAAATTTTGAGTAAAATTGTTAAGGATCAGAATGGACAATAATGAGATTTGTAATATTCCAAGAAACATTGCTCATAGCTGATCAAGATCTGGAATGAATTAAATATATAAAAGACCGGGTTCAGAGTCCTAAGTCTAGTAGGATTAGTTGAGCTTCACGCAAAGATCAAGATAGTTTGATACCAAGGAAGCATGGTATGAATTGAACTTTGCTACTGCATGAAGTGGTTATCTTGAAGAGTTACTCCTATAACTAGAAGAGGGTCTCCAACATCCAAGGCACCTTCAACTCAACAAACAAGCTTCTGCTCTGCACAATTTCTCGCTCTACGCGAATCATTCTCATCTTTGTGAAAAACATTGACCTTCCTAACTTTGTTAAGTACATCTTTCAGTTTGTATAAACAGCATTGTGGTTGACAACCAGCTACATCTTACAATTTCTAGAAACAACACTAGAGTCGTAGAGTCAAGTGATCAAGGAGCACCTTCCAATTTGTAGAAACATCATTATTCCGAGTTTGGTTGACTATCTATCTAAGTCTCTATCGGCGAAGAATCTCTAAGTCCTTGTTGGAAGATCTCATTAGCTTCTCGGTGAATGAGGTGTTACCAGGTTACATTGTTTGGCACATTGAAAACGCAACCCATTTTATGATTGGATACTCACAAGTGCATTTTAGAGTTCGGCATTCCGACGGCCCAACCACATTTATAGTCGAGACACTTAATTCTTTTGAGTAGTTGTGTTATATATTCTGATACCGATTCAGCGTACTTATATTTTAACGAGTATAATTGAAGTGGCCGAACCAGATGCAAATGATCCTTGAACTTTGCAGTAACTAGCAGCCTTGTCTTCAAACTCTAGAACTCGAAGGCCGAGACGAGTTCTTTCCTCGACCACAATCATTCAGATAAAAAGTCAACAACGCATTCAACACCACCGCCACATTCATTTACTTATTGGCCGAGCTCGATCGATGAGTTGGCATGCCCCACAATCATCCTAAGGACGTTAGTTCATTAGCTATTCGGCCTGCGCGCACGTAGGCTTGATAATTTTTAGGGTAAAAAATTGTTAGAGTATATAGGATATGGAGGGTGTGGATCATGACACATGTTATTAGCCAAATAGATAAGGCAGTTAGGAGTGTGGCTGTTAGAATAATTAATTAGGATTGTTGGTAAGGGATTGAGTCGGCTAAGGCAGTTAGCTCAATACCTCATCTATATAGCAATTGTACCCTTGTAACAATTCAATTAATCAAGAAAATACAAGTGCAATTCACTCACCCACTCTCTCTCTCTCTCTCTCTCTCTCTCTCTCAACCTTCTATGTTTCCTTCTTCTTCTTCCTCTGTGACCTCTCTGTTCTCTTTCTGCATATTGCTTAACATCATATCAGAGCCATTAAAGCTTGATCAGCTTTTTCGATCTTTTCTTTTGCTTCTGCTACACAAAATTCTTTCTTCTTCTGTCTTGTGGGTGTATCAAGATTACCCAGTTCTTCATTCTTCGCTCTGACAGTTTATGCACACCTGGTGTTTGAGTATTTTCCTCAGACAAATTTCTCTACAATTTTCTGAAATGGTATCTGCGAATCAACTTCAAATCTTGCAATCACCAATCATTGGATTGATTTCATCCGTTTCCACATCTGTTACAGTGAAACTGGACGAGACCAACTATCTACAATGGAGTTTTCAGATGCAGTTGATGCTTGAAGTCCATGGAATTATGGGGTTCGTTGACGGATCAAATCTTTGTCTTGCTCAGTTTTCTTCTACTTCTTCAAGAGTTTCAAAGGTAACATCTGGTACTTCATCTTCAAGAATTGAAATTGATGAGTACAAAGTCTGGAAAATGCATGATCATTCCTTGATGTTGTTACTTACTACCACACTTTCTTCATCCGCTATTTCCTGTGTGATTGGTAGCAAGAGTTCTCAAGAGATGTGGGTTCGTCTTCAAAACCAGTTTTTCTTACCAAGTACAAAAACCGTTATAATCAAATTACAGACTGATCTTTACAACATTAAGAAGGGATCAAATTCAATTTCCCAGTATCTTCAAAGAATTAAAGACGCAAGGGATGGACTTTTTATTCTTGGTGTCACACTTGCTGATAAAGACTTTGTGATCATTGCGTTGAATGGACTCCCTAAAAATACAACACATTTAAATGTGTACTCAGAGGGCGTGAGAGTATCATTTCACTCAAGGACTTTCGTGCACAATTGCTCACTGAGGAAGCCATTGTGGATTGTGCTCTTGTTGAATGTGAGACAAAAGGTTCTTTCTTTCCTATAGCTCTCAATTTCATGTTGGCTTCAATGGTGGTTATCATGCTCAATCCAATTTTTGTTCACGCCAGTCAAGCTATGGTAATAATGTTGATAGTTATAATTGAATTCTTGGCTCACCTCTATCTCCATATCCTAGTTCTCTGCCACCTGAAATTACTACATGTCAAATTTGTTCACGTAAGGATCATCTTGCTGCCCATTGTTCTGCTCAAACTACCAACTGATCTATTACATAAGATCCAAACTTGCAGGATTAGGTTCGAGTTTCTGATTCAATGGAGCCAATTAAGACGGACTCTGTTATGGTCAATTCTTTCTCTCATTTCCTTGAATCTTCCCTGCCACTTAATTCCACAACAGGAGCTTCTATCAGTGCTTCAAAGCAGAACGATCATGATAAAACAATTATAATGAAAATCCAGGAGCAGCCAACTAGTTCTGTTGATGCAGAAAAACAAGTTTTGGAATGTATTGACAAGGAAAGTGCAGACTCTCAGTTGATTTCAGTGGGTTTACAATCGTGTATTCAAGTGACATTTCTAGTTCTTAACTCTGACAACAAGGTGAAAATTGGTATTCCTACTCAAACTGTTGTACATGAGTTCCGAGGATTTTATGTACTTCGGTTATGCAATGGTGGAAGTATATTTGATATTCAATTAGGCTACCATATGAGAATTTTTGATAAGGGTGGGGGCACCAAGTGTATATTGATTTGGGTACTGTGGTATACACAAAGCTCCATATGCTAGGAGGTTTTCTTATTGCAGAGTATGTGTGCAGCAGTGATCAGATACTCCACTCTCCAATTGCAAGGAATACTATCCAAAAAAAGAGTTTAGATTGCCAGATACTCTCCAACTGCAACAATATCATGCTTGGACCACCATGAGCTTGCGGGTGGATGTTAGAGTATATAGGATATGGAGGGTGTGGATCATGACACATGTTATTAGCCAAATAGATAAGGCAATTAGGAGTGTGGCTGTTAGAATAATTAGTTAGGATTGTTGGTAAGGGATTAAGTCGGTTAAGGCAGTTAGCTCAGTACCTCATCTATATAGCAACTGTACCCTTGTAACAATTCAATTAATCAAGAAAATATAAGTGCAATTCACTCACTCTCTCTCTCTCTCTCAACCTTCTATGTTTCCTTCTTCTTCTTCCTCTGCGACCTCTCTGATCTCTTCCTGCATATTGCTTAACAACAATTTCACTTTGCCAAAATATAATAAAATCAATTTAACATATATTTTTTCTCTAGGAAAACCCAAAAAATAATATGCAAGAAATAATAAATTAATATTTTCGGTCTAAAAAAAATAATCCTCAATGTCTCTAAGATAAGTATTAGGTATTCAATTACTCTATATAAAATGATATATTTTTCCATGTCTTTCCACTTATTTTACGACACATAAAGTATCTACTTAAATACCAAACAATTAATAAAAATTCTGAACCTGGAGGGTGGTAAGTTGTTAACCTAATTGCAAAAGCACAACCTTCTTTTGGTTAGTGATGAGTCGATATTATACTATATATTTTACCCTAATCTTAGTAATAATTTATTGGTTATTATGTGTGAATTTTGATACTTTGAATTATATTTCTAATGTATGACATTTGACTTCCTCTGGAATAAAAAGTGATCACACGAATGAATTTTGGAGTAATTCTAATTGGAGGATGTTCGTGAGTCTTTCAAAATGATTGTATCAAAGTTTCATATTTTTCTACTTAGCCGTTCGACCCTGGCGATGAAATAAAGGCACAGCGCGCAGCTTTCCTAGATTGAAGTTTCTGGACATTTTGGGTATTTTGGAGGTCAAGAGGGCATATTTTGAGGAAGATTTCTTCTGAGGATTTGTAGGGCACGGCTTCAGCTTTCAAAAAGTGACCTTTTGGGACCAAATCAGAGTTGAATTGGTCAGTCAAAAGTCTGATTTTCTGAGAAATCCGAATTTTAGTTCAAATAGGAAACCTTTTTATTTTATGTGTTATTATTTAATTATGTTTCCTAGTTTTACTCTTAAGACTTTTAGGGTTTTATTTTGTATTAGTATAAATAAAATATTTAGCCATTAGGGTTAAGTAGGAGAAGAGGGGAGAAAACGCACGCACACTTTACCGTCCGTTTGGATACGGTAAAATAAAACAGAATTTCACTTAAACTAGGGAATTTAGGATGGGAAAGCAGTTTTCCCTCATTTGGGAACCTTGCAGCACGAGAAACGACAAATTCTACGGGAAAAAAAGGTGGAAATTGGGGATGAAGAATTCCGAGTTTAATTTCCGCCTAAAGAGGTGTACTTTCACAATTCCAACAACGATGAGAATCCCGAATTCATCCGGGGGATATTTTGTGCGCGCCAAACTTCAGGATTAGGGCGCCAAACTTCAAAATTCCGAGTTCGATTGTTCGATGGAAAGGATTCAACGTGCATTGAACAATTACGAGTTAGCAAGAGTGCATTTAAGCGGTTATGTGAAATTTTACAAGGGATTGGTGGATTAGTTCGCACGAGAAATGTGTCCATTGAAGAATTTGTTGCAATTTTTTTTAATATACTTTCCCACAACTTGAAGTTTAGAGTCATCGGTTTTCATTATTATCGTTCCAAGGAAACAATTAGTCGGCAATTTCACAATGTGTTGCATGCAATGATGAAAATAAGTCAAGAATATGTCAAATATCAGCCATGTGTTATTGGCAATTCTGAAAGAGAGAAGTGGCGGTGGTTTGAGGTAATCAATCAACAACTATACCAAATAAATATGTCTTCGTTTGATATCTTCATTAGCTTTTTAGACTTATCTTTTCTTTTCTTTTTTCATTTGTATGACATTTGTATTTAGAATTGTCTTGGAGCACTTGATGGAACTCTCATACCAGTAACAATAACGGTTGAGGAAAGACCAAGATATCGAGATAGAAAGGGTGATATATCCACTAATATGTTAGGAGTTTGTGGTCCATATTTAAGATTTTTTTTATGTGTTACCTGGATGGGAAGGCTCTGCATCTGATGCTCGTGTTTTGTGTGATGCTTTACATAGGAGTAACCGGTTTCATGTTCCAAATGGTAATGTATGATACCAATTAGCTCTATATTAGAAAGAAAAAACTTAAAAATATATCTAAATTTGTTCTCTAAATTTTTTATTGTAGATAAGTATTATCTTGTTGACGCTAGCTATACTAATGGACCGGGGTTTTTAGCACCTTACCGTGGAACTAGATATCACTTGAAAGAATGGGTTGGAAACCGTCGACCTGAAAACTACAAAGAACTATATAATCTGCGTCATTCAAGGGCAAGGAATGTTATTGATAGGGCATTTGGATTGTTAAAAAAGAGATGGAGCATATTACGCACACCATCCTTTTTCGACATTAAAACACAAGTTAGGATTATAAATGCATTTTGTGTCTTACATAATTTTATTAGAACTGAGCAAGCTACTGATCCAGTTTTAGAAGCCCTGATAAGCTCATATTTATACATATTTTACATCAAATTCTCTCGTCTTTTCTTAGTTAGTTTCTCATATTTTTGTGCTATTTACTTTGTTTTTGTGTTTTATCGAATTTATCTAGCTAAGAAAATAAAACTAGCACAAGTGTGATTTTAACTTTTGTTAGGGTTTCTTCTTAATTCTTATATAGATTGGGTGTGTCATCTGTGATTATTTTATTTAAGTTAGTTTCTAGAAATAAATGTCCATGCACACATGTATCATTTGTGAGGCTTGCGCAGAAAGAATAAGGCGTGGGAGACAGGCAAGGAAACATGGCAGTTGGTAAAAATATAAAAGAGCTGGAAAAGAATAAATAAAAGAAAGGTGGAAGGAGCACTGGACGTGAGGAATAAAGGACAGTGTGCAGGAGAGTGGGAATGGTGCTGGCAGCTTGAGGCACTAACGTGAGCTGCCCTTTGCAGCTGTAAAGGAAATAAAGGAGAGCTCGCAAGTCAGAGAGCTCGGAGGATAAAAGGGCAGTCAGAACAGAAAAGCACGTGGGGGGATAAGGAAAGAAGGAGGGCCTCGGGCAACAGGAGAACGAGGTGGAGGGAGCTGCCTTCTTGGCAGCGGAAGAACGGAAAAAAAAAAAAATAAACAGAAGCAAGGCTGCCCGTGGGCAGCTAGCAAGAAGACAGGCGGGAGCTGCCTTGGCAGTGAGGCGCTGCAGTGAGGACGCGAGAAGAGACTGACGGCAGCGTGAGTTGCTTGGCAGCGTGTGAGAAGGGTGAGAGCTTGCTGGACAGCTCGCAGAGGAGCAGCTGCCTGGAGGAGGATGGAAGCTGCGAAGGCAGCTTGAGGGCCTTGCGGGGGAAGCCAGGAGAAGGAGGTGCTTGGGCAGCGGGAGAGAGCAGGTCAGTGCAGGGCAGCGTGCTGACGCAGGGAACGGTGCGGAAAGAAGCAGGGAGGTCAGCGAGAAGCAGCGCAGAAACAAGCAGCAAGGCTGCCACTTGGCAGCGTGTGAAGCTGCGAGGAAGGACAGCAGTGCTGACTTGGGTCAGCACGGAGGTCAGCACGGAGGACGGGCAAGCGTGGGAGATCAGGAGGGAACTGCGCGGACGAAGACAGCAGCACAGCAGGGAGCACTCCTCATTTGGTTTTATTTTTCTAAAACTCATGTTTAATTTAATTTGCTTTTCAATTATATTAAACATGTGTAATTAATTTCTGTTTAGTTAGAGGGAAATTTGAAACCATGAATATTTGTTTATTATAATTTGATTTACTCCAGTTATGAATTCTTGAACGTTGGATGTGGTTTATTTTTCTGTGTTGATTAATAACTTGTTTATGTATGTGGGTTAAGGGTCGACACTTAATTTGCATGCTTAGACTTGATGCTAGGATATAAGGGAATTTCACCTAATCGTTATGAACTTATATCCATGAGTAGTAAAAATCGCTAGTCACAATTGTGTTTAGTAAACCCTAGGTTGGATTAACATGCGTATTCCATAGTTATGAATGCCTAGTCAATGCTTATGATTTCCATTGAACTTAATGATCTTTGATATGTCTCTCTATCATGCGTATTCCATAGTTAGGGAACTTGATAAGAATAATTTGGTTGTGATGCGTATCCCGTCCAATTCAATGAATCTAGGGAAATCTGAAGGTTAATTTAAGCGGACCTAATTAACTTGGAGCATTGTCATTTATTCGTTTGTTGAAGTCATAACTGGGAATCAAATTATATGCATTTGTTCATGTGTGGATAAGGACCCCTCTAACTAACGTCTCATCATTTTAATTCTATAAAATATATTTTCTTTGAAGTTTGTTTTTAAGTTTCTGTTTTAAATTCAATTTCGTCAAAAAAATCAATCCCCCGTTTATTTTAAAGTGTTAGATTTGTTAGAAATAAATTTAGTTTGTGTTTTCTTGAGTCTTGAATTATTTTGAGTCTTTTGATTTGTTTTAGTTTATTTGTTAGTTTTATTTTGAGTGATTCTAGTTAAGTGTTTTGATTTTAGTTTAGTGTTTTAAATTTTGTTTTTTTACGTTTTTAATTTAATTTTACTTTGGTTAGCATCCCTAGTTAATCCCCGGCCTAGAACGATCCCTACTTACATCATTACTACAATTGTCACAAATAGGGTTTAATTTGTGCGTTAACTTATTTTCGCATCAAGCCCAAGATTTACAATTTTTAGCATCTGTCGACTCAGAGTTGTTAAATCATTCAACAAGAGAGGAAAATGAAAATAACTCTGATGGGATTACATCTGTTCAATTACATTCGAATGCACAGCGTTTCGTGATACAATAGCATTGCAGAGGTTCCACGATTATCAAGCTCAGACAGCTGCCAATAATTCCTAATGGAAAATTAGTTGCTTTTAGTTTGTATTGTCATTTAGGTGCTTAGGTGGATCTGGCTTTACCTTATTTAATATTCTATATAATGTCCGTGGTATGTTTAGAAGATGCATCAGTGAATGTAAATGTTTCAGTGCATATGATTTTAAGCTGCAGTGTTTTTCTATTTCACTTCGTGTTTCTAAGAATGCTTCAGTGTATATGTGTCTGTGTACCTAAGGTTTCTTGTAATATGAATGGTATGTGTGTGCATTTGTATTTTTTTTTTCAACAATTCCTGTCCATGAGATTTGAACAGTTAGGACGCCATTGGCATATGGTATTTGTTTGTGTGGGTAATTTAACTAGGAGTTGGGACTTATGGAACCTCAATATCTTTAATGGACTGAAAACAGGGTAGAGAAAAGGATAGGAGAGGAAAAACAATAACAGTGAATTTATTGAAATGGTTGAACCGCACATGTAGACGTTTAAGTAATCACCTGTTAGGGATGCTCTGATTGCCCTTTAGACATGGCTAGGTTAGAGGTGTTTTCTCTTATAATATTGCATGTCACACGTCAACTTTCACTGTGTTAGCCTTTGTCTGAAAATATTTAGATATAGTTACTTTGCTTGCATTAATATCAGCTTGGTAAATTGAAACTTTTGTTTTTCGTTCTGAATTTGTTATCCTATTTATTTCAGGTGCAAGATTTACATTCAATAACCCCTAATTACTTCTTGGAAGTAAGTGGTGGAGTGATACAACCTCTCTCGTACCAACAGGTTGGTTGATTTTGCCGTTTGTACTTTGCAAACCCGCCTATTGACATAAGGTTTCCTCCATTATGTTCGATATAATTATGTTCGATATACTATGGGTTAGTTCCATATAATTATGATCAATATGTGATTCTCTCATTTTAGTGCTCTATTTGGGAACTTCAGCTGAGATCACATATTGAAATTGCAACTGATAAGACTTTGTGCTTATAGACCTATATTATGCAGAGCAAACTCAAAGAACGAACTGGTTTTCTTGACCAGCAGCTTGGGGCCTTAAAGATGTAAATCTCAGTTCTTAGTACCCTATCAGTAACACATAATTTCCTATTTCTGCATTTTACATGTAAATCTTAGATTTAGCTTGCTCTATGTGAATTATATGAATGTATAAATATGAGATGATACTCGGATTGTTACTATGAATGTGTCTATGAGTGACTTAACGTCTCAATAATATATTTTTTATGTTAGGAGCAATGGAAGGATCTGATAGAAAACCAATATGCAAACAAAAACCAAGGAGAAAGAAAGAGAACCAAGAAATCGAAAATGAAGGAGAGGACAATAATTATTTTAGATGGAATGTAGATATGGAACGTGCTTTGGCTGACATTCTTCGCGAAGAACAAAGATTGGGAAACAAAGGAGATGGTGGTTGGAAGACCGCTGCTTATAATTCTGCTGCAGCCATATTATCTGCTCAATTTGATATTCATATAACTGCTGATAACATTCGAAATCGTGTGAAGTCTTGGAAAAAGTTTTATGCAATAGTGAGTGATATACTAAGTCAAAGTGTAGATGATAATTGTAGATGAAGACCTTGCCTGGCAAGAGTACGTGAAGGTAACAAATTCATTATTTTTCTTTGGTGTGTGTGAAATTCTTTTAATTGTTGCTTTTGATCTTTTATGTTTTAATTGGTAGTCACATGCTGGTGCTAAAAGCTTTCGTTGGAAGGTCATTCCAAACTGGGATGATATAGTGGATTTATGTGGCAAAGATAGAGCGACGGGTGAGGGTGCTGAAACAGGTGTAGAAGCCGTGGAGATTATGACTCCTCCACATAATGAACCTGATCATATAGATTTGGTTGGTGATGCACAAGGTTTAGAAGATATTGAAATTATTAATGAGATTTCACCTAGTTCATCCAATGGTCAAAAGACTCAAAGCAAGAGAAAGGCAGCAAGTTTTGTTGATGTGCCTCATACAAAAAGAAAATCAACCACCCCTAAAGATGTGATTGCAGATTCACTTGCCAAGATGGCTTCATCATTTCAAGACTATATTTCTGCAGACACAAAGAAACTTGATCCAACAGAGGTATATGATGAAGTAAATGCAATACCAGATCTCATCGAAGAAGAACAAATCAAAGCATGTGCTTGGTTGATCGAAAATGACAAGCAATTTCTCATGTTGAAGACTCTTCCAATTGAGAAGAAAAAGAATATCGTATTATTGCTTACTTCACGAGGCGCATAAGATTGTTTTCATTATGTTTCTCATTTTAGTGTTTTTTAGTAAGACATTAGTTAGAATAAAAGTCTTGCATGTCACAAATGTTGGTTGATATTTGCAAGTGTGCTTTACAGGGATTTTCCTACTTCAATCAACTCTTATCATATTATTGCAAACATTTTTTTTCCCATGAAATATTATTGCAAACCTTTGATAAGTTCTTAATTGCTGGAAAATTTAGACAGTTTTCCCTTTAGTGCGAGTTTGGCAGCCCCAATCTTGGGGGTTTGATGACCTTTATCATTGATGACTTTGTTACCAGTTTAACATTTTTCTTTTTTCAAATTTGTATTCTTCTATGGAATACAAATTCTAGGGAATATCCAAACAATGAAAATTGTAATTCCCTTCATTTTGCAATTTCCATGTATCCAACATCCAAACACTGAAATTTCAATTAACAGGATTTCAATTACTGGGAATTGTAATTCCCATCATTTAGAATTCTATGAAAATTTAGAAATTCTCCATCCAAACATACCCTTAGAGAGCTTTTGGATTCAAGTTTATTTTTAAGGTGTTTTCTATCCTTATTTTTAATAATATTTCGTTGTATGATTGCTAGTGAAGGAAAAATTTTGTCCTAGCTAAGAACATGTATGAACATTTGAATACATATGCTAACAATTAACTCTTTAAAGTAGGCATGCATCCAAAAACAATTCATGAAACCCATGACTTTCAAAGCCTAGTATATGGTGAACCAAAAGACTCTTTAAAGACATTAAAGAGAATTAAGAATTTAGAGATTCTTTACCCTTGAAGCTCATCCTTGATTACACAAGGGATTCACCCAAGTGGAGGGCCTTCAAGTCACCTCCTTGCTCCTTGGATCTTCCTTGTGATTTTCCTCCTTTTAGTGCTCCTTTGCTTCTTTGAGGATTTGAGGATTAGTTCTCCAAAACACCAAAAGTTTGATGTCTCTATGTCTCTTCACCAAGGATGTAATTTGTGAGGATGAAAATGGATCACTTAGGGAAGTAAATTTGCTAGATAACTATCCCCAAGTAGCTTAGAAAACCCTAATTGAAAACAAAGCTATAAAGATGAATTTATACTTCATTTCTTAGGTGAGTGGCAAACTTGCAATTAAGCAAACTTGCATACCCTCACCCTAAATGGTTGGCCTATATGGTTATTGGGCTTATTGCCCATTTTGTTTTAGTTGTCATACAACTTAAACACAATGGGCCTTGTGGACCAAAACACTTTTGGGCCCCGAAGCCCTAAAACCAACTTAAAAGCCCAATACGAACATTTCGTATAATTAATTAACTAATTAATTAATCTTGACCATTCTTCAATTAAACCATTTAATTGCTTATCCATTTCATTTAATTGCTTCACATATATCCTTATTTGGTGTGCGATCCATTAGGTTCCAATTAGCGAGGCAGTGGGCGATGTTACTCTTAACTATCGATTGTGAATTGAAACCACATTTCAATTCTCCCTTTTTGATGATTAGTGTTTGCTAATCAATAGGGCTTCCACAAACCATGAGTGACACCTAGCAGTATGTCATGGTTACCCAAGCTAAGTAGAATTGGTTGGAGAACCTATCCAGTTACAATTACAATGCAATACGGTCCTTCTCTAATACAATACTCTTAACCACATTGTTTTAAGTGATAGTTTGTTTCATGTCTACTATCCAATGTGATACTTTCTTATATGATTCCCTTGAATATGATTTGGAACATCTTCCTTAGTTATATTCATTTGCTTTGGCCAAAGACTTTAGAATCATATTTTAGAGTATACTCCTTCCACCATGGAAGGTTAGAGATCCCTTGTTGTGCATTCATATGCCTACATGACTAGATCACATGACCCCAACAATGCCGTGGACAATCCGAGGGAATGCCTTTGTCATGATCAAAGATCAAGGACCTAACCATTAGACATCTATGATGCCTCAGGTCTAAGGACTACTTTGCATATTGTAACCTTAGAGTTCGTACATGACATGTATGTTTGAACTCTCATTAATCGCAGTTCAGTGTACTCGATTACTCTTTCGAGCACCTATGTGTTTGTCTTAGTGTCCAACACCAAATGACTTGAGACTAGTTCATACTCACGTTTGAGTCAACATAACACATACTAACCTTAGCGGATTGTCAATGCCCAATTGGCAATCCTATGGCTAGGAACGTTTTAGGAATGAACATAAGAGAAAGGTCTCCTTAATCTAACTCATTAGATCACTTATCTCTTATGTCAAATACATCCCTTGGATTCTCTTATTGATTAAACACATGATTCAATAAATAGTGATTAACAATAAGTATTGCCCTTCCGTTAAACATATAAAAGTTTAACATATTAAGTATTCCAAAAAGCTATTACATCAAATGAGTGGCTTTGTGGGCATACTTCCAACAATCTCCCACTTGCACTCAAAGCCATCCTCCCATGTATCTAATACTCATCTTATCCATATGACAATCAAGCTGGATTTGAGTCATTGGCTTTGTCAGTGGATCTGCTACATTATCGGCTGAAGCAACTTTGAGGATGTTGACTTTCCCCTCGGCAGCATATCATCTTATGATATTAAAGCGCCTATCAAAATGCTTGTTCTTTTGATGAGCCCTGGGTTCCTTGGCTTGAGCTATCGCCCCACTATTATCACAGTACAAAGTTACTGGTGATGTGATGGTTGGAACCACTCCAAGTTCAGTAATGAACTTTTTCATCTAGAACGCTTCTTTGCCGGCTTCAGCTGTAGCGACATATTCAGCCTCTATCGTGGAATCAGCAATTACACTTTGTTTCTTGCTTTTCCAACTGACAGCCCCACCATTCAGAGTGAATACATATCCGGAGTTGGAACTTCTATCATCGACGTCAGATTGGAAATCTGCGTCTGTATAAGCTTCCACTCGCAACTCTGATGCTCCTCCATAAACGAGGAACATGTCCTTAGTTCTTCTTAAGTACTTAAGGACCATCTTGACAGCTGCCCAGTGTTCTGATCCTGGGTTAGATTGATATCGACTAGTAATGCTCACAGCATACGCGATATCAGGCCTTGTGCATATCATGGCATACATGAGACTCCCTATGGCGGAAGCATAAGGAATTTCATTCATTTAGCCGTATCTCTTCAGGAGTCTTAGGTCCCATGGACTTAGAAAGGTGAATTCCATGTCTCACAGGAAGAAAACCTTTCTTAGATTGTTCCATCTGGAACCTACTTAGCACCTTATCAATGTACATCGATTGGGATAATCCAATTAATTTTCTGGATCTATCACGATAGAGCTTTATCCCAAGTACATAAGATGCATCTCCTAAATCTTTCATGTGGAAGGTTTTAGACAACCACACTTTTACAGAAGAAAGTACTGCAGTGTCATTCCCGAATAGTAATATGTCATCTACATATAACACTAGGAATACTACTGCATCCCCAACGACTTTTTGATAAACACAATTGTCGTCTTCGTTTTGAGTAAAACCAAACGTTTTGATTTCAGTATCGAAACGAATGTTCCAGCTCCTGGAGGCTTGCTTAAGTCCATAAATGGACCTTTGAAGCTTGCATGCCTTAGTCTCTTCAGACTCGGACACGAAACCTTCGGGTTGAGTCATATAGAGCTCTTCCTGTAGGTAGCCATTCAGAAAGGCCGTCTTCACGTCCATTTGCCATCTCTTTGAATCAATGTCGGACATTGCTTCAGTGTAGTCCCTAGGGTCCTCCTTTGTTTCATTGTCACCTAAAAGGTACAATTCATCAAAGTCATTATTTAAGCCAAACCTCATAGGTGGCTTACTAACCCGTTCAGATCTACGTGGAGCTAGGGGTTCAGGAACAGGGTTGTCAATATGTCGAGTGCTTGTTTGTGGTTCATTATTAATCTCATTAATTTCCATCTCTTTGCTTCTAGTTCCTTTGAGAACAAATTGTTCCTCTAGAAACATAGCAGTTCTGGCGACAAAGACTTTCTGGTCGTCAGGATGGTAGAACTCATATCCCATAGTTTCTCTAGGATATCCCACAAAATAGCATCTTACTGATCTTGCTTCAAGCTTAGTGGCCTCAAGCTTCTTGACATATGCTTCACAACCCCAAATCTTAATATGATTAAGACTTGGCTTTCTTCCATGCCATATCTCATAGGGTGTTTGTGAAACTGATTTGGAAGGTACTCTATTAAGCAAGTAAGCTGCTGTATATAGAGCGTATCCCCAGAATGTTACTGGTAGATCAGCGGAACTCATCATAGAACGAACCATGTTCATCAAGGTTCGATTTCTCCTTTCAGAAACTCCATTAAGTTGTGGAGTTCCCGGTGGAGTCCATTGTGATATTATTCCACACTCTTTGAGATAATCTAGGAACTCATTACTCAGATATTCACCCCCTCGATCCGATCTTAGGATTTTTATCTGTTTCCCAGTTTGCTTCTCAACTTCATTCTTGAATTCTTTGAACCTTTCAAAGGATTCTGACTTGTACTTCATAAGATATACATAGCCAAACCGAGAGTGATCGTCGGTGAATGTGATATAGTATGAGAAGCCTTATCTCGACGTAGTAGACATAGGTCCACATACGTCAGTGTGGATTAACCCTAGAATTTCAGTGGCACGCTCTCCTTTTCCAGTAAATGGAGATTTGGTCATCTTCCCTTTCAAGCAACATTCACAAGTACCCATCCGGTCATTACCTAATGGGTGGAAATATCCGTCTTTCGACATCTTGCGAATCTTATCAAGGTTCACATGTCCAAGTTTAAGATGCCACATCTTTTCTTGGTTTACTTCTTCTCTAGCCCTTTTGGGTTTTGAGGTATTCCCGCTTTCAATACAGTGCATCCCACTATTCGTCTCTAGGTGAAAAAGTCCCTCTATCATATTACCATGAGAGATAATACGACCGTTCAAGTATAAAGTGCAACTCATTTTGTCAAACAACACTGAGTGCCCATCTCGTAAAAGCTTAGAGATGGAAATCAAATTCTTTATACATGAAGGAAAATATAAACAATTTTTAAGTTCCAGGACTTCCCCAGAGGGTAGGTTAAGCATATAGGTGCCTATTGCTTTTGCAGAGATTTTAGTGCCGTTCCCAACTCGCACAACCATCTCCTCATTGCGCAGTGATCTGCTCCCTGTTAGTCCCTGCAACGTATTACAGATATGTTGACTAGCACCTGAATCAAATATCCAGGAATTGGAGCTCACTGTAAAAGCACTCTCTATGACAGAAATAGTCTCTTCAAAAGTTCGTGTCATAAGGCTCGCAATGCGCACCCTGTATTTCTTCTTCCAACGTTCATCCTTTCCACAATGAAAGCATGTTCCTTTGGATTTCTTTGCCTTCTTCTTACGCAACCTTTTCCTTATCATTGCATTCTCACTCCCACTGTCCTTTTTGAAACCTTTTTCAAATTTACAGCACATGTCAATCATCTCTTTCAAAGAACGATCGAATCTATTCACTTTATAGTTTACGATAAACTTAGTGAAATCATCCGAGAGAGATGCAAGGAAAAAGTCTTGGGCCATTTTCCCATCGATGGAAGTTCCTAAACTTTGAAGATCTTGAAAGATCCTTTCCATCTTTTGTCCATGTTTATGGACCGATGTCCCCTTTGCCATTTTGGCATTCATTAGACTACAAATATTTGAGAATCGTACATTACTAGTCTCAATGTCATGCATCTTATGCAAACTTTCAACCATGGCACAAGAAGTGTCCATGTGCTCATGTAGCTTCATAAGTTCCTCACTAAGTGAAGTGAGGATTAAGCATTTGGCTTGTAAGTCATCCTCATAGTGTCTAACATAATTTTGACACTCCTCCTTTGAAGCCAGTTTCGTAGGAGGTACATGAGGAGGGGATTGCTTAAGTACATACAATATGTCTTTCACCTTTGAGACATTCTCAATGTGGCGATACCAAGCAAGGAAACGTTGGCCCTTTAGGCTCTTTTTGTCAAGTATAATGGTGGGTATAATTTTAGGCATGTCGTTCACTACATAACATAACAGAAATCGAATTAGCATTGTTGTTTAAAACTATTTTGATTGGGTCTTTTAATCAAATAGTACCACCCACTATTTTTGGCAAATTCCACATCCCTCAATAGAATTCGAGAGTTATATTGAACTCTTAGTGGGTTATGGGAGACTCACCATTACCAAGCCCACCTCACGATGATACGATGTTGGCTAGCAAAAATAATGATGAGAGAATAACGCATTATTCATTTACAACCTTTTGTAATTACCCATCTCGTTTGGCCTCTAGAGAATGTTGCCTCACGATGATACGATGTTGGCACCATTGCACTTAGTTTAAGTTATTCCCACCATGCTTAGTTCGTGAAGGGGTTCAAGAATAGCCTCACGATGATACGATGTTGGCTATCCTCGTTGCCTACACTCACCTCATCATATGTATATGGATTCCTCCTGGATATAAGCACATGCTTTGTACTCCCCCATGATAGGGTGAAGCCGGTGCATGAGTCACAAACGCTTGGAACCCACCACGGTGGAAGGCCTACGAAGAGATATTCTAAACATCTCTCGCTTATCAACTTAAATATTTGTTTGAGGGAATAGCGTTGGGCTACATCAAAAAATTTTAATCACATTAAAAGAACTTGGGCCTATCACAACCATTGGTCCAAGTTTATATGAATTAGTAGTATATAATACTCCCACTGTTTCGTTGAAACAAGCGAGACTATATGGAACTACTAACGAATGCTTTGCATCCTCATATGGACTATATAGTCATATTAGGTTTTAGGATGATTATGAACCGTTTGATTTGATCCAACACGAGCCTTGTGTTGGACCTTGGGTCTAAGGTATGTAGTTGTTGATTTTAGTTACGCGTTTAATCCAATTAAACCGTTATTTCCTATTGGGCGTTGGACCCAACTATTCCATTTTGCATACATTTAAACAAAAGGAATACATGAAATAATAATAAGGGCTTATGCCCTTTTACAACATAAATGATGGACTTATGTCCATTTACAACAATCTTGAACTAATCAAATTACATTCAAATCTACACTACCAAGCCCAAACATTCATAATGTAAAGCGGCCAATCACATAGCTCAATTATCGAGGCATTTGGTTCATAATCACCCTTCTCTTAATCAAACACATTTAATTAAGAAAACAACTTTAAAACAATTGGTTTTTGGATCCATAGAATTGATTTAAATGAAACTAAATAAAATGAAAATCCAATTCTCATTTAAAGAGACAAACCATTTTGTTCTCATCTAATTTGGGCCATTTTCTAAAAACAAAAACTTTTGGGGTCACTTTGTAAAAACACAAGAGTCCACAACTTCATGTAATTACAACTTAGAACCCAAACATTTTTAATAATGTCAAAAACATCATTAAAGGAGCAAAACAATTTGTCCTTTAAAGTTTTTGGACCTTAACGTAAAAACGTAAACTTTTGGGCCAAAATGCAAATACACAAAAGTATCAAAACTTTATGTAAGTGCACAAAACACCCAAAAATACCCTATTTAATAGGGTGGCCTGCCATAAGTGGTTTTTATTGGTAAAATTCAAATTTTATACAAAGTTTTGTAAGTGGGTTATGTTAGGTGAGGTAAAGATGAAATAAAATTTTGTATGAAATGATTTATGTCATTCTTTAAAACAAAGTTTGTCTCCCATTAAAATTACTTAATCATTAACCATCACCCACTAAAATTAAATCAAAACTTTATGTAAAAACATAAAACTTTTTGAATCAAAACTTCAAAACTTTTTGTTCTTGGCAAGAACTCCAAGAACATTGAAGAACACTTATGAAAACTCAAAATACATGGCACCAAATTTTTAGTTCCAATATTCATGCTTAAATGAAATACATCTACAACATTTGAGATGCTAAATTTTCTAGCAAAATTTATATTCAAAGCAAGAACAAAGCTTGTAACATTTACAACATTTAAATCATAAAACATGAAAATCACAAAACCCAAAAGGATCCACCATACACTAGACCTAGGCTCTGATACCACTTGAAGGAAAAATTTTGTCCTAGCTAAGAACATGTATGAACATTTGAATACATATGCTAACAATTAACTCTTTAAAGTAGGCATGCATCCAAAAACAATTCATGAAACCCATGACTTTCAAAGCCTAGTATATGGTGAACCAAAAGACTCTTTAAAGACATTAAAGAGAATTAAGAATTTAGAGATTCTTTACCCTTGAAGCTCATCCTTGATTACACAAGGGATTCACCCAAGTGGAGGGCCTTCAAGTCACCTCCTTGCTCCTTGGATCTTCCTTGTGATTTTCCTCCTTTTAGTGCTCCTTTGCTTCTTTGAGGATTTGAGGATTAGTTCTCCAAAACACCAAAAGTTTGATGTCTCTATGTCTCTTCACCAAGGATGTAATTTGTGAGGATGAAAATGGATCACTTAGGGAAGTAAATTTGCTAGATAACTATCCCCAAGTAGCTTAGAAAACCCTAATTGAAAACAAAGCTATAAAGATGAATTTATACTTCATTTCTTAGGTGAGTGGCAAACTTGCAATTAAGCAAACTTGCATACCCTCACCCTAAATGGTTGGCCTATATGGTTATTGGGCTTATTGCCCATTTTGTTTTAGTTGTCATACAACTTAAACATAATGGGCCTTGTGGACCAAAACACTTTTGGGCCCCGAAGCCCTAAAACCAACTTAAAAGCCCAATACGAACATTTCGTATAATTAATTAACTAATTAATTAATCTTGACCATTCTTCAATTAAACCATTTAATTGCTTATCCATTTCATTTAATTGCTTCACATATATCCTTATTTGGTGTGCGATCCATTAGGTTCCAATTAGCGAGGCAGTGGGCGATGTTACTCTTAACTATCGATTGTGAATTGAAACCACATTTCAATTCTCCCTTTTTGATGATTAGTGTTTGCTAATCAATAGGGCTTCCACAAACCATGAGTGACACCTAGCAGTATGTCATGGTTACCCAAGCTAAGTAGAATTGGTTGGAGAACCTATCCAGTTACAATTACAATGCAATACGGTCCTTCTCTAATACAATACTCTTAACCACATTGTTTTAAGTGATAGTTTGTTTCATGTCTACTATCCAATGTGATACTTTCTTATATGATTCCCTTGAATATGATTTGGAACATCTTCCTTAGTTATATTCATTTGCTTTGGCCAAAGACTTTAGAATCATATTTTAGAGTATACTCCTTCCACCATGGAAGGTTAGAGATCCCTTGTTGTGCATTCATATGCCTACATGACTAGATCACATGACCCCAACAATGCCGTGGACAATCCGAGGGAATGCCTTTGTCATGATCAAAGATCAAGGACCTAACCATTAGACATCTATGATGCCTCAGGTCTAAGGACTACTTTGCATATTGTAACCTTAGAGTTCGTACATGACATGTATGTTTGAACTCTCATTAATCGCAGTTCAGTGTACTCGATTACTCTTTCGAGCACCTATGTGTTTGTCTTAGTGTCCAACACCAAATGACTTGAGACTAGTTCATACTCACGTTTGAGTCAACATAACACATACTAACCTTAGCGGATTGTCAATGCCCAATTGGCAATCCTATGGCTAGGAACGTTTTAGGAATGAACATAAGAGAAAGGTCTCCTTAATCTAACTCATTAGATCACTTATCTCTTATGTCAAATACATCCCTTGGATTCTCTTATTGATTAAACACATGATTCAATAAATAGTGATTAACAATAAGTATTGCCCTTCCGTTAAACATATAAAAGTTTAACATATTAAGTATTCCAAAAAGCTATTACATCAAATGAGTGGCTTTGTGGGCATACTTCCAACAGCTAGTAACAAAATTCCGTTTGCTAGGGCGAGGCCATGAGCCTTAGCAAGAATCTGTAGTTTCTTTTCAATTTGCTTATGATATTATGTATGACACACCCTGACCCGGAATGTCCACTAGGACCCCGAATCGAGCCGTGCTGGCCGACACCTGGAAGGTGACGAAGCCATAAAGTGTGATAATGTATAAAATGTGAATAAATTAAAATCTAAAAATTCCTAAGTACACGAGTGCGCGGTGAGCGGGTAAGTAAAGTACAGTAAGGTAAGATAATGATTATACCATCAAAAGAAGCCACCTACACTAGGAAGTGCCACGAATCCTCGTCAATACGGAACTCTGCTGCTAGAACCTGGAGGGGTACAAAAAATAGAAAATGTGAGTGAGTGAAACAAAACTCTTCAAACCAATTCCAACTACCAAGATAGTAGCACCTCGCCGAAATACCTGTTTAATTTCCCAGAAAATAATAGGCGTGACTATAAATCAAAACCATAACCAAAATGATAGTCTTACGGTTATGCTACGTCAAATATCTTAACAGGAATGAGTAACCCAGGTGAAATAAACCAATAGGAAATGGCATGTTAGCCGGATCCACCCATCATGTACGGTTGAATCAATATCTCATCCCATATATGCTAGCATCTCATCACATATCTCATCATAAATATATACTAGCATCTCATCATATATGATCACATATATGCTAGCATCTCATCACATATCTCATTATAAATATATGCTAGCATTTCATCACATATCTCATCATAAATATAAGCTAGCATCTCATCATATATCATCACATATATGCTAGCATCTCATCACATATAGGCTAGCATCTCATTACATATCTCATCATAAATATATGCTAGCATCTCATTACATATATGCTAACTCATAAGTCGGAGTCACCTCTAGTGACCTGTACGACTTATTCATATCTCATCACATGTCTCATCAATCATGGTTAGCATATAAGTCAAAGTCACCCATAGTGACCTGTACGACTTATCCATATCTCATCACATATCTCATCAATATACTAGCCAGAGTCACCTCACGTGACCTGTACGGCTAAATCAATATCTCATCAAAATACTCACTACCATCACTATCATCAACATGTACTCACCTGAAGCTTACCTGGGCGTCTGTAGCATCATTTGGCACTTCGAAGCATTCACAATAATTAGGTATTGGTAATACACATATGAATATGTCATGATGCAATCTAAAAATCAACTATAATATAGTATTTTCAAGTACATATATAACATGGCGTGAAATGCATAATCTGTAACGTCCCATTTCCAAACTATTTATTTTCGGGAATAATTATCGGTGATAAGCCCAATTAGACACTAGTTTAATTAACTAACATTACTTACGTTTCCTTACTTCAATTCATCGATTCTTCACACATTGATTTATGAACAACAATTAACTACCAAATCATAAGGTTAATTCTCACATTTTTCACCAATGTCCCTCACATTGTTCAATTCCCCAAACAAGGCTATTGTCCCAATTATTTAGTCTCATTTATTATATGGTTGCATCTAACGTCTTGTTAGAATGCCTACGTACCCTAAACAGGGATCAAGCCATTCGTAGTTCACAATAGTACTTCAAAGCATTCACAATAATTATACGCAATAAGCAATTTTATAAACGTTGTGGAATTGTCAATCACACACACACACACACACACACATATATATATATAATGTACGATAAAAAGGAAAAGACCCACTTACCTGAGGTCCGCGCTACGACTCCCTAGCACGCATATCGAGACATCATGAACCATCGTCGCCTATGACCAATTATCAATTCACATTTCAAAGTTCTTACCGATAAAATACATAATTCACATAAAACACATCGCTACGAAATTCAATTTGGAAGATCCGCATTACAGATTTCCGATCCGTTGCTTCCAAAGATCCACATTATACTTCTAGAACAACATTCCAAAGTTTCATTATGATCCAACGGTCGGATCTCCGCCAATTGCCAAAACCAAGTGGCGGTCAACATTTTATTTTATGAACTTACAATTCCATTTCAGGAAGATCTTTATATCGGATTCTTGATCCGTAAATTCCTATGATCTTCAAATATTATGTATTATAACATATTAAAGTTTGGTGACAATCCAACGGTCGGATCGTCGATTCATATTTTTACCAAGCAACATATCATAAGGAATTTAGATTCAAACGATCAACCAATGTCATACTAACATCAAAACTGAACTCAAGACATCTGATTTAGCCTAAAAATAATATTGACGGCCCTCTAGCCACGCACCGCCGCACGCACCGCCGCGGGTGGCGGTCGGCCGCCCCAACTCGCCGAAAAAATCAACTATTTCTAAAAATTCTCAACCTTCACAGAAATAAAGATCTCATTGAGTGGAACAACTTTTATACTTTTGAATAAGGCTAATTTGGCCGTGAAGAGCTCCAATTTCACTCAAATCCGCCGGAAACCCTAGAATGGGTGTTCTTCGATTCTCCTTTCTCGGCGTTCCAACGTCCCTATAACTGTTTGAGTCTTGTTCCTGGGTCCAAGGGGAGTTGATTAAGGGTGGTAATGGGTGGTGAAACTCGCCGGAAAGGAGGAATCGCCGTTGAGCACCTCCGGTGCTCCGTTGAAATTCCTCTCGGGTTAGGACCTAAAAACCCTTAAATATATATGGAGATGGTAGAGGGAAGGGTGTGGAAGAGGTTGCAGGTGATGAAGGGGTGAAACTTTCTTGAAAAATGGTGGAGGACTGCCGGAAATCCACCCCGGTCAAAGCCGGGTTTTCTGTGCATGTATGGCTACGGGAAGAGGAAGGGAAAGCTGAGAGCTTTCCTCTCTCCTCTCCTAATTGGTTAAAAATTATTATTTTATTCTTTTCTCATCTAATTGGTCCCTATTTTCTATCCTTGAAGCTGATTGGTTTCTTTCCCACAAGGTGGGAGTTCAATAATTTAGTAATCTGAAATGTAAGTAACCAATTTCAAACGTCTGTAACTATACCGTTATAATCCGGACTCACAAACGGATTTTGCCTATGCTTTCGTACCATCGAGTACTACGCAAATACGCCAAAAGAATAAGTCATACGTTCTTCTAGAAGATGGTCAACAGAAATCAAAATCCTTGCCTTTAGACATTTTGTCAATTCCCTCGATGAAAAATAAATAATAAAAAAACGAAATTTTAGGGACGGGCTGTCACAATGTATGCATGTTTGAATTATTAATCACCGGTTTAAACTATCTAATTGTCTTAATGCTTAGCTACCATTAGGATCTGTAGAAAAGTAATTTGATGCAATTTTGGTCGGAGGTCAGTCCCTGAAATTGACGAAGGCTTCTTGTGATTAATATGTGCCAGTTCACTTGGGATGAATACCACGTCTTAAGGGTTGTATGGTTTTTCAAAAGGTTTCACAAAGCTTAATGAGTCATGTATGTTTAGATTTGATCTGAATACCACAGACGGGTTACATGTTTGATATACGCTCTATGTTGAGGGTCCAAGTAGGCATATATTAGGAAAACCTAACCTTCAAAATATGCATGTGTAATTCATAAGTAATTGGAAGTACTACATAAGATTGTTAAGGTGACAGCGGAACCCTAGGTTTTTACAATTTAATTTTCAAAAAATTGTTTTCTTATAGTTTATTTTATTTTATCACTTTATTTAATTATTTTCTATTAAATTTGTTTTTATTATTTTAAATCACAAAATCAACATTTTATCAAACTTTGTTTTAAATAATTAATTAAGATTTGATTTAACATAAATTATTCATTCAATCCCTGTGGAGAACGACCTTGCTGGAGCCGCCTCTACTACAATTACCTTGTACTCTTGCAAGTATTTAAAGTGTTTTTATCCTACTTTTTCAGGTGTCTATTAACTCTTAGTTAATTATTATTGTATATATCTTTCTATTTAATTGCTGATTTTGTTTTTGTAGGTTATAAGCAGTGCAACAATGGAATTTGCAGTTCCCCTGAATTCAATCTAACACCTGGTGTACCACCTCTTTAGGTTTCATTAGCAAAAACAGGTTATTATGGAGTTAAGCCTACGGTTTGTGCTCTTTGCAATTCAAATACTCATGATATTTTGCAATGTCCTGAGAGAGAATATTTTCCAGATTATGTCCAGGAGTATATAAATATGAAAAACGATTCAAAATGGAACTGGAACAATCCCCACTCAGAGTTCTACACTCAAAGTTTGAAAGAGCATCTTGAGCAGTATTTTGAGCATGTGCCACAAGAGTTTTCGGTGGAGGACAAACTCTCTAAATTGTTGGAATCAACTGATTTGTACATAGAAATAACCAATCAAGGATTTCAAATTCAAGCAATAAACTGTGGGAGAAGCTATGATGATCAATAGGTTCGTGCAGGAACGGAGGAGCCATCTGCCTGTTATTCATGCCCAAATGAGAAAACAGTTGAACCTGCACCTGAACTTATCGCTACCCAGTTTTGTGTGCCACCAACATTTTTTCCACAAAGGCTGCAAGAAGACATCAATGTTAATGTGTTGGGGGAGGTTCACACAAATGCAGCATTAAGCATTTCACATGGTCAACTTTTCAGCCAACTAAACAGTTTGGATACAGGGCAAATGGTTGTTGATGGGAAAATTTTAGTTGCTATATTGAACAGTGCACCAACATAGCCAATCATACTAGACGATATTCAGTGCAGGTCATACAAGCAGACTATGATCCACAAAGAAACAAAGAAAAAGCTAAATGGCAACCTAATTTCGGCCAATGCAGAAATTGTGGGTGTTAAATACAAGGTTTAAGTCAGTTCGACGAAAACGTAAACCTTGCTGGAGGGGATCCTATTTTATTACAACATTTCATTCACATAGAAGGGCTAACATGAAGGATTCAACCACTTCCCTGAAACACATAATTGACAAACATCATCTCATTTCGTACCTACTGTTGTATGATGCTGTAAAGGCATGGTTGACTCTAAAGGAACAAGTGACGTGACCATCAACCTTTTTCCATCCGTCTAGCTATACACGTTAACCACATCGCTAATTAGGAGGCAACCCAATTTTTCTAACCCTTCTTAATTTCGTTGATTTCATTTTCTTCATTTTTATTCTTTATCAAAACAAAATAAAAAAGAAAAGGAAAACACAAAAATAGGAATTGTTTCTAATCAGTATCTTATTTTTGGTTCTATTCTAATTAGATTTTTAATATGTGTTTTTTGCAAGATGCATTTGGATTCGATTGGCCCTAAATATCGAGTACACGCGCACTTTTGACCGAATCATGCATTCAGTAGCATTTATATGTTCATTACAACAAATTCATCATCACATTCATAAGAATATTCATGGGAGTCAAATTCAACACAAATGCAAGCACATGATACAGAACGAGCACAGGCAGAGTTCAAGAATGCTTACAGTGGGGATTGCTGAGAAGACCCATGTGTTGTTTGGAACCCCCTTTGAAAACAATTATTTTACATAATAAGTTTGGGGGTGGTCCAAGTTGCACAAAGGAAGGCCATTGTTCAATTTCAGCACTCAGATCCATAATCGTGCAACGTTTTTTTTTTCTCAACGTTCTTATAATGGAGGCATGCACGGACAAAATTTCCAGAGGCGAATTACAATTATCAGAGTTCCAGGTGGGCCATCATCCTAATGCTATGAAGAAATCCCAGCCAATACAGTAGAGGAAGCATGTTTTATACCTTTTTAATTCTAAATCTGAGCATCTCTTGAAATCCACCAATTTCTTGTCCACCGGATCTCGGGTTTGATGTCCTTCATGTTCTTCATCTTTGCTATCACAGTCGCTTCCAGGACCCCTACACAGAAACACACATGCATGAGCTATCTATTCTCTTTCATTGTTTAATCTACACTGTGCTAACGAAATTGAAGGTGGGAAGAGGGAGAGTAGTTACCTTTGTGAGGATTGGGGTCTGGAAGAGACAATATGGAGCTTAGATGTGCCTTCATTTCATGGTAGAAACTCCTTGGCTTTGGGTTGTGCAGAGACGAGAGAGTGTTGAGGTACAGTTAGGATCAGAGCAAAATAAGAGAGAGGGGTGAGAAAATGAGAGAGGATAGCTATTTTTCATTCTAGAGAGAAATGATGCAATGCAGAAGTGCACTCATGGTGTTGGGCTCGAGGACTGCACAAATTGAGAGAGAGAGAGAGAGAGAGAGAGAAAGAAAGAAACGACAACTGGATTGGTAATGAGGAATGCAATTGTTAATTCAGCTTATATTAAGGTTCTAAAAAAACGCTAGCGGCGAGTTAGCGCCTAGGCGGATTTAGGTTAATTTCTTGTATATCTTGTAAATAAATGTATATTGACACATAAAAAATTATACTTGTATGAAATCCATTGATAAGATAATAAAAGAATGATAAAATACAAAAAGAGTATCCAACAAAGTCTACAATTTAAAAACATATTAAGCATATATACCATATAACTTAAGACATTTTGAATGATTATATCTAATTTTTTTAAAATAAAAGTAGAAATCTAACGTAGTGGACTTGATGGTTAATTATAAAACTACTAGGAAGCCATGCCAGTTATCCCTTAACGAAACCACGCCCATTGGTATCATCCCCGAAATCCTCTCTCTTTTATTTATGATTTTATTAGTGTCCTACTTTGAACTTTGGAGCCAAAACCGGTCAGAGCATGGGTCTTTTATTTATGATTTTATCTGGGTTGGTGACACTTTGAACTTTGGAGCACCAAAACCGGTCAGAGCATGCATCATTCCCCATCAACCGGTCCCATCTCTCTCTCACCTCCCTCATGTCACTCTCTCACTCTCTCTCTAAACCTACACACTCAACCACCAATTCTTATCATCACTCACACATCACCATCATTTTTGTTTTTGAAAATCGGTTCTCTCTCTCTCTCTTTCTATCTCTCTCTCTCTCTCTATCTCTCTCTCTCTCTCTCTCTCTCTCTCTCTCTCTTTTCGAACTCTCTGCCTTCTCTCGAAACCATATTTTCCTCTTAGATTACAGCTTGCTCTCTTTCTCTCTCCTTTCGAACTCTCTGCCTTTTTTCTAAACCACCGTAGCTAAAGAGAGCTCCAGGCACCATCACCAAAAAATCCAATTAAATCGAGACCCCAAACCACCAAATACAAGACCTGCGCAACCTGGGGATCCCTATGATACCTTTTCATGTTAAATTTTGTGATGGAAAGTAGGAGAATCCAAGCAGGGGTTCTCGGTGAGAGTTGCTCTAATGGAATCGAGCTACAACCTTTGAAAATTGAGCTTCTGGCGTGGAGCTCCGGCGAGGGACCCATCGAACTTGGGGTCCCATGAGCTCGAATTAGTCCCATTCAAAACTTAGGTAGCTTAACCCATGCTCTGCATGTTAATTTCAAGTTCAAATTCGAATTTGCGATTTTGGGTTTCTGTTTGAAATTTCTTCCCAGGAAACCATTTCACTCCGCCTAGATCGCCGCCTAGACCGCCCAGGCCGCTTAAGAGCGCCTAGGCGGGCGCCTAACAACTCCCCGATTTTTCTTAACGATTCGGACCTAATCGCATCTGCACACCTTCGCGCCTAGGCGGCCGCCTAGGCCGATTTTTAGAACACTGGCTTATATAGTTCCAGATGTAGGCTTTTCACATGAGTGTTCTGCACGTGCAAGGCTCAGCGCCTCACCTTGTTCCACCAAGTCACGGGTTCAAATCCAGCCCGCAGCACTTTTGGGTTTTTATTTTTCAGCACCTTCTTTGAAGCTTTCATGTCCCGGCCTCCCAGGTTCAAACCCAGGTGTGTCCACCTCCATTCCCTTTATTTTATTTGTTTTATTTTCGAGTTTTATTTTTCGTCTTTCTATTTCTAGTTAATTAAGGTGGTTGTTTATTTTTATTTTGCTGTTTTAGTTTATTTTGAGGACAAAGTGTGAAATAAGTTTGGGGGTGGGAAAGTAGAATTTTAGGGTTTTAATGTTTGTGTCAAGTTAGAATTTTTCATTCTTTTTAAGTTAATATTCATAGATTATTTTAAACGTTAGAACAAATGGACATTGTGAAGATTAATCCCACATTAGAGTCTCTTCCATTTATCGTTGCTTAGACACTAATTCATGAGTTATACTTTGAAAATTTGCACATTCACATCAACATGGTTTGTGGGGAGTGAGATTGAAGCACTTACTTTTAGTCTAAGTTTATATTTAATTTTTGTTTAAAGTAAAGTTAGTTATTGTTATAAAGTAATAATTGTTCCACCCGAGACTTTACCTAGTAACCGGGCCAGTCCTGCCTGATTGACAGTGATTCTCGCGTCAAACGATAGAGTTTTGGCATGGGGCAGGGTGGTTAGTTGGTTTCGTAGCCTTTTCAGCTCGAGTTAGCAAGTCCTTAGGGGTGTTCTACACCTAGTGCCCTAAAGCCTTTGTAGCTTGGGAGTGATTGACTTAAAACTCGTTACATGGGTTGGATAGAAAGGTTAAGGGAACCGACATTGCACGACCACTACTATTACTGAAAAAAATATTTTAAAAATGAGAAAAATTTGAAAAGAAGAAAGGAAAATGAAAAAAATAAATAGTTATATTTAAATTTAGTATGTGTGAAATAAAGAAGGACAAGTGGTAAGAGTTTTAGTCGAGTCTCCTTAGTTATGTTGGTTCACTTTACGCCAAAGGAAGTTCATGAATTCTTTTCTAATTAATTATAAATGGCTTAGACTCTGTAGTGAGATTAGTTGAAACTTTTGAAAATATATTCTAATTTTTAACATTTTCTATGGATTGCAACTTGAAGGTGAAAATTGTCTTAATTAATTTTTGTCTAAGTTTTTAGTTTGTTAGTTTTTTTTTTTCTTTTCTTTTTTTCTAGTTTTGTTTTTCTTGAGGACAAACAAAAAGCTAAGTTTAGGGGTATTTGATGAGTCGATATTATACTATATATTTTACCCTAATCTTAGTAATAATTTATTGGTTATTATGTGTAAATTTTGATACTTTGAATTATATTTATAATGTAGGACATTCGACTTCCTCTGGAACAAAAAGTGACCAAACGGATGAATTTTGGAGTAATTCCAATTGAAGGATGTTGGTGAGTCTTTCAAGATGATTGTATCAAAGTTTCAGATTTTTCTACTTAGTCGTTTGACCGTGGCAATGAAATAAAGGCCCAGCGCGCAGCTTTCCCAGATTGACATTTCTGGACGTTTTGGGTATTTTAGAGGTCAAGAGGGCATATTTTGAGGAAGATTCCTTCTGAGGATTTGTAGGGGACGACTTCAGCTTTCAAAAGAGACCTTTTGGGACCAAATCTGAGTTGATTTGTTCAGTCAAAAGTCTGATTTTCTGAGAAGTTCGAATTGTAGTTCAAATAGGAAACCTTTTTATTTTCTGTGTTATTATTTAGGGATACTTTGGATGCGGTCCCTAATCCTTAACATTCTTTGATTAAAACCTTAATAGTATTCAAAGTTTGATCAAAGTCCCTTGACTTTGTACACCTCATTATATTACTATTAATATTTATATTTTTATAGTTTTGACATTAATTGTTTGATATTTTATGAGATTTATAATCCTATAAATTTAAAATCCCTCATTATAATACTATTAGAAACGGTTACAATAAAAAAATTCAAACATTTTGATTTAATAAATGGATAAAAACTATGTAAAAATAAGAAATAATAAATGGCAAAAGAATGTATCCATAGTGTTAAAAAAATTGGTACATTTTACAAAAAAAATAGGTACATTTCACATATAACAAAGTGGTACATTAATAAAGAAGAATGGGTACATTATAAATAAATTAGGGTACAAATAAAAGATCAAAAAATTATGAGTACAAATGATTTTTTTTAAAATATAGGTGCTAAAAGAAATTAATACATGGGTACAAAATAAAACTAAAAAGAAAATACTACAAATTTTAAAAAAATGTTGAAAATTAAAAGTGGGTACAAACTAAAAATATAAATATATGATACAAAGTTTAGGCATAAAACATAAATATACCATATGTAATTTTTCTATCATTGATTCAATACACACTGTCACGTGACGGTATACACATGGGTACAAACACAAATAAAACTTTAAAAAAAATTGGGCACAAAAAGAAACTAATAAATGGGTACAAATTAAAAATGAAAAGAAAATTGGTACAAATTAAAAAATATTTGCAATTAAAAATAGGTGCAAACTAAAACTAAAAATATATGATAAAAAATTTAGTCATAAATATAAATATACTAATTGTAACATTTTTAACACTAAATGAATATATTTAAAAATAAAAACATTTTATTATTCAAATAATTAATGATGTTATTAATACCCAAGGACCTTGATCAAAAATTGAAAATGAATAGGATTTTAATCAATGGAGTAACAAAAAGAAGGATGTGAACCTAATTTTCCCTATTATTTAATTATGTTTCCTAGTTTTACTCTAAGACTTTTTAAGGTTTTATTTTGTATTAGTATAATAAAATATTTAGCCATTAGGGTAAGTAGGAGAAGAGGGGAGAAAACGCACGCACACTTTAGAGAGCTTTTGGATTCAAGTTTATTTTCAAGATGTTTTCTATCATTGTTTGTAATAATATTTCGTTGTATGATTGCTAGTAACTAAATTCCATTTGCTAGGGCGAGGCCACAAACCTTAGCAAGAATATGTAGTTTCTTTTCAATTTACTTATGATATTATGTATGCAGGTTTGAATTATTAATCATCGGTTTAAACTGTCTGATTGTCTTAATGCTTAGCTACCATTAGGATCTTTAGAAAAATAATTTGATGCAATTTTGGTCGGAGGTTGGTCCCTGAAATTGACGAAGGCTTCTTGTGATTAATATGTGCAAGTTCACTTAGGATGAATACCACGTCTTAAGGGTTGTATGGTTTTTCAAAAGGTTTCACAAAGCTTAATGAGTCATGCATGTTTAGATTTGATTTGAATACCACAGACGGGTTGCATGTTTGATATACACTCTATGTTGGGGGTCCAAGTAGGCATATATTAGGAAAACCTAACCTTCAAAATATGCATGTGTAATTCATAAGTAATTGGAAGAACTACATAGGATTGTTAATGACACACCCCGATCCAGAGGATCAGGGCGTGCTGGCCGTCACGTGAGCGTGACGTAACCAACAGTGCGACACGGAAGCATAATAATAAAGAATACGAAGGAATTTAAACCAATCTCTAGATGAACAACCTACTAGAGTAATAGGAGAGTTAAGATAATACACAAATTCAGAGCATAGGTTTTAGTGCAGTCAAGCAAGACTAAAATAAAGGTACTTCACCCTCGGGTGAGTCCTACATGTCAAGAGTCTGTCAGAATGCCGGAAAAAGACCTCGAGAGCCACCAACCGCTAACTAGAACCTGGAGGGGCGCAAAACAAAATGAGTGGGTCAGTAAAATCAAGATTTTTCCAAAAACATTTCATTAAAATCACTTTTATCCCCTCACTGTAAAACCTGTATACTTTCCCAGAAAATAGTATATATACATATATATATATATATCATCAAAACTCAAATCACAATCTTTCCACGCTTTTAAGAAAGAATATGCCATGCCATGTCATATGCCAAAGTATAATATGAATGCATCAATATAAATCAGGTGAATAATAAGTCAACCGGAGACTCTAACATGGTCCTGTACGGTTGGTTCTAAAGCTCAACATCCTCACTAACCGGAGTCACCTCGGTGACCTGTACGGTCTAACTCTGCACGTCACTCGGAACTACATAAGGTAGTCTGTACGATGACAGGTGTATAATTACGCTCTAGTGCTTCTCACATCGATCAACTGTGCACATAATCTAAAGTCACCCACCAGTCGGAACCCCTCTAATGGTCTGTACAACTGGCATGTCGGAACCCTCACATGGTCTGTACGACATCCACCTACTTGGATCCAAGGCGAGCGTGCGGTGTGGTGAATAATATAAGCACTAACACCTAGGGTGCAGGTTATGAGCCTAAAACGTCTCAACATCAATCAATTAAATGAATAAATGAACTCACCTGACTTACCTGTGCCTCTACAGCACCATGCAACATGTATGCATCATATATCAATTCATGTACATATATATATATCAATTATCAAATCAAATATATCAATGTTTTCATGCATGGCAATTTAAATTCATAACTTTCATAAAACGCGTATTTTCTGGGAAAATAAATGTATATAGGTAAATACGAAATCAAAACTGCCCACTCACTGGTATGTCGATGGGTCGTAACCCCCGCGACGTCCCTGGATACGCTCGTCCTCGGGATACTCGTCACCTATATGAGAAACAACTAAAATAACATTATTTTTAAGCACATCACCAACATTTCGAAATAACTTCTCATACGATGCTCAATTTGGGTATATGAATATACCACATCGACCTACTCGACGTCACCGACGTCGCACAATTTTTAGAAAAATTTTAGGAGCCCGCACGCGCCCCCACGCGCCAGCACAGCCACGGGGACACGCGCCCCCACGCGCATCATCTCCTACCTAAGGCTCGCCGGACTGAACTTTCCGGCGGCCGGTTTCCGGCGACTTTTAAAACGCCCATATCTCCTTCGTTTTTCACCCATTTTCTTCGTATTTTATATCAAATTGAAGCCCTAAGAGTGTACTATCACGTTGGACTAGTTTTAGGGTCTAAAAATCAAGAAATCTCACCGAGCAAAATCCAAGATTTGGGCCAACTTTGAAACCCACGATCCCGACGTCCAAAACTGTCCAACGAACGTCCCCGAGCTTCCTTAGGACCTCCTAAAGCCCACTACAAGCTTGGAATTCCCTGAAACACGACATTTAACGATTGCATGAACAGTACCCAAAAATGGAGGTTTCGGATTCCACGTGAAATCGAAGGTTTCACGGCCTAAGACTAGTACCAAACGACTCACAACGTCTCAAGGATGAAGATACATACCTTATTTGCTTCGATCCGTCGAGATTTGCAAGGTTTGGAGGGTGGCTGTACGATGGGTGTCTAGAAAGAGAGTGAGAATGTCGGGGGAGGAGAGAGAGAGTGACGGGGAAAGGGAGAGATCAGGGAGAGTGTTTGTGAGGTCCACAAACAATCCACACCATCCATTTCTTAACCCCTAATCAACAATAATTCAACCTTACAAAAATTATGTCCAATTCGCTTAATTAATTCCTTTATAATTTATACTATTAATTGAACCAATAATGTCACATAACGTACCTTAATACCCCATAAGGCAATTCTGACATTTCACATTCCCGTCAACAGTACCTCCGGGACGGGCTGTGAGAATCTTCCCTCCTTATAGAATTTCATCCCCGAAATTCCCATAACCAAGTAAACCACTTAATATTCATAAAATAATCTTGGGTACATCTCTCTCATCCAATCTTCCGTCTCCCAGGTAGCTTCTTCCACAGAATGGTTCTTCCACAACACCTTCACTAAACTCACCGTCTTGTTCCTTAGAACCTTATCTTTCCAATCCAAAATCGTGACTGGTTCCTCATCATATGACAAATCCGGATTAATCTCTAACGGTTGAGGAGGGATCACATGAGAAGGATCAGAAATATAATGCCGTAGCATAGAGACGTGGAACACATTATGGACCTTAGATAGCTCCGGAGGCAACTCCAACCGGTAGGCAACTTCACCAACTCTTTCAGTAATCACATAAGGTCCAATGTATCTCGGACTTAGCTTTCCTCTTTTTCCAAATCGTACCACACCTCTCCAAGGTGACAATTTCAAAAACACCAAATCACCCACATTATACACTCGATCAGTAGTATGTCGATCCGCCAAACTCTTCTGTCGATCCTGGGCTGCTTTCAGGTTAGACTTAATCACCTGAATATTTTGAGTTGTCTCATCCACAATCTCTGGGCCTTCTAACACCCTTTCACCAACTTCAGACCAACATAGTGGCGTACGACACGCCCTACCATAAAGTGCCTCGAATGGTGACATACCAATACTCGAGTGAAAACTATTGTTGTAGGCAAATTCCATCAAGTCCAAACGATCATGCCAAGAATCACTAAATTATAACACCGAAGATCTCAACATATCCTCCAACGTCTGAATCGTCCTTTCTGATTGCCCATCAGTTTGAGGATGATAAGTAGTGCTATAAAGCAATTTCGTACCAAGAGCTTCCTGAAAAGCTACCCAAAACTTAGAAGTAAATCTTGGGTCTCTATCAGAAATAATATTCACTGGAACTCCATGATACTTCACAATCTTCGAGATGAACAACTTAGCCAATTTATTCAGAGGATACTTCTCCCTCACTGGAATGAAATGCGCTGACTTGGTAAGTCGATCCACAATTACCCAAATACCGTCGAATCCATTTCGTGTACGAGGAAGTTTATACACGAAATCCATGGTTATATTTTCCCATTTCCACTGGGGAACGGGAAGTGGCTGCATTCGCCCAAAAGGCTTCTTTCTTTCTGCTTTAACTTGTTGGCAAATAATACACCTGCTCACATACTCAGCAATCTCCCGTTTCATACCCGGCCAATAATAAAATGGTCGAATGGTATGATACATCTTAGTTCCTCCCGGGTGCATCGCATAAGCTGAACAATGCGCTTCATCCAAAATTTCCTTCTTTAATTCTTCATTATTCGGAACATACATTATGTCTTCTTGCATGAGCATACCATCTGATTCCCGAACTCTGAGGTCTTTCTTTTTCCCTTCATTTCTTAACTGAATCAACTCCTGAATTTCCTCATTCACCGTCTGAGCTTCAAGTATACGATCAACCAAAACTGGCCTGACTTGAAAACTAGCAAGAAAAGCTCCATTTTGATTTCCCAATTCCAACCTTACTCCTGTTGCCCTCAGTTCAGCAAGAAGAGGAACACGACTAGCATATAAAGCATTGAGTCTACCTTGAGGCTTCCTACTTAATGCATCCGCTACCACATTAGCACGACCCGGATGATACTCAATAGAACAGTCATAATCACTTAGCAATTCCATCCACCTCCGCTGACGAAGATTAAGATCATGCTGGGTAAACAGATACTGAAGACTCTTGTGATCAGTGAAGATCTTACACTTCTCACCATACAAATAATGCCTCCAAATCTTCAAAGCAAAAACAATTGCTGCCAATTCAAGATCGTGAGTAGGATAATTCCTTTCATGATTCTTCAACTGCCTAGAAGCATAGGCAATTACCTTATTATGCTGCATCAAAACACATCCCAAACCATTTAAGGAAGCATCACTATAAATCTCATAATTACCGTTATCATCCGGAAGCACCAATACTGGAGCATGAGTGAGGCAATATTTCAATTGCTGGAAACTCCGCTCACAATTCTCATCCCACTCAAATTTAACATCCTTCCTAGTCAACTTCGTTAACGGCAAGGCAATCATAGAAAAATCCTGAACAAACCGTCGATAATAACCTGCCAAACCAAGAAAGCTTCGTACCTCAGTGACGGTTCGAGGTTGTTCCCAATTCTCCACCGCTGCTATCTTTTGAGGATCAACTTGAATTCCTTGAGCCGATACAACATGCCCCAAAAATGCTACTTCAGTCAACCAAAACTGACATTTACTGAACTTAGCGTACAGCTGATGCTCCCTCAATTTCCTTAACACCAAATTAAGGTGTCGGATATGCTCTGCTTGAGATTTAGAGTATACCAGAATATCATCAATAAAAACAATAACGAATTTATCAAGATATTGCTGGAATACCTCGTTCATCAATCTCATGAAAGCTGCAGGTGCATTGGTTAACCCAAATGGCATAACCAAAAATTCATTATGTCCGTAACGGGTTCTGAAAGCCGTCTTAGGTACATCATCATCTTTGATCTTCAACTAATAATAACCGGATCTCAAATCAATCTTAGAAAATACACACGCACATTTCAGTTGATCGAACAAGTCATCAATACGAGGCAATGGATAACGGTTTTTAATCGTCACCCGGTTCAATTGCCTATAGTCAATACATAACCGCAGAGTTCCATCTTTCTTCCTCACAAATAATACCGGGGCACCCCAAGGTGAAGAACTAGGTTGAATGAAACCTTTATCAAGTAATTCTTGCAACTGAATTTTCAATTCTCTCAACTCAGCAGGAGCCATTCGATAAGGAGTTAGAGATATAGGGTCAGTACCTGGAAGCAATTCAATAGAGAATTCCACCTCTCTGTCTGGCGGCAACCCCGGCAAATTATCAGGGAATACATCCGGATAATGTCTGACCACACCAACTTCTTCTATACTAGTAGGAGCAGTATCATTTAACACCACATGTGCTAAATATCCTTGGCAACCCTTCGATAATAATTTCCTTGCTCTCATGGCAGAAATAACACCATGTCTCACCCCACTTCTTTCGCCCACAAAAGTAACCTCGGGTAGTCCAGGGCGATAAAAAGTAACTGATTTCCCATAACAATCAATATGGGCACGATTATGATGCAACCAATCAGCCCCTAGAATCACATCAAAATCCACAATATCTAACGGAATAAGATCAGCTAGCATAACTACGCCCTCTACCATCACTGGACACCCAGGATACACACTATCAACATAACATTTATCTCCTCTAGGCATGGAAAACTCTAAATCAAATCCTAGAGGTGAAGGGTGAGGTTGGGTCATTTGAGCAAACGTATGAGAAATCACAGAGTGCGTAGCACCACAATCAATCAAAACCTTAGCAAAATGATCAAGAACATTTAACGTACCCATGATCAAGTCGGGATGGTTCTGAGCCTCTTGCAGAGAAATATGATTAACTCGCCCCTGAGCTTGTCCTCCACCTCGGCCTCTACTGCCCTGATTACTCCGTCCCTGAGGATTACGCCCCTGGCCTGGCTGACCAGGCTGCCTGGATGATCCTGCACCACCAGTAGCAACTTCCATCTGACGGGGCTGACCTCCCGAATGCCACTGCGATCCACCTGCTGGCATAGAGGAATAAGATGAATAACCTCCAAAATCCTGAGAATAAGGCTCCTGGGAATACTGATAAGGTCCTGAAGCATACGGAGCAGCATCCCCCTGGTAGTGGTAGGCACCACCACGACTCGACTGGCCATAACCACTTGATCCAAAGCTCTGCTGAATCGGTGCTGGAGGTGGCATAGTGGCCTGCTGCGGTCTCTGCTGACCCTGGGGACACTGAAAAGCCCGGTGTCCCATTTGTCCACAAGTAAAACAAGCACCACCACTACCTCTCATGCACTCACCATGATGACGAAAATTACAACGGCGGCACCACGGGGCGCCAGAACCACCAGCACCACCAGAATCCCTTTGTCCCTGAAATCTGGGTCCACCAGAAAATCTGCCACCACCTCTCCTCGGACCAGTAAAACTATATCCCCCGCTAGAAGAACTCGAACTCGCTCCATTCTTCTTAAAATTCTGCGTCTGTCGAGGTCCCGGAATGGAGATACCCTTACCTTTATCATTCTTCTTCTGACCATCATTCTTATCCTCGTCATCCTCACTGTCAGGAAGATTATCAGAGTCCTCCATCCTAACCAAAATCTCGAAATACTCATGATAATCGGCACAGGGAAGTGCATTAGCAAAAGTCCTCAATTTCTTCTTAGATCCCAACTTAAAGCGACGAAGCATCTCTACTGGATTACCAGCTATATCCGGATCATAACGAGACAAGTCTGTAAATTTTATGTAGTACTCATGAGCTGACATATCTCTTTGTTTCAACCTGGTGAATTCCTGCTTCTTACGGTCAATGTACTCTGGAGGGACAAATCTATTCTTAAAATTATCCTTAAACACTGCCCAGTCGGATGCCATCTCCGGTGACATAAACCGAGTCTGATTCTGCCACCAACCTGCTGGCTCTCGCCCCAAAAACCAAGAAATGGTTTCAACCCATCTGTTAGCAGGAAGGTTTCCCTGACTCTGCATTACCTGAAACGTCTTTTCTATGTGGTCTAGCCACTTTTCTGCCCCTTCATGCCCCTCATTTCCCATAAAGCGGTCTAACTTCAGGTTATACATGGTCTCCAGAGGTGTCCTCTGAGGAGGGGGAGGAGGACGAACCACATTCTGAAAAGCATGGGCAATCGCTTCCCCTAACTGAGCTATGTCAGGGAAGTTAGGTTCAGGAGCACGGTGGGACTCCCTACGCTCTCTACGAGGTGGCATAATTCTGACAGAAACATCAAAAGATCATTAGAACATTAACAATTATACAGAACTGCAACCTAAGCTCTGATACCAAACTGACACACCCCGATCCAGAGGATCAGGGCGTGTTGGCCGTCACGTGAGCGTGACGTAACCAACAGTGCGACACGGAAGCATGATAATAAAGAATACGAAGGAATTTAAACCAATCTCTAGATGAACAACCTACTAGAGTAATAGGAGAGTTAAGATAATACACAAATTCAGAGCATAGGTTTTAGTGCAGTCAAGCAGGACTAAAATAAAGGTACTTCACCCTCGGGTGAGTCCTACATGTCAAGAGTCTGTCAGAATGCCGGAAAAAGACCTCGAGAGCCACCAACCGCTAACTAGAACCTGGAGGGGCGCAAAACAAAATGAGTGGGTCAGTAAAATCAAGATTTTTCCAAAAACATTTCATTAAAATCACTTTTATCCCCTCACTGTAAAACCTGTATACTTTCCCAGAAAATAGTATATATACATATATATATATATCATCAAAACTCAAATCACAATCTTTCCACGCTTTTAAGAAAGAATATGCCATGCCATGTCATATGCCAAAGTATAATATGAATGCATCAATATAAATCAGGTGAATAATAAGTCAACCGGAGACTCTAAAATGGTCCTGTACGGTTGGTTCTAAAGCTCAACATCCTCACTAACCGGAGTCACCTCGGTGACCTGTACGGTCTAACTCTGCACGTCACTCGGAACTACATAAGGTAGTCTGTACGATGACAGGTGTATAATTACGCTCTAGTGCTTCTCACATCGATCAACTGTGCACATAATCTAAAGTCACCCACCAGTCGGAACCCCTCTAATGGTCTGTACAACTGGCATCTCGGAACCCTCACATGGTCTGTACGACATCCACCTACTTGGATCCAAGGCGAGCGTGCGGTGTGGTGAATAATATAAGCACTAACACCTAGGGTGCAGGTTATGAGCCTAAAACGTCTCAACATCAATCAATTAAATGAATAAATGAACTCACCTGACTTACCTGTGCCTCCACAGCACCATGCAACATGTATGCATCATATATCAATTCATGTACATATATATATATCAATTATCAAATCAAATATATCAATGTTTTCATGCATGGCAATTTAAATTCATAACTTTCATAAAACGCGTATTTTCTGGGAAAATAAATGTATATAGGTAAATACGAAATCAAAACTGCCCACTCACTGGTATGTTGATGGGTCGTAACCCCCGCGACGTCCCTGGATACGCTCGTCCTCGGGATACTCGTCACCTATATGAGAAACAACTAAAATAACATTATTTTTAAGCACATCACCAACATTTCGAAATAACTTCTCATACGATGCTCAATTTGGGTATATGAATATACCACATCGACCTACTCGACGTCACGGACGTCGCACAATTTTTAGAAAAATTTTAGGAGCCCGCACGCGCCCCCACGCGCCAGCACAGCCACGGGGACACGCGCCCCCACGCACATCATCTCCTACCTAAGGCTCGCCGGACTGAACTTTCCGGCGGCCGGTTTCCGGCGACTTTTAAAACGCCCATATCTCCTTCGTTTTTCACCCATTTTCTTCGTATTTTATATCAAATTGAAGCCCTAAGAGTGTACTATCACGTTGGACTAGTTTTAGGGTCTAAAAATCAAGAAATCTCACCGAGCAAAATCCAAGATTTGGGCCAACTTTGAAACCCACGATCCCGACGTCCAAAACTGTCCAACGAACGTCCCCGAGCTTCCTTAGGACCTCCTAAAGCCCACTACAAGCTTGGAATTCCCTGAAACACGACATTTAACGATTGCATGAACAGTACCCAAAAATGGAGGTTTCGGATTCCACGTGAAATCGAAGGTTTCACGGCCTAAGACTAGTACCAAACGACTCACAACGTCTCAAGGATGAAGATACATACCTTATTTGCTTCGATCCGTCGAGATTTGCAAGGTTTGGAGGGTGGCTGTACGATGGGTGTCTAGAAAGAGAGTGAGAATGTCGGGGGAGGAGAGAGAGAGTGACGGGGAAAGGGAGAGATCAGGGAGAGTGTTTGTGAGGTCCACAAACAATCCACACCATCCATTTCTTAACCCCTAATCAACAATAATTCAACCTTACAAAAATTATGTCCAATTCGCTTAATTAATTCCTTTATAATTTATACTATTAATTGAACCAATAATGTCACATAACGTACCTTAATACCCCATAAGGCAATTCTGACATTTCACATTCCCGTCAACAGTACCTCCGGGACGGGCTGTGACAGTTAAGGTGACGGTAGAATCCTAGGTTTTTACAATTTAATTTTCAAAAAATTGTTTTCTTTTAGTTTATTTTATTTTATCACTTTATTTAATTATTTTCTATTAAATTCGTTTTTATTATTTTAAATCACAAAATCAACATTTTCTCAAACTTTGTTTTAAATAATTAATTAAGATTTGATTTAACATAAATTATTCATTCAATCTCTGTGAAGAACGACATTGCTAGAGCCGTCTATACTACAATTACCTTGTATTCTTGCAAGTATTTAAAGTGTTTTTATCCGGTGGTAAAATCCCTATCAGTTAGCATGGCGGCGGCATCAGCAGTTGAATGTTCTTATCTATCATGTAAAAGAAAAATGAAGGAAAAAACAAGACTTGAGAATGCACTTTAATGTTTAAGACAGCTTGGATGGCCTTCAAGGTGGAAGTGCCATTCAATTCACGTGTGAAATTGTGGGATTTAGCAGGGACGACCCCAAAATGTGATATTTGTTATGAATTCTTTATGTGCGTAGTTCAAGAAAATAAAAATGTAATAGACTTAATTTATGTGACTATCACTTAGTACTATAGTGTAGTGGTGTTCTTCTTCACTTGTAAGTGAGAGGTCTTAGGTTCGATTATCGCCAAATTGGAATTTGAACTACATTATTGCTAACATGTTGTGAGGTTAAGCCCACCATCATTCTCTTAGTGTAGATAATTAAAAAAAATCAAGTAGTTAAGAGTAACAAATGTTTAATGATCTTATTTATCTTGTTAATGATATTAATACTGCAAAATGATAGCGGATTGGTCAATTTTGGTATGGTTGTAAATTTTTTATTTTTTATTATATCAAATGTGAGTGAGAGGTTCAAACTTGAGACATCTTATAATATTAAAAAGAAAATTGCGACTGCCATTTAGTACCATAGTCTAGTGATATTTTTTTTCATTTATAAGTTAGCATAAACTAATAGTTTCTTGAACAAAATTAATGAGGTGAGTGTGGACCGGCTAAATTCAAGGTGTTACAAGTCACTTAAAGTCCTATGCTCACATTAATTAACGATTGATTTTATAAACCGGCTAAATTCAAGGTGTTACAAGTCACTTTAGGGTGCTTTTGTTGCACCGGACTGTCTCGGACTGGACTAGCTTCAGGGACTAAACTGAACTGGCTCAAACTAGACTAAGCTTGACTAGCTTAGTGAAGCGTTTGGTGCAGTGTCGGACTAAAAAGCAGGATAATGAAAACAGTACTGTCACCAATTTGATGTTGGCTCAGACTAAGACTACATTATTGTTATATTTTAATTGCTTTTTTATTAAAGATATTATTAAAATTAATAATAGGGGTGTGCTATGCACACACCCCATTTTACTTCTCACACACCCTTTATAATTTATGTCCGTTGATCTTCTTCAATTCATCTGATCCGACGGCCGAAAATTAAAAAGGTGTGTGAGAAGTAAAATGGGGTGTGTGGATATCACACCCCTTAATAATATTGGTTGAGAGTGAGACTCAATAAAAATACAAAAACCAAATTTTCTTGCCAACGAAAGAAACATACATGATTCAAGAGTAGCATTGTTCCAAACATCAATATAACAAAGTGTTCTCCCAACAATCGACAGGGTTCATGATGCTTTTCTTAATTATTCACCTTTGGTTTAAAGTTGTAGATTAAAGTTAAAGGTGTTGGTTTATACTTGTATTTGAGTAGAACGAAAATTGATGTCTTACAAGTTCAGTTTTTTACTCAATTGTGAAATAATTACTTGGAATTGCTCTTGTATGTATAAGCCAATTTCAGTCCATATCATGACAATTGCATTCAATCCCAAGACCACAATGATGCGAGGCATAATGACAAATGGATAGATGCGCATTGATCATTGCTACATTTGGATTCCTAGCACGTAAATTGGCTTGCTTCAACTAGTTTGAAGGAAACTAGTAACAATATGCAAAAGGAAGAGATCATGAACAATTTATGCATTCCATTTGTATATAAAACTAAGCAATTAAAATGTCTTCCCTCACAACGAAGCAAGTCAATTAGTCAATTCCATGTGCACTAGTGCTAATCCAATGAAAGGAAAAACAAATGAGAGAGGGAAAGGTCACCAATTTAATCAAACTGTTGGATGTTCCAACTAGAACAAATGAAAGATCCCAATACTACATTAATATAGTACACAGCAGAGCAAGGTAAACTGCTTAATTGTACATTCTACAATTTTTTACAATAAACTCTGGAAAATAGCTAACTGCCTCAATCATTCGAGCTATATCTACTCAATTCAAGAATTGCAACAGAGGAGACAACTTCCAACTCAATTCCATTTTAGATCAAGTATGCTAAATTATGGTTAGGGCGGGATGCTCACACTGTAGGCAATACCAGGAGTCCATATGTACAAACGAGAACTTCCTGTGCAAAAAACAGGACAAGTGCACGTAGGATCCCAAACTGCTGCACGAATAAGATATTTCTGCATCAAGATAGCAGCGAGTTCAAAATGGCGTATGTAACATGTCCCATATCCAAAGAATGCTTGGCATGCTATCAGAACCATATCAACTACAACAGCCAAACTCATAGCTAGGATAGCTTTCCTAGTACAAAAAGAAGGTAAAACAGCAGTGCTGCAATTGATCATTTTTCTTTTCAAATAAAAATCTTCACGGTCTGAGTTACTCCACAAAATTGATCCCAAAATACTTGACCATTGAAGACCCAACGCCAAAACACACCAATTTCCTCCACATATGGAGACCAACATCACAACCCCAAACATTCCATCTTGGCTACATTCAAAAGAATTTTCAGATTCATTCATACAAGGAAAACAAATAAAGACCAAAAGTTTAACACAAGAAGCAGATTAATACCATAGATTTGTAATGTTTCCACATGAAAAAAACCTGAACAAGTATGATTGCACAATACTGAAATAACTTATTTGAGGACCTTTAATTGACTAGTGATATACTGTGGTATGAGTAACTTATTTAAGGACTTTAATTGGGGTTATCCACTTAGGTAAGGCGCTGGTGATGGATTAGGGTCAAAATCAAACCATAGCCTCTTTCAAAAGTGACGACAAGGAAACTAAGTAGCAAAAATCACAAATCAAGCCAAGTAATTGACCAAAAATTAATAAAATTAATCCAAATTAACGTAATTTTATCAAACCCATTAACACAAACCTGATTAACAAGCTGGTGGGGCTGGAGAAGGGGGTCGGTGCTGGAGCTGCGGGTCAAGGCTTTGCTGCCCTTTTTAGAGATGCATCACGAGTTTGAAATTGAACAAAAAAAAAATATAGGAAATGAAATAAATTAACCTACACAACTCCTTGGTGGTATTGAATCAAGGACGGCTAGAGTTGGATGGACAACGGTAAGAGCGGGATCTTCCTCAGTTCAAAATTTTGGGTTTAGGGTGAGGAGAGAGGGAGAGAGTGGTGGTGGGCTGGTGGTGTGGTCTCGCTGGAGTTGGTGAGTTGTGGTGTGTTGGTGGTTGTCGCTGCTCAAGAGAACAGAGAGCAGAGAGAGATAAGAGCACAATGAGGACGAAGCATACGAAGACGGAGCAGACGAGGTCTTAGCAATCCCATGGGTATTGGGGGGTCTCGCTAAGAACTCCTAGCGAAGGAGTTTGTCTGTGCGAGTCCATCTTAGTCTCATTAAACATAATCCCAGTAAAGAACAAACACTTGATTGGACTAATTGTTAGTCCAGTCTAGTCCAATGACACTTAGTGAGGGCAAACAAACACCCCCAAGGTCCTATGCTCACATTAATTAACGATTGATTTTATAAACCCTCATCAATGGCAAAGTCAATACCCTTTTTGTACCTTGTATCACAATTTTTTATTATTTTTTGGAACAGGTACTTCATTTTTAATTTTTTTTAAATACATATAAAAAAATTAAGTCTAAATACAATTTCAACGTATACTAATAGGGAAATCAATACGAAAATAGACGATTTAACTAACTTTCATGCATATATTTGGTTATGTAATTTTCCTAGCCTACTTGCCACTTAGCACCATGGTCTAATGATATTTCTCTTCATTTGTAAGTGAGAGATCTTAGGTTCGATTCTTGTCAAATGTTGTCAAATGCGAATTTGAACCACGTTTGCTAGCCCATTATGAGGCTAAGCCAACCCGCCCTCGTAGTATCGTTTGTTCAAAAAAAAAAAAAACTCAAAAGAAAAAGTTACTTAAAAATACCATGTAGTGATATTTCTCTTTACTTTTAAATTAACAGGTAATACTAGAGAAACCAAAATTTTAGATCAAATTTGCAAACTAAATGATGTGTCATCAATAGAAAACAAGCACGTTAATCAACGCTTAGATCATCTTCAGCGGAGTCTCTAAATAGGGACAATCACCGTATAAAATGAGTATAAAACAAATACAGAGACAAAATGAATCTCCAATGGATCAGAGACTGAGTCTCTAAAGTATAAAGACTCATTGGATACATAGTGTATGCCCTCAAATATCGGGACTGTATAGGGATAACTTTGAGTGAAAAGGGGCCCACAATATTGATTGAAGTTTTTAATGCTTTTAATTAATTAATAAAATGGTTAACATAAACAAAGAAAATATGCAACTTGAGTGGAAAACGGGACACACAACCTTGATTGAAGATTTTAATGCTTTTAATTAAGGGATATTTTAGATGCGGTCTCTAGCTACGAATATTCTTTGACTCAAACCTTGTTGGTTTTCAATTTTTTATCAAAGTCCTTGAAATTAATGTGATAATATATTTATATGTATGTTACTATATTTTTTATATTATAAATTGAAAAAAGAGTATGGGACAATCTTAATAAGGGCATATTTTTTCTTTTCTTAATATTACATAATTATTGTTTTGTCCTCCTAATGAAAATATTGTGTATAAAAAGTGAGGGTAAAATAGGAAAAATAGGGATATGATTGTCATTTTCTCAAAAGGAACACAACTACTGTTTTGTCTTCCTTATGTAAATATTGTGTATCAAAAGTAAGAGTAAAATAGGAAAATTGGGGATATGATTATCATTTTGAGAAAAGATTGACAAGGCCTCTTCTCTTAATAATAGTATAGATAATAATGAGATTTTAAATAAAAAATCATAATTTGTGGGATTAAAAATATTAAAATATAAATTATATTATTGTGTGTGTGTATATATAATGACACACCCCGTCCCGAAGGAGGGCGTGATGGCCGTCACGTGAGAGTGACGTAACCATTTACACAGTTCGGAAGTTCTTAAAATACAATTACTAAAAGGAAACCCCCGAGGGTGAGTCCTACTTTTGTGAATTCTGTCAGAACGCCGTTGGGTTCCTCGTGGCCACCAAAGCTCTGCTAACTTAAACCTGGAGGGGCGAAAAACAAAATTGAGTGGGTCAGCAAAACAAAGCTTTTTGAAAATCTTTCATTTAAAACATTTCTAACCCCTCGCTGTAAAACCTGTATACTTTCCCGGAAAATAGCATATATAAGCATACATATAAGCAAATATCTCAATTCACTATCCTTTAACACTTTTTAGAAAAATATGTCATGCAAAGTGTCCAAAATCATAATATAGATGCTTTCATAAATCTCAAATCATCAATTTTTCTTTCTCAAAACCCAGAAAGTATGTTATGTTATAAAAACTTTCAAAAACCGAAAGAATGATGCATCAATATAATTCAGGTGAAAATAAATCAACCGGAGACCCTGAAATGGTCCTATACGGCTGATTCTAAAGCTCAACATCCAATCCAACCGGAGTCACCTCGGTGACCTGTACGGTCCAACTCTGCACGTCACTCGGAACTACATATAGTAGTCTGTACGATGACAGGTGTATAAATACGCTCTAGGGCTTCTCTCATCAATCATCAGCGCGCATAACTAAGGTCACCCACTAGTCGGAATCACATCTAGTGATCTGTACGACTAGCATGTCGGAACCCTCACATGGTCTGTACGACATCCACCTACTTGGATCCAAGACGAGCGTGCGGTGTGGTGAATAATATAAGCACTAACACCTAGGGTGCAGGTTATGAGCTTAAACGTCTCAATATCAAACAATTCAATGCATAATGAACTCACCTGACTTACCTGTGCCTCCACAGCACCATGCACATGTATGCATCATATATCAATTCATGTTTTTCATATCATTCATCACATGCATATCATTTCTATCATGGCATTTCATTCATATCATGCATCTCATTCAAGCATGGCATTTTAGAAACATACTTTCATTAAAAACTCAGTTTCTGGGAAATTCAATAGTATATAGGTAAATACAGAAAATACTGCCCACTCACCTGGAGTTCGCCCTACAACTCCCTAGCACAATACGCCAAGGCGTCATGACGATCGACGCCTAAAACAATAATCAACCCAACCTCAGAATTCATATCGATAGAATATATAACTTATATAAAACACGTCACTACGCAGTTCGATCTGGAAGATCTGCAACTCAGATTTCCAATCCATAACTTCCAGAGGTCCACAATATACTTCTAGGACAACATCCTAAAATTTCATTACCATCCAACGGTCGGATCTCCGTAAATTTCCAAAACTAAGTGACGGTTAACATTCTATTTTATGGACTTACAACTCCAATTCCGGAAGATCCGTAAATCGGATTCCCAATCCGTAAGTTCCTATAATCCTCAAATATTGCGTATTACAACGCATCAAAGTTTGGTGAAGATCCAACGGTCGGATCGTCAATTCACATTTTCACCTATAAGCGAAATAATTATAAAACGTTAATTTTAAACACATCACCAACAATTTGATATAACTTCTCATACGATGCTCAATTTGGGTATATGAATATACCACATCGACCTACTCGACGTCACGAGCGTCGAGAAATTTTTAGAAACATTTTTGGACCCTCCACGCGCCCTCACGCGCCGGCTAGGCCACTGCCCTACGCGCAGGCCACGCGCGGCACGTGTCTTCTTCTTCGCGGGGCTCGCCGGACTGGTTTTTCCGGCGACCCGATTCCGGCCAAACTTAAAACCTCTAGTTCTCCTTCGTTTTTCACCCATTTTCTTCGAATTTTATATCAAATTGAAGCCCTAAGTGAGTACTATCGCGTTGGACTAGTTTTAGGGTCTAAAAACAACTAAATCTCACGTGGAAATTTCAAGGGTTTCGCCCACTCTCGAACTCGACGATCCCGACGTCCAAAGCTTGCAAACGAACGTCCCCGAGCTTCCTTAGGACCTCCTAAAGCTCACTGTGAGCTTGGAATTCCCTGAAACACGACGTTTAACGTGTGCATGAACAGTGACAAAAATTGGGAATCTCGGGTTCACGTGAAATCGAAGGTTTCACGGTCTAAGACTAGTACCAATCGACTCACAGGGACTCAGGGATGAAGATGCATACCTTATTTGCTTCGATCCGTCGAGTTTGGCAAGGTTTTGGGTGTGTGCCGTACATATGGGTGCCTAGAGAGAGAGACTGTCGAGAGGGAGGAGAGAGAGAGAGTGACGGGGAAGGGAGAGATCAAGGAGAGTGTTTGTGAGGTCCACAAACCATCCACACCATCCATCCTTAATCCCTAATCAACAATAATTCAACCTTACCAAAATTATGTCCAATTCACCAAAAATATATCCTTTATATTTAAACTATTAATTGAACCAACAATGTCATATAACGTACCTTAATCACGTCAAGGGCATTCCCGTCATTTCATACATTCGATATGAAAATCTCGGGACGGGCTGTGACATATAAACGTGGGTACATTCATCAAAATTAACCAAAAAACTATTGTACCAAAACATGGGTACATTCTTCAAAATCACACAAAAAAGGAAAAAAAGAAAAGAAAAAGATATTATGCTTAATAATATTAGTAAATTTCTTCGATTAAACTTGACATGGATACATTCTCAAATCAAACAAAAAACAATATACCCATATAAGTTTAAAAATGGATTAGAAAAAAAATTGAATAGATTTTATATAAAAAAGGGTATATTTTACATATAACAAATTGATATATTTAAGAATGAGTACATTGTAAGATTACAAATTTGAAAAAATTACATGAACGGGTACATATAAGATTAAAAAATTGAAAACATTTTTAAAAAAAGCTAATGGGTACAAACTTATTCTAATTTATTTATTTATTTTGGAAATGTTTTGAATTGAAAATTAGTTAGGAGTTTAATAGAGGTGAGAGTATTAAAATTCTAAATCAATTATTAATTTTTATTTTAAAAAAATTATGTAACTGACATGTAAATTCATTATTACATTAATGCTAGAGACTTGAATCAAAATCTGAAAACTAATAAGGTGTCAGTCAATGAACATTAGTAACTAGGGACCGAATACTAATTTTTCCTTTAATTAATTAAAAAAATATTAAAATAAGCAAAAAAAAAATGGACCTAATCAAATTATCACTCAAAATTCATTTAGGGACACAAAGATTCCCTTTAAGTCCTTAAACAAGTACTAAAAAATGGTGGTGGGAGTCCCTAAATAGGGATTTCTATTGGTGATGCTCTTAAGTAATAATTCAATCATCAACAAGCACATCATTTGATTTGTAAATTTAATTTAAAACGTCATAAATTTGAATTATCAAAATAATGGGTTTGCAACTAATATATTCTTAAAATAAATATATCGTTAACTCAAAAGAAAAAAAAAACCGGAATAAGGAATTGAAAAATATATTTTTGTTTATGATGTGAAAGGGAAAAATCTCACGTGATGGAAGGCTGAGAAGGAAGAAGGCATATCCCAAAATTCCTGAGGAGATAAATAAGATGCTAGCAGAGAACGCGAATAGCAGGTAGTGCCACGTGGCATACTACCTGGCAATCAGGCATCGAATCTTGGAATCACGCGACCCAAAGCCAAGCGAACCAAGCCACCACTCCACGCCTATGGCGGTCCTTCCTCTTCCCCTTCCCCTTCCCCTTCATCTCCTCCCCTTTCCTCCCCATCGTCATCGCCTTCTCCTCCGTCCTCCTCACCCAATTCGCACATAGAATTTCACTCTCACTTTCCCACGCCTCCGCAACTCTCTTTGTTCTTCTGCTCCATCGCCGCCGGCTCGCAACTCAAGGCATAGAGGGCTGAAGACGCGTCTGTCTGCAACCCAAACCCAAAGGTTCCATTTTGCGATTGGGTTTTGGCATCTGGATTTTGCCCGGTTTCCCCATTTTCCAGGTACCTATTTGATTATTCTTTGATTTGGTTATTTGGGTTGTGTTGAATTCTGATCGAAATTCGACAAAGTTTGCAACTTTTGAGGTTTACGTTGTGTTATTTTGATTGGTTGTTGGCTGAAATTCGGTTCTTTTGATTTGGTTTTGGTGAAATTGTTTCAATCGTCGTCGGGATTGGTGTTCGGGGATATTATGGTTCTCTGTGGTTTTGATAGAGTTGTCATAAATGGAGGATCTTAGTGAAGTTGATGAACATGCTTGTGATTGTCGGCTCGAAGGAAATTATATGGTGTGATCAATACTATGTGTAACAAAGGAATTGCCTGCTTGAGCGACTCCGACTCCGAAAACCCAATTGATCATCAGGCTGTATACTTGATGGATAGCCCTTCGGCTACCCCTCACTTTGGTTCTAATTCCACCGCTGCTTCGTCCCCCAATTCGAATGAGGAAAACCCGCGTGTTAAGTTTCTGTGTAGTTTTTCGGGGAGTATATTGCCCCGCCCACAAGATGGGAAGCTCCGTTATGTGGGAGGAGAGACGCGAATTGTGAGTGTTCCACGAGATATCAAGTTTGATGAGTTGATTAACAAGATGAGGGAGCTTTATGAAGGTGCAGCAGTGCTCAAGTATCAGCAACCCGATGAGGACCTTGATGCTCTTGTCTCAGTTGTGAACGATGATGATGTGACTAACATGATGGAAGAGTATGATAAGTTGGGATCTGGCGATGGTTTCACTAGGCTCAGGATTTTTTTGTTTTCGCATCCCGACCAAGACAGCTCATCGCACTATGAGGGTGATGAAAGGGATAATGAGAGGAGGTATGTCGATGCTCTCAATAATTTAAATGATAGCTCCGAATTCAGGAAGCAATATCCCGAGTCCCCTCTTACTAATCCGGTTGATGACCTCCATATAGCGGAACAATTTTTTAGTCCAATGAGTCTTGAGGGTGGCCTTCACAGTCAGAGAAATTGTGATATATCCATGGCTCAATACAACTTGCATCAGCTCAAGATACCTCATGCAGTATCGGGGCAACATCATCAACCAATTAGTCAGAGGTATAATGAAATGGAAGCTCCTTGGAGTCCTGCATACTATTCTCCCAGGCACCATGCGCACCTTGATCCAAGACCAATGGCTGAGTTTCCTTCCTCTCCTTCCTCTGCACGGTACTGTATGCCGTTTCCAGATGTACCCGATAAATGTTTAGATAGAATGCCTGAAGAATATGCACGACAGCCATTGAATCATCAGCCTCCATATGAACACCAACCACAGTATTCTGAGAATGTTGTATGGCTTCCAAGTGGAGCAATAGGTGGTGAAAGGTCAGGATTTCCAGGTAACATTTTTCATGGAAACAATGCCGTCGAAGGAAACAGTATTTGTGAACACTGCCAGATGACTTTCCAGAGAAACCAACCACATTTTGAGCAACCAATCGTGGCAAATGGATTTCAGCATGTTGCTAATCCAAGCGGCAAGTGTACTCCAAATAGAGAGACTTTCGTGATGAATCCAGATGCAAAGTTGCAACATGAAATATACGTAAGTGAACAGAATACTGGTCCTCATCGTTTTAGTGAGACTCCAAATCATGAAAGAGGCTGGACTCCACATCTTCATTTGAATTGCCGGACTGAGGAAGCACGACCACATGCTTCTGGAGCTGGGAAATTGAATGATCCTTACATTGTAGATGGTCACATAAATTTGCCTCTTGGTCCTAATACTGTGGATGACCATCATGTCACTTCCAATTATGTTCATCACCCAGCTGGACCTGAAATGGGAAATGAAGTGTTTCACGAACAATCTGTGGCTGCTCCACCCCATGTACACATTGCTCCTGTAGAAGAGCATGGTGTTCGTTATGGAAAATTTCCTTATCCCTATGGAGGAGATAATATTTATCGGGGGTCTCATGGACATGCACCTGAACAGGCAGTATGGAGAAATGTTCAGAGCCCAATGCATGCTGCGCCCCCTTACGAAGCATCCATTTCTGCTCCACAAGTGAATGGTTCTGTTAATGTGGGATATCTCAGACGTGAAGATAGTCCAGTGTTTTCCATTGGATTAGACAATCAAAATATTTGGGTTGACACCTCGCAGGAAACGTTAGGTTTGGAAGGAAAAGCTGTTCCTCCGGACTATTCTTACGGGCACGCTGTGAAGTTGAACCCAAATCCACTTTGTCAAGAAAATCATCAAGCATATCCTCCAGACCGCGTTCAACCTACACCTGATATGATAAATTGTGCTATTCCTTTGGACCCCAACTCCGTTGTAAGGTTTGAGGAAAAGAGTTCACCTGGAGTAAATGAGGTGAATCTTGTGGACAACGTGGAGAACCCTGAAACAGAGGTTATAAATCCAAACAATCATTGTGATAAAAATGGTGGTGTGGTATCTCTTGAGTCAATAAATTCGAATGTTGCTAAGCTTGCAGAAGAAAGTGGTAATGTTGGCAAAACAAGTGATGAGGATCAGTCTACTTGTGAACTTTCAAAGCTTTCTGTTAACAATTTGAGTTTCATACCGGAATTGATTGCTTCTGTTAAAAAAGCTGCTCTAGAGGGGGCTGAGGATGTGAAAACCAATGCTGAAGAAAGTACCGACCCTGAGAAGAGTAGTTCAATAGACAAAGAAGCAGCTGCAAAAAATTTGGAACAACCGGTGAGAACTATATGAAATGCTATAAATGAGATTAGATTATGTGTATTATTTTTTTTTTGTCTTCTTAATGTGGTGTTGTTTTGTAGAACACTCCTGGAGACAGGGAATTGGATTCTGATAGTGATAATCTAAACAATTCCAAAATTGAGCCAACAAAGGCCGAGGCAGAAGCTATTGCCAAGGGATTGCAGGTTTCTTTTCACAGTCATCTTTGTGTCATTGTTAAATCCTACATTCATATTTCCTATACTATGTTTCTTGGTCTTTCATGTGGTTTTATTTTAACTGTATGATTGTAAATTTTTTTGACAGACAATAAGGAATGATGATCTAGAGGAGATCCGAGAATTAGGTTCTGGGACTTACGGGGCTGTGTTTCATGGGAAGTGGAAGGGGTCTGATGTAGCAATAAAGAGAATAAAGTCCAGTTGTTTTGCTGGGAGACCATCAGAAAGAGAACGTTTGGTAACAACCGAGCAATCTTCCTTTCTAGAATATTACAGTTTCTTATAACCTATTATATAGCACCTTCTTGTTTGTCCCATTTGTGGTCTGCCCAACATATTGTTTGTTCTGGCATTTTATGTGATCTTGTTTCTTGCAAATTTCTGCTATGGAAGTAGTGACTGTGCGCTAGCTGATGCTGTAATTACACCATTCATTTAATATAATTCACGTTTTGGAGATTTAGTCTGTAATATTATTATGTTTACTTTTTGAACTGAAGTAATTGAAATGATGTTGTCGAGAGGAAGACATTATTCTTCCTGAAATGGTATGTTCTTCATATTTTCATCTATGGGTGTGGTACTGACTTTTTCTTTCTTGTCTTCTCAGATTGCGGATTTCTGGAAGGAGGCTTTAATACTGAGTTCATTGCATCACCCAAATGTTGTTTCAATGTATGGTATTGTGCGAGATGGCCCTGATGGATCTTTAGCAACTGTGACCGAATTCATGGTTAATGGTTCTTTGAAACAGTTTTTGCAGAAAAAAGACCGGTAATTAGTTAGTTGTCTGGGAAGAAATATTTCTAATTTGCACTATTGTTTTCTTCTCAGTTTCTATATTAGGGCTCTCTTATTCTTTGCTAGTATGTGATGATTCTATTTATGCCATTGATCAGAACAATTGATCGTCGTAAAAGATTGATCATAGCTATGGATGCTGCATTTGGGATGGAGTATCTGCATGGAAAAAATATTGTGCATTTTGATTTAAAGTGTGAAAATCTATTAGTAAATATGAGAGATCCACAACGGCCTGTATGCAAGGTTGGATGATTTAAATATCAAATTCTGTTACGTCCTTTCCATTCTTACTTTCCAGCTCACTTTATCTTAGTGTGCTTTCTTTTTGGGACTCATATTGATGTGTGTACGTTTCTTTAGATTGGTGATTTGGGATTATCCAAAGTAAAACAACAGACTTTAGTGTCTGGAGGTGTTCGTGGAACTTTGCCCTGGATGGCACCTGAGCTTCTTAGTGGAAAAAGTAACATGGTAACAGAGAAGGTAATAGTGAATTTAGCCTTGGAACATATATTGAAGTTTATGTCTCTCGTGAGTGATAACTCTTTTAGAAGTATCACTAGTTTTCTCAGCCTTTAACTCTCATAGTCTCGTGTTATTTTCAATTTTGTAGATTGATGTTTACTCATTTGGAATTGTTATGTGGGAACTGCTTACGGGAGATGAGCCATATAGAGATATGCATTGTGCTTCTATAATTGGTAAGAACCAATATTTTGTAGGCATATATTCTGTTTAATTTTTTTTCGTAATATATTCCTTCCATTTTTGTTCAAAATGTTATCTCTGGGTCATTCTCATTATTGATTTAGTAATACAACACCAATCTCTGTGAATGTACTTGTAATCGCGGATGTGTACATTATGGATTTGATGCGAGATTATATGCAATCGCATTTCAATTCCATTTGTCTTCTAGCTGAAATTGTCTGGTTCTGTCATGTAAAATCCATGTAAGATCTAACTTCACTTTATATATACTAGTGCTGTACAATTGACAAAACAAAGTTGCTTGCTGTCTGTTTTCTTTTCAGTCGTTCCTTTTGTGAAAATAGTAGAACTTGAGCGTGTTCTTAAAGAAACCCCCTAGCTTTAAGACTATTTTCTTACATTTGGCAAGTATAACATATTTTCTGCTGATTTGACACTTTAACCTTACTTGTCAACTATCTGCTTTGCAATTCGAATTGTAAATTTCATGTTTTGTTCGAATTGTCCACTCGTTTTGATTCTCTTAGGAATTGGTAACTTGTAGATATTTGCTAGGAAGAAAAAGAAAGTATCCTTTTCCCTTTGTATTAGTAATTTTGCATTATTCGGCAACAGTCACCTTTCATTGGAAGTACCGGTGCTGTCTTATCCCTGTGTCAGTCCATGACTGAGCACCTACGGCAGTCATCTCTTACACATACCTGTTGGGTTGGCATGCTTGGATTTTACATGAATTGTTTGCATGCTTTTTAACGAGCCCATTTTCTAGGTATTAAATGCCCATACAACATCCACAATTGAATGATACCAGTCAAGGATACTACAGTATAGTTCTGATCTGCAATCTGTTCTTTTGTTTTGCTTGCAGGAGGTATAGTGAACAACACTCTGCGTCCTCAAATTCCCCCGTGGTGCGATCCAGAATGGAAGTCTTTGATGGAAAGTTGTTGGGCTCCTGAGCCTTCACAGAGGCCATCGTTTTCTGAAATCTCTCAGAAGCTAAGGAATATGGCTGCTGCAATGAATGTGAAATAATTCGTCTGGATGCAGTTGATTCACTTCTTGCATTGTATGTTAGCCACGACTTAGCCGAAGAGGAAAATAAATTTTAAGCATAGATTTTGCGGTTTAAGGCCAGCACTGGTTTCCAAATTATATTAAGGCTAAGAGTGTATTATTATTATGCCTTGGTTCATATTTAAGCAACCTAATATATACTGCCTTGAAATGGTAATTTTCTTTGAGAAGTGCTGGATATGCGCTTTGCAGTGGCTTTTACCCGGAAAAGGCTTTCATCATACACGGAGCGGAGCCATGATGGCACGATCAAAACGTGAGTCCATCTATTTACTTATTTTTTTCATCTTGTATACTTTTACTCTTGTCACTCTCCGTAGTAATGCAGTTACTTATGGCTCTTTGGTACAGGTTGAAGTTATTTTGGTTGAGATCAGAATGGCGGTACTGCTATCAAAGCTGAACCAAGGTCGCTTCCGAAGGAAGTGTATAGACATTACCATGTTTTACACAGTTGAACCGCTCTTGTTATTCGTTTTCGGGGCCTCTGCTTAGTATGCAAGATTGATATTACAGCTAGGGACATCTGTTTATATGTCCGACTTTTGCTTTGGCTCTACGAATGTAAAAAGCATATGATTATCTGTGAGAACCTCTTTACAGTTTTAAGTCTTACTTTAGTATTTATTCTACCTAGAAATAAAACACAGATGTACAAAATTACTTGGATATTGATCGGATTTGTACCCTAAGTTGATCGGAAAATGTTTGGAACTCATTGTGAAATTCTGATGGAAAATATGAATAAACTTGGGCGTTCTATTCTTTTGTGTACGTTTCTTTTAGTACTGTTGGCAAAGTCAATTGCAAATCGTCAGCATGGACGAGTCATATGCTTTTCCAAGTGGGTCGTCTACAGCTTATCGCATCAGTGGTTCAACTCGTAAGCTTTGGACCATGTTACTTTGTACTTTCAATTGGGGCATTTGGTTCCTTGGTAATCAGGCTCGTTTCAAGGGTTGTCGGGCTTCTCTGGAGTATGCTTTAGTTTATGGATCATTTTTCGGGAATCGTCTTCAATGTTCATGTGTTTCTAGACGGCGCAACCTTCTTCTTTGCCTAATTTTTGCGTTGCTAGGTATTTCGCCGCTCGTGGCTTCGGCCCCTTCTTTTATTCCTGTTCACTGGCATCCTCGGCAGTTGGGGTGGATTAAGGTGAATATAGATGGTTCTTGTTCTAATGGGCGTGCGGGTTTTGGAGGGATTTTCCGTACCAATGAGGGCCAAGTCCTTAGCGCTTTTGCTGCTTGTTCTTAATTTGTGAGTTCGGTGGTAGTGGAAATTTTAGCTTTTATTGAGGCAGTTCGTGTGGAGTGGGTTGATGACTGGAAACACTAGGATTGAAACTGATTCCACTTTGGTTCTGCATTAGCTCCGACCACAATTCCATGGTTTTTGTTGATTGATTGGAATTATTGTACACATAACGGAGTTAGTACACGAAATTAGTTTCTGCTTGTAAACCTATTGGATTGTAGCTAACTGCTGCTAATTGCCAAGAATGGTGGACCACATCCTGTCATCATTTTGAAACATATACTGGGCGCATAATGTATTTCGAATTTGAAAAGGTGACAAACATTTACTAGGCGAGTAACGCCACTGCGACACTATCTTGATTGCAAAAGAGTCATCATAGGTGTTATCATTGTGTTTGGTACTTGCTATACATATTTGCAATTCACCACCAAGTTTCCCGACAGATATTTAAGCCTCCAATCTAAGTTCTAAAAGATATCTACAAGACTACAACCTTTACCAAGCAATGCAAAACATGCATACATAAATTTTTCTAGGAGATAAACTAAGAGAGCATAGATACATACACTGTCCCTACCAATTACCAATAGCCACCCAAGTTTGGTTCATGAGTAAAATTGAAATAATAATTAAGAACCTGGTTGACCTTGGACTATTAAAATTTTGCTTATATGAGTGTTTAAGAAATGACATTGATATCGGTTCTGGCTAATGATTAAACTACTATATATATCATCAAGTCTAAGTTATGGATCAAATTGGCTTGGCATTACCAACTCTCTTTTCTCTTTCCTCTCTTATGTACAAAATCTTTGAGGTCAAATTCTGTGACACCATCAACTGTTGCCATGTACCTAATACACGCCAATGACCTTCTGTTTTCAAAGTCAAAGTTCGCACGTAGTTAACTTCATGCAAGTGCATGCGCATGCATGTGTGTTAACATCTGTTACGAAACCAGTACAACAGCAAGAGCTAGGATGCAGAAATCTCAACGGTTAATAACACAAGTTAAAAAATCAGACAACAATGCAGTGAGTAACTGGCATTACAGTAACTCAGTAACGAACTACATCTGGTTTGTGCTGATAAGTTTTGGATTATAGCTCACTGCAGAGGTGATAGCTAATTGCCAAAAATGGAGGACCACATCCTATCTATTTTAAACTTTTTGCACTACATACAGATATCACAGGGGATTTAGTCCAGTGGTAGGATGCTCGCTTAGGGAGCGAAAGGTCCCGAGTTCAATTCTCGGAATCCCCATATCCTTTTTTTTTCTTCTTGTTTCTGCAAACCAGAGAAGACTAGAAAAGACTTATTTAATAGCCAAAATATAAGAGCAAAAACGTCAGAAGTTTGTACCTCAGTTGGTTAAGATCCTAATTTCGATTCTTCCTGCTTCACCCTTTGTAAAAGTAGAGAGCAAATATTGTTGAACCTAACCCTAACGAGTGTAAGGTTGGCCTACAAGACAATACGCAAAAACTCCTTGATACCAATTAGGGTGGATATCCAAAAAATACGTTGGGTGCTGAAAAGACTACTAATTGAAAAACTTGTTAGGTTTTTTGTTGTCAAATTTGAAATGAAAAAAAAAAAAAAAAAAAAAACAAGGACAGTTTGACAAATGTTGATGACTTTGAAGAATGGGGCAGAGAGACCTGAGTCTAATGAGCTCAGCAACTGCTTCCATTTGTAGTGTCTTAGCGCGTTACTTTACATAAAGTGCATGGAGGACTCTCAGATAACAACAACTTCAATAATTTATAGTTTACAGGCATTTGTCAAGGTTAATCAATATTTTATGTCCCAATTTGTTGGATTATTGAAATACATTTGATTTGATATTATGTTATGTGAGTCCACCTTCGCATCCTAATTTGTCAACCCCTGTGACATCATTTGTATTATACAAAGCTCTAAATTTTATGTGAAGTTTCCGAAATTTATATGCTAGCTAGGTGATATGTACGTGTCCCTATGGGAAATGTAAATATGATTAATATAGCCTAAGGAAAAGTATCCAATGTTTAATCAATAAGGAGGCAATAACATATTTGAGTTTAATTAAATTGGTTAGAACAATATGTTCCACATAATTTAGATAAATACATGTAAGATACAAGGGGTGTTTATATAACAGTGACCACTAAGGGTAGTTATAATGCTCAGCAAAAAAGATTTATTTATTTTTTGGGAACTTTAATAAAAAACCAAATTTTTACACTAAAAAATCAATCATGGTACTATTCACTTTACCCTTTATTTTGTCCTTATCGTTAAAACTCAAAGTTTTCAAGCCATTTTCATTAGTTTTCCTTTTCCTTTTTTTTTTTTTTTTGTAGAAAACCATTCATGTATGAAAATGATTTTATTCCTCATTATCAAGTAATTAAAAGTAAATTTAAACCTTGCTAGGGCTGCATTATTTTTCTGGCTAGTTAAGCTGCTTAATTACAATATAATAAAGTTTCACAAGACTTTTATATTTCTGGGCTGACAGAACAACAAGCTTTAAGAATTAGGCTTTGATATTTAGATCAGTTTTGGACTTGTGAACAAAAATTCTACATATAATAATATAAATTTATGAGAAATGCTGCATATCATGTGGGGAAACTAGCATAGGGTATAACAAAGGCTTAAAAATACTGAATAAATTGAAATTCTTAAGTAGAATTGTTAGGTTTGTACTCCATTTGGATTCAGAATTATGATTTGACTTAAAAGGGAGACCTTGGATATGGTCTTTAGCTACCAATGTTTTCAAACTGAAACCTAATAGGTTTCCAATGTTTGATCGAAATTCATGACTTTCAATATTAATGTCTTAGGTATTTTCATATTAGTTATTTTATTTTTGAACTTAAAATTGAAAGTGATATGTAAGATTAAAAATATTAAAAGATAAAAATTCAAAATCAATAGAGAAAATCATGTTTAACCATAAAAAAGATATGTACATACAAAAATATGAAACATATTGTATACATATATATAATCATGGGTGCATTCATCGAATGAACAGAAAATTAATGTACCATAAAATGTTTGGTAGATTTTTCAAACCCAAAAACAATAATAATAGGGGTGTGCTATCCTCACACCCTTTTTTACTTCTCACACACCCCTTATTGATTTCTGTCATTTGATCTTCTTTAATTCATTTGATTCGACGACCGAAAATTAGAAGGGTGTGTAAGAAGTTAAAAGGGGGTGTGTGGATATCACACCCCTAATAATAAGGTTTGTATCATACTTCACCAATTCTAAAACTATTGAGCACTAGTCAACTTTATACCTTCAGAGACAGACTGAAGGATTTGTGTTAAGGCACCCCTGCCAAAGTACAAGAGTTTCTCTCTAACAAGGAGGCCAATCACAACGCAACATGTGTCAAAAATAAAATAAAACTCCTACAGCCTCACATCGACTGTAGACGAAAGCGTGTGACTCTTCTCAACTACGAAAGGAGACCAATCTCCTACCATTAATCCCTAATGACATTATTTCCCTTAACCCATTTTTAGAACTTACTAATGATGATTATGCTTGAACCTTTGTACTATGTTAACTCTTCACTATAATAATGAGAACTCATCTACCCTCGTGGACGTAGCTTAACTTATGAACCACGTATATCTTGTCTTTACTTCCCTATCTCTATCTATTTACATTTACATATTACTTAAAATCTAACTTGGGTTTGATGAGATGTTCTGTGTCGACGCTTTGGGCCAATCTGGCTGTCTTTGTTTACTTTGGAAAGAGGAGTGCAATATATGTGTCCTCTCTAGCTCCCAGTCACACATTGATGCTGAAATAGGAGGAATTGGGGATCCGAATCACTGGAAATTCACAGGGTTCTACGGTAATCCTAGTCAGGCAAACAAAAGTCAGTCTTGGAACCTCATGTGCCAAATTTCATCCGCAAGTTCCATCCCGTGGGTGGTAGGTGGAGACTTTAACGAACTCCTTCACTCGGGCAAGAAGATGGGTGGCTCTGCTCGCCCCATCAACTAAATGTTGGAGTTTCTTGAGGCGGTGTGTGATTGCAAGCTCCGGGATCTAGGATTTCTTGGAAACCGGTTTACATGGGTGACCTCTAGAAGCGGGGGCATCAAGGAAAGACTAGACCGTTTTCTGGCAACAGATTCATGGAAGGATCTCTTTCCAAACTTTGTGGTCCGTCACCTGGATCCCTACAATTCGGATCATGTTCCAATTGATCTTTCCACTAAGAATCGAGCGAACCCTCGCCGCTCCCAACCACCTTCTTTCCGTTTTGAGGAGTTTTGAACTCACCACCCGGATTGTGCGGATGTAATCCGCTCGGCTTGGGCTCACAGAGCAACGATATACCCCATGTTTCAAGTGACGAAGAAGATTAAAGCTACTCGAATGACCCTCCTTGCTTGGCATCGGACAACTTTCAAAGCTTGGGAAATTGAAATATCCCAGGTCCGATCAAAACTCTGATCCATTGATGGTCAACCTCTCTCGGTCTTTGCCCTTGAAAAAAGACAGGTACTGGCCTAGCAACTTGACACTATCCTAGGCCAAGAGGAAACCTATTGGAAACAACAGTCCAAGACAAGCTAGATGAGAGATGGAGATTGTAACACAAACTTTTTCCACCGAAGGGCATCGGCTCGCAAGAGAAAGAACCGAATAGTCGGACTGAAAGGACACGACGATGAATGGTATGAAGATGAAGCGGGTATTGAAAGGGTTGTTACCGATTATTTTTCAAATATATTCTCCTCCACTCACCCTTCAGCTGACGGGGAAATTTTGGATGCGATTGATATGAAGGTGACTGAGGACATGAATGCCTCACTGAGGTGGGAATTTGATGTAGAAGACATTAAAATGGCTGTATTCCAGATGCAACCTTCAACATCCCCTGGTCTCGACGGTCTCCCTCCCCTATTCTTCCAAATTTTTTGGAGCATTGTGGGTAAAGATGTATTAGCAGCAATCCTTTCATTTCTTAATTTGGGCAACCTCCTAAAGAAGGTAAACTTCACCTACATCACCCTTATTCCCAAGGTCAAGACCCCGGAGGACATGTCCCAACTCTGGCCCATAATCATTTGTAACATCCTTTACAAAATTGCCTCCAAGGCAATTGCAAATCGCCTCAAGCTAATTCTTCAGCATATCATCTCTCATCAACAGAGCGCTTTCATTCTGGGCCGTCAAATCTCATACAATATTATGCTTGCTACGGAGTTGTCTCACTTTATGTTCAAGAGGCATAGGGGAAAAAATGGTTTTTATCATTGAAACTCGACATGAGCAAGGCTTATGATCGAATTAAATGGGAATACCTGAGAAACGTCTTGTTGAGGCTTAACTTTTGCAGAGAATGGACTGAGTTGATTATGACATGTGTCTCAACAATTTCATATGCGTTTTTAGTCAATGGTGTGCCAAGGGGGTACCTCCACCCGTCGAAGGGTTTACGACAGGGAGACCCACTATCACCCTACCTCTTTCTCCTTTATGCTGAAGGTTTCTCGCCGCTAATTGCAAAGAAGGAACGTGACGGCCTCATCCAAGGAATTTCGATTTTCTCCGGTGCTCTCTGTATCAACCATCTCTTATTTGCGGACGCCAGTTTCCTTTTGACGAGAGCAACCGCTGAGGCGTGCAACCAAATAAAGCTTATCCTCCACCAGTATGAACTGGTCTCGGGTCAAATGATCAACCTGCAGAAGAGTGAAGTTTCTTTTAGCCAAAATGTGAAGCAAAACGTGTAGGATGCTTTGGCCTCCTATCTGGGGGTGACTCAGGTCGCGCGCCATGACAAATACCTGGGACTTCCAATGATCGTGGGAAGGAATATAGTCAATGCTTCAATTTTATCAAGGAACGTCTCTGGAATAGGCTTTAGAATTGGAAAGGGAAACTTTTAAGCTCGAGAGATGTGAGATCCTCATCAAAGTGGTTGCGCAAGCTATGAGCTGTTTCCTTTTGCCAAAATATTTCTGTTATGAGTTAAATCAATTGGTCACTCGCTTCTGGTGGAGTAGCTCGGAGGAGGGTAAAAAGATCCATTGGTTAGCTAGGGACAAGCTCTACCTTCCAAAGAGTGAGGGAGGCCTTGGCTTTAGTAACCTCCATGCTTTCAATCTCGGCTTGCTGGCTAAACAAGCTTGGAAGCTCCAAACAGAGCCTGACTCTTTGGTGACCTAGGTCTTTCACGCCATGTACTTTCCTTTCTCCACTTTTCTTGAAGCATCGGTCAAACCCAACGACTCATTTGTTTAGAGAAGTCTCTACTCAAGCTGTGAGGTGGTCAACAAGGGCTCGAGATGGAGAATTGGCTCTGGCACTAGGATCAAAGTCTAGGAGGATAGATGGCTTCCATTTCCATTGTCCTTTCACATCTTCTCCCGTAGGCCCCCAGACTACAACTACCTCTTTGTCAGTGACCTCATCGATACGGAAAGGAAATGTTAGAGATCTGACGTCATAATGAGTCTATTCTTAGAGTTTGAGGCTAACCCCATCCTCTCACTCCCCATTAGTCATCGCTTTTTGGAAGATAGGCTTATTTGGCATTTTGACAGGAAAAGATTATTCTCGGTTAAGAGTGCTTACCATGTCGCACTCGACTTGACTACGGGGCTGGCAAACCGTGTCTCTTCTTCAGGGGAGCCATAATTTTCTCCACTCTGGAAGAAGGTCTGGGAAGCTAAAGTCCATTCGAAAGTCTAAATGAATGTGTGGCGCCTATAAATGGATATCATTCCGTCCAAGGTCAACTTAGTTAAACGCTGCATTACCTCCGATTCTTGGTGTGTGTTTTGCGGTAGCGATGGTGAAATTGGCATCCATATCATCTGGGATTGCTACCTGCGTGTGGAGTTTCTTGATCTTGGGCCGCCTTCCCAGTGACAACCGTTCCTGCTCAGTTGGCGAGTAAACGTTGTCTCTTATGCCGATCCTAGACAATCACAGGTTTGATCTAATCTTGATGCTATCCTATGCTATTTGGTCTGCTAGAAACTTAATGCTCTGGACGGGCAAATGTGACCCTCCCAACGTCATCGTTTCCTTCATGGTTTCCTGGTGGCTTAGTTTTCAGCTAGTCAATACCCCTAATCCTCCCCCCCCCCCCGCACCCCTTCGGTCTCCACGGTGGTCAGATGGGCCAAACCCAAGTCTGGCTAGCTGAAGTTGAATATAGACGGTGCTTCGAATGCTCATCGCCTTATTGGAGGTATGGGGGTGGTCATACGCGACTCGACAGGCAATTTTTTGGCAAGGCTTTCAAAGTCCTATCATTATGTGCCCTCTCCCCTCTTTGCTGAAACTTGAGCGGTTAGGGAGGGCCTAGCTTTTGCGTCTTCCAGGGGTTGTCAAAATATTATTATTGAGAGCGATTCACTCCAGATCACCCAAGTTCTTTGCACTTCCTCACTGGACCTCTCCCCAATTGGTCTCATTGTCGAGGACTGTAGAAAGATTGCTAAGGGGATCACTGGAGTTAGTTTTACCCATATCAGATGCCAAGCAAACGAAGTTGCCCACCGACTTGCCCGCTTCAGCCTCGCGTCCACTAGTACCATTATTTGGTTTGAAGAACCTTCAGATTTTATTTTAGATGTATTATTTGAAGACTGTTCATCGGAGCCTTGATTGCTCATTCTGTTATAATCCTTATTTTCCTTATCAATACATTCTGTCGCATTTATCAAAAAAAAAAAAGTACCATTAATAATATGGCCAAATCGGATAAATGGTCCCTGTCGTTATATGATATTCGGAAGATAGCCCATGTGGTAAAAAAAATGGATTTAAACCTTTGTGGTGAAGTCTATTAAGATTTATGCCCAAAACTAAAATTTTCATCGTTTTTCTGTTACTAGCATGCACCTGACCCTCATGTATGAGGCTAAAATCGTCATTTCAGAACCAGAACCAAACACATACCCTTTCTCTCTCTCTTCCCTCTTCATTTATTCCTTCTATCTCTGCAACCTACCGAACTCATAACCAGAACCAGAACCAAACGCAACACTTTCATCTTCCCAATGGTCGATTTGATTCCCCAGCTCAAATGGAACTATGTAAGCTACTCCTGCTTCCACTCTCTCTGCCCTAACCCATAGACATCTCCTCTAACCAATTGAGGTTTCTGAACCACCATTTCCCAACCCACGAAGATGTTCTTCACAAACCACCCACGAAGATGTTCTTCACAAACCACCATTTCCCAACCCACGAAGATGTTGTCCATCTGGGTTTTTAAAATTTTGGTCACTTAATTTTTTTTCCCTTTTTGGGTGTTGCAGGTTATCAAGATTGCAACAATACCTAAATATTTTGGTGCAACGTCTCCATTCAATCTTCTCTTAGTCTTCGATGTAACTATTCATACACGAACCAAACCGTTCTGATTTCAATCGAAAAAATTTATTTGTGATTTCTTTGCTTCAGAATCGGGAATGTGTATGAGTGAGGGTTTTATTTATGAACACTGAGCTGATTAATGAAATGACTGCTTTAGCCTCACACTAACAGAGGAAAAACCAAAGTTTTAATTTTGGGGCATAAATCCTAACATGCTTCAATTCAAGGGCTTAAATCCAAATTTTTTTACCACAGTAACTACCTTCTAAATACCGTATGACCACATGAACTATTTATCCAATTTTACCTTAATATGGGTACATAAGTCATGAGATAGTAAATTTGGGTACAAGCTTGATATATGTACCATGGGTCCATAGGCAATAAAATAGGGAATGAATCTTGTTTAAAAAAAAATTGAAATGAGATAATCTTGTTGGTTAGTTAGGAATAATTCGTTCAAGATTTAAAAAAAGCTACCATAAACAATTTTTCAACGGGCAATCTCTAAAATAGGGAATGAATAAGTACTTTTCTTAAATACCAAATAAAAATTGTTGACATGTACAATAGTTATTATAAAAATATGAGGTGAAAAAGGTCAAATTACTTTGCTCAGAAACTGAAAATAAATAAGATTTGAGTTAACGAACATTAGTGCTGGCGAGGGTTTAAAACCTAGTTTCTTCTTAAAAAATTAGGGATAAGCTTGAATTTCTATATATTTATTTCACGAAACATGGGGGACAAATCTGTGGGACACCATGAACATTGGTAACTGAACTCCAATTAGAGTGTCTTCATTGCCCAAACAAAAGTCTATTCATATGTGTGGATGAGCGTTGTATGCATAATTGTTACTCTGTTAGAGCCGATTGAATTCGGAGATTAGGTTATGCTCTCGTTCTTGCGCCTGTAGATAGAAAAAATGGGAATGTAGAGGTTTTTTCCGCCATATGGAGTGGAGGGAAAAGAGGCTCGCTTCGCACGCTTCAAGATGTACAATTGTGTTTACCAAACTCCTGCTCGATATTGTATTTACGTTTTTTTCCCTCTCATATTGAGCATGAGGATCACAAAGAGTGCTAAAAGTTAAGGTAGCTCTTCCCATTAACACGCCATCCTGGACAATACTTTTAGGTCAATCTAACTAGTCAAATTCATTTCAGAATATCTTTACAGAAATAAAAGGAGCTAGCCAGTGGTAGCGACTATACCTAGCAAGCTAGATAGCACCAACCAATCATACCATATTATATATGTATTTAAGCATAGCGAGTCCATGTTTATCCTGTTATTAGGACCACCTTTACCAACTCGATTACAATAGCTTAATGAAGGGTTGGTCTTCTTGACGATGAAATGCACCCTTTAATTCTTATTTTAAATTATATTTCTCATTTAATTCTTTCGTTTTTGCTAGAGGATAAAATTGCAAAGATTCTAAAGTCTGGAGAAAGACAAGCAGAAGCTTGTTTTCTTTCTCTCAAAGAAATCCGCGTCCATCAATTTGGTGATTAGGAAATTAATATTTTGAGGGACTGCTTTTTGAATTTGATAGTTTCCTCTTGTTATTTCTACGTGGTTGGGGTTCTTGACCTCCCTCTTTCTCAAACGTGATTAACAAAAGTCATTAACACATTAAAGTATGTAGCAAAGGTCAATCAGTGGAGTTTATTTTAAAAGCAGTTGAAATCCCTACCCCTTTTTTTAGTTTTTCATGCATTGTCTTCTATTTTTAATGTAACAGTACCTTTTCTCTTGTTCTTTAATATAAATCGTACAGCTTCTATTCAACAAGTATCTTGTGAGGATGTGATGATAAAAGATTTCCACATCAATGAAAGAAAAACCTTGTAAGGCGCTTATAAGAGGTTAGGTTACTCCTTATATTGTCAATTGATTTATGGTGGAACCCAACTTTCTTCATGGTACCTGAGTAGGTTGGTCCACATGTGCTCCACATCACTTAGTTTGTGTTGTCCACATGTTTTGCTAGAAAATTCCCCATACGTGAGCGGGCATGTGAGGAAGCGAAGGCAAAAGACTCCCCACATTGGTAAAAGGAAAAACTTTGCAAGGGCTTATAAGGGTTGAGCTACTCCGCATATTTCCAATTGGTTTTAGGGTGGAACCCCAACTTTCTCCTTATCTGAAGGCTTATAGTGAAAACTAATATGAAAAGTAATAAATAGACAAGCATAATGTTTCACTTGATCAATGCTATAAGAAAACTTTTTCCTCTTACTTGTAATTTTCCATTTGTAAAAGTAGGATTTATGTATGGTCAACTGGGCACAATTAGTTCTTCCTTGTTGAGTTCAAATAGTTCTTCTTTTTGCCAGTACAGTTGTGCATATGTGTGTAAGGTTTGGGTGGAGATGACACAAGTAATTGCCTTCAGAATATATATAATTAATATTGCATATATTTTTAGTCTAAGGGCATGGACTTTCCAACACCAACTGTATGAAAACCCCTAATTGTCACTTATAAGTCAAGGGGGAGAGAGAATCATGCGCTAGAGCTTTCTTTGTCACTCTGAAAATGCAACTGCTTAATTTCCTTGGCAAGAGTTTTAAATCCAATCAGTTTGTTATGCCTAAAATTGTGAAACAAGTAAAAGATAGACATGAATACAAATTAAACCCTTCAATTAATGACTATGATACAGATTGATGCGGAGAGATATATGCATAGTAATTTTTTCTAGAACCTTCCACCTGCTAGTGCATCTTCAATCTGTTAGCAAATCAAGTGGGAACCAGATATATAGCAACAGTAATGCATAAATAATAGTACAGTATTCTCAAATTCATTGAACGCATTTGCTCCCAAAAAGAATATCATACGTACATAGACAAATTGGATATAGTTCAGGAAATAGAACATGAATAGCAGATATATTTTGGCAGGCCAAAAATAGTGTAGGAATTACACACACCAATAAGATGAACTATTCCTTTTTTATACTCAGATTTTATTTTATTTTCCTTAAAAACCATGATGTACTATAAAAGGGTGGGGATTTGGGCTAAGTTGCACACCAAGTTAGTCATTATAATTAGGTATTGGACTTGTCATCCCAATCTATTTGAGTCAAACCAGAAATCTCTTACTTGCAACTTTTAAGTAGCCGAAGAGAAATATTATTAGACCACAATTCTTGTGGCTACTCACAAAATTAGATATATATGTTTTATTATGGTATTGGAGTTATGGCCTTAGTTTCCCTGCATTATTGGAATTTATTCATTTTATACAAGTGATATTGAGAGAGAAATTTGAGCACAGAACATGCAAGAATAAATCACTAGTACAAAAACATGTTTGCGCGACGGAAACTTGCGCGACGAAGAAAATTTCGTCGCGCAAAGACACTTTGCGCGAAGTAGCCTACGTCGCGCAAGATTTTGGCGCCAAAACGAAAATGCTTTACCGCTTTTTTTCCCAACTTTGCGCAACGCAAGTGCACCTACGTCGCGCAAAACAACTTTGCGCGACGTAGTTGTACCTGCGTCGCGCAAAGCTATTTTGCGCGACGTAGATGGCGTCGCGCAAAGTCCACACACATGGGCCTTTTTCTTCACATTTAACCTCTCTCTTTCAGACTCTCTAGCTCTCTCAACCTTCACCATCTTCACCTTCAGGTATTGTATTTATTTGATTAATTAATTAACTATTTATTGATTACATTTATGTTCGGATTTTTTTATTTTTGTGTATTTATGTTTTTCTTTAATTATTTTCTAGAATTTGCACTTCTGAGTTTTGCATTCAAGCAACTTAATGTTGTGTCTTTGTTAATGCTTATTTTTAACAAGTTGAGTTTTGGTTTTGAACAATTGAATGAGTAGAATGAATGACTAGGAGTATGAAGGATTTTGATTGGTTTAGGGAAACAAAAGCTAAGAAACTGCAAACTGCTTAGTTAACTTGATCTAATTTAGGGATAGATTGTTGCTCAGATAAAATCGATGCAAATTCAAAACTTGAAACAAATTAAGAAGTAATTAAACAACATGCACAAACCTAAATGATCCCACATAACCCATAATTCACCCAAAAAAATGCTGATCAACCCTAAATTGTAATCGAAATTGTCAAAACGAAACGAAGAAATTTTTTATCTCGATCATAAATATACGGGGGGAAACAAGATTGAAATAGATATGATACCTTCATGTTTATGCCCTCGCTTGCCCACCTCTGGCATTCCAGCTCCACCATTTGCTGCAACAATTTCAGATGAATTTTTATTAATTTATTTGTCAATTTTGTTGAAAACCCACTCGAACATTGCGCATTGGAACAACCCCATGTCAGAAATTGGGTCTAAAATCGCACACATTGAGATCCTTGGAGCTCTGCTAATGGACTAAAAGGAAAATGACCCATTGAAAGGATGAGATTCTTTATACCTTGATTGTAAGGTCGGTTGAATCATCAAGGACTTGGATCACGAGACGGTTGGATGACCATGAAAGTTCCCATGCAGCTCCGATGGAGACCTTGTAGACCTGACCCCATACACAAAAAGCACCATACTTGAAGGCTTTTTGTTTGATTTTCTCACAAACCCAAAAAATAAAAATGGTAAAAACAATCATATATATATATATATATATATATATATATATATATATATATGTAGGAGACGACGTCGTATGGCACAACCAACAACAACATGTACAAGGGAGAGGGAGAGGGAGGAGCAAAAAGGTTATAAAAAAATAAAAATAAAATAAAAAAAACTTTGCGCGACGCAAGTATACCTACGTTGCGCAAAGATTTTTTTTTTTTTCTTTTTGCTTTTCTTTTGGGGTTCTTGCATTGCCTTTTTCTTTGTGGTATCCACTTGTGTAAATGTTTTAAATTGACAATCGAATGAGTTCCTTGTATTCATATAGGATCCAGGAGTGTAGCTGTAAAAAATCATCAAAATCGGAGTTAAAATAACCGTTAAATCGTGATTTTTTCGTTTATAACCGTTGAAATTTTTTGTCCCGTTACTTGATCTTTGAAGGTTTTTTTTTTGTGATTTTTGGCGTATGCGATCTCGACGCATATACAAACAAGTTTGACGGTTGGATCGTTGAAACTAGTTTCGTACAATGCGTATCTCATTAAAACGTTAGATTCCCTAACACTTCGATTTTATTTATACTTTCATCAAGTATAACATAAGATTTTGTGGTATCCACTTGTGTAAATATTTTAAATTGACAATCGAATTAGTTCCTCGTATTCATATAGGATCCAGGAGTGTAGCTGTAAAAAATCATCAAAATCGGAGTTAAAATAACCGTTAAATCGTGATTTTTTCGTTTATAACCGTTGAAAATTTTTGTCCCGTTACTTGATCTTTGAAGGTTTTTTTTTTGCGATTTTTGGCGTATGCAATCTCGAAGCATATACAAACAAGTTTGACGGTTGGATCGTTGAAACTAGTTTCGTACAATGCGTATCTCATTAAAACGTTAGATTCCCTAACACTTCGATTTTATTTATACTTTCATCAAGTATAACATAAGATTTTGTGGTATCCACTTGTGTAAATATTTTAAATTGACAATCGAATTAGTTCCTTGTATTCATATAGGATTCAGGAGTGTAGCTGTAAAAAATCATCAAAATTGGAGTTAAAATAACCGTTAAATTGTGATTTTTCGTTTATAACCGTCGAAAAGTTTTGTCCCGTTACATGATCTCTGAACCTTTTTTTTCTTTCGATTTTTTGTATATGCGATCTCGAAGCATATACAAACAAGTTTGACGGTTGGATCGTTAAATGGTATATATATTTATTAAGTAAATTTAAATTTATTTATTTTTTACGTATAACACTTAAGAAATTGAATGATATGTATATTTATTAAGTAGCTACCAATTTATTAGTCAGGTTTTTATTAGAAAAATATATTATTGTGAGTTTTATGTAAAAAAAAAAAATTAAATTTAAAATGATTAAAGCCACATTTTCAGTAATTTTTATAATTATTTTTTTAAATTAAAAATACCTTGCGCGACGTGAATTGTATACCTTCGTCGCGCAAGTTTTGATAATTTTGGCGCATGTGTGAAAAATAAGCGCCAGTTTTGATAATTTTGGACAAAATATTCCCACCCCTTCGCTCCACGCCCTCCTCTTCCCAGACCCCTTCTCTCTCTCTCTCTCACTCGGTCTCTCTCTTCCGTAGCCTTCCTCCTCTTCGCTCATCACGCCGTCTCTCTCTCGTAGGCTTCCTCCCTTTCGCTCATCACGCTCGAACCCCAAATCTTGAACCCCAAATCTTCCAAACCGCATGATTTGATAATCCGACCGCGAAGCTAATCGTTTCTGTATGTTTTTGGGTTGCAGATCTGGACTGTCGAATGGAGAGGATGAAAAGCAACTGCAGGAAAGCGGTAATGGAAACCCGGCAGCAGCATATTCAAGTCGATCTGGGTAATCTCATGGCCTTCGACCCTCATCACAGCTTCCCCTCCATCCCCTTCTCTAAGTTATTTTTCTTTACTTATTCAATATATCTCTATTTTTTGTTAATATTTTTGTTTAGTTCTGGGCTTTTTGAAATTATTGCTTTTGAGAAATTAATTGAAAATTTACTTTTGGAAATTGGGATTTTATTTGGATTAATCCCATCAGTAAAGTGCCAGTCATAAGTGAAATAGTGAATTTATCACACTATGTTGATGGGTTTTTGTTCAGTGGGTGAAATTCTGATTTCTTTTTTTCATGGTATTTAGGGAGGAATTAGTGAAGAATGTATAACGAAAGGGACCGAGTTGGTTTAAGCTATTGCAAATGGTCTTTTCAACTCACATTCAACTGAAGACATAGACGGTCCCATTGTGCAGTTGTTCGCTTCCTGAAACTAAACTGCCAAGATAGAAGCATGTAAGTCATTCCTCTTAGTTTATGATTCTCCAACGATTTTTTTTAATTTATTTTTTAGGTTTGATCATGTATATGAGCATTTGGTCAAAATTGAAAAGAAGTGGAATGGTAGTTTTAGGTAATTGTCGAGATTTTTGTTGATCCTCTTTTGTTGTGTTGCCAATTTACGGTTCCTATCATGTAAATTGGTTGACTAAAATGTTAAGAGTATGCAAAAAGCCTTTTGCCATAACAAAAGGTAAATCATTACTGACACCGTAGGAGTTTTGAAACGTGTAGGTGGACCGTATTTGATTGAGAATAAGATACCGTGCATTATCAATTTTGGTATGAATGTTGGGGATGAGGTATATATCTTAAACCAGATTACTTAATTATAGTTAAATTACTTCTTTTTTTTTTTTTTTTTTCTGTTTTGAATCAGTTGTATATATCACCCAATTTACCCGTTCCTAAGCCTTTAGCTGTTTTTGTTATGAAATAGTTCATTGATTGCATATTGTTAATTTGATACATTCTGTTTGTGTTAGCTCAAATTTCTTCCTTTAAGAAAACCACTTGGTTGGTTTTAAGTTTTTCGTACTTTTTGTTGTTCTGTTTGCATAAAAACATGTTTTGCAAGCTTGGAGACTGATCTGAAATCATTTTTTGGAGACTGATCTGAAATCATTTGGTGGATGTTTTTAATCCCAATTGGAGAAGACTCTTTTTGCTCTAAAGTTTGTTATTTGACAGAGATTGCAAGTCTAACATGGTGTTCTGTTGGATTAAGGATAACCTGAATACAGGACAACTATATAATATGATTCAAAATAATGAAATGTTGCACTCAACTGCCACCACATAAATTCAAATCTAAACTTCTGTCATAAAATAAAATGCTAATGTAAATGGACACAGACAGAGAAAACCTATAATATAGAATTGGCTCTTCTTTCTCTGAAATGTATATTGTTTGAGAACTATTATCAATTAACTTATTTTTGTAATTCAAGCTATCTATAAACATCTTTGCGTTTTGTAATTGTATTCGTGAAATTAAAACAATTTTGGACATCTTTGGTTTAAATTTTTATAAATGATCTGTGTTGGCAGTTTAGTTCACTCTTTTGTTATTTTTAATTGTATTATAAAGTTGAAATATGTGCTGGTTATAGATTTTGTGTTCCGCTATATAGTGGTTAAAAAATGAGATAATTTTCATGAATAAAATTTCTGCATTGTAGGTTTTCCCTTTGTTTCTATCAATTTACATTTACTTTCTGTTTTACAAAACAATTTTAAACTTTGTTTGATAACGTTGGTTTTCATGGCTTGCAGTTAAGGATTGGTACATAGGAAAACAGCCAAAGAATCATGTTGTTAAATTGTCCATTCCTGCCAAATTTTAAACGGTGAGAGTGCAACAATTTTATTTTAAATATTTTTTTCCTTATTTTACACTCCCATTCTCACAATATAATCTTTTTCTCACTCAGTGTGATTTTGTTGGTTTTTTTTGTTTTCTTTGTAGAATTTCTGTGTGTTTCTCTCACTCTTATTTTCACTCTTGCTCACAATCTTACAATATAATATTTCACCTTGGTCTTGCTCTTACTCTTACTGTGACTCACAATTTCATACTTTCTCATTACTTTTTTGGGGGTATTAAGTTACTATCAATTTTTGTCAACGTTTATTCATATTAATTGTTCCGTGGCAGAACCGGAGCGTGTGTTCTTTGCAATCTTAAGCCAGAAAACATGTGGAGTACTATGTCAGAATGGTTCTTGCTGCTTCGGACAGCGGCCACACCACAGTAAGCAGCCCATAGACCTTTAATAGTTTTTGCATGATTATTCACTTTTTGAGTGACACCAAACAAAGTACTCTACTAATTTTAACTTTTGGTCTCCGACATGGTTTCAATTAAAGACGATTGTTTTTCACAACATAATGTTAAACTAGCTGCTGTAGAAGAGTTAATTTCTGGTAGACAGATGATTATAGTGTTGTTCCTATTATGCATAAGGTCTTGGTAATAATATTGTGAGATTTTGTGTCTGCATAAATCCAGTAGTGGTTTTGATAATCAGAAAGTAATCTCTCAACTTATCATCAGGTGCTTAAAGATTTGAATTTTTAAAGTGGTTCCACAAAACCTGTAAAGTGGTTGTTCGGTCGTCGTCATGGTAAGGTTGTTCGGTGTACGGGGAAGGCGGGGGTTCATGAAACGGGTGCCTCTTCTTCCAGATTGTCCACATGAGAGGTCAATTCCTTGAAGGAGGAAGTGACAACCCTAAGAGGTCAGGTTGCGGCCCAGGGCGACCACATTAGGGCCCAGGACAAGAGGATGAATATGATTGTTCAGGCCTTAGCGATGTCCGGCCTCCAAATCCCGACGCAGCACCTAATGTTGCTCCACCTTCGACTTCCCAGCCATTTCGCCCAGACGATACCGAGTAGCATGATGTATTAAACTTAGAAGACTTGTAGTTTTTTATTTTTTTGTTTGGACAAACGTACATTTTCATATATTCTATAATTAATTACTTTTTCTTGGTTTATTAATTATTGTTTAGAATTTAATTATAATATTTATTAAAAATTAAATAAAAAAATATAAATGACAAAAAAAAAAAAAAAAAACTTTGCGCGACGTAGGTAGTCACTGCGTCGCGCAAACCCTTCCTTCACTGCCTTCGCGCGACGATTCTTGCGCGACAAAGGTTCGTTTGGGTAATTTTTGGGCGACGTATTTTTGACTTTGCGCGACGACGGTCCTACGTCGCGCAAAGTCTTTTTTGTACTAGTGAATATTGTTAACCACTTAAGTTACAAGCCTCATAGTCCATATATATTGTTGGTTATACAACAGAAAGAGAGTTTAAACAAATTTATGAGTTTATCACGCAGTTTTGGTTGAAGAAGTTTTTTATTACAAGAAATATCTGAATCTACCATTTGATATTGCAAAGGAAGATATGTGTGCTGAATAGTAATCCAACAAACCATAGACACCTCAGAAGAAACATCCAATAAAAAACATGGTATCGTTTCTTTAAAGTTACACTCAATTGAGGTCATAATAGTGGGCTCAGTCCACAGTGATTATGGGGCTTAATACCTCAATTACCTTTACAACTTTATATTCTGTCATATTAAATTGAAAAAATTGCAGGCAGCGTTTTCCTATTCACTACCAATTCTACGGTACCTTATTAAAAAAAAGTATTGGTACCATTCAAGACACACTATGATGGTTCAAAATTACACTTCAAGATTAAAATGATAAGGTTCAAGTTAATAACAAAGAATGATATGGTTATTACTATAACAAGGTTGATAGTTACTAGTTACATTATGGATGTTTTGTTACATTGTCAAGATAGGTTTTTGTACTTCAATGTGATTGAATTACAAAATTAACGTTTAGTATTACACCATTTATGTAATATTACAGTAGATGTATGTTATTGCTAGTGAACATTATGAACTTACACAACATCGTAATCATGTTACACCATGATGTCAGCACACCAGGTCTAAGGTAAGGTTACACCGTAATCGTTCAAATTTACACTCTAAGGTTACATAATTATCTTAGCATCATATTTAGTTACACCAAATAACGTTGGTATTACTATACCAATGTTGCTCTTTATGATGTGGGCCTTAGGTTACACTGTAATTGTTCAAATTTACTATTTAAGGTTGCATAATTATCTTAGCGTTATATTTAATATTACTATACCAAGGTTGTTTTTTACGGCGTGGACGTTGAACTTCGATTATACTGTTAAGGTAGTATATAATAGTTGGATGCTATTGTATTATATTTTAACGTTCAAATTAAATGGTAACGGTAATTTATTTTTTATTAAGGTATCCAAACAACAAATGTGTTGTTTGAATTTCTAGGTTCTATTCTCTCTCTCTAACATCGCTGGTAGACAACCACAAAAAAAAAAAAAAAAGAACCAATATATAGAAACAGGACTGTATATAGGTTCTCGGGTGGCTCAAGAATGGAACATTTCAAAGACAGCCACTTTCGAGCCATTTTCCAGCCAAATCACGGCGAATTAACCATCGAAAAAGGTACCATTCTTTTTGTCTCGTCGAGAAGTATGATTTTTATTTTTGAATCACTTGATTTCGTTGAGTATTGAAGAAGTAATCAATGTTTAAAATTTACCCAGTTTCCGGCGAGTTTTCCAGTTTTCTTGGATCAGTAATCTTTCAGGCTATTTTCCGGCCATCTCCGGCAACTATTGGGCTTCCAAATAGGTATAATCTTGTTCTACACTTTCCTATCTTCATTTTGATATATTATGGGTCGAATTTGGTTAAGAAACGATCAAGTTAGAAGCTTTGAAAATTGCTCAAACTTCGGGCCAAGAGCTCCGGAACACTTAACGGAAGGACCAAAATAATGGATGGTGGACAATCTTAAGGACCATTTCTATTGATTTTCAATTTCAAAGACCAAAGTGATGTGTTATGTATATCTCATGTACCATTTTGGCTAAAAAGCCTTTCAAAGAATACTTACAAACTAAGAGGATGGAGGCTTCTTCTGACCAATACCCTGTACGAATCAGATTCAAATAATAAACTACTAAAACAAAAAAGTAATTTGATTTAATATTGCAAAAGAAGAAATCTGTGCCGTACTTTGTCATGTTGCATGCATTGTTAATTATATACGATCGAACTAATCCAAAAAAGTAAGAGAGAGAGAGACCTTGATCAAATCCTGGAGAAGAAAATTGGGTTGAATAGTGAGGAGAGGGATGAGAAGACTTTTCTGTCCTCATGAGTATCACATCATCCATTCTTCCTACCTATAAATCTTTGTCTTCCTTTCCCAATTTTTCCTAACAATCTCGACAGCATTCTTTTGGTACTCACTCTCCTTGAAGATCCTGAAAAGGAAAAAAAAATAGAGAAAAGATCAATCGAGATGGGACGAGCTCCGTGCTGTGACAAGGCCAATGTCAAGAAGGGACCATGGTCACCTGAAGAGGATGCTAGACTTAAGGCCTATATTGAAGAGCATGGTACTGGTCGCAACTGGATTGCTCTTCCTCAGAAAATTGGTAAGAACACAAAACTGACTCAATTGTTGACACACTCTATTTCATCTGTATGATAATTTGTTCTTAGGGATATTATGATTTTGGTTTAGAAAGTTGTACACATATTTCAAAGCTTGATCTGATTTGACCTTTTGCAGGGCTCAAAAGATGTGGAAAAAGTTGCAGGCTGAGATGGCTCAACTACTTGAGGCCCAACATCAAGCATGGTGGATTCTCAGAAGAAGAAGACAACATCATCTGTAGCCTCTATATAAGTATTGGTAGCAGGTAAAATTTAATATCACCTAAGAAATTTAACTTCAACATGTTGTCCCTTTTTCCTTGTCCAAGATACTTTCCCAATACAAATAATTGATTATACTCCAAGTCTCCAAGGTAGCAAGGGTATATCGCATCAAATAGTTCAATAATATATCATTGATCCACTATCCTAGGGTTTTCTGAGTTTCTTGTTGTTGGAGTCTAATATGTTGATATTCGATCCCTTACTTTTAGGTGGTCTATTATTGCTGCCCAGTTGCCTGGAAGAACTGATAATGATATAAAGAACTACTGGAACACCCGATTGAAGAAAAAGTTACTCGGAATGCGTAAACAGTCCAATATCAATCGATCTCCCTTTGATCAGAGTCAGGATCATCAGCTCAAGGATTTCGACGATGCACAGGCCTTGAGCAGCTCGACCCTTGAAAGACTTCAACTCCATATGCAGCTTCAAAGCCTTCAGAACCCTTTTTCTTTCTACAACCACCTTGCACTGTGGCCCAAGTTGCACCCTTTGCAAGAAAAGATGATCCAGACCCTCCGTTCCATGAATGATAATAACCCTATGATGCACCACCATGCTCCCACAACTCCTCTTCAACCAGCTCAAGGGCAAAAGGGTAATATCAATGATGTCTACGAGCAAGTGCAGCCCACTTCTGCGTCTATCTTAATTCAAGAGGAATATGCAAAATTATGCAATAAAAAAAATATGGATGAGCTGGAGAATCCTTTGAACGGCATGTCATCCTCGGACACCCGCTATCATGCTTTCATCTCCACAAGAAATCAAGTGGACTCAACTATTGTGGCGGCGAAAGCTGATAATGTAGAGCAGTCAAACAGCGTCGGAACTCATGATCCTCATCACCAGGTTAATTTAAGCTTCCACGGTGAATTTGGTGACACCGATAACAATAAATGTGTTGGTTTCACAGCACAACAAGAACAAGATCAAATGGCTGAATTTGATTGTTTCAAAGAAATGAATGTCTCCAAGGACAGCTTGGTGTGGTGGGCTAATGAGTTTGACGCCAAATCTGCCTCTTCAGACTCCTGGGATTCTACTTCTATTCTTCACTCCCAAGGGATGTTTCAAGACTATGAATTAGGTTACAACATGTAGTTACGGATAATAAGGAGTAATGCTATATAAACCATATTTACCGACCTTATTGTGGACTGCATCATTAATAGAAGATCATGACACCACAAATACAATAGCAAGTGGGTTATACTTCTATTGATGTGATCTACAATTTGGTTCATAGATGTGTTCAAATAGCTTTATCGAATAGGGAACTGGGTATGGTAATTTTTCAGGGGTCATAAGATGATAAAGGAAAGAATGATAATTAATTAGTTGACATCGATCATAGTGTGCATGTTTTGTAAATTTGTGTTAAGAATAATGTTAATATGGTTCTTGTCTCCTGCTAGACTATATTCTAACAATATTTAAATTCATCATTCTCTATGTCGTTTACTTGTAATAGGAAATACGAAATGGAAAGGAAATCCAAGTGAACATAAGAACCTAATTAATAAAAGTTATTATGGAATTATTGAACTTGCTTAAACCCATGTAAGGGTAAACAAACTTGGGTGACCTTGTACCTTGTGCTTAATACTCAATAGCCACTCCTTTCTTCTCCTCAATATATTTACCATTATGTACTTGGCCTCTTCCTTATGACCTTTTTTTGGAAGGGGCCTTTCACATGTTAGAGTACGAGTGATTCTTATAGTCTTGAAACGATCACTAAGTGTTTCAAATTGGTATGAAGAAGAATACAATGCTAGAGTTGTTCTAATTGTTTTAGGACTAAAACTCAATGATTTACTCGGATTAGAACTCATGCCTGGATAAGGATTATAATTTAGTAATTCCTTATAGGATTGTAATAGGGCAATCAAGTTGTTTTGATATATATAACACAGGCTACTGCTCTCACAAGTACTACTCTTGATTGAACCAAATACCCATTATTTGGCTGAGTATCGAGAACCTGCAAGAGAGGAGAAAGTTTATGTGTTACAGGATTGGGATGGCTTTTTCATCATCGTTCATGTCTATAGGTTTGTAGACTCTTTGTTCTTAATTTCAATTGCATTGCATCAGTTGATATGTTGTCTTGGTTGTGATTTAATTGCTTGAACAAATTTGTTTCTTTAGACTAAGATTTAATATTAACTTAGATTATCGAGTTCGGTCTAACATCACAATGCTAGCAGGTCAGTTTGAGATTTAACAACATTTTGAATATTTGGTTATTAATGTTCTTTGGCAATAATATGATTTTGGTCACTATAGATTGCACACAGCTCGATTTTGGTCTATCCAGTTTCTTCTTTTCTTTAGTTGAAATTCATGAGGTTTCAGCCATCAGTAAATTTAAGGAGGAATCAAAACAAAGCAAATGAATTGTAACCGAACAAGGATGACGAAATGAATGAATGAATCAACGTTCTACAGTTCACCCACAATAAGTACTTTATACAACGAAGGGAAAAAGATTTACCCAAGACTCTGCTCCGTGGACGGAGCCCAAAAACCATTAGCACAAATTTAAACCTAAAAAACATACAATCGAGCAAAATTTCATTAGCAAACAACAGTCTACAAAATAAGATGGGCAAAGTTCATAGATAATACTAATATTTCATAACAAAACCAGTAAGCGATTACAAACACAAAACCACACTACTACAAAAGTAGCTTATTGTGTCGACGGTTGGTGTCGATTTTATATAATATAGTGGCGGATAAGACATTTCCGACATCCACTTTAGATGGTGTCGGAATTACTGACGGTTATAACCGACATAAACTGTCTATGTCACTTATAACCGACATAGATTGTTAATGTCGCTTATAACCGACATAATTTTTAATCTTTTTAAATGGTGGTGTCGTATAAAAAAAGAATCGTGTCACTTTCAACCGACATAAAGTTAATGTCGGTTAAAAAGAGAATCGTGTTGCTTCTACCCGACAGTAATAATTATTTTTAAATATTTTAAAACCTCCTGTCGATTATAGCCGACAGGTTGGTGTTCTTTAGATATCCTGCCCCGTGTCTTCTTCTTCCTCTCTCGCGTCTTTCTTATTTCTTCTTCATCTTCGTTTATTCCTTCTTCTTCACAATAAGTTTTTCTTGCTTCTAGTATTTTTATTTTCTCCTCTTATGTTTAATTTTTGTTTACAATTTAATTTGTAGGGATTTTATTTGAGCTGGTTGGGTGCGTAAAGAATTGATCGACGACAAAATTCTTCCATAATTCAGGTTTCTATCACTAAATTTCTTAATTTTTAAATTGTATAATACACAAGTTTATTTATTTAAAATTTTAACTTTAAGTAATTAGATAAATTTGTAGTATTTATGTTAATTAGACTATGTTTCAATTCGTGTGTGGTGGCATTTTTATTATAAAATTATATTTTTGTTTTTTTATTGCATATTTTATATAAGTTAAATTTTATTTATTAAAATATTAAAACGTTACATGGGATACACACAAAAAATGATTTTTTTTCTTTGGGTTAAACTTTTTTTTTTTTTTCAAAGCTAGTTTCTTGTCACTTTTAGCCAACGACATGGGTCATCTGTGTCGGATAATTTGAAATATTTAGGCGGGAATTTTCCCACTTACATTGCACGCAGAAATTGTAGGAATGTCAGAGATGGTGTCGGTTGTAGCCGACATGACAATGAATAGGGAAGAGGGATGTCAGGTGTGTTAGACGTGGCGTCAGTTATAGCTGACGGGACAGTACTTGGGAAGAGGGATCAGTTAGAGGTGGTGTCGGTTGTAGCAGACGAGAGAATAGATTGGGAAGAGGGATGTTAGTTGCGTCGGTTTTTAGCAACGACAGGTTCATTTAGTGGCGGTGTTAACCGACGCCATGTTTTCACCCATATTAAAACTCCTTTCTTCCCCCATTTCATCCGTGCGCCCCTTTTCCTCCGCTTTTGATTCCTTCTTCCCCTTTCTCCTTTCAGTAGCTTTTTCCATGGATGAACATATCGAAGATTAACATTCTGAGGAACACCAATCCGAAGAGGAAGAGTTTGAAAATGGTTCATTTTTAAATTATTATTATTATTATTATTATTATTATTATTATTATTATTATTATTATCTTCAATTTGTATTTTGTATTTTGACTAATATTATGCTTAAATTGAAAATTGGTTTTTGTTTCTTGGTTTTTAATTGTTTGTTCTGTATTAATAAGGAACACCTCAACGGAGAACTCGCGGACCCGCAATTCCCAAATGGATAGGACAACAACCTTGTTCATTTGATTCGTCCAACAAATAAATTAGTTCAAATTCTAGTGCTTTTTTCAAAACATGTAGCATCAAAGGTTAGAGATAATAGAAATCTTCCGTTGACGAGAGATTGGCGCTTGGTGAAGGAACAAGACAAGTAAGTGTTATGGAATATAATAAAGGTATATATATAATTTTTTTACTTGAAAACAGTAGAATAAGTCAATGACTACAATAATAATTAATTAGCTTGAATCCTTTTTATTAATTTAGGGAAGTGTTATTTTTCAAGAAGAAGATTTAGTGAAAATGCCTCTGATCCGCCACATGACGCTTCGGATTGCGGAGCATGCGCACAAAGAATATAGAAATAAATTAAAAAAATATATTATACTGGAAGAGCAGAGGAGGAGCACTACAACCCTCCTCCTAATGTGGATTATACACAGTGGGCAGAGTTGGTGAGATACTGAGATACATAAAGAACTAAGGTAAGCCTTTTATGATTTAATTTGTAATATTGTTAGTGTTTGGTACTATTGTTATTGTTAATAGTTATTATTAATGTTTGTTTTGGCTTATACATTAAATATGGTGTGAATTATTTTTTTGTAAACTTTTTTTTAATTACTATTAATTAAAAACTGAGATAGACTTTTTATTTTTATTTTTTTATTATTAATGGTTTGTGGTGTCGCTTATGGGTGACAATATAGTTGTTATTTTATTTATCGAATTGTTAGGTGGTGTTGGTTAGGACCAACACTAGTCTGCTCTATCTGATACTCTTTCTCAGTACTTAATATCGCATGTATCCAACACTACTGTCCTTTTTTTATTTTATATTGCTTTCCTGGTGGATTAAGGGGACTAACCGACAACAAAAGTATTTTCGTGACGTTAACAATGGTGTCGGTTCTTTTATCCAATATTGCATGAGTTTATGTGGAATTTTTACCTAATATCCGACATAAATATGTTTTCTTGTCGGTTTTTGGACCACCAGCAATAGATAATTTTGTAGTAGTGCCACCATTAGCACTTATTTAATATTGATCCTAAACAAGAACAAAATAAACAATCTCATAACTGTTAGAATTTGGATTTTGTATGTATATGTTTGTATTTTGTATATTAAAATAAGCACAAAACTGAATCGAAGATGAATTTAGAGAGAGAATGAAAGTTGCAATACAGAGAATGTGACTCTATATACTTTCACTTGTAGGAAAAACTATTTGTGCGACAAATGTTTGGGCGACAAAGCAGAATTCGTCGCGCAAGTGAGTTTTGCGCAACGAAAAAAAAGCTTCGTCGTGCAAGGATGATGCTACTTTGCGCAACGCAGACTATGTCGTGTAATCGTGTTTGCACGACGGAAAAAAAAAAATATTCGCCACGCAGAGTCAGTAAGAAAACCGCGGGTAATTTTTTTTTGGCGAAAAGATTGTGTGACGAAGTTTTACCCGGGGAAGCCTTGCGCGACACAGGCTTCGTCGCGCAAATCTGTTTGTGCGACAAAGGTTGCGTCGCGCAAGGCCCCTAATGTTCCTATAAATATGCGCTTCTACTCTCCTTATTTTTCACAGTTTATTTCGGAAACACAAAGAAGCCAGAATTCCGTTCACCAAATTATTATTTCAATTTTTGTTTGTTTTTTCATACGCGATGGCTGACTCTAATGGTCCTTCTTCCGCTAAGAGTCGCTACCGAATCACTTATGCAGAATTAGTAGGATACAAGTTTAGGGGTGACGTCGGGTTATTGGTGCGTGACAGATGCGGAGTGAATTGGGAGTCTTGGAGAGACGTCCCCAAGGAGATAACGATGATCATGATCGATGCATTAGCAGTACATGTAAATTATTAATTAGTTAAATAATAATTTAGTCCTTTAGATAAAATAGAATTATATTTTATTTATTTATTTTTGCATATTAACCTGATTGGGACATTGACAAAAGTGACGCAAATTTGATGAAGTGCATCGATGTTGTATTCAAGTATCGTTTCCGGGAGTTGAAGTTTGATGTTCAACGTGACGCAGAGCGACATAGAGTGGTTGGACCAACAGAAGATTATAGTAGTTTGTTTTAGTAGTCTATTTATGGTTAATTAAATAATGACACTTAATTATTAATAGGGGAGACCAGCAGAGAGATATTTATTTTGTTTCGTCTCGAGAACATATTTTCAAAATACTATAATATTGACATTAGTATTTTGAGAAACTGTTTTCGAGATGAAATAAAATAAATAATTTCAATTGTCGCGCAAGGTTTTACGCGACAAAACCTTTGTCGCACAAACCATTGCAGGACAAGATTTTGTCGATCAAAACACTGTAAAAATGTCAGTTAGTGTTTAATTTTTGTGTCAGAGCATTCAATACATTGTAATCCGCATTACACTTGCGCAACAAAGGCGTCGTCGTGCAATGTGCAATCAGTTTTTGAGTCAGAACATTTAGTGCATGTGAATAAGAGGAATTAAAATCGTATTTACTGCGGATGTTTGCACGACAAAGGCTTCGTCGAGCAAAGTTCCTAACCTTCCGATAAATATGCGTTTTTGCTTTCCTTATTCTTCACAATTCTCTTCGTACTCGAATGGAGGATAAAAACCGGAAGCAAAGCATACCCTCCGGGCCCTATCATATTAGCTAATATGTGGAGTTTGCGTATGCAATTCTCTTCGCATTGCTGAGTAGACTTCTTGGAAATATGTGCTTGAGAATGCAAAGAAGACAGTGATGGATCAACTATTAGTAAGTGTGACAAAAGTAGAAAATATATAGTTTTGTTAAATTTTTTGTTATATATTAGAATTAATTATTTGCATATATGTGTAACAGTGTAACTATACTCTTGACGAAATGGACAAAGAGTTGATGGAGGAGGCGTTCAAGGGAAATTACAAGCGGTGGCGTTATGCTAAGGAGCAGAATGGAGGACCATCGAAATATAATTTTTAAAGTTATGTTTTTGAGGATAATATTTAAATTTACGGTCTTTTTATCGGTTATGTATTTGGACTTAATTAGGGTTTAATTCATGTTTTGTTGTTTAAATAATTGCATGGAATATTAATTCAATTTACTTAAGTTTTTAATTATTTTAGAGTAAATATTATAACTAAATATTTATTTGTAATTACGAAGTTTACGTAAACATAGATCCGTAAACTTTATAATTACAATCCATTACGTTTGTCGTGCAAAATTTTTACCGATGACAGTTCGCCACTCAAAGTTATTGCCATATTTCGAATCTATATGTTTTGCACGCTAAGGTTGTAAAACCTTGCACAACAAAGTCTTCATCGTGAAAAGTCCCTAATCTTCCTACAAATCCTTCTTCAGAATGTGTTTTAGAAGCGCTTTACAATTCTACAAATTATAATCAATTTGTTTTTTGATTGTTGGTGTGATGGCCGATGGTGGTGCGCGTTCGTCAAAGACAATGGATGGTGAAGGTTCCGGAAAAGGTTTACGTTGTAAATTTTGCAATTTGTATAAAGTTTTTATGTAGCTTCAGTATTATGAATATATATTTTGTTGATAGACAAGAAGAAAAGAGCTGAGGTACGTGTCCGACACACTTATAGTGGGAGCCGTTACCGAATCACTGCTGAAGAATTAATGGGGGTGGTGAAGTCAGATAAGCGCGCCAGCTTTTGGTCCAACGTTGGAGCATTGGTACGTGTCAAATGTGTTATAGATTGGGAGTCTTGGAGAGCCATCCCCGAGGAGCTGAAGATGCACATGATTGATGAGTTAGCGGTATATGTTAAGTTATTAGTTAAATAATAATTATGTTTGTTAAATTTAATATAATAGTGAGATTTTAATTTATTAATTTTCGCATGATAGCCTAATTGGGACATTGACAAAAGTAACCCAAATCTAATGAAGGCAATCGACAACATGTTCAAGTCTCGTTTCCAAGAGTGAAAGTTTGATAATCAATGTGTGGTAGAACTACAGCGAGAACCAAAACTACCAGTGGAGGAATAGAATAGTTTTTATTTATTTATTTTAAATTTAGTGCTTATTTAATAATGAGATATGAATTAGAAGTATTTTATTTTGAACGGTTTATAACACACCCCAACCTAAAATCAAGGCGTGCTGGCCGTCACGTGAGTGAAGGAAAATTTTTGTCCTAACTAAGAACAAGTATGAACATTTGAATACACATGCAAGCTATTAACACTTTAAAGTAGGCATGCATCCAAAAACAATTCATAAAACCCATGACTTTCAAAGCCTAGTATATGGTGAACCAATAAACTCTTTAACAACATTAAAGAGAAGTAAAGATTTAGAGTTTCTTTACCCTTGAAGCTCATCCTTGTTTACACAAGGGATTCACCCAAGTGGAGGGCCTTCAAGTCACCTCCAAGCTCCTTGGATCCTCCTTGTGTTATCCTCCCTTTAGTGCTCCTTTGAAGATTTGAGGAAATGAGGATTTGTTCTCCAAAACACCAAAAGTTTGATGTCTCTAAGTTTCTTCACCAAGGATGTATCTTGTGAAGATGATATGGATGACTTAGGGAAGAAGAGATTGCTAGATGTCCCTCCCCTTAGTGGCCGGCCTCTTGAAGAAAAAGGAGAGAAAATGTTTCACCCAATTTCAACAAGAAAACCCCTTTTTGAAAACAAAGCTATAAAGTTTAATTTATACTTCATTACAAGTGAGTGGCAAACTTGTAATTAATCCAAGCTTGCCCATTCACCCTAATGGCCGGCCATATTAATGTTATTGGGCTATTTGCCCATTTTGTTTTAGTTGTCATACAACTTAAACACAATGGGCCTTTTGGACCAAAACGCTTTTGGGCCCCGAAACCCAAAACTAACATATAAGCCCAATACGAACCTTTCGTAAAATTAATTAACTAATTAATTAATCTTGACCATTCTTCAATTAAACCATTTAATTGCTTATCCATTTCATTTAATTTCTTCACATACATCCTTACTCGGTGTACGATCCATTAGGTTCCAATTAGCGAGGCAGTGGGCGATGTTACTCTTAACGATCGATTGTGAATTGAAACCACATTTCAATTCTCCCTTTGATGATTAGTGTTTGCTAATCATTAGGGCTTCCACAAACCATGAGTGACACCTAGCAGTATGTCATGGTTACCCAAGCTAAGTAGAATTGGTTGGAGAACCTATCCAGTTACAACTACAATGCAATACGGTCCTTCTCTAATACAATACTCTTAATCACATTGTTTAAATGATAGTTTGTTTCATGTCTACTATCCAATGCGATACTTCTCTATATGATTCCCTTGAATATGATTTGGAACAAACTTCCTAAGTCATATTCATTTGCTTTGGCCAAAGACTTTAGAATCATATCTTAGAGTATTCTCCTTCCACCATGGAAGGTTAGAGATCCCTTGTTGTGCATTCATATGCCTACACGACTAGATAGCTTGACCCCAACAATGCCGTGGACACTCCGAGGGAATGCCGTTGACACGATCAAAGATCAAGGACCTAACCATTAGACATCTATGATGCCTCAGGTCAAAGGACTACTTTGCATATTGCAACTTTAGAGTTCTTACATGACATGTATGTTCGAACTCTCTTTTGATCGTAGTTCAGTGTACTCGATTACTCTTTCGAGCACCTATGTGTTTGTCTTAGTGTCCAACACCAAATGACTTGAGACTAGTCATACTCACGCTTGAGTCAACACAACACATACTAACCTTAGCGGATTGTCAATGCCCAATTGGCAATCCTATGGCTAGGAACGTTTTAGGAATGAACATAAGAGAAAGGTCTCGTTAATCTAACTCATTTAGATCACTTATCTCTTAGACCAAATACATCCCTTGGATTCCCTTATTGCTTAAACACATGATACAATAAATAGTGATTAACAATAAGCTTTGCCCTCCATTAAACATATAAAAGTTTAATACATTAAGTATTCCAAAAAGCTATTACATCAAATGAGTAGCTTTGTGGGCATACTTCCAACAGTGAGGGTGACGTAGCCATGTGCACAGTGCAGAAGCGATAAGGATAAGAGATATACAAATAAATAAAAATCGAACGCTAATTAATGCGCACTAATAAGCAGAAAGTGTTAGGAATGAGATACAAGTGTAAATACACCTAATCAGAGCGTATAAAGTCTAGGTACAGTCCAATAGGACAAGTACTAGTTATACAGTACCAGAAGATGTCCTACTAATATTATATTTTGTCAGAACCGCTGAGATCCTCAAATGCCACCAACAACAAGTCTACCTAAAACTTGGAAGGGCGCAAAACAGAAAGTGTGAGTGGGCAAAAACAAAGCTTTTCAAAACCATTTCATCATCAAAATGTTCTAACCCCTCGTTGTAAAACATGTATAATTTTCCTAGAAATAGAATATAAATATATACATATATATATATATATATATATATATATATATATTCAAATCATGCTTCACATATCCATATTCATAAGTATGCCATGCCAAAATATAAAACGGAATAAGTAGCTTAGGTGAAAATAAATACATGGAAAATAACATATTGGTCGGAACCCTTGCAGAAGTCTGTACGGCTGAATTCATAGCTCATTAGTCAATCTAGCCGGAGTCACTGCAAATGACCTATACGACACTACACTGCACACAAGTCGGAACCACTGAAAAGATCTGTACGACAAGACTGGGTGTAATATAGTTATGCTCAATGCTACGCACTCATGATAGCTATGCGATAAAAGTCACCTACGAGTCGGAACCACTTATGATGGTCTGTACAACATGACTGTGCACCTAAATTGGATCCAATGTGAGCATATAGTGCGGGATGTGACATCATAAACAGGCATGTACCTTATCTCTGGCTAAATCACAATCACCCGAGGTGCATGTTTATGAGCTCTATGCTTCTCAAATAATCGCAACCGTTATTCACATTCACAATTCATAAACTCACCTGGGACTTACCTGAGCGTCCTTAGCACCACAAATATATATATATATATATATATATATATATATCAGATTGCTTAAGGGGAGGGATCCCCATTTTTCTAAAGAAATGGGGACACACTCCCCACTGTTGGATTTAACTTTAATGAAATTGTGTGGTTGAGATTGTGTGGCCTGTGTTTTAATCTCAACCACACAATTTCATTAAAACCAATCTAACGGTGGGGAGCGTGTCCCCATTTTTTTGAAAAAATGGGGATCCCTCCCCTTAAGCAATCTGTATATATATATGCAAACATCATATGCATATTCTAAATATAAAACGTTTGGCATGGCAATTCAAATCATAACTCATTTAAATGCATTTTCTGGGAAAATATCAAGTATATAAGTATATACTAAAAACCAAAAGCCCACTCACTGGTATGGCGAAGGGTCGTACCCCCCGAGTCGTCCTTGACTGCGCTCGTCCTCGGGATAAGTCTCACCTATATGCGAAATAACCGCGTTAATTTAAAGCACATAACCAATACTAGCTAATAACTTCTCATACATTGCTCAATTGAGGTATATAAATATACCATCGTGATCTACACAACTCCACGAACATCCCCATATTTTAAAAATAATTTTTGGAGCCTTCACGCACCGGCAAGGGCACGGCCCTACCCGCGACCACGCGCAGGGACCCTAACGGAATCCCCTAACCCCGTTAGGAATATTCTGTTAAAAAGTAACGGAAACCATAATGCTGTTAGGAATATTCCGTCAAAGTTGACGGAATATTCCGTCAAAGTTGACTGAATATTCTGTCATCCCCTACCTTCTCACTCCGGCGACTGTCGCCGTTACCGGAAACTGGAAAACTTTAAAACCTTCATTTCTCGTCCATTTCTCAACCAAATTGCATGAAACTTAAACCAATTTGAAGCTTAATACGAATAGAACACAACCATACCTTCCAAAAGCCCTAAAACCCATGGAACTTGCCAAAAAATCCCTTGATAATCCGGCTAAACCTGCAACTCGTCGAAACTCAACTTTCCGACGTCCAAATCACTTCAATTTTCTTCTCCGAGCTTCGTGAAGACAATCTAAAGCTTCATATGCCCTTAAAAACTCCTAAAAACCTCACAATAATTAGTGCATGAACAATACCTAAATAGGAGTTCATGAGAAATTAGGGTTTTCGAAGGTTTTGAGTCCAAATAAAGGTATAAATTGACTTCAAGGCTTGCAAAGAGTTTGAATGTTACCTTTAAAACCTCGATCCGTGCCCAAAATGGAAGGTTGAAGATTTGTCCGTACGGATTGTACGGAAATGCTAGAAAATGCGAGAGGGAGGAGAGAGAGAGATCTGAGTGTTTTTGTGTGTATGGTACGTGTGAGTGTGTGTGTGTGTGTCCAGCTTGGTCACCAACCAAAAACCATAAAAATTAAGGAAAAACATAAGTTTGGACCACCACTAACATGCATAACACACACCACACCACTAACGTCCAAGGGCAAAATAGTCATTTCATACCGTCGAAACTAAATAATTCGGGACGGGCTGTGACAGTTTACTTAATCATGTACTTAATGTTTTTTTTGAATAAAATTAATACATTTTAATAAATATTTATATTACTTAATTATGCACAAATGGTTAAATGAAATAAGTTTTTGATTTATTAACTATTTATGTGGTTTGAAAAAAATTGAAGAATGAATGGAAAAATTCAAATTAAAAAAAAAAAGTATTGCACAACGAACAATGGTTTGTCGCGCAAAGTGTTATAAAAAACACGGCAAAAAGTGGTTGGATGGCGCCAAATGTGGAAGCAGCATGTTTTGCGTGACGGTGTTTTTGTCGCGCAAGGTGCTATAACAAACGCGGCAAAGAGTGGTTGGATGGCGCCAAAAGTGGAAGCACCATGTTTTGCGTGCAATGCTTTCATCACGCAAAGTCTTTTCATTTACTGAATTTAACTAGAATGTAGGAAGGTAGAAGCTGCAGAACAATTGCCGCAGCTGCCTTCCTGCTGGATTTTCCAGCAACATTGAATGCTGAGTTGCCGTTAATCTCGGAGGTATATTTTCTTAACTAACTTATTTAATTTCCAATCATTTAAATTGTGTTGTATGTAGTGTATACTTGTTGTGAGTTTATGTATTTGTATGCAAACATTTTTGTATGGATGTACAAAAAAATGGTTTGCAATGTTCATATGAGCTTAGTTTCTCGTTTGAGAATTAGTTGGATTTCGCGAATGGATGCGAAAGCATGACTATGGTCTAATTAATTCTTTAATTGTCCCAAAATTTTGGATAGTTTGAGAATGCACCGTTACATGTTGTAGTTTTTGGTTCACGCATTAGAGTTTGAACGTGGGAAATTTGGTAGCATCTCTTTCCATTCTTCAGGTACATCGTAGTTTTTTTTATCTACGTCGTGCACTTGAAGAACTGCAGGGAGATGCTGTCAAAATTTACCCACATTCGAATTCTAATGTGTTGGAACCATAAATTACAGCACGTAACTATGCATTCTCGAATGAGATATGACCCATACCGGAGGCATAAGGTGGAATGTCATATTTGAAGTTGTTGTAACCCTCGTAAACTTTTTATGTTTGCAGGTGATATGGACAAACAGTGGATACATAATCCTAACAGATGTGCTGATGATTATTTGGATGCAATAAATCAGTTCATTGATTTTGCAATTTCAAACAACCGGGGTTCAACTCAAATTCGATGTCATTGATTTTTCAATTGTAGAAAGTGTAGCAACTCAATGATTGAATATTTTGAAACCATTCGATACCATTTAGTCAGAAATGGAGAGCAAATACAACATGCTTCATCCTCGCACAGTACCTAAGCAGTGGAGACAGTTGAATCTGTTGTGGACCTAAATGAACAAATTATGGACATTATCAATGATGCTTGTCCAAATGCTAGTTCGAATACAAATGAGGAAGTAGAAGATGACGTCCCTCCCACCATGGACAGTGAAGCATTTTAAAAATATTAAAAAATATTAAAAAGTGCCAACCAAGAATTATGCTCCGGTTGCAAAGGATTTTCGGTGCTCACATCCATTGTTGATTACTTTTTGGGGGTTTTCAAGAGGATGCTTCCAAGGAAAATTGCCTGCCTATAGATCATAAAAGTGCAAAGAAGGTGCAGAGTGGTCTTGGATTGGGATATGAAAAAATTCACATGTGTAAAAATAATTGCATTTTATTCTACAAAGAGAATAAAGTGTTAGATAAATGCCCTGTATGTAATGAGTCGTGGTTTAAAATGCCTTCTCAGAATAGAACAACAAAGATTCCACAAAAAAATAATGCGTTATCTCCCATTAAAGCCCAGGTTACAGCGATTGTATATGTCGACGCACACTGTAAGCGACATGAGGTGGCATAAGGACAGGCGAGTGGATGACGATGTTATGAGACATCCTACAAATGGAGAGGCCTGGAAAGAGTTTGATCGGTTGTACCTCAATTTTACATGTGAGCCTTGAAATGTTAGATTGGGACTTGCAATAGACGAGTTTAATCTGTTCGGGGTTCTAAACCAAAATCACAGCACTTGCCCAATTTTCGCAATTTCGTATAATTTTCCGCCTTGGAAGTGCATGAAAAAAGAATGTATGATGATGACATTATTGATAATAGAAGATCCAGGCACATGTATTGATGTTTATTTACAACCGTTGGTCAATGAACTAAAAGAATTATGGGAAAACGGTGTTCCCACGTATGATAAATATACTGGGAACATGTTCACTTTGAGAGAAGCAGTGATATGGACTATAAACGATTTTCCTGCGTACGCTATGATGTTTGGGTGGAGCACTAGGTTATTACGCATGCCCAGTTTGCAAAGAGAACACAACGTCTAGTTGGCACCCGGGAAAAGTTTGTTACCTAAGGCATCGTAGATGGTTGCTGTGGGACCACAAGTGGCGTCAAAACGAGACAACCTTCTTCAACGGCACAGAGCTTCAGCCAAGACCCAGAGAATGGTCCGGAGATGAAATTTTGGCTCAGGTTAATCGTTTGGATTTTGCTCCATGGGAAAATCCGTAAATAGGACAAGACCATACACGTATCTGAACTGGACACACAACATAGGTTGTTCGAGCTCCCATATTGGTCCAAATTAAAATTGAGACACAACATCGAAGTAATGCATGTTGAGAAAAATATGTTTAATACACTGGTCGGAATTATACTAGACATTGAGGGAAAGACAAATGACACAATAAAAGCTTGGATCGATCTGGAAAAAATAGGCATTAGGCTAGGTTTATGGATGACGAGGGTCAGAGATAGTGAAGCTTGCATCGTTTTCGATGAAACCGGATAAGAGGAAAGAGTTTTTGGAGTTTCTATCTTCTGTACAGTTTCCGGATAAGTATGCTTCAAACATATGCCGTTGCGCAAATGTGGATGGAGGCAAATTTTCAAGCCTCAAGAGTCATGATTGTCATGTGATACTTCAACACCTTCTCCCGTTAGGAATTCGACACCTTTTGCCCGAAGATGTGGTGAAGCTGATTATGTTGTTGGCGATATATTTTTCTCAATTAACTGCAAGATCTTTGGGTAAGTCCGATGTTAAATAGTTGTGCGATGATATTATTGAAGTGCTATGCAAGTTTGAACAAATATTTCCTCTATCTTTCTTCATAAGCATGATCCACGTCATGATTCACTTGTCGGATGATGCACTTCTAGCCGAACCCGTCAACTGTTGATGGATGTATCTGATAGAAAGATATTTAATCGCCATAATTCCTTTCGTTCGTGATGTATGTACGATTTGACTAATTTTACATGTTATTTTTTTTATTGATGCAGACTACTGGATGAATTAAAAAAGCGTGTACGGAACAAGGCAAAGCCCGAACGATCAATCGTGGAGGCATGGGTCGCATTTGAGTCGCTAACATTTTGTGCAATGTACCTACAAGACATTGAGACTACATTCAGTCGACAGCAACACAATAATGATGGTGGTGTGAGAAGTGAAAAACTTTCTGTTTTTGCCCAAATTGCATGATCCTTTGGCGAACCAATTAGAGAGGAGTCGTTTAACAAAATGGACATGGAGGTAGCACATTGGTTTGCACTTAACAATTGTGAGGAGACAATTACCTACCTAGATGAGCATGAAGAGTTGATGAAGCGGGAATATCCTGCACATTTATATGCCAAGAAGCATCGTGAATTGTTTCCTCGTTGGTTTCATGAAAATGTAAGTTGTTCGTGTTTTGGGTTATTTGCCTAATTTTAAATGGTAAACTAACATGTCAACTTTTTATCATTAATTTAGGTGAAGAAATTGAAGGACATGAATTTGCCCGCTTACACTGAAGAATTGTACAACTTGGCTATTGGGCTTCTAAGCGCAAAATTGTACTCCGGTTGTCATGTAAATGGCATCAAGTTTTTGGCAGCTGATCGCGATGACAAGCTGTGTACACAAAATAGTGGGGTACATATCCCGGGTGCGGGCGACATTGTAGACATTGATTTCTATGGAAAATTGACCAGTGTTGTGCAATTGCTTTACAAAGACTGCTGTCAAGTTATCTTATTTAATTGTTGCTGGTTTGATACAAACCCACATAGGGTTGGAGGTGTTAAGCTGGACGATGGTTTGCTATTGGTTAACATTAACAGATGTTGGTATACCGACGACCCCTACATTTTGGCAACGATGGCCAAACAAATTTTCTATGTAGATGGTACTAAGGGTCGGAAGGGATGGAAAGTAGTTCAGAAGATTGAGCACATATGGCTGTATGATATTCTGGACCTAGATCCTGCTGTTGATGACTATTAAGGTGACATTGTTGACCAACAACTTCAGACTTCAACGGAACTTGGTGCAGATACACTGCGGGATATGACTATTATATGAGAACCGTAATAGGTAGCCGGAGGTTCTGAAATTGAAATACTGATCAACTCCATTATGATTGACCTCAGAGATCTACTGCATTTTAAAAAACTAATTTTAAAATCTTACTGCGACGGCCCCTATGTTCTTCGCACAAGAGTTTGGGGGTCGAACCTGAGCAACAGTTTGGGTGTCAAACTTCTATGTCCGTCGCACAACAGTTTGGTTTGGGGGTCGAACATCTATGTCCGTCGCGCAAGAGTTTGGGGGTCAAACCCTAGTTTTGTCGCTCGATCACACACAATGACCACAAATTCCGTCGTGTAACCTGCATTTGGCACAACGAAGCGCTTTCCTCCATCGCGTAATGTCTGATGTCACGAGCTTTGCGCGACAGAGTTTGTGCGACACTTTCTTCGCCGCCCAATGTTTTCGGCGACGGTATTGGCCTTTGTACAAAGCTTGCCCCCTTTGCCACCCAAGTAGTTATTCTTAGTAGTGTTTATACAATTGGCATGTAGAAGAGAGTGGGGTTAATAGTGACCTCAACTCTCTAACAGTTACATAGCAGAGGGAAGATTCCCATTTACATCATTCAATCCAAGCCGTCAATCTTACAGCCTATGAGCTTAAGATACAAGACTTTACTAAGAGCTATACGACCTAATAAATAATCGTTTTAAATATTCCACCTGCCAATATGAGCACAGGTCAAATTCACAAACTAACTTAGGAACCAAGAAATTAGGGCACCAATTTATAATTTAATACTTCCCTTGAAATTGTGAACTGATTTTACCCTAAGAAGCTCCCTGAGATAGTTGAATTGATCATTTGGCAAAATTTTTGTGAATATATCAGCAATCTGCTACTTTGTTAGACAGTTAACAAAGTCAATCACACCCTTCTACAATGCTTCTTTAATGAAATGATACCTTCTTTAATGAATTATGGGACTCAAAAGTGCTAAGGTATTCATATGCGACCTCCTATCTTTTAGCGTAAGTCTCCATTGACCAACGAGACGATGATGGTCGTTTTGTTTTGAGGCCACAAAGCTCGTTCCCAGAACCACCAGCAGTTTACTCTGGGCATTTAGTCCTTACTCCTTCCAATAACAGTGTTTACTTCTATGACACCACCACTGGTACTGGTAAGTAGGTGTTTGGACCCGATTTTACACTATCGACCTGAGTAATCGAGGCCATTGATTGAGTAGAGTTTTAGACCGTTGGATGACAAAATGGTTAAGATTATTTTCAATTATTATTGAGAAATAATATTGTGGTTTTAATCATAATATTATCCCTTAATATGTATTAGATTATCTAAGCCTAATATTAGTTGTATCCAGCTGGTTGTTTGAAGATAAATGATGAGGCAAATCATATTTCCAATTTAGAAGTACAGTTCGAATGGGTTTGGGATGTTTGGTATGACTTACGCGGGAATGCAACTACGAATGGATTAGATTGCATTTTAAGTTAATGCATGTATTGGATAAAGGTGAAATGGTGCAGCAGAGGCCGACGATTTACAATTGGCAGAGAAGAATCAATCTATCAGGATCAGGATCATGTATTGGATAAAGGTGATTTGATGGTGATCAGGGTCAGGGTCAGTTTGTGATAATGGCCGCAATTGATTTACAAATGGATAAGACAAGCATGAAAAATGGAGCTTTCTATGGTCTTCATGTGGAAGTTTACTGCGAACACAAGAAGATTACTTGAAACAGTAGTTTTAAAGGCATGCATTTCAGGAACGTGTGGAAAAAGGTCAGTCCATTGATTCGGCTAGCATTAGGGCATCAGGTATTATTCTGCTAGTCAGATTCTATTGTAGTGCGTCGAATCAGAATTCAGCCACTATAAATACAGAGTCGCATGCAATATTGAGGCCACCTCCAATTCAACACACAAACTACCATGCGCAAACCCTCGCTCTACGCAAAACCTTTCAAACATCTTGAGATTTTTATTTTGTTTTTCGCCAACACATCTTTAGTTTGGATAAACATCATTGTGAAGGCAACCGGCGAACATCTTCAGTTTGGATAAATAGAATTGTTGCTGTAGAATTAGCTGATCGCGGAGCACCTTCAGTTTGGATAAACAGCACTGCGTCGAGGCCGACTGGTTATCTATCCAAGTCTCGGTCGAGAAGGATATTCGAATCCGTATTGGCAGAGGTTATCTCATTAGCCTTCTCGGCGAAGTGAGGTGTTACAAGTTACTACATTTGGCACATTGAAAGCTGAATTTGATATTGAACTTCGTAGAACTAGCAGCCTTGTCTTCAGGCTCTAGAACCCGAAGGCCGATAGTGTTCTTTCCTCGGTCGCAGTCGCAAGATCGAGAAGTCAGCAGCGCACCCAGCGCAACATCAACATATTTTACTCATCGGCCGAGCTCAGCTAACGAGTTGCCACGCCCCACACACAACCGAAGGACGGAGTTAGCTTATTAGTTACTCGGCCTGCGCGCCACGTAGGCTTGGTAGTTTTTAGGGTCAATAGTAGGGCAGCTTTTTTGCCCACTTCTCATAAGAGGGAAGGAATGCAATCTCTTTTTTCCCCGAGTGAGAAGGCGACGAGAAAACCATTGCTTTCTTCAATGTAGGGTCCAATCGAACCCACCTGTGCTCAAATCCAAACCCTATCCAGATGTTTGATCCTTTCCTAGTGGCAAAGAAAGAATCCCCGCTTGGCAATTACTGAAATGTTGTCGCATTTAAGTGGTGTTGCCTCTAATGCACTTATGTATTCTTCTTCAACAGTCGACAAAGTTACACAATGTTGCTTGATAAAAGCCATGAGAACATCCTACTTCCAAATGAGAAAGAATAACTTGAGGTGCTCCTCATGTCATCTTCTCCACTCCAGTTACTATCACAATATTCAATCAATATTACTCATTTTTCTTTCTTGTACTCCAATCCATTGTCACATGTTCCTTTAATATACCTTAGAACCCTCTTTGCAGTACCAAAAGTGCTTGTTTGGAGAACAAACTTGCAGCATACATTATATCTAGTCTTATTGTTGTGAGATACAATAAACTACCCGTAGTTTTTCCTATACTAAGACTCATCTGCAGCACTACTACCATCTTCCTTTCTCAACTTGTCACTAGGAATTAATGGTGTTTTAAAATACTTGTAAGAAGTTAGACTTTACATCCAATTGAAACACCTTCCAATCCTTTTGTGTAGCTTGAGCAATGAGAGTTTGAATTGTATCAAGTCTAGCTACTGGGGCAAAAGTTTCATTGTAGTCAATTTTAGGGCTTTTGTGCATATGCCACAAGTCTAGCCTTGTTGTTTTGCAATGAACCATCAAGGTTTAACTTGGTTTTGTATAACCATTTAACTCGAATGACCAGTTTGTCAATTGTCTACTCACAAGTTCCCAAGTGCTATTTTTCTCTATCATACTAATTTCATCCTTTATAGCTTTCTTCTATGATTCATCCAGCGAAGCATCTGAATAACTTTCAGGTTCAACAAAATAGATATTGCAGTGTTCATAAACTTGACTCAAGTTTCGCCATCGCAATGGAGTTGAGTTATAACTTTATGGATCTAACTGACTAGTTTGTGAACTACTTCCAAGAACTTATGAGCTTGAGGCTTCACTGCAAATTTGGTGAGATGTAGAAGTGGCACACATATCTCTTTCACTTTGCTTTGCTCCTAATCCCATTTTCCAATTTCATCAAAATAACATCTATGGAGATTATGACTTTCTTTATTGCAGGGCTGTAAATTCTATACTCCTTCTCACATGTATCGTAACCAATGAGGATCCTTTTCTACTTATTTCCTCCAGCTTGTGTCTCAGATTGCTTGGAATGTGTGAATAGCACACTGAACCAAACACTTTGAGCTTCTTGGTTTTCTCCTACTGATAACCTCAAATGGTGACATTCTCCAAGGCTCTTGTAGGACATCTACTCAATAAGTACACAATAATGCCCATTGCTTCATCCCAGAGACTATAAGGGAGATCCTTCTCATACTACATACATTTTTCCATTTTCACTATTATTCTTTCTTCCTCTCTACAAAGTCACCATTCTGTTGTGGAGTGTGTGCAACAGTTAGTTGCCTTTCCATATGACACACACCGACCCCAATAATTACAAGTTATGAGGTCGTAGTGTACTGGCCGTCACTAACCCCATCGTAAGACGACGTGAAATATCTAACTTAATGACAAAAGCCATCATAAGATAATAATGATATGACTGAATTTGAACCCATACGTTCATTATTAATAATCAAGTCAACTACTAAGGCCAATCCTAATCAACCTTCCCACGTGGGGACACGTGTGTAGAGATATAATATCATTATTATCACATCAATCCAGAGCAGACACACAATAGTTAACACAATAAAGTGCAGTGTAGTGCATAATCGAAAGTACGATTACCCAAATATTACAAACTAGATAATATTATAGTAAAGGGACCACCACCAAGTATGTGGGTAAAAACCTCATTGCCAAGCCCACTCGTCACTCCGAGGGTTATCCTTGTTCTCACTATGTCTAGAGGGATCGAAAAATAAAGTGTGAGTGGATCAAGTTTATCTAGTCAAAATCATTTGAACATCCTAACCCCCGTCTTGAAATCACATATATAGTTGAAAAGTATATAATAATAATACTACCATAATAGTAACACAGTTCATATCACAATGCTCGTCATATTGAAGAAAGTAGTTCAATCACACACACGATATAACTCAAGTTGTATAAGAAGCAGGTGAAATGGCATCTACCTGATCGATGGCCAGCGTTTACTAGCGAATCTAGCCTCTACTAGAAATATTGGTACCTATAATAAACCTACGGCCATAGCTAGCTATATGATATGTATGGTGACCATGTGTTGAAAGAAAATCACCAATAGTCTCAAGATATTATTTAAACTAATCATACTTAAGTCTCATCGAAGACTAGCGAACAATATTAATATGCATCAACATAATAATAGTCTAATTAAAAACATTTAGTTTTTCGAAGGGATCCACTCACAGGTAAGCGGAGCGTCTTTCCTCATTAGGCTCATTGCCTAACTACTCTTTAACCTCGACTAAACTTGTGAATGCGACATACAGGTTAAAGAAGCTTTTCTAGTCATTTTATGAAAAATCATCTAAAACTGCCATTTAGGCTTCAAATTTGCACAAACAGAGGCCGCCATGTGATTCAGAACACCGAAAATCCTTAGGGTAGATCACAACCCTTGCATGTGCCTTCGCACGCACCACCTTCATGTACCGCCACGCGTCACTGTGCTCTGTCCATGTGCCGCCTTCGTGTTACCGTTTTCAACGAACATGCCTACGCAGTTATTCCAGTAGACATTACACTTTATGTCGTTAGTGCAATGCGTCGAGTGTCGAAGAATTGTTAAAAGGATAACAGAATATACCTTTGTCGTTAAGGATTCTATTACCGTTTGAGGAAGGGCTCACGTCTGATTAGCTAATTGGTGAGGCAATAGTTTACCAAGGCGATGATTAGTAGTTGGTCCGAGAGGATGATCAACCACACTGGGACTGAGACATGGCCCAAACATCCGTTAAGATCGATCTAAACCAACCCATTATGTATATGATGTATATGATTCAATATGCCAACTATCATGCAACTTATTACAAACACAAGACAACCAATTAGAAATGTTTGGGGGGGGGGGTGATTCCGTAAAAGATTAAATCAATAAATGGAAATTCATTGAAATCCAATCTTTGTGAGATCGTCAATATTGTACCAAGGGTATTTTTAGAGTATACCGAATCAGTATAGCTTCTTCTGACACAGCAATGTAATTTCACAATCAATATCGAAATGAAGTGTTAGATAATTTCTTTCTTCTTTTCATATTGCTTGTAGATGTAGAATTTGGCCGTCGCTGTCACCGTTAGTCCTAACGGCAACCGCCGTTGACCTCCGTCTGCTGTCGCCAAGGTATCATTATGAACTGCAGATAACGGTCATAGTTCCCCCTTCCGAGCTCGATCATAAAACTTAGTAAAATTTTTTCTAGGAGCTCACCTATAATCGTTTCTGGAAGGTCGAATGCACCTGAGATTGAAGGCCTTCCCCTTGAACTCGCTCGTCGGAAACTTGGAACATACGGTGAACACAAAACCAAACACTAGTAGCTCAGAAACTTAACCAGAAGAAGATCAGAAGATTAAGTCAAGAAATTCACCACGAACTCGTTGGAGTTCGTCCTTTGCCCCTCGCTGGAAACTAGAAATGGAAATCGGTGCATACATGGGGTCAAAACCTTGAAAATCTCAACTCAAAACACTGCACAGCTATTATAAAGCTTACATAGGAATTGATGGAGCCAAGATATAGAGCTCAGTTTTGTTGGATTTAGGCTCACTCATCGCCGGAGAACTCGAGGCTTCTGGTTCTACTCGTTACAGTCATTCCACTCAACATGCATACCCATATTCATGTTTCCCATGTCAAGGTGAACATAAATATAAAGGTTTGGAGTTGGTTCTGGCAAGGCCCTCATTTGCTCCACGCACAGTTCAACCCTCAAAAAGACCGAAGCTGCTGACTACGATTGCTCTATGCTCTCTTGCCCATGGCAAGGAGAAAATGTATGATCTTATCTTTAATACTCTCTTAATTAAAGATCAACTCAATCAAGCAAGGAATCACAATCATATCCAATCAAGTATATTTCAAAGGTAATCCCTGTTAACTCTATCAACAAACTTAGACAGTAAGTAATCTCGAGGGAGAGAGAGGGAGAAAAGAGAGAAGTTAGAGAGAGAAAGAGTTTTATGACAAATGCACTGATATTTCATTTCATTATATCTTGTGATAAATACCCTCAGCTATTTATAGTTTACACCTTATAACACCACTCCACTAATCTAACAACACATGGCACTATCCTAGTCATCCATTCCATTATACAATCTATCATCCTCCCTCAAGCACATGCGAAGAGCAACCAAGCATGAGATTGGAACAATTAAACCGAAACTGAGGAGAACACAACCCTTTGGTAAACATATCGGCAAACTGATCGCGGGAACTGACAAACTGTAGCATGATTGTACCTTGTTGTACTCTTTCACGCACAAAATGACAGTCAATTTCAATGTGTTTTGATTTGGAATGGAAAACTGGATTAGTAGCAAGCGCCATAGCAGAAATATTATCACAATGAAGTAAAGGAATAACAGGCTGTGTCAAGTGAAGATCGCGAAGTAATTGTTGAATCAGACCACTTCGGCAGTGGTAGTGGCCATAGCCCGATACTCTGCTTCGGTAGAAGACCTGCTCACAGTATGTTGTTTCTTAGAGCTCCAAGAAATAGGATTGGAACCAAGGAACACCACAAAGCCAGTTGTAGAACGACGATAATTAGGATCACCGGCCCAGTCAGCATCCGTATAAGCTTGTAAATGCAGGGAACCAGGTTTAAAACATAAGCCTAAATCCACAGAACCCTTGAGATACCTCAGGATACGTTTGATTGTAGTAAAGTGTGAGTCAAGAGGTTGGTGCATAAATTGACAGACTTGGTTCACTGAGAAGGCAATGTCGGGCCTAGTAAAGGTGAGATATTGCAGCGCACCGACAAGACTTCGATAAGTTGTGGGATCTGAAAGAGGAGGACTGCCATGATTCAAAAGTTTCTGATTAGGATGACAGGGTGTAAGACACGGTTTGCAATCTTCCATATTAGCCTTCTGCAACAACTCCTTCACATACTTATGTTGATGAACAAATAGACCTCTTGCCTGATAGTCAATTTGTAGGCCAAGAAAGAAATGTAAAAGACCAAGATCTTTCATATCAAACTCTTTGGACAACTTAGAAATCACAGATTGGACCGCGACCTCACTATCACCAGTTAAAATGATATCATCCACATAGAGAAGAAGAATAACAATGAAGTGATCCGAAGTCTTGACAAACAAAGATGGATCGGCATAGGATGTCTTGAATCCTAACTGAAGAAGAAACTTAGAGAATCTCTCATTCCAAGCCCGGTGGGCTTGTTTGAGACCATACAACGACCGTTCAAGCTTGCAAACATACTCAGGATGCAGTGGATCAACAAAACCCGGAGGCTGAGACATATATACCTCTTCATCAAGAAATCCATGCAAAAAAGCATTTTTAACATCTAATTGTTTGAGTTTCCAACCATAAGAAGCAGCCACTGCTAAAATCAACCGAACTGTAGTAGGTTTCACAACTGGACTAAAGGTCTCATAATAGTCCAAACCAGCTTCTTGAGAAAAACCTTTTGCTACCAATCGAGCCTTAAATCGTGCCACAGACCCATCTGGATTTTTCTTGAGTTTATAAATCCACTTACATCCAACACAGTTCTTGTGAGACGGCAAAGGAACAAGAGTCCATGTATGTTGCTGTAAAAGAGCATCCATTTCATCTTTCATAGCTTCTTTCCACTGCACAGATTTAGAAGCAGCCTGAAATGTAGATGGTTCTTTGAGAAACACAGAATCAGAGCACTGTTGAGCAACAAAAGCTTTCTTTTTGTAAATGCCAGACTTAGACCGAGTCTGCATTGGATGACAATTAAGTGGCACAGATTGAAGATCAGCAACCTGAGAAGTAGTGACATCTGGAGTGTCCTCATGATGTATTATTGAAGGAACAGAAGACTCCCTTGGTGCAGAGGTAACTGCATCACACGAACTAGAACTCTTGGATGGAGAACGGACAAGGTCACATTGTTGAGGCGAAGAAGATCGGGACTGAGTAACAGGAGAACCAGGAGCAGTGGAATATGGAACCACAAGAGGATAAGGAATAGGAATAGAGGGAATGTGAGTAAATTGAGTAGGATGATCAACGAAAGCAGTTTGTTTAGGTATAGGTGAGGTGGGCTGAGATCCAACAGGTAAACCAGGAAACTTTTGTTCATCAAACAGTACATGTCGAGACACAATGAGTTTATGAGTTTGGAGATCATAACATATATAACCTTTATATTGAGATGCATACCCAAGAAACAAGCACTCAGTAGTTTTGGGTTCCAACTTAGTAGATCTATACGGTTTCATAGATGGATAACAAGCACACCCAAATACTCTAAGATGATGAAGGATAGGTGGGGATTTGTATAAAGTTTTAAAAGGAGAGGTCATATGCAAGACAGTAGTTGGCATCCTATTAATAAGGAAAGTTGCAGTTGCACAGGCATGAAACCAAAACTGAGAAGGACGAGAAGCATGTTGTAAAAGGGTTATGGCAGTTTCTATTATATGTCTGTTATTTCTCTCAGCCAACCCATTCTGTTCAGGGGTATATGGACAAGACTTTTGATGAACAATACCCTTATCTTTGAGAAAACTTTGAAAATGATGACTAATGTATTCCCCACCCCCATCACTTTGAAGTATCTTAACTTTGGCATCAAACATAGTGGAAATGAAAGCCAAGAAATGACCAAATGTATGAAAAACAGCGGCTTTATTCATTAATGGAAAAATCCAAGTGTACCTCGTACATTCATCTATGAAGGAAACATAGTACTTAAAACCTTCTATAGACATATTAGGAGATGGACCCCAAACATCTGTGTGAATGACTTCAAAAGGGACAACAGATTTGGAAGCAACACTGGGAAAAGGCAGTTTCGTGAACTTGCCTTGCAAACAAGCAACACAGATTTTGGAGGATGAAGTACAAGGTACAGGATGATTACATTTATTTAATGCAGTAGACACGACTAGATTAGTGGGATGACCTAATCGACAATGCCACAACTCCGAATAAACTTTCTGATCAAGAAAAGCAGCAGGATAGGAGGCTGGAGAAGAGATTAACCTTGAAGATTTGAAAACCGGAAGAGGATATACGGCATTGTTACTCAGTCTGTTGTAGAGGATTTGTCTTGTGACCTTGTCCTGTATACAAATGGAAAATTCATCAATAATACAACGACAATTGTTATCACGACATAACTGATACATTGAACACAAGTGCTGTGACAACCGAGGCACATGTAACACAGATTTAAGATGAAACTTATGCTGTGATGTAGAAAGACAAGAATTGCCAATATTTGCAATTACTAAACCTTCACCACCAGCACCAGTGACAGTCTCAGATGATGGATATGGAACTGCCGCTTGTAAATTTGAGAGATCAGAAGTCATGTGGTTGGTGGCCCCATAATCGACCAACTAAAACTCTTGTTGAGGTGTTGAAGAAGATGCCACAGTCCTAGCAGTCATAGCAACATGTGGTGATGGATGCTGATAAGAGGTGCTAGATGGAGGTGGATGAGAAACATAGTTTTGCGGAGTAGAAAACTGCGGAGAATGGGGCATCGCAGAAGACGGATAATATTGAGGATAGGGAGTAGACGGTGAGGAAAACTGAGTAGAAGCACTTTGCCGATCAAAGCAAGTGGCAGCAGTGTGGCCAACCCTATTGCAAATTTGACAACCCTTTTGAAAACAGTTTAAAGCAGAATGCCCCTTTCGATCACATATTTGACATATTTGAGAAGGGTTAAAGCCAGAAGTATGAGGAATATGTGGTACAGGAGTGGAGTACCCAACAGTAGAACCAGCTGACCCAAACTGTGACTGTGGAGAAGCCTGAGAAGTAGAGTAAAATTTCTTCCCTTTCCCTTTAACTTTGTAATTATGGCTGCGAAAATTGTTAAAGGAACCCGAGGTATGTTGAGTAGCATACGCAACTGGTGTAGGAAACAACTGAGGATAGGACACAGGTTGCAAATGGTGCATGGATTGCATAGAGTGCAGGGTTGACATAGTTGGCATAGAAGACATAGGCTGCACCAAAGATGGAGGAAAACTGGATGGAGGTATAACAGACGATCCAGAAGAAGATCCTGATTCATACACCGAACCAGACCCATGTGCCAACATTGCAGTCATGAATGGAACTTGGTTGGTAGCTTCAGCTAGAGTTGATTCTTCAGCCTTCAACTGAGATCGCAGTTCAGTCAAAGAGACCAGATTCTCTCTGCCCCTTATAACAGCCTTAATGGTATTGTATTCAGATGGAAGTCCTCGCAATGCAACAATGACAATATCCTCATCTGATATAGTAACACCGACTGCAACCAATTGATCCCTGAAATCTTTGATACGCTGCAAGTATTGATCAATGGTTTCGGGTCCTTTCTTAACATTTTGTAAATCAATCTTCATCTGAACAATACTAGTGCGACTGGTACTAGCAAATCTCTGACGTAAATTGGTCCACATCTCTTTAGAACTTTGAGAACCAATTATGCAAGATAAGGCAGATGAAGACAAAGTGGCAGCAAGAAGAGTCATCAGAGCCTTGTCATGAATTTTCCAAACTTTATATGCATCAGAGATCATTGGAACCGTATCCACAACCCCATCTTTAGAAACAGTGTCACCAAATTTCTCCGGACATGGAATACTGCCATCAATGAAACCCATAATTCCATTTCCTTCCAATAACAAGTCCATTTGAAAATTCCAAGTAACATAATTGGTGTCGTCCAATTTCACAGTAACAGTGTTCCCAACACTCGGAATCAAGGATGAGATCGGTGATTGAGTGAGAGCTAACAAAAGTAGAATTCACCATTGAAACAATCCAAAAAACTGAAGTGCGAAGCAATCGAAGAATCAAGACAGTCAACCAAGAACAACAAGCAGCAAGAATTCACAACACCAATGCCCAATCAAGAATCAATGCAGAACCAACAGCAATGCCCAATCAAGAAGTGGGAGAATCAACAGCTTGAAACAACGAATCAACAAATATACTAGAGAGAAGAGAGAAAACACCTCGCAAGCAACGAGACGTGGACCGACGCAAGCAAGAATCAGCAGACACCGACTGGAACAACAAAACCCCCAATTTGCTAGGGATTCAACCACCGACTGCAACAAGAAATTATAATCACCGACAGAAATCTACAACGAGCAAGAACGACGACGGCACAACAAGAGAACAGAGGTAGCGGAAGCACGAGGATCGTCAACCAACGGCGGTGGCCATGATCGGCGATGATACCATGTTAACTCTATCAACAAACTTAGACAGTAAGTAATCTCGAGGGAGAGAGAGGGAGAAAAGAGAGAAGTTAGAGAGAGAAAGAGTTTTATGACAAATGCACTGATATTTCATTTCATTATATCTTGTGATAAATACCCTCAGCTATTTATAGTTTACACCTTATAACACCACTCCACTAATCTAACAACACATGGCACTATCCTAGTCATCCATTCAATTATACAATCTATCAATCCCAAGGTATTATTTATTAAATAATATCATGAATAATATTTTTGGGATAAATTTTTCCTCATCCATCATACGGATGACTCATCTTGGCCAATCAAATGTCGACACATGTCAGGGCAACCCTACACACGTGGCCGGCCTAGCTCCTATAAATACCTCACCTCCACCTATCTCTGGTAAGCTTTGGCTATGCACTTAAGCCCTAAACTCTCTTTCTTTTTAGAGAAACTGACTAGGTATTAGAGATCCATTGGCCAAATCCCCTCCACCTTGTGGGCGCGTAAGGTTGTAGCCTTGGTCATAGGTGTTTATTTGTTTTATAGGTACAAATTTGTCAAGACTGAAGACAGCGGAGTTTTGCTGCCACAGCATAAGCCTCCAGTGTTATCAATAAATATCTCTAAGCTTTGGTATGATAAACTTTTTCAATTTCATGATCGTATTCCAAACTGAGCACAACATCCTTATGCACCCATTTCACATGTTAGGCATAGCTAGTATCAGGCAGCTCCCTAAAACTCTAGAATATAAACAATTAGGAGTAACAGTAGCAGTATTAAAAATTGTTCATATTCCAATGTACGCACGCATGCGTGCTTGCAGAATCGGAATTTAGAAGAAATAAACGAATTCAATGGAGGTACAATCATCAGTCTTCGGCTTAAAGTTTCAATTCAGCCACTGGCTGGTGAGGTTTTCCTTGGTAGTGCCTCTAAGGTTGACACTGAAGATGATCTTGCAGGGTGTGTTAATGACAACATGGGGATGGATGTTGGGCTTTCCGACGAGGAGGAATAGTTCGTCTGGGTAGTTTAGGGGGCATTTTATAGTTTTGTTTTGGATTCTTAGTACTACTGATCATACTCTTCCTACAATCATGTAATCTGTATATTTTTTTTATTATACCAAGCTCAATCATTAGGTTGAAGTCACTAAAGGGTCAATTAATGCTACAAGTTTGGATCATGCATTGCATATTCACAAATTATTGCCTGATGTTTGTACGCATGGTCAAGCATTTGTTCGTCAATGTTTAAGATATGAGCTGGTTGCAGCTAATGACTTTCACCAAAATATCCACACATCAACTGGAATTTTTGTGTGGTACTGATGATCTTCTCTCTTTAGGTCTTGGGTAGTATATATAGGGTGTTCTCTAACTCGAGGAATGGCTTTTGCTCCGCATCTCCTAGAAAAACCTAGATCATCGTGTGTTAAATAAACTGGTGATATCTCAGAAATTATAGTGATATAGCAGTCGAGCAAGTTGCTCTCATTATTAGAACTGTAGGTATAGATTCATCCCAAATTCTCTCAATTTGCTGATGTTCGATTAAGAGAGATTTGTGCAGTTATTGAATCTTCAGCTCCATATCATTTTAGCTGCATTCATTTCTCATTGGTGCCAGTGCCACAGGTCAAGGAGCTTGAGCGTGGGCTGCCACTGCTGTGAAGACCCTGCATGGACCCCAAGAAAGAATCTTAAGTTGCATAAGAGATATAAGCTGCTCCTTTAGCATAGGTTAGGAATTAAGCTTATGAGTGAATGATTCTAGTATAAACTTGATATTCTGCTAGTGAATGAAGCTCTCTCTAGAGTTCCCCCGGTTTTTACCCAGTTTGGAGTTTTCCGGGCACAAATACCTTTGTGTGATATTCTGATTATTAATGTATATATTACTGTTGGTGCACTATATACATTGTTGATTGGGTGTATAGTTTAGTATCTATCACTTAAACAAGAGTATGCTCTTAATAATTTGTTAGTCTAATTGTTGTTATGCATTAGAGTCCGTCTTCAGTGGTTCAGGGTAGGAATATAACTATAGAATCCATTAACATATATTATTGCAAGAGATTCTGCCTGGTATCAATTTCAGTAATCATACTCTTAAAGGATGAAATATTTGCTTCCCTCTGTTCGTTGAGCATACATTATTTAATATTAAGAAAATAAAAAGTAAAATATTGTGTTAAATTTAAACAATTAATTTTTATTCTATTATTATTATAATATTTTCATTAATAAAACCAAAATACTCGTACAATTGTATTAAAATTGAAAAATAAATTTATTCTCAATGGGAAACTGCTTCACCCTAGAAGACGTCCATTTTCAGAATTTATAAATTCCGAAGATAACTGTAGAGCCAGTGCCACTCGTTTGGTGATGGATCAGGGCTTCATCGTGACTTTCAAAAGTCAAGTTGTGATTGCATAGCTTGTACTTCCACTCCTTAAACTGATCATTCCACTGTCGGGTTATGTATTTCGACATGCCTGACACTTCCAGGTCAAAGTCGAAGTCTCTTTGAAATAGAGAAAAAACAAGTGTTGGCCACAAAAATATGTTAAGTAATAAGTAATTGTCTCAAATAGTTAAATATTGCATGAACTTGGGGGTGTGCACTCATATGTTCTTGGGTTGTAGTCAACCCTCATTCTTCCTCCATCCCGTGTATGGATATTGCCCTTGGCATCTATGAAAAAAAATTAAAAAACAATTTCTAAAAGTTCCAAATTTTCCCAAAATTTCTAATATTTTGTAAAAATTTATAATATATCAAAACTTTATTATATTTCCTAGAAACTTCTAATATTTCCAATTAATTTATAATGTATATAAAAATTGTTATGAGTATTTTTTAAAAGTTTGTAATAGTCCCCTTCCCCCTCCCCCAAACCCATCCATTCCCCACTCCCCTCGTCCTCCCGTACCACCCCTAACCCATCACCCTCCTGAACCCGTCCCACAACCCTTCCAAACCCGTCCTTCCCGTACCCTTGGCCCAACCCGTGAACCCTCAAACCATCCCCCCGCGTCCCAAACCCTTCCCCCCTCTCTCAAACCCATCCCAACATAATCTCCCCAATTTTCTAACTCACAAATTCTCTTAAAGATTCACATTATAATTCACAAAATCACAGTATAAATAAAAATTCAAAATAATTGGGAATAAATATCATACATTTGTGAGAGTTTGAGAGTTATAGAGATGGAAATTGTGAGAGCTAGGGCGGGAGGCGAGATTGTGTGGCAGGATTTGTTTTGTTGGGAGACAGGGGGGGAGAGATTATAAAAGTTGTTGCAAGAATAAGAGGTCTTGGCTTGATATAAACATCAGGCCCTGAACACGTGTATTAGTTAGGGTTTGCTTGACGAAAAGATGCGTTGGGTAAGGGTTCCATACAAAATCCGCAAACTATAAATTTTGGCAAAAAAAAAAAAATAGTGTGAAAAAATATTTGCCCGACGAAACGAAATACATAGGAATTCATTGGGCAAACCCAAAAATTGGAGGGAAATTTGACTCTTGGGGAAAAAAATTCGGGAGAGGGAGAAAACTTTTAGACTTGCCCAACGAAAATAGAATATTTACCTGACGGATTGAGGTTCCATTGTCCTAAGAAATGTACTTAATTCGTCGATCAAAGTCCAAATATTTTAATGATTTTAAACTATTAAGAAAAAAATATTTTAATGATTTTAAACTATGTAAAAAAAGAATATACAATCACTCAAGTTTTACAATTTTCGTGAAGGAGTCAACTTCGAAATCCGACACCATAATTCATAAACCTTAGATTCAAATTTAACTGTCGAAGGTTTATGTGATTATAGTAGCGAATTTTAGAGTTGAGCCCTTCATGAAAGTTGTAAAGCTTGTCATTACGAGCGTTTATATACATATATATATATTTATTTATTTTTCACACTTCTGCATAATTAAAAAGCTATTAAAAAACCTTACTTAAACGATAACCATAGGATTTAGTCTCACTTATGTGAGATTAAATGGTTACCGTTGGATTCTATCTCACTTATTTATTAATTTAAAATATATTTTCTTTAACGCGTACAGGGTCGGATCATAGTACATGTTACTATTAACGGGTCAATTTCGAGTCGAGTCGGGTCATATTACATGTTTATTTTAACGAGTGTTACACGATACAACTCGTTAAGATATCGGGTATGACACGAAAATGACACGAATGCCAGGTCTATCCTTAATCCTTGAAAGTTTTTTTTTTGGTCATTTTTTGTGTATGTGATCTCGTACTATATTCAAACAAACAAATTTGGCAATTGGATATTGGAAATGAATTTTTTAGAGTGCATATCCTAACAAAACAATATATTCAACCAACACTTAAGAGTTTATTCTATAGTTCTGTTAAGTGTAATATATCATTTTGTGGTAACTACTATTGTAAATATTTTAAATTGATGATCGTATCAATTTATTGTATTCTTCTAGGGTCAAGGAGTGTAGTTGTAAAAAATCATCAAAATCAGAGCTAAAATAACCAGTTAAATCTTGAATTTTCGTTTCTTACTGTCGATGGATTTCGTCAGACAAATCTTTTTGGTGTATTTAATCATGTAGTATATACCAACTACATTCACGATGGAATCATGGAAATTAATTTTGCCGACTGTGAAAATCCTCGAAAGAATTGGATATATGAAAATGCCCAAAACATTTGTCTGACGAAATCCTTTGACATTGGCCAATGAATTTATTTGCCCAACGAGTTTATATCTTAAACCCTAAACCCTATAAAGTTTACCTGACGAATTCAATAGATTCAGTCCGGCAAGATAACTTCACTCAACGAAATCGTTGAATTCTGTCCGGGAAAGGTTCAATTATTTTTTTAACAAGATAAGTGGGCAATTGTGACCTTAAATAAAATTAATAGAATACTTTATTTTGTGAACCTTTTATCACTGTCGGTATACTCTTCTGCTTCCTTATCCTCTTCAATATTGCTTCATTGCTTGATTCATCGGTATTATAGTCAAGCAAGGAATTCCGCTGAATTGCTAGTCGGCACCCGAGGTTAATAGATAATGCATCTATTTCAACTAGGGAGACACCCAACATCTCGAATGGTGGTTGTACGATGTGGTTGCTCCGTCCGGGAAGGTTTTGGGTGGTTGCGGATGAATCCTCTTGGTGAATATTTTGTTCATCATCAGTATCCTCATTTTCATTCCACTCTAGGTCAGGAAAGTCCCAAATATTTCTGTGCAATATGAATTGTAATACTTCCTCCAACTACCCCTCGCCTTTGGATCATTGAGGTAGGATACTTGTTTCCCTGTATTGGTAAGGATATAGGGATCATCTTCAAACCATCGAGTGTTTGTGTTGACAGATAACAAGTACATATCTTGAATGAGACTGCATGCTTTGTCTTGGTTTGTATCATACCAATGACACTTGAACAACACGACTCCTTTACGGTTTGTGTATAACAATTGAACCACACTTAAATGGTTGCCAAAGAAGTAAGTACTCATTTATCTCGGGGAAAAAACTCCACTGTTTTCAGTGCACAATTTAACTCCGTTCAGGTGACAACCAGAGTACGTTTCACCTCTAACGGGACGGCATGCCAATTGGAGTAAATCTCCGTAAAACAAGGATGATTTGTCTTCTCTTAACTGTCACATCTAGTAAAGTCCAAATACCCATGTATATGTAAGTTTCTACAATAGAAAAAATCAATTTAATTTAAAAAAAAAAAAGAATACTTAATCCAGGGCAAACCAATGCGAAAATGGTTGTTTGTGCATTTGTAACCCAATTTGAAGGATATTGGGTCTTCATCAATGCCTCATGGTGTTTGAGGAATGGCGAGACTTCATCGCAATTGTTTAATATGAACCAATGAGCCAGCTCAAAGTTAGCTTCTTTGAACGGTTCACACCAAGTCCTTCATCGAATGGGTAGACAGGTTAAGCAAAGACATATAGTTTTTCAACCTGCTCACCCCCGTTAAAATTGCATGGGCACTTGTTAAAGGAAGTTTCAACCTTCCAGAGGCACCTCGCACAAAACATAAGCGATTCTTGCATGCTAATCCTCTCCGCTATGGATTTTTCGAGTTATCAGAATTTTTAATCCCAATCGCTTGATAAAGAATATTAACAAATGTACTGACAAGATTACCCCTCAATTGGATACATCCAACGATTATGCATCTACTTATCAATCTTGACCTCATATGGCAGATGTATCATTACGTGAACCATACTCATGAAAATGCCAGTGGATATATTTGCTCTAGCCAACTTAGGATCCACGCAATATGTTTGATCATATCATCTACGTCCGACTTTCACAATGTTTTAGCACATAGTTGTTAGAACAACCAAGACAAATATACAATCGTCTTAACAAACTTATGGTCCAAGTGTGGCTGAATACCAATTGGAAGGAGTTGTTGCAGTAATACATGGCAAGTATGACTTTTCAATGCCAACTATGTCCCATTGTCCATTTTAACGTGTCTTGATATATTGCTAGGGTACCTGTCTAGAAATTTCACACCTTGCAGCCACTTCAAGAACCCTTTCTTGACATCCAATTTGAAAGTATAATTGGCGTCCCTTTTCTTGTATTTACCATTTATTAATGTAGGCCATTGGTTTGACTTTATCCCTATTTCTTGCATGCCAATACTATGGTGTCTTTCGATTTTCCCTTGATGGATATAGTCGTTCCCACCACATTGTCGCAAACATTCTTCTCAATATGCATAGGATCAACAATGTGTCTAGCTTTGAATTTCACAAGTATTCCAAGTCAAAGAATATACTCTTTTTCATCCAATTCAGTTGTACAACTGGTCTCAATCTTTCCTCAAATTGGGCAATGTTCAACTTGGACAATAGCTCATCTCTAGAAAATTCTCTTGATCTAGGTCAAAACTCTGTTTCCAATCAAATGCTCTACGGTTGTTAAGCCATTCGTGATCCCAGGGGAGCCATCTTTGGTGACCCAAGTAGCATATCTTTCTAGCGTGCCCAAAAGGATGAGGTGTCCTCGCAGCATGTTGGCCATGCCATATAACCTTTGGTGCTCCATCTTGATAACATACCATAAGTTGTAAAATCATTAAATGTCGACATAACTGTTGTTGGTAGAGTGAACATTCCCCAATGAACTTGTATGTTAGTAAACCATTTATCCATAAATCTATCAACTCTTCTATCAACATCAGGAAATAAACATCAACGGAATCACATGTGATTCGGACACGGGTATTAAAAGACTAATGATCGTAAGTTCTTTCTTCATTCACCTCCAAAGGGCAAGTTATAGTGAAGAACGACCACCGGCCAAGTGATGTGCTCATGCGAAAAACTCCCAAACAAATTGAAGCCGTTAGAAGCAAGCCTTAATTTGACATTTCTTGGATCTATGGCAAAAACTAGGATAGGTTTTATCATTTCTTTCCACGTTTCGTTGTCTATTGGATGTTGTAGAACATCATCAACTCGTTCCTCCTTATGCCACCTCATATCACGTGCAGTTTGAGTCGGCATGTACAATCCCTACAATCTTGGTTTAAGTGGAAAGTAATGCAACACCTTGTACTTGGGACAATTGTGCAGATTCTCAAATTCACTGCAAAACAATAAACTATTGTTTTTGCATGCATGGATCTTGTCATATCCGAACCTGAGATCTTTCAACATCTTCTTCGAGCAAGAATGATTTTCAGGCAATACATTGGTTGCGGAAGCACACGTTTAACAATGGCCATCACCCTATCGTAATTACGGTTGGACATATTACACTCTACTTTTATGTGCATCAACTCTACGACGGCTTTTAAGACAAAAAAATCCAACCAGTGAATAATTCTCGCTGAGCTTCTTTCAACAATTTATCGTACTTCTCGGGGTCCATGGACTACAGTTCATCCATATTGAGTGAAGCATTAGGGAAATCATCATTCAATACGTCCATCACTTGGTCGTCATCAACACGATTAACTACTGAAGGATGTTGATGTTGTAATGGGAGATTCTCCATGATAAGTTGTCACGCCCCGAACCCGGGATTGATAGAAAAATTCGAACCCGAATCAGAAACGTGAGTTAAAAACTAAATAAATAAAAGGAAATTAAAACGGGCTGGAAAACAAATTTCTCTTATAAACATAACTCATGATTATTAAACAAATAAAAAATTCTTTACATGAACAAACTTTCTATTCCCACATCTAATCCGATCTCATCATGTCTACTCTTTTGAATGTCTAGTTCGTATACCTGCATAAAAATAAAGGGATGAGCTTCAACAGCTTAGTAGGGACATAACCTTACCACAATAAATTTATAATACTAAATTAAGTGTCATGGAATCACATAACCAAATATCAAATCATTTTTTTAATAACAATGCATGAATGCAATGCAACCTGTTTGGCTACCTCCGTTAATTTATATAATAAAACACGCGGACTTGCATGTCCCATTCCGTGCATTTTGCCACTGCAATGGTGGTTCAAATATTCTATTATACACACTAACCCCCATAAGATATCCCAAGTTCATAAACCCCTTTTGTTAGTCATCTTATCTAATTCATTGATCTCCTGAAGGAAATTTTGTGAAAAACATGTTCATTTGAGCAACATCTATGGCATGCAATTAACATTTAAAGGCGGAATCATGCTTGTATGCACTCAAAACAAAACATTACCCATGAAATTCAAAGCCTAGTAGTTATGTGAACCAAGACTCAACTCAAGAACAAAGTGAGTTGAGAAATTTTATACCTTTGTTGATTCCTCTTTGCATAAGCAAAGGCTAATCACCCAAGGAGAGGGCCTTCATTCCTTGCTTCTTAGCTCCATGGATTTCTTGGATGAGGATGGTTGAAAGGATTCTCCAAGTTCCCAAAGTTGAGAACCTCTAAGTCTCCACACCAAGGTAGGACTTGAAGAAGAGATGAGTGACATTGAAGGAGGGAAGATTGCTAGCTAATCTCCTCCAAGGGGGCCGGCCTCCTAGAGAGAAAAGGGAGAGACATGTTCTCATCCAATTTTCTCCAAAAGAAACCCTAAGGATGAAATGGCTATAAAGTTGCCTTTATACCACCTCATAATGGAGTGGCAAACTTGCAATTAAGCCAAGTTCACTACCCCTCTCTCTATGGCCGGCCATTAAGGGTTCATTGGGCTTTCAAGCCCTTTGTGGTTTCAAGTTGTCATACAACTTGAGTTAATGGGCTTGACATTCAAATCCCATTGGGCCTTGCTGCCCAAAACTAACCCGAGGTCTATAACGAACTTATTCGTTTGATTAATTAACATATTAATTAATCCTAGCCATAAATAATTAAACCATTTAATTATCCTTACTCATCTCTGTTGTTTCTTCAATCTCTACCTTACACGGTGTACAATCCATTAGGTTCCTTTTAGCGAGGTAGTGGGCGATTAGAACTCTTTCAAATCGATTGTGAATTGAAACTTACTTTCAATTCTCCCTTTAGTGATTATACACTTTTAGGGCTTCCACAAACCATGAGTGACACCTAGCAGTATGTCATGGTTACCCAAGCTAATCAGAAGAGGTGGAGAACCTATTCAGTTTAGGATTACAATGCAATACGGTCTTTCTCTAATACAATACTCTTGACCACATTGTTTGGTTTGATAGTTTATTCATGTCTTCTATCCAATGTGATTCTCTTACTTATATGATTACCTTGAATGTGATTTGGAACGACTTCCTAAATCTTATTCATACTCTGGCCAAAGATTCTTAATCATATCATAGAGTATTCTCCCTCAAATGGTTTGAAGGTTAGAGATCCCTTGTTGCGCATTCACTTGCCTCCATGGCTAAGTGGCTTAACCCCAACTATGTCGTGGACACCCTCGGATGGAGTGACTTTGACATAGTCAAAGATCAAGGACCTAACCACAAGACAACTATGATGCCTCAGGTCAAAGGACTACTTTGCATTATCCCAACCATGAGGTCTCATGTGACATGAGTATGAGAACTTCTTGTTGATCGCGTTCAGTGAACTCATTCTCTATTGAGCACCTATGTACTTGTCTTGGTGTCAGTCACACCAATGACTTGAGACCAGTCACTCTCCCTAAGAGAAGACATAGCACGTACTGATCTTAACGGACTGTCAATGCCCAATTGGCAATCTTATGATCAAGAACGTTTAGGATATGTATACGAAAGAGAATGGTCTCATGAATCTAACTTCTTTAGATCGCATTCTCCCAATTACATATTCCTTGGACTTATCGTTTAAGCGTATAACATTTATATGAGACGGCTTCAAACAATAATCTTTGCCCTTTATATTAAACTATATTAGTTTAACATGTGAAATGTTCTTAAAGTATCATCATATGATTGGTTTTAGGGTACATTTCCAACATCTCCAGCCCAAATCACCCACATCGACAATTTATCACGCCGATATCTTATTGTAATGTGCACACCGGGCTAGCCTCGGACCTGGTTCACAATGAAAAGATTCAACTGCACAGAAGATCCTTTTCAATTACCCTTATTTCCAGACCAGTCTCAACATTGAAGTTCCAACCACATGTGATGCACAAATAATTGATGCGAAAATTAACTAACGCACAAATTAAACCCTATTTGTGACAATTGTAGTAATGATGTAAGTAGGGATCGTTCTAGGCCGGGGATTAACTAGGGATGCTAACCAAAGTAAAATTAAATTAACAACATAAAAACAAAATTTAAAACACTAAACTAAACTCAAAACACTTAACTAGAATAACTTAAAATAAAACTAACAAATAATCTAAAACAAATCAAAAGACTCAAAATAATTCAAGACTCAAGAAAACACAAACTAAATTGATTTCTAACAAATCTAACACTTTAAAATAAATGGGGGATTGATTTTTGACGAGAAGTAAATTAAACTTAAATAAATTACAGAATTGACAAAAACATGAAATTAAGGTGAAGGGATGGGCGACGGACTGGCTAGAGGATTCTTCTCCACACATGACACATATGCAACCTAAATTGATTTTCAATTGTTCTTTCAATAAATTGTAAATCTCAATACTCCAAATTAACCGTGACAACACTTTTTTAACCTTCAAATTTTCCTATAGTTATTGGGTTGGATGATTGCATACGACAACCCAAAACATTCCCTACAAGTTCCCTACATGAATTGCATAATAGAGATACAAGCAAGAATCATTAAGCTTTATGAAAACTATAAGCATTGACGAGGCATTCGTAACTATGAACAGCATGATACTCCTGCCAAGAATTCACTTAACACGATTGTGGATAGCAACCTTCACTACTCTTGAATATAAGTTCATAACGATTAGGTGAAATTCACTTATATTCTAGCATCAAATTTATGCATGTAAATTAAGTATGCATTCTTAATCGACATACACAAATAAGTTATCAATCAAACAGTTAAGCAAATTAAATTCACAACTCAGAAATCACAACTGAAGGTAATCAATTCATATTACAAATATATCCATGGCTTTGAATTAACCTCTAGCCAAACAAAAATTAATTACACATGTTTAATATAATTGAAAAGCAAATTAAATTAAACATGAGTTTAAGAAAAATAAAAGTAAAAATAAAATATGAGTTTGGAGGATTAAACCAATTTGAGGATGTGCAAGGATCTGTGCACTGTGCAATTATGTGCCCTTTGATCTGTTCTGCCCGTCTTTCCTGCACAGTCTGTCCTTCGTGCTGCCCAAGTCAGCACTGCCGTCCTCACCCTTCAGTCCTCTCTCTCTTCTCGCTGCCTCAAGGCAGCGCTCCTGTTGCGTCCCGAGTCTCTGTCTTTCCTTCGAGCTGCCCAAGGCAGCGCCTTCCTCCCCTTTGTTCCTATTCTCTCGCTGCCCGTGCAGCTCTCGGCCCTCTCTCAAGCTGCCAATGGCAGCCTCTGTGCACCCCCTTGTCCTGCGAGCTCTCTGCCTTTTATTTCCTGCCTTCACTGATCTCCCCGCTGGCAGCTCGTGGCCTTCATATCAAGCTGCCATTCTTTTTATTCTTTTTATTCTTTGCGCCAGCCTGCCCTCCCACCTTCTCCACTATTTCTGTTTTCCACCAGCTGCCAAGTGCAGCTTTGCTTCTCACAGTGCGCCTTTTATTTATTTATTTTCTGATTTTCTATCAGTCCCCGCCAGCTGCCTAAGGCAGCTTTCCCTTATATTTCTTTCTGCCTTATTTTTCTGCCAAAATGTTTTCTTAAGTTACAACAATAAAATAAGTGAGCAAGGTAGAAATGACGAATTTATTACTTAAAATCACACTTGTGCTATTTTTATTTTCTTAGCTAGATAAATTCGATAAAACACAAAAACAAAGTAAATAACTCAAAAATATAAGAAACTAACTAAGAAAAGACGAGAGAATTTGATGTAAAATATGTATAAATATGAGCTTATCAATAATGCCATTTCATCTTTTATATGTATCACAATATATTCTCAACAAATAGCATTCTAACAATAATTTCATAACCAATAACAAGTAAACACTTAATTGCAATTAGCCAATTAATATCCAACACATTAATAAAATCAATTTCCGCAAAGGTCTGCTGTATTTCCCTCACCTGGATTCCAAAGCTAAAACAAAGATCCACATGACTACCTGAATAGCTAAGCTCCACGTACTTATCCATGTCACTTCCGAAATAGCTAAGCTCCATGTACTTAAGCAAGTTGCTTGATCACTCCTGAATCATCATGTATTTCTTCAACCCTATTTCTTTTCTAATCTCTCTCCACATAAACATCTATATATCTATATATATATAGGCCCTTTAAGGAAAGGGATCTCTATTTTTCAAAAAAAATGGGGACACCCTCTTGACCGTTAGATCTAGCTTTAATGAAATTCTGTGGTTGAGATTAAATCACAGGCCACAGAATCTCAACCACATAATTTCATTAAAGCCAGATCTCACACACCCTTTGTTAATTTTTGCCCTTTGATCTTCTTTGATTCAGTCGATCCGACGGCCGTAAATTAAGAGGGTGTGTATGAAGTAAAAAGGGGTGTGTGGATAGCACACCCCTATATATATATATATATATATATATTAAGTGAACGAGCTCCAGAGTGTGCATTGCATGCTAGCTCATGCTGGAAAAATAAATGGAGTTAATCTCCTATTTATAGTAGGAATAAGCGGTATTAAACTTGCTTCTAATTGGATGGTTTTGCGGCTAAAGATAACTAGAGCATTGTATCTACAAGGTGTCAAATGCAAAGCTAATATGGTTGACACGTCTAACTAATAGCTTCGAATAATATTCATTTTAGAGTTCTCTGTCAGCACTTCTTATACAAACTAGGCATGTTGGGACATGGTCAACAATTCTAGAGACAAGAAGAAGGTAATTGAGAATGGTAGAAAGTTCTACCAAGGTATCTATTTGAATGGGCTGAGAATAATGGGTATATGGGATTTGTTTATAAAATTGGGCTTCTAATAAACTATTTAAAATAAAATAGACATATATGTATATAAAAAAAAATTATAAATACGTACTTTAAAATACAGGGTCTCACATAAGTCCAACATGAAGTAAGTGTGTACCATCTCATTCATATACAAATCTTCCTCTAGTGTCATTCAAACAAAGTTGTTATATTTCATGCACGAATACCTCATACGATTTCGAGCGCTGACATGATTGCTTGCAAATTGACTAAATATGTTGATCCCATCCAAATATTGATCACAACTTCTATCTTTCAACTTGATCCACTCTTTGTCCATTGTCCCTATTTTAAGAGAATTTAGTCATCTTAATAATTTGATATACACTCGATCGCCCCTTATGCCTCCGGTAATGATCATGTCCCATTCGTAAATGCACTTTATGTGTTGCAGTTTAATTCACACGACTATTTCCGATTGTAAAAATTTCAACAACATCTCTCTAGGATTAGTGCACAATGTAGATATTATAAATAAATATCTAGTGCACACTGAAAGCACATTAAGGGGATACAACCGAATTTCCCACGATCTTATAATTCATCAAAAATCAGTGCACTCCCATACCCTAAACACATACTAGTGCACTCCCGAACTGTTTAAATTGGACAATTCAAAAATCAGTTAGATTGCAATGTCGCATACTGCGTCTACACGCGCATCCAATTGACTCTAAAAAAGGTGTAAAGTTTTTTCGAGTTTATTATATATATGAAGTTAATCAACATAATTAACTTCGTATAAAAGGTTATGAAATTTTAACAAATTCACACCACAATTTCCTAAGTTAATGCTGCACAAATTAAATTCAACTAAGCTACATATATTTCAATAACACACAAACTCAAAATTTCACACAACTCACAATTTTCAAATACATATATATCACAATTAAATAAATTCAAACTTACTAATTTATAATAAAGAGACAAATACTTGAATTTTCGTCCAATCCAATTCGCAGGTGTCACAGCCCGTCCCGAATTATTTTTATCGGTGGTGTGAAAAGACTAAAGTACCCTTGAACGTTTGTGGTGTTGTGTGGTTTAGGTTTTGGTTGTGGACCAATTAAAATTTTTCCTAAGTGTTTGGACCCAATTAGAAAAGAGATTTTTGTTTGTTTTGGTTGGTAGCCCAAACTGGACCACACACACACACACCCAAACTCCCGTTGACCTTTCTCTCTCTCCTTCTCTCGGATTTTTCTGAAAGTCCGTACAACTGTACGGACAAACCTCAACCAGACCATTTCTTCACGGATCGACTTCGAGGAGCCTGTTTTTGGGTTCCTTGTGAGCTTAGGAGTCGAATGGTGGTGGTGGTTGGACGTGAAAACCCCGAAAACCTGAGAACCCAAAATTTCCGATTTGGGTCACTGTTCATAAAGTCGTAATTGTGGCCTTTTCTTTGAGTTTTAAGGTTCTAGGGAGTTTTAGGACATCTTCGCGAAGCTCGGGGAAGAAAGTTGGAGTGTTTTGGATGTCGGGAAGCTTAGTTTGGCGAGTTTCAAATTTGGCCGGATTATCGAGGTTTCTCCGACGAGATTCCGTGGATTTCAAGGCTTGAAAGTGGTAAGAGTATGTTCTACTCACTCTAAGCTTCATTTTGAGACAAATTTCATGAATTTTGGTTAAGAAATGAAGAAGATATGAAGTTTTAAAGTTTTTCCAGAAACCGACGATCGCAGCGGCACCGGCGACGGTCTCCGGTGAACCAAGACGAAAGGGAATATTCCGTTAATTTTATGGTTATCCATTTGAAATTTATGTAATTTAAGGTGGAAAAGTTTGTATTTTTCTCTGAATATATTTTGAAATTTTCTAGATCTATTGTGGACTTGACTTTGAATTTGAATGTAGGCATGCGATATTGGATTCCAATTATGGCATTTAGATGAACCCATTTGCTTTGTTTTTGTTTCGATCTGCATCGATTAGTTAATTTGTTGAATTATTTCATGATTTTGCAAATTTTAAAGTTTTACAATTTTGAATCCTGGCGATGTACATTTCCTTGAAGAATATATGTTTCTGTATTTGCTTAAGTTTTGAAAATTTGAATTCGATATGCTTGATCATAAGTAGTTGAATTACTTGAATATATTCAGGATTTTGAGGCTATCAATTCTCTGATATATGAGAACTGGGAGTTTGATCCTTCCATTTACATCATTTTTTGAAAAAAAAATCGAAAAAAACCGAAACTGAACAAAAAAAAATGAACTGAAGAAATTTTAGTTCGGTTTCAGTTGTGGCAAAAAAATCGAACCGTTTTGAATCGAACCCAACTCTAATAATGATTCCCATAGAACCACTTCATGACATCTTCAAGAGAAGTGCAAGCTCATTTCAAATTAGTAGGAGTAATTGCAGCTCCAAGCAGCGCCTGAACATAATTAGTGTTTTGAAGAGCACTAGTATCAGAAAGAAGGGCAATTCAATCAACCGAAGGCCAGATCAAGAGAGGGGGACAAGCCGTTCAATTGGACCTAGTTGGTGCAATCAGTGGAAGATTAAGGGCCATCTATAGGCACTTGCATTAGATGTGCAGAAGTTAATGTTGAGGCAATGGAAGGCCCAAGTCGCAACGACTTCGCTGGTACGGGAAAAAAACTTAATGAATAGACCAAAGAAGGAAAGTAGGTTTCTGGCTCTGACGACTGGGCGACACCAAAGGTAAAGTTTGAGGAGACGAAGTGGATGGCTCATTCGTTGTGGATAATGAGGCAGGTACACTCAAATTTGAGGGCGCCAGAGCAGCAACGCGCCTCTTTCTTCAAAGGGGGACCTCTTCCGCTTCTCCGGGACTTTCAAATTGGGTTTCCCTAATCAATAGTTGAAGCTAAGGGGTCACAACCAATGAATGATGAGGAAAAGAACTAATAGGGTGCTTCTGCTTTTTTGGAATAGATGACAAGGTCGTTGCTCATTTGAAAGAACGAATCCTTTTGTGGGCACTACAAGCATCAACCCATTCCGGCTATTTTATAGGGAATCTCGAATAGTGGAAGGCGTCTATGTCTTTCCCATGGTTGGTGAAGCACTTAGGGGAAAAGAACCGCTTCTAGATGCAGTAAACGATTGAAATCTACATTGTTTTACGAATCAAGTCTGGACGATATAAACCGAGGTCAGGCAGATCATCTTTCCAGTTCAAGTTGGTTGGAGAACGAGATTGGATTCGAAGTCCACTAATCTTTCCTTCCCAGGTTGGAGAACGAGATTGTTCAAAATGTCACGATGCTATTCAACGAAAGAAATCACCTTCTTCTTGACTATGAACTCTGATCAGAAGAATACTACAAGGAGAAACCCTAATGGATTTGGATTTCTTGCTTGAAGAGGCCATGATAAAAGAATCAAAGGGGAGAGAAGATTTTGAAATGGGTACGGATAAAAAGTTGGAGCATTTTTTCGACAATGAAAGATTTAGAAGTTTGTGGTAAGTGAAGAAGTAAGATCCGAGGATATATAGGCATTATTTGGTCTAACCATCAAATTTAGATCGACTTATCTTGGGATCAACCAATCTGATGGCTGGAATAAACAAAGAATATCGAAGAAGATTTCTCGTTTCTCATGCCCAAGCATCAGACGCAATACTTCATCATTACGAACTTTATGGCATACTACACGAAGGTGCACGTTTGAATCCGAAATATGTTCACGTCAGCATTAGAGGTCACCTCACATTTATGAAGACTCAACGACACGTATTCCAGCTTATACTGAATTGCATGCTCTTTTAATAACAAGTCATCTTCAAGGGGAATGGGTTGCCTTTCAGACGGATAGCTAGGCGCAATTGTGGAACCATGATTTTCCACCGCCAAAGTAAGTTTGATTTGATTACAATTACCTCAAAATTTTGGTCATGGACTCACCAACTTCGAGCTGAGCTGTATCAGATGGAGCAGGGTGTGACCATCACTTTACTCTGAAGCACTAGGTTAAGTCCTAGCGACTCTGCTTGATGACCATGCTTCTTCAACAAGACATACGATCTGATCTGGATATGAACACTATAAGAACCTATCATTCTTGGAGTCCCTACTATCTAGGGATAAGAGTGAGACGCAAGTAATCACAACTCCTAAGAAGATGCAATATCTACTTAGTAGATATCCACTAGGATTCTCCTAACTTAGAACGAGGATTCTATCCTTAAAATGTCTTTCTCTCCACGATATAAATACACACACCTACGGTTAATCTATGGTAACACCCCCCCAACCATGGTCCTAGGCTTGTGCACAGTTATTTACTTTTTTGAATGTTGCTCCTTAAGATAGAAATTATATTAAAAATAGGGAGACTTTGGATGCGGTCCTTAGTTATGAATATTCTTTGATTGAAACCTTGTTGGTTTTTAATTTTTGATCAAGGTCCCTGAAATTAATGTGATAATTTATTTCTATGTACGTTACTATATTTTTTAAATTAAAAATTAGAAACTTTAGTTGTTTATATAACTGAGATTTTAAATAAAAAAAACCATAATTTGTGGGATTAAATATATTAAAATATAAATATACTATTGTGTGTGTGTGTGTGTGTGTATATATATATATAAACATGGGTACATTCATCAAAATTAACCAAAAAATTTATTGTAACAAAACATGGGTACATTCTTCAAAATCACAAAAAAAAGAAAAGATATTAGGCTTAATAACATTAGTAAATTTCTTCTATTAAACTTGACATGGATACATTTTAAAATCAAAGAAAAAAGAATGTACCCATATAAGTTTAAAAATGGATTAGAAAAAAATTGAATAGATTATATATATATATATAAAAGAAGGTACATTTTACATATAACAAATTGGTATATTTAAGAATGAGTACGTTTTAAGATTAAATTTTTTACATGAATGGGTACATATAATTAGCATGGGTACATTTAGCAAAATAAAAAGTACAAATACAAAAAAATATATGGGTACAAATGCAAATAAACTTTAAAAAATATGGGCACAAAAATAAATTAATATATGGGTACAAATTAAAACTGAAAAGAAAATTGGTGCAAGTTAAAAAAGAATTACAAATTAAAAATGGGTACAAACTAAAACTAAAAATATATGATAAAAAATTTAGTCATAAATATAAATATACTAATTGTAACATTTTTAACATTAAATGAATATATTTAGAAATAAAAGATTATTTTATTATTGAAATAATTAATGATGTTATTAATACCCAAGGTGTAACAACCCGTTCCAATTTACTGTAAATAATTTTGTCCTCGAGTATGTAAAATTACGTTTATGCCCTCGATTCTCAGTGTCGTGGATGTAAGTATATAGTCTAAATTATTTTCTCGCCAATGTGATGAAGTTGAATTCGAAGTCACGATAGTGTGGAGGCAAGTTAGGGCCGAGTTGGGTGTGTAGGATAAATGTTATGAAGAATAGGGGGTTGGGTTGCTTCTTTTAGACCCAATTGCATGGATCTTGAATTTGGTAGCCCAATTAGAGCTTGAGGTTGTTTTAGGTGATCAACCTCGTAAACCACACACACACACGTTCAACCTTTATCCTTCCTCCCTCATTCTTGAACCCTCTTCTCCGTCCCTACAGTCCGTACACACACACACCCAACCAACTTCATCTTGCGCAAATCGAACTATTGGAGGTCATTTCCGAGTTCCTTGCAAGTTCAGGAACCAAATCATACTATTTGGTTGACCTAAGGACCTCGAGAACTCTGGAACCCGTGAGTTCCGGAGTGGTGTTCTGTAGCTCCATGGTGATCATGGTCATATTACGGAGTTTTAAAGCTTAAAGGAGTCTTAGAACTACTCCATAGAGACTTGGGGACAATTTTGGAGTGGTTTGGACGTCGGGACAGCTAGGTTTATGGAGTTGCAGACTTAGCCGGACTATCAAAGGATTTTCTGACTATTTCTTTTCGGTTTTAGGTCTTCAAAGTGGTAAGAATATGTTCTACTCGTTCAGAGCTTCATTTTGGTATAAATTTCATGAAATTTGGTTGAAAAACGAGGAAGATATTAAGGTTTAAACTTTTTCCAGAAATCGGCGACGCAACGGCGAATCATCAGGTAACACTGTTAGTTTTTAGATGGAATATGCTAACGGCGTCAGGTAACACTGTTAGTTTTTAGATGGAATATGTTGTTACTTAACGGAATATTTCCTAACACCGTTAGGGATTCCGTCCAACGTGCCGGCACGTGCCTGTGCGTGGCCGAGCGTATGGCCATGCCTTGGTTGGCGTGTGAGGGCGCATGCGACATTGGAAATTTTTTCTAAAAATATGGGGATGTTCGTGGTGTTGAGTAGGCCACGATGGTATATTTAAACACCTCAATTGAGCAACGTATGAGAAGTTATTACATAGTTTTGGTTATGTGCTTAAAATTGACGTTAAAATAGTGGTTTCACTTATAGGTGAGATGTTTCCAGAGGATGACCGCATCCAGGCGAGACTAGGGGTTACGGCCCAACTACATACCAGTAAGTGGGCTTTTGATTTTCTATATATACGTATATATGCTTACGTTTTCCCAGAAATAGTTTTAAATGGTTTTTACGTTCTAAAATGCCATGTCATAATTGCTTTATATTTTAGCTTATGATTTAGTATAGCTTTGCATAATATTGCATGCTATTGCGGAGGCCAAGGTAAGTTCAGGTGAGTACTCATTGTTGATATGATTATATAATAGTTAGTGATGAATTGCTGTGCGTAGAACTCATTGTCCAGCACCTTGGAGTTAGTGCTCCGCCCGAGGCCAGGGCCTAGCCTTCACATGATCGTTCACCTCCCGCACCACACGCTCACCTTGGATCCAAGGCAGGTGTTAGCCTTCACGTGATCGTAGCACTGAGCGTATTTATTTACACCTAGCCTGTCGTACAGACCACATTAGGTGGTTCCAACTCGTGTGCAGGACTTGACTGATGAGTTATAGACTCAGCCGTACAAGTCACGTTAGGTGACTTCGGCTGATATGTCATTTTCTATTGATTCATTTCACTTGACTTACTTATGCATTGTAGAGTTGATTGACATGGCATACATGTGGGTTTTGTTACTCTCGAGCATGGTTCTTATATTTTTTGGGAAATTATACGGCTTTTACGGTGATGGGTTATTATATTTGGAAAGATAAATTGTTTTGAAAAGCTTTGTTTTTGCTCACTCACACTTTCTGTTTTACTCCCCTTCATGTTCTAGATAGAAGTTCTTGCTGGTGGCTCACGAGGACTCCACGGGAGTTCTGACAGACATCCATCAGTGTAGGGTTTCTTTTATGATCTGTATAATTAGTAATTAGACTTATGGGCTGCGTTCCGATACCTACGTTCTGGTTGGGTATGTATCTACACTCTAAACACTTTCACTCGTAATTATATGCTAGTCTAGTGTAAATTACTTAGTTGGTTTTTTATTACCCACATTTTTTATATCACGTTCATTTCCGCACAGCGCACATGGCTACGTCACCCTCACGTGACGACCAGCATGCCTCGATTGGGGTCGGAGTGTGTCAGTTTGGTATAATAGCCTAGGTTTGGTAGTCCTGCATATTTTGTGAGTATTCTAATTATTTTTGGTGTCTTCTGTCAGAACCATGCCGCCTTGTAGAGAGCCATGTACTTCAGCTGAGTCTAGTTTTCCCGATATTGCTCAACTTGGGGAAGCAATTGCCAATGTCATTCAGTCTTCATTTCGTCCTCCCCAGAGCACTCCCCTTAAGACAGTGTATTATCTAAAATTGAATAATTTTATGGGCACTGAGGGGCCTGAGGAAGCCGAGTGTTGGCTCAATCATCTTGAGAAAACATTTCGATTGATGCAGAGACAAGGAAATCTTCCTAAGGATATATGGGTCAAGACGACCACTTGGTTTTTGGGTGAGGAGCTTGCTTCCTGGTGGAGGTAGGAATCTTTTCAGTTGTCACCAGATGAGGCCGCAGATTGGGAGATTTTTAAGCGGTTATTCCAGAAGAGATTTGTACCCAAGAGTATATAGATCGTAAGAAGCAGGAATTCACAAATCTAAAGCAGGGGAAGATGTCAGCTAATGAGTATTATTAGAAGTTCGCTGATCTATCTCGTTATTGCCCCGAGATTGCTGCAAATCCCGCAGAGATGCTTCACCGTTTTAGATTGGGTACTAGAAAGAAGTGACGTTCCATGGCGACCATGACTCCCTGTGCTACATACCAGGAGTGTTATGAGATTTTACTACGGGTTGAGGATTCTGAAAATATGCCAGTGATCGTGAGGAAGAGGAAGAAAAAGATAGTAACCAGAAGAAAAATAATAATAAAGATAAGTGGAACTCATCACAAAGACCTCGCAAGATGCAGAGTTTTAAGAGAAGTGGTACTAGTTCTAGTTCTTCTAGTGGAGGTTTGAGTTCCATTGCGCAGCGGAGGGGCGGTTGTTCAGGCTGTTCTTACTTTGAGGGTCAGAGAGGCGCTAGTGGTTCTGGTGGTCCATTTTGCCGTAGATGTAACCGTCGACATTTTGGGGAGTGTAGGCAAGGTAACAGATGATGTTTAACTTGTGGCCATATGGGATATAGGGCTACCCAGTGCCCACAAAACCAGCAGAAATCCCAGCCATCTGCCTTACCACCACCAGTTCTTATCCAACAGATTCTAGGGTTTAATGGTTATACCTAGACGGGTCACGGGGGTGCCTATCATTATCAGGGTGATATAACTCCATATTTCGAAGGCAGTATTAGTATCCACATGATCCGTATCAATAGAGTGGTTACGTTCAGTATCTAAGAGGTTATACACCATATCCACCGTATTCAGCTGGGGGATCACAGTGGCATCCTGAGGGACAGTCACAAAATGTTGAAGTTGCTTCTAGTAGTGCAGGATCATTGCGGCAACCTAACCAGCCTAGTCAGGGATGAAGTGCACATGGACGTGGAAATCAAGCTAACAGAGGTCGTGGAGGACGACAACAACAACAAGGTCGTGTTCACCATATCACCTTACAGGATGCTCAAATCAACCCCGATCTGATTATGGGTACATTAAATATCCTTGGCCATTTTGCTAGAGTATTAATTGATTGTGGTGCTACACACTCTATTATTTCTCATACTTTTGCTCAGACAACGCAACCTCATCCCACACCTCTCGGGTACGAATTAGAGTTTTCAATGCCTAGAGGTGAGACATGTTATGTTTGCTGGGTGTATCCAGGATATTCTGTGTTGGTGGAGGATGTTGTTATGCCAGCTGATATTGTTCCGTTAGTTATCGTCGATTTTGATGTTATTTTGTGCATGGATTGGCTACATTACAATCGTGCCAAGATGGATTGTTACTGGAAGACAGTCACTTTCCATCATCTGGGCTTGCCTATGGTCACATTCGTAGGCGAGCGTAGTGGAGTGAGACACAGCGTTATTTCTGCCGTGAAGTCTAAAAGGTTATTGAGGAAAGGCTGTCAGGGGTATTTGGCTCACGTGGTATTAAATGTAGATACTTCTATCAATGTGGAGGATGTACAAGTAGTAAGGCATTTCCCTGATGTATTTCCTGATGACTTACCTGGATTACCGCCAAACCGAGATGTGGAGTTCACTATCGATTTACTTCTAGGTACAGATCCTATTTCTCTAACACCTTATCGAATGGATCCTACTAAATTGAGGGAATTGAAAATCTAATTATAGGAATTGGTTGATAAGGGTTTTATTTAGCCTAGTACTACACCTTGGGGAGCTTCAGTTTTATTTGTATGGCAGAAAGACGGGACTTTGAGGTTGTGTAGTGATTATCGGCATCTGAATCGGGTAACAATTAAAAACCGTTATCCGTTGCCGCGTATAGATGATTTATTTGATCAACTTCGAGGCGCCTGTGTATTTTCTAAGATTGATTTGAGGTTTGGATATTATCAATTGAAGATCAAAAGTGAAGATGTTCCTAAGACGGCTTTTAGGACTCGATATGGTCATTATGAGTTTCGTGTGATGCCATTTGGGTTAACTAATGCACCTGCAGCTTTTATGGACTTGATAAATCGAGTATTCAATCCATATCTTGACAAGTTCGTTATTGTCTTTATTGACAATATTTTGGTGTATTCTAAGTCTAAAGCGGAACATGTTCAACATCTCACTTTGGTGTTGAAGAAATTGAGGGAACACCAATTATATGCTAAGTTTAGCAAATGCCAATTTTGGTTAGATCAAGTGGCATTTTTGGGGCATGTAATATCAGCTCTAGGTATTTAGGTGGATCCACAGAAAGTTGCAGCTGCTAAGAATTGGGAACAGCTCCGAGGTTGACTAGGAAAGATGTTAAGTTTGAGTGGGATGATAATTGTGAGCAGAGCTTTCAGCAGCTAAAGTATTGTCTCACTCACGCCCCTGTATTGGCGCTTCCAGACGACAGTGGTAACTTTGAGATTTACAGTGATGCTTCGTTGCATGGTTTAGGTTATGTGTTGATGTAGCATGGTAGGGTGATTGCTTATGCTTCGTGACAGTTGAAGTCTCATGAGATGAATTATCCTACTCATGATCTTGAATTAGCAGCCATTGTTTTCGCCTTGAACATTTGGAGACATTATCTATATGGGGAAAAGTGTAAGATTTTCACAGATCATAAAAGTCTTCAGTATCTTTTCACCTAGACAGATCTTAATCTGCGACAGCAGAGGTGGATAGAATGGCTCAGCGATTATGATTGCACGATTGAGTATCACCTTAGGCGTACAAATATTGTGGCAGACGCACTTAGTAGGAAATCTCAAGGCCTAATTAATGCTTTATACACTTGTCATATCCCTCTTCTCACAGATTTGAGATCCACTGAAGTGAAATTAGGGGTGGAAGATCGAGATGAAGCTTTACTTGCTAGTTTCCAGGTCAGACCAATTTTAATTGATTATGTGCTCGAGGCTCAGATGAATGATGAGGAAACTCAGGAGTTAATTCAAGCAAGATCACAGGGGAAAAAGAAAGACCTCAGGATTCGAGAGACTGATGGTATGCTTATGCAAGAAAGCCAGATGTACGTACAGAATATTGCAGAACTAAAGAAAGATATCCTTGATGAGGCGCCCATATCGGCTTATGCAATGCATCCTGGGAGTACCAAAATGTATCACACTATTAAACCTTTCTACTATTGGCCGGGTATGAAAAGGGAGATTGTTGAATATGTGAGTAGGTGTGCAATTTGCCAGCAAGTTAAAGCTAAAAGACCTTCAGGGTTACTGCAGCCACTTCCTGTTCCCCAGTGGAAATGGGAAAATATTACTATGTATTTCATGTACAAGCTTCCTCGTGCACGAAATGGTTATGATGGCATTTGGGTGATAGTGGATCAGCTTACTAAATCAGCACACTTTATTCTAGTAAGGGAGAAATATTCTTTAAGTCGATTGGCTGAGTTATTTATATCGAGAATTGTTAACTACCATGGGGTTTTGGTTAGTATCATTTTTGATCGGGATCCTTGGTTTACTTCTAAGTTCTGGGTGGCATTTCAGGAGGCTCTTGGCTCGAGATTGTTTTATAGTATGGCATATCATCTCCAGACAAACGGTGAATTCGAGAGGACTATCCAGACATTAAAGGATATGCTGAGATCGTCGGTACTACAGTTTGGTGATGCTTGGCTACAATAATAGCTATCACTCTAGCATTGGTATGTCACCTTTTGAGGCACTCTATGGTAAGTCTTGTCGGACTCCTTTATGCTGGTCATAGGTTAGTGAAAGAGTATTAGTGGGCCCTGAGATTGTAGACGAGACTACACAGAATATTCAGGTAATTAAATCTAACCTATAAGTGGCCCAAGATCGACAAAAGAGTCTAGCTGATAAACACGCCACTGATAGGGTGTATAAAGTTGGTGATTGGGTATTTTTGAAACTATCACCGTGGAAAGGTGTAGTACGGTTCAGGAAAAAAGGTAACTTAAGTCCTGGATACATCGGACTGTACCAAATCACCGAGCGAGTCGGTGAAGTCGCTTATAGGCTTGAGTTGCCTCCAGAATTATCTAAAGTGCACGATGTTTTTCATGTTTCTATGCTTCACCATTATGTCTCAGATCCATCACATGTGATACCTCATCAACCACTGGAAATTAATCCAGATTTGACTTATGACGAGGAGCCAGTGACGATTTTAGATTGGAAGGATAAGGTTCTGAGGAACAAAACTGTGTGTGGAGGAACCATTCAGTGGAGGAAGCCACCTGGGAGACGGAAGATCGTATGAGAGATATGTATCCACGCTTGTTTTATGAATATTAGTGGATTATTATGTTGGTGTATAATTTTTAAGGGGGTTAGGTTGTAACAACCTGTTCCAAATTTTAAGGGGGGTAGGTTGTATCCACCTGGGAGCCAGTGATGATTTTAAGGGGGGTAGGTTGTAACAACCCGTTCCAATTTACTGTGCATAATTTTGTCCTCGAGTACGTAAAATGACGTTATGCCCTTGAGGCTCAGTGATGTGGATGTACGTATATAGTCTAAATTATTTTCTCGCCAATGTGATTAAGTTGAATTCGACGTCACGATAGTGTGGAGGCAAGTTAGGGCCGAGTTGTGTGTGTAGGATAAATGTTATGAAGAATAGGGGGTTGGGTTGGTTCTTTTAGACCCAATTGCATGGATCTTTAATTTGGTAGCCCAATTAGAGCTTGAGGTTGTGTTAGGTGATCAACCCCGTAAACCACACACATACACGTGCAACCTTAATCCTTTCTCCCTCATTCTCGAACCCTCTTCCCTGTCCGTACAGTCCGTACACACACACACCCAACCATCTTCATCTTGCACAAATCAAACTATTAGAGGTCATTTTCGAGTTCCTTGCCAGTTCAGGAACCTAATCATACTATTTGGTTTACCTAAGGACCTCGAGAACTCTGGAACCTGTGAGCTCCAGAGTGGTGTTCTGTAGCTCCATGGTGATCATGGTCATATTATGGAGTTTTGAAGCTTAAAGGAGTCTTAGAACTACTCCATAGAGACATGGGGACAATTTTCGAGTGGTTTGGACGTCGAGACACCTAGGTTTATTGAGTTGCATACTTAGCCGGACTATCGAAGGATTATTTGACCATTTCCTGTCAGTTTTAGGTCTTCAAACTGGTAAGAATATGTTCTACTCATTCAGAGCTTCATTTTGGTATAAATTTCATGAAATTTGGTTGAAAAACGAGGAAGATATTAAGGTTTAAAGTTTTCCAGAAACCGGTGACGTAGCGGCGACCGATGCCGTAGTCCGGCGAATCATGGGAGAAGAAAGAAGAATATTCCGTCAACTTTGACGGAATATGCTAACGACGTCAGGTAATACCATTAGTTTTTAGACAGAATATGCTATTACTTAATGGAATATTCCCTAACGGCGTTAGGGATTCGGTCCAACGTGCCAGGCACGTGCCTGTGCGTGAGGGCGCGTGGGAAGTCGGAAAATTTTTCTAAAAATATGAGGATGCTCATGGTGTTGAGTAGGCCACGATGGTATATTCAAACACCTCAATTGAGCAACATATGAGAAGTTATTACATAGTTTTCGTGATGTGCTTAAAATTGACGTTAAAATAGTGGTTTCACATATAGGTGAGACGTTTCTGGAGGACAACCCTAGCCTAGTGAGGCTAGGGGGTTACGACCCAGCTACATACTAGTGAGTGGGCTTTTGATTTTCTATATATACGTATATATGCTTATGTTTTCCCAGAAATAGGTTTTTACGTTCTAAAATGCCATGTCATAATTGCTTTATATTTTAGCATATGATTTAGTATAGCTTTGCATAATATTGCATGCTAATGCGGAGGCCAAGGTAAGTTCAGGTGAGTACTCATTGTTAATATGATTACATAGTAGTTAGTGATGAATTGTTGTGCGTAGAACTCATTGTCCTGCACCCCCGTGTTAGTGCTCCGCTTGAGGCTAGGGCCTAGCCTTCACGTGATCGTTCACCTCCCGCACCACACTCTCACCTTGGATCCAAAGCAGGTGCCAACCTGTTGTAGAGACCACATTAGGTGGTTCCGACTCGTAGTTGACTTGCGATACTTGGCACAGCCTTCATGTGATCGTAGCACTGAGCGTATTTATTTACACCTAGCCTGTTGTACAGACCACATTAGGTGGTTCCGACTCGTGTGCAGGACTTGACTGATGAGTTATAGACTCAGCCGTACAGGTCACGTTAGGTGACTTCGGCTGATATGTCATTTTCTATTGATTCATTTCACTTGACTTACTTATGCATTGTGGGGTTGATTGACATGGCATACATGTGGGTTTTGCTACTCTCAAGCATGGTTCTTATACGTACATAGCACTATTTTCTGGGAAAGCTTTGAAAAGCTAAATTGTTTTGAAAAACTTTGTTTTTGCCCACTCACACTTTCTGTTTTGTGCCCCTCCAGGTGAAGGAATTTTTGTGAAAAACATGTTCATTTGAATAACATCATATAGCATGCAATTAACAATTAAAGGCGGAATCATGCTTTCATGCATTCAAAAACAAAACATCTACCATGAAATTCAAAGCCTAGTAGATTGGTGAACCTTGACTCAACTTAAAAACAACAATTTGTTAGTTGAGAAATATTTACCTTTGTAGATTCCTCTTTGCATATGCAAAGGATAATCACCCAAGAGATAGGGCCTTCATTCCTTGCTTCTTAGCTCCATTGATTTGGTTAGAAGAATAGGTTCGCCAAGTTCCCAAAATTGAGAACCTCTAAAGATTCTACACCAAGGTTGGATTGGAGAGGAAATGAGTGACCTTGAGGAAATAGAATTGCTAGACAATATCCCCCAAGGTGGTTGGCCTCTTAGAGAGAAATGGAAGCTTTGTGTTCTCACCAATTTTCTCTAAAATCAACAACTTATGAATTTTAGGTTATAAAGTTCTTTATATAGTCACTTCTTTAAATGACCTAAAGAACCAAAAACCCTAATTCAACACTAAATGGATATGGGCTTTTGGGCCTTTGTGAATCTTTATTCATTAAGTTGTCATACAACTTAAGTCAATGGGCTTTGACGTTCGAAGCCCATTGGGCCTTAAGGTCCAAAACTATCCCGAGGTCTTTAACGAACTTATTCGTTTGATTAATTAACATATTAATTAATCCTTGCCATAAATAATTAAACCATTTAATTCATCTCCTTTGTTTCTTCAATCTCCACCTTATTTGGTGTACGATACATTAGGTTCCTTTTAGCGAGGCAGTGGGCGATTAAAACCATTTTACATCGATTGTGAATTGAAACTTACTTTCAATTCTCCCTTTAGTGATTACACACGTTTAGGGCTTCCACAAACCATGAGTGACCCCTAGCAGCATATCATGGCTACCCAAGCTAATCAGAAGAGGTAGAGAACCTATTCAGTTTAGGATTACAAATGCAATACGGTCTTTCTCTAATCTAATACTCTTAACCACATTGTTTGGTTTGATAGTTTATTTATTCATGTCTACTATCCAATGTGATTCATTTGCATTTTATGATTACCTTGAATGTGATTTGGAACGCATTCCCCAATCTCATTCATACTCTGGCCAGAGATTTTAATCATATCATAGAGTATTCTCCCTCAAGCCAATTGAAGGTTAGAGATCCCTTGTTGCGCATTCACTTGTCTCCATGACTAAGTGGCTTAACCCCAATGATGTCGTGGACACCCCGATGGGGTGACTTTGACATAATCAAAGATCAAGGACTTAACCACAAGACAACAACTGTGATGCCTCAGGTCAAAGGACTAATTTGCATTATCCCAAACATGAGTTCTCATGTGACATGAGTATGAGAACTCCTCGTTGATCGTGTTCAGTGAACTCATTCTCTATTGAGCACCTACGTACTTGTCTTGATGTCACACACACCAATGACTCGAGACTAGTCACTCTCCCTGAGAGAAGACATAGCACGTATTGATCTTAACGGACTGTCAATGCCCAATTGGCAATCCTATGATCAGGAATGTTTAGGATGTGTCTACGAAAGAATGGTCTCATTAATCTAACTTCATTAGATTGCATTCTCCCAATCACATATTCCTTGGACTTTATCGTTTAAGCATATAACATTTATATGAGACGTCTCAAACAATAATGTTTGCCCTTTATATGTAAACTAGATTAGTTTAACATGTGAAATATCCGTAAAGTATCATCATATGAATGGGTTTAGGGCACATTTCCAACAATCTCCCACTTGCACTAGAGCCAATCAGCTTGGTCATCTGTTATGATTCCTCTTCTGTAGTCATTTCCTAAATGGCTGAGTAGTAGGCCTAGGAAATGGATATCTATATGTTATCCATAGAAGCAACCTTGAGAATATCGACGTCACCATTATACATGATTCCCAATCATGTGGTTCAGTCTCTCATATGAGTTCGGATCTTGATGAGACCTTGATTCCCAGGCTTGAGCTATCGCCCCATTAGTGTCGTAGTGTCAGTACACTAGATACACTTTCTGGTTGGAACCGAATAGAGAGTTCATAAATGAACTTTCCCATCCAAACAACATTGTTGTAAACTTCTATATGGCAATATATTTTGCATTCATAATGGAACACACTAAAGTCATTACTTTAATGTTTCCATCCAAATATCTCTTTAGTCATAATAAAGAGATATCTGTTTATCTCTTCATTCATAATGAAGAAACATCCAATGATGGATTAGATTCACAATCTAATACATTTACGCTTCCATTACGTTACTCTAATTCTTCCTCATTCTTCGAGGAACCTATCCTTTAGTATTTCTTAAATACTTAAGGATTTACTTGACAGTTGCCATGGTTCTGATCCTGGGCTTGCACTGATATCGCCTTGTACCTTTCTAGGTACAACTCATATCAATGTTTTTCATACAATATGAAATACATAAATCACCTTTCTGCGTATGCATAAAGGATTCGATTTACGCATTATTTCTTTGGGAGTCAAAGGGTACGTTCCCTTTGAGAAGAGCTACCTTCTAGTCTCACTAGAGTTGTTCTTCTTATTAAAGTTTATCATCATATGAGAAACTTCCTAGCAACCTTTTGTCTATTATTAGGGCATGATATAATCCAATTATATCCTAAAATCTATCATTATAGATTTCCATCCCATGTATATAGACTATGTCTCCCATATACATTCTATCGTTATAGAAAGTTTTAAAGTCATAACTTTAACAATGAAGTATTCTTTTCATTTCCAAAATTAATATATCATACATATATTCAAATTTAGGAATATGATTAACTCCCACTAATCTTTTGTAAACCTAGTAAACAAAAGATTCATTTACATCTATATGAGAAATCAAACAATTTTGATCTTTCTCTCATAAGACGCTTATGGCTCCCACTAGCTTGCTAAGATCCATGATGGTTGGATCTCTACAACTTACATGTTTTGTGATTCATAGTTTTAGACATAAATTATCAAGACTATCTTAATAATGGTTTCGGAAACCTATATCATGTCCAAACATTGAATCACCATTTAGTTGTAGCTAGCAATCTTCGAATTAATTGAAACTAAGACTACATCAAAGATGGTTCCTTCAAAGTCAACCATTCTCTTTGATTGTAGTCACCTTAAGCTACCAATTAGCTATGAAGGTTTCATTATTTCCGGTCAAATGGTACTTTACCATTTCCTTGAGTATATATTGTATATACACTCAATGTAGTCATAAAGTTCAAACCATTCAACTGAGACGGTTTAAAATCCTTCTTGACTACCTTGGAGCTTGTGGTATAGGAACTAGGTTGTTATATTTGTTGATTATCATCTTGTCTCTCAAAGAACCCATTCTTTTGAGTTCTATTCCTAGTTCATTTGCTCTAAGGCAAATCACATTGTAGGATTACAATGAACTACTCAACAAACAACATTTGTTGGTTGGTTTATAGAAGTGATATCCAAAGGTTAATTTAAGGATATCCACAAGATAATTTTTAAACAAATATTGCTTATTAGCACACAACCCCAAATCTTAACACGATTAAGATTTGTCTTTCTTTCCAACTACATCCTATGGAGTTATGAAATTTTTGGAAGATCTTCTAATTGACAATCATATTGTCTTAGAAGCATATATATCCTATATATGGGTAATTGATAATATCCAACGAACTAAATCTTATTCAAGTTCGTTCTTCTCCTAATGGAGAAAATCATTATCTTATGATGCTAATTTCCTTGATATCTTTCAAGGAAACTCATCTAAAGTGTTACCTTTCCTTGAATCAAATCTAAGGAGGTAAGTACTTTAGACGTCTTACTCATCAACTTACATTTCTTGAATTCTTTGAAACCTTTTGCAAAGTATTCGGACTTGTGTTTATTCATAATAAACTATAGTCCAACCGAGAGTGATCTTCGGTGAATGTCAAACAACATGAGTAGTATTATGTTGTGGACAAGTGCCACTAACATCTAAGTGAATTAACCTCAATAACTTTGTGATTCTTTCTTCTTTCCAAAAGAATAAAGATTCGAACATTTCGCCTCTATACAATTTTGACAAGAAGGTATTGGATCCGGATCTAACGATCCAAAGCATCCATCTATGACCAACTCGTAATTTATGTTTTAGAGGTATCACAACTCAGTTGGGATTAGTCACTATCTTGCAACCTTTTGGGTTTTAAGCATCATTATATTCTAAACAGTTAACGCTACCATATCATCTCTACTATAGAGACAATCAATTAGATTACTATAATCCAATCAGTGATTAATAAAGAACAATGTTTTGTCAAACAAAACATTCATCCATCTCTACTATAGTGACGGAATTAAGTTCCTTAAAATTGGAATGTAAAGACAATCTTTGGTTTTTCCAATTTCTTTGGTAGTTCATATGAGGAAGTTAGTACCATCTGCTTTCGCAGAGATCTATATTTTATTCACGTTCCGAATGTGAAATACTTTCTCTTCTCTCATTAATCTTCTACTTCTTATTAGCCACACTTTTACAACGATTGTAAAACATTGTTACTAATACGGAATCAAGTATTCAAGTAGAAGAACCAACTGTTTTGAACTTTTTAAGAACAATTTACAACACCTTCGAAAGGTGTGTTCTTGACATTTGCAAGACATTTCTTGCAAATACCCCTTCCAATGTCCATCCTTTCATAAAGAAAGTTTGTTCCCTTGGAGTTAATTTTATCTTCTTCATTTGACTTCTCCTTTGACTACAATAGTCTTGGTCCCTAAACTCCCACTATCTCTCTTGAAACCTTTTTCAATTGTGTTTATACACATCAAACATTTTGGAGAGTATGTGGTTATTGTTCACTACATAGTTTACAATAAACTTAGTGAACCATTAGGATAGGGACATAAAGGTGAAGTCCTAGCTTAGTTTCCGTCTCGTTAAGTGGTTTATCACTTCAACACTCAATGATTCAAAATCATCATAAGTCCATGTTGATGGAATATTTTTGTCAACCAACCATTATGTTCTAAACATAATTACAAACTTTCAAGAGTTGTTCAAGGCAACTCTTATTTGTTCATAAGTTCCTTTGTTCATATAACGAAGGAATAAGCATTGGTTGTTTGTGTTGTCCTCTTCATGATAGACATTTCTAACATGTTCTTCCAATGATACATTATCAATAGGAAGATTGTGAGGATGAAACTTCTTAGGTACATGCACAATCCATTTAAGACAATATTTGGGATTGTGTTACCAAGTCCGGAAACTAAAACATTCGGATTTTCTTTGTCAAGTTTTGGATAGCGTTTGCAAATATATTGGTAAACAAATACATAACGAATATAAATTGATTGATTTTAAGCCATTTGATTCGGGTCTTTAAATCAAATAGCACCACCCACTATTTTTGGCAAATTCCATATCCCTCATTGGAATTCGAGAGTTTTGGAGGAAACTCTTAGTAGGTTATGGGAGACTCACTATTACCAAGCCCACCTCACAATGATATGATGTTGGCTAGCATTAATAATAATGAGAGAGTACGCTTACTCATTTGCAACTAATGCAAGTACCCATCAATTTGGCCTCTAGAGAATGTTGCCTCATGATGATACGATGTCGGCGCCATTGCACTTAGTTAAGTCATTCCCACCATGCTTAGTGCGTGAAGGGGTTCAAGAATAGCCTCACGATGATACGATGTCGGCCATCCTCGTTGCCTACACTCACCTCATCAAGTATGTATATAGACTCCTCCTGAGTATAAGCATGCACTTTGTACTCCCCCATGATAGGGTGAAGCCGGTGTACAAGTCATAAACGATTGGAGCCTACCACGGTGGAAGGCCACGAAAGAGTGTTATAAGCACTTTCACGCTTATCAACTTAATAATGGTTTGGTTGAGGGTTTTACGTCTCATCACATATAAATATTCATTTTAATCTTTATTAAAACAATTTTGGTCCTATTACAACTATTGGTCCATTTGATTCAATTTAGTTGTATATAATACTCCCACTATACTTATAAAACGGTTTTTAAAGCAAGAGTATATGATACTACTAACATAAGGTTTGCATTCATTTGATGGACTATATAGTTGCCTTAGGGCCTTAGGATGACTATGAACCTTTGTTTAGATTGAACACGAGCCTAGTGTTGAATCTCGGACTAGGGATGGAGATTGATTTTAGTTACGCGTTTAATCACATTAAGGCGTGTTGTTCCTAGGGGCGTTGGACCCAACTACTCCATTTTCATGCATATCAAATAAAACAAGAAAATGAGTACTTTAAAGTAAAGGTGAGCTTATGCTCATTACAACATTTGCATAATTCAAATTACTTTAAAGTAAAGAAGAGCTTATGCTCTTTTACAACATTTGATCAAATCAAATTACAACCAAAATTAATCTACACATTCCCATGGTTCAAACAAATTTGAAACGGCCTATCACATAGCTCAATTATCGTAGGCTTAGGTTAATAATCACCCTTTAATTAATCAACACTTTAATTAATTAAATTGAATGCAACATTTTCATTTGGTTTTTGTATCCATAAAATTGATTTAAATGGAGCTAAATGAAATGAAAATCCAATTCTCATTTAAAGAGACAAAACAATTTTTTTGTTCCCTACTTAATTTGGGCCATCATGCAATAACCACAACTTTTTGGGCTATATTGCGAAACACAAACTTTTGGGGTCACTTTGTAAAAACACAAAAGTCCACTACTTCATGTAAATACAACTAGAACCCAAAAATTTCAACAAATACAAAAAACTTCATTAAAGGAGCAAAACAATTTGTCCTTTAACGTTTTTGGGCCTTAACGTAAAAACGTAAACTTTTGGGCCAAAGTGCAAATACACAAAAGTATCAAAACTTTATGTAATTGAATAAAAGACCCAAAAATACCCTATTCTATTAGGGTGGCCGGCCATGATAGAAAAAATATGATTTTTACAAAGTTTTTGTAAGTGGGTTTTGTTAGGTGAGGTAAAGATGAAATATTTTGAATTTATGTTAAACTTTTAAAAATGTTTGTCTACCATTATAGCCATTAATTGAATTTATGTCAAACTTTTAAAAAGTTTGTCTACCATTAAAACCATTAATAATACTTTACAAATAATCATCACCCACTAAAATCACCCACTAAAATTAAACCAAAACTTTATGTAAAAACATAAAACATTTTGAATCAAAACTTCAAAACTTTTTGTTCTTGGCAAGAACTTCAAGACCATTGAAGAACACTCATGAAAACTCATAATAGCTCCATGAATGTTTTCACTCACCAAAACTCAAATTTTCATCACTCAAAAGAGGGTTAACATCCTAGGGTACTTAGGGGTTCCAAAAGTCACTTTAAAACCATTTTAACAAGACAAACATGAACCCAAAAAATCACCCTTTGGATTTGGCCGAATTTCCCAAAAAACATGGCACCAAATTTTAGCTCCAAAATTCATGCTCATATGAACTACATCTACAACATTTGAGATGGCAAATTTTCTAACAAAATTTACATTCATAGAAACAAGAATAAAGCTTGTAACATATTACAACTTTTAAATCAAAAACTATGAACTACAAAACCCAAAATGATTCACCAACTACTAGACCTAGGCTCTGATACCACTTGAAGGAATTTTTGTGAAAAACATGTTCATTTGAATAAGATCATATAGCATGCAATTAACAATTAAAGGCGGAATCATGCTTTCATGCATTCAAAAACAAAACATCTACCATGAAATTCAAAGCCTAGTAGATTGGTGAACCTTGACTCAACTTAAAAACAACAATTTGTTAGTTGAGAAATATTTACCTTTGTAGATTCCTCTTTGCATATGCAAAGGATAATCACCCAAGAGATAGGGCCTTCATTCCTTGCTTCTTAGCTCCATGGATTTGGTTAGAAGAATAGGTTCTCCAAGTTCCCAAAATTGAGAACCTCTAAAGATTCTACACCAAGGTTGGATTGGAGAGGAAATGAGTGACCTTGAGGAAATAGAATTGCTAGACAATATCCCCCAAGGTGGTTGGCCTCTTAGAGAGAAATGGAAGCTTTGTGTTCTCACCAATTTTCTCTAAAATCAACAACTTATGAATTTTAGGTTATAAAGTTCTTTATATAGTCACTTCTTTAAATGACCTAAAGAACCAAAAACCCTAATTCAACACTAAATGGATATGGGCTTTTGGGCCTTTGTGAATCTTTATTCATTAAGTTGTCATACAACTTAAGTCAATGGGCTTTGACGTTCGAAGCCCATTGGGCCTTAAGGTCCAAAACTATCCCGAGGTCTTTAACGAACTTATTCGTTTGATTAATTAACATATTAATTAATCCTTGCCATAAATAATTAAACCATTTAATTCATCTCCTTTGTTTCTTCAATCTCCACCTTATTTGGTGTACGATACATTAGGTTCCTTTTAGCGAGGCAGTGGGCGATTAAAACCATTTTACATCGATTGTGAATTGAAACTTACTTTCAATTCTCCCTTTAGTGATTACACACGTTTAGGGCTTCCACAAACCATGAGTGACCCCTAGCAGCATATCATGGCTACCCAAGCTAATCAGAAGAGGTAGAGAACCTATTCAGTTTAGGATTACAAATGCAATACGGTCTTTCTCTAATCTAATACTCTTGACCACATTGTTTGGTTTGATAGTTTATTTATTCATGTCTACTATCCAATGTGATTCATTTGCATTTTATGATTACCTTGAATGTGATTTGGAACGCATTCCCCAATCTCATTCATACTCTGGCCAGAGATTTTAATCATATCATAGAGTATTCTCCCTCAAGCCAATTGAAGGTTAGAGATCCCTTGTTGCGCATTCACTTGTCTCCATGACTAAGTGGCTTAACCCCAATGATGCCGTGGACACCCCGATGGGGTGACTTTGACATAATCAAAGATCAAGGACTTAACCACAAGACAACAACTGTGATGCCTCAGGTCAAAGGACTAATTTGCATTATCCCAAACATGAGTTCTCATGTGACATGAGTATGAGAACTCCTCGTTGATCGTGTTCAGTGAACTCATTCTCTATTGAGCACCTACGTACTTGTCTTGATGTCACACACACCAATGACTAGAGACTAGTCACTCTCCCTGAGAGAAGACATAGCACGTACTGATCTTAACGGACTGTCAATGCCCAATTGGCAATCCTATGATCAGGAATGTTTAGGATGTGTCTACGAAAGAATGGTCTCATTAATCTAACTTCATTAGATTGCATTCTCCCAATCACATATTCCTTGGACTTTATCGTTTAAGCATATAACATTTATATGAGACGTCTCAAACAATAATGTTTGCCCTTTATATGTAAACTAGATTAGTTTAACATGTGAAATATCCGTAAAGTATCATCATATGAATGGCTTTAGGGCACATTTCCAACACCAGGTTCTAGATAGAAGTTCTTACTGGTGGCTCACGAAGACTCCACGGCGGTTCTGACAGACATCCATCAATGTAGGGTTTCTTTTATGATCTGTATAGTTAGTAATTAGACTTCTGGGTTGCATTCTGATACTTACGTTCTGGTTGTGTGTGTATCTAGACTCTAAACACTTTGACTCGTACTTATATGTTAGTCTAGTGTAAATTAGTTAGTTGGTTTTTGATTACCCACATTTTTTATATCATGTTCACTTCCGCACCGCGCACATGGCTACTTACCCTCACGTGACGGTCAGCATGCCTCGATTGGGTCGGGGTGTGTCACAAGGACCTTGATCAAAAATTGAAAAGGAATAGGATTTTAATCAATGGAGTAGCAAAAGGAAGGATGAGAACCTAATTTCTCCATAAAAATAATACAATCAATGAAAAAAGATTTGACGGTAAACTTTTGTATAGGAATAGAAATTTGAATCAAACGAGAGCAACAGAGTCAGAGAAAATGGTGATTTAACCACATTGTGCTCAATGGAAAGCACACCAATAGAAATTAAAGCTAATAAACACAAGCAAAAGCATACAGAATAAAGAAAATGATGGATAGGCCGACGCCTATCCTTGTCCTCATGTCTGCCAGGAGAATAAACCCACCACCGCATGGTACCAAAACTGAAAATTGTTAAAGAGGTTCCCTCGAATCCCTCTTGATTAAATGTTTATAAAGCTACCCGTATCTTTTGTATTCGTTACTGCTAATTCACTAGTGACTCGAGCAATCTCTTCGTAATCATATGTTGACCATGATCAAGGATTTTGCATTGTTACAAGATCTTTGAATTTTTTTGGATTCTCTAAGGAAAGGTCATAAAACAAAGTGGCTTTAAGACAGACATGGGTGCATAGAAGAAAAAAATTGGATGTGCATTAGTTGTTCTCTTCCAAATGTTAAAAAGGTTTAAAATTCAAATCTCCCTTCCCCAGTAATAAACAAACACAAGTTGCATGAATCAAATGGTGAATGAAACTTAGAGCCTGTATTCGGACTGATACGGTTATGTCAAGTTTTAATGAAAATACATATACCACAATTTCATCGTCGTTAAAGCAAATGTGTAGTAAAGTGAATGCACAATAAGAAATTCAAATTAAAGATGAACACAAAATTGATAGTATATGGTCGATATTCGTTGTCCATATCATTTTTTTCCTTTCTTCAAATTTCTATCCTTTTTATTTATAGTAATCACAGATGAATTTTTTTGGTAGCAAGTACTTTCAAATTTAATACATTATTCGCATATCGTTTTCTAGATATTTAATAACTGGGAAGTAACAAGAAATGCAACATCCCTATATAACCTGACCCAAAAGTTCGTCGTAGATACTAGCATAGGAAGCTGAACTTCAACAGAGGCCAATACTCTTTCGCAACGAACAAGGTTGTCTTGGGCCTGTGTGAGGATTTCGGTCACCGATTTGTCACCGTCATTGACCCCTCGCACAACGAAACGAAAACCCCTAACGCAAAATCATACGAATCTACCCACTGCTTTAAAGCTGTCATGCCATTAGCATTCTTGCCGGTGGTGTTGAAAGCTTTTTCAAACGTAGCTTTGGTTTCTATTGCATTTGCTGCTGCTAATTTAAGAACGGCTATATCAAGATCTTTTAGGTTAGTTGCCGATCTAATTGGAATGTCTTTCCAAAGAGATTTTATGCACTGCCTATAGTTATAGCCAAATTGGTCTTGGGTTTGCTTGCAAACACTCCTAACTAATTGAGACGCTCTTGCATTTGAGAATGGTGTTGGAAATGTGCCCTAAAGCCAATCATATGATGATACTTTACGGACATTTCACATGTTAAACTAATCTAGTTTACATATAAAGGGCAAACATTATTGTTTGAGCCGTCTCATATAAAAGTTATATGCTTAAACGATAAAGTCCAAGGAATATGTGATTGGGAGAATGCAATCTAATGAAGTTAGATTAATGAGACCATTCTTTCGTACACACATCCTAAACGTTCCTGATCATAGGATTGCCAATTGGGCATTGACAGTCCGATAAGATCAGTACGTACTGTGCCTTCTCTCAGGGAGAGTGACTAGTCTCGAGTCATTGGTGTGTGTGACATCAAGACAAGTACGTAGGTGCTCAATAGAGAATGAGTCCACTGAACACGATCAACGAGGAGTTCTCATGCTCATGTCACATGAGAACTCATGGTTGGGATAATGCAAATTAGTCCTTTGACCTGAGGCATCACAGTTGTCTTGTGGTTAAGTCCTTGATCTTTGATTATGTCAAAGTCACCCCATCGGGGTGTCCACGACATCATTGGGGTTAAGCCACTTAGTTATGGAGACAAGTGAATGTGCAACAAGGGATCTCTAACCTTCAAATGGTTTGAGGGAGAATACTCTATGATATGATTAAAATCTCTGGCCAGAGTATGAATGAGATTAGGGAATGCGTTCCAAGTCACATTCAAGGTAATCATATAAGCAAACGAATCACATTGGATAGTAGACATGAATAAATAAACTATCAAACCAAACAATGTGGTCAAGAGTATTAGATTAGAGAAAGACCGTATTGCATTTGTAATCCTAAACTGAATAGGTTCTCTACCTCTTCTGATTAGCTTGGGTAGCCATGATATGCTGCTAGGTGTCACTCATGGTTTGTGGAATCCCTAAACGTGTGTAATCACTAAAGGGAGAATTGAAAGTAAGTTTCAATTCACAATCGATGTAAAATGGTTTTAATCGCCCACTGCCTCGCTAAAAGGAACCTAATGTATCGTACACCGTGTAAGGTGGAGATTGAAGAAACAAAGGAGATGAATAAGAATAATTAAATGGTTTAATTATTTATGGCAAGGATTAATTAATATGTTAATTAATCAAACGAATAAGTTCGTTAAAGACCTCGGGATAGTTTTGGACCTTAAGGCCCAATGGGCTTCGAACGTCAAAGCCCATTGACTTAAGTTGTATGACAACTTAATGAATAAAGATTCACAAAGGCCCAAAAGCCCATATCCATTTAGTGTTGAATTAGGGTTTTTGGTTCTTTAGGTCATTTAAAGAAGTGACTATATAAAGAACTTTATAGCCTAAAATTCATAAGTTGTTGATTTTAGAGAAAATTGGTGAGAACACAAAGCTTCCATTTCTCTCTAAGAGGCCAACCACCTTGGGGGAAATTATCTAGCAATTCTACTTCCTCAAGGTCACTCATTTCTTCTTCAATCCAACCTTGGTGTAGAATCTTTAGAGGTTCTCTATTTTGGGAACTTGGAGAATCCAATTCATTCAACCAAATCCATGGAGCTAAGAAGCAAGGAATGAAGGCCCTATCTCTTGGGTGATTATCCTTTGCATATGCAAAGAGGAATCTACTAGGCTTTGAATTTCATGGTTGATGTTTTGTTTTTGAGTGCATGCAAGCATGATTCCGCCTTTAATTTGTTAATTGCATGCTATTGATGTTGCTCAAATAAACATGTTTTTCACAAAATTTCCTTCAAATGGTATAGGTGATTACAAATTATTTGCTTGGGTAAGAAATGAATGAATGAGGTATGATATATATAAGCAACCCAAGAAGGGTATAGGTCTAAATTTATGAGCGTAGTTTTCTGTACCTTTTGTTTTTGTTTTTTCTGTTACGTATTAAACCATTGGATGGAAATTGCTCGCTTTAACCCATTCTTCTAGTGCCTTTTGTTTGAACTAAGACACAACAAAAGATGGACTTCATGGTTTCTAGAATTCCAATCCTAACCATACAATTGGACATCGTGGTTAGTTTTCTGTACCTTTTGTTTTTGTTTTTTCTGTTACGTATTAAACCATTGGATGGAAATTGACCGCTTTAACCCATTCTTCTAGTGCCTTTTGTTTGAACTAAGACACAACAAAAGATGGACTTCATGGTTTCTAGAATTCCAATCCTAACCATACAATTGGACATCGTGGTTAGTTTTCTGTACCTTTTGTTTTTGTTTTTTCTGTTACGTATTAAACCATTGGATGGAAATTGCTCGCTTTAACCCATTCTTCTAGTGCCTTTTGTTTGAACTAAGACACAACAAAAGATGGACTTCATGGTTTCTAGAATTCCAATCCTAACCATACAATTGGACATCGTGGTTTTTGGTAGATATATCATGTAATTTAACCTCTCTAGAGCTCAATGAAGTTTGACCGTTACTTGGATCGTCGCCCGTAATTTTGATTTCAAATTTGGCCGTCACAGGATGCTCGTAGTTTGGCTACATATTTAGCTATTTAATGAAGTAATGATGGAGGCAAAAATCGAAGATTGGAGGTACTCTAGGCCATATGACATAAATTAGATTAAAAATATACAATCAATAAAAGAATATTTGAGGGTTAACTTCTGTATAGGAAAGAATATTTGAATCAAAGAAGAGCAACAGAGTCACGAAAATAATAGTTTTACAATGAGATAATAATACCATAAGCAGCGAACTTGCTTATAAGTTTTGCTAAAAATAAACGATTACTACATCAAAATTGAACAAGCATTACAGATTATGGCTCAAAAATGCAACTGTGTATGTTTTTTTCTTTCAGTATAAACTTTTTAAATAGCACTGTTCGCGTCAGGAATTTCCGTCGGGGATGCTTCCTGGCCGACGAGCACACAACTCCCCGGGAGAGGTTTGGCGCCGGTTGAGGGCTGCTGTCGGGCTTCTGCTTTTACCGTTGGGCTCGTCGGGCAAGGCTCGTCGGGCACGGCTTGTCGGGCAAGGCTTGTTCGGGCAAGGCTGAAAGAGAAGGACAGAGTTAACTCTGAAAGGTGCCTTAATGGGGCCTTAGGTGTAGGCCTTAAGGCTCACAATCAAGGTTAACTTTTGGATGCTCAGGCGTGCCACTGCCATCTTTAGCATGGCAGACGTAGAACGGATGTTGAATCCAATTATGTACATATATATATATATATATATATCCGAGAGACCGTATTAATTATGACAGGTGCCTCCGTGGGGCCTTAGATATAGGCCTTGAGGCTTCCAATCCATAACCAATCCAACTCTTGGACATATACACTGATGGTTCCATTGTCGCACATAGTATTACCACCGTTATACTTCTGACCAGCTAGCCCGCATAGCTTAGAACGAATCCAAATAGGTGACTTTGTGGGGCCTTAGGTATAGGCCTTGAGGCTTCCCATCAGAACTCATTCCATACTCAAACGTTCTAGCCCGCAGAGCTTAGAACGAGTCCAAATAGGTGCCTTTGTGGGGCCTTAGGTATAGGCCTTGAGGCTTCCTATCAGAACTCATTCCATACTCAAACGTTCTAGCCCGCAGAGCTTAGAACGAGTCCAAATAGGTGCCTTTATGGGGCCTTAGGCTTAGGCCTTGAGGCTTCCCATCAGAACTCATTCCATACTCAAACGTTCTAGCATAATCATAATATAACAGCGGTAAAACTACTAGATCAGTCGATTACTTGCGCCCCAAGTAACTTCGGACTTCTTTGTTTATCAAGGCTTGTCGTGGATGGGTTAAATCCACATAAAGTTCTTTTTTATGCCTTGAGACCATGGACTTTTACTTGATCACTCTTATATGTCTGGGAGATTAGAACTTAGATCTGATTTAACTAGTGAAGACCTCTTTAAATCGGATTCAAGAACTGAGAAAGTCTTTTAATCATCATGTTACTAGAAACCACTTGAATACAACTGAAAGTATACAACATATTGCTAGTTTAATAAATGAAAAGACAAAACCAAGAAGGGACAGGCAAGGTTTTCACCTTGTCGGGCAAAACTGGGCGTCTTGCAACTTCCTATCTTTGAGGTTTATCAGAGGGTCTGAGAGTTTAGAAGAAAAGGGGTTTGAGAGGTGAGTTTTCAGAGGGAAATCGATACTACGACAAATGTTCTAGACAAGGTAGCAGAGCTTATAAAAAGGGTTGAGTGAGAGTCGATCCCGAGAGGGATGAAGGCTTTGGCTGACTACAGCTATCGTTTGAATGCAAATCTGGCTTTGAGCAGAGTTTGTGCTTTTGTTTGTTTGTTTGAGTGTCTTTGTTTGAGTGTGTTTGTTTGAGTGTCTCTAATCCTGATTTCTCTTTCTTCTTTTATAGACAGACCAGCATGTCCTCCTGTAGCAGCAGTCTTGCCCGAATGCGGTTTGAGGGTGATGACTCATCAGCTTTTTTACATGTAATGCCACCATAAAGTACTTTATGGGCTGTGTAGCTGGTCAGTCTATACCACTTGGCCTTTGGGTAGGTGGGCAAGTGGCCTTCATGAGCTGCATTAAGTCAGAAGAGGCCATTTCCTGCTTTTCTGGGTTCCGGTTGGGCTTCGGCCAAATTGCTGGGCCTCGACCGACTCTCCCTTCAGACCTCCTTTTGGGCCGGCCCCTTTCTGGAGCCCAAAGTTTAAGTTTTGGTCCAAACAGTGCCCCCTTCAATTGATATTTAGCTTGGAATTCCAGGCGCCAATATCAATTGAAAAGTTCTTCATGCGGCTGCATCCTTGCCCTTGGAACTTGTGTTTTCTGGATGAAATTAATGGTATCTGGAGTCTCTTGATCTTCCCACGACCTTTGAACTGTCCCCTGGGCCCTATAAATTCTAGCTTAGAACCCATTTCTGTCAAACCATCCAATCCTCCTTGAGAGAAGACTGAGCAATGGGTTTCTAAGGCTTCGAATGGAGTTTCCTAAAACTTCCTTTCCGTTGAAAAAAAAAAGTTTTCATCAAACGACTGCTATCTCCAACACCCTTGGTCGAACATCCCGCTATCTCCAACACCCTTGGTCAGGCGGTTTCTTCATGAAGGTATGCTTTCCTGCTTGCTGTCGTCATAAGTCAAGCTTCACCATCACAAATGGTGGTGACTTGGTTTGAGGATCCTCTACCAAGCACATGTTGGCCGCACAACCCGATCATCTAATCGGGCTCCATCCGTGAAGACATCAGAAAAACCAGTTGAGACATCATTGTATTCCAACAAAATTGAATGTAGTATGTTGGTTTTGAATCGTTGTAATCTTCATCAATTTGTCGAAATAAAATGAATATTGTTTAGCAATTTAGTTTTTCTGCTTGAATGATTGATGAATAAAGACTGTATCTGAAACTCCCGGCGCCTGCTTTACTTTGCCTCCTCTTCAATGTAACAATCTCTAATATCCCATAATGTAGGACAGTATTTTTTTAAAAACTTAACATTAATGGGATGTTTCTGCCCATTTCCTTCGAGGTCCGCTAGATAGTATCCTCCTTTATCCAAAACTCGACTAATAATGAAAGGCCCTTCCCATGTCGGGCTCCACTTTCCAAAGCCCCTGAGCTGAGTTCCTAGAGGGAGGACTGTCTTCCATACTAAATCTCCCTTTTTGAAAGACTTTATCTTTATCTTTTTGTTATAAGCTCGGGCGACAGCTTTCTTTCCTTCTTGAATCTGGTTCAAGGCTTCAATTCGGGCTACATCCAAGTCTTCAATTCCTTGACACATGGCTTCGATGTATTCTTCACTATGTAACCCAAATTGGTTCTGAATTATGACCGAACATACATTTATCTCCATGGGGAGCACCGCATCCTGCCCGAAAGTTAAAGCATAAGGAGTTGTCCCTGTCCCGGCCCTCTTGGAAGTCCTGTATGCCCATAAAGTGTTCCCCAGTCTTTCATGCCACTTTTCTGGACTATCTATCACCATTCTTTTGATGATGTTGACCAAGATCTTGTTGCTGGCCTCTGCTTGGCCATTTGATTGAGGGTAGTATGGACTGGACTGGATCATCTTTATTTTGTACTTGCTTGCAAACTCCTCAACTTCTTTTGAGATAAAAGATGGCCCACGATCCATCACTATAGTTTCGGGCACCCCATACCTGTGCAGAATCTTGGTCTCGATAAAATTCTTGACCGCGGCTGAAGTTATGGATTTTACTGCTGATGCTTCTACCCACTTGGTGAAGTAATCCGTTGCCACAATTATGAAAGTGTGCCCTTTACTAGAAGCTGGATAGATTTGCCCGATGAAGTCCATCGCCCAACCTCTGAAGGGCCAAGGCTTGACCACTGGATTTAAAGGTACTGAGGGCACATGCTGGAGAGGTCCATGCCGTTGACATTCTTCACAACCTTTGGCGTAAGACTTGCAATCTTTTTCCATGTTGGGCTAGAAATAACCATATCTTCTAAGCAACCACCTCATCTTGGTTCCCGCCTGATGTGCTCCACATACCCCTTCATGTACTTCGGCCATTACCCTCATGGATTCTTCTTGGCCCAAGCATTTCAATAGTAATCCATCTGGAGTTTTCCTTAGCAAGTCATTCACCCACAAGACATACTTGGTCGCTTGCTGTCTATTCTTTCTGCTTGTAGGCAAAGAAGGATCCTTCAAATGATGAATGATAGGGGACCTCCAATCTTCTATTTCGGTTTCTAGAGCCATCACATCCAGGCTGAATCCCCTTTCTAAGATGGAAGGGAGGTTTCTTCTTTGGATCTCGACATCTACTCCATATCTTCTTTCCTGTATTGGTACCCCTGAGGCTAGTTGTGCCATCTCGTTGGCCGCTAAGTTGGATCCCCTGGGAACATGATTGACTGATATCTCAGAATCCCAGAAACTCAGTAATTGCGTAGCCGCCAAGTAATATCCTGCCATGGTAATATGTCTGCACTTGAACTCCCCGTTTAGCTGGTTTATTACTAACTCTGAATCTCCAAAGATCTCCACATCTGCTGCCCCCAGCTCCATTAAGATTTCCAGACCAATTATCAAAGCCTCATACTCTGCCCGATTATTAGTATTTCCTTGGTAGTCTAGGAGAAATGAATAATAATGATAGACCCCATGAGGGTTTATAATCACAATCCCCGCTCCTGAAGCCTTATGAGTGTGAGATCCATCAAAATATAACTTCCAATGAGTGATCCAGAGACCAGTCACTCTTCTTATCTCTTGCTGGACCCAATCCTCTTTACCCGAGATATCTCCTCTCGGTGGGATCCAAATGCTAGCGACCTCCAGGCTTCCTGGGATATTGATTACCTCGTCTTGAGATTCTTGATGCTCGGCCAGAAAGTCAGTAATTGCTTGGCCTTTGACCGCCCTCTGGGGTACATCCTGGAAACTGAATTCTGATAATGCTAGAATCCACTTCCCAATCCTCCCTGTTAGCATTGGCTTTGACAACATGTAATTTATCACATCTGTCTTGGCGATGATGTGCACGTGACAAGGTAACATGTAATGCCTTAGCTTGCTGGCAGTGAAATATAGAGCCAAGCATAATCTCTCCACTGGGGAATATCTAGTCTCTATCTCGGTCAGAATCCTACTGAGGTAGTACACTGCTTGCTCTTTTCCTCCTTCATTGTTCTGAGCTAACAAACTCCCAATTGACTTCTCTGAAGCAGAGATGTATAGCTTCAAGGGTTTTCCCCTTTGAGGTGGCACCAACACTGGTGGAGAAGTCAAATAGGCTTTAATGCTGTCGAAGGCCTGTTGGTGTGGTGGTCCTCACTCGAAATTCTCTTTATCCTTCAGTCTTAGCAGAGGAGTCAGCGGCTGGATCTTGCCCGCCAAATTAGCAATGAATCTCCGTAAGAAATTAATTTTTCCCACAGCCTTTGAAGTTGCACTTTGTTGGTAGGTGAAGGTGACTCCATTATAGCCCGAGCTTTGTTTTTATCCACCTCCACACCTCTTTGATGAACCAGGAATCCCAAGAAGTTGCCCGCTCTTACTCCAAACGCACATTTCTTCGGATTCATCTTCAACTTGTGGATCCTCATCCTTGTCAAAGCTTGTCTGAGGTCTACCAGATGTTGTCCTTCTGTTTTGGATTTTATCACAATGTCATCGATGTATACCTCCATATTCTGTCCAATTAGATCATGAAAAATGGCATTCATTGCCCTTTGGTATGTTGCACCAGCGTTCTTGAGCCCGAATGGCATAACCAAATATTCATATGCCCCCACATGTCCGGGACACCTGAAAGTTGTTTTATGTATATCTTCTGGGGCCATTTTTATCTGATTATACCCTGCATTTCCATCCATAAAAGATAGAACTTTGTGCTTTGCTACTGCATGTATGGATAGATCGGCCATGGGCATAGGATATTCATCTTTCGGTGTAGCGCCATTAATATTTCTGTAATCAACACAACATCGCACCGCTTTTGTTATAGCTTTTAAAACGGGTACAATGTTGGCTAACCACTCTACATACTTGGCTGGCCTAATGAATCCAGCTTTTACAAGCCTTTCAATTTCTTCTTTAACTTTCTCTTCTATCTCTTTGGACATCCTTCGTGGTGCTTGCTTAACAGGTTTATATCCTTCCTTGATAGGCATCCTGTGTTCCACCAAGGTTGAATCTAAACCTGGCATCTCAGTATAATGCCAAGCAAAGCAATCTTTAAATTCTTGCAAGAGACAAATAATCTTTGCCCGATCATGAATCTCCAATAAGCCACTGATTTGTATTGGTCTTGGATCTACCTCTGTCCCTAGATCAATAACTTCCAAAGGATCCTGCACTTCTGGTGGTGGCTTATCAGGTTCTGCACATAAAAATTCAACTAACTCCGGGTTTTCGGGCAAGTCGTCTGGCCCATCCAGGTCATAAATGCATTCGGCCATCTGTATGGCCCTCTCCAACTCTTCTTTACAAAGCTCTTCCCTGCTTTCATCTTGGCTGGTTGAAGTTCCTGGTTGCCATTCCTGCTCTTCTTCTTCTCCTAAAAGCTCCCTTTCTTGCTTATTCTCTTTCCCATATACCAACAGTCTTTTATTCAAGGATCTGACTGCCATTACCTGATCCTTCTTCTTTTGTCCAATCATTGATGGCGTAGAGGATTTGGGATGATACAAGGTCTATCCCACTCCTCTCTAGTAAGGAGCATTCCTTGTTCCAAAAGCTTTTGGGCAGTCACCTTGGTAGGCCGGCGTTCTCGTCAGCTCCTGAACATATCAAGATTCCTACGTTGGGGTTGTAGAAACTTGCTTCCGCAACGTTGGTTGTGGGGAGGAATGGCCGTGATTCGGCCTCCACCATTTCCCAGAAACCTGGTCCTGTTGGTCCCTCTTCATGGTAGACAGCGACTTGCTGATGCAGGGTGGAGGGTATGGCAAGACTTTGGTGGATCCAGTCTCTTCCAAGTAATGCTCCATAAGTGGACGTGCAGTCTACCACAAAGAATGCCAGCATGATTTGTTGAGACCCCAAATCCACTTCTAAGGGCAATATCCCATGGGTCTTGGTGATAGCGCCTGAGAAGCTAGAGACTGTGAGGTCTGTAGGAATAAGATCCTCCGTACTTCTTCCCAGTTTCCTCATCTGCTTGGCTGGTAACACATTAACAGCTGCTCCGCCATCTATTAAAATTCTTTTGAAAGACACCCCTTCCAAATGAGCCGTGACATATATGGGCTTCAGATGATTGGCCATCGAGATGTTCGGGCGGCTAAACACCATTTCGTTGGTATAAATCCTTACAGGACCTCTTTTGGACGCTTCAGAAGTTTCAACGTTGCCCGATTCTCCTTCTTCGACTTCCTCTACATTGACATGTGCCATCATTGGCTCAGTTGTCAAGTAATCACCCTCCATAGTAGCGGGCTGATCAGTTTGGGCACCAAATGTGGCAGATAATATGTATGCCATGTTGATATGAAAATCATTAGGCTCGAGCAAATCTTCTTTCTTGCTCTCGATCTGGTCCATGAATTCATCCAACCAGGCCATGGCATCTGGTGGTAGTAGTGGTTCTGGTGCCCCCTCCAATTGATTCTTGCCCGCATCCAACGTTTGCTTTGGAACCTTCCCAAAAGGATCCACCAATGGCAGAAAAGGTGGTTTTCTTTCGGGCGAAACAGTTCCAAAACAAATAAGCTTTGTCTGCTCCGTCTTCCACCCCGGGGTTGGCACCATGATTAAATCTTCTTGAGCCCGCCTCAAGATCCTATACTTCCCAGGGTGCTGGTTCTGCAGGCACGTGATTCCCCTCGCCTTCTTTTTGGCTACTGGCCTTCTCCACCTCTTTCTTACTTTTCCAACGAAGTTGATTACTTCCCCCAGATGATGTATTCTCCAGTTTTTTATTCTGGGAAGCTTCTGATGTTGCGGGGGTCTTCAGGGAATTCATGTAAGCCTTGTGCTGTCTTTGAACTCTCCTGATCATAGAGGCTCCCATCGGTTTGGTAGGCTGTCCATTCTTTCCAACCACGTACCATTTTCGTTCGAGGTGGGCAGGGTTATTTCTCTTGACAGGATTTGCTATCCGATCATTCTCTTTAGCTTCTCTCCCCCTATGGCCATATTGAGGATGATCCGCACTCCTTCGTATTTTGGCTTCTATGTCTTCTATGTCTTCTGCCTCTTCAGAAGCTTCATGGTTTCGAAAAACTTCTGATAAAGCTTCATGGTTTTGAAAGACACTTCGGGAAGCAACTTTTCCTGCAGTCCATCTAGATTTCTCACAGGCCTCATTTCTTCTGATCAACTCCTGATCAATGAGAACTCCTGAGGGTGGTATTTCGAGCTCGCACTCGCATTGGCACTTGCTGCATAAAACCATCCCTTTAATTATGGCAGCTTTTGGATACTCGGGCAACTTAATTACCCCTTTTATAGTTTTGTTAGCCAATTTTTCTTCATCCATTGGCTCCGTGACTTTTTCCTTCCCCTTCTCCGCCCATGTCATATTGATCATATTTATTGGGGCTTCTGAGAAGAGCTCTGCGAGTCTGTTCACCACTGCTTCTTCTAACTGGCTAGTTTTGAGCCTCTTATTCTCCCTATTACCTTTTTCCCCAGGATGAGGTAAAGATGTAGGAATAGTTGGTCTCGGGACCATACCAGCTTCCTTTTTGAAATCTGTGGAGACACCTTCCAATCTTTGCAGCATTTGCAGCAGGGTAGTTTGCAGATCTTCTGATAATCCTGACATATTGCTTTGATAAGGGGAGTCCCATCGGGCGTGCAAAAACTATGTTCGCGTCAGGAATTTCCGTCGGGGATGCTTCCTGGCAGACGAGCACACAGCTCCCCGGGAGAGGTTTGGCGCCGGTTGAGGGCTGCTGTCGGGCTTCTGCTTTTACCGTTGGACTTGTCGGGAAAGGCTCGTCGGGCACGGCTTGTCGGGCAAGGCTTGTTCGGGCAAGGCTTGTCGGGCAAGGCTGAAAGAGAATGACAGAGTTAACTATGAAAGGTGCCTTCATGGGGCCTTAGGTGTAGGCCTTAAGGCTCACAATCAAGGTTAACTTTTGGATGCTCAGGCGTGCCACTGCCATCTTTAGCATGGCAGACGTAGAACGGATGTTGAATCCAATTATGTACATATATATATATATATATATATCCGAGAGACCGTATTAATTATGACAGGTGCCTTCGTGGGGCCTTAGATATAGGCCTTGAGGCTTCCAATCCATAACCAATCCAACTCTTAGACATATACACTGCTGGTTTCATTGTCGCACATAGTATTACCACCGTTATACTTCTGACCAGCTAGCTCGCAGTGCTTAGAACGAATCCAAATAGGTGCCTTTGTGGGGCCTTAGGTATAGGCCTTGAGGCTTCCCATCAGAACTCATTCCATACTCAAACGTTCTAGCCCGCAGAGCTTAGAACGAGTCCAAATAGGTGCCTTTGTGGGGCCTTAGGTATAGGCCTTGAGGCTTCCCATCAGAACTCATTCCATACTCAAATGTTCTAGCCCGCAGAGCTTAGAACGAGTCCAAATAGGTGCCTTTGTGGGGCCTTAGGTTTAGGCCTTGAGGCTTCCCATCAGAACTCATTCCATACTTAAACGTTCTAGCATAATCATAATATAACAGCGGTAAAACTACTAGATCAGTCGATTACTTGCGCCCCAAGTAACTTCGGACTTCTTTGTTTATCAAGGATTGTCGTGGATGGGTTAAATCCACATAAAGTTCTTTTTTATGCCTTGAGACCAAGGACTTTTACATGATCACTCTTATATGTCCGGGAGATTAGAACTTAGATCTGATTTAACTAGTGAAGACCTCTTTAAATCGGATTCAAGAACTGAGAAAGTCTTTTAATCATCATGTTACTAGAAACCACTTGAATACAACTAAAAGTATACAACATATTGCTAGTTTAATAAATGAAAAGACAAAACCAAGAAGGGACAGGCAAGGTTTTCACCTTGTCGGGCAAAACTGGGCGTCTTGCAACTTCCTATCTTTGAGGTTTATCAGAGGGTCTGAGAGTTTAGAAGAAAAGGGGTTTGAGAGGTGAGTTTTCAGAGGGAAATCGATACTACGACAAGTGTTCTAGACAGGGTAACAGAGCTTATAAAAAGGGTTGAGTGAGAGTCGATCCCGAGAGGGATGGAGGCTTTGGCTGACTACAGATATCGTTTGAAGGCAAATCTGGCTTTGAGCAGAGTTTGTGCTTTTGTTTGTTTGTTTGAGTGTCTTTGTTTGAGTGTGTTTGTTTGAGTGTCTCTTTCTTCTTTTATAGACAAACCAGCATGTCCTCCTATAGCAGCAGCCTTGCCCGAATGCGGTTTGAGGGTGATGACTCATCAGCTTTTTTACATGTAATGCCACCATAAAGTACTTTATGGGCTGTGTAGCTGGTCAGTCTATACCACTTGGCCTTTGGGTAGATGGGCAAGTGGCCTTCATGAGCTGCATTAAGTCAGAAGAGGCCATTTCCTGCTTTTCTGGGTTCCGGTTGGGCTTCGGCCAAATTGCTGGGCTCGACCGACTCTCCCTTCAGGCCTCCTTTTGGGCCGGCCCCTTTCTGGAGCCCAAAGTTTAAGTTTTGGTCCAAACAAGCACTATGCCTGCAAAATGCAGATTTAACTACATTTTGCTCATTGGAAAGCATACAAACGTAAATTAAAGCTAACAAACACAAGCAAAAGGATACAAAATAAAGAAAATGGTGGAGCGGCCCAGGCGAATCCTGGTCCCCATATTTGCCACTAGAATAAAGCCACCACCGCGCCGTATACCAAAGTTGATATTGTTAAATAGGTTCCCTTGAATCCCTTTTGATTAAATATTTATAAAGCGACGCCTATCTTTTGTATTCGTTACTGCTAACTCAAGACCACTTCGAGCAAGCTTTTCGTAATCATATGCTGACCATGATCGAAGATTTTGCATTCTTGAAAAGAACGTCATTAGTCAAAGGAGGCAGCCTTTGAAGATTATCGAATTATTTTGGATTGTCTAAGGAAAGGTCATAAAACAACAAAGTGGGCTTTAAGACAGACATGGGTGCATAGAAGAAAAAAATTGGATGTGCAGTAGTTGTTATCTTCCAAATGCTTAAAAAGGTTTCAAGTTCAAATCTCCCCACAATTTTAAAAAGGAAACACAATTTGCATGAATCAAATGGTGAACGAAACAAGTTAGAGCTTGTATTCGGACTGATACCGTGATGTCAAGTTTTAATGAAAATACATATGCCATAATTTCATCGTCGTTAAAGCCAATGCGTAGTAAAGTGAATGTAAGATAAGAAATTCAAATTAAAGAGACACAAAATTGATTGTAAACGGTCGATATTCGTTATCGATATCAATTTTTTTTCCTTTCTTCAAATTTCTATCCTTTTTATTTATAGTAATCACATATTCATTTTTTTGGTACACACATACTTTCAAATTTTAATACAATCAATGAGAGAAGATTTGAGGGTTAACTTTTGTATAGGAATGAAAATTTGAATCAAATGAGATAATAATATCATAAGCACCGAAATTGTTCATAAGTTTTGCTAAAAATAAACGATTACTATATTGAAGTTGAACAAGCATTATAGATCATGGCTCAAAAATGCAACTCCGTTTTTTTTTCGTCGAAATAAGATGTGAATTGGGCCCAACATAAGATCCCTCAAATAATAGGCTTATTTGAGGAATCACTCAATGGAAGGGAACGGGGATACATATCATCAGATCAAGGTTCGAAAAGTCGCTAGGCGCTAGTCGGGCGGCGGGCTGGGGCCTAGCGCCTAGGCGGTTAGGCGGGGCCTAGGCGGACTAGGCGGATTTAAGTAAATCTATCATATTTCATGTAAATAAGTGTCTACTTCTACTTGAAATATATATAATTTCATCATCAACTACAAAATAGAATGCATATATATCATGAAGTATTGGAACATAATGAAAACAAGTGAAATAAGGATATAATGTTTGTTCATTCAAGTATGCAACAAGTCTCTTACAATTTATTGAAAAAAAAAAATGCAAAATGAAAGTTATGTATTTTCTGTCTAAGTGAGTTGCAACCTAGGCAGGTCTAGGCGGGTGCCTAGGCGGGCTAGGTGGGTGCCTAGGTGGTCTAGGCGGTGGGCTGGGGCCTAGGCATTAATCGGGGCGGTGGGCTGGGGCCTAGCGCCTAGGTGGCGCTAGGCGAGGATTTTTAGAACAGTGCATCAGATACATCAACCCTATTACCAATTTTACCTGTAAAAAAGTTTTATAAGATAAGGCGAGAATTATTTCTGACAAGCTTTTCAACTCAGCATTAGCGACTATCTTAATTAGCAGAAATTGTTTAGTTTCCAATGCACGTTGAAAATTGATGCACGCATGCATCTAATTCAATTGAGTTACAATAACCGAAGAGTTAGATAGTTAATTACTTAATAAGATGCATGCCCTTCCCAATAGTACTATATAAATAAGATAGTTAATTACTTAATCAGATGCATGCCCTTCCCAATCATAACCAACTTAGATGCTTACAGAAAGATCAAGAACAATTCAGTACAAAAGAAAGAGAGAGAAAGAGAGAGAGAGAGGAAGAGAAAGATTTCTGTAAAGACTTGCTAATTCTCATTAACCTCACTTCGAACCATACAATTAGCTATTTATAGTCACTACAACTAATAACCGCTAAGCTTACTATGTAAGCTACCTCTTGTACTAATAACATCTGTCACCACATACAATTGCCACCTGGCATTCTTGATAACTATAGCTATTACCCCCCCTCAAGCTTAACTTGGGATGCCAAGGTTAAGATTGACACAATGTCGAACAAAAACAACACTATGAAGTCCCTTGGTAAGAATATCAGCGACTTGGTCTGTAGTAGAGACATAGTGAACCAGTAAATCACCCTTTTGCACTTTTTCTTGAACGAAATGAAAGTCAGTATCAAGATGTTTGATACGAGAGTGGAAAACCGGATTAGTACTAAGTGCCAAGGTTGAAATATTATCACAATGAAGAACAGGAGCAGAGGGAAGATAAACATGAAGATCTCGTATCATATTACGAATCCACCAAACATCAGCAGCACAGTGAGCAAGAGCCTTATATTCAGCTTCCGTGGAACTCCGAGAAACAGAGGACTGTTTCTTGGATTGCCAAGAAATAGGGTTGGAACCCAAATAAACCATATAACCTGTAATGGACCGACGAGTGTTGATGTCGGCAGCCCAATCGGAATCAGAATAGGCAGATAAACTATCATCAGAATTGGCTGAGTATGTTAACCCACAGTGCAGAGTCCCTTGAAGATAGCGCAAAATTCTCTTGACCAGGTGCATATGAAGATCAGTTGGATTCTGCATATATTGACAAACAATGCTCACCGAATGTGCTATATCAGGCCACGTAAAAGTGAGGTACTGCAAAGCACCCACGATACTACGATAAAAGGTTGAGTCCGAGAGAGAAATGCCATCAGAAGCAAGCAATCGAGTATGTGGGTTGGATGGGGTTAGTGAAGGTTTACAAGATTCCATCCCAGCCTTCTTAAGAAGCTCCTTAGTGTACTTTGATTGATGAACAAACAAATCACCATTTTGGTTGTATTGAATTTGCAGCCCTAAGAAATAAGTCAAAGGACCCATATCTTTCAATTCAAAAATTGCTGCGACACTGTCAATGACTTGTTGAACTTGAGTATCATCAGAACCAGTCAGTATAATGTCATCAACGTATAACAGTAGAATGATCACATGTATACCATCATGCTTGACAAACAAGCTAGTATCAGATTGTGAAGAAACAAACCCTAAGGATGGTAGAACTCCTGTGAATTTGGAATGCCAAGCTCGAGGAGCTTGCTTGAGCCCATACAAAGACTTAACAAGTCTGCAAACATAAGAAGGATTCTCTGAACTAACAAACCCCTTAGGTTGCTGCATATAGACCTCCTCTTGTAAATCACCATGAAGAAAGGCATTTTTAATGTCTAGTTGTCTAAGTTTCCATTTATGGCTTTTAGCTAAGGCTAGAATAAGCCTGACTGTGGAATGCCGGACAACCGGACTGAATGTCTCAGAAAAGTCAATGCCATGTTCCTGTGTAAAACCTTGAGCCACCAATCGTGCTTTATAGCGAGCAATACTACCATCAGAATTCTTCTTGGGTTTGTAAACCCATTTACAGCCTACAATAGATCAATTAACAGAAGGAGGAACCAAAATCCAAGTCCCTTGAGATTGTAAAGCATCATACTCTTCCTACATGGCTTGCTGCCAATTACTATCAGAAGAGGCAATCTTGAAGTTCTTAGGTTCATCAATATCAGTGACTTGAGCTAGAAATGAATAACCAGCAAAAGAACAAGATTCTGAGTCCAACTGCAATGACTTTAATTCTGGAAAATAAGCCAAATATGCAGAATAATCCTGCCTAGATATGGCACCAGTTTAAATCTGGTTTGAATCATAGAGGTATCAGAAGACACATTGGTAGGAAGAATATGTGATGAAGAAATAGGAAGTGATACTTGAAGTGGTGCAGGAGGATGGACAAGTAACAAATATGATTGATCCAGAGAATGAAGAGTAGCACTACCATGAGTTGTTGAAGAAGATGTTTCAGATTCCGAAAGAGCAGTACTAACAGCAGGAGTGGAAGAATGATAAACTGACTGTGATGAACCACCTGGCATTCTTGTGTCACTGTGTGATATCGGGACAGTATTGGTCTGATGTACTGGAGCAACAAAAATTGGAAGAGTAACCACTATAGGGGAAGACACGGGAGAATGAGAAACCCCTGAAGTTAACTGAGATGGAGTACACTGCAACATTGTGGCTGGAAAAATGGTCTCATCATGCACAACATGTCTAGAAATCAGTAACTTGTGAGTCAGAAGATTATAGCAAATACAACCCTTATATCCAACTGAATAGCCAAGAAAAATGCATAAACTAGACCTTGGCTGAAGCTTAGTATTGTTATAAGGTCTGAGATAAGGAAAAATAGCAGTCCCAAAAACTCTTAAATGGTGCAGCTAAGGTGGCTTGTGATACAAAGCAGAAAAAGGAGAATCCATATGTAAAGACTTAGTAGGTAACCGATTAATCAAATACACAGCATGAGCACAAGCATGAAACGAAAAGGACTGAGACAACCCTGCTACAGTAAGCAAAGTAATTGTTGTTTCCACAATATGCCGATGTCTTCGTTCAACAAACCCATTCTGTTGTGGGGTGTAAGGACAAGAAATTTGATGGACCATGCCTTTGGAAACCAAAAAATTCTGAAACTGTCGACTAAGATATTCACTACCTCCATCGGATTGCAAACACTTAATAACAACACCAAACTAAACAGTTACAAAATTATAAAACTGCACAAAGACTTGAAAAGCATCTGATTTATTGCATAGAGGAAAAATCCAGATGAATCTGGTACAATCATCCACAAAGGTTACATAGTATTTATACCCTTCAATGGATTTGATTGGAGAAGGCCCCCATAGATCAGAATGTATTTTCTCAAAAGGTAACAAACACCTAACAGACTCAGTAGGAAAGGAAAGCCTAGACATTTTTCCTTTAATACAATGCGAACACATTTTATGTACGTTATCAATTACATGAGAAATCTGAGACTTATTCAAAACGGAAGACAAGACTTCATTGGTAGGATGGCCCAACCTCTGATGCCACAGGGAAGTCTTGATATATTGCCTAATATATGCGGAAACTGTACTGATCTGCACTGAAGAAGGCATAGGTCTTGCAACTGGAATCTGAAATAACTCATGTGGCTTACTCTTGCCTCTGTAAAGGATCTCCTTTGTTACCTTGTCCTGCACATAAAACCACACATCATCACATATGAACCAGCACTTATTATCCTTACATAATTGTTTGACAGACAACAAATCCTCTGTAATTTGAGGAACATATAAAACATTAGTCAATTTCAATGTATGTGAAGGAGTGTGGAGTAAAGTAGAACCAATGTGCTTTATAGGCAAACCTTGACCATTGCCTATTTTAATCCTGTCAGAACCTTCAAAAGGAGTAGCTTGTGCAAGATTATGAACATAAGAGGTCATGTGATGTGAAGCCCCGGTGTTAACCACCCGAACATCATTAGGAGAAGAAGAATTCACATGCTGAGCTTGCATAGCATGAAGAGCTGCACTAGGCTGAGAAGAACCAGGAAATGAAGTAGAAGATGATGGATAAGGAAACTCTTGAGGAACTTGTAAGGAAGGAGGAGGAGGTGCTCCCTGATAAGCAAAATTCCCGCGATGATAACAATCCAGTGCAATGTGTCCACGTTTTCCACAGATTTGACATTCTTGCAAATGAACCTGATTGGAACTTGGATTCCTGTGATAACAATTGGGAGCTGTATGACCTCGTCTCTGACATATCTGACATTCAGGTTGCATATTGAATCTAGTGTCTGTGTTACCAGACCAAGATTGCCAGCCTCCTTGTCGGTTAGTAGAATTCGAATTTCTGCCTTTGTTGTAATACCTGGAACCACCTCTTTGCTGTCCTCCAAAGTTATTTCTCTGAGTATTGGAAGGCCGAGGACCAGAATTATAAGTAGAAGAGGCATTACCAGTGTAACCAAAACCATAGCCATAAGAAGATGAGTGCTGAGATGGATCTGGTGGAGGTAATGGAAACTGAGGAGGCAGTGAAGTAGGATGAAAAGAACCAGGGGAAATTGTGCCAATAGTAGTTGAAGACAACCCATCATTAGGATGAGAGTGGGATGAAGAACCTGAACTCCCTCCAGATGTAGAAGAAGAACCTTGCATGTAAAGAGCTGCCATAGAGTGAGAAAGAGTGTGTTCCATACTGTCAATATCCCTTTCGGTGTTAAGAAGCTGAGCACGAAATTCTTTTAGAGAAATAGAGGTCTCCCTAGCAAGAATAGCTGTTCGAATTATTGCATATTCTCTTGGTAAACCAGCCAAGGCGGCAATAATCAAATCATTATCAGATATTGCATCTCTAGCAGCAATGAGTTGATCTCTGATAGATTTAAGCCGAGAAAGAAACTTGTCAATAGAATCGGTTCCTTTTTGTAAAGTCTGAAACTCAGTTTTCAACATATTAATCCTCGATTTAGACACAGTAGCATATCGATCCTCAAGAACTGACCAAGCATCATAAGCAGTTTTACAACCAAGTACATGATCAATAGCATCATCTGTCAAAGTAGTAATCAAAAGGCTAAGGAGTACCAAATCAGTTTGTTCCCATTCCTGAAAAGCCACCGTAATTTCTTTTGTGACCCCTGTATCAGTATGGATAACAAATTTGGGAGGACAAACGGAAGTGCCATCAAAATGGTCAAACAACTTATAACCCCTGAGTACTGACCGGAACTGATATGCCCATTTGGAGTAATTTGTATCGCCTAACCTAATTGTTAACCTCCCCAAAATTCCTTCAATCGTGATTTGAGAATTAGTCATGCTGAATTAGCAAGAGCAAGCGCCCGTCAACCAAGAACTCTACAATCCATAGGTGAATCGCAAGCTCTGGATACTATCATAACCAACTTAGATGCTTACAGAAAGATCAAGAACAATTCAGTACAAAAGAAAGAGAGAGAAAGAGAGAGAGAGAGGAAGAGAAATATTTCTGTAAAGACTTGCTAATTCTCATTAACCTCACTTCGAACCATACAATTAGCTATTTATAGTCACTACAACTAATAACCGCTAAGCTTACTATGTAAGCTAGCTCTTGTACTAATAACATCTGTCACCACATACAATTGCCACCTGGCATTCTTGATAACTATAGCTATTACCCAATAGTATTATATAAATAAGTGGCAGGGTACTTTTCTGTTTAGACTCGATCTCCATATAAGTAACCATTTCAAGCAAAAATGTCTTTGTCTCAGATGTTCAAGGTAGCTGTAGTGTCAGCTGTGATGTGGTTGCTGCCGAAGCTGATAACGGTCGTTGTAGCTACACTCCCATTTTCGGCCCCAGTTGTGGTTATTGGATCTGTTGCCACCATAGCTATCGTGGTTAACTGTAACTAGTTAAATCCAAAATATCAATATCAAGGGTTGTATTGCATGTAATGTTGTTTGTTATTGTTGTACGCGTGATCCTTATTATGAAATAGTATTGTGTCTGTTTCTATTGTATGGAACACTTATTGCTTGATAACTAGTTGAGCAAAATTTTAAAATCAGGTTTTGTTTTTCAGAATGTTACAATAATTGTTTGATATTTCCTCTGTTTCCGAATGATATATTTCAACTAAAAAATGTTGAGTTTTAAGAGGAAAAAAACAATGCATGCCCCCATTATTGATCACTACAAGCATAACATTTTATCACCAATGATTTAATCTAAATAAATAGAAAATACCATGGTGATGAATAGTTGCTACAGTGTTACTTTCGTATGATCACAAATCACGCTTCAACCTGGCATTTATGTCATGTTTTTCGTGTTCTTGTCATTTTCTTGACATATCCGATATCTTAACGGGTTGTGTCTTGTAACACCCGTTAAACTAAACCGGTAATATGACCTGACTCGAAATCGACCTGTTAATATTATCAGGTAATATGACCCGACTCGAAATCGACCCTTTATTTGTTAAACAAATATATTTTGAATTAATAAATAATGAAAATGAAAAACATAATTTGACCCAAAAAAATAGAAAACATAATACTAAATTAGTATATGCATACCACATTGTCACATAAATATTACTTCAAAACATAAAAATAACATTTGTCTTTTAAGTATTACATATCCTAAATAAGAGGCTAATGAAAAAACATTAGTACATTACTACTATATACCAAATGTTCAAGAATATGCAAAATGAAGGAGTTGTGTTTCAAGGTTGAGGAACCTTGCACGTTTTTGACAATAAAACCCTTCAATTTTCATCAATCACCGAGAAAAATGGTATTGGAACTTTGGCTTGATATATTAATTTTACACTCAAATAAAAAATAATATCATGAGATTTGAAGGATTTTAAAAATCTAAAAGACCATGTAACCATCGTCTAAGTATAGATGATGCAATCACGAGCGTGTATATATGCTTTCACATTTTTCAGGCTTGTACATTAATTATATGAGTTTTATTTATTTTGAGCTCCCTTAAAAATACTATTCATGACAGTTTGTATGGTATTAAAAATTCAATTGAAGATCTACCATCCTCAAATCATAGAGGATGCGATTGTGGATGCAAATTTCTTCCTCCTTGTTCTTGGACAAAATTGCACCTACAAAACAAACAACACCTTAGGTCAAGGCCATGTTGGAAATGTGCCCTAAAACCAATCATATGATGATACTTTACGGACATTTCATAAGATTAAACTAATGTAGTTTAACTATAAAGGGCAAAAGGTTATTGTTTGAGTCGTCTCATATAAATGTTATATGCTTAAACGATAAAGTCCAAGGAATATGTGATTGGGAGAATGCAATCTAAAGAAGTTAGTAGTATCATATACTCTTGCTTTAAAAACCTTTTTATAAGCATAGTGGGAGTATTATATACAACTAAAAACAATCAAATGGACCAATAGTTGTAATAGGACCAAAATTGTTTTAATAAGATTAAAATGAATGTTTATATGTGATGAGACCTAAACACCCTCAACCAAACCATTATGAAGTTGATAAGCGTGAGAGTGCTTTGAACACTCTTTCGTGGCCTTCCACCGTGGTAGGCTCCGATGTTTGTGACTCGTACACCGGCTTCACCCTATCATGGGGGAGTTCAAAGTGCATGCTTACACTCGGAGGAGTTCTATATGCATATATGATGTTGTGAAGGTAGGCAGCGAGAATGATCAATATCATATCATTGTGAGGTTGTTCTTGAACCCCTAACCGAACTTGCATGGTGGGAATGACTTAACTAAGTGCAATGGAGCCAACATCATATCATTGTGAGCTTACATTCTCTAGAGGCCAAATAAGATGGGTACTTGCAAGAGATGCAAATGAGTAAGCGTACTCTCTCATTATTATTAATGCTAGCCAACATCATATCATTGTGAGGTGGGCTTGGTAGTAGTGAGTCTCCCATACCCTACTAAGAGTTTCCTCCAAAACTCTCGAATTCCAATGAGGGATATGGAATTTGCCAAAAATAGTGGGTGGTGCTATTTGATTTAAAGACCCGAATCAAATGGCTTAAAATCAATCGATTTATATTCGTTATGTATTTGTTTACCAATATATTTGCAAACGCTATCCAAAACTTGACAAAGAAAAGCCGAATGCTTTAGTTTCCGGACTTGGTACCACAATCCCAAAGATTGTCTTAAAAGGATTGCATAAGTACCTAAGTAGTCTCATCCTCACAATCTTCCTATTGATAATGTATCATTGGAAGAACATGTTAGATAAGTCTATCATAAAGAGGACAACACTTTTAATGTCATAATTCTTCAATTACAAATTGTTGTATGAAGAAATAAGAGTTGCTTTGAACAACCCTTAGCTAACGCAAGCTTTAGTGCTTGTTTCTTTGTTACATGAACAAGGAACATGAGAAGTAAGCACAAGGGCATGGACACTTTATGTGCCATGATTCTTCACGTACAAATTGTTGTATGAAGAAATGAGAGTTGCCTTGAACAATTCTTGAAAGTTTGTAATTATGTTTAGAACATAATGGTTGGTTGACAAAAATAGTCCATCAACATGGACTTATGATGATTTTGAATCATTGAGTGTTGAAGTGTTAAACCACTTCTAAGAGACGGAAAACTAGGCAAGGACTTCACCTTTGTATCCCTATCCAAGTAGTTCACTAAGTTTATTGTAAACTATATAGTGAACAATAACCACATGCTCTCCAAATTGTTTGATGTGTATAACACAATTGAAATAAGTTTCAAGAGAGATAGTGGGAGTTTAGGGACCATAACTATTGTAGTCAAAGGAGAGGTCAAATGAAGAAGGCAAAATAACTCCAAGGGAACAAACTTTCTTTATGAAAGGATGGACATTGGAAGGGGTATTTGCAAGAAATGTCTTGCAAGTGTCAAGAACACACCTTTCGAAGGTGTTGTAAATTGTTCTTGAAAAGTTCAAAACAGTTGGTTCTTCTACTTGAATGCTTGATTCCGTATTGGTAACTATGTTTTACAATTGTTGTAAAAGTGTGACTAATAAGAAGTAGAAGATATATGAGAGAAGAAAAAGGTGCTTCACATTCGAAACGTGAATAAAATATAGATCTCTGCGAAAGCAGATAGTACTTACTTCCTCATATGAACTACCAAAGAAATTGGAAAAACCAAAGATTGTCCTTACATTCCAATTTTAAGGAACTTAATTCCGTCACTATAGTAGAGATGGATGAATGTTTTGTTTGACAAAACATTGTTCTTTATTAATCAATGATTGGATTATAGTAATCTAATTGATTGTCTCTATAGTAGAGATGATATGGTAGTGTTAACTGTTTAGAATATAACGATGCTTAAAACCCAAAAGGTTGCAAGGTAGTGACTAATCCCAACTGAGTTGTGATACTTCTAAAACATAAATTACGAGTTGGTCAAAGATGGATGCTTTGGATCGTTAGATCCGGATCCAATACCTTCTTATTAAAATTGTATAGAGGCGAAATGTTCGAATCTTTATTCTTTTGGAAAGAAGAAAGAATCACAAAGTTGTTGAGGTTAATTCACTTAGATGTTAGTGGCACTTGTCCACAACATAATACTACTCATGTTGTATGACATTCGCCGAAGATCACTCTCGGTTGGACTATAGTTTATTTTGAATAAACACAAGTCCGAATACTTTGAAAAAGGTTTCAAAGAATTCAAGAAATGTAAGTTGATGAGTAAGATGTCTAAAGTATTTACCTCCTTAGATTTGATCCAAGGAAAGGTAACACTTTATAACAGTTTCCTTGAAAGATACCAAGGAAAGAAGCATCATAAGATAATGGACTTCTCCATTAGGAGAAGAACGAACTTGAATAAGATTTAGTTCGTTGGATATTATCAATTACCCATATGTAGGATATATATACTTCTAAGACAATATGATTGTCAATTAGAAGATCTTCCAAAATTTTCATGACTCCATAGGATGTAGTTGGAAAGAAAGACAAAACTTAATCATGTTAAGATTTGGGGTTCTGTGCTAATAAGCAATATTTGTTTAAGAATTATCTTGTGGGTATCCTTAAATTAACATTTGGATATCACTTCTATAAACCAACTAACAAATGTTGTTTGTTGAGTAGTTCATTGTAATCCTACACTAGGATTTGCCTAAGATAGCGCAAATGAACGAGTGATAGAACTCAAAGAATGGGTTCTTTGAGAAACAAGATAGTGATCAAACAAATATAACAACCTAGTTCATATAGCAAAAGCTCCAAGGTAGTCCAGAAGGATTTATAAACCGTCTCAGTTGAATGGTTTGAACTTTATGACTATGTCATAGAGTTGCACCTCTTAATTCGAAAGAAATAAGAATGATAAATCCTTATGACTACATTGAGTGTATATACGATATATATACTCAAGGAAATGGTAAAGTACCATTTGACCCGAAATAATGAAACCTTCATAGCTAATTGGTAGCTTAAGGTGACTACATTCAAAGAGAATGGTTGACTTTGAAGGAACCATCTTTGACGTAGTCTTAGTTTCAATTAATTCGAAGATTGCTAGCTACAACTAAATGGTGATTCAATGTTTGGACATAATATGGGTTTCCGAAACCATTATTAAGATAGTCTTGATAATACATGTCTAAAACTATGAATCACAAGAAATGTAAGTTGTAGAGATCCATCCATCATGGATCTTAGCGAGCTAGTGGGAGCTATAAGCGTCTTATGAGAGAAAGATCAAATTGTTTGATTTCTCATAAAGATGTAAATGAATCTTTTGTTTACTAGGTTTACAAAAGATTAGTGGGAGTTAATCATGTTCCTAAAATTGAATATATATATATACAAATATATGATATATTAATTTTGGAAATGAAAGGAATACTTCTTCGTTAAAGTTATGACTTTAAACATTCTATAAAGATAGAATGGATGTGGGAGAAATAGTCTATAAACATGGGATGTAAATCTATAATGATAGATTTCAAGATGTAATTGGATTATATCAATCCCTAATAATAGACAAAAGATTCTAGGACGTTTCTCATATGATGATAAACTTCAATTAGAAGGACGACTCTGGTGTGACTAGCAAGTTGCCTTTCTCAAAGGGAACGTGCCCTTTGACTCCCAAAGAAATAGAATCCTTTATGCATACTCAGAAAGGTGATTTATGTATTTCATATTGTATGAAAACATTGATATGAGTTGTACCTAGAAAGGTACAAGACGATATCAGTGCAAACCCAGGATCAGAACCATGGCAACTGTCAAGTGAGTCCTTAAGTATTTAAGAAATACTAAAGGATAGATTCCTCAAAGAATGAGGAAGAATTAGAGTAACGTAAAGGAAGCGTAAATGTATTAGATTATGAATCTAATCCATCATTGGATGTTTCTTCATTATGAATGAAGAGATAATCAGATATCTCTTTATTATGACTAAAGAGATGTTTGGATGGAAACACTAAAAGTAATGACTTTAGTGCGTTCCATTATGAATGCAAAATATATTGCCATATAGAAGCTCACAACAATGTTGTTTGGATGGGAAAGTTCATTCATGAACTCTTTATTTGGTTCCAACCAGAAAATGTCTCTAGTGTACCAACACTACGACACTAATGGGGCGATAGCTCAAGCCAGGGAATCAAGGTCTCATCAAGATCCGAACTCATATGAGAGACTAAACCACATGATTAAGAATCATGTATAATGGTGACGTCGTTATTCTCAAGGTTGCTTCTATGGATAACATATACATATCCATTGCCCAGGCCTACTACTCAGCCATTTTCGAAATGACTACAGAACAGGTATCATCACTGATGACCAAGCTGATTGGCTCTAGTGCAAGTGGGAGATTGTTGGAAATGTGCCCTGAAACCAATCATATGATGATTCTTTACGGACATTTCATAAGATTAAACTAATGTAGTTTAACTATAAAGGGCAAAAGGTTATTGTTTGAGTCGTCTCATATAAATGTTATATGCTTAAACGATAAAGTCCAAGGAATATGTGATTGGGAGAATGCAATCTAAAGAAGTTAGATTCATGAGACCATTCTTTCGTAGACACATCCTAAACGTTCCTGATCATAGGATTGCCAATTGGGCATTGACAGTCCGTTAAGATCAGTACATGTTGTGTCTTCTCTCAGGGAGAGTGACTAGTCTCGAGTCATTGGTGTGTGTGACATCAAGACAAGTACGTAGGTGCTCAATAGAGAATGAGTTCACTGAACACGATCAACGAAGAGTTCTCATATTCATGTCACATGAGAACTCATAGTTGGGATAATGCAAAGTAGTCCTTTGACCTGAGGCATCATAGTTGTCTTGTGGTTAGGTCCTTGATCTTTGACTATGTCAAAGTCACCCCGTTCAAGGGTGTCCACGGCATAGTTGGGGTTAAGCCACTTAGCCATGGAGGCAAGTAAATGCGCAACAAGGGATCTCTAACCTTCAAACCATTTGAGGGAGAACACTCTATGATATGATTAAGAATCTCTGGCCAGAGTATGAATGAGATTTAGGAAGTCGTTCCAAATCACATTCAAGGTAATCATATAAGCACACGAATCACATTCGATAGTAGACATGAATAAACTATCAAACCAAACAATGTGGTCAAGAGTATTGTATTAGAGAAATACCGTATTGCATTGTAATCCTAAACTGAATAGGTTCTCCACCTCTTCTGATTAGCTTGGGTAACCATGATATGCTGCTAGGTGTCACTCATGGTTTGTGGAAGCCCTAAACGTGTATAAACACTTAAGGGATAATTGAAAGTAAGTTTCAATTCATAATCGATTTGAAAGTGTTCTAATCGCCCACTGCCTCGCTAAAAGGAACCTAATGGATAGTACACCGTGTAGGTAGAGATTGAAGAAACAACGGAGATGAGTAAGAATAATTAAATGGTTTAATTATTTATGGCAAGGATTAATTAATATGTTAATTAATCAAACGAATAAGTTCGTTAAAGACCTCGGGATAGTATTGGACCTTAAGGCCCAATGGGCTTTGAACGTCAAGTCCATTGACTTAAGCTGTATGACAACTTAATGAATAATGATTCACAAAGGCCCAAATAGCCCAATAATAACCCAATGGCCGGCCATTTAGAGAAGGAGTGGGTTTTGGACTTAATTACAAGTTTGTCACTCCAATGAATAAAGGTATAAATATGACTTTATAGCCAAAATTCATTTAGGGTTTCTTTTGGAGAAAAGATGAGAACACAAAGCTCTCTTTTCTCTCTAAGAGGCCAGCCACCCTAGAGGAAAATAGCTAGCAATCTTACTTCCTCTAGGTCGCTCATTTCTTCATCAATCTTACCTTGGTGTGGAGACTTAGAGGTTCTCAATTTTGGGAACTTGGAGAATCTATTCTTCTATCCAAATCCATGGATCTAAGAAGCAAGGAATGAAGGCCCTCTCCTTGGGTGATTAGCCTTTGCTTATGCAAAGAGGAATCTACAAAGGTATAAATTTCTCAACTCATTTTGATTTGAGTTGAGTCTTGGTTCACCAATCTACTAGGCTTTGAATTTCATGGTTAATGTTTTGTTTTTAAGTGCATGCAAGCATGATTCTGCCTTTTAATTGTTAATTGCATGCTATAGATGTTGCTTAAATGAACATGTTTTTCACAAAATTTCCTTCAGGCCAAGAGCCACATGTGCCTACGATGAATTTGGGGGGGGGGGCTTTGGTCGAAGAAACTCAGATGCCAAAGTTAGAATTTTGAGGGAAAAATGTTTAGAGAATTTAGAGAATTTAGCAAGAGTGTAGAACTTAGGTTTTGGAGAAAATGAGGATGGGGACTGGCTACTTGGATGGTTTTTTGGGTGAGATTCATAATTTGTTAGCTAATTAATTGAGAAATAAATCAATTAATTAGCTAATAACATAATTAGAAATGAATGATTTGGGGGTTATCTTGTGAAGAAGATTTGATGAGGATGGATGAAATAGGTTTTGAATAAATACCGATTTTGGGCACTTTTGACTTGATTGAGGGATGATTGTCCACTGCTTGCATGCAGAAATCTCGGTGTGCCTCGAGGGTAACTTATATTTTTCACCCAAAAATCCACATGTCGCCTCCATATTTTTCTTGATTATTTTTGGCTCCACAAATGCCCCCACACCGGTTGGGCTGCTCGCAGGAAAGGGCAGCAGGTGTAGAGATCTTCTTACTTTGGGAAACATAGGTTTGTTTCCTAATTTGATGTAGATTCCCTCTTTAATAGGAAATTAGATCCTTCTAGGAAAGGGAAATAAATTTCTCTCAAATCTTATTTAAGTCCATCTTAAGTGTATTATTAAATCAACTTTGGAGAGTGATTTATTCTACCCTACAAGAGAGAGAAAGCTTAGAGGCTATTTGTTCCCCCTCCTTTAACAATCTTCTACATCTTGCCCGTGCAAAGAATCGTCTTTCATTGCTTGCTTCGTCTTCTCGTTGCTTCAAGGTAAAAAATTAAATTTCCTTGTCTTCTTAATTTTTTGGGAGCCTCAGGGCTTGAATTTTGGCTCGATGGGGGTCAATGAGGCTTGAAAAAAGTGGTTGAAAAACTACGGCTCAGTGGTTGTCATGGGTTGATTTTGTGACGGTGCTTGGGCATTGCAGTTTGGGCCTATGTGCCTGGGCCGTGAGGAGAGAAGCAGCACAGAGGCGACAGCCCCCTTCTGGTTAGATTAGGCCGAAAGGAAGAAAGGGGAGCCAGCGGGGGTTGGGCTTCCTGCTTTGCTGATTTTGGGCTGCGGGGCTTGATTCTTTCTTTTTTTCTTCTTTGTATTTTTTTTTTTACATGTTGGGCTTGAGCCTATGCATAAGGGGAAAGAGGGAGAGCAGCGGACTGCTAGGTTTGGCCTGCTTGATTGGACCGAAAGCATTTTTTTTTTTTTTGAACTTGGGTTCGTGTCCTGGACGAGAGCTGGGTCGTGAAGCCTATTTGTGCCGAGCCCACCTCCTTTTTTTAATTTTTAATTTTTTAATTTTTATATTTTTTTTGTGCTCCTATCTAACGAATCTTCCTTGCATCTTTGTAGAATTTCTTCAAGCATGTCTTCCTCAAGCCACAAGAATGATGATGGTGTTCCGCCATTGTATCGTCAAAGCGAGTATTTGAGCAAGGTTGGTCACTTCAAGGCTGCTCACTTCAAAATTAGATCTGAAGACTTGTTTAGAGACTTCCTTGAGGCATATAGGCATGCTATTCCGTCGGGAGTGCGTGTGAAGCGCGTCAAAAATGGCAGCAGCCGTGAGCCATGAAATGGGGCTCGGAGAGCCATCAAGTTTCACCCCTACTATTTTGTGTTGAGATTTACTTTTCCCATGCCTCATTTTTTTCCAAGAAGTTCTCTGCTCCATGAGATGTGCCCCCGCTCAATGTTCTCCTAATGCGGTCCGTGTGATGGTGGGATTCCTCAATCTAAGCTAATTCCTTGACTTAGATCTAACCGTCAACAAATTTTGGTACTTCTTTGACATAGGCCACATTGAAGGAGTGGGGCAGCTGTAATCCTGCCATAGGCTCTTCGATCATTTGAACAAGAGAAACCATGACTAGGCCAAGGAGACTTCAGAGATAGGTGGAAAGTGGCAGTCTAATTCTTCCCCCGAGTTGTGCGTTCTAACGGTCTTTATATCTGGTAAGTAGGTTGCTTAACTTCTCGGCTACTTTGTATTTATGCTAAGCTGCTCTTTAATTTTCTGTTTTCTCCCACTCATTTTGTAGATTCAGAGTATGGCTCAACTCCCAAGGTTTCTTTAGACATGAAGAAAGTGCATGTCGCTCTGGGTATCCCTTCTAAGTACTGTGAGTTGCATTAGCTGCTTAGTCTTTTTTGTCAGGAGAAAGGTAGGCTACCCCCAAGAGAGAAGATGAAAAGAATCAAGGCTGAGGTGTTGGGTCATCCTATCATTGTGGTGGAGCCTGCTGCAAATGAAGGTGGGAAAAAGAGACATTCCCCGCCTGCTCAAGAGACGTCTGCTGCTCCCAAGCTTGTGATTAACTTGACTTCCTCCAAGGGTGAGAAGGGTGAGGTTGCTAAATCTATGCCAGTGACGTCTGCCATTTTGAAGGCAACTAGTATTGCTGACAGGATTACTCAGCGTAGAAGTTCCTCTGTACCTCCAGTGCCAAAATTTGTGCCAAAATGTCTGTCTAAGGCTAAGTCTAGTTCACCTTTGGAGAGACTTGCTACTATGAAGAGTGACAAGGTGCCTTAACCTACTAAAATGGCGCCAAAACTCATTCCCTCTGCTACTGAAACCGACTTGTCTGCTAAAAAGATGAGGGTACTCGTGCGGGCAGCTGTGAGAAATTCATCAAGTTTGTTTTCGGGGAAGCTGCTGAGATTTGTGCGTTTCTGAGACCAATTTTGCTCGAGGACATGGATGTGTGTGCCAAATATGTTGATGGCCTCAAAGAGGTTGTTGGCCCGAGTTCATTCGTGAAGCATACGACCGAGTATAGGAGGATTGATCTACTGGCTATGATGCCGAAAACGACGATTCTGGCAGCCGAGTCTATGTTCCTTGATCAGGAGGATACGAAGGTTGCCAATGAGCTCGCAAGAACTGTGGCAGCCAGAGCTTTTTCCTTGGCCAAGAAATTCAAGAAGTTGGAATTTGAGCTTGCTTCTTTGAAGTGGTCTAATATCTCTGCCCCCACTTCTCTGTAGCTTGAGACCGCTTGCCAAAAGATCATGGATTTGAAGACTAGGCTTGATGTAATCCAAGTAATGTATGAAAGTGCAGAGAATGAGATTGGGCGTTACATACCTTAGATTCAAGACCTTGAGCATGCTGTCTCTAAGCTCAACTCTGTTGCTTGCGCAAATGATGAAGAACTAATTGCTACTTACAGCAAAGTGATCCACTTCAAAAAGGTCATTGATAGGCTTGAGCCTTAAGTGTTGGAACTCTAAGGTGCTTTGAAGATCAATGGCAGCCTGAAGAAATAAGTAAAGGTGCTGCAACGGGTCCGTGCTTGCCTGCTCGAGGAGAATGAGCAGTTGAAGGGTGAGAAGACTGGGTTCGAGACTTCGCTTACTCAGAGTCAAGCTAATTTCTACAAGCTGGGTTATGTGGACCATCTCTTAAGGCGCCGTCTGAGTTCGAGTTTTCTAGCAAATACTTCGAGACCTTTTCTATTTCTCCAGAAGACTTGCTTGCCTTTACTTTTGAGTCTTCTGTTGGTGAGGTAGTCGGAGAGGTTGGTGCCCAGGTTAGGGCAACTGGTGGTGAAGCGCTGGATGGTACCGTTGCTGAGTACATCGCGTCTGTTGAAGGTGTAGCGACCGAGTAGTCGTGGGATGTCTAAGCTGCTAAAGAGTAGTCTTCTAGGTAGCCTTTAGGATTTTCTTTGTTTTCCTTGTCACTTTTGCTTTGCTTGAACTCCTTCAGTCTTTGCTAGTTGTTTATCAATTTTGCTAGAAAATTTAATGAACTTGTTCCCTTCTCTTTTCTCCATCTTCGCTTCTTTTGTTCATGTCCTAACCTTTGGACTTTATAGACCAGTGGCAGGCGTGCTACTTTTCTATAAGCAAACAAGCCCGCATAGCCTACGCAGTCGTAGGTTTTAGTGTAGAACTTTGAAAAGTTGTTAGCACTAGGGTTGGCAGCCGGATGCCTTACTTACAGAAGCAGACAAGTTCGCGTAACCACTAGGTTGTTAAACTTGGCTTTCTCTAATTTCGTAGGTTGCGTGGCATGTATCACAACACTTTAGGATTTGGTGTATATTGTTCCGCGCTTGGCAGAGATGAAGCTTATCGGCAGTGGATAAGGCTTCGTATATGCACGCTAGCTTGTTTAACTTTTCACAAGAATGTGTGGTTGTATAAGTCTAGTGTGGCTTCACTGCTCGAAGGGCAAGCCGTACGCAGTCTTAGAGAAACCGTAGGCTACCTTAGTGCACTTGGTAGCTGCTTTAGGGTTCCAAGGCAGCCGTCCATTGGGCGTACTGTGTTATGTGCCCCCTCTGTCTCTAGGGCCCGGTTCTGATAGGAGCATTTATGTTGTTATTTCTTAGTTAATTTAGTATTTCAAGCCATTTTCGTGTGTTTGTAGGTCCAAAGGGTTAAAGAGGCAAAAAAGTGCATGGAATGGATAGCATAAATAAATGTTCTAGAAACCCTAAATCCCATTCCAAGGTGGTGCCGCACCTTTCCTCCCTTTTCCTTCCCTTGCCGTGCAAGGTATTGTTGGAAATGTGCCCTAAAACCAATCATATGATGATACTTTACGAACATTTCACAGGTTAAACTAATCTAGTTTAATATCAAGGGCAAAGATTACTGTTTAAGCCGTCTCATATAAATGTTATATGCTTAAATGATAAAGTCCAAGGAATATGTGATTGGGAGAATGCAATCTAAAGAAGTTAGATTCATGAGACCATTCTTTCGTAGACACATCTTAAACGTTCCTGATCATAGGATTGCCAATTAGGCATTGACAGTCCGTTAAGATCAGTACGTACTGTGTCTTCTCTCAGGGAGAGTGACTAGTCTCGAGTCATTGGTGTGTGTGACATCAAGACAAGTACGTAGGTGCTCAATAGAGAATGAGTTCACTGAACACGATCAACGAAGAGTTCTCATATTCATGTCACATGAGAACTCGTGGTTGGGATAATGCAAAGTAGTCCTTTGACCTGACGCATCATAGTTGTCTTGTGGTTAGGTACTTAATCTTTGATTATGTCAAAGTCACCCCATCCGCGGGTGTCCACGGCATCGTTGGGGTTAAGCCACTTAGCCATGGAAGCAATTAAATGCGCAACAAGGGATCTCTAACCTTCAAACCTTTTGAGGGAGAATACTCTATGATATGATTAAGAATCTCTGATCAGAGTATGAATGAGATTTAGGAAGTCGTTCCAAATCACATTCAAGGTAATCATATAAGCACACGAATCACATTGGATGGTAGACATGAATAAACTATCAAACCAAACAATGTGGTCAAGAGTATTGTATTAGAGAAAGACCGTATTGCATTTGTAATCCTAAACTGAATAGGTTCTCCACCTCTTCTGATTAGCTTGGGTAACCATGACATACTGCTAGGTGTCACTCATTGTTTGTGGAAGCCCTAAACGTGTATAATCACTTAAGGGAGAATTGAAAGTAAGTTTCAATTCACAATCGATTTGAAATGGTTTTAATCGCCCACTGCCTCGCTAAAAGGAACCTAAAGGATCGTACACCGTGCAAGGAGGAGATTGAAGAAACAATGGAGATGAGTAAGAATGATTAAATGGTTTAATTATTTAATAATTATGGCAAGGATTAATTAATATGTTAATTAATCAAACGAATAAAGTTCGTTAAAAGACCACGGGTTAGTTTTGGGCCTCAAGGCCGAATGGGCTTCGAACGTCAAGCTCATTGACTTAAGTTGTATGACAACTTAATTCACAAAGGCCCAAAAGCCCAATAAAACCCTTATGGCCGGCCATGTTAGAAGAAAGGCTTTTTGGTTCTTTAGGTCACTTATTTGAAGGGACTATATAAAGGACTTCATAGCCTAAATTCAAAAAGGGTTTTTCTTTTGGAGAAAAGGTGAGAACATGTCTGTCCATTTCTCTCTAAAGAGGCCGGCACCCTTGGAGGGATTAGCTAGCAATCCAACTCCACCAAGGTCACTCATTTCTTCTCCAATCTAACCATGTGTGGAGACTTAGAGGTTCTCAATTTTGGGAACTTGGAGAACCATTTCATCCATCCAAATCCGTAGATCTAAGATCCAAGGAATGAAGGCCCTCTCTTTGGGTGATTAGCCTTTGCTTATGCAAAGAGAAATCTACAAAGGTATAAATTTCTCAACTCACTTTGATTTGAGTTGAGTCTTGGTTCACCAATCTACTAGGCTTTGAATTTCATGGTTAATGTTTTGTTTTTGAGTGCATATAAGCATGATTTCGTCTTTAATTGTTAATTGCATGCTAATAGATGTTGCTTAAATGAACATGTTTTTCACAAAATTTCCTTCAAGTGGTATCAGAGCCTAGGTCTAGTAGTTGGTGAATCCTTTTGGGTTTTGTAGTTCATAGTTTTGATTTAAAAGTTGTAATATGTTAGAAGCTTTATTCTTGTTTCTTTGAATGTAAATTTTGTTAGAAAATTTGCCATCTCAAATGTTGTAGATGTAGTTCATATGAGCATGAATATTGGAGCTAAAATTTGGTGCCATGTTTTTGGGGATTTTCGGCCAAATCCAAAGGGTGGAATTTTGGGTTCTTGTTTGACTTGTTAAAAGTGTTTTAAAGTGACTTTTGGAACCCCTATGTACCCTAGTTTGGTTATATGTTATTTCCCTTAAGTTTGAATGGTTTTGGGATGTTTTTGGGTGAAAACTGTTCATGGAAATTTTTGAGTTTTTTCATGAGTGTTCTTCATTGTTCTTGACATTTTTGCCAAGAACAAAAAGTTTGGTGTTTTGATTCAAAGTTTTGATTTATTTCATAAAGTTTATGTTTTATGTTTTTCCAAATGTTTAAATGTTTTAGATATTTATTTAGAAAGGTGTAAGAAATATTGGTGGGTGTGATAAGCTAATATTTATACATATTTTACATCAAATTCTCTCGTCTTTTCTTAGTTAGTTTCTTATATTTTTGAGTTATTTACTTTGTTTTTGTGTTTTATCGAATTTATCTAGCTAAGAAAATAAAAATAGCACAAATGTGATTTTAAGTAATAAATTCGTCATTTCTACCTTGCTCACTTATTTTATTGTTGCAACTTAAGAAAACATTTTGGCAGAAAAATAAAAGCCAGCGAGAAGATGATGAGGTTACTGTTATGGTGGAGTCCATGTTCAACCACTGATGCACCAAAGCTGCCGCATCTACCAGTGGAAATATTCATCATATGGCTGATATGATTTCTTATAACCTGGCTCTTTGCTCTTTATTCTTTATTCACGCATGACAATATTACTTAGTTTATTACTCAAGTAGCAGACAAACCCTCATTCTTTAATCAAGAAAAGTAGGAAAAATAATTAAAGAGCAAAGTTTATTATTTCCAGTGAATGTAACTCAGTGCTTCGTATAGTCTCCAGAAGATATAAATAAAAGATCAAAGAAGAGGCAGCGTGGAGTGCACTGCAGAAGAAAAAGAAAATAATAAAAGAATAGTGGGGGGGGGTGCACGAAGACAGAGAGGCAGCGTGCGCAAGTCAAACAAAAGGAAAGATAAGAGGAAGGCACTAGGGAATGGGGGCGGAAAAAAATAAGAAATGCACAGTGGGCAAACAGTGGAAGAAAAGGAAGGAACAAGGAAGAATAAAAAGCTGCCTTTGGGCAGTCAGTAGATAGGGAGAGGATTGGAAAGAAAGGGGAGCTGCCCTTGGGCAGCTCGAGGAAGACGCGGGAAGTCAGGAGGAGGTCAGTACAGGGGGGTCCTCACGGGGGTGTTGCTGCTTGGCAGCTCGAGATTGGAAGGCTGCTGTGAGCACCCTGAACAGGTGGAGGGGACGGAAGATGCTGCCCGTGGGCAGCTAGCAGGAAACGCGGAAGAGGAGCTGCTTTGGCAGCGTTAAGCACAGCGCGACAGACGTGGGAACTGACACAAAAGGAAGAGACAGAAGCTGGCGAGTGCGGGAAGCTGGCAGAAAACAGACGCATGGAAGCTGCTGCTAAGGCAGTTTGCGTGGGGAAAAGAGATAAGCACAGAAACTGTGCAGAAATTGCGTGCTGCCTCCTCTCGGTTGATTCACTCCAACTCACGTTTTATTTTTACGTTTTATTTTTCTTATTTACATGTTTAATTTAATTTACTTTTAAATTATGTTAAACATGTATACTTAATTTTTATTTAGTTAGAGGCGAATTTGAAACCTTGGATTTATGTTTACTATGATTTAATTTACTCCAGTTATGATTTCTTGAACGTTGGATGTGGTTTATTATTCTGTGTTGATTAATAACTTGTTTATGTATGTGGGTTAAGGGTCGACACTTAATTTGCATGCTTAGACTTGATGCTAGGATATAAGGGAATTTCACCTAATCGTTATGAACTTATATCCATGAGTAGTAAAAATCGCTAGTCACGATTGTGTTTAGTAAACCCTAGGTTGGATTAACATGCGTATTCCGTAGTTATGAATGCCTAGTCGATGCTTATGATTTCCATTGAACTTAATGATCTTTGATATGTCTCTCTATCATGCGTATTCCATAGTTAGGGAACTTGATAAGAATAATTTGGTTGTGATGCGTATCCCGTCCAATTCAATGAATTTAGGGAAATCTGAAGGTTAATTTAAGCGGACCTAATTAACTTGGGGCGTTGTCATTTATTCGTTTGTTGAAGTCATAACTGGGAATCAAATTGTATACATTTATTCATGTGTGGATAAGGAACCCTCTAACTAACGTTTCGTCATTTTATTTCTATAAAATATATTTTCTTTGAAGTTTGTTTTTAAAGTTTCTAGTTTAATTTACTTTTCATCAAAAAAATCAATCCCCCGTTTATTTTAAAGTGTTAGATTTATTAGAAATAAATTTAGTTTGTGTTTTCTTGAGTCTTGAATTATTTTGAGTCTTTTGATTTGTTTTAGTTTATTTGTTAGTTTTATTTTGAGTGATTCTAGTTAAGTGTTTTGAGTCTAGTTTAGTGTTTTAAATTTTTTTTTTATGTTTTAAATTTAATTTTACTTTGGTTAGCATCCCTAGTTAATCCCAGGCCTAGAACGATGCCTACTTACATCATTACTACAATTGTCACAAATAGGGTTTAAATTTGTGCGTTAATTTATTTTCGCATCAGGGTGTGTAAGGATTAATTCCCTTTCACGCACACCACTTGCATGACATTTATGTCATGCACCACTTGCATGACTTTATGTCTAAAACTTACAAATCAACACACACACATCACTCCCTTCTCTCCAAAACCGGCCACCCTATCAAGTGGGGTGTTTTTGCAATTCCATAAAGTTTTGGTACTTTTGTGTATTTGTAGTTTGACCCAAAAGTTTACGTATTTACGTAAAGGCCCAAAATCATTAAAGGACAAATTGTTTTGTTCCTTTAATGAAGTTTTTGAATTTATTGAAATTTTTGAGTTCTAGTTGTAATTACATGAAGTAGTGGACTTTTGTGTTTTTACAAAATGAGCTCAAAAGTTTAAGTTTTGCAACATAGCCCAAAAAGTTGAGGTTATTGCATTTTGGCCCAAATTAAGTTGAGAACAAAATTGTTTTGTCTCTTTAAATGAAAATTGGATTTTCATTTCATTTAGCTCCATTTAAATCAATTTTATGGATACAAAAAAAAAACAAAATGAAAATGTTGCATTCAATTTAATTAGTTAAAGCGTTAATTAATTAAAGTGTGATTATGAACCTAAGCCTATTATAATTGAGTTATGTGATAGGCCGTTTCAAATTTGTTTGAACCATGGGAATGTGTAGATTAGATTTTGGTTGTAATTTGATTTGATCAAATGTTGTAAAAGAGCATAAGCTCTTCTTTACTTTAAAGTAATTTGTTTTATTCAAATGTTGTAAAGAGCATAAGCTCATCTTTACTTTGAAGTACTTCTTTCTTGCTTTATTTGATATGCATGAAAATGAAGTAGCGGGTCCAACGCCTAATAGGAACAACACGCCTTAATGTGATTAAACGCGTAACTAAAATCAATCACCATCCCTAGACCGAGATTCAACACTAGGCTCGTGTTGAATCTAAACAAAGGTTCATAGTCATCCTAAGGCCCTAAGGCAACTATATAGTCCATCAAATGAATGCAAAGTTTATGTTAGTAGTATCATATACTCTTGCTTTAAAAACCGTTTTATAAGCATAGTGGGAGTATTATATACAACTAAAAACAATCAAATGGACCAATAGTTGTAATAGGACCAAAATTGTTTTAATAAAAATTAAAATGTATGCTTATTATATGATGAGACCTAAAACCCTCAACCAAACCATTATTAAGTTGATAAGCGTGAGAGTGCTTTGAACACTCTTTCGTGGCCTTCCACCATGGTAGACTCCAATCGTTTATGACTTGTACACCGCCTTCACCCTATCATGGGGGAGTGCAAAGTGCATGCTTATACTCAGGAGGAGTTTATTTAAAACATTTGATGAGGTTAAGGTAGGCAACGAGTGTGGCCAACATCGTATCATCGTGAGGTCATACTTGAACCCCTATCTAAACCGGCATGGTGGGAAAGAACTTAACTAAGAGAAATGGTGCCAACATCGTATCATCGTGAGGCATTGTTTTCTAGAGGCCAAAAAGATGGGTAATCACAAGAGGTTGTTGTGAATGAGTAAGCGTACTCTCTCATTATTATTAATGCTAGCCAACATCATATCATTGTGAGGTGGGCTTGGTAGTAGTGAGTCTCCCATACCCTACTAAGAGTTTCCTCCAAAACTCTCGAATTCCAATGAGGGATATGGAATTTGCCAAAAATAGTGGGTGGTGCTATTTGATTTAAAGACCCGAATCAAATGGCTTAAAATCAATCAATTTATATTCGTTATGTATTTGTTTACCAATATATATTTGCAAACGCTATCCAACACTTGACAAATAAAAGCCAAAAGCTTTAGTTTCCGGACTTGGTACTACAAAACCATAGATTGTCTTTAATGGCTTATAAATGTACCAAAGTAGTCTCATCCTCACACTCTTCCTATTGATAATGTATCATTAGAAGAATATGTTAGAAAAAGTCTATCATAAAGAGGACAACACTTTTAATGTCATAATTCTTCAATTACAAATTGTTGTATGAAGAAACAAGAGTTGCTTTGAACAACCCTTAGTCAATACAAACACTAGTGCTTGTTTCTTTGTTAAATGAACAAAGAACTTGAGAAGAAAGCACAAAGGCATGGACACTTTATGTGCCATGATTCTTCACTTACAAATCGTTGTATGAAGAAATGAGAGTTGCCTTAAACAACTCTTGAAAGTTTGTAATTATGTTTAGAACATAATGGTTGTTTGACAAAAATAGTCCATCAACATGAGTTTATGATGATTTTGAATCATTGAGTGTTGAAGTGATAAACCACTTAACGAGACGGAAACTAGACAAGGACTTCACCTTTATGTCCCTATCCTAATGGTTCACTAAGTTTATTGTAAACTATGTAGTGAACAATAAACACATGCTCTCCAAAATGTTTGATGTGTATAACACAATTGAAATAAGTTTCAAGAGAGATAGTGGGAGTTTAGGGACCATGACTATTGTAGTCAAAGGAGAAGTCAAATGAAGAAGGCGAAATAACTCCAAGGGAACAAACTTTCTTTATGAAAGGATGGACATTGGAAGGGGTATTTGCAAGAAATGTCTTGCAAGTGTCAAGAACACACCTTTCGAAGGTGTTGTAAATTGCTCTTAAATAGTTCAAAACAGTTGGTTCTTCTACTTGAATGCTTGATTCCGTATTAGTAACTATGTTTTACAATCGTTGTAAAAGTGTGACTAATAAGAAGTAGAAGATATATGAGAGAAGAAAAGGTGCTTCACATTCGGAAAGTGAATCAAATATAGATCTCTGCGAAAGCAGATGGTACTTACTTCCTCATATGAACTACCAAAGAAATTGGAAAAACTAAAGATTGTCTTTACATTCCAATTTTAAGGAACATAATTCCGTCACTACAGTAGAGATGGATAAATGTTTTGTTTGACAAAACATTATTCTTTATTAATCAATGATTAGATTATTGTAATCTAATTGATTGTCTCTATAGTAGAGATGATATGGTAGTGTTAACTGTTTAGAATATAAGGATACTTAAAACCCAAAAGGTTGCAAGGTAGTGACTAATTCCAACTGAGTTGTGATACCTCTAAAACATAAATTACGAGGTTGTCATAGATGGATGCTTTGGATCGATAGATCCGGATCCAATACCTTCTTGTTAAAATTGTATAGAGGCAAAATGTTTGAATCTTTATTCTTTTGGAAAGAGAAAGAATCACAAAGTTGTTGAGGTTAATTCACTTAGATGTTAGTGGCACTAGTCCACAAACATAATGCTACTCATGTTGTTTGACATTCACCGAAGATCACTCTCGGTTGGACTATAGTTTATTTTGAATAAACACAAGTCCGAATACTTTGCAAAATGTTTCAAAGAATTCAAGAAATGTAAGTTGATGAGTAAGACGTCTAAAGTATTTGCCTCCTTAGATTTGATCCAAGGAAAGGTAACACTTTAGAACAGTCTCCTTGAAAGATATCAAGGAAAGAAGCATCATAAGATAATGGATTTCTCCATAAGGAGAAGAACGAACTTGAATAAGATTTAGTTCATTGAATATGATCAATTACCCATATATAGGATATATACTTCTAAAACAATATGATTGTCAATTAGAAGATCTTCCAAAATTTTCATAACTCCATAGGATGTAGTTGGAAAGAAAGACAAATCTTAATCATGTTAAGATTTGGGGTTGTGTGCTAATAAGCAATATTTGTTTAAAAATTATCTTGTGGGTATCCTTATATTAACATTTGGATATCAGTTCTATAAACCAACTAACAAATGTTGTTTGTTGGGTAGTTCATTGTAATCATACAATATGATTTGCCTAAGATAGAGCAATGAACGAGAGATAGAACTCAAAGAATGCGTTCTTTGAGAGACAAGATGATAATCAACAAATATAATCACCTAGTTCCTATACCACAAGCTCCAAGGTAGTCGAGAAGGATTTATAAACCGTCTCAGTTGAATGGTTTGAACTTTATGACTATGTCATAGAGTTGCACCTCTTAATTCGAAAGAAATAAGAATGAAAAATCCTTATGACTACATTGAGTGTATATACGATATATACTCAAGGAAATGGTAAAGTACCATTTGACCCAAAATAATGAAACCTTCATAGCTAATTGGTAGCTTAAGGTGACTACAATCAAAGAGAATGGTTGACTTTGAAGGAACCATCTTCGACGTAATCTTAGTTTCAATTAATTCGAAGATTGCTAGCTACAACTAAATGGTGATTCAATGTTTGGACATTATGTGGGTTTCTGAAACCATTATTAAGATAGTCTTGATAATATATGTCTAAAACTATGAATCACAAGACATGTAAGTTGTAGAGATCCATCCATCATGGATCTTAGCAAGCTAGTGGGAGCTGTAAGCGTCTTATGAGAGAAAGATCAAATTGTTTGATTTCTCATAAAGATGTAAGTGAATCTTTTGTTTACTAGGTTTACAAAAGATTAGTGGGAGTTAATCATGTTCCTAAATTTAAATATATATATATATGATATATTAATTTTGGAAATGAAAAGAATACTTCTTCGTTAAAGTTATGACTTTTTTAAACATTCTATAACGATAGAATGTATATGGGAGACATAGTCTATAAACATGGGATGGAAATCTATAATGATAGATTTCAAGATATAATTGGATTATATCAATCCCTAATAATAGACAAAAGATGCTAGGAAGTTTCCCATATGATGATAAACATTAATCAAAAGACAACTCTAGTGAGACTAGCAAGTTGCCCTTCTCAAAGGGAACGTACCCTTTGACTCCCAAAGAAATAATGCATAAATAGAATCCTTTATGCATACGCAAAAAGGTGATTTACGTATTTCATATTGTATGAAAAACGTTGATATGAATTGTACCTAGAACGGTACAAGACAATATCAATGCAAGCCCAGGATCAGAACCATGGCAACTGTCAAAGCGAGTCCTTAAGTATTTAAGAAATACTAAAGGATAGATTCCTCAAAGAATGAGGAAGAATTAGAGTAACATAAAGGAAGCGTAAATGTATTAGATTATGAATCTAATCCATCATTGGATGTTTCTTCATTATGAATGAAGAAATAAACAGATATCTCTTTATTATGACTAAAGAGATATTTGGATGGAAACATTAAAGTAATGACTTTAGTGTGTTCCATTATGAATGCAAAATATATTGCCATATAGAAGCTTACAACAATGTTGTTTGGATGGGAAAGTTCATTTATGAACTCTCTATTCGGTTCCAACCAGAAAGTGTCTCTAGTGTATCGACACTACAACACTAATGGGGTGATAGCTCAAGACAGGGAATCAAGGTCTCATCAAGATCCGAACTCATATGAGAGACTGAACCACATGATTGAGAATCATGTATAATGGTGACGTCGTTATTCTCAAGGTTGCTTCTATGGATAACATATAGATATCCATTGTCTAGGCCTACTACTCAGCCATTTTTGAAATGACTACAGAAGAGGTATCATCACTGATGACCAAGCTGATTGGCTCTAGTGCAAGTGGGAGATTGTTGGGAATGTGCCCTAAAACCAATCATATGATGATACTTTACGGACATTTCACATGTTAAACTAATCTAGTTTAATATCAAGGGCAAAGATTATTGTTTAAGCCGTCTCATATAAATGTTATATGCTTAAACGATAAAGTCCAAGGAATATGTGATTGGGAGAATGCAATCTAAAGAAGTTAGATTCATGAGACCATTCTTTCGTAGACACATCCTAAACGTTCCTGATCATAGGATTGCCAATTGGGCATTGACAGTCCGTTAAGATCAGTACGTGCTATGTCTTCTCTCAGGGAGAGTGACTAGTCTCGAGTCATTGGTGTGTGTGACATCAAGACAAGTACGTAGGTGCTCAATAGAGAATGAGTTCACTAAACACGATGAACGAAGAGTTCTCATATTCATGTCACATGAGAACTCGTGGTTGGGATAATGCAAAGTAGTCCTTTGACCTGAGGCATCATAGTTGTCTTGTGGTTAGGTACTTGATCTTTGATTATGTCAAAGTCACCCCATCCGCGGGTGTCCACGGCATCGTTGGGGTTAAGCCACTTAGCCATGAAGGCAATTAAATGCGCAACAAGGGATCTCTAACCTTCAAACCTTTTGAGGGAGAATACTCTATGATATGATTAAGAATCTCTGATCAGAGTATGACTGAGATTTAGGAAGTCGTTCCAAATCACATTCAAGGTAATCATATAAGCACACGAATCACATTGGATAGTAGACATGAATAAACTATCAAACCAAACAATGTGGTCAAGAGTATTGTATTAGAGAAATACCGTATTGCATTTGTAATCCTAAACTGAATAGGTTCTCCACCTCTTCTGATTAGCTTGGGTAACCATGACATACTGCTAGGTGTCACTCATGGTTTGTGGAAGCCCTAAACGTGTATAATCACTAAAGGGAGAATTGAAAGTAAGTTTCAATTCACAATCGATTTGAAATGGTTTTAATCGCCCACTGCCTCGCTAAAAGGAACCTAATGGATCGTACACCGTGCAAGGAGGAGATTGAAGAAACAATGGAGATGAGTAAGAATGATTAAATGGTTAATGTTTTGTTTTTAAGTGCATATAAGCATGATTCCGCCTTTAATTGTTAATTGCATGCTAATAGATGTTGCTTAAATGAACATGTTTTTCACAAAATTTCCTTCAGGTATTTCATTTCCTTTTCTTTTCCTTGTTTCACATACCCTTGCTGTTGGAAATATGCCCTGAAAGTCAATCTTTGGAAGAAACCTTTCAGGACAAATGAATGGATGTATAGATGATTCTTATACATCAAATGGCAAAGACATGAATTAGGACTATCTCAATAAACGATATATGTCTTAAATAGTGTATCCATGGACAATGGATCGATTGAAGAAGTAATCTAATGATGTTAGACTACAGAGACCTTCTTCACATAACCAAATGTCCAAAAAGGTTCCTGGTCATTGGATTGTCGGAGGGATACTGACAATGCATAGACCGGTACATACTGTGTCTGCTTCAAATGGAAGGATGGAAAGTCTCATCCCATTCGTGTTGTAACACTAAGACAAGTATGTAGGTGCTCATTAAGGGAATGAGTTCACTGAACACAATCGAACGAGAGTACTTGCATGGAGGTCTACTCACATGTCAAGCAAGTAACTCAAATGGTTGAAATAATGTAAGTAGTCCTTTAACCTGAGGCATCGTCGTTGTCTTGTGGTTAAGTACTTAATCTTTGATTATGTCAAACGTCACTCTATCAGAGCGTCAACGACATAATCGGGGTTAAGCCACTTAGTCATGAAGGCAAGTGTATGCGCAACAAGGAATCTCTAATCCTCGATAAGAGAGGAAGAATACTCTAAGATATGATTCGGGAATCTTCGGCCGAAGTATCGAGCGTATTAAAAGGAAAGCGTTCCTATACGACTCAAAAGAATCATATAAGAAGGAATAATCACATTAGGGGTTTGACATAATATATTCATACCCTAGTAATGTGATTGAGAGTATTGCATTAGAGAAGGATCGAATTACATTGTAATTCCAATGGAATAGGTTCTCCGAATAAACTTCTACATTAGCTTGGGTAGCTATGACATATGGTTAGATGTCACTCATAGCTTGTGAGTTCTTCTAGATGATTAAATGTAGTCATCAAAGAAGAAGGTGAATTAAAATGAAGTTTCAATTCACTAAGTGATTGAATTAAATATAATCAATTGGATTGATGCCAATCACCTCACTGCCTTGCTAATTAGAACCTAAAAGATTGTTCACCAATACACTATTGTAGTGAGTAATTAATGGATGATGGAAACAATTAATTGGATTAATTAAGTGTTGGGATTAATTTAGAAAGTCTAAAGAAATCATAAAAGCGATAAAGATCGTTTTGGGCTTAAAGAAACGTTCGGGTTTAATTGGGCCCATTGGGCCTAAACCCATTGGGCTTTTATTCAAGCATTGGATGACTTGAAATAAATGAAAGCCCAAAGCCCAAACAACACAAAGAGGGCCGGCCACTTTAGGTAGGAAAGGGTGAGATATTTAGTCAAGTTTTTGACTAGGTTTCTTTTGTCTATATAAGGAACTTTATAGAGATATTGTTCAAAAGGGTTTTTGTGTGTTTAAAACAACAAAGAGGCAAAAGAAAAATAGCTCTCTTACTACACAAAGGCCGGCCACCATTGGGGTGTTTTTACTAACATATCTTACACCCTTTTGGTTATTCCTTCATCCTTCTCACTACACTAGTGGGTGAGGATCTTTAGAGGTTTCCTACTTTGGAAACTTGAAGAGAACCTAGGAGCACTCATTCTATCAAAGTGAGGAGGCAAGGAGGGAAGCTAGACTCAAGGAGTTCAAGGAACAAAGGGCTTGGAGGTGGTCCATCCTTGGTCTCAAGTCTAGATCAAGAGGTATAAGACTAAACCTTCACTTTGTTCTTCTCTATAAAATGTTTTGATGCATTATATATAAACCTATGAACCTTGAAGGGGATTTGCATGACTATAGCTTTGATAATATGTTATAAATGCTTCCGCTGCTTTCGTATATTAAATTTGATTTGTATATGCATGATAGTCCTTTTGAAATCCCATTCTAGAATCTCATAAATTTCCCTTCAAGTGGTATCAGAGCCAAAGGTTTATGTATAATGTGTCCTTTTGGATTTTATGCATATGGGTATTAATGTTATGTATGACATATTATTGTTTCATTCAAAATATGTTTATCTTTTGTTTTTCAATAGTTGAAAAATGTTAGTCAATAGTTGAGAAAGGTATGGATGCAAAAGTTGTTTTGTATGCATGAATGAAAATTGAGTTTTAAACTAATTTGACATATTATTTCTTCATTTAAAAGTGTGTTTATCTTTTGTTTTTCAATGGTTGAAAAATGTAAATCAAGAGTTGAAAAGATATGCATGTAAAAGTTGTTTTGTATGCATGAATGAAGAATAAGTCATGAATAAAATTTTGGGAATTTGTTCTTTATGGTTGGCACGGTTTTGGGGAATTTTGAGCATGTGTTTGTGTTTTATTGTAAGACACTCACACATCATTTTAAAGCTAGAAAATTGAAACCTTGTCACTTTTGTTTTTGGGTTTGAAAAATCATCAAGAATACACAAATCTTGAAAAAGTGTTCATGGTTTTGTTCTTGGTGTTCATAGTTTGGTTTTGGGTGAAAATGGTTGTATTTAGTTTTCATGCATAGTTTTATGGTTTTGGATGATGTTCTTACCATCCATAACCATATTAAAACTTATAAAACCCTAGACTTGTCTAGGAGATTTCCATCACCTTTTTTCATTAAAACCTTGAAAGTCAAAACCAAGTGACATGCAAATTTGGATTTTTCTACCTTGCATTGAATTTGTGCATGTGGGTGAGACTTCCCATCCCCCCATTAAGTGGCCGGCCTCCCCTAGTGGATTTATCCACTTGTAGGGCTTTTTGTAATTTTGAAAAAAGATATTTATACTTTTGAGTATTTACGGTTTGACCCCTAACTTTTTCATATTTGCATTTAAGCCCCTACTAACTAGAAAGTTAAAATATTTGATTTTAATTTTGTTAGTTGTTTAAACTCACAATACTCTTATGCCCATATGTACTAAATCTAAATGTTTATGTTGCATTCCATTTAATTATTTAAATGTGTTTAAGTAGTTATAAAAGGGTGACTATGGACTTATGCCTTAAACGATAATTGAGCTATAAGATAAGGCGTTAAAATCAAATTGTTTGAACCTTGGGAATGTGTTTTAATTACTGTTTAATTGGACCTTGTCACGTTTGACGTTTATCTATCTCTCCCCTTTTAGTATATGTAATTTATAGGAATTTGTACAAATCGGTTTGTAATTCTTATTACTTCTTAATCTCTATTCGCTAGTTGATTCCCTCTAGTGCTAGACTAGAGTTTCTTTAACTATTGGTAAGGAGACATAACTAAAAGAGGGTTTTGACATGAGATTAGAGATTAAAGATTAAATGGGTCCAATGCCCTAATTAGCAATGAATGATTGTCTTTCATTTCTAATGGCTCAATGAAAATGTTTTAATTGGATTGATAAGCACGTAATTAAATAACACAACCTCCCCGAGTTTATATTCAACAATGATGGCTCGTTGTTGCAATAACCTAATAAGTCCATGGTCATCCAAGAGCCTAAGATAACTATAAAGTCCAATTTCAAAGGAATGCAAAAACCTTGGTAGTAGTAGTTACTTCCAATATTTGAAAAATTCGTTTTTAATATTGATTTTTTTTTTCTCAAAACAAATTGTGGGAGTATCATACGCTACTAAAATATAATGAAGACTATTAGTAGTTATATATATCTCCAATATTTTGAAAAATGTTTTGATATTGATTTGTTTTATGAAAACGAATAATGGGGATATTATATGCTACTAATTTCATTAAACTTTGGACTAAGTAGTTATAATAGGACATTATTTATTTGATTGTGATTAAATAAATAAAATGATGAGACCTTAAAATCCCTCAAACAACAATCATATTAAGTTGTAAACGTAAGAGTGCTTAGAACACTTTTTCGTGGCCTTCCACCATGGTAGGCTCCAATCGTTTATGACTTGTACACCGCCTTCACCCTATCATGGGGAAGTGACAAAGTGCATGCTTATATTCAGGAGGAGTTTATTTAAAACATTTGATGAGGTTAAGGTAGGCAACGAGTGTGGCCAACATCGTATCATCGTGAGGTCATGCTTGAACCCCTAGCTAAACCGGCATGGTGGGAAAGAACTTAACTAAGAGAAATAATGCCAACATCGTATCATCGTGAGGCATTGTTTTCTAGAGGCCAAATAGATGGGTGATCACAAGAGGTTGTTGTGAATGGGTAATTGTACCCTCTCATTATTATTGTTGCTAGCCGACATCGTATCATCGTGAGGTGGGCTTGGTAATAGTGAGCCTCCCATAACCCACTAGGAGCTTTCTTTGAAATCTCCCGGATTCCATTATGGGGGATATGGAATTTGCCAAAAATGGTGGGTGGTGTCATTCGGTTTAAAGACCCAAATCGTTTGACTTAATCAACAATCAATCTAATTATTTTATTTGTTTATGTATTTAGATATGGTTGGAAGCACACTCGCGAAAATACTCGACAAACATTGCCTAGAGGGGCACAATTTCCCATCATGGTATCGTAATGTCAAGATTCTCCTAACATTGGAGAAGATTGTTTACGTACTAGACAAGGCTCCACCTCACATACCTCTCAGCCCTGAGGCTACTGAGGATGAACGTGCTAAGTATGACAAGCACGTTGAGGATGATATACAAGCCAAGTGCTATCTGTTGGCTTCCATGAATGAGGAGCTACAGAGACAGCACGAGGGCATGGATAGTGCATCTTCCATAATACTCCATCTTACGGAGTTATATGGTGAAGGGACGCGCAACCGTCGCTTTAGCACCGTCTGTGAGCTTGTAAAGACCAAGATAGTCAAGGGGGCTCCAGTACACCAACATGTACTGAAGATGATAGGATTCATTGAACAATTGGAGAACCTTGGTACTCCACTTGACGGGGAATTGGCCCAGGACTTTATATTGGCTTTTCTTTCTGATTCATTCTCGCAGTTTGTAATGAACTACAATATGAATAAGATGAATAGTACTCTCTCTGAGTTACTAAACATGTTAGTAACTGCTGAGAAGACTATGAAGAAAGAGAGCGTTGTAGGGACTGCTGCAGTAGCCTACAAGAAGCCATCCTCTTCCAAGGCCAAGCCGCAAGGCAAAGGCATATGGAAGGAGAAGAAGTCACCCACTCCTAAGCCGAAAGGAGGAGTGAAGAAAAAGAAGGCAAAGGAGCCCAAGGGGACTTGCCACCACTGTGGAAAGGAGGGGCATTGGAGGAGGAATTGCAGGTTATACCTAGCAAGTCTTAAGGACAAACCACAAGGTATGGTTTATGTTCTTATCTTCAATTCTAATTGTTAGATCTTCTAAATATTTATATTTGATATAAAGAGCTAATCACTTGTATAAATTGTATATAGGTGGAGAAGCCAAGTAGAAGAAGAACAAGCAAAGAAAATGTGGTGAAGGGTTCGGCCACTATGTTTTTTGCTCACTACTTAGGAAGTTAGTTAGGCGTTAAAGATTGTCTTTAAACTTTCTTATTCTGATAAGAACTTGTTATGTGGCTTCATATGATGGAAGACCACTATAAGTGCCTAAATGTGTAAAGGTATTTATATTAGTCTCTAAATGTATAGAGCTAATATTTTTTGTATTAAACATTATGAATGTTTGAACTGTCATATTAATGTAATGTGAAGAATGCCTTTTTAATATACTATTTCCTTAAAGTAGTGTTATGAATTGAAAATTGTCTTGTTGTATCCTAGATGAGATACAAGAGTTATATCACTTATTGTAATGTGATAAACCAAACTTTAGATTTATCAATTATGGATAGATCTCACATGTAGGACATAAATGGATACAATGAATCTTTAGATTTGGTTCCAATTGTCTACCTATGAGTTCTATATGAATTGACAAAAGTCTAGAGATTCCTTTCTTGAAGAAAAGGAAGATCACATTATAATGATATAAGTGATAAGAAAAACGTTTCTTATATGGTTGTCACTTGAAACACAATGATCAAGATCACTCTTGATTCAATTAGTAGTTTTGAACAACTAATTGGGCATTCTTTAAAAGGTTTTAAAATGTCAATTGTGTTAGTGATTAAACCAAGAAAGAAGTATCTAAATCTATAAAAGGTTTAAAGACTTTAGCTACTTAAATAACAAGACATTAAACTTAGTGAAGATTGAAACAAATAAGCTTGAAATGTTTTAAAGCTACTACACAATGTCTTCTACCAATATAATCCACTTTTATACATTTTGTATGTATGAAATGATTTCTCATTAAAGTCATGAGAAATAGTGGGAGGTGTGAAAATGGATATAAACTTGAATATGATTGGTTTATAGTTGTCTAAAGAATAATAGTACTTGACTATTATTAAAGGTTTGTAATTTTAATTGTTAAAAGATTCAAGCTCTTCAAACGTTAAAATTCTATGTTGTGTGACATTCTAAAGAATAGTCTTTGAATGTTGGTTTCGTCAACCTAGCATAAAATGGTTATATGTTGGGAGTTGTCCATTATTCTCTTTTATGAGAACAAGCTAATAACAAAGCATATGGACAAGTTGATGAAACAAAAGGGAATTAGTTTCAAAATGAGTCACAACATATGGTTTAACAAAGAGACAATCCAAATTCAACATCTCATGTAACGATATTGCTCTATGTAGTTTTGATAATGAATTATATCAACCACCTAGAAGGAATGGTTGAGTTTCTATATCCTTAGTAGGAGCCAAGCTTCCACTAAAGACTTGGATAATTCTTATATGACTACATTAAAGGTCTTAGTATGACTAAAACTTGAAGTATGGTGTATGACACCATATAATTTAAATGAATGGACTTGATAAAGCAAGTCACACATTTCATGGAAGTACTTGAGAAGGAATTCTTTTGTGTATGATTCATTTAAGTTAGTGGGAGCAATATGCATTCAAATCAAGAAAATATAATTGTTATTTTTGAATGAATGCTAAGTTATGACAAGGCCAATGGGAGTGATGTTATAATTTGAGCAACATGATGTGAATAAAGTCTATTTGATAGACTTGACAAAACATAGATATTACTCGAAAATGACAAAACATGACACGGTCAATTTTGAAGTATAGACTTGAAATTGGACTTATTGATATAGCAAGGCTATCTCAATAATGTTATATGGGAATTAAATCTCAAATGTTGAAGATTTAAGAAAGCATTTTCCTATGTGATAGGAAGTCACTTTCATAACCCTTATAATGAATGTGTCATAAAATCACAAAAGGGACACATGTATTGACTTGTGAAGTAGATATCCAAAGGTGAAGAAACCACTGAGTTTATCACATTAATATATTACTATATCCCAGGATCAGAACCAAAGCAACTGATAGAGTATTATTGCCTTTAAGAAAGAAACATCAGAGTGGGACTCTGGAAGCGTGCATTCACTTAGGTTGTTAACCAAAGTGAAAATAAGCCATTTTAACAAATGGAACTTCATAATGGATGAAGTACTAATCATATGAATGAATTGTTAGTATTGTACTACAATGGTCTCAAGGTTGGAGCAAAGTTTGTATAAAGTATACAAACGAAATATATGTCGATATATAGTTTTAGAAACTGCTTCAAAAAGGTGTTTTGAATGGAACGGGTTCTTTTAGAACCAATGATTGAATCCAAACCATAAGGTCGTTAGTAGGGTACTACGACGTAATGGGGCGATAGGTCAAGCCATGGAATCAAGGTCTCATCAAAATATTCCAACACAATAAAGAGACATCATCAAATGTTTTGGAAACATTTGATAAGAAAATCCCTTTTAAATAAAAAGGGGATTAATACATAACCAAGTTAACCTACGAGCATAAGCTCTCTCAACAAGATGTATAAGATACACTAGTGATTGACTTTAGTGCAAGTGGGAGATTGTTGGAAATATGCCCTGAAAGTCAATCTTTGGAAGAAACCTTTCAGGACAAATGAATGGATGTATAGATGATTCTTATACATCAAATGGCAAAGACACGAATTAGGACTATCTCAATAAACGATATATGTCTTAACTAGTGTATCCATGGACAATGGATCGATTGAAGAAGTAATCTAATGATGTTAGACTACAGAGACCTTCTTCACATAACCAAATGTCCAAAAAGGTTCCTGGTCATTGGATTGTCGGAGGGATACTGACAATGCATAGACCGGTACATACTGTGTCTGCTTCAAATGGAAGGATGGAAAGTCTCATCCCATTCGTGTTGTGACACTAAGACAAGTATGTAGGTGCTCATTAAGGGAATGAGTTCACTGAACACAATCGAACGAGAGTACTTGCATGGAGGTCTACTCACATGTCAAGCAAGTAACTCAAATGGTTGGAATAATGTAAGTAGTCCTTTGACCTGAGGCATCGTCGTTGTCTTGTGGTTAAGTACTTAATCTTTGATTATGTCAAACGTCACTCTATCAGAGCGTCAACGGCATAGTCGGGGTTAAGCCACTTAGTCATGAAGGCAAGTGTATGCGCAACAAGGAATCTCTAATCCTCGATAAGAGAGGAAGAATACTCTAAGATATGATTCGGGAATCTTCGGCCGAAGTATCGAGCGTATTAAAAGGAAAGCGTTCCTATACCACTCAAAAGAATCATATAAGAAGGAATAATCACATTAGGGGTTTGACATAATATATTCATACCCTAGTAATGTGATTGAGAGTATTGTATTAGAGAAGGATCGAATTACATTGTAATTCCAATGGAATAGGTTCTCCGAATAAACTTCTACATTAGCTTGGGTAGCTATGACATATGGTTAGATGTCACTCATAGCTTGTGAGTTCTTCTAGATGATTAAATGTAGTCATCAAAGAAGAAGGTGAATTAAAATGAAGTTTCAATTCACTAAGTGATTGAATTAAATATAATCAATTGGATTGATGCCAATCACCTCACTGCCTTGCTAATTAGAACCTAAAAGATTATTCACCAATACACTATTGTAGTGAGTAATTAATGGATGATGGAAACAATTAATTGGATTAATTAAGTGTTGGGATTAATTTAGAAAGTCTAAAGAAATCATAAAAGCGATAAAGATCGTTTTGGGCTTAAAGAAACGTTCGGGTTTAATTGGGCCCATTGGGCCTAAACCCATTGGGCTTTTATTCAAGCATTGGATGACTTGAAATAAATGAAAGCCCAAAGCCCAAACAACACAAAGAGGGCCGGCCACTTTAGGTAGGAAAGGGTGAGATATTTAGTCAAGTTGTTGACTAGGTTTCTTTTGTCTATATAAGGAACTTTATAGAGATATTGTTCAAAAGGGTTTTTGTGTGTTTAAAACAACAAAGAGGCAAAAGAAAAATAGCTCTCTTACTACACAAAGGCCGGCCACCATTGGGGTGTTTTTACTAACATATCTTACACCCTTTTGGTTATTCCTTCATCCTTCTCACTACACTAGTGGGTGAGGATCTTTAGAGGTTTCCTACTTTGGAAACTTGAAGAGAACCTAGGAGCACTCATTCTATCAAAGTGGAGGAGGCAAGGAGGGAAGCTAGGCTCAAGGAGTTCAAGGAACAAAGGGCTTGGAGGTGGTCCATCCTTGGTCTCAAGTCTAGATCAAGAGGTATAAGACTAAACCTTCACTTTGTTCTTCTCTATAAAATGTTTTGATGCATTATATATAAACCTATGAACCTTGAAGGGGATTTGCATGACTATAGCTTTGATAATATGTTATAAATGCTTCCGCTGCTTTCGTATATTAAATTTGATTTGTATATGCATGATAGTCCTTTTGAAATCCCATTCTAGAATCTCATAAATTTCCCTTCACTTGCCCCTTTCCCTAAACCTTTACCGCATATCCCTTTAACCTTTTTCCTTAGGATTCCGATTTTATTTCCCTTTTTCTAGTGGATTTGAATTAATTTCTGTTAACCAAAATAAGTTAGGGTTTTGATTTCCAAAAACCTTAAATAAAACCCTTTGCCGCACACAAGGGGAGAGATTCATCATCATTCACTTCCATACACTCTCACCATCCATCCAAAACCCTCAGAAACACATCAACCACTTCTGGCCGCAGCCTTCCATTCATCCACTCACCACCATACATACTTTCAGCCATTCTCCCATACAAACCACCACTCAAACCTTAACCCATACCTTGTGCCGCAACAAAGAGAAGAAGGAGGACTCTTGGAGTGCTTGCTATTCAAGTTTGGATTACTGGATCATTCTTAGGTGTTTTCAATCCTTTGTTTTCAATGTCTAAATTTATGTATCTTTGTTTTGTGAACATGAGGAGCTAAACCTCTTTTAGCTAGGGGGAAATTCAAAGCCATGAACATATTTGCAATATGAATTGATTACTTCCAGTTGTGATTCTATGAATCGTGAATGCAATTTACTTAACTGTTTGATTGATAACTTATTCTTGTTTGTAGATTAAGGATGCATACTTAGTTTGCATGCATGAATTTGATGCTAGAATGCAAGGGAGTTTCACCTAATCGTTATGAACTTGTATTCATAAGTAGTGGAGGTTGCTAGTCACAATCATGTTAAGTAGATTCCTAGCAGGAGCATCATGCTCATCATAGTTACGAATGCTTTGTCAATGCTTATGATTTTCATAAAGCTTAATGTGTTGGAAATGTGCCCTAAAACCAATCATGTGATGATACTTTACGGACATTTCACATGTTAAACTAATCTAGTTTAATATCAAGGGCAAAGATTATTGTTTTAAGCCGTCTCATATAAATGTTATATGCTTAAACGATAAGTCCAAGGAATATGTGATTGGGAGAATGCAATCTAAAGAAGTTAGATTCATGAGACCATTCTTTCGTAGACATATCCTAAACGTTCCTGATCATAGGATTGCCAATTGGGCATTGACAGTCTGTTAAGATCAGTACGTGCTGTGTCTTCTCTCAGGGAGAGTGACTAGTCTCGAGTCATTGGTGTGTGTGACATCAAGACAAGTACGTAGGTGCTCAATAGAGAATGAGTTCACTGAACACGATCAACGAAGAGTTCTCATATTCATGTCACATGAGAACTCATGGTTGGGATAATGCAAAGTAATCCTTTGACTTGAGGCATCATAGTTGTCTTGTGGTTAGGTCCTTGATCTTTGACTATGTCAAAGCCACTCCATTCGCGGGTGTCCACGGCATAATTGGGGTTAAGCCACTTAGCCATGGAGGTAATTAAATGCGCAACAAGGGATCTCTAACCTTCAAACCTTTTTGAGGAAGAATACTCTATGATATCATTAAGAATCTCTGGCCAGAGGAAGAATACTTAATTAATCCAATTAATTGTTTCCATCATCCATTAATTACTCACTACAATAGTGTATCGGTGAACAATCTTTTAGGTTCTAATTAGCAAGGCAGTGAGGTGATTGGCATCAATCCAATTGATTATATTTAATTCAATAACTTAGTGAATTGAAACTTCATTTTAATTCACCTTCTTCTTTGATGACTACATTTAATCATCTAGAAGAACTCACAAGCTATGAGTGACATCTAACCATATGTCATAGCTACCCAAGCTAATGTAGAAGTTTATTCGGAGAACCTATTCCATTGGAATTACAATGTAATTCGATCCTTCTCTAATACAATACTCTCAATCACATTACTAGGGTATGGATATATTATGTCAAACCCCTAATGTGATTATTCCTTCTTATATGATTCTTTTGAGTCGTATAGGAACGCTTTCCTTTTAATACGCTCGATACTTCGGCCGAAGATTCCCGAATCATATCTTAGAGTATTCTTCCTCTCTTATCGAGGATTAGAGATTCCTTGTTGCGCATACACTTGCCTTCATGACTAAGTGGCTTAACCCCGACTATGCCGTTGACGCTCTGATAGAGTGACGTTTGACATAATCAAAGATTAAGTACTTAACCACAAGACAACGACGATGCCTCAGGTCAAAGGACTACTTACATTATTCCAACCATTTGAGTTACTTGCTTGACATGTGAGTAGACCTCCATGCAAGTACTCTCGTTCGATTGTGTTCAGTGAACTCATTCCCTTAATGAGCACCTACATACTTGTCTTAGTGTCACAACACGAATGGGATGAGACTTTCCATCCTTCCATTTGAAGCAGACACAGTATGTACCGGTCTATGCATTGTCAGTATCCCTCCGACAATCCAATGACCAGGAACCTTTTTGGACATTTGGTTATGTGAAGAAGGTCTATGTAGTCTAACATCATTAGATTACTTCTTCAATCGATCCATTGTCCATGGATACACTATTTAAGACATATATCGTTTATTGAGATAGTCCTTATTCGTGTCTTTGCCATTTGATGTATAAGAATCATCTATACATCCATTCATTTGTCCTGAAAGGTTTCTTCCAAAGATTGACTTTCAGGGCATATTTCCAACAAGAGTATGAATGAGATTTAGGAAATCGTTCCAAATCACATTCAAGGTAATCATACAAGCACACGAATCACATTGGATAGTAGACATGAATGAACTATCAAACCAAACAATGTGGTCAAGAGTATTGTATTAGAGAAAGACCGTATTGCATTTGTAATCCTAAACTGAATAGGTTCTCTACCTCTTCTGATTAGCTTGGGTAACCATGACATACTGCTAGGTGTCACTCATGGTTTTTGGAAGCCCTAAACGTGTATAATCACTAAAGGGAGAATTGAAAGTAAGTTTCAATTCACAATCGATTTGAAATGGTTTTAATCGCCCATTGCCTCGCTAAAAGGAACCTAATGGATCGTACACCGTGTAAGGTAAAGATTGAAGAAACATCGGAGATGAGTAAGAATAATTAAATGGTTTAATTATTTATGGCAAGGATTAATTAATATGTTAATTAATCAAACGAATAAAGTTCGTTAAAAGACCACGGGTTAGTTTTGGGCCTCAAGGCCCAATGGGCTTCAAACGTCAAGCCCATTGACTTAAGTTGTATGACAACTTAATGACAAATAATTCACAAAGGCCTTAAATGCCCAATGAAACCCTATGGCCGGCCATTTTAGAGAAGGAGTGGGTTTTGGACTTATTTACAAGTTTGCCACTCCCATGAATTAAGGTATAAATATGACTTTATAGCCAAAATTCATTTAGGGTTTCTTTTAGAGAATTGGAGAGAACATATCTCTCTCTTTTCTCTCTAAGAGGCCGGCCCCCTTGGAAGGGATTAGCTAGTAATCTTTCTCCTCCAAGGTCACTCATTTCTTCATCAATCTCTCCTTGGTGTAGATACTTAGAGGTTCTCAATTTTGGGAACTTGGAGAACCATATTCTTCCATCCAAATCCATAGATCTAAGATGCAAGGAATGAAGGCCCTCTCTTTGGGTGATTAGCCTTTGCATATGCAAAGAGGAATCTACAAAGGTATAATTTCTCAACTCATTTGGATTTGAGTTGAGTCTTGGTTCACCAAACTACTAGGCTGTGAATTTCATGGTTAATGTTTTGTTTTTAAGTGCATGCAAGCATGATTCCGCCTTTAATTGTTAATTGCATGCTAATAGATGTTGCTTAAATGAACATGTTTTTCACAAAATTTCCTTCATAATGATCTTTGATTGTATCTCTATTATGTTGTTCATGTAGGGAACTTTTGAAGAATGCTTTGGGTTGTCGAATGATGTCATCCAATCCAATAACTAAAGGAAAATCTGAGGATTAATTTAAGCGTACCTAATTAATCTGGGGTGTTGAGATTCATGGTTTCTTGAAAAGCAACTGGAAATCGTTTTGTATGCAAATATGTCATGTGTGGAGAAGGACCTTCTAGCTAGCCCATCATCCATTTAATTCACTAAATTCATCCAAATTTGTTTTAAATCTTTAGTTACTTGTTTTTACTTAAAATTCGTCCAAAACCCAATCCCCTTTACTTTAGTGAGTCAAATTAGTTAGAATCTGTCTTAGTTTGTGTTTTTAAGTGTTTTGAGTCAAGTTTAATTCAATTTTCGTCTAAATCACTTCCTAGTGTCTAGTTTGAGTCTATTTAGTTGTTTTAAGCTGTTTTGAGTCATTCTAGTTAGTTTTGAGTCTTTTCAGTTTGTTTTTAGTTCTTTGAGTCTAGTTAAGTGTTTTTAAGTTTATTTTTATGTTTTTGAGACAGTTTAGAGCAGATTAGCAATCCCTCCTAATCCCCGATCCAGAACGATCCCTACTTACATCTTTACTACAATTGTCAACAAGAAGGTTTAATTTGTGTGTTAAGTAAATTTTCGCATCAAATTTTGGCGCCGTTATCGGGGATTAGTAACTTTGCTAATCCCTTGTTATTTCTTTTTGTTTATTTTCGTGTGTTTTTGTTTCTAGTTTCTGACCTTGTTTTGTTTTCTTGTTTTTAGGTACTAGTTTATGACTCGGAGTTCTCAACCGGTTCGTGAGCATATCTTTGACTTTGACGACGATTTCGAGCGGACTTTGAGAAGGAAGAGGAATTAGCAAAAGTCTAATCCACCTAGCCCTGACCCCGTGCTTGAAGAAGAAGAAGTAGAAGAGCAAGAGGAGGCCACGGCAAGGGTTTTTGAGGAAGCACGGGTCATGGCAGCATACAATCGAACAATCAAGGAGCATTCCGCTTCATGATTGGACAATGCCGTGCCCTTATGCATTCAATATCCAAGGGCGGCCCAAGACAAGACCGACGAGTTCGAATTAAAGTCTACCCTATTGCACCAAATTCCTAAGTTCCATAGGTTGTCCATGGAAGATCCTAATAAACATTTGAAGGAGTTTGAGGTTGTTTGTTCAAGCATGACCCCTGTGAATGTTGATGGGAGCATTCTGAAAATGAAGGCTTTTCCCTTTTCTCTCATGGAAAAGGCCAAGGATTGGTTATATGAATTAGCTCCCGGAACTATCACATCTTGGAAGAGCATGAAACGGGCATTCTTGGAGAAGTTTTTCCCAACTTCTCGAGTCATTCTTCTACGCAAAAGGATTAGTGGTATTCAGCAAAATCAAGGAGAATCTTTCCCTGCGTACTATGAACGTTTTAAAGGTCTTGTTGCTTCATGTCCTCAACACCAAAAGAAGGAAGAATTGCTCATTCAATACTTTTACGAAGGACTTCTTCCCATTGAATGCCAAATGTTAGATGCCTCAGTGGGAGGTGCATTGGTTGATAAGACACCCGTGTCAGCCAAGACTTTGATTGCTAACCGAGCGTTAAATGCTCAACAATATGAAGGAGTTGGGCAGAGAGACCTCCCACGGTAGCAAGTAAATGAGGTAAGTTCCGTTTCTGATTTGCAATCTTAAATAACTAACCTTACTTCTATGTTTTCACAGTTTATGGAAGGATGCAAAACGCAAGGAATTTCCCCAAGTGTGTGTGGCGTATGCTCCATGAAGGAAATTTTGTGATTCACATGTTCATTTGAATAACATCATATAGCATGCAATTAACAAATTAAAGGCGGAATCATGCTTTCATGCATTCAAAAACAAAACATCAACCATGAAATTCAAAGCCTAGTAGATTGGTGAACCTTGACTCAACTTTTAAATCAACATTTATTAGTTGAGAAATATTTACCTTTGTAGATTCCTCTTTGCATATGCAAAGGATAATCATCCAAGAGATAGGGCCTTCATTCCTTGCTTCTTAGCTCCATGGATTTGGTTGTAAGAATAGGATTCTCCAAGTTCCCAAAATAGAGAACCTCTAAAGATTCTACACCAAGGTTGGATTGGAGAGGAAATGAGTGACCTTGAGGAAGTAGAATTGCTAGACAATATCCCCCAAGGTGGTTGGCCTCTTAGAGAGAAATGGAAGCTTTGTGTTCTCACCAATTTTCTCTAAAATCAACAACTTATAAATTTTAGGTTATAAAGTTCTTTATATAGTCACTTCTTTAAATGACCTAAAGAACCAAAAACCCTAATTCAACACTACATGGATATGGGCTTTTGGGCCTTTGTGAATCTTTATTCATTAAGTTGTCATACAACTTAAGTCAATGGGCTTTGACGTTCGAAGCCCATTGGGCCTTAAGGTCCAAAACTATCCCGAGGTCTTTAACGAACTTATTCGTTTGATTAATTAACATATTAATTAATCCTTGCCATAAATAATTAAACCATTTAATTATTCTTATTCATCTCCTTTGTTTCTTCAATCTCCACCTTACACGGTGTACGATACATTAGGTTCCTTTTAGCGAGGCAGTGGGCGATTAAAACCATTTTACATCGATTGTGAATTGAAACTTACTTTCAATTCTCCCTTTAGTGATTACACACGTTTAGGGCTTCCACAAACCATGAGTGACACCTAGCAGCATATCATGGCTACCCAAGCTAATCAGAAGAGGTAGAGAACCTATTCAGTTTAGGATTACAAATGCAATACGGTCTTTTTCTAATCTAATACTCTTGACCACATTGTTTGGTTTGATAGTTTATTTATTCATGTCTACTATCCAATGTGATTCGTTTGCTTATATAATTACCTTGAATGTGAATTGGAACGCATTCCCAAATCTCATTCATACTCTGGCCAGAGATTTTAATCATATCATAGAGTATTCTCCCTCAAACCATTTTGAAGGTTAGAGATCCCTTGTTGCACATTCACTTGTCTCCATGACTAAGTGGCTTAACCCCAATGATGTCGTGGACACCTCGATGGGGTGACTTTGACATAATCAAAGATCAAGGACTTAACCACAAGACAACAACTGTGATGCCTCAGGTCAAAGGACTAATTTGCATTATCCCAACCATGAGTTCTCATGTGACATGAGTATGAGAACTCCTCGTTGATCGTGTTCAGTGGACTCATTCTCTATTGAGCACCTACGTACTTGTCTTGATGTCACACACACCAATGACTCGAGACTAGTCACTCTCCCTGAGAGAAGACATAGCACGTACTGATCTTATCGGACTGTCAATGCCCAATTGGCAATCCTATGATCAGGAACGTTTAGGATGTGTCTACGAAAGAATGGTCTCATTAATCTAACTTCATTAGATTGCATTCTCCCAATCACATATTCCTTGGACTTTATCGTTTAAGCATATAACATTTATATGAGACGCCTCAAACAATAATGTTTGCCTTTTATATGTAAACTAGATTAGTTTAACATGTGAAATGTCCGTAAAGTATCATCATATGATTGGCTTTAGGGCACATTTCCAACAATCTCCCACTTGCACTAGAGCCAATCAGCTTGGTCATCTGTTATGATTCCTCTTCTTTAGTCATTTCATAAATGGCTGAGTAGTAGGCCTAGGCAATGGATATCTATATGTTATCCATAGAAGCAACCTTGAGAATATCGACGTCACCATTATACATGATTCCCAATCATGTGGTTCAGTCTCTCATGTGAGTTCGGATCTTGATGAGACCTTGATTCCCAGGCTTGAGCTATCGCCCCATTAGTGTCATAGTGTCAGTACACTAGATACACTTTCTGGTTGGAACCGAATAGAGAGTTCATAAATGAACTTTCCCATCCAAACAACATTGTTGTAAACTTCTATATGGCAATATATTTTGCATTCATAATGGAACACACTAAAGTCATTACTTTAATGTTTCCATCCAAATATCTCTTTAGTCATAATAAAGAGATATCTGTTTATCTCTTCATTCATAATGAAGAAACATCCAATGATGGATTAGATTCACAATCTAATACATTTACGCTTCCATTACGTTACTCTAATTCTTCCTCGATCTTTGAGGAATTTATCCTTTAGTATTTCTTAAATACTCAAGGACTCACTTGACAGTTGCCATGGTTCTGATCCTGGGCTTGCACTGATATCGTCTTGTACCGATCTAGGTACAATTCATATCAACGTTTTCATCCAATATGAAATACGTAAATCACCTTTCTGCCTATGCATAAAGGATTCTATTTATGCATTATTTCTATGGGAGTCAAAGGGTACGTTCCCTTTGAGAAGAGCTACCTCCTAGTCTCACTAGAGTTGTTCTTCTTATTGAAGTTTATCATCATATGAGAAACTTCCTAGCATCCTTTTGTCTATTATTAGGGCATGATATAATCCAATTATATCCTAAAATCTATCATTATAGATTTCCATCCCATGTATATAGACTATGTCTCCCATATACATTCTATCGTTATAGAAAGTTTAAAGTCATAACTTTAACAATGAAGTATTCTTTTCATTTCCAAAATTAATATATCATATATATATTCTAAATTTTAGGAACATGATTAACTCCCACTAATCTTTTGTAAACCTAGTAAACAAAAGATTCATTTACATCTATATGAGAAATCAAACAATTTGATCTTTCCCTCATAAGACGCTTACGGCTCCCACTAGCTTGCTAAGATCCATGATGGATGGATCTCTACAAATTACATGTCTTGTGATTCATAGTTTTAGACATAAATTATCAAGACTATCTTAATAATGGTTTCGGAAACCTATATCATGTCCAAACATTGAATCACCATTTAGTTGTAGCTAGCAATCTTCGAATTAATTGAAACTAAGACTACGTCAAAGATGGTTCCTTCAAAGTCAACCATTCTCTTTGATTGTAGTCACCTTAAGCTACCAATTAGCTATGAAGGTTTCATTATTTCGGGTCAAATGGTACTTTACCATTTCCTTGAGTATATATTGTATATACACTCAATGTAGTCATAAAGTTCAAACCATTCAACTGAGACGGTTTAAAATTCCTTTTTTGACTACCTTGGAGCTTTGTGGTATAGGAACTAGGTTGTTATATTTGTTGATTATCATCTTGTCTCTCAAAGAACCCATTCTTTTGAGTTCTATTCCTAGTTCATTTGCTCTAAGGCAAATCTCATTGTAGGATTACAATAAACTACTCAACAAACAACATTTGTTGGTTGGTTTATAGAAGTGATATCCAAAGGTTAATTTAAGGATATCCACAAGATAATTTTTAAACAAATATTGCTCATTAGCACACAACCCCAAATCTTAACATGATTAAGATTTGTCTTTCTTTCCAACTACATCCTATGGAGTTATGAAAATTTGGAAGATCTCCTAATTGACAATCATATTGTTTTAGAAGTATATATCCTATATATATGGGTAATTGATAATATTCAACGAACTAAATCTTATTCAAGTTCGTTCTTCTCCTAATGGAGAAAATCATTATCTTATGATGCTAATTTCCTTGATATCTTTCAAGGAAACTCATCTAAAGTGTTACCTTTCCTTGGATCAAATCTAAGGAGGTAAGTACTTTAGACGTCTTACTCATCAACTTACATTTCTTGAATTCTTTGAAACCTTTTGCAAAGTATTCGGACTTGTGTTTATTCATAATAAACTATAGTCCAACCGAGAGTGATCTTCGGTGAATGTCAAACAACATGAGTAGTATTATGTTGTGGACAAGTGCCACTAACATCTAAGTGAATTAACCTCAATAACTTTGTGATTCTTTCTTCTTTCCAAAAGAATAAAGATTTGAACATTTCGCCTCTATACAATTTTGACAAGAAGGTATTGGATCCGGATCTAACGATCCAAAGCATCCATCTATGACCAACTCGTAATTTATGTTTTAGAGGTATCACAACTCAGTTGGGATTAGTCACTATCTTGCAACCTTTTGGGTTTTAAGCATCATTATATTCTAAACAGTTAACGCTACCATATCATCTCTACTATAGAGACAATTAATTAGATTACTATAATCCAATCATTGATTAATAAAGAACAATGTTTTGTCAAACAAAACATTCATCCATCTCTACTATAGTGACGGAATTAAGTTCCTTAAAATTGGAATGTAAAGACAATCTTTGGGTTTTCCAATTTCTTTGGTAGTTCATATGAGGAAGTTAGTACCATCTGCTTTCGCAGAGATCTATATTTTATTCACGTTCCGAATGTGAAATACTTTCTCTTCTCTCATTAATCTTCTACTTCTTATTAGCCACACTTTTACAACTATTGTAAAACATAGTTACTAATACGGAATCAAGCATTCAAGTAGAAGAACCAACTGTTTTGAACTTATTCAAGAACAATTTACAACACCTTCGAAAGGTGTGTTCTTGACACTTGCAAGACATTTCTTGCAAATACCCCTTCCAATGTCCATCCTTTCATAAAGAAAGTTTGTTCCCTTGGAGTTAATTTTATCTTCTTCATTTGACTTCTCCTTTGACTACAATAGTCATGGTCCCTAAACTCCCACTATCTCTCTTGAAACCTTTTTCAATTGTGTTATACACATCAAACATTTTGGAGAGTGTGTGGTTATTGTTCACTACATAGTTTACAATAAACTTAGTGAACCATTTAGGATAGGGACATAAAGGTGAAGTCCTAGCTTAGTTTCCGTCTCGTTAAGTGGTTTATCACTTCAACACTCAATGATTCAAAATCATCATAAGTCCATGTTGATGGACTATTTTTGTCAACCAACCATTATGTTCTAAACATAATTACAAACTTTCAAGAGTTGTTCAAGGCAACTCTTATTTCTTCATACAACAATTTGTAAGTGAAGAATCATGGCACTAAAAGTGTCCTTGTCTTTATGCTAATCTTCGTAAGTTCCTTTGTTCATATAACGAAGGAATAAGCATTGGTTGTTTGTGTTGTCCTCTTCATGATAGACATTTCTAACATGTTCTTCCAATGATACATTATCATTAGGAAGATTGTGAGGATGAGACTTCTTAGGTACATGCACAATCCATTTAAGACAATCTTTGGGATTGTGTTACCAAGTCCGGAAACTAAAACATTCGGATTTTCTTTGTCAAGTTTTGGATAGCGTTTGCAAATATATTGGTAAACAAATACATAACGAATATAAATTGATTGATTTTAAGCCATTTGATTTGGGTCTTTAAATCAAATAGCACCACCCACTATTTTTGGCAAATTCCATATCCCTCATTGGAATTCGAGAGTTTTGGAGGAAACTCTTAGTAGGTTATGGGAGACTCACTATTACCAAGCCCACCTCACAATGATATGATGTTGGCTAGCATTAATAATAATGAGAGAGTACACTTACTCATTTGCAACTAATGCAAGTACCCATCAATTTGGCCTCTAGAGAATGTTGCCTCACGATGATACGATGTCGGCGCCATTGCACTTAGTTAAGTTATTCCCACCATGCTTAGTTCGTGAAGGGGTTCAAGAATAGCCTCACGATGATACGATGTCGGCCATCCTCGTTGCCTACACTAACCTCATCATATGTTTATGGATTCCTCCTGAGTATAAGCATGCACTTTGTACTCCCCCATGATAGGGTGAAGCCGGTGTACAAGTCATAAACGATTGGATCCCACCACGGTGGAAGGCCACGAAAGAGTGTTCTAAGCACTCTCACGCTTATCAACTTAATAATGGTTTGGTTGAGGGTTTTAGGTCTCATCACATATAACATATTCATTTTAATCTTTATTAAAACAATTTTGGTCCTATTACAACTATTGGTCCATTTGATTCAATTTAGTTGTATATAATACTCCCACTATACTTATAAAACGGTTTTTAAAGCAAGAGTATATGATACTACTAACATAAGGTTTGCATTCATTTGATGGACTATATAGTTGCCTTAGGGCCTTAGGATGACTATGAACCTTTGTTTAGATTCAACACGAGCCTAGTGTTGAATCTCGGACTAGGGATGGAGATTGATTTTAGTTACGCGTTTAATCACATTAAGGCGTGTTGTTCCTAGGGGCGTTGGACCCAACTACTTCATTTTCATGCATATCAAATAAAGCAAGAAAGAAGTACTTCAAAGTAAAAGAGAGCTTATGCTCTTTACAACATTTGCATAATTCAAATTACTTTAAAGTAAAGAAGAGCTTATGCTCTTTACAACATTTGATCAAATCAAATTACAACCAAAATTAATCTACACATTCCCATGGTTCAAACAAATTTGAAACGGCCTTTCACATAGCTCAATTATCGTAGGCTTAGGTTCATAATCACCCTTTAATTAATCAACACTTTAATTAATTAAATTGAATGCAACATTTTCATTTGGTTTTTGTATCCATAAAATTGATTTAAATGGAGCTAAATGAAATGAAAATCCAATTCTCATTTAAAGAGACAAAACAATTTTTGTTCCCTACTTAATTTGGGACATCATGCAATAACCACAACTTTTTGGGCTATATTGCGAAACACAAATTTTTGGGGTCACTTTGTAAAAACACAAAAGTCCACTACTTCATGTAATTACAACTAGAACCCAAAAATTTCAACAAATACAAAAAAAATCTTCATTAAAGGAGCAAAACAATTTGTCCTTTAACGTTTTTGGGCCTTAACGTAAAAACGTAAACTTTTGGGCCAAAGTGCAAATACACAAAAGTATCAAAACTTTATGTAATTGAATAAAAGACCCAAAAATACCCTATTCTATTAGGGTGGCCGGCCATGATAGAAAAAATATGATTTTTACAAAGTTTTTGTAAGTGGGTTTTGTTAGGTGAGGTAAAGATGAAATATTTTGAATTTATGTTAAACTTTTAAAAAAGTTTGTCTACCATTATAGCCATTAATTGAATTTATGTCAAACTTTTAAAAAAGTTTGTCTACCATTAAAACCATTAATAATACTTTACAAATAATCATCACCCACTAAAATCACCCACTAAAATTAAACCAAAACTTTATGTAAAAACATAAAACATTTTGAATCAAAACTTCAAAACTTTTTGTTCTTGGCAAGAACTTCAAGAACATTGAAAAACACTCATGAAAACTCATAATAGCTCCATGAATGTTTTCACTCACCAAAACTCAAATTTTCATCACTCAAAAGAGGGTTAACATCCTAGGGTACTTAGGGGTTCCAAAAGTCACTTTAAAACCATTTTAACAAGACAAACATGAACCCAAAAAATCACCCTTTGGATTTGGCCGAATTTCCCAAAAAAAACATGGCACCAAATTTTAGCTCCAAAATTCATGCTCATATGAACTACATCTACAACATTTGAGATGGCAAATTTTCTAACAAAATTTACATTCAAAGAAACAAGAATAAAGCTTGTAACATATTACAACTTTTAAATCAAAAACTATGAACTACAAAACCCAAAATGATTCACCAACTACTAGACCTAGGCTCTGATACCACTTGAAGGAAATTTTGTGATTCACATGTTCATTTGAATAACATCATATAGCATGCAATTAACAAATTAAAGGCGGAATCATGCTTTCATGCATTCAAAAACAAAACATCAACCATGAAATTCAAAGCCTAGTAGATTGGTGAACCTTGACTCAACTTTTAAATCAACATTTATTAGTTGAGAAATATTTACCTTTGTAGATTCCTCTTTGCATATGCAAAGGATAATCACCCAAGAGATAGGGCCTTCATTCCTTGCTTCTTAGCTCCATGGATTTGGTTGTAAGAATAGGATTCTCCAAGTTCCCAAAATAGAGAACCTCTAAAGATTCTACACCAAGGTTGGATTGGAGAGGAAATGAGTGACCTTGAGGAAGTAGAATTGCTAGACAATATCCCCCAAGGTGGTTGGCCTCTTATAGAGAAATGGAAGCTTTGTGTTCTCACCAATTTTCTCTAAAATCAACAACTTATAAATTTTAGGTTATAAAGTTCTTTATATAGTCACTTCTTTAAATGACCTAAAGAACCAAAAACCCTAATTCAACACTAAATGGATATGGGCTTTTGGGCCTTTGTGAATCTTTATTCATTAAGTTGTCATACAACTTAAGTCAATGGGCTTTGACGTTCGAAGCCCATTGGGCCTTAAGGTCCAAAACTATCCCGAGGTCTTTAACGAACTTATTCGTTTGATTAATTAACATATTAATTAATCCTTGCCATAAATAATTAAACCATTTAATTATTCTTATTCATCTCCTTTGTTTCTTCAATCTCCACCTTACACGGTGTACGATACATTAGGTTCCTTTTAGCGAGGCAGTGGGCGATTAAAACCATTTTACATCGATTGTGAATTGAAACTTACTTTCAATTCTCCCTTTAGTGATTACACACGTTTAGGGCTTCCACAAACCATGAGTGACACCTAGCAGCATATCATGGCTACCCAAGCTAATCAGAAGAGGTAGAGAACCTATTCAGTTTAGGATTACAAATGCAATACGGTCTTTCTCTAATCTAATACTCTTGACCACATTGTTTGGTTTGATAGTTTATTTATTCATGTCTACTATCCAATGTGATTCGTTTGCTTATATGATTACCTTGAATGTGAATTGGAACGCATTCCCAAATCTCATTCATACTCTGGCCAGAGATTTTAATCATATCATAGAGTATTCTCCCTCAAACCATTTTGAAGGTTAGAGATCCCTTGTTGCACATTCACTTGTCTCCATGACTAAGTGGCTTAACCCCAATGATGTCGTGGACACCCCGATGGGGTGACTTTGACATAATCAAAGATCAAGGACTTAACCACAAGACAACAACTGTGATGCCTCAGGTCAAAGGACTAATTTGCATTATCCCAACCATGAGTTCTCATGTGACATGAGTATGAGAACTCCTCGTTGATCGTGTTCAGTGGACTCATTCTCTATTGAGCACCTACGTACTTGTCTTGATGTCACACACACCAATGACTCGAGACTAGTCACTCTCCCTGAGAGAAGACATAGCACGTACTGATCTTATCGTACTGTCAATGCCCAATTGGCAATCCTATGATCAGGAACGTTTAGGATGTGTCTACGAAAGAATGGTCTCATTAATCTAACTTCATTAGATTGCATTCTCCCAATCACATATTCCTTGGACTTTATCGTTTAAGCATATAACATTTATATGAGACGCCTCAAACAATAATGTTTGCCTTTTATATGTAAACTAGATTAGTTTAACATGTGAAATGTCCGTAAAGTATCATCATATGATTGGCTTTAGGGCACATTTCCAACACTCCATTCAAGGCCACCCATCTGAGAAGTGTCCTCAATTGATTGAGAATGGTGGATGGGAAAGTGCAAACGTCATTGGCTATAAAGGCCCGAATCAGCCTCGATATGATCCATATACCAACACTTACAATCCGGGATGGCGTGATCACCCAAATTTCAAATGGAAGGAATCTCAACAACCTCAAGGAATTCGGCCACCACCCCCTGGGATATACCCAAGACCCTACGCACCAACGCAACCTCAACCACAACCTGCCCAAACCAATTCAGGTACATCCGTGGATAATGATCAAATTGTTCAATTACTAACCTCTTTGGTGCAGGGGCAGCAAAATCAAAACAAAACAATGCTCAATCAAGCTAAGGAGGTGGATGAGTTGAAGAAACAAATGGGCCAAATGGCGGAGTTCATGGGGCAATTCAAAGAGCAAGGCAAACTGCCTAGCACAACCGTTGTGAATCCAAGGGGAGGATTTGAATCCGCCAAGACCATTACGTTGAGAAGTGGAAAAGAAGTTGGAATGGACCCCCAACCATCAAAATCTGCCCAAACGGAAGACGAGAAGTTGCAATTGGAAGAGAAGAATCATGACAAGGCCACGGCAAGGAATGCACAACCTTTGCCGCAACCTTCTACACTTCCTAATCCATCCAATCTGTCCACCACAGGTAAGAAAGGTTCAAATTCTATTAATTCTAACCCTATTCCACCCAATGTATCTTTCCCTCGCAGATTTATGCAAACACAGAAGGAAGAAAGTGACAAGGACATTCTTGAGACATTTAGGAAGGTAGAAGTCAATATCCCGCTCTTGGATGCAATCAAACAAATCCCGAAGTACGCTAAGTTTTTGAAGAAGCTTTGTACAACAAGGAAACGGATTCGGGAGAAAGAGGTGGTACATGTGAATGAGAATGTCTCTGCAATGTTGCAAAGAAAGCTGCCACCTAAATGCAAAGATCCAGGTAGCTTCACTATCCCTTGTGTCATTGGTAATACAAGGTTTGAACATGCTATGCTAGATTTAGGTGCATCAATTAATGTCATGCCATATTTTGTTTATGCATCTATGAATTTGGGAAAGCTTAAAAATGATGGTGTTATTATTCAATTAGCCAATCAATCTAATGCCTACCCAAAAGGAGTTTTGGAAGATGTTTTGGTGCAGGTAGACCACTTGATTTTTCCTGCAGATTTCTATGTGCTTGACATGGAGGATTCAGCCCACTCTCCACCATCGTCAATCTTACTTGGACGACCTTTCATGAAAACAGCTCAAACCAAGATTGATGTGGCCAAGGGAGCATTAACAATGGCGTTTGGTGGCGATATGATTAACTTTAAAATTCCTGAATCTATTGAGAATTCTAATGATGTTCGATCTTGTTTTTCCATTGATGTAATTAAAGATGTAGGGCATGAAAATTCAGCACCAATTAAGAAGGATGCATTTCGAACCACCAAAAAATAGGGAATTGGAGTGGAGCACAAAGAACACGCCACTAATCTCAAAATGCACAATCTGGCTAAGAGCACCATTGGAGAATCTGTTGACAGTGCTGCCACTTCATTGCAACACATTGGTGAGTCATCTAGTCCAATTCCAATTCCCAACAACCTTCTTTGGTGCAGGTCCCCAATCGAATCCACAATCGTGGGAGAATTTACATTGACTTTAGAAAGCTAAATGCCACAATCAAGAAGGATCACTATCCTCTTCCATTCACAGAGCCAAATCAGGGGCAATTCGAGGAGCATGTGATGGAGGAAACACCCCCCCATGCCGTGGGGTCTAATCAAGCTTAAGAGGAGATTCGTCCGGCTGCACGACGTTAAAGCAAGCGCTTCTTGGGAGGCAACCCATGCATTCAACAAAGGAACGATGGAATTCTCACTCTAAACTCAGATTTGCATTCCTAAACCCTTCTCTTTACTGTTTTATTTTGCTATGTTTGTTCGTTGTTTGTTTGTTTGCTTTTGTGTAAGTTTCTGTCTTGAAACATTGAGGACAATGTTTGATTTAAGTGTGGGGGGAGGGGGGGTAAACAAGTGTTTTTATGCAATTTCGTGGGATTCAATCACCTATCACTTCTAATGTTGTTTCTCACTGTTTTTAAGTGTTTTTGGTGTATTTTGATCTATTTTAGGGTGTTTTGAAAAGAAATTCGAAAATTTGATGAAAATCAAACAAAAAAGAGTCGTTTTTGTGTGTTTGTGTCTTAGGGTACCTTCCAACACAATGATGAGGATTTGTTTTTTTTAATTACATGACTGTTAAAGAAAGTTACAAACATGGGTGGAAGTTTGATATGCTCTTTGGTTAATACTTGGTTGCAGTTGATGTTTATGAATTCACATTCAATCACAAAGGAAAAAAAATCAGTTTTTGTAACATGCTTGAAGGAAGGAACTCAAACAAACGCTACATCCCTGAGAGACTTGAGCCTACATGTTATTTGGAGAGTTATTAATCTGTGCATTCTTGTTTTCTAAGTCGTTGCATGATCTAATTATTCTTTGCTTGGTTGCTACTTAGAATGTGTTTTCATCATTATAGTTCCAAATACTAGAACTCATGCCCGTTTCATTCAAAACTTTAAAATTGAGTGCATATCACATAACAAGATGAAGTTGTTTAGTAGTTACCACCAGAGCCAAAAAGCCTTCATTCCATGCATTTGTTTTGTAGGTTTAACCCCTTTGAGCCTTATTTAGCCTATTTTCTTTGTTAAACACATTATCCCTACCTAGCCTAGAATAGGACTATCCATACCCTTGTTCTTAAGGTATAGTGGAGCATAACTTCGAGAGAATTCACGTTGATCAACATTAATGCAGAAAACAAGTTTGGGGGAAGGATTTCAAAAGTTGTGTTTTTGTGTGCCAAAGAAATAGGGCACGGGTTTGAAAAGAAAAAAAAAAGAAAAGAAAAAAAAAACGTGTAAGAAAGAAAGAAAAGAGTTGAAAATAAGTGAGAATTAACTCACAAGTGTTGATTATTGAAGAAAGGGTCCAAAAGATTGAATCTAACCCTAAGTGTTTTGTGAACCTTCCCTTCGTGTTTAAAGTGAATTTTTGCATTTAAAAGTGAATTCTAAGTGTCAATTTCATTACTTTGCTTACTATTGCTTTAAGAACTTTTGTTTATCCTTACCTTTCTTTGTTAGCCAATTCCCTTAGCCCCGTTACAACCCTTAAACTTCAATCTTGGGTGTTATGTGTTTCAATCTGTGGAGTTTGGAATTGGTATGAGCATATGGAATCCCTGGTTCTCGCTTCTAAGTAGTAGCATTCCGTTCATGAGATCATATATATACATGCATTAATAATTCCAGAAATTGCCTTCTTTGTTTAAAACATATGTGAGTATTAGTCTACATGTTTACATCAATCTTCTCACATATACCTAGTATAGGGAGTGTAGTCAGAAAGTCTTGTGTGAAAATAAGAGAGAATCCGGTGAGGAATTGAGGGAATTCTCTAAGGCATGTTACTACATTCAAAATGTTGTTTTAATTGATTAAATGCGAGCTAGTAAGTGGTGACTATGAATAAGTGTATGCTCGAGGGTAAGGATTGCTAAAATTCATGTGAGTAGTGATCTTTGGCATGTCATGTTTCATTGGAAATCCCTGAGGAAAATGTTGGAAGGTCTAGGTTATGTTTTGTTTGTTTTGTTTTGCTCGAGGACTAGCAAAAGCTAAGTGTGGGGGAATTTGATAGGAGCATATTTATGCAACTTAGTTAGCTTGTTCTTGTGCATTTATGTTGTTATTTCTTAGTTAATTTAGTATTTCAAGCTTTTTTCGTGTGTTTGTAGGTCCAAAGGGTTAAAGAGGCAAAGAAGTACATTTTGGTGCCTTTTGGAGCAGTTTTGGGTATGGAATGGATAGCATATGATTGGAGGAAGGTGGTGTTGGAAATATGCCCTGAAAGTCAATCTTTGGAAGAAACCTTTCAGGACAATAAATGGATGTATAGATGACTCTTATACATCAAATGGCAAAGATACTAATTAGGACTATCTCAATGAACGATATATGTCCTAAATAGTGAATCCATGGACAATGGATCGATTGAAGAAGTAATCTAATGATGTTAGATTACAGAGACCTTCTTCACATAACCATCATGTCCAAAAGGTTCTTGGTCATAGGATTGTCGGAGGGAAACTGACAATGCATAGACCGGTACATACTATGTCCGCTTCGATTGAAAGGATGGAAAGTCTCATCCCATTCGTGTAGTGACACTAAGACAAGTATGTAGGTGCTCATTAAGGGAATGAGTTCACTGAACACAATCGAACGAGAATACTTGCATGGAGGTCTACTCACATGTCAAGCAAGTAACTCTAATGGTTGGAATAATGTAAGTAGTCCTTTGACCTGAGGCATCGTCGTTGTCTTGTGGTTAAGTACTTGATCTTTGATTATGCCAAAGTCACCCCATTCGCGGGTGTCCACGGCATAGTTGGGGTTAAGCCACTTAGTCATGAAGGCAAGTGAATGCGCAACAAGGAATCTCCAATCCTCGTTAAGAGATGAAGAATACTCTAAGATATGATTCGGGAATCTTCAGCCGAAGTATCGAGCGTAAATAAGGAAAGCGTTCCTATACGACTCAATTGAATCATATAAGAAGGAATAATCACATTAGGGGTTTGACATAATATATCCATACCCTAGTGATGTGATTGAGAGTATTGTTTTAGAAAAGGATCGAATTACATTGTAATTCCAACTGAATAGGTTCTCCGAACAAATTCTACATTAGCTTGGGTAGCCATGATATATGGTTAGATGTCACTCATGGCTTGTGAGTTCTTCTAGATGATTAAATGTAGTCGTCAAAGAAGAAGGTGAATTAAAAGGTAAGTTTTAATTCACTAAGTGATTGGATTAAATATAATCAATTGGATTGGTGCCAATCACCTCACTGCCTTGCTAATTAGAACCTAAAATGATTGTACACCGATACACTCTTGTAGTGATACAACTATTGGATGATGGAAATAATTAATTGGATTGATTAAGTGTTGTGATTAATTAGAAAGTCTAATGAAATCATAAAAGCGATAAAAGATCGTTTTGGGCTTAAAGAAAGTTGGGGTTTATTTGGGCCCATTGGGCCTAGACCCATTGGGCTTTTATTCAAGCATAGGATGACTTGAAATAATAAAAGCCCAAAGCCCAAACCAAACACTAAAGGCCGGCCACTTAAAGGGAAAGGGAGAGAGTGGAAGTCAAGTTGTTGACTAGGTTTCTTTTTGTCTATAAAATGAACTTTATAGAGATATTTTTTCATAAGGGTTTTTGTGTGTTCAAAACAACAAAAGAGAAAAAGAAAATTACTCTCTCTTCAACACCAAAGGCCGGCCACCATTGGGGGTTTTTAGCTAATCATCTATTCACCCCTTTCGGTTATTCCTCCATCCATCTCACTACACTAGTGGGTGTGGATCTTTAGAGGTCTTCTATTTTGGAGACTAAAGGAGAACTAAGGAGCACTCATACTAACAAAGTAGAGGAGGCAAGGAGGGAGGCTACGCTCAAGGAGTTCAAGGAACAAAGGACTTGGAGGTGGTCCATCCTTGGTCTAAAATCTAGATCAAGAGGTATAGATCTACTCCTAAACTTTGTTCTTAACTTAAATGTTTTGATGCATCATATATAAACCTATGAACCTTGAAGGGGATTTGCATGACTATAGCTCTGATATTATGTGATAACATGCTTCCGTTGCTTTCGTATATAAATTTTAAATTGTATATGCATGCTAGTCATTTGAAATCCCATATGAAATCTCATAAATTTCCCTTCAGGTGGATGGACGAAATTGAAGCCCTAATGATGCAAGGATTCCTAATTGAAGAAGGATTCCTAGTCAAAGAAGGATTCCTAGAAGAATGAGGATTCCTACTCAAAGAAGGAATGTTAGCCAAGGTTTCCTACTTTGGTTTTGACCTTTCCTAATCCTTAAAATTCCCTAAGTTCCAGCAACAAAGAAGGGTTCCTAAATACTTTGGGACACTTAAATAAATGTTCTAGAAACCCTAAATCCCATTCCAAGGTGGTGCCGCACCTTTCCTCCATTTTCCTTCCCTTGCCGTGCAAGGTATTTCCTTTCCTTTCCTTTTCCTTGTTTCACATACCCTTTCCCCTTTCACTAAACCTTTGCCGCATATCCCTTTGACCTTTTTCCTTAGGATTCTGATTTTATTTCCCTTTTTCTAGTGGATTTGAATTAATTTCTGTTAACCAAAATAAGTTAGGGTTTTGATTTCCAAAAACCTTAAATAAAACCCTTTGCCGCACACAAGGGGAGGGATTCATCATCATTCACTTCCATACACTCTCACCATCCATCCAAAACCCTCAGAAACACATCAAACCACTTCTTGCCACAACCTTCCATTCATCCACTCACCACCATACATACTTTCAACCATTCTCCCATACAAACCACCACTCAAACCTTAACCCATACCTTGTGCCGCAACAAAGAGAAGAAGGAGGACCCTTGGAGTGCTTGCTATTCAAGTTTGGATTGCTGGATCATTCTTAGGTGTTTTCAATCCTTTGTTTTCAATTTCTAAATTTATGTATCTCTGTTTTGTGAACATGAGGAGCTAAACCTCTTTTAGCTAGGGGGAAATTCAAAGCCATGAACATATTTGCAATATGAATTGATTACTTCTAGTTATGATTTTATGAATTGTGAATGCAATTTACTTAACTATTTGATTGATAACTTATTCTTGTTTGTAGATTAAGGATGCATACTTAGTTTGCATGCATGAATTTGATGCTAGAATGCAAGGGAGTTTCACCTAATCGTTATGAACTTGTATTCATAAGTAGTGGAGGTTGCTAGTCACAATCGTGTTAAGTAGATTCCTAGCAGGAGTATCATGCTCATCATAGTTACGAATGCTTTGTCAATGCTTATGATTTTCATAAAGCTTAATGATCTTTGATTGCATCTCTATTATGCTGTTCATGTAGGGAACTTTTGAAGAATGCTTTGGGTTGTCGAATGATGTCATCCAATCCAATAACTAAAGGAAAATCTGAGGATTAATTTAAGCGTACCTAATTAATCTGGGGTGTTGAGATTCATGATTTATTGAAAAGCAACTGGAAATCATTTTGTATGCAAATATGTCATGTGTGGAGAAGGACCTTCTAGCTAGCCCATTATCCATTTAATTCACTAAATTCGTCCAAATATGTTTTAAGTCTTAAGTTACTTGTGTTTTACTTAAAATGCGTCCAAAACCCAATCCCCTTTACTTTAGTGAGTCAAATTAGTTAGAATCTGTCTTAGTTTGTGTTTTTAAGTGTTTTGAGTCAAGTTTAATTCAATTTTCGTCTAAATCACTTCCTAGTGTCTAGTGTGAGTCTATTTAGTTGTTTTAAGCTGTTTTGAGTCATTCTAGTTAGTTTTGAGTCTTTTCAGTTTGTTTTTACTTCTTTGAGTCTAGTTAAGTGTTTTTAAGTTTATTTTTATGTTTTTGAGCCAGTTTAGCAATCCTTCCTAATCCCCAGTCCATAACGATCCCTACTTACATCTTTACTACAAGTGTCAATAAGAGGGTTTGATTTGTGTGTTAAGTAAATTTTCGCATCAGGTTCCTCGCGGATTAGGCCAAGAAACCCAAAATCCTTAAGTTAGCTAAGCTTTGCAAAAGACCATTGTGGCTACTACTAGGAATCCCGGCGCAAACCAATATGCATTTAGTTATACTAAGGTAGCCTGGCTCATCCATGTCTGGATATTCAGAGTGTAGAGTTTATCCTCTTGTTTTGGAGAGCAAACCCATGTAGGTGTCGGGGAATTGGTTTACCTTCTTGCACTGGAAAGCATGGTTGGTCCCTCCAGGGGTGCAATTCCTATGATGAGTCCCTAAGAAGGGCATGATCTTTTTTTGAAGTGCAAGTAAGATCAGTTGTTGTAAGCTTATAGTGGAGCCAAGTTGTAAATTACTTCTGAATTCCTCATTGAAAAACTAGTGAAACGAATGAAACACGTAACTGTAAAGTACATAATGCATAACAACTGGATAATCCTCAGCTCGCGAGGTAGTGTCCATTGAGCTGATTGAGTTCTTCATACTTTGATGTAGCGGGAGGTCTTATATGGTACTTCCTCAGATTGTAGGCATTCCACTGCTTTTCGATCACTTCTCGTTCATGGTCGCAAAGGTGTAATTATCGTTGCTGCCTACTCTGCTGATCTTATACGGACCTTCTGAGATGGGATAGATCTTTTTGGAGCCTTCTCTGCGGGTAGTGATGAAGGCTTTTCTTAGGACTAGATATCTGAGTTGGAACTGCCAAATCTTAGCCTTTTTGTTGTAACTGGAAATGAGCTGTTGTTGGTAGGCTGCGATGAAGGGTGATGGTCTGCTCACATCCTCAACATATTGCCATCCTTTCATGGGTTGCCAAACAGTGATCCCAACATGCATTTGGCTGATTTTATTGAGGCATGTGACAACACCATAATCAGAGGTTTCTCTTCTGAAGCTATCATGTTACGCTTATTCCCGTTCTCTTTGAAGGACAAAGCCAAGGCGTGGCTGCATTCTCTGCCTGCCAATAGCATTACAACATGGACAGAATTGCAAGAAAAATTTCTCAATAAGTTTTTTCCTTCTTCCAAGACTCTTGCACTCAAGAAACAGATATTGGCTTTCGCTCAAAAGCCAAACGAGTCTTTCCATGAAGCTTGGGAATGGTATAATGAGATGTACATAAAATGTCCTCATGCTGGGTTTGATTCTAACCTTCAAATGAACATATTTTATGATGGTCTCAATGCCACCACCAAGAGTCAAGTGAATGCATCTGCTGGAGGGTCACTAATGTCAAAATCAGCAAGGGAAGCATTTGAGTTATTTGATATGATGGCTTCTGAATCCCAACAATGGACAGAAGAACAAACACAAAAGAGGGGAGTTTTTGAGATTTCTCAGAGTTCTCCTAATGTTTCTGCTCAAATTGCTAAAATGGAAAAGAATTTTAATGCCAAGTTTGCTGCCTTAATGCAGGTCTCTTCCATGCCCAATGCCCAAGAAGCGTGGATCATTTGTAGTGAGACAACTCATGACATGACTCAATGCCCCAACAAGGATAGCTACCCTGAGCTTGTGCAAGAGCATGTGAATATGGTGAATAATTTCATTAGACCCAGAAGTGACCCTTATTCCAATACATATAATCCTGGGTGGAAGATGAAGGAAATTTTGTGAAAAACATGTTTATTTGAGCAACATCAATAGCATGCAATTAACAAATTAAAGGCGGAATCATGCTTACATGCACTCAAAACAAAACATCAACCATGAAATTCAAAGCCTAGTAGATTGGTGAACCTTGACTCAACTTAAAACAACATTTGTTAGTTGAGAAATATTTACCTTTGTAGATTCCTCTTTGCATATGCAAAGGATAATCACCCAAGAGATAGGGCCTTCATTCCTTGCTTCTTAGCTCCATGGATTTGGTTGAAAGAATTGGATTCTCCAAGTTCCCAAAATAGAGAACCTCTAAAGATTCTACACCAAGGTTAGATTGAAGAAGAAATGAGTGACCTTGGAGTAGTAGGATTGCTAGATTCACCCTCCAAGGTGGTTTGCCTCTTTAGAGAGAAAATGAGAGACATGTTCTCTCTAATTCTCCCAAAAGAAACCCTAATTGAATTTTGGCTATAAAGTCCTTTATATAGTCCCTTCAAATAAGTGACCTAAAGAACCAAAAGCCCATTCTCTCTAACATGGGTTCATTGGGCTAATTGGGCCTTTGTGAATCATTTATTCATTAAGTTGTCATACAACTTAAGTCAATGGGCTTGACGTTCGAAGCCCATTGGGCCTTAAGGTCCAAAACCATCCCGAGGTCTTTAACGAACTTATTCGTTTGATTAATTAACATATTAATTAATCCTTGCCATAAATAATTAAACCATTTAATTATTCTTACTCATCTCCTTTGTTTCTTCAATCTTTACCTAACACGGTGTACGATCCATTAGGTTCCTTTTAGCGAGGCAGTGGGCGATTAAAACCATTTTACATCGATTGTGAATTGAAACTTACTTTCAATTCTCCCTTTAGTGATTACACACGTTTAGGGCTTCCACAAACCATGAGTGACACCTAGCAGCATATCATGGTTACCCAAGCTAATCAGAAGAGGTAGAGAACCTATTCAGTTAAGAATTAGAAATGCAATACTGTCTTTCTCTAATCTAATACTCTTGACCACATTGTTTGGTTTGATAGTTTATTTATTCATGTCTACTATCCAATGCGATTCGTTTGCTTATATGATTACCTTCATACTCTGGCCAGAGATTTTAATCATATCATAGAGTATTCTCCCTCAAACCATTTGAAGGTTAGAGATCCCTTGTTGCACATTCACTTGTCTCCATAACTAAGTGGCTTAACCCCAATGATGTCGTGGACACCCCGATGGGGTGACTTTGACATAATCAAAGATCAAGGACTTAACCACAAGACAACTGTGATGCCTCAGGTCAAAAGACTAATTTGCATTATCCCAACCTTGAGTTCTCATGTGACATGAGTATGAGAACTCCTCGTTGATCGTGTTCAGTGAACTCATTCTCTATTGAGCACCTACGTACTTGTCTTGATGTCACACACACCAATGACTCGAGACTAGTCACTCTCCCTGAGAGAAGGCACAGTACGTACTGATCTTATCGGACTGTCAATGCCCAATTTGGCAATCCTATGATCAGGAACGTTTAGGATGTGTCTACGAAAGAATGGTCTCATGAATCTAACTTCATTAGATTGCATTCTCCCAATCACATATTCCTTGGACTTTATCGTTTAAGCATATAACATTTATATGAGACGGCTCAAACAATAATGTTTGCCCTTTATATGTAAACTAGATTAGTTTAACATGTGAAATGTCCGTAAAGTATCATCATATGATTGGCTTTAGGGCACATTTCCAACAGAAGAACCATCCCAATCTCAGTTGGGGTGGCAACCAACAGCCACGTCAATACCAACAGTCTTACCAATCAACTAGTGAGACTAAGAAACCATCTCTTGAAGACCAAATGTCACAGCTAGCTCAACATATGTCCGCTCTCTCTAATAGCACCAACAATTTTGTCCAATCCACACAAACTAGCATTCAAAATCTCACGGCATCAGTGGGAAATTTGGAGATTCAAGTTAACAACTTGCTACCATGTTCAATGAAAGAGAGAAAGGAAAGTTCCCGAGCCAATCTGAGCAAAATCCAAGAGAGATGGAGCATTGCAAAGTAATAATGACATTGAGAAGTGGCAAGAGCTATGACAACAGAGAAGTGGTGCACCATGAAGCCGAAGTGGAAGAAGAAGAGCTTACTGAAAGTGCATCGTTAGCTACAAAGTCTCGGTTAGAGGCTATTTCTGCAGCAGGTATTCCAGATCCTAGTGCAAGTGACAAAATGCAATCTCGACCCAACTTTGATGCAAACAAGGAAAAAGGCCTTGGTAGTTTATTTGCACCTTCTGACAAGCCACCATACAAGCCACCTTTGCCATTTCCACAAAGGCAGCAACAACGTTCCAAGGATCAACAATGCCTCTATTAAATTAATTCCAAGGATCAACAACCGTTGGCTAAGGTTCAAATTAATTTGCCTCTATTAGATGCTATTAAATAGATCCCATCATATGCCAAATTTTTTAAGAAGCTATGTTCTAAAAAGCAAAATTTCTTGGAATACGAGAAGGTCATTTTAACTGAGCAATGCAGTGTTGTCCTCTTACATAAGTTACCACCCAAGAAGAAAGATCCGGGGAGTTTCACTATCTCTTGTACTATTGGTAGTCTTGATTTTCATAAAGTATTGATTGATTTAGGAGCAAGTGTTTGATGTGAAAATTACTTGACACACAAATTAAACCCTCTTTTTGACAATTGTAGTATAGATGTAAGTAGGGTATCGTTCTAGGCCGGGGATTAGGAGGGCTTGCTAAATCCTCTCAAAAACATAAAAACAAAGTTACAAATGTAAATAAAAGACTTTAAAAGTAAAGGGGGATTTGGATTTGATGAATTTAGAAACAAAACATAAACTTTGGAAAACAAAACAAGTTTTAAAACGAATTTGGTTTAAATAAATGGATGGAAGGCTAGCTAAGGGGTTCTTCTCCACACATGTCTTGCTTGCATACAAAATGATTTCCAATTGTATTTCAATAACTTATTAATTCTCAATGCCCCAAGTTAATTAGGTACGCTTAAATTAACCCTCAGATTTTCCTACTTTTATTGAGTTAGATGATTGCATACGACAACCCAAAGCATTCCTCACAAGTTCCCTAAATGAATTACATAATAGAGATACAAGCAAGAATCATTAAGTTCTATGAAAATCATAAGCATTGACGAGACACTCGTTACTATGGAATACGCATGAAACTTATGCCAAGAATTTACTTAACGCGATTGTGACTAGCAACCTTCACTACTTGTGAATATAAGTTCATGACGATTAGGTGAAACTCCCTTATATTCTAGCATCAAATTCATGCATGCAAACTAAGTGTCGACCCTCAATCAACATACACAAATCAGTTTTTATACGAACGGATAAGTAAATTGAATTCATAACTTATGAAACGCAATTAAAAGTAATCAAATCATATTGCAAGCATGGACATGTGTTTCGAATCCCCCCCTAGCCAAGGGGGGTTTAGTTCCTCATTATTACAAAACAAAGATAAACAAATTTAAACATTGAAAAACAAAGGAAAGAAAGCACCTAAACGTTCCAACGATCCATGTTGGATAGCAAGCGCGTCCAAGGACTTTTCTCCTTCTCTTTGCCGCAACAACAAGGTTGGAATGATGTTGAAGGGTTGGTTATTTGGAGGAATGGATGGGAAGGGGTTTAGATATGTAGGGAGAGGCAAGGGAAGGCTTGGAGAATGGTTTATTTCTTGATGATTTGAATGAGGTTGCTACCATGGTATTTATAGGAAGAGGATGGACTTGTTTAACACAAAATTTTGGTGGAATTGAGTAGGTGAGCATGGCAAAGAGTGGGAATTGTTGGTGGGTTAGGTATTGAGTCATCCACTCACATGTCATGGTTAGCTAAGCATTGCATCATCCACTCATATGTCATGGTTAGCTAAGCATTGCATCATCCACTCACATGTCATGGTGAGATAGGCATTGCATCATTACTAAAAAATCTGGTGGAAGTGATACAAAGGGAAGGCCACGACATTGATGAATTTTATGAGGTATGCATGGTTTTGAGTGAAGTTTTGGCCAATCCTTCTAGAAATTTATCTCTTCTTGCACTTTGTATTTGTTTCACCACATTTTTAGCATGTTTCTATCCTCATTTGACTTCAAATTCGTCCATCCATCTTGCTCATAACATATGTAATCCATTCCAAGCTCAAAACTGCTCCAAAATGCACCAAAATGCACTTTCTTGCTACCTTAGCCCTTTGGACCTACAAACACACGAAAATAGCTTAAAGTACTAAAATAACTAAGAACTAATAACGTAAATGCAAGAAAACTAGTTAACTAAGTCGCATAAATATGCGTCTATCAGTGTTAACCTTATGCCTTATTCTGTTTTTCAAAAATTAGGTGAAGGAGAACTCAAGCCCACATCTGTGAGTCTTCAATTGGCAGATAGGTCTGTGACCTATCCTTTGGGTATTCTGGAAGATGTGATTATTAAAGTGGATAAATTCTATCTTCCAGCTGATTTCATTGTACTTGACATGGAGGAAGACAAGGAAGTGCCTCTCATTTTAGGCCGACCGTTCATGGCCACTGCCCAGACACTTATTGATGTGGAAGCAAGTACTTTAACCTTAAGAGTGCAAGGAGAATCAGTTGTATTCAAACTCTTTGAAGCTGTCAAGCGTCCTTTCAAACCTGAAGAGTGTTTTCGTGTTGATGTTTTGGATGGGATTGTGCATGCAAACTTTGCCTCACGATCATATAACGATGAGCTGTTAACTTGCCTCACCAACCATAATGCTACTTTATCTATGGAAGAAAATGTGGTGGACGTCATTGCTGCATTGGATAGTGCACCAATTCATAATCCAAAGTGGCGACATGTTTATGAAAGCCTTGGAGTGCCTAAGCAGCCACTTCTTCCTTCAAGTGAGCAAGCTCCGAAGTTAGAGCTCAAGCTACTGCCGAGCCACCTCAAGTATGCTCATCTCGCGGTGAACGAGACCTTGCCTGTTATTATTGTTGCCGATCTTAATGACACGGAGGAAGACAAATTACTAAGAGTTCTTCGCAAGTATCAAGATGCTCTGGGGTGGACACTTGCTGACATAAAGGGCATTAGTCCAGCTTTGTGCATGCATAGGATTTTTATGGAGGCTGGGACTAAACCAATTGTTGAAGCTCAAAGACTTCTAAATCCGATCATGAAGGAAGTTGTAAGAGTTGAGGTGATGAAGTTACTTGATGCAGGTATCATTTATCCAATCTCGGATAGCAAATGGGTGAGCCCGACTCAGGTGGTTCCAAAGCAAACTGGTATTATTGTGGTGAAGAATGATAACAACGAGCTTGTACCCACAAGGATGACCACCGGATGGCGAATGTGTGTTGACTATAGAAAGCCCAATGACAGCACTAGAAAGGATCATTTTTCGTTGCCATTCATTGATCAGATGCTCGAGAGACTAACTGGTCATTCTTTCTATTGTTTCTTAGATGGTTATTCAGGGTACAACCAAATTCCAATTGCCCCTGAGGATCAAGAGAAGACAACGTTTACATGCCCTTTTGGTACATTTGCATACAGACGAATGCCATTTGGATTGTGCAATGCCCCTGCCACTTTCAAACGATGCATGATGCGTATTTTTTCTGGAATGGTTGAAAATATTGTTGAGGTTTTTATGGATGACTTTTCAGTTTTTGGTAATTCTTTCGATATATGTTTGGATAACTTGTCTTTGGTTTTGGAAAGATGCAGGGAGACTAATCTTGTGTTAAATTGGGAGAAATGCCATTTTATGGTTAAGCATGGCATTATGCTAGGACATCTAATTTCAAGCAAAGAATAGAGGTCGACAAGGCAAAGATTGAGGTGATCGCCAAATTACCACCACCAACTTCTGTGAAGAATGTGAGATCTTTCTTGGGACATGCTGGTTTTTATCGAAGATTCATCAAGGATTTTTCCAAAATTAGTCGTCCTCTTTGTAATTTACTTGCTAAAGATGCTTGTTTTGATTTTAATGCAGATTGTCATGATGCTTTCAACAAATTGAAGGATCTTCTCACATCAGCCTCAATTATAACAGCTCCAGATTGGACCCTTCCTTTTGAGCTCATGTGCGATGCTTCCGATTACGCTGTGGGTGCTGTCCTTGGTCAGCGACGTGACAAGCTCCCCCATGTTATATATTATGCCAGCCGCACTTTGAATGATGCTCAGCTGAATTATGCCACTACGGAAAAAGAATTACTTGCAGTGGTATTTGCTCTTGAAAAGTTTCGATCGTACTTAATTGGTGCTAAAGTCATTGTGTATTCTGATCATTCTGCTCTCAAGTACTTATTGTCTAAAAAAGAGGCCGAACCATGATTGATTCGATGGGTCCTTCTCTTGCAAGAGTTTGATTTGGAGATCCTAGATAAAAAGGGACGTGAGAATGTTGTGGCGGATCATCTCTCGAGATGAGTAAATGCAAGCACTGATGAGGCAGATTCATTGCCCCTGCAAGAGAGCTTTCCAGACGAGCAACTTCTAGCGGTTACTCATCAAGTACCATGGTATGCTGACATCGCAAATTATTTGGCATCTGGAGAAATACCATCAGAGTTCAGTTACCAACAAAGGAAGAAGTTCCTCTCCACTGTAAAACACTACTTTTGAGATGAGCCATACCTTTTCAAGCATTGCCAAGATCAAATCATTCGTCGGTGTGCCCCCTTAGAAGAACAAGAAAGCATTTTGAAGTTTGCTCACCACTATGCATGTGGTGGTCATTTTGGACCAAGAAGGACATCGGCCAAGATCTTACAGAGTGGTTTCTTTTGGCCATCTTTATTCAAAGATGCATACCTATGCTGCCAGGCTGGTGATAAGTGTCAAAGAGTTGGAAATCTTTCTCAGAGAAATGAGATGCCCCAACAAAGTATTTTGGTGATTGAACTATTTGATGTTTGAGGTATAGACTTCATGGGACCTTTCCCTTCTTCACATGGAAATCTTTACATCTTGGTGGCGGTTGATTATGTCTCTAAGTGGGTGGAGGCAACAGCTTCTCCAACATGCAAAAGTTCTGTGGTGTTAGGTTTCTTGCAGAATACTATTTTTCCCCGATTTGGAGTACCTCGTGCTATCATTAGTGACGAAGGTACGCATTTCTTAAACCGCACTATGGCTGCCCATTGTGCCAAGTATCATATTCACCATCGCATAGCCACTCCATACCATCCACAGACATCTGGACAAGTTGAAGTATCTAATCGTGAGCTCAAGACGATTCTTGAGAAAACTGTCAGTTCATCTCGAAAGGATTGGAGTTTAAAGCTTACTGATGCTTTGTGGGCATATAGGACAGCTTATAAGACACCAATTGGGATGTCTCCTTTTCGTTTGGTGTATGGGAAAGCTTGCCATCTACCTATGGAACTTGAGCACAAGGCATATTGGGCTATTAAACACCTCAATTTTGACTACCAAGCAGCAGGAGAGAAGCGGAAGCTGCAGTTGAATGAACTGGAAGAAATAAGGAATGATGCTTATGAGAATGCAAAGATTTACAAGGATAAGACCAAGAAATTTCATGATGCTCACATCCTTCGTAAAGAGTATGCTCACATCCTTCGTAAAGAGTTTCAACCGGGTCAGAAGGTTTTGCTTTTTAATTCGAGACTGAAACTATTCCCAGGAAAGCTCAAATCATGTTGGAATGGTCCATATCGTGTTGTACAGGTCCATCTTCATGGGGCTGTGGATATGCAAAACATGCAAACTGGTTTTGTCTTCAAAGTTAATGGACATCGCTTGAAGTTATACAAGGAGTCTCCATATGATCTTGCTAAGGATTCCATCACTTTGAAGGAACCTGTTATTTGAATCAAATTGCCAACATGATGTCTAGCTTTAGACATTAACTAAAGCGCTTTTTGGGAGGCAACCCAAGTTTTCTATCTTTCATGTTTAGTTTGAATAATTTTAAATGTTCTTGTTCTGTTTTTCTCTTGTTTTCTGGTTTGTGTGTTTAAGTCCTACTTTTGCTCCCTTATGCAGGTAATGCTTTTGCAGTCTCTACCACAACTTCTTGCAAAGTTTCTTAATCCCACAGGTTACTCACACATTTGTTATGCATAATGGGACGTATTGAAACAAGTTTGGAGATGATTTGGAATTCTACCATGGAACAAAAATGCATTTTTACTGCTGCTCTCCTCGCCTACACAAATTGGTGTGTTCTTTCCTTTTCTTTATGTGTATTGATTTCATTTTGTATTTCTTTCCTTCCATTTTTATGTCTTATTGTTAAAAATTCCTTTCATTATCATCGGGGACAATGCTATAATTAAGTTTGGGGGTGGAAATATATTTCGTTAGTTTACTTCTTGTAAAAAAAAAATACAAAAAAAAAAATTAAATTTAAAAAAAAAATTATTATTTAATAAATTAAAAAAAAAAAGTTTTTTTTGTTTTTTTGTTTTTTTTGTTATTGTTTGTAGCTACTTCTCAATTCAACGATGAGATTTGATCTTAATTTCCTTCTTACTTTCAATAAGTCTAAGTTCTTTTCGTTGTCTTTGTGTTAACTGTGATTTCCCGAAATCAACTTGAAAAATAAATGTGCCTAGTCTTGTCAATGTGAAACTTGAGCATGATTTAGCGTTTCATATGTGAATCATGTGAGATTATGTAAACCTTGTAAGCTTTTGAGCCTTTACATGATTGAACCATTATGCATCAATCTCATTCCTTCTTGTGCGTATGATCTCACTGTACATGTATCTCTAGAACTTGCTTTATACTTCTCGATTCATTAATCAATTCATGTAATAACTTGGAAGTGATATAGGCCATCTTTGGATCGTTTGAGCCTTTCGTGCCTACCTTATATGCTATGTGTCTCCATAGTAGCCCGTTGAGCCTTTAACTAAGCCATTTCTTTGTTAGCCACATCTCTTTACCATGCTCCGATATTGGAGTTGAGCCCATACACAGAAATCGATTCCTTATTGTTTTGAGAAAGTATTACATGAGTTGTGCTCTTGGGGGTTTCATTTATGTAGAAAGATGGATGGAGCATGTGTATTACAATGAAATGTGAATTTGATGGGTGATGTAGCTTTTGCATATTTATGCATAGCTTTGCAGATTTGTTTCTTAAAAAAAAAAATGAAAAAAAAAAATAAAAATTGGAGAGTGTTGATTTGTTGAAAATGTGTCTGCAAAGTATAAATTTCCTTTTGAAGTTGAATTTGGGGAGTAACAGGTGCTCGAAGTTTTATTATTTTGCTTTCAATTTGAGGTGATGTGATATTGAGGTGTTGGAAAACTACTAAAGTGTACTTTCTCAAAATTTTTGATTTCCATATCCTTTCTTCCATTAGCCTATCACCTTTAGCCCCATTACAACCGTAATAAAGTCCTATTGATCCAAGGTATTACTTAAATATTGATAGTGAGTTAGGTGGACAAGCAAGCATATGGCGGCATGTACAATGAGATCACTTGAGTGAAACACATTAACCAAAACTTATGAGTGAATGAGCGTATGTCTTGTGAGAAGCTCACATGTTTGCATATGATGATTTAAAGGAGCTTGGAATTGCATTGACATGGCTAGCTCACACATGACATTTCAATGTTTTGTTTGAAGGAAATTTGGTTAACTATTGGATGATGTTTTGAGCTTTTACTTAGTTCTTGGCTGTTGTTTCATGGTTAGCACTTATCTCTGAAATCGAAATTGAGAAGTTGGCTACTAAGTTGTTGAATCTAGTCTTAGTTGAGTGGTTTTGTTTTGTGTTTTGTTTTGCTAGAGGACTAGCAAAAATGTAAGTTTGGGGGTATTTGATCACTAATATATTTCATGCATTTATACCATCCATTTCTAAAGTCTTTGTGATGTTTTGTGTTAAAATGGTTGCATTTTACCTTACCTTGTGTTAGTGTGCAGTTAAATTTTCTTTAGGATCAATTTCAAGCAAAATGGAGAAAAGGAAATAATAAAAACAAACAAAAGAAATGGAAGTGGAGCTTGTCTCCACGAGTGATGTTTTGAAAAATCATTGCCTTATTTTTTAAGGCAACAGACAGCAAGAAAAAGAAAAAAAAAAAAAATAATAAAAAAAAGAAAAGAAAAGAATAAAAGCAAAAGGGGATACGGCAAGTGAGAAAAAAGAAGAAGGAAAGAGACAGGGCATTTGCCTTGCCAATCCCACTACCGAAGTGGAAATAGGAGTTGTCTTCCACTTGTAGTTTTGATTGTTTTTGGGAAATGATTTCCTTTTGTTAAAGGCAATAACCGAGGAGACTGACAGAAATAGAGAGAGAGGAAAGAGGGCACACGGACAGACTGGGAGGAAGCAAAGAGAGCAGAGAGCGACAGAGGGAAAGAAAAAGGATAGCAGAAAAATATAGAGAGAAGAGAGCAGTACACGGACAGAGGAGGGCAGTGCGCAGGAAGATAGCAGAAAGGCAGAGGAGAGGAAGTCAGAAGCAGAGGATTGTAAAAGAAGCATGCTCATCTCTTTCAGGAGCAGAGGAGAGCTAGTCTTGTAAAAAAAGAGTGTCTTCTTTCTTTGTTTTTCTTCATGGATAATTACTTATGTATTCACATAATTATGTGTAACTAATTTCCTTTAGCTAGAGTGAGGCCATGAGCCGCAACATGATTACGTAGATTTCTCTTTCAATTGCTTAAGTGTTGTTACATGCTTGCTTTGATATGTTCAATCTCTAAATTAAACTATCTATGTACCTTGATGCTTGATCACCATTAGGATGCTTAGAAAAGTTATCGGATGCAATTTTGAACGAATGTCACGTTAAAATTGGTTGTGCTTCTTGTGATTGAGGATTGTACTCTCCTAAGGTAAATATCATGCTCTTAGGGATTACATGGTTTAACAAAAGGATTTTCACCAAGATTAATGAATCACTCATGTCTATATTTAATCCAAATGTCATGGATAAGTTGCATGTAGTGGTATGCGTTTTAGCTTGAATGTCACAAGTAAAACATACACAAGGAAAATCCAACCTTCAAAGCATGTGTGTTTTCAATTATTTAAGCAATTGGAATAGCTACGTAGGAGTGTTGTTGGTAAAGGTTGAACTCTAGCATATTGTCAATCTATTTTTCTTCAATCATTTATTTTATCTTGAATTTCCTCATTTACTTGTTTTGTTTAGTTGAATCATTGTTCCTATAAGCCAATTCCCATTTTAGATATTTGTTTAAAGTCACATCTAGTAGTATTTAGTTTCGTCAAATTAGTATAATTCTCAGAGTTAAATAAGTTAAATACACAAAAACTTGTAAATTGTTTATATCAGTCCCTGAGGAGATCGACCTTGCTTGAGCCATTCTATACTACAAACACTTGTTCTCTTGCAAGAATTTTCTATGGTTTAACCCTTTGTTTTACAAGTGGTAAAATCACCATCACCAAGGAATATGTAATTGGGAGAATGCGATCTAAAGAAGTTAGATTCATGAGACCATTCTCTCTCGTATACATATCCTAAACGTTCCTGATCATAGGATTGCCAATTGGGCATTGACAGTCCGTTAAGATCAGTACGTGCTATGTCTTCTCTTAGGGAGAGTGACTGGTCTCGAGTCATTGGTGTGACTAACACCAAGACAAGCATGTAGGTGCTCAATAGAGAATAAGTCCACTGAACACGATCAACAAGGAGTTCTCATACTCATGTCACATGAGAACTCATGGTTGGGATAATGCAAAGTAGTCCTTTGACCTGAGGCATCATAGTTGTCTTGTGGTTAGGTCCTTGATCTTTGACTATGTCAAAGTCACTCCGTCAGAGGGTGTCCACAACATAGTTAGGGTTAAGCCACTTAGCCATGGAGGCAAGTGAATGCGCAACAAGGGATCTCTAACCTTTAAACCGTTTGAGGGAGAATACTCTATGATATGATTAAGAATCTCTGGCCAGAGTATGAATGAGATTTAGGAAATCGTTCCAAATCACATTCAATGTAATCATATAAGTAAGAGAATCACATTGGATAGTAGACATGAATAAACTATCAAACCAAACAATGTGGTCAAGAGTATTGTATTAGAGAAAGACCGTATTGCATTGTAATCCTAAACTGAATAGGTTCTCCACCTCTTCTGATTAGCTTGGGTAACCATGACATACTGCTAGGTGTCACTCATGGTTTGTGGAAGCCCTAAACGTGTATAATCACTAAAGGGAGAATTGAAAGTAAGTTTCAATTCACAATCGATTTGAAAGAGTTCTAATCGCCCACTGCCTCACTAAAAGGAACCTAATGGATCGTACACCGTGTAAGGTAGAGATTGAAGAAACAACAGAGATGAGTAAGGATAATTAAATGGTTTAATTATTTATGGCAAGGATTAATTAATATGTTAATTAATCAAACGAATAAAGTTCGTTAAAGACCTCGGGTTAGTTTTGGGCCTCAAGGCTCAATGGGCTTCGAACGTCAAGCCCATTGACTTAAGTTGTATGACAACTTAATGACTAATAATTCACAAAGGCCCAAACAGCCCAATAAAACCCTATGGCCGGCCATATTGATAAAGGAGTGGGTTTTGGACTTTTTACAAGTTTGCCACTCCAATGAAGGTAGGTATAAATGTGACTTTATAGCCTTTTCTTCATTAGGGTTTCTTTTGGAGAAAAGATCAGAACACAATGTCTCTCCCTTTCTCTCTAGGAGGCCGGCCCCCTTGGAGGAGATTACCTAGCAATCTTCCCTCCTCCAAGGTCACTCATCTCTTCTTCGAGTCTTTCCTTGGTGTGGAAAAATTAGAGGTTCTCAACTTTGGGAACTTGGAGAATCCTTTCAACCATCCTCATCCAAGAAATCCATGGAGCTAATAAGCAAGGAATGAAGGCCCTCTCCTTGGGTGATTAGAAGCATGATTCCGCCTTTAATTGTTAATTGCATGCCATAGATGTTGCTCAAATGAACATGTTTTTCACAAAATCTCCTTCAGCGACTGTTGCCAAAATTGACCCGCACCAGAATGGCCCACTCTGGGTATTCTAGTTCTAGCTGTAGGTTTACTTCGCAACCTTGAGGCCAAAAAATCCCCAGCCTCAAGTCCTCTGAAGCGCTAGGTCTCCAATAAGAAGGAAATATTTGTGAAAACAAGTTCATTTGAGTAACATCTATGCATGCTATTAACAATTAAAGGCGGAATCATGCTTGTATGCACTCAAAAACAAAACTTAACCCATGAAATTCAAAGCCTAGTAGTTATGGTGAACCAAGACTCAACTCAAGATCTTAGAGAAAAAGTTGAGATTTCTTTATACCTTTGAAGCACCTCTTTGCTTAGCAAAGGTTAATCACCCATGTGAAGGCCTTCTTTCCTTTGTCACCTTGCTCCTTGGCTCCATGGATGTGGATGGAGGAATTATGCTTCTTGGCTCCATGCCTTCTTGGATATGGATGGCAGAATTGGTTTCCCCAAAAGTCCCCAAAGTTAGAGACCTCTAAGTTCCAACACCAAGGATGGTTTAGAAAGAAGATGAGTGGCCATGGAAGAGTTAGATGCTAGTAAACTCTCTCATGGTGGCCGGCTGTTCTAGAGAGAAAAGAGAGAGAATTATTCTCACTTTTTATCTTTAGAAAACCTTAATGAGGATGGAGCAAAGACACCCCTTCTATGCTTTCAACTTTTGTGTGCATATTGGACTAAAAGGCCCTTCCTCTCTCTATGGCCGGTTTTGCCAAGCCTTTGGGCTGTTTTGGGCTTCTTGAACTTTGGTTGTTAAGTTGTCATACAACTTAAGCTAATGGGCTTGACTATTCGAAGCCCATTGGGCTTTAAGGCCCAACACTAACTCAAGGTTTAAAATGAACTTATTCGTTTGATTAATTAACATATTAATTAATCCTTGCCATAAACAATTAAACCATTTAATTGTCCTTACTCATCTCCGTCAAATCCTTCAAACATTACCTTACACGGTGTGCGATCCATTAGGTTCCTTTTAGCGAGGCAGTGGGCGATTAGAACACTTTCAAATCGATTATGAATTGAAACTTACTTTCAATTCTCCCTTTAGTGATTACACACGTTTAGGGCTTCCACAAACCATGAGTGACACCTAGCAGCATATCATGGTTACCCAAGCTAATCAGAAGAGGTTGGAGAACCTATTCAGTTTGGGATTACAATGCAATACGGTCTTTCTCTAATGCAATACTCTTGACCACATTGTTTTGTTTGATAATTTATTCATGTCTACTATCCAATGTGATTCATTTACTTATGTGATTACCTTGAATGTGATTTGGAACGACTTCCTAAATCTCATTCAAACTCTCGCCAGAGATTCTTAATCATATCATAGAGTATTCTCCCTCAAACGGTTTGAAGGTTAGAGATCCCTTGTTGTGCATTCACCTACCTTCATGACTAAGGGCTGGTTTGGTATTGCAGTGCTTTGAAAAAAAGCTGCTTCTGATGTGCTGTGAGAATAAGCGGTTGTGAAATAAAGCTGTAGAGTGTTTGGTAAACTTTTTTGTAAAAATGCTTTCGAAAAAAAAAAGCAGTATTATAGTTTTTGGTAAACTTTTATGTAAAACAGATGTGAAAAAAAGCCGGTTTTTCAAAGCTGGGTTTTGCAGCTTCTTGTTTTTGGCTTTTTTTCACCCAAAACAGTGAAAAATAGCTGAAGCTGAATGTTTACCAAACACAATAAAACTCCCAGCTTTTTTTGATACCAGCTTTTTTCAGAATCACCTCAGTACCAAACCAAGCCTAAGTGGCTTAACCCCAACCATGAAGGAAAATTTTTGTCCTAGCTAAGAACAAGTGAGAATATTTGAACACATATGCAAACTATTAACACATTAAAGTAGGCATGCATTCAAAAACAATTCTAAAACCTATGACTTTCAAAGCCTAGTGAATGGTGAAACATAAGACTCTTTAACAATATTAAAGAGAAGGTAAGATTTTAGAGATTCATTACCCTTGAAGCTCATCCTTGTTTACACAAGGGATTCACCCAAGTGGAGGGCCTTCAAGTCACCTCCTAGCTCCTTGGATCTTCCTTGTGATTTTCTTCCTTTTGATGCTCCTTCGCTCCTTGAGGATGTGAGGAAAGGATCTCCAAAAACACCAAAGATTTGGTGTCTCTAAGTCTCCACACCAAGGATGAGGTGTGAAGATGAAATGGATGACTTAGATAAGAAAATATTGCTAGCTAAATCCTCTCTAAGTGGCCGGCCTCCTTTAGAGAAAAAGAGAGAAAATGTTTCAACTCTTTGCCTCAAGGAAACCCTAATGAGGTAAAAGCTATAAAGATGCTTTTATATCTCATTTCTTAGGTGAGTGGCAAACTTGCAATTAAGCAAAACTTCCCACTACCCTTGCTATGGCCGGCCATCTTAAGTGATTGGGCTATTTGCCCATATTTGTCTTAGTTGTCATACAACTTAAACATAATGGGCCTAGTGGACCAAACACTTTTGGACCCCGAAGCCCAAAACTAACTTAAAAGCCCAATAAGAACATTTCATAAAATTAATTAAGTAATTAATTAATCTTGACCATTTTTCAATTAAACCATTTAATTGTATATCCATTTCATTTATATTTCTTCACTTTCATCCTTACTCGGTGTACGATCCATTGGGTTCCAATTAGCGAGGCAGTGGACGATTGTTACTCTTAACGATCGATTATGAATTGAAACTACATTTCAATTCTCCCTTTGATTAAGATTAGTGTTTGCTAATCTTCAGGGCTTCCACAAACCATGAGTGACACCTAGCAGCATGTCATGGTTACCCAAGCTAAGTAGAAGTGGTTGGAGAACCTATCCAGTTACAACTACAACGTAATACGGTCCTTCTCTAATACAATACTCTTAATCACATTGTTTGAATGATAGTTTGTTTCATGTCTACTATCCAATGTGATAGTTCTCTATATGATTCAATTGAATATGATTTGGAACAAACTTCCTAAGTCATATTCATATGCTTTGGCCAAAGACTCTCGAATCATATCTTAGAGTATTCTCATTCTACCATGGAAGGTTAGAGATCCCTTGTTGTGCATTCATATGCCTACATGACTAGATAGCTTGACCCCAACAATGCCATGGACACTCTCAATGGAATGCCTTTGACATGATCAAAGATCAATGACCTAACCATTAGACATCTATGATGCCTCAGGTCAAATGACTACTTTGCATATTGCAACTAACGAGTTCTTACATGACATGTATGTCCGAACTCTCTTTTGATCGTTGTTCAGTGTACTCGATTACTCTTTCGAGCACCTATGTGTTTGTCTTAGTGTCAAACACTAGATGACTTGAGACTAGTCATACTCGCGCTTGAGTTGACATAACACATACTAACCTTAACGGATTGTCAATGCCCCATTGGCAATCCTATGGCTAGGAACGTTTTAGGAATGAACATAAGAGAAAGGTCTTGTTAATCTAACTTACTTAAATCACTTCTCTCTTAGATCAAATACATTCCTTGGATTCCCTTATTGCTCAAACACATGATACATTAAATAGTGATTAACAATAAGCTTTGCCCTTCATTAAACATATAATAGTTTAATACAATAAGTATTCCAAAAGCTATTACATCAAATGAGTGGCTTGAAGGGAAATTTATGATATTTCATATGGGATTTCAAATGACTAGCATGCATATACAATTCAAAATTTATATACGAAAGCAACGGAAGCATGTTATCGCATAATATCAAAGCTATAGTCATGCAAATCCCCTTCAAGGTTCATAGGTTTATATATGATGCATCAATACATTTAAGTTAAGAACAAAGTTTAGGAGTAGATCTATACCTCTTGATCTAGATTTTAGACCAAGGATGGACCACCTCCAAGCCCTTTGTTCCTTGAACTCCTTGAGCCTAGCCTCCCTCCTTGCCTCCTCCACTTTGTTAGTATGAGTGCTCCTTAGTTCTCCTTTAGTCTCCAAAATAGAAGACCTCTAAAGATCCACACCCACTAGTGTAGTGAGATGGATGGAGGAATAACCAAAAGGGGTGAATAGATGATTAGCTAAAAACCCCTAATGGTGGCCGGCCTTTGGTGTTGAAGAGAGAGTAATTTTCTTTTTCTCTTTTGTTGTTTTGAACACACAAAAACCCTTATGAAAAATATCTCTATAAAGTTCATTTTATAGACAAAAAGAAACCTAGTCAACAACTTGACTTCCACTCTCTCCCTTTCCCTTTAAGTGGCCGGCCTTTAGTGTTTGGTTTGGGCTTTGGGCTTTTATTATTTCAAGTCATCCTATGCTTGAATAAAAGCCCAATGGGTCTAGGCCCAATGGGCCCAAATAAACCCCAACTTTTCTTTAAGCCCAAAACGATCTTTTATCGCTTTTATGATTTCATTAGACTTTCTAATTAATCACAACACTTAATTAATCCAATTAATTATTTCCATCATCCAATAGTTGTATCACTACAAGAGTGTATCGGTGTACAATCATTTTAGGTTCTAATTAGCAAGGCAGTGAGGTGATTGGCACCAATCCAATTGATTATATTTAATCCAATCACTTAGTGAATTAAAACTTACCTTTTAATTCACCTTCTTCTTTTGACGACTACATTTAATCATCTAGAAGAACTCACAAGCCATGAGTGACATCTAACCATATATCATGGCTACCCAAGCTAATGTAGAATTTGTTCGGAGAACCTATTCAGTTGGAATTACAATGTAATTCGATCCTTCTCTAAAACAATACTCTTAATCACATCACTAGGGTATGGATATATTATGTCAAACCCCTAATGTGATTATTCCTTCTTATATCATTCAATTGAGTCGTATAGGAACGCTTTCCTTATTTACGCTCGATACTTCGGCCGAAGAATCCCGAATCATATCTTAGAGTATTCTTCCTCTCTTAACGAGGATTAGAGATTCCTTGTTGCGCATTAAGTTGCCTTCATGACTAAGTGGCTTAAGCCCAACTATGTCGTGGACACCCGGGAATGGGGTGACTTTGACATAATCAAAGATCAAGTAGTTAACCACAAGACAACGACGATGCCTCAGGTCAAAGGACTACTTACATTATTCCAACCATTAGAGTTACTTGCTTGACATGTGAGTAGACCTCCATGCAAGTATTCTCGTTCGATTGTGTTCAGTGAACTCATTCCCTTAATGAGCACCTACATACTTGTCTTAGTGTCACTACACGAATGGGATGAGACTTTCCATCCTTTCAATCGAAGCGGACATAGTATGTACCGGTCTATGCATTGTCAGTTTCCCTCCGACAATCCTATGACCAGGAACCTTTTGGACATGATGGTTATGTGAAGAAGGTCTCTGTAATCTAACATCATTAGATTACTTCTTCAATCGATCCCTTGTCCATGGATTCACTATTTAGGACATATATCGTTCATTGAGATAGTACTAATTAGTATCTTTGCCATTTGATGTATAAGAGTCATCTATACATCCATTTATTGTCCTGAAAGGTTTCTTTCAAAGATTGACTTTCAGGGCATATTTCCAACATGGCTTTGTGGGCATACTTCCAACAATCTCCCACTTGCACTCAAAGCCACCTTCCCATGTATCTAATACCCATCTTTTCCATATGGCGGTCAAGTTGGATTTGAGACATTGACTTTGTCAGTGGATCTGCTACGTTATCTGCTGAGGCAACTTTGAGGATGTTGACTTTCCCCTCGGCAGCATATCTTCTAATGATATTAAAGCGCCTGTTAAAATGCTTGTTCTTTTGATGAGCCCTGGGTTCCTTGGCTTGAGCTATCGCCCCACTATTATCACAGTACAAAGTTACTGGTGATGTAATGGTTGGAACCACTCCAAGTTCAGTAATGAACTTCTTCATCCAGAACGCTTCTTTGCCGGCTTCAGCTGTAGCGACATATTCTGCCTCTTTCGTGGAATCAGCAATTACATCTTGTTTCTTGCTTTTCCAGCTAACAGCCCCACCATTCAAAGTGAATACATATCCGGAGTTGGAACTTCTATCATCGACGTCAGATTGGAAATCTGCGTCTGTATAGGCTTCCACTCGCAACTCTGTTGCTCCTCCATAAATGAGGAACATGTCCTTAGTTCTTCTTAAGTACTTAAGGACCGTCTTGACAGCTGCCTAGTGTTTTGATCCTGGGTTAGATTGATATCGACTAGTAATGCTCACAGCATATGCGATATCAGGCCTTGTGCATATCATGGCATACATGAGACTTCCTATGGCGAAAGCATAAGGAATAGCACTCATCTGCCGTATCTCTTCAGGAGTTTTAGGTCCCATGGACTTAGAAAGGTGAATTCCATGTCTTACAGGAAGAAGACCTTTCTTAGATTGTTCCATCTGGAACCTATTTAGCACCTTATCTATGTACATAGATTGGGATAATCCAATTAATTTTCTGGATCTATCACGATAGAGCTTTATCCCAAGTACATAAGATGCATCTCCCAAATCTTTCATGTGGAAGGTTTTGGACAACCACACTTTTACAGAAGAAAGTACTGCAGTGTCATTCCCGAATAGTAATATGTCATCTAGATATAACACTAAAAATACCACTGCATCCCCAACGACTTTTTGATAAACACAATTGTCGTCTTCGTTTTGAGTAAAACCAAACGTTTTGATTTCAGTATCGAAACGAATGTTCCAGCTCCTGGAGGCTTGCTTAAGTCCATAAATGGACCTTTGAAGCTTGCATACCTTAGTCTTTCAGACTTGGACACGAAACCTTCGGGTTGAGTCATATAGAGCTCTTCCTCTAGGTAGCCATTCAGAAAGGCCGTCTTCACGTCCATTTACCGTATCTCATAATCATGGTACGCAGCTATAGCAAGCAAAATCCGAATGGACTTAATCATGGCGACATGAGAGAAGGTTTCTTCATAGTCAATCCCTTCTCGTTGCCTATAACCCTTGGCTACTAGTCTAGCCTTATAAGTCTCCACGTTCCCATCAACGCCTATCTTCCTCTTGAAGACCCATTTGTTTCCAACAGGTACTATACCTTCTGGAGGGTCTACAAGAGTCCAGACCTGATTTTGATACATGGAATCCATCTAGGATTTCATGGCCTTTTGCCATCTCTTTGAATCAATGTCGGACATTGCTTCAGTGTGGTCTCTAGGGTCTTCCTTTGTGTCATTGTCACCTAGAAGGTGCAATTCTCCAAAGTCATTATCTAAGTCATACCTTTTAGGTGGCTTGCTAACCCTTTCAGATCTACGTGGAGCTAGGGGTTCAGGAACAGGGTTGTCAACTTGTCAAGTGCTTGTTTGTGATTCATCATTAATCTCATTAATTTCCATCGTTCTACTTATAGTTCATTTGAGAACAAATTCGTCCTCTAGAAACTTAGCAGTTCTGGCAACAAAAACCTTTTGGTCGTCAGGATGGTAGAACTCATATCCCATAGTTTCTCTAGGATATCCCACAAAGTAGCACCTAACTGATCTCGCTTCAAGCTTAGTAGCTTCAAGGTTCTTGACATATGCTTCACAACCCCAAATCTTAATGTGATTAAGACTTGGCTTTCTTCCATGCCATATCTCATATAGCGTCTGTGAAACTGACTTGGAAGGTACTCTATTAAGCACGTAAGCTGCTGTATATAGAGCGTATCCCCAGAATGTTACTGGTAGATTGGCGGAACTCATCATAGAATGAACCATGTTCATCAAGGTTCGATTTCTCCTTTCAGAAACTCCATGAAGTTGTGGAGTTCCTGGTGGAGTCCACTGTGATATTATTCCACACTCTTTGAGATAATCTAGGAACTCGGTGCTTAGATATTCTCCCCCTCAATCTGATCTTAGGATCTTTATCTGTTTCCCAGTTTGTTTCTCAACTTCATTCTTGAATTCCTTGAACCTTTCAAAGGATTCTGACTTGTACTTCATAAGATACACATAGCCAAACCGAGAGTGATCGTCGGTGAATGTGATATAGTAGGAGAAGCCTCCTCTCGACGTAGTAGACATAGGTCCACATACATCAGTGTGGATTAACCCTAGAATTTCAGTGGCACGCTCTCCTTTCCCAGTGAATGGAGATTTGGTCATCTTCCCTTTCAAGCAACATTCACAAGTACCCATTTGGTCATTACCTAATGGGCGGAAATATCAGTCTTTCGACATCTTGCGAATCTTATCAAGGTTCACATGTCCAAGTTTAAGATGCCATATCTTTTCTCGGTTAACTTCTTCTCTAGCCCTTTTGGGTTTTGAGGTATTCCTGCTTTCAATACAGTGCATCCCACTACTTGTCTCTAGGTGAAAAAGTCCCTCTATCATATTACCATGAGAGATAATACGACCGTTCAAGTATAAAGTACAACTCATTTTGTCAAACAATACTGAGTGCCCATCTCGTAAAAGCTTAGAGATAGAAATCAAATTCTTTATACATGAAGGAAAATATAAACAATTTTTAACTTCCAAGACTTCCCCAGAGGGCAGTTTAAGCATGTAGGTGCCGATTGCTTTAGCAGAGATCTTAGTGCCGTTCCCAACTCGCACAATCATCTCCCCATTACGCAATGTCCTGCTCCCTGTTAGTCCCTGCAACGAATTGCAGATATGTTGACTAGCTCCTGAATCAAATATCCAAGAATTGGAGCTCATTGTAAAAGCACTCTCTATGACAGAAATAGTCCCTTCAAAAGTTCTTGTCATAAGGCTCGCAATGCGCACCCTGTATTTCTTCTTCCAACGTTCATCCTTTCCACAATGAAAGCATGTTCCTTTGGATTTTCTTGCCTTCTTCTTATGCAACCTTTTCCTTGTGATTGCATTCTCACTCCCACTGTCCTTTTTGAAACCTTGTTCAAACTTACAGCACATGTCAATCATCTCGGTAAAAGTATGATCAAATCTATTCACTTTATAGTTTACAATAAACTTAGTGAAATCATCCGAGAGAGATGCAAGGAAAAAGTCTTGGGCCATTTTCCCATCGATGGAAGTTCCTAAACTTTCAAGATCGTGAAAGATCCTTTCCATCTTTTGTCCATGTTTATGAACCGATGTCCCCTTTGCCATTTTGGCATTCAATAGACTACAAACATTTGAGAATCGTACATTACTAGTCTCAATGTCATGCATCTTATGTAAACTTTCAACCATGGCACAATAAGTGTCCACGTGCTTATGTAGCTTCATAAGCTCCTCATTAAGTGAAGTGAGGATTAAGCATTTGGCTTGTAAGTCATCCTCATAGTGTCTATCATAATTTTGACACTCCTCATTTGAAGCTAGTTTCGTAGGAGGTACACGAGGAGGGGATTGCTTAAGCACATACAATATGTCTTTCACCTTTGAGACATTCTCAATGTGGCGATACCAAGCAAGGAAACGTTGGCCCCTAAGGCCCATTTTGTCAAGTATAATGGTGGGTGTAATTTTAGGCATGTCGTTAACTACATAACATAACAGAAATCGTATTAGATTGTTGATTTTAAAACTACTTGATTGGGTCTTAAATCAAATAGTACCACCCACTATTTTTGGCAAATTCCACATCCCTCAATGGAATTCGAGAGTTGTGTTGAACTCTTAGCGGGGTATGGGAGACTCACCATTACCAAGCCCACCTCACGATGATAAGATGTTGGTTATAAAAAATAATGATGAGAGAATAACGCTTTAATCATTTACAACTCTTGTAATTACCCATCTAGTTTGGGCTCTAGAGAATGATGCCTCACAATGATATGATGTTGGCACCATTGCACTTAGTTAAGTTATTCCCACCATGCTAGTTCGTGTAGGGGTTCAAGAATAGCCTCACAATGATAAGATGTCGGCCATCCTCGTTGCCTACCTCACTACATCATGTATGTATATATGGACTCCTCCTGAATGTAAGCACATACTTTGAACTCCCCCATGATAGGGTGAATCCGTTGTAGGAGTCACAAATGATTGGAGCCCATCTGGTGGAAGGCCTACGAAGAGATGTTCAAAAAATCTCTCGCTTATCAACTTAATATTCGTTTTGTTGAGGGAGTAGTGCTGGGCTACATCAATTTTATTTTAATCTTATTAAAAGAACTTGGGTCTATCACAACCATTGGTCCAAGTTAATATGAATTAGTAGTATATAATACTCCCACTATTTCGATGAAACAAGCGAGACTATATGGAACTACTAACGAATGCTTTGCATCCTCATATGGACTATATAGTCATATTAGGTCTTAGGATGATTATGAACCGTTTGATTTGATCCAACACGATAGTTGTTGATAGTGTTGGACCTTGGGTTTAAGGTAGATAGTTGTTGATTTTAGTTACGCGTTTAATCTAATTAAACCGTTATTTCCTATTGAGCGTTGGACCCAACTATTCCAATTTGCATACATATAAACAAAAAGGAATACTTGAAATAAAGAGAAGGGCTTATGCCCTTTTACAACACATTAGATGGACTCATGTCCATTTACAACAAATTTGAACTAATCAAATTACATTCAAATCTAAACTACTAAACCCAAACATTCATAATGTAAAGCGGCCAATCACATAGCTCAATTATCGAGGCCTTTGGTTCATAATCACCCTTTTCTTAATCAATCACATTAACTAAGAAAGCAACTTAAACAATTGGTTTTCGGATTCATAGAATTGATTAAATGGAACTAATTGAAATGAAAATCCAATTCTCATTAAAGAGACAAAACCATTTTGTTCTCATCTTATTTGGGCCAAAACCAATGACCTCAACAATTCGGCCATTATTCAATAAACATAAACTTTTGGGGTCACTTTGTAAAAACACAAGAGTCCACAACTTCATGTAATTACAACTAGAACCCAAAATTTTTAACAATAACAAAAACATCAATAAAGGAACAAAACAATTTGTCCTTTAGAGTTTTTGGGCCTTAACGTAAAAACGTAAACTTTTGGGCCAAAATACAAAAACACAAAAGTATCAAAACTTTATGTAATTGCATAAAAGGCCCAAAAATATCCCCACTAGGGGTGGCCGGTTTTTAGAAGTGAAAAGGAGTGTGAAAGGGTTTTGGTGATAAATCAAAACTTGAAAGTGTTTTATGCAAGTGGATTATGCAAGTGGATAGGTAGGTGAGGATAATGGTGATGGGTATAGGTTGTAAGAAAATGTTTTGTGAAACATTAATGGCATTTATCATCCCTCACCAATAATCCATCACCCATCAACAATAAACCAAAACTTTATGAAAAACACCAAACACTTTGAATCAAAATTCCAAACCTTTTGTTCTTGGTAAGAAACTTCAAGAACATTGAAGAACACACATGAAAACTCATAAGAGCTCCATGAATGTTTTCACTCATTAAAACTCAAAATTTCACAACACAAAAGAGGGTTAATATCCTAGGGTACTTAGGGGTTCCAAAAGTCACTTTAAAACCATTTTAACAAGACAAACATGAACCCAAAAATCCACCCTTTGGATTTGGCCGAATTTCCCAACATTCATGGCACCAAATTTTAGTTCCAATATTCATGCTTAAATGAACTACATCTACAACATTTGAGATGCTAAATTTTCAAGCAAAATTTATATTCAAAAGCAAGAACAAAGCTTGTAACATTTACAACATTTAAATCACAAATCATGAAAATCACAAAACCCAAAAGGATTTACCATAAACTAGACCTAGGCTCTGATACCACTTGAAGGAAAAAATTTGTCCTAGCTAAGAACATGTGAGAATATTTGAACACATATGCAAACTATTAACACATTAAAGTAGGCATGCATTCGAAAACAATTCTAAAACCCATGACTTTCAAAGCCTAGTGAATGGTGAACCATAAGACTCTTTAACAATATTAAAGAGAAGGTAAGATTTTAGAGATTCATTACCCTTGAAGCTCATCCTTGTTTACACAAGGGATTCACCCAAGTGGAGGGCCTTCAAGTTACCTCCTAGCTCCTTGCATCTTCCTTGTGATTTTCTTCCTTTTGATGCTCCTTCGCTTCTTGAGGATGTGAGGAAAGGATCTCCAAAAACACCAAAGATTTGGTGTCTCTAAGCCTCCACACCAAGGATGAGGTGTGAAGATGAAATGGATGACTTAGAGAAGAAAATATTGCTAGCTAAATCCTCTCTAAGTGGCCGGCCTCCTTTAGAGAAAGAGAGAGAAAATGTTTCAACTCTTTGCCTCAAGGAAACCCAAATGAGGTAAAAGCTATAAAGATGCTTTTATATCTCATTTCTTAGGTGAGTGGCAAACTTGTAATTAAGCAAAACTTCCCACTACCCTTGCTATGGCCGGCCATGTTAAGTGATTGGGCTATTTGCCCATATTTGTTTTAGTTGTCATACAACTTAAACATAATGGGCCTAGTGGACCAAACCCTTTTGGACCCCGAAGCCCAAAACTAACTTAAAAGCCCAATACGAACCTTTCGTAAAATTAATTAACTAATTAATTAATCTTGACCATTTTTCAATTAAACCATTTAATTGTATATCCATTTCATTTATATTTCTTCACTTTCATCCTTACTCGGTGTACGATCCATTAGGTTCCAATTAGCGAGGCAGTGGGCGATTGTTACTCTTAACGATCGATTATGAATTGAAACTACATTTCAATTCTCCCTTTGATTAAGATTAGTGTTTGCTAATCTTCAGGGCTGCCACAAACCATGAGTGACACCTAGCAGCATGTCATGGTTACCCAAGCTAAGTATAAGTGGTTGGAGAACCTATCCAGTTACAACTACAACGCAATACGGTTCTTCTCTAATACAATACTCTTAATCACATTGTTTGAATGATAGTTTGTTTCATGTCTACTATCCAATGTGATACTTCTCTATATGATTCAATTGAATATGATTTGGAACAAACTTCCTAAGTCATATTCATATGCTTTGGCCAAACACTCTCGAATCATATCTTAGAGTATTCTCCTTCTACCATGGAAGGTTAGAGATCCCTTGTTGTGCATTCATATGCCTACATGACTAGATAGCTTGACCCCAACAATGCCGTGGACACTCTCAATGGAATGCCTTTGACATGATTAAAGATCAAGGACCTAACCATTAGACATCTATGATGCCTCAGGTCAAAGGACTACTTTGCATATTGCAACTAACGAGTTCTTACATGACATGTATGTCCGAACTCTCTTTTGATCGTTGTTCAGTGTACTTGATTACTCTTTCGAGCACCTATGTGTTTATCTTAGTGTCAAACACTAGATGACTTGAGACTAGTCATACTCGCGCTTGAGTTGACATAACACATACTAACCTTAGCGGATTGTCAATGCCCAATTGGCAATCCTATGGCTAGGAACGTTTTAGGAATGAACATAAGAGAAAAGGTCTCGTTAATCTAACTTACTTAAATCACTTGTCTCTTAGATCAAATACATTCCTTGGATTCCCGTATTGCTCAAACACATGATACATTAAATAGTGATTAACAATAAGCTTTGCCCTTCATTAAACATATAATAGTTTAATACAATAAGTATTCGAAAAGCTATTACATCAAATGAGTGGCTTTGTGGGCATACTTCCAACAAACCATGCCGTCGACACCCTCTGACAGAGTGACTTTGACATAGTCAAAGATCAAGGACCTAACCACAAGACAACTATAATACCTCAGGTCAAACGACTACTTTGCATTATCCCAACCATGAGTTGTCATGTGACATGAGTATGAGAACTCTTTGTTGATCGCGTTAGTAGACTCATTATCTATTGAGCACCTACGTACTTGTCTTGGTGTCAATCACACCAATGACTCAAGACCAATCACTCTCCTTGAGAGAAGACATAGCACATACTGATCTTAACGGACTGTCAATGCCCACTTGGCAATCCTATGATTAGGAGCGTTTATGATATGTTTACGAAAGAGAATGGTCTCATGAATCTAACTTCTTTAGATCACATTCTCCCAATTACATATTCCGTGGACTTATTGTTCAAGCATATAACATTTATATGAGACGGCTTTAAACGATAATCTTTGCCTTTTATATTAAACTAGATTAGTTTAACATGTGAAATGTTCGTAAAGTATCATCATATGATTGGCTTTAGGGCACATTTCCAACACAATTAGCCTCTAGACCAGCTCCTCCTCATTCGGCCGAAGAAGTCTTCAAATACTTCTTCGGCCTAGAAGATCTTTCTGACGATGAATTCATGATCTGTCGTCGTCAGGAGTACCCCTCTTCCATCAAGCTTCAATCCTCGGCAGGGAATGAGAACAAAGACACCAACCTTCAAGAAAACTATGGGGCGTTTGTGCGAACTCGCGACCTTCCTCTCGGCTGTGATGCTCTGCGCGTGAGTTGGGAAGTCTACCACCCCCACTTTACCGCTCGGCAACTTGGCTTCCTCCAAGGTTGCCATGTGCCTCTACTCACCTCCCACTCTCTTCTAAGTCGATAACGTCTCTCTGGTTCATCTGAGAGAGAGTGTAAAGAAATCGAGCGAGAATTTCAAGAGAGGTGCTCGAAATTTCGTCTTCGGCCGAACGTCCCTGAAACTCACAGCACCAGCACCTTTGCTGATTGGTAGGACGCATACATCCAAGAATTCTTTGGCACATCGGTTGAGGATGTTGTTAAAAAGATTTTCGACGATCGTCCAAGGAAAGCTCCCGCACCAAAATCCAAAGAAGCGGCCCAAGGTATACGTCTTTCATTTATTTCTATTTCTCGCTCAAAACTATCATCCCGACTTGAGTTTATTTTCAGCAAGTCGTCCAATAAAGCGAGTCAACACGGCCGCAACGGCTACAGCAAAAAACAAGCCTGCTCCTCCAAAGAAGGCTGCAACTGTTCAAGCTCATGCGGCCTCTTCTACTCTAGTGGTGGCCATTATTGTGCCAGTCATACTGAGCAAATGGCCTTCCCCGGAGACAGGAACGGCTGGTAACGTTGTCCCGCCCCAAAAATGCATAAAAAAAGGCAAAGAAAGGGGAGCGCGAGATTCTTGTGATCTCAAGTCAAACCACATGAGCAACTGCTCCTAGCATTTCTCTCCCTTCTCCTGTCATCGAGGCTTCGGTGAGAGGACTGCAAAATCCTCCCTTGGATCATGCGACTAAAGTTCACCCCACTTTTTTAGCCGTGATCGAACTAGTCATCCCTCCATTGGTTGAAGGTCCTGTAGCTCCGGGGACGGCCGTTTCTCCTGCTGTCAGTCCAGTACTTGCTACTGTGGGGGAGGCGACCACTCTGGCCGAGAAAAGCCTTCCACCAAATCCAAAACTGAAATCAATAATCGTTGTGGAAGAAGAGGTACGACCATTTTTCTTATAAATTTTCCTTCTCTACTTAACTGGATATCCCAACTAATGAACAACCCTTTTCTGTCTAGGAGGACGAGAGCAAAGAACCTTTGTTGGTGAAGTGCCCCTAACCGGCAGAGCTGCCACCCATCATTCCTCAGCCGGTGATCGAAGCGGCTAGCCAAGTAAACCCTCATGTTACCGAAGCAAACGCGGGGCATGAAACGGTACCCCCTGTCGAAACGAAAATGACGGCAGAAACGTCGATTCATCCCCAAGATCAGAATCTCGGCATTCCTTCACAAGAGGTTACCTCGGCCTTCGTAAGAACCTTTATTACCCTTTTATTAACTTTCTGCTTTAGAATTCTAAACGAAAAAATGTTAAATTTTAGGTGCCCAATTACTGGTTTCACCAATAATTCTATGCGCCGAACGGTGTTATCTATATATAGATAACCTTCATCGGCCGCCTGAATTAAGAAGCAGTCCTAAACACTGGGCTAGGCTATTAAGCTCTCTAAGTTTGAGCAATGAACCATAGGACATGGCCGAAGTCTCATCTCGGCAGGTCTAAAACAAATTCTTTCTCTACTATCTTCCTTACAATTTTCCTTTCTTCTGAAATCCTTTCATGTACAGCCTTCATGGGAAGTCGAGCATGACGTCTTCCTTTCCAGTTCTTCGGGGACGGCCAATCATTCTGCCACTACAACCGGACATTCAACATCAACGGCCGAAGCGAATGCCCTTATCAAGCTACATGAGCAGTTGTCTCTCTCAGCTTCTCAAATCCTCGGGTGCAAAGGCCTTGACTCAGTAGGAGAATGTTTGAACGACCTTGTAGCCAACGGCCTACTGAGCAATGAAATTATCACTAGTCTATCTTCTATCATGGAATGAACCCGAGAATATTTGATATCTTCGAGAGAGCTCTTCGGGCATAATACGACTTTAAGGCTGCAATGGTCGCTCAAGAAGCTCTTCGTCCAAAGGTCGAGGTGATAAAGGCAAAGAAAGACCAATTGGCAGACCTCGACCGTCAAATAACCGAACTTCAAAATCGAAGGTCGGCAGTTGCTTCTGAGCTTGCAAAGTATTTCGAGGCGAGCCAACCTTGTTTGATCGAAGCGGCTGGTGTGAAGCGGATCGAGCAGTTGAAGATGGATAAGAGGAGTTGGCAAGCTGAGGTTACAATGGGTGAAGTAAGGTGGTTAGAATTAAAGGCCGCCCTTGAAGCTTTCCTTCCTTCATCTCCTTAGGACTGTTTTAGCTGATAAACTGGTTAATCATCTCTGTTTGTACACCTTTTTTGCCAAATTAATGAAATGAACTTTTATTCTCTCATCTCCCATGTGACTGGATAATATTTCTTTAGAAATTTCCCATTGATTGGTAGTTTATGAATTAAATCGGTTTGATCTTGGCGAGAACTTTGTCGACAATGAATGGTCCTTCCCAATTCGGTGACCATTTTCTAAATCTCGGGTCTTTAATTCCTAGTGGCAATATGGTTTGCTAAACTAGTTCACCTTCACCGAACGTCTTTTGTCTGACCTGTCGATTATAAGCTCGCTCGGTGATTTTTTTTTGTGCGACTAACAAATTATAAGCATCAAGCCGAGCTTCCTCCAAGTCCTCGAACTCTTGCCTCATAGCCTGATTGTACTCAACACTGATCAGACTGGTAGCATCGCTTCGTGCCCGTAAGTCAACACATACAGAGTCATCCCTATTACTGATCAGAGTGAAGTCCAATATTCCCATAAAGCCTCGTTTAACTTCAAATGCTACATACCGGGCTTTTCATTTATCATTTTTTCAAGGATGCCGATCAAAACTTTAGTACTTGCTTTGGCCTGTCCATTTGCTTGTGGGTAATACGGCGTGGACTGTTCGGGTCGGATTTTCAGGCTCGCCGTATATTCTTTGAACCTATCGGCTGTAAAGATTGTGCCGTTATTAGTTATGATCGTTTCTGGTTCGCCGAATCTGGTCATGATGTATTCTTCCACAAAAATACAAACTTCTTTAGATGTTAACTCGATGTATGACTTTGCTTCGACCCATTTGGTGAAGTAGTCCATCGCAACAAGTATCCATGCATGTTTTGCTAACCCGAAAGATGGCGTAATTTTACCGATTACGCCTATGGCGTAATTTTACCGATTACGCCTATGGCCCATCCTCTGAACGGCCATGGTTTGGTGACCGAGTGAAGTAATTCGGCCGGGAGTCTCTGTATAGGCCCATGGAATTGATTATGCATTTCCTCGTGCGTACTCAATACAATCTTTCAATATACTCGGCCAGAAATAGCCGTGTCGGTGCCAGAAATAGCCGTGTCGGCGAAGCAACCAACGCATCTTGCGTCCAGACTAATAAGCTCCACAAATTTCTTCGTGCACTTCTGTAATTGCTTGGGCGGCCTCTTGTGGGCCAAGGCATAATAATAATACATCGTCCTCACCCTTTCGGTAGAACTAATTTTGGTATATTACGTAATTTGTGGCATGAACCCTTGTCTTGTGGTCATGTTTGCCATTTGGGTCATCGACAAATCGCATATTTGACATTCTCCAGTCATCCGGTATTGGCTCAACTGCGCAGAAGTCTACAACATCTTCTCGTTCCAACAGCGAAGATAAAGACATGACTCGTGTGCAAACCACGCGATCGTGTTGGAGAACTTGTTGATAAACCAGGATCGGGTGCGATCGTCGTACTATGGGCATTACCCGGCCTATCACGCCCCTTAGGAATTGTGCTCCGGAGGCTATTTGAGGCAGTTCATCTACGTCGGTGTTTCAAACTCGGGAGATGTGTTTGAATGTGATACCGTCGAACGACACGGCCAAATAGATGCCAACCATGTGATAAGGTGCCAAAGTACAACTCATGTAATGAAAAGTTCCATTAAGTTGGTTAATTACAAGTTTTGAATCGCCGGGGACGAAGATGCGGGTTGCTCGCAAGTCATGAAGGACGTGAAAGTCGATGATCAGGGCTTTGTATTCGGACTGATTATTCGTACAATACCAGCGGTGTTGATCCGGAGATTGAATGACAATTTCAACACCAACCGAGACTGAAGTACTAGAACCATCAAAATACATCATCCAATAGTTATCACGTGTGGCCATCATACCAATTTTGACGTCATTGCCCCCAAAACCGTACGTGAACCCGTTTTCGGCCTCCGGCTGTCGAGTGGTTGACAAGTACGGGTCTGTGACGTCGAGTAGATTGTTTTCGTATTTAAACCTTCTGTTTGAGCAACCTATGAGGGGTTTTTCCTAGATTTTTCGTATGTCTTTATTAGCTAATTATTATTAGTTGTTTCGCATATAGGGGAGACTTATCCTGAGGACGTATAGGGACAAGCGAGGCTAGGGAACTACGATCCATCGACGTATAAATGAGTGGGCGTTTGTTTTTGTGTGTGTCTATATATATATATATATATATGTACAAACTTTATAGTTTCCATAAATGCTTTTGAAGTGATTTATGCATATCATGCCATGATTAAATAACGTTATTAGAAATGTTGTACTATGGTGAAATGCTAAATAATCCTACGGGTTGCGTAGGTAAGTTTATTGTCAGGTAAGTTTATTATGTTGATTAGAATTATTGAATTGTTATGGCATGCTTTTATTCATATAGTCTGCTCATCATTGCTGCACCCTGGTGTTAGTGCTCTCCCCAGGCCAGGGCTAGTCTTTCACTTGTATGTTCACCTCCGCACCGCAAGTAGGTGCCAGTCCTATCGTACAGGTTGCATTAGGCAACTCCGACTCGTAGGTGACCTCGATTAGCGCCAGTCTTCATGTGATTGTAGCACTAGAGCATGTATTATGATTACACCCAATCGTGTCGTACAGGTCGCATTAGGCAACTCTGACTCGTGTGCTAGCATAGATTAATGAGCATCAGGGCCAGTCCTATAGGTCGTATTAGGTGGCTTCGACTTATGTGCTAGTATATATTAGTTGAACACCTGATTTTATTTATATTACTGTCGAGATGTTATGATGTGGCATACTTCTTGATTTATAGTTGATTTGCATTGATTTCATACATATACGTAGTATGATTTTCTGGAAACTATACATGTTTTAAAGTGAGGGGTTAGTATGTTCAGAAAATAAATGGATTTTATAAACTTTTCTTTTTGCCCACTCACCCTTCTGTTTTTCGCCCCTCCAGGTCATAGATAGTTGAATTACTATGTGGCGTACGAAGATTAGTCGGCGATTCTGACATATCTCTGTTTAAGTGTAGGAACTTATCCCATTATGTATTAAGTACTTAACTAGTTTTGACTGCAAACTCTTTTGTCATCTATGCTTTGAATATTTGTATTCTATGGGTTCTACGCACTACTGCGCACTCACTTTATTAGTTTAAATAAGTTCTAGTTTCGGTTTTAATTTATTCACATTTTTACATCACTCATTCTTTTGGTTAGGTCACATTCGGGTGACGGCCAGCATTCCTCGACTCCGATCGGGGTGTGTCACTATTGTTATGCTCTAAACTGATGTGATAATAATAGGATCAAACCCTAATGTGTCCCCAAGTGGGGAGGTTATATAGGAACTTGTAGGATAACTTTAAATATTAAAAATAATATTCCACTACAAGAGAAGGGGTCATTTGTGACATTTTTTGTGTGGGGTCGCGAAGGGTCATTTGTGACATATTTTTTGCACAGGGACGCAAATATTTGCCCTGAAGCGGCCGTCGTAATATTTGTAATTTCTGCACGGGATGTTCGCGCTACAGTAGGTGTGACACAAATATAAGTGAGCTCACAACAAGCATTGCAAATGTATTTTAATGTAGGTTATGCAACACCTTAAAATTTTATCGTCACACTCCCCAAACATTTTTGTTAGGAAAGTAGCGCCTTTTCCTTTTAGGGGATGGGAGAAGGGCTCGGGTGGAGAAGATGAATGGGTGGAGGGGTGGAGGGGTGGAGAAGACGAAGGGGTGGAGGGGTGGAACCGTGGAGGGGTGGAGAGGATGGAGGGGTGATGGGGGGTTCTGGTTTTTTTTTCTTTTTTTTATACTTTTCTTTAATTAATTATCTTAATATTTTAAATTTTTTATTAAGTGTTTAGCCACGTCAACACAAATGGGGACCTCATATTTACCACATCATCACTTAATGGTTAACTTAACAGATTTTTTAACGGTTGTATGAAATTGAAATTAAATGATAAGTAAATGTATGAAATTGAAATCGACCCCAAACATGAAGGGGTAAAGTGTAATTTACCCTAAATAAAGTAAGATATTTGAAACGTCCATGAAGCATGAAAACATTCTACATGATGCATGAACCCCCTCTATTTATATTTTCCATCCGATATATATATATATATATATAGTATATGAGTCGCGCCTCCATAGGCATTACTGCCAACCACTGCAGCTGGACTATGGGAGCAGCCCTTCCAAGCCCAAAACTAGCAACTTTTGAGTTGCTGGACTTTGTCCTAAGTCTCTGGCCCAAACGAGCAAGCCCATGGCTTGCTAGGTCCACCCCATGCCCCAGGCTCGCTTGCAGCAAGCCCGTATAGCTTACTGGGCTTGAGTTGCCTTGACCCAAAACCTAGGAGCCAGCCTTAGCTGGGCCTCCCCGCACCAACTCGCAACCGAGCTTTAGGCTGGGCTTGCCTCATGCCTTTTTTTTGGCCCAAACCAGTAGCTTTTTCTACTGGGCTAACCCATACCACATGGCCCAATAGCTTGTAGCTGTGTTGCAGGGCCCGGCCCCACATTGCAGCCAGCCCACTTTTGGTTGGGCCGCATTATTTTTTCGATCTAATGCCAATTTTTGGCATCCCCGGGTTATAAATCATGCCCAAATTTTTTTTGGGGTACTTTGATTTACGCTAATTAATTCTAATTTAATTGTCACATGGTTTATCACCAACCGAAGCTAATATGACCCGTTTGTCATTATTTTGCTTCCACGATCGACCCTGTTTGGTCTCGATCTATTGAATTAATTAAAAGTGACCAATGGTCCATTATTCTGATAATTAACACAAAATTATTGACCCTAAGATCACTTTTGGACATTAACGATTCAATAATTTATTTTTCTACTTTGAGCCATTGACATCATTTCGTGGTCCTAAAGCACTCACACTTAAGTTCCCAACGCAACTCAAATACACTACACTTAAATCAGCATTTTGTGTTCTTGCAGGAACCTCTCCTTTATGAACTAATTGTTCATACAACTAAATTGAACCTGTATTTTCATATTTAGTGCCTTTGAAACCTGAAGTTTTCATTCAAAACTTACCACATAAAACTTGTAGATTTCATGTTTAAGTTAAACCAATACATGTCTATAGAACATGACTGTTCTACGATGTATGCCTACGAATTACCATATGACTAACCATGTTTAATTGTACCCTCCATTTTAGGGACATGTCAAACTTGAACAAACTCGATTTCACCGCTCTGGAAGTATCTGGAAGAAACTACCTAAAGTGGGTTCAAGGCATGAAGCTCCATCTTACTACAAATGGTATTAGAGCAACCATCGGGGAACCTACCGACGCCAAACCCGTCGATGTAGCTCAGAAAGCTACTGCAATGATCTTCATTCGAAGACACATCCATGATGCACTGTAGACCAAGTACCTCGCTGAGGAGACCCACGCACCCTTTGGCTTGCTTTAGCTTATCGTTTCAATCACCAGAAAGACATTTACTTGCCTGAACCAAGACACGACTGGTAGCATCTACACTTCCAAGACTTTAAGTCTATGAATGAATACAACTCTGAAGTTTGTAAAATCTGATCACTGCTTAGGTTCTGTAAAATGGACTTAACAAATGCAGATCTCCTGGAGAAGACCTATTGGACCTTTCATGCCACCAATATTGTCCTAGAGCAACAATATAAGGCATAAAAGTTCACCAAATTTCGAATTTGATCTCTGTTTTACTTCTCACTGAAAAGTAGAACCAACTTTTGATAAGAAATCATCAAGCTCTACCCATTAGCTCGACTGCTCTGCCTAAAGCGCGTGCGACCAATTCTAGTAGCCACAAACGATGGAAAAATCTTCATGGCTATGGTAATGGGAGATAAGCCCACCCATAGGCCCAAGGTCAACAGAGCACCAAGGGCCACCCAAGAGAGGAAATTTGACCCAGAAGGGCCAACCCCTTGCATCTAAGGCCCCAAACTTCAAGAACAAGGGAAAAGCTACAATTCAATTAGCTTCCACTGAAATGGACATGTGTTACCACTGTGGATCAAAGGATCATTCGTCACGCGTATGCAGAGCTTCCACCGAGGCAATTGCCAAGTATCATTCCCGTCGTGAGTCTAACTTTGCCAATGTGGAACATCCCGAAGATGCTACTACATCCATGAAGATATCATATTTTCAAGAAGCATCAGCTCCTATGGACGAATAAGCTTTATTCTTTTAGACATGTTTTTAGGGTGTTTTTACCCCTAGTGGCCGAACCCAATAGGAGTGGCCGGAACCCCTCACTATTTTTTAGGTTTATGGTTTAATTTTTGAACCAATTTTCTAAGTCTTTGGAATAATTTGTTTGGTTTTGGTTTGTATTGAATTATGGATAATTATTTATGGATATTATTTCTCGATTGATTAATTGAATGAATGAATTTATATTTATGCATGTGACCAATTCAATTAATTTATTTCTAGGTATAACTGGTGGGGAAGTTAGTTGTCAGGCTGATAGGGCTACTACGCACACAATATTGCATGAGCGACACTATTTTACTCACTTCGTACCTAATAATGCACCTCTGATAGCCCTCTCAGGCTCATCCAACCTGATTGAAGGATACGGAAATGATCGTATAATGTTGTATAATAGTATTGTCATAACCATTAAAGAGGCCCTCTATTCTCCACATTCTAGAAGAACGTTGCTAAGTTTTAGAGACATTTGAGATAATCAATATCATGTTGAAACCACTAAAAAGAATGGTTCTAAATTTCTTTGTATCACTTCTTTGGACTATGGCTAGAAGCGTATTCACGAGAAGCTGGAACGTCTCCCGAGTGGATTGTACATCGCAACCATTCGCGGCATAAAGACCCACCATGTGGCCAGTCTTGTGCTTGGGTTTCAAGGCACTCTGCTGCTTTGGAATGACCGTATGGGACATCCCGAACGTGACATGATGCGCCATAAACTCAAATCATCACATGGGCATCATTTACCTCCCTATGTTGGATTCTTGCCATGCAAAGCTTGTTCTTTAGGGAAGTTGAATACTCAACCCTCAATTACAAAGATTATTCACAACCATCCTACTTTTCTTCAGAGGATTCAAGGGGATATTTGTGGACCTATCCATCCAGCATGCAGACCATTTAGATACTTTATGGTGTTGATTGATGCATCGACACGTTGGTCACATGTCTGTTTATTGTCCACACGCAACAATACATTTGTGAAACTCCTAGCACCAATTATTAAGATTAGGGCTCACCACCCTGATTATCCGATCAAGTCGATTCAACTGGATAATGCTGGAGAGTTTACGTCACAAACTTTTGACAACTATTGTATTTCAGTTGGGATTGAAGTTAAACATCATGTACCCCATGTTCACACCTAAAATGGCCCGGATGAAGCTTTCATAAAGCGTGTTCAATTGATAGCTTCGACTTTGGTTATGTGAACCAAATCATCCCCCTGAGGCGCACCGCTACCCAACCTCATTCACCGTTACAACTGGCTACCGGATACGAGCTTGACGTCTCACATTTACGTGTGTTTGGGTGCACAGTTTATGTGGCAATAACGTCGGCACTACATACCAAAATGGGTCCTGAGAGAAGAATATGAATCTATGTCAGATATGATTCACCATCAATTATTCACTACATAGAGCCCTTGACATGAGATCTTTTGACCGCACGTTTTGCAGATTGTCACTTTGTGAGACAGTCTTCTTGTCGTTAGGGGGAGATAAGAACACAAATGTTCCTGTAGAACGCCGCAAATTGTCGTGGTATGCTTCCACTATGTCTCATTTAGATTCCAGCACTGCCCAGTCAGAAACTGAAGTGCGACGTATTCTAGATTTTCAGAGCATTGCTTAAAGCATGCCAGATGCTTTTACTGATGTAGCAAAGGTGACGAGATCACATATACCCGCTACAAATGCACCTACAAGGATCAACGTACCTATAGTACGATGTAATACCGCCTAGGAAGGCCAAACCGTCTTTGAGGGTGAGGCAGTCGCACCTTCCACGTGGTCCGATATATTGGGGGCTAGCCAATCATCTACTTCTACCCTGAAGTGTGGTAGACCCCTTGGTTCAAAGGATTCATAACCTAAGAAGAGGAAAATGCCATAAACTAGTGACCCTAGTCTGAAGCCGACTATCGCTTACTCATTTGTTCCAACACATGAGGTTATTCTAGATTACGATGATGTCTTAGATGAGACAACTTGGCCTCCCGAGAATCGCGAGATTTCATTCCACTACGAAGTATTGGATGAGTTTTGGAATCGAAATGAGATGATCATCGACGATGCATTTGCATACATAGTAGCTACTGACATCATGCTTAACGATGATTGAACACGTTCCGTCGATGGATGCTGATGTAGAACAAATTGGTCAAATTGGAAACAAGCAATCCAGGTCGAACTCGATTCGCTTGTGAAACGTAAAGTGTTTGGGCTTGTAGCTCCTACACTACCACATGTGAAGCCTATGGGCTACAAGTGGGTTTTCATAAGGAAGCGTAATGAGAAAAGTGAAATAGTGAGATACAAAGCACACCTCATTTTGGTATGAGGAAACGTATTCCCCCATAATGGAAGTCATAACGTTCTGCCACCTTATTAGTTTGGTAGTTTCCGAAAAACTAAACATGCAACTTATGGACATGGTAACCGCATATCTTTATGGGGATCTAGATACTAAGATCTATATGAAAGTTCCGAAAATACATCTATTGACTGGTTCAAATGGTTCTAGACCACGAAACACTCTCTCTTCTAGATTGAGGAGATCACTTTACGAATTGAAACAATCCGGGCAGATGTGGTATAACTGTCTGAGTGAATATTTGACAAGTTAGGGTTATGTGAAAAACAAACTATGCCCATGCGTGTTCATAAAGAAGTCACATTCCAGATTTGCGATCGTTGTAGTTTATGTCGACAATATAAACCTCATCGGAACTCCTGCAGAGCTTGAGGAAATTGTCGTTCACTTGAGATTAGAATTTGAGATGAAAGATCTTGGGAAAACTCGATATTATATCGGCATGGAGATCGAGCATTGTTTGGATGGAATCCTAGTACATCAATCGAACTATACCCAAAAGGTGTTGCGACATTTTAATGAGGATAAAGTGAAGCCTTTGAGTACTCCTATGGTCGTTTGGACTCTATATGCTAAACGAGATCCTTTCCATCCCAAGGAGGATGAGAAAGAGATTTTGAAGCTTGAAGTTCCATACCTAAGTGCATTTGGGGCTTTATTGTACTTGGCTTAATGCACTAGACCTGACATCTCCTTCGCTTTTAATCTTTTGGCTAGATACAGCAATGCGCCTACACGCAGACACTGGAATGGTGTTAAAGACATTTTCCACCACCTTAAGGGTACGACGGATTTAAGTTTGTTCTGCACCCACGAATCCTCGAAAGGAGTCGCCACCCTAAAGGAAAATTTTGTGAAAACAAGTTCATTTGAGCAACATCTATGCATGCAATTAACAATTAAATGCGGAATCATGCTTATATGCACTAAAAAACAAAACTTTACCCATGAAATTCAATGCCTAGTAGTTGCGGTGAACCAAGACTCAACTCAAATCTTAAAGAAAAGAGTTGAGAAACTTTTATACCTTTGAAGCACCTATTTGCTTAGCAAAGGATATTCACCCATGAGAGCGCCTTCCTTAGTCTCTTTTGCTCCTTGGTTCCATGGATGTGGATAGAGGAACTTTGCTTCTTGGCTCCATGACTTCCTGGATATGGATGAAGGCATGGATTCTCCAAGTTCCCAAGAAATGGAACCTCTAAGTTTCCATAACAAGGAGAGCATTGAGGAAGAGATGAGTGACCTAGGAAGAGATGGATGCTAGTCCATTCTTTCTAGGGTGGCCAACCTCCTAAGAGAAGAGAGAGGTTTTGTGTTTTTCTCTTTTCTCTCTATAAAACCCTTTGGAATGGGTTATAATTTACTTTCTATAGCCATTTACATTGAGTGGCATAATTGAAATTAAAACCAATTCTCCCTCACACTCTCTATGGCTAGCCATGTGGGTTCATTGGGCTTTCATGCCCTTTGTGTGTTTCAAGTTGTCATACAACTTGAGTTATTGGACTAACCCGAGGTCTAAAATGAACTTATTCATTTGATTAATTAACATATTAAATAATCCTAGCCATAAATAATTAAACCATTTAATCATCCTTACTCATCTCCGTTGTTTCTTCAATCTCTACCTTACACAGTGTCATTAGGTTCCTTTTAGCGAGGCAGTGGGCAATTAGAACTCTTCAAATCGATTGTGAATTGAAACTTACTTTTCAATTCTCCCTTTAGTGATTATAGACCTTTAGGGCTTCCACAAACCATGAGTGACACCTAGCAGTATGTCATGGCTACCCAAGCTAGTCAAAATGGGTGGAGAACCTATTCAGTTTGGGATTACAATGCTTGTCTTGGTGTCAGTCACACCAATGACTCGAGACCAGGTCACTCTCTCTAAGAGAAGACATAGCACGTACTAATCTTAAAGGACTATCAATGCCCAATTGGAAATCCTATGATCATGAATGTTTAGGATATGTATACGGAAGAGAATAGTCTCATGAATCTAACTTCTTTAGATTACATTCTCCCAATTACATATTCCTTGGACTTATCGTTTAAGCATTTAACATTTATATGAGATGGCTTTAAACAATAATCTTTTCCCTTTATATTAAACTAGATTAGTTTAACATGTGAAATGTCCGTAAACTATCATAATGTGATTGGCTTTAGGGCACATTTCCAACAATCTTCCACTTGTACTAGAGCCAATTAGCTTCGTCATCAGTGATGATACCTCTTCTGAATTCATTTGAAAAATGGCTGAGTAGTAGGCCTAGACAATGAATATCTATATGTTATCCATAGAACCAACCTTGAGAATAACGACTTCACCATTATACATGATTCTCAATCATGTGGTTCAGTCTCTCATTTGAGTTTGGATCTTGATGAGACCTTGATTCCCTGGCTTGAGCTATCGCCCCATTAGTGTCGTAGTATGGGTACACTAGAGACACTTTCTGGTTGGAACCGAATGGAGAGTTCATAAATGAACTTTCCCATCCAAACAACATTGTTGTAATCTTCTATGTGGCGATATATTTTGCATTCATGATGGAACACACTAAAGTCAGTACTTATAATGTTTCCACCCAAATATCTCTTTAGTCATAATAAAGAGATATCCAATTTTTCTCTTCATTATGAATGAAGAGATAATTGGATATCACCTTCTGTGTATCCGTAAAGGATTCTATTTACGCATTATGCTTCTTTGGGAGTCAAAAGGGTACATTCCCTTTTAGAAGAGCAATTTCCTAGTCTGATTGGAATTGTCCTTTCATTTGAAGTTTATCATTCGAGAAACTTCCTATATCTGTTGTCGTCTATCAATAGGGATTGAGATAATCAAATTATATCTTGAAATCTGTCATTATAGATTTCCATCCCATGTATATAGACTATGTCTCCCATGTACATTCTATCATTATAGAATGTTTGAAGTCATAACTTTAACGATGAAGAATTCCTTTCATATCCAAAATTAATATATCATATATATGTTCAAATTTGGGAATATGATTAACTCCCACTAATCTTTTGTAAACCTAGTAAACAAAAGATTGATTTACATCTTTATAAGAAATCAAACGATTTGATCTTTCTCTCATAAGATGCTTATAGCTCCCAATAGCTTGCTAAGATTCATGATGGATGGATCTCTACAACTTACACGTCTTGTGATTCCTAGTCTTAGACATATATTATCAAGACTACCTTGATAATGGTTTCGGAAACCCATATTATGTCCAAACATTGAATCACCGTTTAGTTGTGGCTAGCAATCTTCGAATTAACATAAACCAAGACTACGTCAAAGGTGGTTTCTTCCAAGTCAACCAATCTAGTTGATTGTAGACACCTTAAGCTACCAATTAGCTATGAAGGTTTCACTACTTTTGGTCAAATGGTACTATACCATTTCCTTGAGTATATGTCGTATATACACTCGATGTAGTCATAAGGATTTTCATTCTTATTTCTTTCGAATTAAAAGGCGCAACTCTATAACATAGTCATGAAGTTCAAACCATTCAACTGAGACGGTTTATAGATCCTTCTCGACTACCTTGGAGCTAGTGGTGTAAGAACTAGGTTGTTATATTTGTTGATTATCATCTTGTCTCTCAAAGACCCCATTCTTTGAGTTCTATCTCTTGGTCATTTGCTCTATCTTAGGTAAATCCTATTGTAGGATTAGAATGAACTACCCAACAAATAACATCTGTTAGTTGGTTTATAGAAGTGATATCCAAAGGTTACTTTAAGGATATCCCACAAGATTGTTCTCAAACAAATATTGCTTAATAGCACACAAACCCAAATCTTAACACGATTAAGACTTGTCTTTCATTCCAACTACATCCTATGGAGTCATGAAAATTTTGGAAGATCTTCTAATTGACAATCATATTGTCTTAGAAGTATATATCCTATATATGGGTAATTGATAATATCCAACGAACTACATCTTATTCGAGATCGCTCTTCTTCCAATGGAGAAATCCATTATCTTATGATGCTACTTTCCTTGATATATTTCAAGGAAACTCTTCTAAAATGTTATTTTTCCTTGGATCAAATCTAAGGAGGTAAATAGTTTAGACGTCTTACTCATCAACTTACATTCTTGAATTCTTTGAAACCTTTCTTAAAGTATTCAGTGAATGTCATACAACATGAGTAGTATTATGTTCTGGACAAGTGCCACTGACATTTAAGTGAATTAACCTCAACAACTTTGTGATTCTTTCTTCTTTTCAAAACAATAAAGATTCGAACATTTCACCTCTATACAACTCAGTCGGATTAGTCACTACCTTGCAACCTTTCGGGTTTTAAGCATCATTATATTCTAAAAAGTTAACACCACCACATAATCTCTACAATAGAGACAATCAATCAAACTACAATAATCCAATCATTCATTAATAAAGAACAATGTTTTGTCAAACAAAACATTCATCGATCTCTTAAAATTATAGTGATGGAATTAAGTTCCTTATTCAAATAGGAATGTAAAGACAATCTTTGTATTTCCAATTTCTTTGGTAGTTCATATGAGGAAGTAAGTACTACCTGCTTTCTCAAAGACCTATATTTTATTCAAGTTCCGAATGTGAAGTACTTTCTCTTCTCTCATTAATCTTCTACTCCTTATTAGCCACACTTTTACAACGATTGTAAAACATAGTTACTAATATGGAATCAAGCATTCAATAGAAGAACCAACTGTTTTGAACTATTCAAGAACAATTTACAACACCTTCGAAAGGTGTGTTCTTGACACTTGCAAGACATTTCTTGCAAATACCCCCTCCAATGTCCATCCTTTCATAAAGAAAGTTTATTCCCTTGGAGTTATTTCGCCTTCTTCATTTGACTTCTCCATTGACTACAATAGTCATGGTCCCTTAAACTCTCACTATCTCTCTTGAAACTTATTTCAATTGTGTTATACACATCAAACGATTGCGAGAGAGTGCGGTTAGTGTTCACTATATAGTTTACAATAAACTTATTGAACCATTTGGATAGGGACTCAAACACTTCAACACTGAATGATTCAAACTCATCATAAGTCCATGTTGATAGACTATTTTTGTCAATCAACCATTTTGTTCTAAACATGATTACAAACTTTCAAGAGTTGTTCAAGGCAACTCTCATTTCTTCATACAACAATTTGTAAGTGAAGAATCATGGCACATAAAGTGTCCATGCCCTTGTGCTTACTTCTCAAGTTCCTTGTTCATTTAACAAAGAAACAAGCACTAGTGTTTGGGTTAACTAAGGGTTGTTCAAAGCAACTCTTATTTCTTCATACATAAATTTGTAATGGAAGAATTATGACACTAAAAGTGTGCATGTCTTTGTGCTAATCTTCTCAACTTCCTTTGTTCATACAACAAAGGAATAAGCATTTGTTGTTTGTGTTGTCCTCTTTATGATAGACATATCTAACATGTTCTTCCAATGATACATTATCAATAGGAAGATTGTGAGGATGAGACTACTTAGGTACATATAAAATCCATTCAAGACAATCTATGGGATTGTGGTACCAAGTCCGGAAACTAAAGCCTTCGGCTTTTTCTTTGTCAAGTTTTGGATAGCGTTTGCAAATATATCCGGAAATAAATAAATAACGAATATAAATTGATTGATTTTAACCTATTTGATCTAGATCCTTAAATCAAATAACACCGCCCACTATTTTTGGCAAATTGCATATCCCTCATTGGAATTCGAGAATTTTGGAGGAAACTCTTAGTAGGGTATGGGAGGCTCACTATTACCAAGCCCACCTCATAATGATATGATGTTGGCTAGCATCAATAATAATGAGAGAGTATGCTTACTCATTTACATCTCATGTAAGTACCCATCTTATTTGGCCTCTAGATAATGAGGCCTCACAATGATATGATGTTGACTCCATTGCACTTAGTTAAGTCATTCCCACCATGAAAGTTGGGGTAGGGGTTTAAGAACAACCTCAAAATGATATGATGTTGATCATTCTTGCTGCATACCTTCACAACATCATGTATGCGTATAGAACTCCTCCTAAGTGTAAGCACATACTTTGTACTCCCCCATGATAGGGTGAAGTCGGTGTATGAGTCACAAACGATCGGAGCTTACCACGGTGGAAGCCCATGAAAGAGTGTTTAAAGCACTCTCATGCTTGTCAACTTAATAATGGTTTAGTTGAGGGTTTTTAGGTCTCATCACATATAAGCATGCATTTTAATCTCATTAAAACAATTTGGTCCTATGACAACTATTGGTCCATGTGATTGATTTAGTAGTACATGATACTCCCACTATGCTTGTAAAACAATTTTTAAAGCAAGAGTAGAACTGGCATTTTAGACCCGACCCGTTAACCCAACCCGACTTGACCCGACCCGTTAATATTAGTATTTGGGTGGATGCTTAGCGGGTCGGGTAGCTAATGGGTGAACCCGTTAAATAACGGGTTACTTTGGGTCAACCCATTAGCACCTGTTAGTTGAGGATGTTTTAGTAATTTCAGTAAAGTCTTAGCAATAAAAAATAAACTCTATGCAAAAAAAAAAAATAATAATAATTGTTAACGAGTGAAACGGGTAGAACGGGTGACCCGTTAGCTTAACGGGTCAGGTTCCAGTGACCTGTTAACTTAACAGGTCAGATTGAACCTGACCCAAACCCGATAAACCTGACCCGTTTACAAGTCTAAGCAAGAGTATATGCTACTACTAACATAAGTTTTGCATTCATTGATGGACTATATAGTTGCCTTAGGGCCTTAGGATGACTATGAACCTTTGATTTGATCCAACACAAGCCTAGTGTTGGATCTCGGTCTAGGGATGGTGATTGATTTTACTTACGTGTTTAATCACATTAAGGCATGTTTTCTTATTGGGCGTTGGACCCAACTACTCCAATTTCATGCATATCAAATAAAACAAGAGAGGAGTACTTCAAAGTAAAGAAAAGCTTATACTCTTTTACAACATTTGATCAAATCAAAATACTTTAAAGTAAAGAAGAACTTATGCTCTTTTACAACATTTGATCATACCAAATTACAACGAAAAACTAATTTACACATTCCCATGGTTCAAACAAATTTGAGAAACCGCCTTTCACATAGCTCAATTATCGTAGGCTTAGGTTCATAATCACCCTTTAATTAATTAACGCTTTAACTAATAAAACTTGAATGCAACATTGTCATTTGTTTTTTGTATCCATAGAATAGATTTAAATGGAGCTAAATGAAATGAAAATCCAATTCTCATTTAAAGAGACAAAACTATTTTGTTCTCAACTAATTTGGGCCAAAATGCAATAACCTCAACTTTCCATATTGCAAAATACAAACTTTTTGAGGTCACTTTGTAAAAACATAAAAGTTCACTACTTCATGTAATTACAACTAGAACCCAAAAAATTTCAACAAATACAAAAAATTTCATTAAAGGAGCAAAACAATTTGTCGTTTAGTGATTTTGGGCCTTTATGTAAAAAAGTAAATTTTCGGGTCAAAGTGAAAATACACAAAAGTATCAAAACTTTATGTAATTGCACAAAAGCCCCAATAGTACCCCCATTATAGGGGTGGCTGGTCATGGTGAGTAGTGATGGTGTGTGTGAGTTGATTTGTGTGTTTGAAAGGTGATTGAAATAAGTGATTGGCATGGTGTGAATAGTAAAAAGGTATGGGTGTTGTTTGAAAAATCTTACCATCCATCACTAACAAAAACAAATAAACAACCAAATACCTTTTTGAATCAAAACAACAAACTTTTTGTTCTTGGTATGAACAACAAGAACAAAGCAAGAACATTGAAGAACATTCATGAAAACCCATTAGAGCTCCATGAATGTTTTCACTCAATTAAAACTCAAATTTACACTAATCAAAAGAGGGTTAACATCCTAGGGTACTTAGGGGTTCCTAATGACACTTTAAAACACTTTTAACAAGACAAAAAAGAACCCAAAAATCCACCCCTTGGATTTGGCCGAATTTCCCCATAACATGACACCAAATTTTAGCTCCAAAATTCATGCTTAAATGAACTACATCTACAACTTTTGAGATGACAAATTTTCTAACAAAATTTACATTCAAAGAAGCAAGAATAAAGCTTGTAACAATTACAACATTCAAATCATAAACTATAAAAATACAAAACCCAGAAGGATTCACCAACTACTAGAAGCAACATCTATGCTTGCAATTAACAATTAAAGGTGGAATCATGCTTGTATGCACTTAACACAACTTTACCCATGACATTCAAGGCCTAGTAGTTGTGGTGAACCAAGACTCAACTCAAATCTTAAAGAAAAGAATTGAGAAACTTTTATACCTTTGAAGCACCTCTTTGCTTAGCAAAGGATATTCACCCATGTGAGGGCCTTCTTTCCTTAGTCTCCTTTGCTCCTTGACTCCATGGATATGGATGGAGGAACTTTGCTTCTTTGCTCCATGACTTCTTGGATATGGATGGAATGGATTCTCCAAGTTCCAAGAAAGGGAACCTCTAAGTTTCCACACCAAGGAAAGCATTGAGGAAGAGATGAGTGACCTAGGAAGAGATGGATGCTAGTCCATTCTTCCTAGGGTGGGCGGCCTCCTAAGAGAAGAGAGAGCTTTTGTGTTTTACTCTTTTGTCTCTAGAAAACCTTTTATAAGGGAATGGGTTATAATTTCATTTCTATAGCCACTTACATTGAGTGGCATAATTGAAGTTAAAACCAATTCTCCCTCACACTCTCTATGGTCGGCCATGTGGGTTCATTGGGCTTTCATGCCCTTTGTGTTTTCAAGTTGTCATACAACTTGAGTTATTGGACTTGACATTCGAAGTCCATTGGGCCTTGAGTCCCAAAACTAACCCGAGGTCTAAAACGAACTTATTCATTTGATTAATTAACATATCAATTAATCCTAGCCATAAATAAGTAAACCATTTAATTATCCTTACTCATCTCCGTTGTTTCTTCAATCTCTACCTTACATGGTGTATGATCCATTAGGTTCCTTTTAACGAGGCAGTGGGCGATTATAACTCTTCAAATCGATTGTGAATTGAAACTTACTTTTCAATTATCCCTTTAGTGATTATACACCTTTAGGGCTTCCACAAACCATGAACGACACCTAGCAGTATGTCATGGCTACCCAAGCTAATCAAAAGAGGTGGAGAACCTATTCAGTTTGGGATTACAATGCAATACGGTCTTTCTCTAATACAATACTCTTGACCACATTGTTTGATTTGATAGTTTATTCATGTCTACTATCCAACGTGATTCTCTTACTTATATGATTACCTTGAATGTGATTTGGAACGAATGCCTAAATCTTATTCATACTCTGGCCAGAGAATCTTAATCATATCATAAAGTATTCTCCCTCAAACGATTTGAAGGTTAAAAATCCCTTGTTGTCCATTCACTTGCCTCCATGGATAAGTGGCTTAACCCCAACTATGCCGTGGACACCCTTTGACAGAGTGACTTTGACATAGTCAAAGATCAAGGGCCTAACCATAAGACAACTATGATGCCTCAAGTCAAAGGACTACTTTGCATTATCCCAACCACGAGTTATCATGTGACATGAGTATGGGAACTCCTTGTTGATCGCGTTCAGTGGACTCATTCTCTATTGACTACCTACATGCTTGTCTTGGTGTCAGTCACATCAATGACTTGAGATCAGTCACTCTCTCTAAGAGAAGACATAGCACGTACTGATCTTAACGGACTGTCAATGCCCAATTGGCAATCCTATGATCAGGAACGTTTAAGATATGGATACGAAAGAGAATGGTCTCATGAATCTAACTTCTTTAGATCACATTCTCCCAATTACATATTCCTTAGACTTATCGTTTAAGCATATAACATTTATATGAGACGACTTTAAACCATAATCTTTGCCCTTTATATTAAACAAGATTAGTTTAACATGTGAAATGTCCGTAAAGTATCATCATATGATTGGTTTTAGGGCACATTTCCAACATGCACCCCTTGGTCCTCGGGTTGATTCCTACCTTATTGGTTACGCAGATGCTAGTTATCTTTCTGTCCCATATAGGGCACCTTCTCAAACGGGCTATGTCTTTATCGTTGGAGACACCACTATATCTTGGAGGTCTACCAAGCAAATCTAATTGTAACTTCTTCAAACCATGCTGAGATCCTCGCCCTGCATGACGCATCGCGTGAGTGCTTTTGGCAGAGAGCAGTCATGGAACATATTCGAAGCACTAGTGGTCTTACTACATCATTGACCTTCCTACAACGATCTTTGAAGACAATGCAGCATGTATCAAGCAGTTAAAGAAGGGATGCATTAAGGGAGACAACACCAAGCACATAGCGCCGAAGTTCTTTTATTCTTACCAACAACAACAGCATCAGAACATTGAAGTCAAGCAAATCCGTTCCCAGGACAACCTGGCTAATCATTTTACCAAGTCATTGCCCAAGTCTACTTTTCAGAAACTCATCCAAGGAATTGGTATGCGTAAATTATCTGAGTTGAATTGCTTGTAGTTCTCTTATTTGGAAGTTATAACTCAGGGGGAGTATCTTGAAGCATACTCACTTGATCTTTATGTACTTTTTTTCCTACGATTAGAAGCATTTTTCCCATTGGGTTTTTGCTACCTAACGAGGTTTTGATAAGGCACCCATCTTGGGATGATCATACTCCATTGAGTTCACTACTTTTGTCTTGTTTGATATTTGTTTTAGACATTATGCATACTTCTCACTTTTCTCCTTAGTCTATGGGTTTTCACCTACCTTAGCTAGGTTTTACCATGGTGAGGCTTTGTGAGTTTTACTACCTATGCATACTTTCCTTATATTAGAGACTCGCATTCGCCTGTTGTGTCGCCGACTTCATCAATTATTCTACCTCAACTGCTGAAGATCTAATGCGATATTTTGTTTGAGTATTTCCACACTCAAGGGGGAGTGTTGCAGTCACATTTAGAATAGGAATGTGATTGTGTAAATTCTAGTGTATCTAGGGATATCTTGGAATATTCCCCTTGGTAGATATTATCCTATTAGAGTTGTAATTCTATAAGGGTAAGGATTTAACCTATCCTACTATTATAAATAAAGGCATAATGGGGTGATACAACACACACATCACAATTAAATCTCTCTCTTCTCTCTCTTGTCACCGACCCATCTCCCTCTCTAGTTCTAAATACAGTTCAGTCAAATAAGACTACAACAATCTCTTAATTTTTTTATTTTTAACATTTATTTTTCTATAATAAAACTTCATTGATCATGGAAAAAACTTACATCAATAGAAAATTTTGAGATAGCCAATCCAACATGATGAAAACACCATGGACGCTACATTTATCTTGTTGAGTTCTAGTTTGATTGCATGGTTGTGTAGTATGCAACAGAAAACAAGTGATTTTAAAACATTGTAGCACAATATAATTTGCATAAAAATTGTTAACAAAAGGGATTGGTTGAAGTGAGATTAATGTCATTCGGCATGAGATATATGAATGTGAATATTAAATTGAAACCAAATTTAAATATATTAATTTCTAATTTGAATTGTACTCATGCTATGTTGAAATGTACCGATGCCAAATTGAAACATACCGATGCTGATATGATATGTACCCATGCCAACTTGAAACGTACCAACATATCATCTAGAAATGTACCCATGCCAAATTGAAACGTACCGATGTTGAAATGAAATGTACCCATGTCAACTTAAAACGTACCAACATATCGGCTATAAACGTACCAATACTAAATGGAAACATACCCCATATCATCTACCACTAGAATCTATTTTCCAAATGTACCATGGTACGAATACTCAAATCAAGAGGTTTGCATAAAATAAAAATAGAAGAGGAATGAACATGACTCACAACGGAGGATAGAAGAGTATCGACTGACAACAAAGAAATGGCACAAAAAGATTGTAGAATAGTCATGAAAGAAGATGACATAAATATATATATATACATATATATATATATATATATCATGTTAGAAGCATAAATAAATCAAATTTGATATGTTTTTAGAATTTTAAAACATATGTCTACTAGATTCTAGGAGATTTGGATAATTATTAACAAATTGACACATTATATATATGTCGAATTGTGTAACTTTGCATTAAAAATGCTACTTATAATATTTGACACCTAAAATGTAGGAAAATGTTTAATAAAAATTCTAAAAGGTATAGATGTTTAATCTAACATATAGAACATCGAGGCATTTAAATCTAAACGCCCCATGACGGATTGATGAATCAGATTCGATGAGGTGCAGTGATTCAACACCAGATGGTGATATAGTGCAGGAAGACAAGGTAGTAGGCGTTCGAGACACAATCAGCGGCTGCGAGATTGTCAAGATGAGCAGCGAATTCAAAATTGGTTACGATTACGGAGGTGAGTTCTAGGTAGCGGATTCTGGGGGATATAGAGGCTTCAAGCTTTGTTTTTTAATTTCTTTTAATATTTTTTTTATCCTAATCGAATTTATAATTAGTTTCAAACATGTGTAACACGTGGCATAAATTTGACGTTCATATCAGTAAAATTGTAGATCTTATATTTGCCACGTCCATTGTTTAATGATTACATTGATAGAAAACTCAACTGATAGTGACATTGAAACGAAATAATAGTAAATATATGAGATTAAAATGCTTTAAAAAAATATTGTATGATGTTACATTTGTACCCAAACTTGAGAAAGCAAACTGTAATTTACCTTTTAGTTTTAATACTCAATTTTGTTAATTAGGTTTTTTGATTGGAGCGCAATGGCTCTCTAGGATTCATATAGCCGACCCCACTTAGTGGGAAAAGGCTTTGTTGTTGTTGTTGTAGGTTTTCTGATTGGGTAATCAGTTTGTCACAGCCCGTACTGAGGATTAATTATCGTGGTTGTGAAAAGATGGATTTACCCTTGAGCGTTGGATGTGTGTTTGTGTTTTGGATTAAGAAATTGGGTCAATTGGTTCTATTCCTAACTAATTTGACCCAATTAGAACTAAAAGATTAAAGAATTGTGATTGGTGTGCACGTTTGGACCACACACATCCATACCTTTCTCTCTCTCACTCTCCCTCTCGGCATTGTGTATGGACAACACCAAAATCCGTTGAATCGTGACGGATCGAGGACGTTGAAGGTACCATCGTGTTTCTTGCAAGCTCAGGAACACATCTAGACCATTTTCAGGTAAGGACAGCTTCGTTTTCACGTCGAAACCATAACCCCGATTTGGGGTACTGTTCATGCAAACGTTAAATCTCGTGTTTTTGGAAATTTCAAGCTTGTAGGAAGCTTAGTGAAGTCCCAAGGAAGCTCGGAGTGCTTCGTTTGAAGGTTTTGGTCGTCGGGATCGTGTGGACGAAGTTTGGCCGGTTTTCTTGGAATTCTCTTGTGAGATCCCTTGACTTTTAGAGCTTTAAAATGGTATAACGTGATTGTAGATGTCCCTAGCTTCATGTTGGTACAAATTTCATGAAAAATCGTTAAGAAACGAGTGAGAAATAGGCAGTTCAGGTTTGCCCAGAATCCGACGCCGGTGACACAGTTCCGGCGTCTGGAGGTTGAAGGTGATGCGCGTGTAGGCGCGTGAGGCCGCGCCCTCCTCGGCGCGTGAGGGCGCTTGAGCCACATGAAAATTATTCTAAAAATATGACGATGTTCATGAGGTTGTGTAGATCACTGTGGTATATTCATATACCTAAATTGAGTAATGTATGAGAAGTTATTAGCTAGTTTTGCCTATATGCTTTAAAATAATGTTTTTAGTTAATTCGCATATAGGTGAGACTTATTCCAAGGACGAGCGTAACCATGGGCGACTCGGGGGTTACGACCCGTCGACATATCAGTGAGTGGACTTTTGTTTTCAGTATATATTTATATACATGATATATTTCCCAGAAATGCATTTTAAAGAAAGTATGCTTTGAAATAATATGCCAAATGATCTTGTATTCTGAATATGCATTTCATCGTTGCATACATATATAAATGTGGTGCTGTGGAGGCACAGGTAAGTTCAGGTAAATTATGTTTGGTTATATGAATCATCGATGATATGATATGTGATTGAATAATGTTGAGCTCATAAAACTGCACCTAGGGTGATTGTGATTTAGCCAGAGATATGAAGTAGAGGCCTGTTTAGTTACGTCACCTCCCGCACTAAATGCTCATTTTGCATCCAACTTAAGTTCACAGTCTTGTCGTACATACCTTATTTATGGTTCCGACTCGTAGGTGACTAGCGATTTATCGCCCGGCTATTATGAGAGAATAGAATCGAGCATAATTATATTACACCCAATCTTGTCGTACATACCCCTTAATAGTGGTTCCGATTTATGTGCAGTATATTGCCGTATAGGTCATTGTAGTGACTCCGGCTAGATTGACTTTTGAGCTATGAATTCAGCCGTACAGACTACCTCAGGGGTTCCGGCTAACATATCATATTTCTATGAAATCATTCTTACCTGGATTGTTTACTTTGTTATATTTTGGCATGGCATACATATGAATATGATCATGTGAAGCATGAATTGAATTGTTATGATTTCAGATATATATATATATATATGTATATGCTTACATCTTGATTCTGGGAAAATTTTACATGATTCTTGTAAAACATTTGTTTTTGCCCACTCACGTTTTCTGTTTTGCGCTCCTCCAGGTTTTAAGTAAGCTTGCTGTTGGTGGCTCGAGGACGTCGGTAGTTCTGACTTATCTAAATAATAGTAGGACATTCTTGGTACTATATAACTAGTACTTGTCCTACTGGACTGCACCTAGACTTTATGCTCTGATTAGGAGTGTTTACTCTTGTAACTAACTCCTATCACTTTCTGTTTAGTAGTGCACTCTAGTATTTTGGTTTTCAATTATTCGTATAATTCTTATCATCATCGCTTCCGCACTGTGCACATGGCTACGTCACTCTCACGTGACGGCCAGCATACCTTGATCTCGGTCAGGGTGTGTCAGTTTGGTATCAGAGCTTAGGTTTAGCAGTCCTGTATAATTCTTGAATGTTCTAATCCTTGTGATGTCTTATGTCAGAACTATGCCGCCTCGTAGAGAGCCCCGTCAATCAGCTGAATCTAGTTTCCCTGATATTGCTCAATTAGGGGAAGCTATAGTTTCTGCCATTCAGACTGCTTTCCGTACTCCATAGAGAACACTTCTTGAGACAGTTCATAATTTGAAGTTGACTCACTTCATGGGAAATGAAGTACATGCCTATTTAATTACGTCACCTCCCGCACTATATGCTCATTTTGGATCCAACTTAAGTGCACAGTCTTGTCGTACATGAAGGAAATTTTGTGAAAAACATGTTTATTTGAGCAACATCAATAGCATGCAATTAACATATTAAAGGCAGAATCATGCTTACATGCACTCAAAACAAAACATCAACCATGAAATTCAAAGCCTAGTAGATTGGTGAACCTTGACTCAACTTAAAACAACATTTGTTAGTTGAGAAATATTTACCTTTGTAGATTCCTCTTTGCATATGCAAAGGATAATCACCCAAGAGATAGGGCCTTCATTCCTTGCTTCTTAGCTCCATGGATTTGGTTGAATGAATTAGATTCTCCAAGTTCCCAAAATAGAGAACCTCTAAAGATTCTACACCAAGGTTAGATTGAAGAAGAAATGAGTGACCTTGAGGAAGTAGAATTGCTAGATAATTTCCTCTAGGGTGGCTGAATTTTAGAGAGCAAATAGAGCTTTTGTTCTCATCTTTTCTCCACAAAAACCCTTTGGATGAAATGGCTATAAAGTTGCCTTTATACCACCTCACAATGGAGTGGCAAGCTTGCAATTAAGCCAAGTTCACTACCCTCCTTAATTATGGCCGGCCTTAGGGTATTTATTGGGCTATTTGGGCCTTTGTGAATCATTATTCATTAAGTTGTCATACAACTTAAGTCAATGGGCTTTGACGTTCGAAGCCCATTGGGCCTTAAGGTCCAAAACTATCCCGAGGTCTTTAACGAACTTATTCGTTTGATTAATTAACATATTAATTAATCCTTGCCATAAATAATTAAACCATTTAATTATTCTTACTCATCTCCTTTGTTTCTTCAATCTCCACCTTACACGGTGTACGATACATTAGGTTCCTTTTAGCGAGGCAGTGGGCGATTAAAACCATTTTACATCGATTGTGAATTGAAACTTACTTTCAATTCTCCCTTTAGTGATTACACACGTTTAGGGCTTCCACAAACCATGAGTGACACCTAGCAGCATATCATGGCTACCCAAGCTAATCAGAAGAGGTAGAGAACCTATTCAGTTTAGGATTACAAATGCAATACGGTCTTTCTCTAATCTAATACTCTTGACCACATTGTTTGGTTTGATAGTTTATTTATTCATGTCTACTATCCAATGTGATTCGTTTGCTTATATGATTACCTTGAATGTGATTTGGAACGCATTCCCAAATCTCATTCATACTCTGGCCAGAGATTTTAATCATATCATAGAGTATTCTCCCTCAAACCATTTTGAAGGTTAGAGATCCCTTGTTGCACATTCACTTGTCTCCATAACTAAGTGGCTTAACCCCAATGATGTCGTGGACACCCCGATGGGGTGACTTTGACATAATCAAAGATCAAGGACTTAACCACAAGACAATTGTGATGCCTCAGGTCAAAAGACTAATTTGCATTATCCCAACCATGAGTTCTCATGTGACATGAGTATGAGAACTCCTCGTTGATCGTGTTCAGTGGACTCATTCGCTATTGAGCACCTACGTACTTGCCTTGATGTCACACACACCAATGACTCGAGACTAGTCACTCTCCCTGAGAGAAGGCATAGTACGTACTGATCTTAACGGACTGTCAATGCCCAATTGGCAATCCTATGATCAGGAACGTTTAGGATGTGTCTACGAAAGAATGGTCTCATTAATCTAACTTCATTAGATTGCATTCTCCCAATCACATATTCCTTGGACTTTATCGTTTAAGCATATAACATTTATATGAGATGGCTCAAACAATAATGTTTACCCTTTATATGTAAACTAGATTAGTTTAACATGTGAAATGTCCGTAAAGTATCATCATATGATTGGCTTTAGGGCACATTTCCAACAATCTCCCACTTGCACTAGAGCCAATCAGCTTGTTCATCTGTTATGATTCCTCTTCTGTAGTCATTTCATAAATGGCTGAGTAGTAGGCCTAGGCAATGGATATCTATATGTTATCCATAGAAGCAACCTTGAGAATATCGACATCACCATTATACATGATTCCCAATCATGTGGTTCAGTCTCTCATATGAGTTCGGATCTTGATGAGACCTTGATTCCCTGGCTTGAGCTATCGCCCCATTAGTGTCATAGTGTCAGTACACTAGAGACACTTTCTGGTTGGAACCGAATAGAGAGTTCATAAATGAACCTTCCCATCGAAACAACATTGTTGTAAACTTCTATATGGCAATATATTTTGCATTCATAATGGAACACACTAAAGTCATTACTTTAATGTTTCCATCCAAATATCTCTTTAGTCATAATAAAGAGATATCTGTTTATCTCTTCATTCATAATGAAGAAACATCCAATGATGGATTAGATTCATAATCTAATACATTTACGCTTCCATTACGTTACTCTAATAATTCTTCCTCATTCTTTGAGGAATCTATCCTTTAGTATTTCTCAAATACTTAAGGACTCACTTGACAGTTGCCATGGTTCTGATCCTGGGCTTGCATTGATATCGCCTTGTACCTTTCTAGGTACAACTTATATCAATGTTTTTCATACAATATGAAATACATAAATCACCTTTCTGCGTATGCATAAAGGATTCGATTTACACATTATTTCTTTGGGAGTCAAAGGGTACGTTCCCTTTGAGAAGAGCAACTACATAGTCTAACTAGAGTTGTCCTCCTTATTGAAGTTTATCATCATATGAGAAACTTCCTAGCATATTTTGTCTATTATTAGGGCATGATATGATCCAATTATATCCTAAAATCTATCATTATAGATTTCCATCCCATGTATATAGACTATGTCTCCCATATACATTCTATCTTTATAGAATGTTTTAAAGTCATAACTTTAACAATGAAGTATTCTTTTCATTTCCAAAATTAATATATCATACATATATTTAAATTTAGGAATATGATTAACTCCCACTAATCTTTTGTAAACCTAGTAAACAAAAGATTCATTTACATCTTTATGAGAAATCAAACGTTTTGATCTTTCTCTCATAAGACGCTTATGGCTCCCACTAGCTTGCTAAGATCCATGATGGTTGGATCTCTACAACTTACATGTTTTGTGATTCATAGTTTTAGACATATATATTATTAGGACTATCTTAATAATGGTTTCGGAAACCTATATGATGTCCAAACATTGAATCAACATTTAGTTGTAGCTAGCAATCTTCGAATTAATTGAAACTAAGACTACGTCAAAGATGGTTCCTTCAAAGTCAACCATTCTCTTTGATTGTAGTCACCTTAAGCTACCAATTAGCTATGAAGGTTTCATTATTTCGGGTCAAATGGTACTTTACCATTTCCTTGAGTATATATTGTATATACACTCAATGTAGTCATAAAGTTCAAACCATTCAACTGAGACGGTTTATAAATCCTTCTTGACTACCTTGGAGCTTGTGGTATAGGAACTAGGTTGTTATATTTGTTGATTATCATCTTGTCTCTCAAAGAACCCATTCTTTTGAGTTCTATTCCTAGTTCATTTGCTCTAAGGCAAATCACATTGTAGGATTACAATGAACTACTCAACAAACAACATTTGTTGGTTGGTTTATAGAAGTGATATCCAAAGGTTAATTTAAGGATATCCACAAGATAATTTTTAAACAAATATTGCTTATTAGCACACAACCCCAAATCTTAACACAATTAAGATTTGTCTTTCTTTCCAACTACATCCTATGGAGTTATGAAATTTTTGGAAGATCTTCTAATTGACAATCATATTGTTTTAGAAGTATATATCCTATATATATGGGTAATTGATAACATCCAACGAACTAAATCTTATTCGAGTTCGTTATTCTCCTAATGGAGAAAATCATTATCTTATGATGCTAATTTCCTTGATATCTTTCAAGGAAACTTATCTAAAGTGTTACCTTTCCTTAGATCAAATCTAAGGAGGTAAGTATTTTAGACGTCTTACTCATCAACTTACATTTCTTGAATTCTTTGAAACCTTTTGCAAAGTATTCGGACTTGTGTTTATTCATAATAAACTATAGTCCAACCGAGAGTTATCTTCGGTGAATGTCAAACAACATGAGTAGTATTATGTTTTGGACAAGTGCCACTAACATCTAAGTGAATTAACCTCAATAACTTTGTGATTCTTTCTTCTTTCCAAAAGAATAAAGATTCGAACATTTCGCCTCTATACAATTTTGACAAGAAGGTATTGGATCCGGATCTAACGATCCAAAGCATCCATCTATGACCAACTCGTAATTTATGTTTTAGAGGTATCACAACTTAGTTGGGATTAGTCACTATCTTGCAACCTTTTAGGTTTTAAGCATCATTATATTCTAAACAGTTAACGCTACCATATCATCTCTACTATAGAGACAATCAATTAGATTACTATAATCCAATCAGTGATTAATAAAGAACAATGTTTTGTCAAACAAAACATTCATCCATCTCTACTATAGTGACGGAATTAAGTTCCTTAAAATTGGAATGTAAAGACAATCTTTGGTTTTTCCAATTTCTTTGGTAGTTCATATGAGGAAGTTAGTACCATCTGCTTTCGCAGAGATCTATATTTTATTCACGTTCCGAATGTGAAGTACTTTCTCTTCTCTCATTAATCTTCTACTTCTTATCAGCCACACTTTTACAACGATTGTAAAACATAGTTACTAATACGGAATCAAGCATTCAAGTAGAAGAACCAACTGTTTTGAACTTTTCAAGAACAATTTACAACACCTTCGAAAGGTGTGTTCTTGACACTTGCAAGACATTTCTTGCAAATACCCCTTCCAATGTCCATCCTTTCATAAAGAAAATTTGTTCCCTTGGAGTTAATTTTATCTTCTTCATTTGACTTCTCCTTTGACTACAATAGTCATGGTCCCTAAACTCCCACTATCTCTCTTGAAACCTTTTTCAATTGTGTTATACACATCAAACATTTTGGAGAGTGTGTGGTTATTGTTCACTACATAGTTTACAATAAACTTAGTGAACCATTAGGATAGGGACATAAAGGTGAAGTCCTAGCTTAGTTTCCGTCTCGTTAAGTGGTTTATCACTTCAACACTCAATGATTCAAAATCATCATAAGTCCATGTTGATGGACTATTTTTGTTAACCAACCATTATGTTCTAAACATAATTACAAACTTTCAAGAGTTGTTCAAGGCAACTCTTATTTCTTCATACAACAATTTGTAAGTGAAGAATCATGGCACTAAAAGTGTCCTTGTCTTTATGCTAATCTTCGTAAGTTCCTTTGTTCATATAACGAAGGAATAAGCATTGGTTGTTTGTGTTGTCCTCTTCATGATAGACATTTCTAACATGTTCTTCCAATGATACATTATCAATAGGAAGATTGTGAGGATGAGACTTCTTAGGTACATGCACAATCCATTTAAGACAATCTTTGGGATTGTGTTACCAAGTCCGGAAACTAAAACATTCGGCTTTTCTTTGTCAAGTTTTGGAAAGCGTTTGCAAATATATTGGTAAACGAATACATAACGAATATAAATTGATTGATTTTAAGCCATTTGATTCGGGTCTTTAAATCAAATAGCACCACCCACTATTTTTGGCAAATTCCATATCCCTCATTGGAATTCGAGAGTTTTGGAGGAAACTCTTAGTAGGTTATGGGAGACTCACTATTACCAAGCCCACCTCAGAATTATATCATGTTGGCTAGCGTTAATAATAATGAGAGAGTACGCTTACTCATTTGCAACAACCTCTTGCAAGTACCCATCTTATTTGGCCTCTAGAGAATGATGCCTCATAATTATATCATGTTGGCGTCATTGCACTTAGTTAAGTCATTCCCACCATGCCTAGTTCGTGTAGGGGTTCAAGCATAGCCTCAGAATTATATCATGTTGGCTAAACTCGTTGCCTACCTCACTTCATCATGCATGTATATATAACTCCTCCTGAGTGTAAGCATGCACTTTGTACTCCCCCATTATGGGGTGAAGCCGGTGTACAAGTCACAAACGATCGGAGCTACCACGGTGGAAGGTCACGAAAGAGTGTTCAAAGCACTCTCACGCTTATCAACTTAATAATGGTTTGGTTGAGGGTTTTAGGTCTCATCACATAAACATATTCATTTTAATCTTTATTAAAACAATTTTGGTCCTATTACAACTATTGGTCCATTTCATTCAATTTAGTTGTATATAATACTCCCACTATACTTATAAAATGGTTTTTTAAAGCAAGAGTATATGATACTACTAACATAAGGTTTGCATTCATTTGATGGACTATATAGTTGCCTTAGGGCCTTAGGATGACTATGAACCTTTGTTTAGATTCAACACGAGCCTAGTGTTGAATCTCGGACTAGGGATGGAGATTGATTTTAGTTACGCGTTTAATCACATTAAGGCGTGTTGTCTTAGGGGCGTTGGACCCTCTACTCCATTTTCATGCATATCAAATAAAGCAAGAAAGAAGTACTTCAAAGTAAAGGTGAGCTTATGCTCATTACAACATTTGCATAATTCAAATTACTTTAAAGTAAAGAAGAGCTTATGCTCTTTTACAACATTTGATCAAATCAAATTACAACCAAAATTAATCTACACATTCCCATGGTTCAAACAAATTTGAAACGGCCTTTCACATAGCTCAATTATCGTAGGCTTAGGTTCATAATCACCCTTTAATTAATTAACACTTTAACTAATTAAACTTGAATGCAACATTTTCATTTTGTTTTTGTATCCATAAAATTGATTTAAATGGAGCTAAATGAAATGAAAATCCAATTCTCATTTAAAGAGACAAAACAATTTTTGTTCCCTACTTAATTTGGGCCATCATGCAATAACCACAACTTTTTTGGGCTATATTGAGAAACACAAACTTTTGGGGTCACTTTGTAAAAAACACAAAAGTCCACTACTTCATGTAATTACAACTAGAACCCAAAAATTTCATCAAATACAAAAAACTTCATTAAAGGAGCAAAACAATTTGTCCTTTAACGTTTTTGGGCCTTCACGTAAAAACGTAAACTTTTGGGCCAAAGTGCAAATACACAAAAGTATCAAAACTTTATGTAATTGAATAAAAGACCCAAAAATACCCTATTCTATTAGGGTGGCCGGCCATGATAAAAAAAATAAGATTTTTACAAAGTTTTTGTAAGTGGGTTTTGTTAGGTGAGGTAAAGATGAAATATTTTGAATTTATGTCAAACTTTTAAAAAAGTTTGTCTACCATTATAGCCATTAATTGAATTTATGTCAAACTTTTAAAAAAGTTGGTCTACCATTAAAACCATTAATAATACTTTACCAATAATCATCACCCACTAAAATTAAATCAAAACTTTATGTAAAAACATAAAACTTTTTGAATCAAAACTTCAAAACTTTTTGTTCTTGGCAGGAACTTCAAGAACATTGAAGAACACTCATGAAAACTCATAATAGCTCCATGAATGTTTTCACTCACCAAAACTCAATTTTTCACCACTCAAAAGAGGGCCAACATCCTAGGGTACTTAGGGGTTCCAAAAGTCACTTTAAAACCATTTTAACAAGACAAACATGAACCCAAAAAATCACCCTTTGGATTTGGCCGAATTTCCCCAAAAAATGGCACCAAATTTTAGCTCCAAAATTCATGCTCATATGAACTACATCTACAACATTTGAGATGGCAAATTTTCTAACAAAATTTACATTCAAAGAAACAAGAATAAAGCTTGTAACATATTACAACTTTTAAATCAAAGACTATGAACTACAAAACCCAAAATGATTCACCAACTACTAGACCTAGGCTCTTGATACCACTTGAAGGAAATTTTGTGAAAAACATGTTTATTTGAGCAACATCAATAGCATGCAATTAACATATTAAAGGCGGAATCATGCTTACATGCACTCAAAACAAAATATCAACCATGAAATTCAAAGCCTAGTAGATTGGTGAACCTTGACTCAACTTAAAACAACATTTGTTAGTTGAGAAATATTTACCTTTGTAGATTCCTCTTTGCATATGCAAAGGATAATCACCCAAGAGATAGGGCCTTCATTCCTTGCTTCTTAGCTCCATGGATTTGGTTGAATGAATTAGATTCTCCAAGTTCCCAAAATAGAGAACCTCTAAAGATTCTACACCAAGGTTAGATTGAAGAAGAAATGAGTGACCTTGAGGAAGTAGAATTGCTAGATAATTTCCTCTAGGGTGGCTGAATTTTAGAGAGCAAATAGAGCTTTTGTTCTCATCTTTTCTCCACAAAAACCCTTTGGATGAAATGGCTATAAAGTTGCCTTTATACCACCTCACAATGGAGTGGCAAGCTTGCAATTAAGCCAAGTTCACTACCCTCCTTAATTATGGCCGGCCTTAGGGTATTTATTGGGCTATTTGGGCCTTTGTGAATCATTATTCATTAAGTTGTCAAACAACTTAAGTCAATGGGCTTTGACGTTCGAAGCCCATTGGGCCTTAAGGTCCAAAACTATCCCGAGGTCTTTAACGAACTTATTCGTTTGATTAATTAACATATTAATTAATCCTTGCCATAAATAATTAAACCATTTAATTATTCTTACTCATCTCCTTTGTTTCTTCAATCTCCACCTTACACGGTGTACGATACATTAGGTTCCTTTTAGCGAGGCAGTGGGCGATTAAAACCATTTTACATCGATTGTGAATTGAAACTTACTTTCAATTCTCCCTTTAGTGATTACACACGTTTAGGGCTTCCACAAACCATGAGTGACACCTAGCAGCATATCATGGCTACCCAAGCTAATCAGAAGAGGTAGAGAACCTATTCAGTTTAGGATTACAAATGCAATACAGTCTTTCTCTAATCTAATACTCTTGACCACATTGTTTGGTTTGATAGTTTATTTATTCATGTCTACTATCCAATGTGATTCGTTTGCTTATATGATTACCTTGAATGTGATTTGGAACGCATTCCCAAATCTCATTCATACTCTGGCCAGAGATTTTAATCATATCATAGAGTATTCTCCCTCAAACCATTTTGAAGGTTAGAGATCCCTTGTTGCACATTCACTTGTCTCCATAACTAAGTGGCTTAACCCCAATGATGTCGTGGACACCCCGATGGGGTGACTTTGACATAATCAAAGATCAAGGACTTAACCACAAGACATTTGTGATGCCTCAGGTCAAAAGACTAATTTGCATTATCCCAACCATGAGTTCTCATGTGACATGAGTATGAGAACTCCTCGTTGATCGTGTTCAGTGGACTCATTCGCTATTGAGCACCTACGTACTTGCCTTGATGTCACACACACCAATGACTCGAGACTAGTCACTCTCCCTGAGAGAAGGCATAGTACGTACTGATCTTAACGGACTGTCAATGCCCAATTGGCAATCCTATGATCAGGAACGTTTAGGATGTGTCTACGAAAGAATGGTCTCATTAATCTAACTTCATTAGATTGCATTCTCCCAATCACATATTCCTTGCACTTTATCGTTTAAGCATATAACATTTATATGAGATGGCTCAAACAATAATGTTTACCCTTTATATGTAAACTAGATTAGTTTAACATGTGAAATGTCCGTAAAGTATAATCATATGATTGGCTTTAGGGCACATTTCCAACAGTACATACCTTATTTATGGTTCCGACTCGTAGGTGACTAGCGATTTATCGCCCGGCTATTATGAGAGAATAGAATTGAGCATAATTATATTACACCCAATCTTGTTGTACAGACCCCTTAATAGTGGTTCCGACTTATGTGCAGTATATTGCCGTATAGGTCATTGTAGTGACTCCGGCTAGATTGACTTTTGAGCTATGAATTCAGCCGTACAGACTACCTCAGGGGTTCCGGCTAACATATCATATTTCTATGAAATCATTCTTACCTGGATTGTTTACTTTGTTATATTATGATCATGTGAAGCATGAATTGAATTGTTATGATTTCAGATATATATATATATATATATATATGCTTACATCTTGATTATGGGAAAATTTTACATGTTTTACAGCGAGGTGTTAGATATGTTGATAAATGAAATGGTTTTGTAAAACATTTGTTTTTGCCCACTCACGTTTTCTGTTTTGCGCTCCTCCAGGTTTTAAGTAAGCTTGCTGTTGGTGGCTCGAGGACGTCGGTAGTTCTGACTTAACTAAATAATAGTAGGACATTCTTGGTACTGTATAACTAGTACTTGTCCTACTGGACTGCACCTAGACTTTATGCTCTGATTAGGAGTGTTTACTCTTGTAACTAACTCCTATCACTTTCTGTTTAGTAGTGCACTCTAGTATTTTGGTTTTCAATTATTCGTATAATTCTTATCATCATCGCTTCTGCACTGTGCACATGGCTACGTCACTCTCCCGTGACGGCCAGCATGCCTTGATCTCGGTCGGGGTTCGATAAGTTTCTATGACTATTTGCTAAATTTATTGGCTCTCCAATGAAATCAATTTTCATATGAAATTTCTAATTCATATGAGGACACATTTGTAATCCCATATGAATATCAGCAAATCTAATCTTTTCTGAATATCATCAATCGTCATCCTATTTGAATATCAACAATCGTTAATCCCGTATGAGTTATAACTCAAATTCATTTGTAATCTCATATTCAGAAGTTCTTAAGGCCATTTATGAATCTGAAATTGGGGATCTTAAGTCCAAGCATGTATCTGAAATCTAACGCTAAGACCCATCTAATTTCGACTTTACTACTGGTTATTATATTTTATCTGTAAAAAATTGGTCAGTTATTGCATAAGAATCAAACATTGTTAGTTTGATTCTTATATATAGACATCAGACTAAATAGAGATTGAATGTTTAACTGTACATACTTGTCGCGTTCCACTATTTAACGAATCAATGGATGAATGTCGACTTAGGTTAGGCACTTGTAACGCAATAATGCTCGGATGTTTAATTGTGAAATTTTCAGTAAAAAACGTGATAATGCACAAAAGTGCAAAAAGGTTTAAATGATATATAGCAGAACAATGAAACATTGTATCATGTGATACCCTGATCAGCAGTCTTGTGCAAAATATTATCATGTCTAAGGAACAAACAAAATCTGGTGCACTTGAATTTATATGCTGTATTCCAAACGAAAATTATATACCATGGATCAAGCATATTCTTCAAGTAATAGAATGTTAAGTAGAATATTAATTCATACAAACAGACTCGGAATCCATTGGTCTGCATTTTGTAAGAAGAAATTTCAAAAGAACATGCCACATCGTGCATCAAAAAATTCCTCTAGACTTTTATAATGTAGAAACACTGTCACGGGCCATATGGTTTTTTCTTGGATTTCATAAATAAGGGAAAATTTAGGCTAAAATATGATAGAAGTATTGCTCAAAGGAATATTGTGGAATTTTGTATTGAAGAACTGGTACTAGTAAATCTACCACTTTGACGACCATCAACCCCTCTAGGAGCCCTGGCCATTTCCTCAAGAAAATCTTCAGTTCGGACATGTGTTTTATCAGCAGACAAAGGATTATGTTGGACCAAAATACAAGGAGATTTTTATGTGCACGGTTGAATAGTCACATGATCCAGTTATCCGTGTCCACAAAATTTTGAAAATGCAACACCAAATTGGGGCAATTATACCAAGAACATATGATAAAACCGCCAGACAAAGCAAGCCGTAAAAATCATATGCAAAATTGTTCGAGATATGTTGTCTTCAGCGTCTGATAAAGCTTCAAATGCCTTCTAAAGACAAAATAATTAGGCACATATTCTTGGTATGATCATGACTTGTGCATCAGTTTTACGATACTGCATCAGCAGGGGCCATTGTTTTGTACACTCTATCAGAAGCTTTCTTCACCTACAAAAGCCATGAAAATGTATGTATGAGATGAATGTAGAATAGATTGTAGTTACACAAAAAAGAACAGATCATAGTAGTTTACTTCTTTCTCCCAGTCAGTGCATGTGACTACGATTGAAAGACATAATGCTTGCACAAACAAGGCCACTGTAATTCCAATCCAAAGACCCTGCGAAGAAAATGTTGATTCGAAATTAACACGAGAAGTATTACATTTCCACGGAATACTAAGACTAAACCTTCACTTTGTTCTTCTCTATAAAATGTTTTGATGCATTATATATAAACCTATGAACCTTGAAGGGGATTTGCATGACTATAGCTTTGATAATATGTTATAAATGCTTCCGCTGCTTTCGTATATTAAATTTGATTTGTATATGCATGATAGTCCTTTTGAAATCCCATTCTAGAATCTCATAAATTTCCCTTCATATTTGACAACTCTGAATTTGGCAAATATTATGCGCAAGACTGTACCTACTGCAGATGGAGAAAATATTTTTTCTGCTGAAATTTTGACGGCTATAGATGCCTGGAATCATAATGATTTCCTTTGCAGAAACTATATTCCTAATGCATTAGATGATTTGTTGTATGATGTCTATGTGGTGTGCAAAACAGCCAAGGAACTTTGGGAAATAAAAAATATAAAACAGAGGATGCTGGTTCAAAGAAATTTGTGATGGGCAAATTTTTGGACTACAAAATGGTGGATTCCAAGTCCATTGTCTCTCAAACTAAAGATCTTCAGAAAATCATTCATGACATTCATGTTGAAAGGATGGTGATAAATGAGTCTTTTCAGGTGGCGTCATTTATTGAGAAATTGCCACCTTCTTGGAAGGAGTTAAAGAATTATCTCCAGCACAAACGCCAAGGTGAATGTTGTTGAAGGAAGTTCATCAAAGCAAAGGCCGAAATTCCAAAAAACTAAGAAGAAGGAAAAGAACGTTGTCCGTGGTGTGAAAGGCAAAGATGATGTGAAATAATCCAACACGCAAATTAAACCCTATTGAATATGTAATTGTAGTATTAAGCAAGTAGGGATCGTTCTAAACCGGGGATTAACTAGGGCTGCTAATCTACTTAAATTAAACTCTAAAACACTAAACTAGACTTAAAAACACAAGACTAGACTCTATAGACTCTAAACTGACCTAAAACACTCAAAACAGAAAAACTAACTTAAAAAGACTCAAAACAGGTTCTAATGACTATTTGGACGAATTTAACACTAGTGAGACTCAAAACACTAATTAGGATAGATTGAAACACCTTTTTAACTAATCTAAGACACTTAATTGAAAGGGAGGTTGATCTGGACGAATTTGATCAAACTAAACAGGTTGTAAACTAAAGCAAACTAGATATGAAATTGTTGGAAATGTGCCCTAAAGCCAATTATATGATGATACTTTACGGACATTTCATATGTTAAACTAATCTAGTTTAAATATAAAGGGCAAAGATTATTGTTTGAGCCGTCTCATATAAATGTTATATGCTTAAACGATAAAGTCCAAGGAATATGTGATTGGGAGAATACGATCTAAAGAAGTTAGATTCATGAGACCATTCTTTCGTAGACACATCCTAAACGTTCCTGATCATAGGATTGACAATTGGGCATTGACAGTCCGTTAAGATCAGTACGTGCTGTGTCTTCTCTCAGGGAGAGTGACTAGTCTCGAGTGTTGGAAATGTGCCCTAAAGTCAATCATATGATGATACTTTACGGACATTTCATATGTTAAACTAATCTAGTTTAATATCAAGCGCAAAGATTATTGTTTAAGCCGTCTCATATAAATGTTATATGCTTAAATGATAAGTCCAAGGAATTTGTGATTGAGAGAATACGATCTAAAGAAGTTAGATTCATGAGACCATTCTTTCGTAGACACATCCTAAACGTTCCTGATCATAGGATTGCCAATTGGGCATTGACAGTCCATTAAGATCAGTACGTGTTGTGTCTTCTCTCAGGGAGAGTGACTAGTCTCGAGTCATTGGTGTGTGTGACATCAAGACAAGTACGTAGGTGCTCAATAGAGAATGAGTTCACTGAACACGATCAACGAAGAGTTCTCATATTCATGTCACATGAGAACTCATGGTTGGGATAATGCAAAGTAGTCCTTTGACCTGAGGCATCATAGTTGTCTTGTGGTTAGGTACTTGATCTTTGATTATGTCAAATGTCACCCATACACGGGTGTCCACGGCATAGTTGGGGTTAAGCCACTTAGCCATGGAGGCAAGTGAATGCGTAACAAGGGATCTCTAACCTTCAAACTGTTTGAGGGAGAATACTCTATGATATGATTAAGAATCTCTGGCCAGAGTATGAATGAGATTTAGGAAGTCGTTCCAAATCACATTCAAGGTAATCATATAAGCACACGAATCACATTGGATAGTAGACATGAATAAACTATCAAACCAAACAATGTGGTCAAGAGTATTGTATTAGAGAAAGACCGTATTGCATTTGTAATCCTAAAGTGAATAGGTTCTCCACCTCTTCTTATTAGCTTGGGTAACCATGATATGCTGCTAGGTGTCACTCATGGTTTGTGGAAGCCCTAAACGTGTATAAACACTAAAGGGAGAATTGAAAGTAAGTTTCAATTCACAATCGATTTGAAAGAGTTCGGAATCGCCCACTGCCTCGCTAAAAGGAACCTAATGGATCGTACACCGTGTAAGGTAAAGATTGAAGAAACAATGGAGATGAGTAAGAATAATTAAATGGTTTAATTATTTATGGCAAGGATTAATTAATATGTTAATTAATCAAACGAATAAGTTCGTTAAAGACCTCGGGATAGTTTTGGACCTTAAGGCCCACTGGGCTTCGAACGTCAAGCCCATTGACTTAAGTTGTATGACAATTTAATGAATAAAGATTCACAAAGGCCCAAAAGTGAAGGAAAATTTTTGTCCTAGCTAAGAACAAGTAAGAACATTTGAATACATATGCAAACTATTAACACTTTAAAGTAGGCATGCATTAAAAAACAATTCATAAAACCCATGACTTTCAAAGCCTAGTATATGGTGAACCAATAAACTCTTTAACAACATTAAAGAAAAGTAAAGATTTAGAGTTTCTTTACCCTTGAAGCTCATCCTTGTTTACACAAGGGATTCACCCAAGTGGAGGGCCTTCAAGTCACCTCCAAGCTCCTTGGATATTGCTTGTGATTTCCTTCTCCTTTTGTGCTCCTTTGGTCCTTGAGGATGTAAGGAAAGGATCTCCAAAAACACCAAAGATTTGGTGTCTCTAAGTCTCCACACCAAGGGTTAAGTGTGAAGATGAAATGGATGACTTAGAGAAGAAAAGATTGCTAGATTAATCTCTCTAAGTGGCCGGCCTCTTTGTAGAGAGAAAGAGAGAAAATGTTTCACCTCTTTGCCTCAAAGAAAAACCCTAATGAAAATAAAGCTATAAAGTTCATTTTATACTTCATTTCAAGTGAGTGGCAAACTTGTAATTAATCCAAGCTTGCCCATTCACCCTAATGGCCGGCCATATTAATGTTATTGGGCTATTTGCCCATTTTGTTTTAGTTGTCATACAACTTAAACATAATGGGCCTTGTGGACCAAAACGCTTTTGAGCCCCGAAACCCAAAACCAACTTAAAAGCCCAATACGAACCTTTCGTAAAATTAATTAACTAATTAATTAATCTTGACCATTCTCAATTAAACCATTTAATTGCTTATCCATCTTATTTAATTTCTCCACTATCGCCCTTACTCGGTGTACGATCCATTAGGTTCCAATTAGCGAGGCAGTGGGCGATTGTTACTCTTAACGATCGATTGTGAATTGAAACCACATTTCAATTCTCCCTTTGATGATTAGTGTTTGCTAATCATTAGGGCTTCCACAAACCATGAGTGACACCTAGCAGCATATCATGGTTACCCAAGCTAAGTAGAATTGGTTGGAGAACCTATCCAGTTACAACTACAATGCAATACGGTCCTTCTCTAATACAATACTCTTAATCACATTGTTTGAATGATAGTTTGTTTCATGTCTACTATCCAATGCGATACTTCTCTATATGATTCCCTTGAATATGATTTGGAACAAACTTCCTAAGTCATATTCATTTGCTTTGGCCAAAGACTTTAGAATCATATCTTAGAGTGTTCTCCTTCCACCATGGAAGGTTAGAGATCCCTTGTTGTGCATTCATATGCCTACACGACTAGATAGCTTGACCCCAACAATGCCGTGGACACTCCGATGGAATGCCGTTGACATGATCAAAGATCAAGGACCTAACTATTAAACATCTATGATGCCTCAGGTCAAAGGACTACTTTGCATATTGCAACTTTCGAGTTCTTACATGACATGTATGTTCGAACTCTCTTTTGATCGTTGTTCAGTGTACTCGATTACTCTTTCGAGCACCTATGTGTTTGTCTTAGTGTCCAACACCAAATGACTTGAGACTAGTCATACTCACACTTGAGTCAACATAACACATACTAACCTTAGCGGATTGTCAATGCCCAATTGGCAATCCTATGGCTAGGAACGTTTTAGGAATGAACATAAGAGAATGGTCTCGATAATCTAACTCACTTAGATCACTTGTCTCTTAGATCAAATACATCCCTTGGATTCCCTTATTGCATAAACACATGATACAATAAATAGTGTCTGACAATAAGCTTTGCCCTTCATTAAACATATAAAAGTTTAATACATTAAGTATTCCAAAAAGCTATTACATCAAATGAGTGGCTTTGTGGGCATACTTCCAACAATCTCCCACTTGCACTCAAAGCCATCCTCCCATGTATCTAATATCCATCTTTTCCATATGACGGTCAAGCTGGATTTGAGACATTGGCTTTGTCAGTGCATCTGCTACGTTATCGGCTGAAGCAACTTTGAGGATGTTGACTTTCCCCTCGGCAGCATATCTTCTAATGATATTAAAGCGTCTGTCAAAATGCTTGTTCTTTTGATGTGCCCTGGGTTCCTTGGCTTGAGCTATCGCCCCACTATTATCACAGTACAAAGTTACTGGTGATGTAATGGTTGGAACCACTCCAAGTTCAGTGATGAACTTTTTCATCCAGAATGCTTCTTTGCCGGCTTCAGCTGCAGCGACATATTCAGCCTCTGTTGTGGAATCAGCAATTACACTTTGTTTCTTGCTCTTCCAACTGACAGCCCCACCATTCAGAGTGAATACATATCCGGAGTTGGAACTTCTATCATCTACGTCAGATTGGAAATTTGCGTCTGTATAGGCTTCCACTCGCAACTCTGCCGCTCCTCCATACACGAGGAACATGTCCTTAGTTCTTCTTAAGTACTTAAGGACAGTCTTGACAGCTGCCCAGTGTTCTGGTCCTGGGTTAGATTGATATCGACTAGTAATGCTCACAGCATATGCGATATCAGGCCTTGTGCATATCATGGCATACATGAGACTCCCTATGGCAGAAGCATAAGGAATAATATTCATTTGCCGTATCTCTTCAGGAGTCTTAGGTTGCATGGACTTAGAAAGGTGAATTCCATGTCTTACAGGAAGAAAACCTTTCTTAGATTGTTCCATCTGGAACCTACTTAGCACCTTATCAATGTACATAGATTGGGATAATCCAATTAATTTTCTGGATCTATCACGATAGAGCTTTATCCCAAGTACATAAGATGCATCTCCTAAATCTTTCATGTGGAAGGTTTTCGACAACCACACTTTTACAGAAGAAAGTATTGCAGTGTCATTCCCGAATAGTAATATGTCATCTACATATAACACTAGGAATACTACTGCTTCCCCAACGACCTTTTGATAAACACAATTGTCGTCTTCGTTTTGAGTAAAACCAAACGTTTTGATTTCAGTGTCGAAACGAATGTTCCAGCTCCTGGAGGCTTGCTTAAGTCCATAAATGGACCTTTGAAGCTTGCATACCTTAGTCTTTTCAGACTTGGACACGAAACCTTCGGGTTGAGTCATATAGAGCTCTTCCTCTAGGTAGCCGTTCAGAAAGGCCGTCTTCACGTCCATTTGCCATATCTCATAATCATGGTACGCAGCTATAGCAAGCAAAATCCGAATGGACTTAATCATGGCTACAGGAGAGAAAGTTTCTTCATAGTCAATCCCTTCTATTTGCCTGTAACCCTTGGCTACTAGTCTAGCCTTATAAGTCTCCACGTTCCCATCAACGCCTATCTTCCTCTTGAAGACCCATTTGTTTCCAACAGGTACAATACATTCTGGAGGGTCTACAAGAGTCTAGACCTGATTTTGATACATGGAATCCATTTCGGATTTCATGGCCTCTTGCCATCTCTTTGAATCAATGTCGGACATTGCTTCATTGTAGTCCCTAGGGTCCTCCTTTGTGTCATTGTCACCTAGAAGGTGCAATTCCGCAAAGCCATTGTCTAAGCCATACCTCTTAGGTGGCTTACTAACCCGTTCAGATCTACGTGGAGCTAGGGGTTCAGGAACAGGGTTGTCAACTTGTCGAGTGCTTGTTTGTGGTTCATCATTAATCTCATTAATTTCCATCTCTTTGCTTTCAGTTCCTTTGAGAACAAATTGTTCCTCTAGAAACATAGCAGTTCTGGCGACAAAGACTTTCTGGTCGTCAGGATGGTAGAACTCATATCCCATAGTTTCTCTAGGATATCCCACAAAATAGCATCTTACTGATCTCGCTTCAAGCTTAGTAGCTTCAAGCTTCTTGACATATGCTTCACAACCCCAAATCTTAATGTGTTTAAGACTTGGCTTTCTTCCATGCCATATCTCATAGGGCGTTTGTGAAACTGATTTGGAAGGTACTCTATTAAGCAAGTAAGCTGCTGTATATAGAGCGTATCCCCAGAATGTTACTGGTAAGTCAGCGGAACTCATCATAGAACGAACCATGTTCATCAAGGTTCGATTTCTCCTTTCAGAAACTCCATTAAGTTGTGGAGTTCCCGGTGGAGTCCACTGTGATATTATTCCACACTCTTTGAGATAATCTAGGAATTCATTACTCAGATATTCACCCCCTCGATCAGATCTTAGGATCTTTATCTGTTTCCCAGTTTGCTTCTCAACTTCATTCTTGAATTCTTTGAACCTTTCAAAGGATTCTGACTTGTACTTCATAAGATACACATAGCCAAACCGAGAGTGATCGTCGGTGAATGTGATATAGTAGGAGAAGCCTCCTCTCGATGTAGTAGACATAGGTCCACATACGTCAGTGTGGATTAACCCTAGAATTTCAGTGGCACGCTCTCCTTTTCCAGTAAATGGAGATTTGGTCATCTTCCCTTTCAAGCAACATTCACAAGTACCCATCTGGTCATTACCTAATGGGCGGATATATCCGTCTTTCGACATCTTATGAATCTTATCAAGGTTCACATGTCCAAGTTTAAGATGCCACATCTTTTCTTGGTTAACTTCTCCTCTAGCCCTTTTGGGTTTTGAGGTATTCCCGCTTGCAATACAGTGCATCCCACTATTCGTCTCTAGGTGAAAAAGTCCCTCTATCATATTACCATGAGAGATAATACGACCGTTCAAGTATAAAGTGCAACTCATTTTGTCAAACAATATTGAGTGCCCATCTCGTAAAAACTTAGAGATGGAAATCAAATTCTTTATACATGAAGGAAAATATAAACAATTTTTAAGTTCCAGGACTTCCCAGAGGGTAGGTTAAGCATGTAGGTGCCTATTGCTTTTGCAGAGATTTTAGTGCCGTTCCCAACTCGCACAACCATCTCCCCATTGCTCAGTGGCTTGCTCCCCACTAGTCCCTGCATCGTATTACAGATATGTTGACTAGCGCCTGAATCAAATATCCAGGAACTGGAGCTCACTGTAAAAGCACTCTCTATGACAGAAATAGTCTCTTCAAAAGTTTGTGTCATAAGGCTTGCAATGCGTACCCTGTATTTCTTCTTCCAACGTTCATCCTTTCCATAATGAAAGCATGTTCCTTTGGATTTCTTTGCCTTCTTCTTATGCAACCTTTTCCTTGTGTTTGCATTCTCACTCCCACTGTCCATTTTGAAACCTTTTTCAAATTTACAGCACATGTCAATCATCTCGTTTAAAGAATGATTGAATCTATTCACTTTATAGTTTACAATAAACTTAGTGAAATCATCCGAGATAGATGCAAGGAAAAAGTCTTGGGCCATTTTCCCATCGATGGAAGTTCCTAAACTTTTAAGATCTTTAAATATTTTTTCCATCTTTTGTCCATGTTTATGGACCGATGTCCCCTTTGCCATTTTGGCATTCAATAGACTACAAACATTTGAGAATCGTACATTACTAGTCTCAATGTCATGCATCTTATGCAAACTTTCAACCATGGCACAAGAAGTGTCCATGTGCTTATGTTGCTTCATAAGCTCCTCACTAAGTGAAGTAAGGATTAAGCATTTGGCTTGTAAATCATCCTCATGGTGTCTAACATAATTTTGACACTCCTCCTTTGAAGCTAGTTTCGTAGGAGGTACATGAGGAGGGGATTGCTTAAGCACATACAATATGTCTTTCACCTTTGAGACATTCTCAATGTGGCGATACCAAGCAAGGAAATGTTGGCCCCTAAGGCCCCTTTTGTCAAGTATAATGGTGGGTATAATTTTAGGCATGTCGTTAACTACATAACATAACAGAAATCGTATTAGATTGTTTGTTTTAAAACTATTTGATTGGGTCTTTGAATCAAATAGCACCACCCACTATTTTTGGCAAATTCCACATCCCTCAATAGATTTCGAGAGTTATATTGAACTCTTTGCGGGGTATGGGAGACTCACCATTACCAAGCCCACCTCACAATGATACGATATTGGTTAGCAAAAATAATGATGAGAAAATAACGCTTTATTCATTTACAACTTTTGTAATTACCCATCTTGTTTGGCCTCTAGAGAATGTTGCCTCACGATGATACGATATCGGCTCCATTGCACTTAGTTAAGTTATTCCCACCATGCTTAGTTTGTGAAGGGGTTCAAGAATAGCCTCACAATGATATGATATCGGCTATCCTTGTTGCCTACACTCACCTCATCATATGTATATGGATTCCTCCTGGATGTAAGCACATACTTTGTACTTCCCCATGATAGGGTGAAGCCGGTGCATGAGTCACAAACGATTGGAGCCCACCACGGTGGAAGGCCTACGAAGAGATGTTCAAAACATCTCTCGCTTATCAACTTAATATTTGTTTTGAGGGAGTAGTTTTGGGCTACATCAAAACATTTTAATCTTATTAAAAGAACTTGGGCCTATCACAACCATTGGTCCAAGTTAATATGAATTAGTAGCATATAATAATCCCACTGTTTCGAAGAAACAAGCGAGACTATATGGAACTACTAACGAATGCATTGCATCCTCATATGGACTATATAGTCATATTAGGTTTTAGGATGATTATGAACCGTTTAATTTGATCCAACACGAGCCTTGTGTTGGACCTTGGGTTTAAGGTAGATAGTTGTTGATTTTAGTTACGCGTTTAATCCAATTAAACCGTTATTTCCTATTGGGCGTTGGACCCAACTATTCCATTTTGCATACATATAAACAAAAGGAATACATGAAATAATAATAAGGGCTTATGCCCTTTTACAACACAAATGATGGACTTATGTCCATTTACAACAAATTGAATTAATCAAATTACATTCAAATTCTACACTACCAAACCCAAACATTCATAATGTAAAGCGGCCAATCACATAGCTCAATTATCGAGGCATTTGGTTCATAATCACCCTTTTCTTAATCAATCACATTAACTAAGAAAACAACTTTAAACAATTGGTTTTTGGATCCATAGAATTGATTTAAATGGAACTAAATGAAATGAAAATCCAATTATCATTAAAGAGACAAAACAATTTTGTTCTCATTTTATTTGGGCCAAAAGGAAACTATGACCACAACAATTGGGCCATAATGCAAAAACACAAACTTTTGGGGTCACTTTGAAAAAACACAAAAGTCCACAACTTCATGTAATTTCAACTAGAACCCAAAATTTTAATAATGTAAAAACATCATTAAAGGATCAAAACAATTTGTCCTTTAGAGTTTTTAGGCCTAAACGTAAAAACGTAAACTTTTGGGCCAAAATACAAAAACACAAAAGTATCAAAACTTTATGTAATTGCACAAAAGGCCCCAAAAGTACCCCCACTAGGGGGTGGCCGGTTTTAGAGGTGTGAAAGAGTGTGAAAGGGATTTTATGCAACTTGTGAATGCATGTGCAAAATGCAAGTTGATTTTGGTGGGTGAGGTAAAGGTGAAATTGATGGTTTGTAAGAAAATATTTATGTCAAACATTAAAGATATTTGTCTAACATTAAAATTACTTCACCAATAACCATCACCCATCAAAATTAAACCAAAACTTTATGAAAAAACATAAAACTTTTGAATCAAAACTTCAAACCTTTTTGTTCTTGGCAAGAACTTCAAGAACTTTGAAGAACACCATGAAAACTCATAATAGCTCCATGAATGTTTTCAATCACCAAAACTTAATTTTTCACCACTCAAAAGAGGGCTAATATCCTAGGGTACTTAGGGGTTCCAAAAGTCACTTTAAAACCATTTTAACAAGACAAACATGAACCCAAAAAATCACCCTTTGGATTTGGCCGAATTTCCCAAAATACATGGCACCAAATTTTAGTTCCAATATTCATGCTTAAATGAAATACATCTACAACATTTGAGATGTTAAATTTTCTAGCAAAATTTATATATTCAAAAGCAAGAACAAAGCTTGTAACATTTACAACATTTAAATCATAAATCATGAAAATCACAAAACCCAAAAGGATTCACCATAAACTAGGCCTAGGCTCTGATACCACTTGAAGGAAAAATTTTGTCCTAGCTAAGAACAAGTAAGAACATTTGAATACATATGCAAACTATTAACACTTTAAAGTAGGCATGCATTAAAAAACAATTCATAAAACCCATGACTTTCAAAGCCTAGTATATGGTGAACCAATAAACTCTTTAACAACATTAAAGAAAAGTAAAGATTTAGAGTTTCTTTACCCTTGAAGCTCATCCTTGTTTACACAAGGGATTCACCCAAGTGGAGGGCCTTCAAGTCACCTCCAAGCTCCTTGGATATTGCTTGTGATTTCCTTCTCCTTTTGTGCTCCTTTGGTCCTTGAGGATGTAAGGAAAGGATCTCCAAAAACACCAAAGATTTGGTGTCTCTAAGTCTCCACACCAAGGGTTAAGTGTGAAGATGAAATGGATGACTTAGAGAAGAAAAGATTGCTAGATTAATCTCTCTAAGTGGCCGGCCTCTTTGTAGAGAGAAAGAGAGAAAATGTTTCACCTCTTTGCCTCAAAGAAAAACCCTAATGAAAATAAAGCTATAAAGTTCATTTTATACTTCATTTCAAGTGAGTGGCAAACTTGTAATTAATCCAAGCTTGCCCATTCACCCTAATGGCCGGCCATATTAATGTTATTGGGCTATTTGCCCATTTTGTTTTAGTTGTCATACAACTTAAACATAATGGGCCTTGTGGACCAAAACGCTTTTGAGCCCCGAAACCCAAAACCAACTTAAAAGCCCAATACGAACCTTTCGTAAAATTAATTAACTAATTAATTAATCTTGTCCATTCTCAATTAAACCATTTAATTGCTTATCCATCTTATTTAATTTCTCCACTATCGCCCTTACTCGGTGTACGATCCATTAGGTTCCAATTAGCGAGGCAGTGGGCGATTGTTACTCTTAACGATCGATTGTGAATTGAAACCACATTTCAATTCTCCCTTTGATGATTAGTGTTTGCTAATCATTAGGGCTTCCACAAACCATGAGTGACACCTAGCAGCATATCATGGTTACCCAAGCTAAGTAGAATTGGTTGGAGAACCTATCCAGTTACAACTACAATGCAATACGGTCCTTCTCTAATACAATACTCTTAATCACATTGTTTGAATGATAGTTTGTTTCATGTCTACTATCCAATGCGATACTTCTCTATATGATTCCCTTGAATATGATTTGGAACAAACTTCCTAAGTCATATTCATTTGCTTTGGCCAAAGACTTTATAATCATATGTTAGAGTATTCTCCTTCCACCATGGAAGGTTAGAGATCCCTTGTTGTGCATTCATATGCCTACATGACTAGATAGCTTGACCCCAACAATGCCGTGGACACTCCGATGGAATGCCGTTGACATGATCAAAGATCAAGGACCTAACCATTAAACATCTATGATGCCTCAGGTCAAAGGACTACTTTGCATATTGCAACTTTCGAGTTCTTACATGACATGTATGTTCGAACTCTCTTTTGATCGTTGTTCAGTGTACTCAATTACTCTTTCGAGCACCTATGTGTTTGTCTTAGTGTCCAACACCAAATGACTTGAGACTAGTCATACTCACGCTTGAGTCAACATAACACATACTAACCTTAGCGGATTGTCAATGCCCAATTGGCAATCCTATGGCTAGGAACGTTTTAGGAATGAACATAAGAGAATGGTCTCGATAATCTAACTCACTTAGATCACTTGTCTCTTAGATCAAATACATCCCTTGGATTCCCTTATTGCATAAACACATGATACAATAAATAGTGTCTGACAATAAGCTTTGCCCTTCATTAAACATATAAAAGTTTAATACATTAAGTATTCCAAAAAGCTATTACATCAAATGAGTGGCTTTGTGGGCATACTTCCAACAAAAAGCCCATATCCCTTATATGGCCGGCCATGTGTATTGAATTAGGGTTTTTGGTTCTTTAGGTCATTTAAAGAAGTGACTATATAAAGAACTTTATAGCCTAAAATTCATAATGGGTTCTTTTGGAGAAAATTGGAGAGAACATGTCTCTCCTTTTCTCTCTAGGAGGCCGGCCCCCTTGGAGGGTGGATCTAGCAATCCTACTACTCCAAGGTCACTCATTTCTTCTCCAATCTAACCTTGGTGAAGATATTTAGAGGTTCTCAATTTTGGGAACTTGGAGAAACCTATTCTTCCATCCAAATCCATAGATTTTAGATGCAAGGAATGAAGGCCCTCTCTTTGGGTGATTAGCCTTGGCTTTTGCAAAGAGGAATCTACAAAGGTATATATTTCTCAACTCACTTTGATTTGAGTTGAGTCTTGGTTCACCAATCTACTAGGCTTTGAATTTCATGGTTAATGTTTTGTTTTTAAGTGCATGCAAGCATGATTCCGCCTTTTAATTGTTAATAGCATGCTATAGATGTTGCTTAAATGAACATGTTTTTCACAAATTTTCCTTCATCGAGTCATTGGTGTGTGTGACATCAAGACAAGTACGTAGGTGCTCAATAGATTATGAGTTCACTGAACACGATCAACGAAGAGTTCTCATATTCATGTCACATGAGAACTCATGGTTGGGATAATGCAAAGTAGTCCTTTGACCTGAGGCATCATAGTTGTCTTGTGGTTAAGTCCTTGATCTTTGATTATGTCAAAAGTCACTCCAAAAGGAGGGTGTCCACGACATAGTTGGGGTTAAGCCACTTAGCCATGGAGGCAAGTGAATGCGCAACAAGGGATCTCTAACCTTCAAACTGTTTGAGGGAGAATACTCTATGATATGATTAAGAATCTCTGGCCAGAGTATGAATGAGATTAAGGAAGGCGTTCCAAATCACATTCAAGGTAATCATATATGCACACGAATCACATTGGATAGTAGACATGAATAAACTATCAAACCAAACAATGTGGTCAAGAGTATTGTATTAGAGAAAGACCGTATTGCATTTGTAATCCTAAACTGAATAGGTTCTCTACCTCTTCTGATTAGCTTGGGTAACCATGATATGCTGCTAGGTGTCACTCATGGTTTGTGGAAGCCCTAAACGTGTATAATCATTAAAGGGAGAATTGAAAGTAAGTTTCAATTCACAATCGATGTGAAATGGTTTTAATCGCCCACTGCCTCGCTAAAAGGAACCTAATGGATCGTACACCGTGTAAGGTGGAGATTGAAGAAACAATGGAGATGAGTAAGAATAATTAAATGGTTTAATTATTTATGGCAAGGATTAATTAATATGTTAATTAATCAAACGAATAAGTTCGTTAAAGACCTCGGGATAGTTTTGGACCTTAAGGCCCAATGGGCTTCGAACATCAAGCACATTGACTTAAGTTGTATGACAATTTAATGAATCAAGATTCACAAAGGCCCAAAAGCCCATATCCCTTATATGGCCGGCCATGTGTATTGAATTAGGGTTTTTTGGTTCTTTAGGTCATTTAAAGAAGTGACTATATAAAGAACTTTATAGCCTAAAATTCATTATGGGTTCTTTTGGAGAAAATTGGAGAGAACATGTCTCTCCTTTTCTCTCTAGGAGGTCGGCCCCCTTGGAGGGTGTATCTAGCAATCCTACTACTCCAAGGTCACTCATTTCTTCTCCAATCTAACCTTGGTGAAGATACTTAGAGGTTCTCAATTTTGGGAACTTGGAGAAACCTATTCTTCCATCCAAATCTATAGATTTTAGATGAGAGGAATGAAGGCCCTCTCTTTGGGTGATTAGCCTTTGCTTATGCAAAGAGGAATCTACAAAGGTATATATTTCTCAACTCACTTTGATTTGAGTTGAGTCTTGGTTCACCAATCTACTAGGCTTTGAATTTCATGGTTAATGTTTTGTTTTGAGTGCATGCAAGCATGATTCCGCCTTTAATTGTTAATTGCATGCTATATGATGTTGCTCAAATGAACATGTTTTTCACATACAAATTTTCCTTCAAGTGGTATCAGAGCCTAGGTCTAGTAGTTGGTGAATCCTTTTGGGTTTTGTAGTTCATAGTTTTGATTTAAAAGTTGTAATATGTTACAAGCTTTATTCTTGTTTCTTTGAATGTAAATTTTGCTAGAAAATTTGTCATCTCAAATGTTGTAGATGTAGTTCATATGAGCATGAATATTGGAGCTACAATTTGGTGCAATGTTTTTGGGAATTTTCGGCCAAATCCAAAGGGTGGATTTTTGGGTTCTTGTTTGACTTGTTAAAAGTGTTTTCAAGTGACTTTTGGAACCCCTATGTACCCTAGTTTGGTTATATGTTATTTCCCTAAAGTTTAAATGGTTTTGGGATGTTTTTGGATGAAAAATGTTCATGGAAAATTTTGAGTTTTTCATGAGTGTTCTTCATTGTTCTTGACATTTTTGCCAAGAACAAAAAGTTTGGTGTTTTGATTCAAAGTTTGATTTATTTCATAAAGTTTATGTTTTATGTTTTTTCAAATGTTTTAATGCATTAGATATTTGTTTAAATGGTGATAGAATTATTGGTGGGTGTGAAAGGATTAATTCCCTTGCACCACTTGCATGCTTTATGTCAAAACTCACAAATCAACAGACACATCACTCCTTTCCCTCTCCAAAACCGGCCACCCTACATGTAGGGTACTTTTGGGGCTTTTATGAAATTACATAAAGTTTTGATACTTTTGTGTATTTGCACTTTGGCCCAAAAGTTTACGTTTTTACGTTTAGGTCCAAAAACGCTAAAGGACAAATTGTTTTGTTCCTTTAATGAAGTTTTTGCATTGTTTAAATTTTGGGTTCTAGTTGTATTTACATGAAGTAGTGGACTTTTGTGTTTTTACAAAGTGACCCCAAAAGTTTGTGTTTTCGCAATATATCCCAAAAAGTTGTGGTTATTGCATGATGGCCCAAATTAGGTTGAGAACAAAATTGTTTTGTCTCTTTAAATGAGAATTGGATTTTCATTTCATTTAGCTCCATTTAAATCAATTTTATGGATACAGAAACCAAATGAAAATGTTGCATTCAATTTAATTAATTAAAGTGTTGATTAATTAAAGGGTGATTATGAACCTAAGCCTACGATAATTGAGCTATGTGAAAGGCCGTTTCAAATTTGTTTGAACCATGGGAATGTGTAGATTAATTTTGGTTGTAATTTGATTTGATCAAATGTTGTAAAAGAGCATAAGCTCTTCTTTACTTTAAAGTAATTTATTTTGATCAATTGTTGTAAAAGAGCATAAGCTCTTCTTTACTTTAAAGTACTCATTTTCTTGTTTTATTTGATATGCATGAAAATGGAGTAGAGGGTCCAACGCCCCTAGGAACAACACGCCTTAATGTGATTAAACGCATAACTAAAATCAATCACCATCCCTAGTCTGAGATTCAACACCAGGCTCGTGTTGAATCTAAACAAAGGTTCATAGTCATCCTAAGGCCCTAAGGCAACTATATAGTCCATCAAATGAATGCAAAGTTTATGTTAGTAGTATCATATACTCTTGCTTTAAAAACCGTTTTATAAGCATAGTGGGAGTATTATATACAACTAAAAACAATCAAATGGACCAATAGTTGTAATAGGACCAAAATTGTTTTAATAAAGATTAAAATGTATATTTATATGTGATGAGACCTAAAACCCTCAACCAAACCATTATTAAGTTGATAAGCGTGAGAGTGCTTTGAACACTCTTTCGTGGCCTTCCACCATGGTAGACTCCGATCGTTTGTGACTTGTACACTGGCTTCACCCTATAATGGGGGAGTACAAAGTGCATGCTTACACTCATGAGGAGTTCTATATACATACATGATGAAGTGAGGTAGGCAACGAGTTTAGCCAACATGATATAATTCTGAGGCTATGCTTGAACCCCTACACGAACTAGGCATGGTGGGAATGACTTAACTAAGTACAATGACGCCAACATGATATAATTCTGAGGCATCATTTTTCTAGAGGCCAAATAAGATGGGTACTTGCAAGAGATGCAAATGAGTAAGCGTACTCTCTCATTATTATTAACGCTGGCCAACATGATATAATTCTGAGGTGGGCTTGGTAATAGTGAGTCTCCCATACCCTACTAAGAGTTTCATACAAAACTCTCGAATTCCAATGAGGGATATGGAATTTGCCAAAAATAGTGGGTGGTGCTATTTGATTTAAAGACCCGAATCAAATGGCTTAAAATCAATCAATTTATATTCGCTATGTATTTGTTTACCAATATATTTGCAAACGCTATCCAAAACTTGACAAAGAAAAACCGAATGCTTTAGTTTCCGGACTTGGTACCACAATCCCAAAGAATGTCTTAAAAGGATTGGATATGTACCTAAGTAGTCTCATCCTCACAATCTTCCTAATGATAATGTATCATTGGAAGAAAATGTTAGATAAGTCTATCATGAAGAGGACAACACAAACAACCAATGCTTGATCCTTTGTTAAATGAACAAAGGAACTTACGAAGATTAGTATAAAGAAAAGGACACTTTTAGTGTTATTAGTTCTTCACTTACAAATCGTTGTATGAAGAAATAAGAGTTGCTTTGAACAACCCTTAGTCAATACAAACACTAGTGCTTGTTTCTTTGTTAAATGAACAAAGAACTTGAGAAGAAAGCACAAAGGCATGGTCACTTTATGTGCCATGATTCTTCACTTACAAATTGTTGTATGAAGAAATGAGAGTTGCCTTAAACAACTCTTGAAAGTTTGTAATTATGTTTAGAACATAATGGTTGGTTGACAAAAATAGTCCATCAACATGGACTTATAATGATTTTGAATCATTAAGTGTTGAAGTGTTAAACCACTTCTAGAGACGGAAACTAGGCTAGGACTTCACCTTTATGTCCCTATCCTAATGGTTCACTAAGTTTATTGTAAACTATGTAGTGAACAATAACCACACGCTCTCCAAATCGTTTGATGTGTATAACACAATTGAAATAAGTTTCAAGAGAGATAATGGGAGTTTAGGGACCATGACTATTGTAGTCAAAGGAGAAGCCAAATGAAGAAGGCAAAATAACTCCAAGGGAACAAACTTTCTTTATGAAAGGATGGACATTGGAAGGGGTATTTGCAAGAAATGTCTTGCAAGTGTCAAGAACACACCTTTCGAAGGTGTTGTAAATTGTTCTTGAATAGTTCAAAACAGTTGGTTTTTCTACTTGAATGTTTGATTCCGTATTAGTAACTATGTTTTACAAATCGTTGTAAAAGTATGACTAATAAGAAGTAGAAGATATATTCCGTATCAGAACCATGGCAACTGTCAAGTGAGTCCTTAAGTATTTAAGAAATACTAAAGGATATATTCCTCAAAGAACAAGGAAGAATTAGAGTAACGTAATGGAAGCGTAAATGTATTAGATTATGAATCTAATCCATCATTGGATGTTTCTTCATTATGAATGAAGAGATAAACAAATATCTCTTTATTATGACTAAAGAGATATTTGGATGGAAACATTAAAGTAATGACTTTAGTGTGTTCCATTATGAATGCAAAATATATTGCCATATAGAAGCTTACAACAATGTTGTTTGGATGAGAAAGTTCATTCATGAACTCTCTATTCGATTCCAACCAGAAAGTGTATCTAGTGTACTGACACTATGACACTAATGGGGCGATAGCTCAAGCCAGGGAATCAAGGTCTCATCAAGATCCGAACTCATATGAGAGACTGAACCACATGATTGAGAATCATGTATAATGGTAACGTCATTATTCTCAAGGTTGCTTCTATGGATAACATATAGATATCCAATGTCTAGGCCTACTACTCAGCCATTTATGAAATGACTACAGAAGAGGTATCATCACTGATGACTAAGCTGATTGGCTCTAGTGCAAGTGGGAGATTGTTGGAAATGTGCCCTAAAGCCAATCATATGATGATACTTTACGGACATTTCATATGTTAAACTAATCTAGTTTAAATATAAAGGGCAAAGATTATTGTTTGAGCCGTCTCATATAAATGTTATATGCTTAAACGATAAAGTCCAAGGAATATGTGATTGGGAGAATACGATCTAAAGAAGTTAGATTCATGAGACCATTATTTCGTAGACACATCCTAAACGTTCCTGATCATAGGATTGCCAATTGGGCATTGACAGTCCGTTAAGATCAGTACGTGTTATGTCTTCTCTCAAGGAGAGTGACTAGTCTCGAGTCATTGGTGTGTGTGACATCAAGACAATTACGTAGGTGCTCAATAGAGAATGAGTTCACTGAACACGATCAACGAAGAGTTCTCATATTCATGTCACATGAGAACTCATGGTTGGGATAATGCAAAGTAGTCATTTGACCTGAGGCATCATAGTTGTCTTGTGGTTAAGTCCTTGATCTTTGATTATGTCAAAAGTCACTCCAAAAGGAGGGTGTCCACGGCATAGTTGGGGTTAAGCCACTTAGCCATGGAGGCAAGTGAATGCGCAACAAGGGATCTCCAACCTTCAAACTGTTTGAGGGAGAATACTCTATGATATGATTAAGAATCTCTGGCCAGAGTATGAATGAGATTAAGGAAGGCGTTCCAAATCACATTCAAGGTAATCATATAAGCACACGAATCACATTGGATAGTAGACATGAATAAACTATCAAACCAAACAATGTGGTCAAGAGTATTGTATTAGAGAAAGACCGTATTGCATTTGTAATCCTAAACTGAATAGGTTCTCTACCTCTTCTGATTAGCTTGGGTAACCATGATATGCTGCTAGGTGTCACTCATGGTTTGTGGAAGCCCTAAACGTGTATAATCACTAAAGGGAGAATTGAAAGTAAGTTTCAATTCACAATCGATGTGAAATGGTTTTAATCGCCCACTGCCTCGCTAAAAGGAACCTAATGGATCGTACACCGTGTAAGGTGGAGATTGAAGAAACAATGGAGATGAGTAAGAATAATTAAATGGTTTAATTATTTATGGCAAGGATTAATTAATATGTTAATTAATCAAACGAATAAGTTCGTTAAAGACCTCGGGATAGTTTTGGACCTTAAGGCCCAATGGGCTTCGAACGTCAAGCACATTGACTTAAGTTGTATGACAATTTAATGAATAAAGATTCACAAAGGCCCAAAAGCCCATATCCCTTATATGGCCGGCCATGTGTATTGAATTAGGGTTTTTTGGTTCTTTAGGTCATTTAAAGAAGTGACTATATAAAGAACTTTATAGCCTAAAATTCATTATGGGTTCTTTTGGAGAAAATTGGAGAGAACATGTCTCTCCTTTTCTCTCTAGGAGGCCGGCCCCCTTGGAGGGTGTATCTAGCAATCCTACTACTCCAAGGTCACTCATTTCTTCTCCAATCTAACCTTGGTGAAGATACTTAGAGGTTCTCAATTTTGGGAACTTGAAGAAACCTATTCTTCTATCCAAATCTATAGATTTTAGATGAGAGGAATGAAGGCCCTCTCTTTGGGTGATTAGCCTTTGCTTATGCAAAGAGGAATCTACAAAGGTATATATTTCTGAACTCACTTTGATTTGAGTTGAGTCTTGGTTCACCAATCTACTAGGCTTTGAATTTCATGGTTAATGTTTTGTTTTGAGTGCATGCAAGCATGATTCCGCCTTTAATTGTTAATTGCATGCTATATGATGTTGCTCAAATGAACATGTTTTTCACAAATTTTCCTTCAGAAATTGGATGAATTGAATGGTGAAATAGGCTAGTTAGAGGATCATTCTCCACACATAAACATATGCAACATAAATCAATTTCCAGTATTCTTTCTTTAAACCGTGAACGACAATGCCCCAAATTAAACTTGAATGCACAAATTAACTCTCAGATTTCCCTAAATTCATTGAATTGAATGGACAACGCATCACAACCAAATTATTCTTCTCAAGTTCCCTATATGAACAACATGATAGAGATACATTCAAAGATCATTAAGTTCCATGGAAATCATAAGCATCGACAAGGCAATTATAACTATGAAATGCATGATACTCTTGCCAAGAATCTACTTAACACGATTGTGACTAACAATCTTCACTACTTGTAGTTATAAGTTCCTAACAATTAGGTGAAAGTCCCTTATAATTTAGCATCAGATTAATGTATGCAAACTAAGTATGCATCCTTAATCAACACACAAGAATAAGTTATCAATCAAATAGATAAGTAAATCACATCCATGTTTTACGAAACAATAACTGAAAGGAATCAATTCATATTAAACATATGTCCATGGCTTCGAATTCACCACTAACTAATAAGAACTTAGTTACACATGTTCATAGCAATTGAAAAGCAAATTGAAATAAACATTGAAACTAAAACGAGGGAAGAAAGAACTCTTAGAACTCCCAAGGATACAGGTGGCTTGTGCACAAGGTCCTCCTTAATCAATGGAAGGCACGGCAAGGATCTCCTTCTTCTCCAAAGGGTGCGGCAAAGATGTATGTTGGTGTAGAATGATGTAGAATGATGTAGAATGGTGTATGAGTTGCGGCAGATTGTATTTCTGAATGGTATGGGGGTGGTGACGAATTTTGGCTGAAAATATGTATATATAGGCACGACACAAACCCTAGGGCAATTAGTTAGGTTTAGAACTTAGCCGAAATTAAGGATTAGGGCCTAAAGGTGCGGCAAAAGGGTTTAAATCCACCAAGAAAAGGGTTTGGCCAAATTAATTTCTGAAAAGGATTTGCATAACCCAAATCCACAAGGAATTAGGCTAACAAAATCAGAATCCAATGGGAATTGGGTGAGGAAAGGCACGGCAAGAATTGAAGGGAAAGGAAGAGGATTGCAAGGCAAGGCAAAAGCCTTCTAGAAAGGAATAGGCGCCACTTTTGTAGGGTTTCTAGAAACAATGTGTTTTGTGGCTGATTTGGGACTTCTAGAAGGGAATGCTTCTAGAAATAGCTTCTAGAAATAGATATTTAGGTCCCCTTGCAACTAGATTTAAGGTATGATGAGATTAGGATAGGATAAGATAAGATAAGGTAAGTTTGGATAAGATAAGGTTGGATAAGGTTTTGGATAATGTTTCTTCTTTTGAGCTGATTCCTTATCTTCTTTGTCTTGAATTTAATTTCTTCATCTCCTTATCAGATTCCTAGCATTTTGAACTCCAAATTTGTCCATCCATCTTGGCCCATACATGTGCTATCCATTTAGTGCCCAAAACTGCTCCAAAATGCACTTTCTTGCCAACTTTGTCATTTGGACCTACAAACACACGAAAATAGCTTAAATCGCTATAATAAACACAAACTAACTACGAAAACGCAAGAAAACAAGCTAACTAAGTCGCATAAATATGCTCCAATCAAAAGACTTCAAGAAAATTAAGGGAAGTTGCTGGGTTTGTGGAAAGCAAGGCCATAGGGCTCAAGAATGTCGCCATCGAAGGGATCAAGGTCCTGGAAATCAAGGCAACAACAACCGGGCAAACCTGATTGAAAATAATGTGGATTCCTTGGTTACAATGATTTCTGAAATTAACCTTGTATCTGACCACGCTGGCTGGTGGATAGGTACTAGTGCGACTCGCCATGTATGTGGTGACATAAATATGTTCTCTTCGTACCAGAAAGTTGAGGGAAATGAGCAGATGTTTATGGGAAATGCGTCTGCATCTGTGGTGGTTGGAATAGGGAAATGTGTTCTGAAATTTACTTCTGGAAAGGAATTAACTCTCCTTGATGTGCTGCATGTCTCCGATATAAGGAAGAATCTTGTTCCTGGTCCTATCCTTAGTAGTAAGGGATTCAAACTAGTTTTTGAATCCAATAAGTTTGTACTAGCAAAAGGGGGAATGTTTGTGGGAAAGGGTTACCTTGCTGATGGATTATTCAAAGTAAATGTACTTGCTAATGCTATGAATGAAATAAATAATACTTCTGCTTATATTGTTGATTCGTCTAATTTATGGCACTCTTGGCTAGGACATGTAAACTTTCGTTCTCTTTTTAAAATGCATAATTTAGGTTTGCTACCCAAACTTGATTACTTGTACAAAATTGAAATTTGCAAGTCAAAGCTTTAAATCGGTGCATGAAAAAATCCAATGATTTGTTAGATTTAATTCATAGTGACTTGTGTGATTTTAGATCATATCCAACTCGTGGTGGAAAGAACTATTATGTAACTTTTATAGATGATTTCAGTAAGTATTGTTTTGTGCCACACATGGCATAATTCATCAAACAACAGCCCCCTATACATCGCAACAAAATGGTGTTAGCAAACGGAAAAATAGGACTTTTAAAGACATGATAAACTCCATGTTGAATAGCTCTGGGCTTCCACACAATTTATGGGGTGAAGCCTTACTTATTGCAAATAAAATTTTGAATTGAATTCCACCTAAAACCCCAACGTTTAAATTGCTTAAAGTGTGGGGTTGCCCGGCAAAAGTACAAGTCCCATTGCCAAAGAGAACAAAATTAGGGCCTAAAACAATAGATTGTGTTTTTATTGGTTTTGCATCTAATAGTTCAACTTATAGATTATTAGTTTTTCATTCCAAAGTAAGCGATATACATGTCAATACTATTATTGAATCTATAAATGCAATATTTTTTGAGGATATATTTCCATACAAAATGGGCAAGTCTAATTTATTGAAAAAGAGATTACATGATGATGTATCTAAGGTTAATGACAAACCTAGAGAACATGATGATGGTTCATCCTCGTGTAGAGTTCAAGAAGAAGAACTTGAACCTAGAAGGAGTAAAAGGACAAAAATTCGAAAGGACTTTGGGCCTGTTTTTGTGACCTTATTAACTGAAACCGAGTTTTAATCATTCAAGGAGGCCATGTCCACTCCTGAAGCTCCATTTTGGAAGGATGCAGTTAACGGTGAGATAGATTCCTTTATGCAAAATTATACATGGGAATTAGTCGATTTGCTCCCTGGCAATAAGCCAATTGGGTACAAATGGATCTTTAAGAAGAAATTAAAACCAAATGGTTCAATTGACAAATATAAGGCTTGTTTGGTAGTTAAAGGATACCGTAAAAAACATGGTTTGGATTTCTTTTATACATACTTGCCTGTAACGAGAATTACGTCAATAAGACTGTTGATTGCTATAGCTGCACTCCATAACATGGAAATACATCAAATGGATGTAAAGACTACATTCTTAAATGGAAATTTAGATGAGGAAATATATATGGAACAACCCGAGGGGTTTGTGGTTAAGGGTCAAGAACACAAAGTGTGTAAACTTGTGAAATCGCTATATGGGCTTAAACAAGCTCCAAAGCAATGGCATGAAAAATTTTACCATATTATGATCACTCATGGGTTTAGGATAAATGAATGTGATAAGTGTGTCTACAAAAACTCAAAATAATGTTTGCGTTATGTTGTGTTTGTATGTAGATGATATGCTTATAATGGGAACTAACAAGAGATAATAAATTGGACCAAGAAGATATTGAAATCAAGTTTCGATATGAAAGATCTTGGTCTAGTTGATGTGATTCTTGGTATAAAAATCAAACGAAACCAAGAAGGTTGTATTCTGACACAATCCCAATATATAGAAGCTACACTTATGGTCATTTGGAAAGTAAAGATGCAATTACTCCTTTTGATGCAAATAGCAAACTAAAGAAAAATAGTGGTGATGCTATATCTCAACGTGAGTATTCACAAGTTATTGGAAGCCTTATGTACATTATGAACTATACAAGGCCTGATATAGCATACTCAGTGAGTAAACTTACATGCAATCCTGGGCATGATCATTGGGAAGCTTTAATTCGAGTATTAAGATACTTAAAGCATACAATGAATTATGGATTGCATTATACGAGGTATCCTCCTGTGCTTGAAGGATTTACTGATGCGAATCATTGCATTATACGAGGTATCCTCCTGTGCTTGAAAGATTTATTGATGCGAATTGGATATCCGATAGTACTGATACAAAATCCACAAGTGGTTATGTATTTACTTTGGGAGGAGCAGCAATATCTTGGAAACCTTCCAAACAAACATGCATAGAGATCAACGATGGAATCAGAATTTATAGCTCTCGATAAAGCTGGAGAAGAAGTTGAGTGGCTAAGATATTTTTTGGAAGATGTTCCCATATGGCCTAAACCTGTAACAGCAATATGTATACACTATGATAGTTTAGCTGCATAATATCGAGCTAAAAATAGTGTATACAATGGGTAGTCTAGACAAATTAGACGAATGCATAATACAATAAAGCAATGGCTCTCTAGTAGTGTAATTTCTATTGACTATGTCAAGTCAAAAGATAATATTGCGGATCCGCCTACTAAAGGTTTGCCTAGAGAGCAAGTTAAGCATACATCGAGGGGAATGGGTTTAAAGTCAATAGAGTAAAATGAAATTGACAAACGAAAACCTAACCTAGTTGATTGGAGATTACATGGTCTAGGTTCAATAGGCAAACTGGTTTGGCTAGATTCAAAGAAGAAATGCACTTACATACCCATTCTTATGATGGAAGAAGTGTGGTGACTGCTGATGGTGTAGGATACATTAGTTTAATGATATTGGTACTTGTAAATAAAGTGGAATAGTAGCAGCCTATTCTTAATCAATATCACCTATATGAGAGTAAATGTGGGGTCACATTTATGAGAATTACATGGCTACATTCTCTAAAGCTCTCATGAATCTAGGATTTGTTCCGGACCAAAAAGAACACAAACGTATGAATTTGTGAAACATATGTTTTGCTTATTGTCTTGGCTTACTGCGGAGATGAACAGTTCAATATTTTATACCGCGTCATCTAGTAAATCCGATAAGTATATACTAAGGTAGGTTCAAGTCCAAAAGACATCTCCCCTAATGTGTGTCACATCTATTGTTTACTCTCATTTTTCACCTTACCCTAGGACCTAATAGTCGACTCAAAATGTGGGGTATTGTTGGAGTTTTTGAGCTCCTTTAGTCCCACATTGGGGAACTCAAGGGAACTTGAGGTCCTTATATTAAGTTAGTCACCTTTATTAGTGATTAGGTGTTGGACCATTTGGAATGAGGATTGAGGTGTGGGTCACTAATTGTGTGGATTAGGCTTGATGATTATACCATAATATTAATATTAATTAATCAAGACAAGGGCCTTGGGGCACTTGGGGCCTAAGAAGTTAAAATTAATCAGTCCATTAATTTTAATTTCGAATTAAGTTTTTTAATTAAATTAATTAAAAAACGTTTTGATTAATAGACACAACTTTTTGGAAAGAGTTGTGTGGTTTCAGATATATCCAAAAGGTATTTGAAGAGGTATGAAATGCACAAAACAATTCCATTATAAATCATCTTTTCTTCCTCTTTTTCTTCCGTACAAAATTCCCAGAGAGTAAATGCACAAAACAATTCGCTAGAATTCTATAATCCAGTGCGGGTTGTAGAATTAGGTAGTTGTATCATGGTCGAGTAGACGTTGTAGAACCACAAGCACAAGAGTGGGACGGAAATATTGTTCGAAGGACATAGTTTTTGCACTAGCCTCTACCTTTGATTCATTCAAGTTAGTCTCATTTTAATTTCTGTAATTATTGTGTAATTTCATTCTGTATTGAAAGTATTTTTAAGTAATAAAGTATAAGTATTTCGAGTTCTGTATTTCTGTTATTTTTGTTTCTAAATTGTTCTCTAACAAAGGGAAGGTAGCATATAACGAGAATATTCCCCAACAGAAGCTGATATTTCTGGATCTTGCCCAAAAATTCAAGAATGTTGCCAGCATTGTACCATACAAATGCCGGAGGAATGCTGACAAGGAGAAGAACAACCATTGCTCTCTGCAAAAGTATACCAAGCATACGATATTGTTTTGTTCCGTACGATTGACCACAAAATGTGTTTAAGGCGCTTCCCATTCCAATCTACTCAACAAAATTAAAAGAATAAACGAAGTATTATTTGTTTGGATCAAAACTTGAACTTTAGGGAAGAACAGCCTAAAAGGGAAAGGAACTCGAAGGCCCAGTCAAAGCCCAGCCGAAGTCCAAAAGACAGGAAGAAGCCCATTTCTGACTAAGTGCAGACCACTTGCTCACCTACCCAAAGGCCAAGTGGTATAGACTGACCAGCTATACAGCCCATAAAGTACTTTACAGTGGCAATACAAGTAAAATAGCTGATGAGTCACTACCCCTCAAACTGCATTCGGGCAAGGTTACTGCTACAGGAGGCCAAGCCGAGTTGTCTATAAAAGAAGAAAGAGAAACCAGAAATAAGGACACTCAAACAAACCAAAAATACAAGCACAAACTCTGCTCAAAAAGCCAGATTTGCCTTCAAACGAAGCTCTAGTCAGCAAGCCTTCATCCCTCTCGGGATAAACCTTCATTCAAGCCTTTGTAATAGCTCTGCTACCCGGTTCAACTCTTGCTGTAGTATCAATTTCTCTTTGTAAACTCATTTCTGAACCCTTTTTCTAAACTTTCAAACCTCCTGATAAACCACAAAGATAGGAAGTTGCAAGACGATCAGCCTTGCCCGACAAGGTTAAACCATGCCCGACCTTCTTTGTTTTTGTCTTTTGATTCATTAGCCTAGCAATATGTTGTATACTACAAGTTGTATTCAAGTTATTTCTAGTAATATGGCTATTAAAAGATTCTCTCAGCGCTTGAATCCGATTTGAATATATCTTCATAGTTCAAATCAGATCTAAGTTCTAAGCCCTCGGGCACGTAAGATTTGATCATTTAAAAGTCCTTGACCTCAAGGCATAAAAAAGAACCTTATGTGAACTTAACCCATCCACGACAAGCTTTGATAAACAAGAAGTCTGAAGTTACTTGAGGCGCAAGTAATCGACATATCACTTAGTTTTATTTCTATTATATTATGATAACCATAGAACGTTTGAGTACGGAATGAATTTTGATGGGAAGCCTCAAGGCCTACACCTAAGGCCCCACAAAGGCACCTATTTGGATTCGTTATGTTCCTCGGGCTAGAACGTTGAGTGTAGAATGAATTCTGATGGGAAGCCTCAAGGCCTACACCTAAGGCCCCACAAAGGCACCTATTTGGATTCATTCTGTTCCTTGGGCTAGAACGTTGAGTATAGAGTTAATTCTGATAGGAAGCCTCAAGGCCTACCTAAGGCCCCACAAAGGCACCTATTTAGATTTACTCTGTTCCTCGGGCTTAGGTAATCAGAAGTATAATGGTTATAAAACTCATATAACCAAGAACACGAACTTTATATATTCAAGTACTAAAGTTAGTTATTAATGGGAAGCCTCAAGGCCAATACCTAAGGCCCTACAAAGGCACCTATTGTAACTAAGATAGTCTCTTAGACATAAATACATTCAAAACTCAACATCCGTTTTACATCTGCCATGCTGAAGATGGCAGTGGCACGCCTGAGCACTTAAAGGTTAATCTTGATTGTGAGCCTCAAGGCCTACACCTAAGGCCCCACAAAGGCACCTTTCAAAGTTAACTCTGTCCTTCTCTTTCAGCCTTGCCCGATAAAGCCTTGCCCGACAAGCCTTGCCCCGATAGGTTTTTTGCCCGACAAGCCCGCCAAGGAAGCAGAAGCCCGACAGCGAAGCATCAACCGGCGCCAACCTCTCGGGGAGCTGTGTGCTCGTCGGCCGGGAAACATCCTCGACGGTAATTCCCGCCACGAACATAGTTTTGGCACGCCCAGTGAAACCCTTTGATCAAAGAAATATGTCAAAGGGATCAGAAGATTTACAAACTGTATTATTGCACATGTTACAAAGACTGGAGAACGCCTCCACAGGCTCCAGAAAGGAAGATGACCCGGCTCTAAAAACACTTATTCCTACGTCTTTACCTCACCATGGGGAGAAAGATGATAGGGAGAAGAAGGGATTTAAAATCAATCAACCAAAGGAAGTAGTGATGTATGAGCCTACGGGTCCCTTCTCAGAGGCCCCAGTGAATATGATCAGCATGGCATGGGCTGAGAAGGGGAAAGAAAAAGTCACAAATGAAGACGAAGAAGGAAGATTGGCTGACAAACCCACAAAATGGGTGGTCAGATTACCTGAACATCCAAAAGCAGCCATAATCAAAGGGATGGTTCTGTGCAGCAAGTGCCAATGCGAGTGTGAACTCGAAATACCGCCAGCAGGAATCCTCATGGATCATGAGCTGATCAGGAGGAAGGAAGAAGAAAAAAAGAATGAAGCACGCGGGAAAGCCAAGCGGACAACAGGAAGAGACACTTCCCAGAGTGTCTTTCAGCGGCTGGGAGGTGATTCCTAACCAAAAGCTTTATCAGAAGTATTTCGAAATCATGAGGTTTCTGAGGAAGCAGAAGATGAGGAAGCGAAGAGGCCAAAATGGAAGGGTGTAGAGCATTCTCAGCACGGCCATACGGGAAGAGAAGCCAAGAGAAATAATAGAATAACAAATCTTGTCCAGAGAGATAACCCTGCCCGCCTTGGGAGAAAATGGTACGTGGTTGAAAAGAATGGGCAGCCTGTTAAACCAATGGGAGCTTCCATGGTCAGAAGGGTCCAAAGGCAACACAAAGCCTACATGAACTCCTTAAAGACCCCTGCGACGTCTGAAGCATCTAAAATCAAAAGTTGGAGAAAACATCGTTTGGGGGGAGTAGTCAGCTCCGCTGGAGGAGTAAGAATGAGGTAGAAAAGGCTAATAGCAAGACTGAAGGCGAAGGAAACCATGTGCCACAGAGCCTACACCCTGGGAAATATAGAATCTTGAGGAGAGCTCAAGAAGATATGGTTATGGTGCCAACTCCCGGATGGAAGACAAAGTAGTCTGTTTGTTTTGAAACTACCTCACCTGAAATGAGACCACCTTCTTTGTCAATAGTGGATCCTTTCGGGGAAGTTCCAAAGCAAACACCAGAACCACTGCTTCCGCCAGATGCGATGGCTTGGTTAGATGAGTTCATGGATCAGATTGGGAACAAGAAAGAAGAACTGCAGGAGCCTAGCAACTTTCATATAAACATGGCGTATGTGTTATCCGCCATGTTTGGTGCCCAACCAAATCAGCCCGCCACCATGGAAGGAGATTACGTAGCAACTGAGCCAATGATGGCTCATGTCAATGTGGAGGTAGCTGAAGAAAGAGGATTGGGGAAAGCTGAATCATCAGAAACACCCAAGGAGGGTCCTTTAAGGGTCTATACAGACAAGATGGTGTTCAGCCGCCCGAACATTTCACTTGCCAATCATCTGAAGCCCATATATGTGACAGCTCATTTGGAATGAGTGCCCTTCAAAAGGATTTTGATTGATGGATGAGCAACTGTTAATGTACTCCCAGCCAAGCAGATGAAAAAGTTGGGAAGAAACACGAAAGATCTTATTCCTACAGACCTCACGGTCTCAAGCTTCTCGGGTACTATCACTAAGACTCATGGGATATTACCTTTAGAGGTGGACTTAGGGTCTAAACAGATCATGCTGGCATTCTTTGTGGTGGACTGCACTTCCACCTATGGGGCCTTACTCGGAAGGGATTAGATCCATCAAAGTTTGGCCATACCCTCAACTCTTCATCAACAAGTGGCCGTTTATAATGAGGCAGGTACAAAAGAACCAGGCTTTTGGGAGATGGTAGAGGCCGAATCACGGCCATTTCATCCCACAGCCAATGTGGCAGAAGCAAGTTTCTACAACCCCAACGTAGGAATCTTGAAATGTTCAGGAGCTGATGAGAACGGCCGCCCTACCAAGGTGACGGCCCAAAAGCTTCTAGAGCAAGGAATGCTCCTTACTAGAGAGGAGTGGGATAGACCTTGTATCGTCCCAACACCCCTACACCACCAATGACGGAACAAAAAAGGAAGGATCAGGGAATGGCGGTCAGATCCCTGATTAAAAGACTGTTTGTGTATGGAAAAGGGAGGAGGCTAGAAAATGAGTTCTTAGACAAAGAAGAGCGGGAATGGCAGGTAGGAGCTTCAACCAGCCAAGATGAAAGCAAGGAGGAATCTTGTCGAGAGGAATTGGAAAGGGCCATTCAAATGGCCGAGTGCATATATGACCTAGATGGGCCAGACGACTTGCCCAAGAGCCCGGAGCTAGTCGAATTTTTGTGCACAGAACCTGATAAGCCCCCACCAGAGGTCCAAGATCCTTTGGAAGTGATTGAGCTAGGAACAAAGGATGATCCAAGACCAATACAAATCAGTGGTTTATTGGAAAATGAGGATCGGGCAAAAATTATCTGTCTCTTGCAAGAATTCAAAGATTGCTTTGCTTGGCATTATATTGAGATGCCAGGTTTAGATGCAACCTTGGTGGAACATAGAATGCCCATCAAAGAGGGATATAAGCCGGTAAAGCAAGCACCACGAAGGATGTCGAAGGAGATAGAAGAGAAGGTCAAAGAAGAGATTGAGAGGCTAGTGAAAGCCGGATTTATCAGGCCAGCCAAATATGTGGAGTGGTTAGCCAACATTGTACCCGTTTTAAAAGCTATAACAAAAGCAATACGATGTTGGGTTGATTATAGAAATATTAATGGCGCTACACCAAAAGATGAATATCCCATGCCCATGGCCGATCTATCCATTGATGCAGTAGCAAAACACAAAGTTTTATCTTTTATGGATGGAAATGGCGGATATAATCAGATAAAGATGGCCCTGGAGGATATACATAAACAGCTTTTGGGTGCCCCAGTCATGTGGGGGCATATGAATACCTGGTCATGACATTCGGGCTAAAAAATGCTAGTGCAACTTACCAAAGGGCAATGAATGCCATCTTTCATGATTTGATTGGCCAGAGCATGGAGGTATACATTGATGATATTGTGGTGAAGTCCAAAACAGAGGGGCATCATCTGATAGACCTCAGGCAAGCATTGATAAGAATGAGGATCCACCAACTAAAGATGAATCCAAAGAAGTGCGCGTTTGGAGTAAGAGCGGGCAACTTTTTGGGGTTCCTGGTTCATCAAAGAGGTGTGGAGGTGGACCAAAAAAAATCTCGGGCAATAATGGAGTCACCACCACCACACCAAAATGCCTTCGACAGCATCAAGACCTATTTGACTTCTCCACCAGTATTGGTGCCACCTCAAAGGGGAAAACCCTTAAAACTATATATCTCTGCCTCAGAAAAGTCAATCGAGAGTTTGCTAGCTCAAAATAAAGAAGGCGGGAAAGAGCAGGCAGTGTACTACCTCAGTAGAATTCTAACTGAGGTAGAAACAAGATATTCCCCAGTAGAGAGATTGTGCTTGGCTCTATATTTTACTGCCAGTAAGCTAAGACATTACATGTTACCTTGTCACGTACACATCATCGCCAAAATGAATGTGATAAAATACATGTTGTCAAAGCCAATGCTAACAGGAAGGATTGGGAAGTGGATTCTAGCATTGTCAGAGTTCAGTTTTCAGTATGTACCCCAGAGGGCAGTCAAAGGCCAGGCAATTGCCGACTTCTTAACGGAGCATCAAGAATCTCAAGGTGAGGTAATCAATATCCCAAGAAGCCTAGAGGTTACTAGCGTTTGGATCCCGCCAAGAGAAGATATCTCGGGCAAAGAGGAGTGGGTCCAGCAGGAGATAAGAAGAGTGACTGACCTCTGGATCACTCTTTGGAAGCTATATTTTGATGGTTCTTATACTCAGAAGGCCTCAGGAGCTGGGATTGTGATTATCAGCCCCCAAGGGGTTTATCATTATTACTCATTTCTCTTGGATTACCAAGGAAACACCAATAATCGGGCAGAATGTGAGGCCTTAATAATTGGTTTGGAAATCTTGGTAGATCTGGGGGCAATGGAGGTAAAGGTCTTCGGTGATTCAGAGCTAGTGATAAAACAACTAAATGGGGAGTTCAAGTGCAGACATATCACTATGGCAGGGTATTATTTGGCGGCTACGCAATTACTGGGATATTGGGATTATGAGATATCAGTCAATTATGTTCCCAGGGGAGCCAACCTAGCGGCCAATGAAATGGCGCAATTAGCCTCAGGTGTGCCAGTATAGGAGAGAAGATATGGGTTAGATGTCGAGATTCAAAGAAGAAACCTTCTTTCTATCCTGGAAAGGGGATTCCGTCTGGATGTAATGATTCTAGAGACCGAGGTAGAGGATTTGAAGTCACCTATCATCCGTCATTTAAAAGACCCCTCTTCACCCACAAGCAAGAAGAATAGACAGCAAGCAACCAAATATGTCTTATGGATAGAATACCTGCTAAGAAAGACTTCAGATGGGTTACTACTGAAATGCTTAGGCCAAGAAGAATCTATGAGAGTAATGGCCGAAGTACATGAGGGAGTATGTGGAGCACATCGGACTGGAACAAAGATGAGGTGGTTGCTCAGAAGGTATGGGTACTTTTGGCTCGACATGGAAAAGGATTGCAAATCCTATGCCCGAGGCTGTGAAAAGTGTCAAAGACACGGACCCCTCCAACATGTGCCCTCAGTACCTTTAAATCCAGTGGTCAAGCCTTGGCCCTTCAGAGGATGGGCGATGGACTTCATCGGGCAGATATATCCAGCTTCTAGCAAGGGGCACACTTTCATAATTGTGGCAATAGATTACTTCACCAAATGGGTAGAAGCTTCGTCAGTGAAATCCATAACCTCGGCCACAGTCAAGAATTTCATTGAAACTAAGATTCTGTATAGGTTTGGGGTGCCTGAAACTATAGTAACTGATCGTGGGCCGTCTTTTATTTCAAAAGAAGTTGAGGAGTTTGCAAACAAATACAAGATAAAGATGATCCAGTCCAGTCCTTACTACCCACAGTCAAATGGCCAAGCAGAATCCAGCAACAAGATTTTGGTAAACATTATCAAAAGAATGGTGATGGACAGTCTCGAGAGGTGGCATGAAAAACTGGGGAATACTTTGTGGGCATACAAAACTTCCAAGAGGGCAGGAACAGGGACAACTCCATATGCCTTAACCTTCGGGCAATATAAGCTCTGTCAGAATTCAAAATCATTTCGGGTTACACAGTGAAGAATATATGGAAGCCATGTGTCAAGGAATTGAAGACTTAGATGCAGCCCGAATTGAAGCCTTGAATCAGATTCAAGAAGGAAAAAAAGTCGTTGCCCGAGCTTATAACAAAAAGGTAAAGATGAAGTCCTTCGAGGAGGGAGATTTAGTGTGGAAGACAGTCCTCCCTCTAGGAGCTCAACTTAGGGGCTTCGGAAAGTGGAGCCCGACATGGGAAGGTTCTTTCATTATTAGTCGAGTATTGGACAAGGGAGGTTACTACTTGGCGGATCTTGAAGGGAAAGGGCAGAAACATCCCATTAATGTTAAATTCTTGAAAAAATATTGTCCTACATTATGGGATGTTAGGGATTGTTACATTGAGGAGAATGCAAGGTAGTGCAGACTTCGGGATGTCAATATGCAGTGTATGATCACCAACCATTCAAAAGAAGACAGAAAGACAAAGTCGCAAATATTGTTTATTTCATTTCGACAAGTTGGTGAAATTTACAACAGATTCAAATCCAACGTATTACATTCTATTTCTTCTGGGCGCATTGTTGTTTCCAGCTGGTTATCCGATGTCTTCCTAGATAGGATCCGATCAGGTGATCGGGTTGTGCGGCCAAGATGAGCTTGGTAGAGGATCCTCAGGCAGAGTCATCACCATACATGATGGTGAAGCCTGACTTACCATCGCAGCAAGCAGGAAGACAAGCCTTCATGAGGAAGCCGCCTGACCAAGGGTGTTGGTGATAGCGGGGCGCCTGACCAAGGGTGTTGGAGATAGTAGTTATCTGATGAGAATTCTTTTTTCTCGTGAAAATGGAGTTTTAAGAAACCCCACTTAAACTTTGAAGAACTCATTTCACAGTTTTGGAAAGCTAAGGAGGCAGAAACATTTGGGGTGGATAAAAGATGATAGATCGAGGATGATTGGTGAAGAGGACCAGAATTTATAGGAATGTCAGGAGGTAGTTCAAAGGTCGGGGGAAGATCAAGAGACTCCGGGTAGAGTTAATCTCAACCAGAAGATACAAGTTCCAAGAGCAAAAGTGCAGGCGCATGCAGCTTTTCAATCAATATTGGCGCCTGGAATTGCAGGCTTAAAATCGATTGAATGGGGCACTGTTTGGATCAAAACTTGAACTTTGGGCTTGGAGGGAGTTGGCCCAAAGAACAGCCTAAAAGGGAGAGGAACTCGAAAGCCCATTCAAAGCCCAGCCGAAGTCCAGAAGACAGGAAGAAGCCCGTTTCTGACTAAGTGCAGACCACTTGCTCACTTACCCAAAGGCCAAGTGGTATAGACTGACCAGCTATACAGCCCATAAAGTACTTTACAGTGGCAATACAAGTAAAATAGCAGACGAGTCACTACCCCTCAAATTGCATTCGGGCAAGGTTACTGCTACAGGAGGCCAAGCCGAGTTGTCTATAAAAGAAGAAAGAGAAACCAGAAATAAGGACACTCAACTCTGCTCAAAAAGCCAGATTTGCCTTCAAACGAAGCTGTAGTCAGCAAGCCTTTATCCCTCTCGGGATAAACCTTCATTCAAGCCTTTGTAATATCTCTGCTACCCGGTTCAACTCTTGCTGTAGTATCGATTTCTCTTTGTAAACTCATTTCTCAACCCTTTTTCTAAACTTTCAAACCTCCTGATAAACCACAAAGATAGGAAGTTGCAAGACGATCAGCCTTGCCCGACAAGGTTAAACCTTGCCCGACCTTCTTTGTTTTTGTCTTTTGATTCATTAGCCTAGCATTATGTTGTATACTACAAGTTGTATTCAAGTTATTTCTAGTAATATGGCTATTCAAGGCCTACCTAAGGCCCCACAAAGGCACCTATTTGGATTTACTCTGTTCCTCGGGCTTAGGTAATCAGAAGTATAATGGTTATAAAACTCATATAACCAAGAACACGAACTTTATATATTCAAGTACTAAAGTTAGTTATTAATGGGAAGCCTCAAGGCCAATACCTAAGGCCCTACAAAGGCACCTATTGTAACTAAGATAGTCTCTTGGATATATATACATTCAAAACTCAACATGCGTTTTACATCTGCCATGCTGAAGATGGCAGTGGCACGCCTGAGCACTTAAAGGTTAATCTTGATTGTGAGCCTCAAGGCCTACACCTAAGGCCTCACAAAGGCACCTTTCAAAGTTAACTCTGTCCTTCTCTTTCAGCCTTGCCCGATAAAGCCTTACCCCGACATGTTTTTTGCCCGACAAGCCCGCCAAGGAAGCAGAAGCCCGACAGCGAAGCATCAACCGGCGCCAACCTCTCGGGGAGCTGTGTGCTCGTCGGCCGGGAAACATCCTCGACGGTAATTCTCGCCACGAACATTATCATAAAAAAATTAGCACATCACAATAAACACACTATATATATATAATTTCATACAAGAAAAGCCATCTTACCGTCAAGGTCATACCAGTTACCGAGGCAAATGAAGTTGCCATCGAAGCACCTGACAGCGCTAGTTCTCCAAGGTGACCAACATACATGACTGAAATAACCTGTATACAAAATAACAAGAAATTTGAGGACACAAGAGGCCCTGCTAATAACAGCTGCTTCTTCACTTCATCGACAATTTTATCTCGGCATAGGTGCACCGTTCGTGGTTGTAAATCCCGTTCTTAATCTGGAACTGGAATCAAGGGTGATTGAAGATCACCGTCTTGTTCTTCTACATCCATTTGTTATGTTTCTCTGTTTCAGAGAAGAAAAAGTGTGTTTAAGGAGTCAACTTTCTGAAGATAAAAATATATGACGGATTGTTGAATGACCATATTTATAGTTTTGTAAATAGTCATTGGCAGATAAAACACACAGAATCGGCCGTTGTTGCTAATCAGTAATTATGGAATATGGTGGCTCACATTTTTTCTTTTTATAGAATATGTATAAATATCAGGATTCCCTATCTATTAAAGAAAAAAAATTAAGAAAGGCATTTTCAATGCATACTCGGGTTACAAATATATTGTCATGTGCGAGCTCGACAAGTAGAAGACCGTGTTGAGGGAGGCATCTATTGATACAGAGTGATGCTCTTCAGCCTTAAGAACGCATAAGTGACTTACCAATGACTGGTAAACATGATTTTCAAGAAGCAGATTGAAAAAACCATGGAAGTCTATGTTGACAGCATCATGGCCAAAGGCAAGCAGTTGTCAAACCACATCAAAATCTTGACAGAAACATTCAACATCTTTTGAGAGTACATGATGAATCTCAACCCCTCCAAATGCACATTCGGAGTGTCCTCTGACAAATTCTTAGGGTACTTTGTTTTTCAGTGAGGAACCAAAGCACATTTAAAGCAAACCGAGCTTCCTAGATATGAAGTCCCCAACGACTGTAGAGGAGATCCAAAGTCTGAATGGGCACGCAATAGCTCTCAATAGATTCATCTCGCGATCAACTGAACGATGTAGAAACTTTTTCAAGGCTCTAAAGAAGGCGAGAAGAAAAAGTGGTACGAGGAGTGTGAAAAGGAATTCCAAATTTTGAATTAGTACCTAACTTCACCTTCTTTACTACCCAAGTCAGAAGTAGAGACTTATTCATCTACATGCCGTATTTGAACCAAGTGGTGAGTTTTGTCCTTATAGGAGAAGGTTGGGGAACCAACTATATGTATTCTACACTTCCACAGCTCTCCTCGATGCGAAAACCAGATACCCGAAAATCGAAAAGTTGATTCTGGCACTGGTTGTTGCAGCTCAAAAAATCAAGCCATACAATCATCGTCGTGATGGAGCATCTATGGACCCATAATTTTATGGGACTGTGGCACCTCGGGTGGCAAGAAGGATCAAAATGCCCATAGTCCATGAAGCGTTGTCTTAATCTGGCAGGCTAGGCTTTGGCCTATTAAAGATATTACTTATCTTCCAAGTAAGAAAACTCTAATTAAAGTCAAATTGGGATATCTTGGGGATTAGGCAGGCAGGCTAGGCTTTGGCCTATTAAAGATATTACTTATCTCCCAAGTAAGGAAACTCTAATTAAAGTCAAATTTGGATATCTTGGGGATTAGGCAAGGTAATCATATCCTCGGAGAATTGGATATCTTATCCTAAATTCTATCCTAGATACTCTTCCGATTGAATTGGGATTACTTTCCCTACAAGGAGTCTAGATCTCTATAAACAGTATAATCTAGGTATTTACGAAAGGACGGTTCTCTAAGTGTTTTATGTTCCAAGACTCTCAGACTATTATTCATCTTCTCTAAAGGACTACTACACATATTATCTCTACACCTAGCATAAGCCCATCTTTCATATATGCCGTCGTTTATGCGTAGACATATCCATGTAGAACTTATCTCCTTAATTCCCCTCCATAGGCTAATTGTCAAAGATGGTTCATGATCTCTTGCACATAACACCATTCTTGTTTACAACTATACCCATGATTTGATTCTCCTTCCAGAGATATGTAGGCAGTCCTATTCGAATTCAACCATACTCACAATACCTTTTTGGTTAACTCCATCAAATGAAGCTTGGGCCATTTTACCCATGAGACAAGGCTCATAGGCCAAAAATGGTTTAAAAATATATAAGATGTTGTAAACTTTCCTAGTTTAAGTGTGATTGTGTAAATCCTAGATTAGATTTTATTCTAGTTATCATTTCCTATTACAAGTTGTATTCCTTGGGGATGAAGGAATATCTTTTCTCCTTTTACTACTATAAATAAAGGCACTATGTGGGAGGGATAACACACATTCCCCTACAATTCTACAAACACATCTCTCTCAATTTCTCTACCCTTGCCACCTGCCCTATTCTCTTTGTCAGATAAAATAAGTTACAATACATTATCAGCACGCTCCTACCGCTGGGCTTAGGAATCTGACATTGAAGAATTTTTCTGCATCAAACCAGTTCATCCATATCATCACACAATCACGTTGTTTCAAAACAACGGTTTTTATCTCGATACTTTTGTAGGCGTGATAGCATGAACATTCACCATAATGCATGACCCAACTTTACATTTTTCAAATTTTAGATTCTACATAAATTGTGTATGCATTATATTCATAATTGTTGAATTATGTGAATTTGATATTTGCCTTGAATTACATCAAATATATCTACATGCATAAAAATATTGAATTGCATATGCATCAAATTGTATTATATACGAATTGAATTGAAAAAAAAAAAAAAAAGATAAAATCAAAATCGCTACCTAGGTTCTTCGAACCCGTGACCCCGAGCAAGCATGGAGAATCAAAGTTCCTTTTGAAACCTGATGCCCATGGCGTCCAAACCCAGAAAACCCACATCGCCTGCAGCAAGACCACAGCTTTGCCGTGCAATTTTCTGACCAAATTCGACATGGTATCGTAATTTTGATTCGGTATCATTGAAATTCCTGAAGAAATTTCATCGAATTTGGGTAAAATTCCAATTTTAATTTCTTAGGTTTTTTCCCCCTGATATCAAGGTACTCCCTCCATCCCCCAAAACTTACTCGTCGTTGAACCTTTGACCTTGCACGAAGAAATTTTTCCTGGAATACGGCCGCCTGTAATGGCAGCACTGGCCTTCGTCCCCGGTGATTGCACCCAACTCCAGCTGGGGTGTTCTTAGTTGAAACCCTAAGCCCCAAATCTTTGGGCTGACCTTTCTCGGCCCGCAGAAAAAAAAAAGAGAATTTTTTTTTTTTACAATGGGCTCGCATGATGCAGCCTAATACATGGCTCGACCCAACACCGGCTTGACGGGCCATGGTGTCCAAGCATTGTGCACCGCACCGGATCCCAGCTCTGCTAACGTACCTGTGTTCCCCTGTATTGCGTCACACATGATCCGGCCCCCGTTTGGGCCACCTTTTTTTTCGGGCCTGACTCCTTTTGTACAGCCGGTCTACTGTATTGGGCCTGCAACCCACTATTCATATTAAGGTCTGATCAGTCCGTGAAAAAAAAAACCAAATTCTTGGGCCCGCCTGCAGTGGGCCACGTGGATTTTGTTTTGGGTTCGCCTGTTGCGGCTGGTTTTGTCCCTCTCCTCCCTTGTGGGCCTGAAGCCTACACCCAAGAAACCCCAGCCCAATTTTTGGGCCTGGGCCACACAAACCAAAATTTGCTCAGCCCACCCGTGGGCTTTGGCCTATATTTTTGGGCCCCGAGCTTTGTTGTTTAATACTTTTAGACACTTTGGATAATATACATATATATATTTTTTTTCACCCACAATTTAAATTTTGCCCCAAAGTCCAAATACTTAATTCAATTATAACTATAGACTCGAAAATCTGTTTGCATATTTTTGTTGCATCTTTTTTTGTATATATTTGTGTTTGGCTGCATGAACATATGAACATGAAGGTCATAATTATTTTGAAACCTGAAGTTTCTTATAAACATGCCTTGTTTGAAAACCTGAAGTTTTTTTTTAAAAACATTACCTATGAAAACCCGAAATGTTTTCATGCAAAATTAAACCAATACATGTCTATTATAACCTGTATGTTCTACTCCTATGTGAATGGATTGATTTTTCTCCATTACACTCACCACATGTTGTCCATCTATTTTGTGATAGGAACATGTCAAATTTGAACAAACTCGACTTCACTGCTTTGGAGGTCTCTGGAATGAACTACCTCAAGTGGGTCCAAGATGTGAGGTTCCACCTCACTGCAAAGAACTTGCGTCCCACCATTGAAGAAGAGACGGACAATCCAGTTGGCGATGCTGAAAAAGCCACTACAATGATCTTCATCCGAAGACATATACATAACGCCTTGCAACCTGAATACCTTGCTGAGGAGGATCCATGTGCACTATAGGTCACTTTGGCTGATCGTTTTGATCACCAAAAAGACATATTCTTACCTGAAGCAATAAATGACTGGCAACATTTACGCTTCCAAGACTTTAAGTCTGTGAATGAATATACTTCTAAAGTTTGTCGAATCTGATCACTTCTCGAGTTTTGTAATGAAACTTTGACCAAAAAGGATCTTCTGGAGAAGACCTATTCGACCTTCTTTACTTCTAATATTGTCCTACAGCAACAATATAGAGCTCAGAAGTTCACTAAGTTCTCGGATTTAATCTCTGTTTTACTTCTTGCTGAAAAAGCAGAACTAGTTATTGATGAAGAATCATCAAACTCGACCTACTGGGGCTGAAGGAAATTTTGTGAAAAACATGTTCATTTGAGCAACATCTATGGCATGCAATTAACAATTAAAGGCGGAATCATGCTTGTATGCATTCAAAAAACAAAACATTACCCATGAAATTCAAAGCCTAGTAGAAGGGTGAACCAAGACTCAACTCAAGAACAAAGTGAGTTGAGAAATCTTATACCTTTGTTGATTCCTTTTTGCATAAGCAAAGGCTAATCACCCAAGGAAAGGGCCTTCATTCCTTGCTTCTTAGCTCCATGGATTTCTTGGATGAGGATGGTTGAAAGGATTCTCCAAGTTCCCAAAGTTGAGAACCTCTAATATTTCCACACCAAGGAGAGACTCGAAGAAGAGATGAGTGACCTTGGAGGAGGGAAGATTGCTAGCTAATCTCCTCCAAGGGGGCCGGCCTCCTAGAGAGAAAGGGAGAGACTTTGTGTTTTCATCTTTTCTCCAAAAGAAACCCTAATGAAGAAAAGGCTATAAAGTCATATTTATACCTACCTTCATTGGAGTGGCAAACTTGTAATGAGTCCAAACCCCACTACTTTATCAATATGGTCTGCCATAGGGTTTTATTGGGCTGTTTGGGCCTTTGTGAATCATTAGTCATTAAGTTGTCATACAACTTAAGTCAATGGGCTTGACGTTTGAAGCCCATTGGGCCTTGAGGCCCAAAACTAACCCGAGGTTTTTAACGAACTTTATTCGTTTGATTAATTAACATATTAATCAATCCTTGCCATAAATAATTAAACCATTTAATTATCCTTACTCATCTCTGTTGTTTCTTCAATCCAATGACTCGAGACCAATCACTCTCCCTAAGCGAAGACATAGCACGTACTGATCTTAACGGACTGTCAATGCCCAATTGGCAATCCTACGATCAGGAACTTTTAGGATATGTATACAAAAGAGAATGGTCTCATGAATCTAACTTCTTTAGATCGCATTCTCCCAATTACATATTCCTTGGACTTATCGTTTAAGCGTATAACATTTATATGAGACGGCTTCAAACAATAATCTTTGCCCTTTATATTAAACTATATTAGTTTAACATGTGAAATGTCCGTAAAGTATCATCATATGATTGGTTTTAGGGAACATTTCCAACAGGGGCGACAGTTGTGCTTGAAGCACATTATAGCACAAATCAATGCCCAAAACGCCAAAACAGGCATGGTAGGGTCAGCCAGAAGCCATCCCACCAATGTCAACAGAGTCAAGGCCCATCCAAGGGTGGAAACAAAGCCCAGAAGTGCTCAAACCTCACTCTCAAAGCCTTGAACTTCAAGAATAAGGGCAAAGCACCTGAAACCATGGATGCGAACATGTGCCATCGTTGTGGTTCAAAGGACCATTGGTCCCGTGTTTGCCGAGCTCCCCAGACAATTGTAGCTGAATATCATTCTCATCGTAAGAAGTTTGAATGAAACTTCGCACAAGTGGATGAACCAAAGACTACAAAGATGGAAGTTTTTGACTTTCATGAGGATATCACCCCTATGAAAGATTAGAGTCTTAGACATAAACAATTTTAGTTAGTTAAAATTGAATAATGGGGCCGAATTCCACCTAGTGGTCGAACCCCCCCCCCTTTGTTTTTTTGTTGATTTTTGAACAATTTTCCTTTATGTTTGGATTATTTGTTGGTGATTTTTGTTGGATATTAAGTTTTCATTAATTACCATCCTTGAATAAATGAAATTATTTTGAATTGATATTCGTTTTTAGAACTTTTATGCATGTGACCGATTCAACTTAATTTTTCAATCTAGGTATAACTAGTGTGGGAAGTTAGTTATCTGGCAGATAGTGCAACCACACACACCGTTTTGCATGAATGCATCTATTTCACTAACTTCATACCTAAGAATGCACCTCTGACAACCCTCTCAGGCCTATCCAACCTAATATAAGGATACGGTAAGGCACATATAATGTTGTCCAATGGTACAATCTTGACCATTGCTAAGGCACTCTATTCTCCACGTTCCGGAAGAACGTTGTTAAGTTTCAAGGACATTAGAGATAACAATTACCACGCTGAAACCCACGTAGAAAACGACATTGAATTTATGTGCATAACTTCTTATGAATATGGCCAAAAGTGTATTCTAGAGAAGATGGAGCGTATCCCGAGTGTATACTACGACCATAAGCCACATAAAATGCCACTATGTGGCTGGACCTACTACTAGGACCGTACACAAAATTACACTTTGGCATGATCGTTTGGGATATCCTGGACGAATAGCGATACGCCGTATCCTCAAATCATCACACGGCATCCACTAACCTGAAGTTTAGGTTCGATCCAAGGAATCGCATGTCAAACATGTTTTATGGGAAAGCTTATTACTCAGCCTTTTTATGACAAGATTTGTTCGAACCCTCCCACTTTTCTACAATGGATTCAGGGGGACATTTGTGGACTGATTCACCCTCCCTACGGACCATTTAGATACTTTATGGTTTTGGTTGACGCTTCCACACGTTGGTCACACGTGTGCTTGTTGTCCACAAGGAAAGCTGCATTTTCCAAACTGTTGGCTCAGGTTATCAAGCTCAGGGCTCACCACCCTGATTATCCGATCAAATATGTTCGATTGGATAATGCTGGAGAATTCACATCTAAAACTTTTGATGACTATTGCATGTCGGTTGGTGTTAAAGTTAAACATCTCGAACCCTATGTTCACACCCAAAATGGCCTGGCAGAGGCTTTCATTAAGCGCTTACAAATGATTGCTCGATCGTTGGTCATACGTACCAAGCTCCAGATCGCTGCTTGGGGCCATGTAATATTGCATGCAGCAAAGTTGGTCTGTTTGAGGCCTGTTACGACACAACCATTTAGTGCCCTTCCGTTGGTTACCAGATACGAGCCCGACATATCACATATATGCATTTTTGGTTGTGTGGTATATGTGCCAATCTTGCCGCCCTTACGTACAAAAATAAGGCCTCAGCGAAGGATGGGAATCTATGTTGGATATGATTCTCCTTCAATTATTAGTTACTTTGAACCTTTGACAGGCGATCTATTTACCGTTCATTTCATGGATTGTCATTTCTATAAGACAATATTCCCATCGTTAGGGGGAGATAAGAACATCAACGTTCCTGAAGAACGACGTGAATTATCTCGGATGACCCCTACTTTGTCTCATTTAGATCCCTGTACTACTTAGTCTAAAACTGAAGTGCATCGAATATTAGATCTTCAAAGCATAGCTCAGAGCACGCCAGATGCTTTCACCGATCTAGCACGCCTGACAAGATCACATATTCTAGCTGTGAATACGCTTGCAAAGAAAGATGTACCAAATGTACAACGAACTTCCCTCCTGGAAGTCTGGGACGCCAATCTTGGTGATCCACATACATTAGCGGCTAGCCAAGCATCTGCCCCAACACAAAAGCGTGGCAGACTTCTTGGTTCAAAGGATTCACACCCCCGGAAGAGGAAATCCAAGGCACAAGGTCCAGAAGAGCCTACCGTGAATCTGACTATCTCTTACTCATTTTATCCAACTCATGAGGAAATTCTAGATTATGGAAGCGTCCTTGAAGAGAAGAATCCTCCTCTTGAGAATTGTGAGATTTCGGTCTATTATGCTAGTTTAGATGATGTGCGGCGTAGAAATGAGATGATTGTCGACGATGCATTAACATTTGCAGTAGCTACTGAGATCATGTTGAGCGATGACATTGAACCGCGTTCCATTGATGAATATCGACGTAGAACTGATTGGTCAAACTGGAAACAAGCAATCCAAGTCGAACTCGATTCGCTTGCGAAACGTAAGGTGTTTAGACCTGCAGCTCCTACTCTTCCACATGTGAAACCCGTTGGCTACAAGTGGGTTTTCGTTCGGAAGCTTAATGAGAAGAATGAAATTGTGCGTTACAAAGCTCGTCTTGTTGCACAAGGATTCTCACAATGCCCCAGGATTGACTATGAGGAAACTTATTCACCCGTTATGGATGTGATTACTTTTCACTACCTTATCAGTTTAGTAGTTTCCGAAAAACTGAGTATGCAGCTGATGGACATAGTAACTATGTATCTCTATGGGGATCTTGATACGGAAATTTATATGAAAGTTCCCGAATGACTTACATTGATTGGTTCAAATATTTCCAAACCCCGGAACACACTCTCAATTCGACTAAGACATTCACTCTACGGTTTGAAGCAATCCAGAAGAATGTGATATAGCCGTTTGAGTGAGGTCGCACCTTAGATGAAGAACCCTCAACTTCTCGAGTCAATTTTGGCCTTGTTGGTTATGCCGACGCAAGATACTTGTTTGATCTGCACAAGGCACGTTCTCAAACGGGTTATGCCTTTACCGTTGAAGGCACCGCAATCTCTTAGAGGTCAACTAAACAGACCTTAGTTGTCACTTCGTCTAACCATGTGGAAATTCCCACCTTAGATGAAGCAACTCGGGAATGCTTTTGGTTGAGAGTAGTAGTGGGCCATATTCGAAGCTCCTGCGATCTTTCTCCCGCCGTTGATGTCTCGACGATGATCTTTGAAGATAATGCAGCATGCATCGAGCAGCTCAAGAAGGGTTATATCAAAGGAGACAACACCAAGCACATTGCGCCGAAGTTCTTCTTTTCACATCAACAACAAGAGCATTAGAAGATTGAAGTCACGCAAATCCGTTCACAAGACAATTTGGCCGATCTTTTCACCAAATCACTATCGAAGACGACGTTTGTGAAGCTTGTTCATGGAATTGGTATGCATAAACTTTCTGAGTTGTAACATTGCTATTTCTCTTTGGAACTATGTCAAACTCAGGAGGAGTAAGATACTTCATTGATCTTAATGTACTCTTTTTCCCTACGATTAGGGGCATTTTTCCCACTGAGTTTTTGCTACCTAACTAGGTTTTAACGAGGCACCCACCTTGGGCTAGTCATATCCCTAGTGACGTCCCATAGACGTTTCTTTTGACTTTTCATTTCTCACACATTTTTCCTTAGACTATGGATTTTGTCCCTCCTCGGGTTTTTGCCTTAGCCTTAGGGTTTTTAAGTGAGACTCACTTACTTCTGCAAGTTCCTACCTTATTGAGAATAAGCGTTGTTCCTTAGAATCAGTTTCGATGAGTCAACTTCCTCAACTTCTGCATGATACTAAATCTACCTTGAGTATTTACACACTCAAGGGGGAGTGTTGTAAACTTTCCTAGTTTAAGTGTGATTGTGTAAATCCTAGATTAGATTTGATTCTAGTTATCCTTTCCTATTACAACTTGTATTCCTTGGGGATGAAGGAATATCTTCTCTCCTTTTACTACTATAAATAAAGGCACTATGTGGGAGGGATAACACACACATTCCCCTACAATTCTACAAACACATCTTTCTCAATCTCTCTTCTCCTTGCCACCGGCCCCCTTAACCTTGTCAGATAAAATAGGCTACAACATAAGATTGATTAATCTATCCTTATCCAAGCGTTCCAAAGGCTTCTCACTCACGTGATCTAAACGCATGTGCCAGAGTTTGCATGCATTGATCTCTTCACGATGTCATTTGCTCCCACTGATGTTATTGTCACTAGTATTGTAGTATATGTGCGTCCCTGTAGTTCTAGAATTTAATGGCGTGCCACTAGGTAACCATACCTATTATTTCACTTAAAATGTGATATATCACTTTAAATCACCATGTACTATGAATACCCATTTAAATTCAAGCATGGGATCGACACAATATTATAAATACATGTCGAATTGAAATAGCATTTTTTTAGAAGATTTTTGCCATTGAGAAGTCCTAAAATATGTGTGCATATAGCGCGCACATAAGCTCAGGAACCGGTTTCCCATTCTCAGACATAGTTGTCTTGGTTTTAGATTTCTATTCATTTTCATGTTGTGTAACATATTATACACATGATAGCTAGCTCCTGAATCAAGTATCTAAGGTTGGATAGAATTTACCGCAGTTGTTGAACCCATGATAGCAAAGACATCGAGATCAAAGTTTGTCCCTGGGTCTAGAACAATTTTTTTCCTAGACATAATTTGCCACTTTTGTTAAATCATTTGCTTATCGGGGTTGTTTGTGAATTAGAACTGTTAAGAAGATTCTCATCTCCAAAAAATAAAACAAATTTTTAATTAGCGAAAGCTATACTCAAATAAAAAGGGCCTTTATTTTTATCGGTCTTTCATCTAATTTTATCGATTTCGATTTAGCTATGAAATCGGGATTTGCTCCGAGTAAGCATTGAATCCCTCGATAGACGGGATTGGAAACTTGCAATGGTAGACTGAAAATCGCATATACAGCCAATCCTTCTATCACATCCATTCAAGAGGGTGTATGCTACCCATATGCATCTCATGCTTCCTCCAATCATATTCGGCTTCTAATGCTCAAATTAAACCGCTTGTACAAATAATCCTATTTTAAAATTAGCTGAATTACTACCCACCAAACAATGCCTTGTTGGAATTTGAAACTTAAATAACTCCAAGCAACCATGGAAGTACCATTTGAAGTACACATAAGCCGGTCCTTCGGAGTTCTCTAAATCTTCAACGCAACCATGGTAAGCATTTAGGTAGGTCGTCTAGAATGACTATGCGCTTCAGTGGAGTGCCAGGAATAGAACCAATTTTGATACCTTTTCCATTAAATATTATGGGTGAGGTTTTTTGTTACAAGTTTCATACATAGTGTGTACAAAATTTAAAATAGGGATTCAATGACATTGCATCATGGGGATTAAGGGAGCTGATCATGGACCTAAGTTGATTAAATTGCGAGCCAATGATTTGTTGTACGCTAACGTCCCTTTTGCCAAATATTAAGGCCATCTCCAACAGATCCGGCCAAAGGGCTAAAAGGTCGAAAATAGCCCAAAATGACAGAAAAACCGTCTCCAACCGAAGGCTAGGCCAAAGGGCTTGTGGGCCCCACCGGGCCAAAAATGAGAAAATAGGCCAACTCGTTGGCTCAAAGGAGCCAGCCCAAAAATTTGAAACCAACGGCTACCTAGTGTCAACATGATGCCAACTAGCAACGGCTAGTTGATGCCAGGTGACCATTGGATTTGAATTTAATTTTTGTTTTCAAACTAATTTTTTTTTTTTTTTTAATTTTAATTCCCATTTTTTTCCTATAAATACCTAAGCCATTCCTACACCATTTCTCACATAATTTTCCCCATTTCATACTATCTTACTTCATTCTATTTCAATTCTTCACATTCTATTTTCTTACCTCTTCCAATAATCTTTCCTTCAATTTTTTCAATAATTTTCAAATGGCCACATCTACAATGAAAGGTGGGGCTTGGACCCAAAAAGAAGATGAAGCTCTTTGCAGGGCTTATGGATGGGTCTCGGAAGATAGTGTGAGGGGAAGTTCTCAAACAAGTGAAGGCATTTGGACTCGTACGTCCAAAAAATACTATGAGTTCTACGAAGGCACCACTCCACCGAATACCCGAAACCACGAGAGTTGTTCTTCAAGATGGAAGAAGCATCTTCATCCAAGTTTGAATAAATGACATTAAGCACTGTTAACGGCCTCAAGTAGACATGAAAGCGGCTTCAATTACTACAACGAAGTAAGTGTTTTCACAATTTATTTTAAATGTTTAATTATATTACATTTAATTTCTTTTAATTTTTGTAATTATATTTTCTAGGTACGCCAACCAGAGGAATAGTATATGGAGAACAACTCGAAACCCTTTAATCATCACGGTTGTTGGGAAATTTGTAAAGGGTGGGTGTTATTTGAAGATCCACCTCAACAAAGAGTAGGTCCTACGCCGGCGTTCGGAAATGCATCCTCAACTGCAGATGGGGATGAAGATGGATCTCCTCCCATTTAAGAAATAGGGGTAGAAAATTCGTCTCTGGGTGAAGGTTCCATACCTAGGGTTATGGGATGAAACAAGGCCCAAAAATTGAAGGAAAAGGGTAAGGCAAATGATGATTACGCCTTTCAACAGGAAATGACGGCCTCTTTGCTATTAATGGCAGAGCAAAATGCCATTGCCGTGGAAGAAAGGAACTGTAAGCATGAAGAACGGGCCAAGAAAATACAAGAAGAGATGGATGCTAGGAATATGCAAAGGAACACTTCAGATTACACTCCAATGAGTAGGACCTATTTTGATAGGAAAATGAGGGAAATTATGGCCTGATGGGAGTTGTTTACCTCCGACTATAATCCTACAATGGCAGATGATGATGATGATGATGATGATGATTATAGACTTTAAATTTAAGTTGCTGTAGTTTTTTAATTTAAGTTGTAGTTTTTAAATTTAAGTTGTAGTTTCTAAATTTAAGTTGTAGTTTTTTAATTTAAGTTGTTGAAGTTTTTTAATTAAAATAATAAATTATGTTTGGCTCTATGGCCCTTTGGCCCCCTCGGTTGGAGATGTTTTTTTTGTCACAGGGCTATGTTTGGCCTTTGTCCCTCTGGCCCTCGGTTGGAGATGGTAAGAAATATGGTATGGCACTACTTATTAAAACATTAATTTCTTGGAGGGATATAAGGCTAAAACGAGCCCTCTGACCCTCATTCGGTTGGAGATGGCCTAAACAAGCATGCAATAAAATACTCTCCACACATTCGTTGCTAGCCGTTGCGGTCGTGCCTCCTATATTAACTTATCCTTAATCTATACATTATAAACCACGAGCCGGTGGTCCAGTGGTAAAGGACAGATTACGAGACTTCCTTAAAACCAAAAACTGGAGGTCTCGGGTTTGAAACCCGCTGCTAGTGTGGAAGCCAAACTTGTGGCCAAGGGAAGGCTGAAATGCCTCTGTGAGACTTCCTGGCCCCCGGAAAGGGTAGATAACCGTGGCCTTGCCACCAGTTGTCCCCTTTTTTAAAAAGTAAAAAAATAATCTATACATTATATGTCTAAGTAGAAACTTAATCTTGAAGAATTAGGAAAGTCACATTAAGAGTGAGATAGAATATTACAACTTCAAGAAATCAAAGTGAGGTGGCACGCAAGCCCCTTTAATTATACAAGTGCCAAACCATATCTCATGTTATAACGACTAATCACATAACTCAATTATTTGGTCTAGTTCATGATTATCCTTATTTAAATTTAATTTAAATTCAACAATTAGTTTTTAAATTAAACAAGTTCTCATTCTAATTATGTATTTAATTACTTAGGTTTTGGTCCAAAATTATACCATAGATTTAGGCCCTAGGGTCCCTAGGGTGTGCCAAAGTTTGTAAGGCTAGGATCCAAGTCCAACTTTGTCACATCCCGGCCCGGGCCCCCACCACTCCATCGTAGCACGATATTGTCCGCTTTGGGTACCGACCACGCCCTCACGATTTTGTTTCTGGGAACTCACACGAGAACTTCCCAGTGGGTCACCCATCATGGGATTGCTCTCGCACAAACTCGCTTAACTTCGGAGTTCCAATGAAACCCGAAGCCATTGAGCTCCCAAAAGGCCCCGTGCTAGGAAGAGGTGGGCATGTACATATAAGGCTTAGAGGATTTACTCCCCTGAGCGATGTGGGATGTAACAATCCACCCCCCTTAGGGGCCCGACGGAGATCGAAGTTAGCAGAAAATTTAGTCTGAAAATGGCCAAATGGCCATGGGTCTTGTTTTCCAGAAACGGGTGGAGCAAAAACGGGGATATTATGGAATTTGAAATGTAGGGGTATTTTGGTAAGTTCACAAATGGAGATATTTCTACACTTTGGACACCACATGACTGACACGTGGCACCCCATTTCTGGTGCCCTTTTCTTTCCCCTTCCGTGATCTCCCTCTTGAGAACGCTCTTGTCTCTCCTATCTCATCTTTATCAACTCTCCCTCTCTCCTCGTTTAACCCAAAACACCATCACCGGCTTTCTTCTTAGCCTAGTGGTTAATTGCACTGGCAATGATTCCTCAAGGTTATGGATTCGAAGGCTGGTACCAGTGATGTCCATGATGATGAACTGATGACTGAATGATTATTTTCAAGGGAAATGCTAAGGGACCTTCTCTCTATTCTCTGTGCACAACATTGTGCAACTATGGAAGCAACCTGGGAAAATTTTCCCAGATTTCTGGAAAACAAGACTTGTGGCCATTTGGCCATTTTTAGACTAAATTTCCGGCTAACTCCGATCTCCGTTGGGCTTCCCAAGGGCACCGATCGTTCGTGACGCCTCGGTGTTTGTGCTAGGGAGTTGTAGCGCAGACTCCACATTAGTGGGCTTTTAGTTTCCTATATATACGTATATATGCTTTACGCTTTTCCCAGAAATTGTTTTAAATGAAATGTGATTAATGTGCCATGTCATACTTGCGTTATATTTTAGTATATGCATTAGTGTAGTTATGCATAACGTTGCATGATGCTGTGGAGGCCCAGGTAAGCTACAAGTGAGTACATTATGATATTAGTTGTTGTGATGTATATGATTATGTCTAGATGCATTTAGTGCTCATTATCTTGCACCCCGGTGTTAGTGTTCCCGCCCATGGCCAGGGCACAGTCCTTCACATGATGTTCACCTCCCGCACCACACGCTCACCTTGGATCCAAGTTTGGTGCACAGCCCTATCGTACATATCACATTAGGTGGTTCCGACTTGTAGGTGACCCACGATTATTCGCACAACCTTCACATGATCGTAGCACTTGAGCGTACTTATTTACACCCAGCCTGTTGTACAGACCACATTAGGTGGTTCCGACTCTCGTATGCAGGTTTAGAGCCGTACAGGTCACATTAGGTGACTTCAACTGGATTGATGAGGAATAGGTTCAGCCGTATAGGTCACATTAGGTGACTTTTTTACATGGCATATTCTTGATTTTCCCTGGCTTACATATTTACTGCTGAGATTCTTGATTTATTTCACCTGACTTACATATTTACTGATGAGATACTTTACATGGCATATTCTTGATTTTCCCACTCTTAAGCATGATTTTATTTACGTATATAAAATTATTTATGGGATATTATACGGGTTTTACGGTGAGGGGTTATTATATTTTTTTAAAGAGAAATGTTTTTCCAAAATCTTTGTTTTTTCCCACTCACGTTTTCTGTTTTGCACCCTTCTAGGTTTTAGCTGCTGAACGTTTGTATCGACGAGGATTCTAGGCGAATCTCAATATAGGTGGCTACCTCTGAGGGTATAATACTTACCCACTCTATTGTACTTTACTTATGCTCTGACGTCGCGTGTGGAATGGGTTTATACCCGCTCCCCAACGCACTCTTATATTTAGGCACTTTTAGGTTTAAATTCACTCACATTTTCCACATCACTACACTTTATGGCTTCGTCACCTCCCAGGTGTCGGCCAGCACAACTTGATTCGAAGTCCTAGTGGACATTTTGGGTCGGGGTGTGTCAAACTTGCTCTCCATCAGCTCCCACTCCTTAAGGGATTTTATTATTCTTAAATAACTAAACTTTTAACAACTAAAATTTTAATTAAACTAAAAATAATAATTTAATAAGGATTTTCAACAGCTTAGAATCCAATTTGGATATGGAATCAATTTTTCGTATCTTGATCCTATTCAAAATAGGATATCAATTTCCTATATGTTTTATTCAACTTTAAATACAATTTGGAAATCTAATCCAATATGGAGTACTATTCCAAATAAAACTCAATTTTCTATTAGATTTATAATCTAATTAAAAGCATATTGGTTGAAGGATTTTATTGATTCTTGACAATCAAGAAAGAATAAAAATACTTACTGGGTTTTATGGTCACCTAGCCACTGCAAATAGACATTTGTCTTGGTCTCTCCTCACTAATTTAGGCTAGCAGGTGTCATTGTTGTGGTTGTGTCTTGGTGATTTTAATGAAGTTCTCATTGTACAAGAGCAATTAAGAGGTAATGTATGCCAGGAAAGCCAAATGGATGGGTTTCGGAATGCGGTTCAGAGCTGTTAGTTAATTGATATGGGGTATGGTGGTAGTGATTTCACCTGGACAAATAATAGGGATGAGGAAGTGTTGTGCCGGTTAGATCGTGCTTTCTCCAAAACTTCATGGCTTCAGTTATATCTGGAATCCAGAGCTTGCCACCTAAACCCCTCTAAGTCTGATCATCTACCTTTTATTATGGAAATTTGGAGTACTCGCTCAGGGAGGATTCGAAGAGATAAGAGATTTAAGTTTGAAGAAATGTGGTTACAAGGAGAAGGCTGTGAAAATGTGATAAAGACTGCGTGGTCTACTTCCAGCAGAGGGGTCCCTTTATTTCAAGTGCGAGAAAATATATGTCACATGAGTTGCTCTATTGGAGTGGCAAAGGGCAGTCTTTGGCTCTACAAAGAGCTAAATTGCAAAAGTGAGGGACAAATTGGGGGTGCTATTTGATCATTCGCCTTCTGGGGATCTCCGGGCTTGTAGGGAGGAGTTGATGGGGTAATTGGACTCGTTGTTGGGCAGAGAAGAAACCTTCTGCCGACAACGATCGAGGACACAATGGTTGAAGGAGGGAGCTAGGAACACTAAGCTTTTTCATCAACAAACGTCGAATAGAAAACAGTAAAACACCATCAAGGGGCTGTGAGATGGAGAAGGAATATGGCAGAATAATCCTACGGGTATTGAAGAAACGGTAGTGGGTTATTTTAGGCAGATTTTCTAATCCCAAGGTATGTTGCATAATTCCTTGCATCAAGTATTAGATGCAGTGTCTCCAAGGGTCACGCAGGAAATGAATGTCGACCTGTTGAAACCGTACACCGAGGAAGAGATTAAAGTGGCATTGTTTCAAATGCATCCGTCGAAGGCACTGGGACCTGATGGTATGTCCCCACTTTTCTATCAACAATTCTGGCACATTGTTGGTCCGGATGTGGTGGAAGTAGTGCGCTCTTTTCCATGTTCTGGTAGACTGTTACGGAAGGCTTGTTTTACGCATGTGATTTTAGTGCCAAAGGTGAACGACCCGCAAGACATGTTGCAACTTCGCCCCATAAGTTTGTGTAACTTCATTTACAAGATTGGAGCTAAGGTGCTAGCTAATCGGCTCAAAGGGATTCTGACGACTATCATCTCTCCTCACCAAAGTGATTTTGTGCTAGGTCAATTGATTTTGGACAATTCACTAGTGGCTGCCGAGATTGGACATTTCCTCCATAATAAACGCAGAGGGAAAAATGGTTTTCTAGCTTTGAAGCTTGATCTCAGTAAAGCTTATGACACAATGGAGTGGGCATTTTTGGAGGCTATGATGGTTAAATTGGGGTTTGTTAGGGAATGGGTTAAGGTAAGGTGATTATGACATGTGTGACTTCAGTCTCTTATTCGTTTCTGATAAATGGTAAGTCGAGAGGTTATGTTATTCCGTCAAGAGGTCTATGGCAAGGGCCCCATATCTCCATATTTATTTCTCCTATGTGTGGAGGGTCGCTCGGCAATTATTACAAAATAGGAATGGAATGGCAAGTTGAGTGATATTCAGATTTGTGATGGGGCACTAAACATTCACCACTTACTCTTTGCAGATGATACCTTTCTGTTTGGCAAGGCTAATATTGAGGAGTGTTACGTGGTTCAAATCTTGGATATTTATTCCCAAGCTTCAAGGTAGGCAGTGAATTTCTCGAATAGTAGCGTGGATTTTAGCGCTAATGTGGGGTTCTATGAACAACGAAAGCTAGCAAATTTTTTGGGAGTTCAGTTGGTGGGGAGGCAAGAAAGGTATTTGGGTCTCCCTACGTTTGTGGGCCAAAATAAGAAGCAAACCTTTTCTTTTATTAAGGAGAGGGTGATTAAACGGCTTGGCGATTGGAAAGGGAAGATCCTAAGCAGTGCGGGTAAAGAACTCCTCATTAAGGGAGTTGCTCAAACTCTTCCGGCTTATGCAATGACTTGTTTTTTGCTTCTAAAAATTTTTGTGATGATCTACATCAGTTGATGGCTCAGTTTTGGTGGGGGAGTGATCTGAATGCCTAAAAAATACATTGGCGGTCTTGGGAGAAGTTATGTCAACCTAAGGAGGAGGGTGGTATGGGTTTCAGGGATGTATTTGCGTTTAATTTGACAGTTATGGCGAAGCAAGGGTGGCGTTTGGTCCATCAACCTGATTTTTTGGTTGCACAGCTCTTTAAAACTCAGTATTATCCTCATTCCTCTTTCTGGGAGACGTCCACCCCATCATGTAGCTCATTTTGTTGGAGTAGTATTATGAAGGCACGCGAGGTACTGGTTGGAGGGTCCAGGTGGGTAGTTGGCAATGGCGAGTTGATTAATGTCTGGAAGGATAGGTGGATCCCAAGACTGAATACTTTTAAGGTCCTATCAGTTGTTCCAAGCTCCTAAGAAAGTATGAAGGTGAAGGAGTTAATTGATCTAATAACGTTGTCTTAGAGGTTCAATGTGTTGTCGGCTTTATATTCAGAGGAAGAGGTGAGTATGATACGGTCCATGCCTATTTGCTTTCGCTTGCCGGCAGACCGTTTGATTTGGCATTTTCACAACCGGGGTCTCTACATGGTTAAAAGTGGTTATAACGTTGCTCGAAAGCTTGTGCAATCTCCCTCTCTTAGTGCTTCCACCTCAAATTCTGATGGAAATTCATATACGAAGCTTGGAAATCTGTTTGGAAGGCAAAAGTACCTCCGAAGGTGAAAGTCTTTGTTTGGAAGGCTAGTCAAAGTATTCTCCCTACTAAAGTCAATCTTGCTAAGAAAGGTGTTTCATTGGAGGTGAGGTGTGTGATGTGTAATGAAGTTCCTGAAACGAAAGGTGATGTGCTCAAGGAGTGTAGCTTTGCATGGGATGTTTGGTTTACATCTCGTATTGGGCTGTGTTTGGTGAGCGTGCGAGACAATTCAATAAAGGAATGGTTGATCTCGTTGGTGGACCAACACGAAGTTGACTTTGACATTTTCTGTATGCTTCTTTGGGCGGTGTGGCAAGAGAGAAATGCTAAGGTTTAGGAAGGACAGCAAGGGCAGCCAATGGAGGTTGTTCAACGTGTTCTCAGTTAGCATCAGGGCTTCCAGATGGCCAACTTCAAGCCAAGGATCCCTAAAAGGCCGCTACAAACTAAATGGTTATTGCCTCGGGATGGATGGGTGAAGATTAATGCGGATGGTGCTACGTGGTTGGTGAATAATGTGGGCGGTGTGGGCGTCGTATTTTGGGACTTGAATGGGCAGTTTGTTGCGGCAAGGGCCTGGAGGAGAGAGGGGATCAGATCAGTGCTACATATAGAGTTAGGGTTGTGATTTTCACACACCCTTAACTACTTTTCCCACACCCCTCCCTATTTTTTAATAGTTAATTGGTATCCTACTACTTAATCTTCCATATATACCCTTCCTACTTTTTTATGGTAATTAATGAAAGATTAAATAGGGAGGGGTATATATGGAAGATTAAATAGTAGGATACCAATTAAGTACTAAAAAATTGGGTTGGGGTGTGAGAAAAGTAGTTAAGGGTGTGTGAAAATCACAACCCTAGAGTTATTGGCAATGATGGAGAGACTTCGGCTTGCACAGCGCTTGGGGTTACATTAGGTTGTAGTAGAAAGCGATTCTACTTAGGCTCTGGCTACGATCAATATGTACTCTAGTGATTTTTTGGCGTTGGGGATACTTGCGGAGGACGTTGGGCAGGTTGCAGCTGCACTCCATCCCACTCAGTTTGTGCATGTCCCTCGAACCTGTAATGGGATAGCCCATAGATTAGCTCAGTTTACGATTTCAATTGGCAATGAGGTAGTTTGGTTTGAGGATCCTCTTGACCTTATTCGAGACATCCTTATCCAAGATTTGATGTAACATCTATTTGAATATTAATATATCGTCGTTTCTTCAAAAACAAAAAAAAAATTAAAACTTGATTTCCTGTTGGTTTTTTATGACAAACAATTTCGTCATAAAAGTAGTTAGGTACAATATGGGAATTTTAGTGACAAACATTTTTGTCACCAAAAGTCCTAACGTATTTAAATTTAAATTTTTGTCCTTTTATCGAATCTTTAATTAATTTCTAAAACAAATATTCTAATCATACATATCTAATGTTTAGATCAAAACATGCATGTTGTCAAGAACTATTAAAGAACAACGGTACCCTATATAATTAAATCTATAATGGTATTCACCATTATAATGAAACACACTGTGCAATTATCGATTACAGTATGGCTCTGATACCACCGTTGGATTTCAGGGCATATAATTGAGATCTATTTAATTGTAATAGTTAAATACTCAACAGAAAATAATTAAATAAACATAACATGTTGTAATTCTATAATGCAAGAAAAGAATACGACGAAGAGATTAACTTACATGAATCCTTAGCCACGTGTGCACTGCTTTGTAGGATCTTCACTGTACTTGTGTTCCTCCTCTTCATGATTGATCACGACAAAGCTCCATAAATGTTGGGCCTCTAGGAGTACCCACAATGATACACCTATTGGTTTGTTGACTACTTTAGTACACGTATGCAAAAGCGCGGCAGGTGACATAAGTATAAATAATCCAATTAACATACATGATTAAAGGAACGTTGCATTCTGTTTAATCATATTAAATTAATCCATGTTATTAATCGACGTGTTTGTGTTCATGCAAATAAATTAAGAACACATGGATAAACTTAGATTAGGTTTAGAGTTTCAACACTAGGATTTCAGATGCGGATGAATTCAATGTTGAGGTTTCCAAGTGTTAGGGCTCTACTTATATCCACACAAATGAATCTGCGATTGGTGAAACAAGAAGACAGCAATTTGTTAGGACCTTCTCCTCCATCTGAGGTGGCGAAAATGGTGTTTGGTTGCAATGTTTTGTCTTTCAATTTTCTGAAATTGGAAAACCTGATTCCCTTCTCTTTAAATTTTTTATATCACAATTCATTAAATCTACACTAGGTCTAAAGACCCCTTAGTCTTATTGTTCTTATACAAAACAATTCCACCACACGTGTATCACATAGGGAACCCTTCATTGGGCTTGATGCACCTCCCTAAGAGCAATTCCACCTCTAAAGACTTTGCGCCAACATCCAGCGCATTTATCCACTTAAGTGAACAGTAATATATCCCAGTGAACAGTAATAGGCCAAAGCATCTCCACCCCTAAAAAAATGCGCTGGCACAAACGATCTCCACCCCTACAAAATGCGTTGGCACCCAGCCCATTTAAAATATATTTTTTAAAAAAAGAATAAATAAAAAAATAGTTTTATTTTCAGATAAGATTTTTAACCAATTTCGGATAAAATTTCAAATAAACTTAAAAAAAAAAAAACACACTAAAATAAAATTAGATACTTATCAAATAAAAAAAACACACTAAAATAAAATTACATAAACTCATCAAATACACTTTATTCTTCAACCACAAGCTTATTTTAATTATCTTCACCTTCTTGCAATCCTCATTGGTGCTCAATCAAGTCATTCTGGCGTGTTACATGTCAGTATGGCTTTTGCACATCAGTGTACCGCTAAACGATCAATTCATTGTAACGTCCATTCCGTTCCAACGGCTCGTGTTGCACGGGATCTTCGGTCCGGTCATAAGCACAGTAGATACGTGTTCTTGAGTTGTTCATCGAATGGATCGAAGAGCCTCGACATCAAACATTCTAGCTGCAGCACTGACAATCGCCCAACAAGCTTATAGGATGCCAAAACAACGTTCCACATCCTTCCTACACCCCTCTTGATATTTTGCGAAGTGTTTTTCTTTTTCAGTCTGTGGATGTGGCACTGTTTTGACAAACGTTGCCCACCTTGGGTAAATACCATCTGCAAGGTAGTATGGTATGTCGTATTTAGTGCCATTAACCCAATATGTGCATTTCGGCGATTTTCCTTGCAGCAGATCGTCGAACACTGGAGATTGAGCAAGGACATTTAGGTCATTCTGAGCTCCTGGAACACCAAAAAACGCATGCCAAATCCATGTATCAAATGAAGCCACCGCTTCCAAAATGATACTTTTGGCTCCTTTTGTGTCACCATAAGCTCCTTGCCACGCACTTGGACAATTTTTCCAAGTCCAGTGCATGCAGTCGATGCTTCCAATCATGCCAGGGAAGCCTCGCATCTCACCCTTCCTCAGAAGCCTTCGCATGTCCCTTGGCGTGGGTGTCCGGAAATACTCATTGGTGTACAGGGCTTCAATTGCAAAGCAAAACCGCATCAGGGACTCCATAATAGTTGTTTTTCCCATCCTCGCGATCCCATCTACTTGATCTGCAGATGCTCCATATGCAAGCATTCGCAAGGCAACCGTAATTTTTTGCTCTGAAAGAAGACCTAGAACACGAAAAGCATCCTCTTTTTACACAAAATATGGATCATGGTTGCAAATAGCACTCATGATTTTGTTGAACAAACTTCGTTGCATTCTAAAACGACGTCTAAAAACATGATCAGGGAATATGTTGTTGGGAATAAAATAATCTTCCAAGAGATCTTTACCTCGTCTTTCCATTTTTCTATCGAAGTTTGCGGCACGTCTGGGTTTGGCTATCTGACCTACAGCTTCCATGACATGGTGGGAATGTGAGGCCCTCTGCCTTCTATGGTCATCATCCGAGTCCTCCTCCATTGCGAAAGCCTCATCTCCACCTCCACCTGCCTCGAGATTGATCAATTCTTCTTGTTGTGCCAACAATCTTTTCTATTGCCCCACAAATTGTTTATGCACTCTCCTTGAAGAAGACATTGTGAAAAAAACTCAAGATTTGAAAACGATGAAGATGGATGTAGGGATGTATGGTTTATATGGACAAAAAAATTAAGGATGAGCTTTTTGGTATTTTTTTTCACACAAAAAGTATATGAAAGCTTTGGTAGAAAGTGTAGAAAAGATTGAAATGTGGTGTAAGGTGGAAGATGATGGTTAGGTATTTATAGAAAAAAAAAATAACTTTTTAAATTTTTTTATGTATTTGTTAATACTTTTTTCTGTATTTTTTCATAATTTTTAATAAATTTTAATATAGTTAATTAATCTGGACTGTTGGATTTGAAAAATATTCAAATCCAAGAGCCAAGGCGCTGCCACGTGGCCAACGGTCATAATTCTGACCGTTGGGCCTTTTTTTATTATTTTTATTTTTATTTTGTGTGAAAAAAAACGTGGACCGTTGATATGTGATCGGACGGTCCATTTTAAAAGTCAACTTTAAATTTTTTTTACCGTTGGAAATCCAACGGTCTACAAAAACTAGCCATTGGAAATCCAATGGCATTGAGAGGGCCACGTGGCCTCCTTCCAGGTGAAGCACAAGTGGGCTGACAGCAGGCCCCGCTGCCTGCACCCTTGTCCCCTACTCACGCCTACTCGTGAGTGAGTTGGACGCGCCAGGCAAATAGCCCGGCTCCTTGGTCAGTCAATTTTGGGCTGGCCCAGAGACCAACTTGGGCTGGGTGCTAGGCAAATTGCTGGGTTGGAGTGAATTAACAAGGTGCCAGCCTTGTTTTTTGACTGGGTGTTGGGCTATTCCACCTCCGGTGGAACTGCTCTAAGATCATCGGGCTTTAGCCCGTTTGGTCTTTTTTTTTTTAATTTAGTTAATTTGGTATCTTTTTTCTGGACTAGGCTTCTTTATTTTATTTAGTTCAAATGGGAATTGTTATTAGCACTCCAAAAATCTTATTCTACAGTCCTCACAAGTGTGTTTTTCTTTCTAATTATAGAAAGTTTGGAGTGCCAAATGAGATTTTTGGAGTGCTAATAACAATTCCTGTTCAAATAACTAATAATAAATGAAAAGCCCAAACCAACTAATCAAATTATAAGTTAGAATTAATAAGTCAACTTTATTAAATGTAATCTTCACCAGTTTTATCCCTTGTTATCACTACATTGTGTGTGACCTTATTGAAAGAAAAACTTTAACAATTAAACTAAAGTATGAACTCTAAACAAATCTAAGTCCCATGAAATTCAAGACCTCGTGGATGGTGAATCATGACTCTTTTCATAAAAGAAGGCAGACAGATTAAGCTTTCATACCCACGAAGCTCATCCTTGTTTTCACAAGGTTATCACCCATGTGAGGGCCTTCAATCCTCTTCGTATGCTCCATGATTTAACTTCTTGAATGCTTAGGTCTTTTTTTCTTCCTTACTCCTTTGCTCCTTCAGGATTTGATGAAAGGATGAAGCTCATCCTTGTTTTCACAAGGTTATCACCCATGTGAGGGTCTTCAATCCTCTTCATATGCTCCATGATTTAACTTCTTGAATCCTTAGGTCTTTTGTTCTTCCTTACTTCTTTGCTCCTTCAGGATTTGATGAAAGGATTCTCCAAGCACCAAAAGGATGGTGCCTCTAAGTCTCAACACCATGGATTAAGAAGTGAAAAGGAGATGGAAGACCTAGAAGATATTTAATGCTAGTAAATCTGCTAGGTGGCCGGCTCTCTAAGGAGGAAGTGAAAATGTATTGTGCCTCCAAGTTTCCTCTCGAAGAACCCTAATGAATTTTGGCTAAAGTCACTTTTACACCAACTCAGAAGTGAGCGGTATAAGTGAAATAATGCCCAATCTTCCTCATGGATGGCCTCCCTTAGTTAAGTGGACTAAATCACACTTTATTTTAGTTGTCATACAACTTAAACTCAATGGACATTGTGGCCCAAAGCTCATTGGGCCTTGAAACCCCGAAACTATTTTTAATCCTAGTACGAACCTTTCGTATGATTTATTAACTAATTAATTATTCTTACCATACTTAATTAAACTATTTAATTGTTTATATCCATCTCATTTATTTCTTCATACTAATTAATTAATATTAACTATACTCAATTAAACTATTTAATTTGTTATATCCATCTCATTTATTTCTCCATACTCAACCTTATACAGTGTACAATCCATTAGGTTCCAATTAGCGAGGCAGCAGGCATTGTGAATTGAAATTTTATTTCAATTATCCCTATGATGAAGATTAGTCATTGCTAATCATTAGAGCTTCCACAAACCATGAGTGACACCTAGTAGTATGTCATGGCTACCCAGGCTAAGTAGAAGTGGTTGGAGAACTATTACAACTAAAATGCAATACGGACCTTCGCTAATACTCTTGATCACATTGTTTGGTTGATAGTTTGTGTCATGTCTACTATCCAATGTGATACTTCTCTATATGATTCTATTAAATATAATTCGGAAGATACTTCCTAAGTAATATTCATATGCTTTGGTCAAAGGCTCATGAATCACATCTTAGAGTATTCTTCTTCCACCATGAAAGGTTAGAGATCCCTTATTGTACATTCACATGACTACATGTTGGTAGCATAACTGCAACAATGTTTTGGACATCCTTAATGGAATTCCTTTAACATAGTCAAAGGTTAGTATCTAACTGCTAGAAAACTATGATGCCTCATGTCAAAAGACCACTTTGCATTATTGCAACTTATGAGTTCTTACATGATATGTATGTTAGAACCCTATGTTGATCGTTGTTCAGTGTACTCGACAACCTTTGAAGCACCTATGTGTTTGTCTTAGTGTCCAAACACTAATGACTTTGAGACTAGTCACACTCCCGATTGAGTTGACATAACACATAATAGCCTTAGTGGATTGTCGATGCCCAATTGACAATATTATGTCTAGAAACGTTTTAGGAATGAACATAAGAGAAAGGTCTCATTGATCTAACACGTATCACTTCCCTCTTATGCTGATTACATTTCTTGGATTCTATTATTGATTTAGCACATAATACATTAAATATTGATTAACAATGCACAATATAATGCCCTTCCATTATACTAAATAAGAGTTTAACATAATAAGTATTCTATTATTGTGGGCATACTTCTAATACTTATAGGTTCCAACTAAAGCTAGCAGCAGATAAATTGATTACTCAAATTCAACTAAATTGATATTTAGAAACCATTCGAATTTAACCTGGGAAGAATATCCACAAACTGAGTAGTAACATCTAGCAATAACTTCCGGCTACCCAAATTAATATATTTTGGAGCATGAAATTATTGTTAAACTCTACATATAAATATGATCACCCAAATGTATCTCCTTTATATTGCTTTGGCCAAACATTTTTGAAGATAGATCATCAAGGTGATCTAGGAATATCTACCTTCATGATTACCTAGTACGTGATAGATTCCTTGTTGTGCATTCACCTATATGGATGTTAATGCATATGATCTTGATCCTCACACTACAAGGCTCCACTATCGTTTGATAGCTTCGAGTTAAGGCCAAAGATCACATTCATCAACATGAGATAATTAGTGATGCCTCTGGTTTCAGAACTAGTTGCATTCATAAATCAGAAGTGCGGTAAGATCGACAAGTGGGTAATCTTCTATTCGTACACTTCTATGGTTGGTGAATGTTTAATGAGCTTGATCTCATAATAACTATTATATGTCACTTCATGCTTAATCTGAGACTTACTATTGAATACGAGTAGCCTTTGTGGATGTTCAACAGTCCACTCAACCAACCTATGGCTAGAAACATAATTTAAAACTTAAGATCCGTAGGGTACGTGTCTTAGAATTGGAACTTCTTTCCTTTACGCCATAAGTTATTGCATGGACTCATCTTGATCAATAACGAACCTTCCTACTCCACTATTAGGTCACGTGCTTGATTGACAGATGTTCTTACTTGCCCTTGTAGTCAATGACTCTACATGCTTTTGAAGCATACACCAACAACACCTTACTGGTGATCGGGATGATCGAAAATCCACTACTGGCTTTTTTGTTTACTTAGGTGGAAATCTAGAGCTTTCATAAGCAGCACTCTGTTGCTCGCTTGTCTATGGAAAAAGAATATCGTGCCATCGCTTCCAAAACAGCTGAGGTTGCTTAGGTTCAGTCCTAACTTTGTGAACTTGGCATCTTACTCTAGCAAAAACCCACTGTTTTGTTGGAAGTATGCCCACAAAGCCACTCATTTGATGTAATAGCTTTTGGAATACTTATTGTATTAAACTTTTATATGTTTAATGAATGGCAAAGCTTATTGTTAATCACTATTTATTGTATCATGTGTTTAAGCAATAAGGGAATCCAAGGAATGTATTTGATCTAAGAGATAAGTGATTTAAGTAAGTTAGATTATCGAGACCTTTCTCTTATGTTCATTCCTAAAACGTTCCTAGCCATAGGATTGCCAATTGGGCATTGACAATCCGCTAAGGTTAGTATGTGTTATGTCGACTCAAGCGCGAGTATGACTAGTCTCAAGTCATTTAGTGTTGGACACTAAGGCAAACACATAGGTGCTCGAAAGAGTGATCGAGTACACTGAACAACGATCAAAAGAGAGTTCGAACATACATGTCATGTGAGAACTCGAGAGTTGCAATATGCAAAGTAGTCCTTTGACCTGAGGTATCATAGATGTCTAATGGTTAGGTCCTTGATCTTTGATCATGTCAAAGGCATTCCATTGGAGTGTCCACGGCATTGTTGTGGTCAAGCTACCTAGTCATGTAGGCATATGAATGCACAACAAGGAATCTCTAACCTTCCATGGTGGAAGGAGAATACTCTAAGATATGATTCGAGAGTCTTTGGCCAAAGCATATGAATATGACTAAGGAAGTTTGTTCCAAATCATATTCAATTGAATCATATAGATAAGTATCACATTGGATAGTAGACATGAAACAAACTATCACTTAAACAATGTGATTAAGAGTATTGTATTAGAGAAGGACCGTATTGCATTGTAGTTGTAACTGGATAGGTTCTCCAACCACTTCTACTTAGCTTGGGTAACCATGATATGCTGCTAGGTGTCACTCATGGTTTGTGGAAGCCCTAAAGATTAGCAAACACTAATTTTAAGGGAGAATTGAAATGTGGTTTCAATTCACAATCGATCGTTAAGAGTAACAATCGCCCACTACCTCGCTAAATGGAACCTAATGGATCGTACACCGAGTAAGGATGTTGGTGAAGAAATTAAATGAAATGGATAAGCAATTAAATGGTTTAATTGAAGAATGGTCAAGGTTAATTAATTAGTTAATTAATTATACGAAATGTTCGTATTGGGCTTATATGTTGGTTTTGGGTTTCGGGGCCCAAAAGCGTTTTGGTCCACAAGGCCCATTATGTTTAAGTTGTATGACAACTAAAACAAAATGGGCAATTAGCCCAATCAATTTGATATGGCCGGCCATTAGGGTGAGAAGTGTCAAACTTGGATTAATTACAAGTTTGCCACTCACATGTGATGAAGTATAAATTCAACTTTATAGCTTTATTTTCATTTAGGGTTTTTCTTGGTGAAATGAGGTGAAACATTTTCTCTCATTTTCTCAAAAGAGGCCGGCCACCTAGGGAAGGAATAGCTAGCAATCTCTTCTTCCCTAAGTCATCCATTTCATCTTCACATCACATCCTTGGTGAAGAGACTTAGAGACATCAAGCTTTTGATGTTTTGGAGAACAAATCCTCAAATCCTCAAAGAAGCAAAGGAGCACTAAAAGGAGGAAAATCACAAGGAAGATCAAAGGAGCAAGGAGGTGACTGGAAGGCCCTCCACTTGGGTGAATCCCTTGTGTAATCAAGGATGAGCTTCAAGGGTAAAGAAACTCTAAATCTTTCCTTCTCTTTAATGTTGTTAAAGAGTTTATTGGTTCACCATACACTAGGCTTTGAAAGTCATGGGTTTTATGAATTGTTTTTTAATGCATGCCTACTTTAATGTGTTAATTGTTTGCATATGTATTCAAATGTTCTTACTTGTTCTTAGCTAGGACAAAATTTTTCCTTCATGTTTCTTGTGATAATATTAGTGCAACCTTCTACTGTGTGAATCCAATACTTCATTCTCGCATGAAGTACATTGATCTTGATTTTCAGTTCATTCATGATCATGCCATTCAGGGCCTTCTTCAAGTATCTCATTTTTTTCCTCATCTACGTTTACAGTTGCTCATGTCCAAGATCGATGTCTCCGATAGTAGCACCGTTTTGCAAGGGCTTAAAAAGGATTTCCTCAGATCACAGCACAACCTCTCCATCAACAAAAGTCAACTGTTTCAATCCTATCTAATCCCTGATGGGCTGCCTTTCCTTTTCCTTGTCGATTACAATTGATTCTTTGTGTTTGCTCATTGTATTTCTTTATTTTAGTTTACCTGCAACTGTATATAATGGTTGTATCTTCTTCTTGTGTAAATTTATGAAAATATACTCATCCTTAATTGAAATAGAGCTTAATATTATCATCATTCACAAAAAGTATCACAATTCAAACAATATAAATATACATGTTCAATATATATGACTGAAGAAAATCAATTAATAGGGACTCAATCTTAATTACTGTCAAGCTCAAACCGGTTAGTGAAGCAAATGAAGTAGCCATGGAAGTACCTGCAAGTGCTAGCTCTTCGAGACGACCAACTTACATGACTGATATAGGTTGCATACCACCTAACAAGAAATTTGATGCCAAATGCCAACAACAATTGCTTCTTCACTTCCTTGAAAATCTCGGCTTTGATCGCTCGTCCTTTTCATGATTGTAATATTGCATGCTCTTGTTGAACTGGAATAAAGGGTGACTCAAGACCAGCTGTTAGTTCTTCAACATCCATATTAGGGGTGGGTTTAAAAAACCGAAAACCGAAAAAAACCGAACCGAAGCCGAAAAAAAATCGAACTGAACTAGGTGAACCGAACCGAACCGAAATAGGTTGGTTCGGTTTCGGTTTTGGTGGTCCAGAAACCGGACCGGACCGAACCGAACCGATTTATATATAATATATATTTATTTAATATATATAAATTATATAAATCATACACAAATACTCAAAACCTAGAGGTTAGAGGTTTCGAACCCCTTCCCTCCTGGTTGATGAGTATTAGTAAAATATTTATATTGATTCTGGATCTTTAATTCCTTATATTTATAACATATCTAAACACAAACCCTAGCCGTCCACCCATTTATTCCCATTTCATCTTCTCTGACTTCTCAACCTCTCTCTCTCTCTCCCACCGTCAAGAACCTATCTCTCCCACCGCTGCAATGCCTGATTCAAGAAGTTCAGGTTCGTAAAGTTGCTCTAGCTGTATCAATTTCATCGATTTTTTTCCCAATGTAAATCTGTTTATTTTGTGATTGAATGATTGGGTTCGAAAATTGGAATTGTTACCCTCTGCAAATACCAAGTACCTCTTTGTTGCAAATACCAAGTAAACTTGAGAATAGCCAACTCGTTGCTTCTCAGTCCATTCCAACTTCCAAGTACCTCTTTGTTCCTAGTTTTACTCTTCAACTTGCAATCTCATTTTCCACCCACCAAAAGAGAAAAACCCATAAAATGCACCAAAAAAGGAACAATCTTTCCTTCCTTTTTGCTGCAATTTACCAACTCTCTGTACACTCATTTGAGTTGTACCAAAAACGCAACTTTCCTCCAACCCTTCTGGCCTTTATCCTTCCTGGTAAATATTCAAGATCAGAGGGCCCAAAAGAAGACAACTTTTTTCTTACCACATTCCGCCTGGATCTCATTCAACACCCATAACAGGGCAGATTCAAGGGATCATACAAAACCCAAAACTCACTGCTGATTGAAAGTTGCAAAACCCAAAATCTAATCCCTTTCTTGGTGGTTTCCTCGTGAAAAATATGATTTTTCTTGGGATAAAAAAAGATACAAAATATGTGGGATCAAAAATGGCGAAAAGAAAGTAAGTTGCAAAACCCAATGAATTATGCTGATGTTTGTTTAATATAATTGTTTGGATTTTCTTATAATTGTTTAATCAATCTTTCATTTTGTTTTTGTGTTTTTTGATCATCTTAAAAAATGTTGCTGATGTTTGTTTGGATTTTTGGTTGTGAATTTTTGAAGTTGCTGATATTTGTTTGGATTGTTGGTTTGTGAATTTTTGAAGGAAAATTGACCGATGTTCTTCTTGGATTTGTCTTTGTGGAGCCCTATGTTGGTTGCTCGTCTGTTTGGCTGTGTTCAAACAGGTGCTCATGTCTGGATGTTGCAATCGGTGAGGCGTCGGTTGGTTGGTGGCGAGGGTTTTGGATGCTCGGCGGTGGGTGCTGCAGTGAAAGCTTAGGTTTTTATTTTGTTGTATTGTATGTATTGGGCCTTTACAGTTTGTTGGATCTTTTGGGCTGTTTGGCAGGTCCTCTTTTGGGCTAGTTTACCAACCAAATATATATATATATATATATATATATAAATTAAATAAAAAGAGGAAAAAACCGAACCGGACTGAAACCGAACCGAAAAAACCGAAACCGAAAAAAACCGAACCGAAAAAAAATCGAAGAAAAACCGAACCGACCAGTAATTTCGGTTTGGTTTCCGGTTTCAGTCAAAAACCGAACCGAAGGGAACTGAACCCACCCCTAATCCATATCCTCTTATTTAAAATGACCCCAAAAAAAGAAGGAATTCATCAGTATATAACTGTTCTATCACGAGCTTTGCAAGTGTACTAGGCCCAATGGACTAAATGCGGGGTTTTATACTCCTTCAAAGTGGGATCCATCACATAGTTACTTCTTATATTGAGCCAAACTACAACAACAATAACTCACCATTGGGCCTTAAGGTCCAGAACTATCCCGAGGTCTTTAACGAACTTATTCGTTTGATTAATTAACATATTAATTAATCCTTGCCATAAATAATTAAACCATTTAATTATTCTTACTCATCTCCATTGTTTCTTCAATCTCCATCTTACACGGTGTACGATCCATTAGGTTCCTTTTAGCGAGGCAGTGGGCGATTAAAACCATTTTACATCGATTGTGAATTGAAACTTACTTTCAATTCTCCCTTTAGTGATTACACACGTTTAGGGCTTCCACAAACCATGAGTGACACCTAGCAGCATATCATGGTTGCCCAAGCTAATCAGAAGAGGTAGAGAACCTATTCAGTTTAGGATTACAAATGCAATACGGTCTTTCTCTAATCTAATACTCTTGACCACATTGTTTGGTTTGATAGTTTATTTATTCATGTCTACTATCCAATGTGATTCGTTTGCTTATATGATTACCTTGAATGTGATTTGGAACGCATTCCCAAATCTCATTCATACTCTGGCCAGAGATTTTAATCATATCATAGAGTATTCTCCCTCAAACCATTTGAAGGTTAGAGATCCCTTGTTGCACATTCACTTGTCTCCATAACTAAGTGGCTTAACCCCAATGATGTCGTGGACACCCCGATGGGGTGACTTTGACATAATCAAAGATCAAGGACTTAACCACAAGACAACTGTGATGCCTCAGGTCAAAGGACTAATTTGCATTATCCCAACCATGAGTTCTCATGTGACATGAGTATGAGAACTCCTCGTTGATCGTGTTCAGTGAACTCATTCTCTATTGAGCACCTACGTACTTGTCTTGATGTCACACACACCAATGACTCGAGACTAGTCACTCTCCCTGAGAGAAGGCACAGTACGTACTGATCTTATCGGACTGTCAATGCCCAATTGGCAATCCTATGATCAGGAACGTTTAGGATGTGTCTACGAAATAATGGTCTCATTAATCTAACTTCATTAGATTGCATTCTCCCAATCACATATTCCTTGGACTTTATCGTTTAAGCATATAACATTTATATGAGACGGCTCAAACAATAATGTTTGCCCTTTTATATGTAAACTAGATTAGTTTAACATGTGAAATGTCCGTAAAGTATCATCATATGATTGGCTTTAGGGCACATTTCCAACACTGACTACATGTATACGAGTTTGTAGTTTCAATGCTCGATCCACTGCTGCTTCATCATGGTAGACATTCACATTTATTGTCTTGGCTCATAACATTGAGTGTGTGTGGTCCGTTGATATTGATCAATCCATAGTAAAACATGTAGCCTTATGTTAGCCTCAACCTCGACTCATCATGGAGGCCTATATGCAAACCACACAATCGTTCTACATGCAAAGGACCTTCACTATTGCGTGCATGAATATCTATAGGGATTCTGTATTCATGTATTAATCTTGGTAGCATATATAGTATTCTTGTTTCCCTGAAGTCCTATGGCGTACTTGGTTCATATGGTCTACATATCGTTTTGTGTGTGCTGGTAGCATTTGTAGTTGTTTGGGTTAATATTTAACATTGGGCTTTGTCATGACAAAGCCCAAGGATGCCAAAGTGAATGGGAATTTGCCCGAAGCCCAGTCGAGGGACCTGAAGCAAATCGAAGCCATCTCAACAACAGACTAGGCCATGTGCCTATAATTGAAGTGATGGCTAACAGAGACCAACTCACTACCAACCAAAAAGCACTTTCTAATGGCATAAAGGTGTAAATAAGAGATAACTCACTACCCCTGGAAGCCCTCGGCTAAGAACAAAGCCAAGACAGTTGGGCCAAGTCGCCTATAAAAGGGAAAGAGACATCAGAGACAATGACACTCAACCAACCAATCAAAAGACATACAAACTCTGCACTCAAGCCAGTTTGTACCCAGAAAAGCTGAAACTTGTCTAGATTCAGTCCTTTTAACTATAGTTCCCTTAGAAAAGCTATCTTTTGTCTAGTGTAAAAGCTCTGCTACCTTCCCTTAGTGTTGTAGTATCGATTCCCTTGTGTAGAACCTAGTTATCTACCATCCTTTCTAGTATACACATGTCTGTGAACTCAAAGAGAAATGACTGAAAGAAGTTCAACCTTGCCCGACAAGGTGAAATCTTGGCCGAGTCTTTTTATCTGTACTTGTATTTAGTAAATTTGTAGCTTAATATACTTTTCAACATGTATCAAGTCATTATCAAATGTTTTCTACCTAAGAAGTCCCGTTTACGTTCGAATCTGGTTAAGTTAATGAACCTGTTCTCATAAAAGTAAATTGTGATCGAAGAAATGGTTTAAAGGGCCCTGAACCCCCTTCAGTTTGGACATATAAGATTATGAACTAAAAGTCCTTGTTTACAATGCAAGAAAAGTCCCATCTACGACAATCCTTTGATAAACGAGAAGTTAAAGTAACTTGGGGCGCAAGGAATTGACTTAACTCACACCCATTCGACAATCTGTTATGTAAGGATAACAGTGGCACACCTAAAGCTTTGTTAGTTTTGATTGTGAGCCTCAAGGCCTACACCAAAGGCCCCACAAAGGCACCTTTCAAGCTAACTATAAACTCTTCTTGCAGTACATCAAGCAGTAAGAACTCGACCAACGACTAACACCAAGTGCCACCTCCTCGAAGAGCTGTGCGAGGGAAATCTTGCCCGAATAGTAGTAGTTGTGAGATCTATCGTATTCGTGTTTAAGCCCCTTACAGCACTTATCGTTTGAAAACAAAATGTATACGAGTACTGAATTGCTATACAAAAACCATTGAGTTCAATTGATACTATATCACGAAGAGAGGCTTGCTGTACGACTTGAAATTGGGCAGCCTATCCTATATATGGAACTATTTTTTTATTTCATTTGAGATTGTGTCATCGCCATCATTTTCTCAACTCATTGTTTTACGTCTTAATATTTAGCAACGCAGAAAGGCATACAATCTGTGCTTAGTAAGAATGTAACTTGTAAATTTGATGCCCAATTTGCAATTGTTTCGTGCAAATAAGGGAGTTTCAAAATTACCCCAAGTAATTATAGGACATTGTATTCTGTTTAGAAGTTTGAAATTACAAAACTAACTGGGAAAACATTCCACACAAATCCGGTACAATGTCATCTGAGATTCATCACCTTTAGTTTTTTGATGTGGCTTGAAATGTCTTCTTTAAGAAGAGAGAATTCTTTACAAAATTATGGATTAGAACCTTCATTTTTTTTAAAAAAAAAAATTCTAAATATTTTCGCCTTCCCATATTATTCCTTTCCCTTAAAAAGGACAAAATTTGAAGGGATGGCGACTTCTGCTTCTGCACCAGCTTTACTATGACCACTATTCTAAAAATCCCGGTCTAGCGCCGTCTAGATGCTAGGCGGCTGGCCACCGCCCCGATTAATGCTTAGACGTTTGAAAATTAAGAAAATGCGCCTAAACCAGCTGAGGTGCTCGCCTAGACTGCCTAGGCACTCGCCTAGCTTGCCCAAATCTGCCTAGGCACCTAGGTTGCGGCTCACTTAAACAGAAAATAAATAACTTTCAATTTGCATTTAATTTTTTTTTAATAAATTGTTAGAGACTTGTTGAATACTTAAATGAGCACACACTATATGCTTGTTCCCCATGTTTTCATTATGTTCAAATACTTCATAATACATATGTCATTTTAGTTTGTAGTTTATGATGAAATTATATATATTAAGTATAAACAGACACTTATTTACACGGAATATAATTTATTTACTTAAATCCGCCTAGTCCGCATAGGCGCCTGCCTAGACCCCACCTAGCCACCTAGGAGCTAGACCATTACCCGCCGCCCAACTAGCGTCTAACGTCTTAGAACCTTGACTATGACATATCAGCCGAGGTCATTGTGTTGTACACTCTGTCATAAGCGTTCTTCACCTACAAAAGGAATGAAAAATGGATCATGAGATGAATGTAAAATCAGACTGACTAAACAAAACATAACATGACAAAGTAGCCTACTTCTTTCTCCCAATCTGTGCATATGATTATGATAGAAAGACATAGTGCCTGCACGAATAGAGCCACGATAATTCCCGTCCAAAGGCCCTGTGAAGAACATAAACGTTAATTTGAAATTATTACTTGTGTTATATGTCCAAAAAAAATTGAGAAAGTATACCCATAAGATAGTAAGCTCCCAGATTAACATATGCCCCAACCTTTTGCTGCCCACTTCCTCTTATGACCCCTGAAATTGTAAATTAGTGTCACTTCTCTTCCGTAAATATCGGCTACAAAATCTTGGAAAATTGGCTAAAATGACCAGAAATCAAATCATATTTTTGAATTGATCAAAATGAAATATTGACCTCATATTGATTGATCATATATCGACAACATAGAGATAAGATATCGACAACACATTCAGTATATATGAGTTGAATGAAATTCAAAATCCTTGCAACAGAGAATAACGTAAAGTTTTGACTTCAGTTTTAGCAGTAGGTTATACTGGTATCACATAAAGTTTCCGAAATCCAAAATTAGAACAGTAAAATCCATTGCTATGAGAGAAGAGATTGTGCAAACCGGAACAAACCTGAAAGCACAGATTGAAGTCCATCAAAAAGGTGAGATACCGCAACCAAAATCAACATTTCTCCCACATAATTCACAACTTCAGTTTCATTGCTGTAACAGTAGCCCCAAACTTTTCGACCGAATATCAGGACAGCACCGATCAAAAAGCCTTCAATAACCACAATGGACAGTGCAACACGTACTGCTAGAATTGCGAGTCGTGGTTGACTAGCACCCAATTGATTTGACACCCTTGTGCTGTTATGTATAAGTAGATAACAGAAAAGAGTTTTTAAGACAAATATCCAACAATAGAGGCATAAACACTTCGACGCGAATTTAGGGTCTTAAACTCACCTTGCTGCACCACTGAATGCCATTGGAATCATGTACACCATTGAACATGTGTTAAGGCTGAAAATGTAATCAATCCATTAGTAATTTCGCTGTTTCTGCTTCATCTTTGTCAGCTGCATATAAGAGTTTATATTGCTCCTTGCTCAGTGGAGCATAAATATTGCAAACCTGATTGAGAGGACTGAGGTTTCTAGCTTTGGATTAGGAAGGAAACCAGATAAGAGGACCATCAATTCGAATGACCAAATCTCCAAGCTGTTCACAGACATAAAACCAGCAACCAATTACACTAGGTGCTAACATTTCATAATTGCAAATTTTCTGCTGACCGAATATCATTACAGAAGAAGGAATAGATAGTTTTATAGATAGTTTCACTACAGAATGCGTCAACAAATGATTACCTGATCATTACAGCAGAAGGAATAGATAGATAGTTTTATAAAATCGGGAATTCCACGGAAGGCCTCCTTTGAGAATCCAGTCCATGTGTGCTTACAAGAGGGAGAGACTCTAACATAAACAACTAACAACAATGCATTGATCCAATAGGAGATGGAGTTTGCCAACGCCGCACCTCTATATCCAAGGCTAGTCTTGTATACCAGAAACCAACAGAGAAACAAGTGCAATAGCGTTGCTGTGCCTGTGCTAGCAATCATGGGAACCACATTGTTTTGAGTTCGCAAAAATCTAGAATGACATTGTTGGATTGCATATGCAAAAAGACACGGAATCAGGAAACGAGCATAATTTCCAGCAGCAGCTGCTATTTCAGGATCTTGACCCAAGAATTTAAGAATATGACCAGCATTGAACCATACAGTTGCCAAAGGAATGCAGACCAGGCCAAGAACAAGCATTGCTCTCTGTAAGTGTATACCAAGCATGTGATACTGTTTTGCACCATAGGACTGGCCGCAGAATGTGTCTAATGCACTCCCCATTCCTATCTGTTCAACAAATTAAGATTGAAATGAGAATAGTATCATAATATACATATTGAAATTATTTGGAGGGATAATCTGATAGCATGTACTAGACCTGTCATTTTAAATCTGACTTGACCGACCCCTTAAAATTAGTATTTGGACCTTCATGTTTAAAATATGTGTAACTTGTATTGGAACGCAAAAATAAACGAAAAAAAGAAGTTGTTAACGGGGGAAACATATGACCCGTTAGCTTAACATGTTGGGTTTGGATGCTGTTAGCTTAACGGTCGGTTTTGGGTGACCCATTAACCTAACGGGTCGAGTGAAACCGATCCAAATCCAATAAACCTGTCCCATTTACAGGTCTAGCCTGTACGGCACACTTTGCTTTGTATTTCAATGGTCTGAACCGTCCACTTTCAAGGTTCTCTCTTTATCTGTCTATTTTGTAAGTGCAAATTTCCAGAATAAAAAGCAAAAAGTTATCCCACTACAATTGTCTATTATATACCATATGATGACTCATGATTTAATTACTAGTAAAATCAATAAGAATATAAATTAAATCAAATAATTTGAAATAAGTAGAGAAGCCATCTTACTATCAAGCTCAAACCAGTGACTGAAGCAAATGAAGTGGCCTCTCCAAGGTGACCAGCATACATGACTGAAATCACCTGCATACCAAATAGCAAGAAATTTGAGGACACAAGTGGCCCTGCCAACAAAAGCTGCTTCTTTACTTCCTGGATAACCTCATCCTTGCTCAGCAGTCCTGGTTTTCTTTGTACTTCTAGTTCTTGAGGAAGAACTGGAATCAAGGGTGACTCAAGACCCGTTGTTTGTACTTCAGGATCCATTTGGGTATTTTGTTTTGTTTCTTTTCTTCAAGGGGCAAGCATTTAATACCACCATCTTTGTAAATAAATAAGGATAGTTCTATCCGCACATTTATTTTTATACACTCTTTAAATTTTCATTGAATAAATTGAGGAAAATTAATGATAAAAATAAACAAAAATGTGTGAGAACGCAACTAAGACCTAGTCCAACCCTTAAACTAATATTCAAATTTTATGTTCTAAACCTACCTGCTCCAACCATTGAGCCAAATATGAGTTTTAACCCAAAACTTATTTTTAGGACAAATTTAGCCCATAATTCTCCCAGATTATTGGGCTAGACCATGTATTTTTTATTTATTTATAAATTTATTGAATCCTATGACTAATATCTAATATGATCAAATCTAAACGGTTAAAAAAATATCTAACGGTCCAAATTTAAATCCAACAACTAAAATAATTAAAAAAATATTCTATCTTGTGTTTCATATTATATCATAGTGATCCACGAGTTTCATAAGGTCAGTTTAGTGATTTTTCAATATTTATCATAATCTAAATATTTTAAAGTTAAAATATTCATAAAATTAAATTAGAATGATGTACATAATAGTTGGAGCAGAAAAACTGTTTATGAGTTAAAACCTAAATTTTCTAATTTAAGTACTCTTATTTTAGTAAACATATAAAAATGAAATATCACAATGGTTCAATTTCTATTTCCCTTTATCAAGCCCTTTATGCAAAGAGTTCTCTGTTTTTTTGAAAAAAAATATATGAGGATTAGGTGTGGGGCCCACTCCATATCGAACTTTAACGATCTGAACCGTCTATTTTGTAAGTATCAATTCATAGATCATTCTTGCAAAAATTCAATTCAATCTGAAATCATTTACCTATTTAATTATCAAGATCAAATTTCATTGTTTCTTATATAATAAAGTATTCGTTAATTACTTTGAATCCAAATAGATGTCTTAAATATTTTTTATTTGGCTAATATTTTACAAGAATGATCTATAAAGTGCAACTTAAAAAATAAACGATTCGAATAGTTCAAATTCAATGTAATGTAAACTCTACTATTAATGTCACATCCCGGCCCGGGGCGGACCACTTCCCGGGCCCTCTCTACCACCGTAGCACGATATTGTCCGCTTTGGGCCCCGACCACGCCCTCACGGTTTTGTTTCTGGGAACTCAGAAGCAACTTCCCAGTGGGTCACCCATCATGGGAGTGCTCTGGCCACCTTCTCGCTTAACTTCGGAGTTCCGACGGAACCCGAAGCCAGTGAGCTCCCAAAAGGCCTCGTGCTAGGTAGGGATGGGAATATACATTTAAGGATCACGCCCCTGGGCGATGTGGGATGTCACAATCCACCCCCCTTAGGGGCCCCGACGTCCTCGTCGGCACACTTCCGGCCAGGGATTGGCTCTGATACCAATTGTCACATCCCGGCCCGGGGCGGATCACTTCCCGGGCCTGCTCCACCACCGTAGCACGATATTGTCCGCTTTGGGCTTACCATTCCCTCACGGTTTTGTTTTTGGGAACTCACGAGCAACTTCCCAGTGGGTCACCCATCCTGGGAGTGCTCTAGCCTCCTTCTCGCTTAACTTCGGAGTTCCTACGGAACTCGAAGCCAGTGAGCTCCCAAAAGGCCTCGTGCTAGGTAGGGATGGGAATATACATTTAAGGATCACTCCCCTGGGCGATGTGGGATGTCACAATTAATTTCCATTTTTATGAAAAAACTGAGAACCCTTTCTCTAAGAACCTTCCTTCCTCTCATTCCTATAATCAAATGTCCTAGGATATTTCCAATTGATGTTCAGTCAAAGTTGGAGCCTCTAGCTGAGTATACAATTGTAAGTGCGGTCCAGAGTGAGTGATGCTAACATCTAGTTTTCGTCCAGCCTTTGCCATCTTTTGTTCAGCCACATGCCCTATATCTAAAATGCTAAAAAGTCAGATGAAATCGAAGAGTTGATAAGCTTTTTAGATGAAAATAAGAATTTATCCTGCCCGGTGCTGCGGGTTGAAAACTTATCCAGTAAATTTAAAAATTAAAGAATACATTCATCCTCATATACATAAACATTAACAAATACATGATCAATCAGTTTATCAAAAAAGTCTCCTTCATACTGCACAAATAAAGCACAAAAGATGCCAACAACAATAACAACAAAGCCTTTTCCGACTAAGTGGGATCGACTATATGAATCCTAGAACGCTATTGCGCTTGGTTATGTGTCACGTCTTCCGTTAGATCCAAGTACTCTAAGTTTTTTCTTAGAGTCTCTTCTAAAGTCCTTCCAGGTCTTCCTCTGCCCCTCGGCCCTGAACCTCTGTCCCGTGATCGCATCTTCTAACCGGAGTAGGCCTTCGTTTCACATGTCTAAACCACCGTAACCGATTTTCTCTCACTTTTCCTTCAATTTTGGCTACTCCTACTTAACTTTGAGTATCCTCATTTCTAATTTTATCCTTTCTCGTGTGCCCACATATCCAACGAAGCATAATGTCAAACCCCGTCCCACATGGATTGAACTTTATGCCAACGTGAAACTGATCCATGATGTTTATGATCCATATGGATTAAAGATTATGAGTTGATTACTCAAATGAACTTAACCAGTATTTAGACACTAAGAGTGATCATTTATCTTTGTGAGGGTAAAGATAAATTGATATTTGGTCCAGAAGTACCACATCTTAGTGAAGTATATGCCTTATTGTATTCACCACAATACACTAACTGAAATAGAGCTTATTTATTGATATCTATGATAGATTACAGACATATGCATACACATAAGTTAAAACAAACAAACAGGAGGGAGCCTTCACAAAGGTTGCTCATACGAAGCCTCAGTACTAGGAAGAACCCCAGAAGGGGGAGACATTGAAGATGGATCATGCGACGCCTCAGTACTTGGCGAAACTCCAGGAAGAAAAGGCATAAGAGGTTGATTATTTGGTGCATCGGTACTTGGTAAAACTCCAAATGACGAAGACAATTCGTGTATTTGGAATAAAGCCACAAACTTCTAATGGTCACTTTGAATCCGACTTTCGGATTCCTACAGCTGGTCAAGCTTTCTTTTCATGCTCGTTGAGTAATTATTTGCAAGCATGTGCAACTCTCTGTTTTCGAACTTGAGCCCTCTGATCTCTTATCTAAAACTTGCCACCTCAGCCATCAATGATTCGACTTGGCGAGTTAGAGCATGATTGATGTCTCTATAAAAAGAAAAGGCAACATGGCCACTTGTTCAAAGATCGAAGAGGCACCGCTCTCCGAACTAAAAAGCTGAATTTTCTGGAATAAAGTTTGTTGTCACTTTTCAAACGGAATCTCAGCTTTTTGGAAATCACAGACATCTTAGTCAAAGATTTCTGGCAAATTTGAAACACGTGAATTTTACTATTCCAATTACATCGTTGCTAACAAGCGTAAAGGAACAGAAAAGAAGAGGCAACGTTGCCACTTGTTTGAAGATCGAAACGACACCGCTCTTCGAATTTCAAAAGCCGGATTTTATGGAATATAGTTCATTGTCACTTTTCAGACGAAATCTCAGCTTTTTAGATATCACGGGTAACTTTGTCAAAGATTTATGACGAAGTTGAAACGCGTGAATTTTAGTGTTCCAATTACACCGTTGCTAACAAGCGTAAAGGAACAGCAAAGAAGAGGCAACGTGGCTACTTGTTTGAAGATCGAAGCAACACTGCTCTTCGAATTTCAAAAGCCAGATTTTATGGAATATAGTTCATTGTCACTTTTCAGACGAAATCTCATCTTTTTGGATATCACAAGCAACTTTGTCAAAGATTTCTGACAAAGTTGAAATGCGTGAACTTTACTGTTCCAATTACACTGTTGCTAACAAGCATAAAGGAACAGCAAAGAAGAGGCAGCGTGGGCCCTTGTTCGAAGATTGAAGCAACGTCGTTCTTCGAATTTCAAAAGCCGGATTTTATAGAATATAGTTCGTTGTCACCTTTCAAACACAATCTCAGCTTTTTGGATTTCACGGGCAACTTTGTCAAAGATTTCTGACAAAGTTGAAACGCGTGAATTTCACTGTTCTAATTACATTATTGTTGTTGACATGAGTAAAAGAATAGCACCACAACTTGCTATTGGGTAATCCCTATATAAGTCGATCTCTGTCCTCCATGGCAAGAAAGACCTGCAAAAATGCCTAACTCTTTCTCTTCTCTCCGAGAATACATCTTTAACAAAGCATCTTGAAATGCTCAAGTTTCCTTTTTTTCCAAGAATACCTCTTCAACCAAGTCACTCAAAATGCTCAACTCATTTCCTCCGCAAGAAAATAGTTTTGATCCAGAAGTTTTACATCAACGTCAAAATCTTCTACCATTTTCTTTAGGAGCAAAAGTATCTTATATCATCAGGGTCAAAAGCAAAAGTATCTTATACCATGCCTTTTCCATGTCCTTTTCTTTGTCCTTGTTCTTACCTGCAAGACAAAGAGAAAGAGAGCAATCAGTCGGAACCTGGAATCAAACTTCTGATCTGAAACTGTTTGCCTAGAACCCTATTTCCCTGATTACTTGCCTTGCATTGCACTCGAGTACTCATCTTCAACTGTTGTAGGTCACAAATTTCCTCAGCAAATATAACAGTTGATATGATGTTGGCTCTTTACACTGAAGCTACCAAACAAGAATGAGTCATCATCTTGAGGGAAAACATCAGGGGGAGTTACCTAACAGGGGGAGCATCCAAAACAGATCAAGATTTTAATGATTCAATCAAAGATTTGTAATTTTAACGATTTAATCGAAGATTTGTAACCCTCAAAGGGAGAATGTTGTAATATAATATAGAAAATCCTCCAAAGATTGTCTCTTAGGACCCTATCATATGCGTTTTCCGAATCTATAACGACCATGTGCAAATCCTTTTTCATATCTCTATATCTTTCCATCAATCTTCGTAAGAGATAGATTGCCTCAATGGTTGAACAACTAAGTGTAGAACAACAACAACAAAGCCTTTTCCCACTAAATTGGGTCGGCTATATGAATTCTAGAACGCCATTGCGCTCGGTTTTGTGTCACATATTCTGTTAGGTCCAAGTACTTTAAGTCTTTTCTTAGAGTCTCTTCCAAGGTCTTCATAGGTCTTCATCTACCCCTTCGGCCCTAAACCTCTGTCACGTAATCACATCTTCTAACCGGCGCATCAATAGTTCAGCGCCCTGGCATGAACCCGAATTGGTTTTTCGAGACCTGTGTCTCTTGCCTCAGTCTACACTTAATTACTCTCTCCCAAAGCTTCATTGTGTGACTCATCAACTTAATACACCTATAGTTCATGCAATTTTGCACGTCCCCCTTATTCTTGTAGATAGGCACCAAAGTGCTCTTTCACCACTCATTTGGCATCTTTTTCATTTTCAAAATCTTATTGAAGAGGTATGTGAGCCATGATATACCCGTCTCTCCCAAGACCTTCCACACTTCGATTCGTATATCATCTGGGCCCACTGATTTTCTATGTTTCATCTTGTTCAATGCTATAACCAATTCTTCCTTCCTAATTCAGCGGTAAAAGAAGTAGTTTCTACACTTTTCTGAGTTACTTAACTCCCGTAAAGAAGTACTTCTTTCATGTCCTTCATTGAAAATATTATGGAAATAACCTCTCCATCTGTCTTTAACCGCGTTCTCTGTAACAAGAACCTTTCCGTTCTCATCCTTGATGCACCTCACTTGGTTTAGCTCCCTTGTCTTTGTTTCCCTTGCTCTAGCTAGTTTATAGATATTCAACTCTCCTTCTTTGGTATCTAATCGCTTATACATATCGTCAAAAGCTACTAGCTTAGCTTCTCTCACAACTTTCTTTGCCTCTTTCTTCGCTATTCTATACCTTTCACCGTTTTCATTGGTCCTATCCTTGTATAAGCTTTACAACATTTCTTCTTAGCCTTAACCTTTGTCTGTACCTCCTCCTTCCAACACCAAGATTCCTTTTGGTGTGGAGCAAAGCCCTTGGACTCTCCTAATACCCCTTTTGCTACTTTTCGGATACAACTAGCCATGGAATCCCACATTTGGCTAGCTTCCCCCTCTCTATCCCGAATGAATTGGGTGATTACTTTCTCTTTAAAAGAGGCTTATTTTTCTCCTTTCCACCATCTAGTCCCTGGGCATTTAAAGGTCTTATTCTTGTTTCTCTCTCTTTTGATATGTACATCCATCACCAACAAGCGATGTTGATTAGCCAAGCTCTATCCCGGTATAACTTTACAATTCTTACAAGTTATACGATCCCTCTTCCTCATTAGAAAAAAAATCTATTTGTGTTTTTGACAACCCGCTCTTGTAGGTGATCACATGTTCTTCTCTCTTCCTAAAGAAGGTGTTGGCTAAGAAGAGATCGTATGTCATTGCAAAATCCAAGATGGCTTCCCCATCCTTGTTTCTCTCCCCAAAACCATTGCCCGAATACCAAAGTTTAAAACCTGAGTTTTCGAGATCCTTTGCCTTAAGACCAACCCACTTAGTTTCTTGTAGGCACATAATATTTATCATTCTCCTCACAATAACTTCCACTACTTGCATAGATTTTCCAGTTAAGGTTCTGATATTCCACGCTACTAAACACATTCTACTCTCTTGAACTCTACCTTCTTGTCGTAGCTTCTTCATCACCCTTCCCCGTCTAATAAAGTCAAAGTACTTCTTTTGCATGTCTTGTGTAAAGTTGATAGGAGCAGATGCTTCCAAACAACTTTGAGTGAAGTCGTTCAAAAAGAAGTTTCTCTGGCCCCCTTGCTCATTTAACACTGCATCCGGGCGTCAATGGAGATACAACGACCCTTGCTCACTTATCACTGTGCTCGGGCCATATAGCGCACCACTTACGGGTAACAACCTAGCTTTAGTACAATTTCATTTAGGATTCATTATCATAAGGATTTGACATAAAATAGAAGTGGCGACTGTTGACTACCTAACATACTCCCCCTCTCCTTTATCCGGGCTTGGGAACGGCAATGTAAGATAAACTTACACAAGTGGAGTTAAAGCACAGAAGATGCCAATTCAAAAAAATTTAAAATAAACAATACGATCATCCTCATATATAGACATTTATATCAAGCACAGAATAAGCCAATTCAACAACAAAGGCTTAAATCACGATATATAAATCAATTCAACAACTTGGTTTAAGCACAGAAGACCTTTCCACCTCCTAGGAGGAAAATTTCCCACTGCAGCTTCCCGTATGAGTCTAGGCCGTGTCTTAGTCCCAGTGTGGTTGATCATCCTCTCGGACTAGCTACTGATCATCATCTTGGTAATCTATTGCCTTACCAACTAGCTAATTAGACGACTTTAACCTGATTTAAGCCTTTCATTTTAATACATAGAAATTTAACCCTATTTCTTGGCATTGGTGTGCTCATGTTGCTGAACTACTTTTCTCAATAGTTAAAATAATAATGGACAAAATTTCTAAAAGGTCCAAAGGTTATGCATAGAATACACCACGGAGAAAGCTGCTAGTGCAAAGAGATGAATGGCAAGGCAAGTTTCAACATCCTGGAGTAAAATTTTTTTAACTTTTGGGTTAAAAAGATGAGATTACCCTCGAGGCACACTGGGATTCTCATGGGCATGCAACGAACAATAACGGCTTAATCAAGAAAGAGTCAAAGGCGATGAACATGGAATTTATTCAAATTCCCCTCATCAATCCCTTATTGATTTTATTCAAAAGGTAACTCCCAAAACTTCCTATTTAAAGTAGGAATAATTGGCATGTTAATTGCAAGATATTGTTTCACATAATATCTTGCATCCTCCCATCACCACAATAAAGGGTTGACCATTCCCTTCTCCCTAAGGGTCAACCACCCTCCTATAAATACCACACTTATCCTAGTAAAATGCCAAGTCATTTGTTACCACAAACTTTTAAATATATATTTCTTTAGAATTCTAACTTTGGTTCAACCTATGCACGTACTCTAGTGGCCTAGCCCACACCCAAAATCGGACCCATGCTCACAATCGGACCCGCACCTGATGTAGATTTAAACTAACCTAAATAATATATTAATTTAAACCAAATTAAACTCGCAAGCGCACGAATCAATTGTAGAAATAAACGCAAATACGAGGTCGATCCCACAGAGATTGCTTTTAATGCCAATTCAACCAGTTGATTACGCGAAACTTAACTTAACTAAGGAACGAATGATTGATTAATTGATTATGAAAAATAATTGAAACTTTACTTCAAATTAGACTAAGAATGTGAATAACGAAAACACGCAACAAAAGAAAGTTTAAAAGAATTTAATGTGATGAAAGCCTAAGGTTATGAATCCACCAATAACAATCCTATTCCCTTTTCTTCAAGCCAATTACTATCCAATTACCATGCCAATATTTAAGGTTGTTCTTTCTAAGATATGAATTAATCCTTGGTCAGGCATCAACTCGTGTGCCTATACATGAAAACTATATCCTATTGGTTAGGCATACAGTTAAACACATACAAACCCATTAAGCACAGAAGAATTATGTCAACCAAGCAGGACTAGTTTGATATTGGTTATCCTCACTAGTTTGTCTACTCTTCCTAATCTTAGTTCCAATAAACCTAATTGATATTGGTCATCCTCTCAGATTTATCTAATTATCTAGAAACAAGTTCACAATGATGGCCAATCACAAGAACATGTAAATCTAGAATAGATTAAGTACAAAGATTAAGAACTAAACATGGCATGTAATCAGATAATAATCAACAAGATACTTTGGGAATAATCATGTCATGGCTTCTTCATAAACCTTAGAAGAAGAGTTTAGTTACACATAGTCATAATAAAAATCACAAAAGAAATCATAGAAACAAAATAAAATCCGGAAAAGAATGGTAAGAACACACTCAACAGCCTGTCTTCACTTTGGACGAATCTTCCTTGTGTATTTCGTTCTCCCCCCCCCTCTGGGACAACCTCGGGCCCTATTTATATCCTCCAATAAAACCCTCATAAGTCTGATAAAAACTATCCTAAAAGAAAACAGACTCCTAAGTAATTAATGAAACAAACTAGGAAAGAATGGGAAATACGGCATCTGACTTGCACTCCAGATTTGGGTCCGATTTATCTTCTGGAAAAATCTGTAAAAATATGGAAAACGTAGCTTTATCTCTTATCTTTCCAGGCATATATCCCACGTCACTAGGAAAAATCGGGAAAGCCTCCAAATCTTCATTCTTCCGGAGCTGTGCAATTCTGACGGGAAAGTTACTTCTGCGGGATTGATTTGTAAAACTGGAACGTTTGGCTCCATGAAAAATTACGAAATTTGGACACAATGATCTTCCACCTCATAGCCTCCTTCTCCAATTGTCCTTGCATCAAAACTCCTCCGAAAAGTCGAATTATCATCAAAAATGTCCTGCATGCGCAGATTGACAGAAACAGAGAAAAGGAAAGTAATAAGGCTCTTTTATAATCAATTCCTTAACAAAACTTAGAGATAATTAACCTGAAAATGTGATAAATAATGCACCTATCAAATACCCCCAAAGTAAACTTTTGCTAGTCCTCAAGCAAAACAAAATAAAAGACAAGGAAAACAATAGACCTTCCAAAAATTAGCCTCAAAGCAATCTAGAGACGGTCACCAACTTAAGAGAATTAAACATTTTTAAAAATCGAATTAACCAAACCTTACACAACATTCTCAAGCATAATGAGTGACATAACCAATATCAATACAACTTACTCAACCCGGATAGGTATATGCAAACCAAAGCTTCCACTTCAAATCCTCTACCATGAATATCACTCACAAAGGAATCACACATTAAAGGGCAAAGTGTTTCACTCAAATCATGCTATGCAAAATAAAACCCCATAAGCTTGCTCTTCATATCGTCTCTCCACTAATGTAAATCAATGCAACACCAAGGATCAAAGGTCTTTACACGGGTTATAACATTAGGCTAGGGTAAGAGTTATCAAAGAATGGAAATGGAAAAACTAACACTTAAGAAATACCAAGATATTCTTATCATGTACTTTCGGTCGGTCCTCTTTGAAACTTAGATATTCTATTATTGGCGTCCAGGACTCATGTCATAAGGATGAGACAATTTCAAACTCTTATTTCATAACTTCTTTTGATATCTTTTCTTTCTTTCTTTTTTTTCTGTTTTTTTTTTTTTTTTTTTTTTTTTTTTTTTTTAATCAGATAATAACAATAACAAAATAATACTACACATGGTACCTCGGTACACGCCACATCTTTGTTGTAGAACCCAACCTTTATCTTCATTGACGTCCCCTTGGTATTCCTTAAGCTATAGGGAATGGCTAATATAGGCTAAATGGGTAGGGATGAATGTGGGCGATGAAAGAAAAGGCGTAAGTGTTTGGCTTCAAAAGGGTAACTAGGGACAATATAACATAAAAGGTTGGTTAGAAAGGCTCAAACGGTCCAAACATGGCCTTAATCATCTCCCTAATGTTGCATGACTTAGGATTTCGCCTCGAGAGATATTGAAGCAAGTTCTAGTGAATGATAATGCAATCATGAAACTCACAAGAAAGAATATGCAAGAGGCTCAAAATCTCACAAGGGTTCAAATAGTTTTCACTTAAAATCCACATATAAGTCTCTAAGTAGGAGATAATCATACTGACATTGGTTATTGGTATAAAATAAACTTGAGAATGATCATGTAAGAATTAGATTAACCATATCAAGCAGTTGAATTTTTACATAAAAAGAACAAATTCAAATAAGTCGGTGACCTAAAAGACAGCAACTTATTATCATTGACTTATGGAAGATCTTAACAAAAGAAAACGACTCACGAAAAAGAAAATCTTTTTGAATTTTTGACACATTTTATGATTTTTTTTTTTTATAAGACTTAAATAAAAGACAAAACATAGCACAAATAACCAAAGGAAAATAACATATGCCAACAGAAGTTGCAACAGCACGGTGCAAATATGATAAACCACAGGCATTTCGACCTTTAGACAAAGATTTGATCATAACTTGTGACAGAAAAATCCGATTTTCATAATCTTTATATGGCTGGAAAGAAGACAAAAAATTGAAGAGGACCTCGCGGGCAAAATCTTCAAATTCCTTTCCAATTAAAACAGTTTTAAGCAAACATAGACAGCATGACACAGAACAAAAACAGAACACAGAAACAGAAATCAGGATCCTCCCCTAAACTTGAATCAAACATTGTCCGCAATGTGTAAAACAAATAAAACACAACAAAGATCATAAGTAAAGATAAGGATTAGAACTTCCTGGGATTGTTAATTGAAGCATGCACGAGCAATATTGAACATGAGATGTCATGCCGGTAACGTATTCCCCTCAAACTGGATCATTGTAGACCACGGTTCCTGAGAGCATGAAAGGAATTAAAACTGACTCCAACAAAAATAAACTAAAATGAAAAATAACAAAAAGAAAGGAAAATTTAGAAAGCTTGGGTTGCCTCCCAAGAAGCGCTTCTTTATAGTCATGAGCTAGACTACATCGGATGTCTAAGGAGTGACAGATGACGGGGCTTCAAAATAGGCAACTTCTTTGATTTCGGGTAAAGTTGCATCCAAGTAATGCTTGAGACGCTGCCCGTTAACCTTGAACAACTCTCCAGTTTGCAGATTCTTGATTTCGATGGCACCATGAGGCATAACTTGAGTTACTTCGAATGGACCAATCCACTTAGAACGCAGTTTGCCTGGAAAAAGACGAAGTCTGGAGTTGTAGAGCAATACTTTTTGACCAGGTACAAACTCCTTTCGCATAATGGCTTTGTCATGAAACTTTTTGGTGCGTTCCTTGTAGATTTTGGCATTTTCATAGGCCTCGTTCCGCCATTCTTCAAGTTCATTTAACTGAAGCTTTCGCTTCTCTCCTGCAGCTTGGTACTCAAAGTTCAACCTCTTGATAGCCCAATAAGCTCTATGCTCCAATTCGACAGGAAGATGACAAGCCTTGCCATACACCAAACGGAAAGGAGACATTCCAATAGGCGTTTTATACGCTGTCTTATACGCCCACAATGCATCACTGAGCTTGAGAGACCAATCTTTGCGCGATGCATTTACCGTTGTTTCTAAAATCTTCTTGATCTCTCGATTTGAAATCTCAACTTGCCCACTCGTTTGTGGATGATACAGAGTAGCAACACGATGATTAATGTTGTATTTCACCATGAGAGCAGCAAAGGCTTTGTTGATAAAGTGTGGACCGCCATCACTAATAATTACTCGAGGTGTGCCAAACCTGGGAAAAATGGTACCCTGTAGAAAACGCAGCACCACTTTGTGATCATTAGTTGGTGTAGCAATGGCTTCTACCCACTTGGATACGTAGTCTACAGCGACAAGGATGTATTGGTTGTTGAAAGAAGAGGGAAACGGACCCATAAAATCGATTCCCCATACATCAAAAAGCTCCACAACCAATAAACTATGCTGCGACATCTCATTTCTCTTTGATATGTTGCTTAACCGTTGACACCGATCACAAGTAGAACAAAACAAATATGCATCCTTGAAGAGTGTAGGCCAGAAAAATCCACTTTGTAGAACTTTGGCAGCTGTCTTACTCGGCCCAAAGTGTCCTCCACAGGCGTAACTATGGCAAAATTTCAGAATGCTTTCTTGTTCAGTAGCGGGCACACATCGTCTGATCACTTGATCTGAGCAGTATTTGTAGAGATATGGATCGTCCCAGAAATAAAGCTTCACTGTAGAGAGAAACTTCTTTCTGTGTTGAGTGCTCACATCAGGTGGTAAGACTCCACGAACAAGGTAATTGGCGATGTCGGCATACCAAGGGACCACGTCATGAATGGCAAAAAGTTGTTCATCAGGAAAACTTTCATTTAAGGGCAGCACGTCTTCTTCTTCATCTTGGACATGTGGAAGGCGAGATAAGTGATCGGCTACTACATTCTCAGCTCCCTTCTTGTCTCGAATGTCCAAATCAAATTCTTGCAGGAGCAACACCCACCGGATAAGGCGAGGTTTTGCATCTTTTTTCGCCAATAGGTACTTGAGTGCTCCATGATCAGTGTATACAATCACTTTTGAGCCAATGAGATACGATCGAAACTTCTCCAAAGCGAAGATTACAGCGAGCATCTCTTTCTCTGTGGTGGTGTAGTTCAACTGCGCATCATTCAAAGTTCGACTTGCATAGTAGATGACATGAGGAAGCTTCTCTTTTTTTTGTCCTAAAACAGCACCCACTGCATAATCACTAGCATCACACATTAGTTCAAAAGGCAAGTTCCAATTCGGAGCTGTGATAATAGGTGCAGAAGTGAGAAGTTGTTTCAAAGAATTAAAAGCATGTAAACAATCAGAATTAAAATCAAATGCAGTATCTTTGGCAAGAAGATTGCACAACGGACGACTAATCTTGGAGAAGTCTTTGATGAAGCGTCGATAAAATCCGGCATGTCCAAGGAAAGACCTCACTCCCTTCACAGATGTAGGGGGTGGCAATTTAGATATCAAATCGATCTTTGCCTTGTCAACTTCAATGCCCTTGCTCGATATTAAATGGCCTAACACAATTCCCTGTTTAACCATAAATTGGCATTTCTCCCAATTCAAAACAAGGTTAGTTTCTTTACATCTTTCCAACACCAATTTCAAATTTTCCAAACAATGATCAAAAGAAGAACCATAAACAGAGAAATCATCCATAAAGACTTCAATAATTCTTTCAATCATATCAGAAAAAATACTTATCATGCACCGTTGGAATGTGGCTGGAGCATTGCATAAACCGAATGGCATGCGTCTATATGCAAAGGTTCCATAGGAGCATGTAAAAGTTGTCTTCTCTTGGTCCTCCGGAGCAATTGCAATCTGATTATAGCCTGAGTAACCATCAAGAAAACAATAATGTGAGTGACCTGCGAGCCGTTCAATCATTTGATCAATAAAAGGCGAAGGAAAGTGATCTTTGCGAGTAGAAGAGTTTAATTTGCGATAGTCAGTGCACACTCTCCACCCAGTTGTCTGCCTTGTTGGCACCAATTCATTGTCTTCATTCTTAACCACGGTGATTCCGGTTTTCTTTGGAACTACTTGAATCGGACTAACCCACTTGCTATCCGAAATCGGGTAAATCACACCAACGTCTAAGAGTTTCAAAATTTCTTTACGCACAACCTCCTTCATGTTGGGATTTAATCTTCGCTGTGCTTCTATGCTGGGCTTGGAATTCTCCTCCAAAAAGATTCTGTGCATACACATGGTTGGGCTTATGCTCTTGATATCTGCAATAGTCCATCCCAGAACCGTTTTATACTCTTTTAACACTTGTAACAGCTGCTCCTCTTCATAATTACTTAGGTCAGCTGCAATGATTACTGGAAGCGTCTTGGATTCACCAAGAAAAGCATACTTTAAGTGCTCAGGTAACAACTTAAGTTCCAGTGCAGGAGCTTGCTCAATGGAAGGCAATATATGAGGTAACGCTGGTCCTAGAGGTTCCCATGCTTGCTGCCATCTTGGTGCATGAATGGGGGACGAATTCAGAGTTGCAATTACGTCCATGGCTGCTTCTCCTTCCATATTGAACTCTGGATATTCAATACATGTCTTCAACAAATCTGCCGAAACATTCTCCAAGAAGTTGGCATTGACAATAGGAGCAATAAGCTCGATGTTCCTGCACTCCTCTACATCGGCTGGTAACTTAAGTGCTTCAAACATCTTGAATTCTATGGATTCTCCTTGAACTCGCAGCTTAAGTGTGCCTGCTTTGACATCAATTAAAGCGCCAGCGGTTGCAAGGAAAGGACGACCAAGTAAGATAGGAATGTTTTGGTCTTCCTTCATATCAAGCACAAGGAAATCCGCTGGCAAGATGAATTGGTCTACTTTGATCAAAACGTCCTCAACAAGGCCTTTGGGATAAGTCACTGATCGATCAGCCAATTGCAAAGAGACGGATGTTCTTCGTAGCTCTCCAATACCTAGCTGTTCATAAATGGAAAATGGCATGAGATTAACACTCGAACCAAGGTCTAAGAAAGCTTTCTTAAATTTAAAATCACCAATAACACATGGGATAGTAAAACTCCCTGGATCTTGTAATTTTGGAGGCATCTTCGTAATCAACACCTCGCTGCAACAATTGGTAAGCTCAATCTGCTCATGATCTGTAAACTTCCTCTTGTTTGTGCAGAGACCCTTCAAAAACTTTGCGTATGATGGAATTTGTGCTATAGCATCAAGTAAAGGAATGTTGATTTGAACCTTTTTAAATTGCTCCAGTATATCTAACATATTCTTGTCCTTTCTTTGCCTCTGAAATCTCTGCGGGAAAGGCATAGGAGGATCATAATTCGTCAACCTTGGAGCAGGAATAGGAGTAGCGAGTGGTAAAGAAGGTACTGGAGCTGCTGCTTTGTCATTCACTTCTTGATCATTTGGTTCTACGACTTCTTCCCTTCTATCATAAGGTTTACCACTCCTCAATGTTCTAATGGCATTAACTTGCTCTTTGCCTCTTGGATTAGCTTCAGATTGACTTGGAAAGCGCCCTGGTTCTCTTTCACTCATTGCAGCAGCGATTTGACCGACTTGTGCTTCCAATTTGCTGATGGCTTGACTATTAACTTGCTGCCCTTGCTGGAGAGCTTGCAAAACTTGCGAAACTTGCGAATTAGCTTGAGCCATTTGAGCAAAAGCTTCTTCCCAAGACGGTTTCTTGGTTTCTATAGGTGCTGCTCCTTGTTGCCATGGCTTAGATCCTTGGTTAAAATTATTCTTCCAAGCTAAATTAGGATGCTCTCTCCACCCAGGATTATAAGTATTTGAGAAGGGGTCGTTTCGTTGACGGTTAAACGCATTGACTTGATTAGCCACTTCAACTTCTGGACAAGTACCACTTTGTGGACAAAGATGAGTAGGATGAGTCTGAGTAGCACAAATCCCACACGGTTCTGCATTCCTGGATAACATAGTCACCACTGCATCTAATTTCCTTGATAGTGCAGCCACCTCATTAGATGAACTTACTTCATATGCAGAATTCCGAGTTAACTCTCTACTATCCCATTGAGATGAATTTGCAACAACATTCTCAATGATAGTAGTAGCTTGATCTGGTTCTTTACCCAGTATATTTCCATCAGCTGCAGCATCCAATCTATGTCGACATTCATCACTCAAATGTTGGTAGAAGTATAAAATTAGTTGCCATGGTAAAAACTGATGGTGTGGACAACTAATTATCAAAGCTTTAAATCTCTGCCATGCTTGAAAGAGTGGTTCTCCCTTGTTCTGCCTAAAGTGAAATATGTGATCCCTCAACCTCTGAGTTCTAGACTGAGTGTAAAACTTTTGAATGAACTTACTAGAAAGTTGAGTCCAAGAAGTAATTGATCTCGCTGGCAGAGTTTTGAACCAAGTTCTAGCATCACCCGTGAGAGAAAACGGGAAAAGCTTTAGGCGAATGAACTCATCGAAAACGCCTTTAATATTCTGTGTCCCACAAATATCCAGAAAATTATCTACATGTTCACTAGCATCTTGATTCTCATCACCAGAAAACTTGGGCAACATGTTAATAACATAATCCTTAATCTCATAAGAAGAAGTAGCATCAAGTTCAGGATAAACTATGCATGATTGTCTAGAGGAAAACTGCGGCATAGAGAAATCTTGAATGGTTCGAGGTGCACCTTCGTTATTGCCGTTCGCAGCCATCTCTTCCCGTTCGCTCTTCTCCTTAGTCTTCTCTTCTCTCTGTTCCTTGCGAATTTGCCTAAGCTTTTGGTCAATCTCTGGTTCGAATTCCACAAGCGGACTGTCTGAGGAACGGGTAGCGATCATTCACCTGAAAGGAACCAAAGAATGATTTCAGTAATATGCTTGTGAATGCGCTGCAGTAGAACTGATGATGATTAATACAACCACCAATTAGTTTGAATGAACACAGAGAAAAAAAAAAAAAATGACCCAGAGAAGTCCAATTAATAATACCCGGATTACACCACACCCACACGACTCCGACTAGCAAAAGGGGAATGAAAACACACGGCCAACCTAGTGAGAAATTGATGTCGGTAAAATAAAAAAAAATTTCCAATTGGAAGACTAGAAGACGCGGGATGAGAAAGGCAAGCTAAAAGAAGATGATAGATACTGGATAATGACAACCGAATACTAATAGTCAAACAAGGAAAATAGTTATGCAATCAGTGATTTTTTTTTTATTATAAAATGAAAGCAAAAACAAGATAAATAAAAAAAATATATAAAAAAATTAAATTTAAAATTAAAAAAAAATAAAATAAAAAACTAAACTAAAAATAAAATAAAATAACCTAAAATTATGAAAAATCAATTAAGTAAAGTGTAATCAACAAGCCGAGTTGGGATTAAGGGGCAATCCCCGGCAACGGCGCCAAAAACTTGATGTAGATTTAAACTAACCTAAATAATATATTAATTTAAACCAAATTAAACTCGCAAGCGCACGAATCAATTGTAGAAATAAACGCAAATACGAGGTCGATCCCACAGAGATTGCTTTTAATGCCAATTCAACCAGTTGATTACGCGAAACTTAACTTAACTAAGGAACGAATGATTGATTAATTGATTATGAAAAATAATTGAAACTTTACTTCAAATTAGACTAAGAATGTGAATAACGAAAACACGCAACAAAAGAAAGTTTAAAAGAATTTAATGTGATGAAAGCCTAAGGTTATGAATCCACCAATAACAATCCTATTCCCTTTTCTTCAAGCCAATTACTATCCAATTACCATGCCAATATTTAAGGTTGTTCTTTCTAAGATATGAATTAATCCTTGGTCAGGCATCAACTCGTGTGCCTATACATGAAAACTATATCCTATTGGTTAGGCATACAGTTAAACACATACAAACCCATTAAGCACAGAAGAATTATGTCAACCAAGCAGGACTAGTTTGATATTGGTTATCCTCACTAGTTTGTCTACTCTTCCTAATCTTAGTTCCAATAAACCTAATTGATATTGGTCATCCTCTCAGATTTATCTAATTATCTAGAAACAAGTTCACAATGATGGCCAATCACAAGAACATGTAAATCTAGAATAGATTAAGTACAAAGATTAAGAACTAAACATGGCATGTAATCAGATAATAATCAACAAGATACTTTGGGAATAATCATGTCATGGCTTCTTCATAAACCTTAGAAGAAGAGTTTAGTTACACATAGTCATAATAAAAATCACAAAAGAAATCATAGAAACAAAATAAAATCCGGAAAAGAATGGTAAGAACACACTCAACAGCCTGTCTTCACTTTGGACGAATCTTCCTTGTGTATTTCGTTCTCCCCCCCCCTCTGGGACAACCTCGGGCCCTATTTATATCCTCCAATAAAACCCTCATAAGTCTGATAAAAACTATCCTAAAAGAAAACAGACTCCTAAGTAATTAATGAAACAAACTAGGAAAGAATGGGAAATACGGCATCTGACTTGCACTCCAGATTTGGGTCCGATTTATCTTCTGGAAAAATCTGTAAAAATATGGAAAACGTAGCTTTATCTCTTATCTTTCCAGGCATATATCCCACGTCACTAGGAAAAATCGGGAAAGCCTCCAAATCTTCATTCTTCCGGAGCTGTGCAATTCTGACGGGAAAGTTACTTCTGCGGGATTGATTTGTAAAACTGGAACGTTTGGCTCCATGAAAAATTACGAAATTTGGACACAATGATCTTCCACCTCATAGCCTCCTTCTCCAATTGTCCTTGCATCAAAACTCCTCCGAAAAGTCGAATTATCATCAAAAATGTCCTGCATGCGCAGATTGACAGAAACAGAGAAAAGGAAAGTAATAAGGCTCTTTTATAATCAATTCCTTAACAAAACTTAGAGATAATTAACCTGAAAATGTGATAAATAATGCACCTATCAGCACCTGCAGCCCAAACCGGTCCAAGACTGGTTCAACCGTCCAAGCTTCAGATTTCTAGACCGGGGGTATTTTCACCCTGTTTTTCTACAAATTTGATCCATCCTTGTTCTAATCTCGCACTTGAAGTCCATTACACTACCACCACTCCTAGAGAAACCTACCATTCAAGCTCTTCCATCCCGCATGTTGAACAATACTTGTTTTGACAAGTCATAGAGTTGACAACCACCTTTGCCTAAAAGACGATCTTGGTGAATCAGCTTTTATAGCGTACCAAGATGCGGCGTGCCCAGAACGAGGTGTACCGAAGCAGGACAAGGGCAGATACAAACCTTTCCAGCAGCGTCATGGGTAGTTGCCCTTCTACCAGCCACAAACCGAGCGTTCTAGTTGTGTACACTTTTGCCTAGGTCCCTGAGATAACGTCAACTCTCCTCACAGCGCACGAACGAGTGTGTACTCCCTGTTAGGCCCATGGACAAGCATACATTCACAGTTAGGGCCACACTCTGATAATCAACATGGACAACCTTCCAGACGAAGTGTTCATTTGCAGTAGGCCCGCAAATAGCATCCTCCACTACACAGTAGAGTAGGCAACATGATGGATAGTAAGAAACAGTCACTCGATCTAACTTAAGTTTAACCAGTAGCCTACGAGTAACCAGCTCGCCTACCAAGAATGTACCACATGCACCAGAATTGTGACATAGACGAGCAGAGCACGGCGAAGAGCAACCTAGACCAACAGATCATGATCAGGGGCAGCCGAAAGCTCTGCTACCTCAACAAAGGCAAATTTAGGAACAAGTAGAGAGACTTCTAACTGAACAATTGAGCGATGTCCAGCGCAATGAAGTTATTGATGAGGCACTCCAACTAAGCATGAACAACATAAGTAGGTCACCTTTTTTCGAATGAGATTGCAAACAGAGCCTTCACGAAAATTCAACACGCCACATTTCACCTCTTTCAAGGAAGATAGAGACCTGGAGAGGCACCTAAAGCACTACCACAACGGAATGACCTTTATCGGAACAATGACACCTTCTTGTGCAAGACATTCGCCATTACTTTGCAAGGCCAGAAGCAAGATTGGTTCCACACCCTGCCGCCACAATCCATCTGGAGTTTCAATGAGTTTTTTTTTTTTTTTTCACGAAAGAATATTCATCTTATCGCTCGATCAAAAATAAGTCTAACTACTTGATAGCTATGTGAAGAGGTTCAAAGCAGAGAATGCAAAGATAGTCGGATGCAACAACTCGATAGCTAGTGCAGCTTTCCTAGCAAACCACCCGCTTTTTGAGAATTGATTATGGGAGAATATCTAACTCTAGCAAACTCATTCGCTCTGGCAGAGAAACATGCACTTTGGGACAAGGCTCGACGAGCAGACAAGGCACCTGAGTAGCCTAAAAAAGAAACGACAGTAGCCCAAAAGAAGAAGGATGGAAAAAAGTATGAGCACGCTGAAGGCCAAGCTTATGGATCGGTCCCCGACTAAAGGAGGCTCAACACCCAAGAATCTTTAGTATGTGGTGATGTAAGCCACATAGCTCAAAGGATTGGAGAAAGTTAAAGCTAACAACCAAGTGGTCAGTGAAACTGTCTGATTTTGTAAGTAAGACGTGTGGCTGCCAACCCTATGGCTAACAGCTTTGCAAAGGTTCTGCACCAAAACCCACGACTATATAGGATGCGCCAACCTGTCTGCTTATAGAAAAGCAGCGCGTCTGTTGCTAATCTAAGAGTCAAAGGTTAGGTGCAAACAAAAGAAGTGAAGATAAAGAAAAGTGAAGGAAACAAGTTTTTTAAATTTTCTAGCAAAATTGATAAACAAAGAACAAATGCCAATGGAGTTCAAGCAAAAGAAAGAAAAAAATCCTAAAAGCTACCTAGAAGACTACTCGATTGCCACACCTTTAGCAGCTGCCACACTCTCAACAGGGGCATTATCCTGCGCTTCACCCTCGGCTGCCCCACCTGGGCATCGACTTCTCATACTACTTCACCAATGAAAGCCTCGAAAGTAAAGGCAAGAAAGTCTTCCGGAGAAATAGAGAAGGTCTCAAAGTATTTCCAAACAAACTCAAAGTCAGACGGCCTACTGAAGAGATGATCTACATAGCCCAACTTGTAGAAATCAACTTGACACTGAACAAGCGAAGCCTGAAACCCAACCTTCTCACTCTTCAACTACTCGTTCTCCTTGAGTAGACCAACACGAACGCGCTACAACTCATCCACTTCCTTTTTTACACTTTCGTTGATCTTCAACACACATTGGAGTTCCAATAATTGGGGTTCAAGCTTATCGGCGATCTTTTGGAGGTGGATTACTTGATTATAAGCATTAATCAACTCCTCATCCCTTGCGTAGGCAGTAGAATGAAGCTCCGAAACGGCATGCTCTAGATCTTGAATCTGAGGTATGTAATGACCAATCTCCTTCTTTGTACTTTTACACTTAAATTGGATCGCGTCAAGCCTAGCCTTCAAGTCATCAATCTCTTGATGAGCGGTCTCAAGCTACAAAGAAGTGGGGGCAGAGATATCTGATCCCTTCAAAGGAAAGCTCAGACTCTAACTTTTATCTTCTCAACTGAAGAATAAGCCTAAGCTGCTATAGCTTTTGCCACCTCGTTGGCAGCCTTGGTATCCGCTTGGTCAATGAGCATAGACTATGTTGCTAGAATCGTTGTTTTCTGCATCATAGCAAGCAGAGCAATCCTTCTATATTGGGTTGTACGCTTTGCAAAAGGAACTTGGGCAAAGAACCCCACTAATGTCATCAACAAGTTTGGCACACGCGTCCATGTTTTCAAGCTTGGTGGATTTATCACAACTGCCCACGTGAGCAGACTCCTCTTTCTCAGTATGCGAATCAATCTCAGCAAGAAGAGGAATAGGCTAGACGCCACTTTAGCAGTAGAGTCCACCTTACTACTCTTCATAGTAACAAGCTTCTCCTTAGGTGAACCAGACTTAGCTCCCAACAAACGTCGTAATATAGACTTTAGCATTGGTGGCACAACGGAACCTCTACGCTAAGCAATCCTATCAGCAATTGTACTAGCCATCTTTAACATGGCAGGCGTCACAGGCTTGGATCTAGCAACCTCATATTTTTCCCCCTTGGAATAAGTCAAGTCAATCGCAAGCTTCTCGACATTAGGCAGATCTTCATGGGCAACAGAGGAAGTCCTAGGTTTTTTCTCAACCAGCATTTCTTGAATAGGCGGAAATGGTCTCTTTTTAGCACCTTTATTCTCAATGGGCTCCACTGACAGTGATTGGCCAAGCCAATGCCTCTACCTTGATTTGCTTTATCTCCTTTATTGGGGTAGCCCACCTTTATCGTGGCGAAGAGGACTAAGCAGCCAACGCCATTCACAGCACTCAGCAGGGATTCCTAAAGCAATGTGCACTTTTTTCATGTCTGGAGAAGTTTTCAAAGTTGAGCCAAATTCCAATTCTACATAGATAGAGGAGGACAATCAGTAAATCAGATAGCAGCTCAGCAAGAGCACAAAGCAGCCTAAAGACTAAGCAGTTTACTTACCAGTGATGAAAGTCATCAGAATACGTAGCTTATGGGAAGAATCAGACTCCCACTCTCCACTTATCTTCAAATTCTCTTTGTCCATTCATGATCACCCTTGCTCGAATGATCAAAGGGCCTATGGTAAGATCGTAGCTACCTAACTCTATCAAGAAGTACCATAATTCATTGATAGTTAGATCCAAGTCAAGGAATTGGCTTAGATTGATGAATCCCACAATCACGCAGACCGCATTTGAAGAACATTGAGCGGGGGCACACTCCATGGAGCACAACACTTCTTGGAAGAAACACGGCATGGGAAAAGTGAATCCTAACATGAAGTAATAAAGGTGAAACTTGATAGCTCTCCGAGCTCCACTAATTGGCTCACAACTGCTTATTTCCCTAACATGTTTCACGCAGACCCAGACGGAATGGCATGCTTGTATGCTTCGAGGAAGTCTCTGAACGAGTCTTCAGAATTGATTTTGACATGAGCAGCCTTGAAGTAGCCCACTTTACTCAATGACTCGCCTTGACTATACAACGGTGGAACACCATCATCACTCTTATGACTTGAAGAAGACATGCTCGAAGAAATCCTACAAAGACGCAAGAAAGAATTGTTAGATGGCTGCACAAAAAAATAAAATAAAATTGCATGGAGCAGCGCGCCAGGCTGAAGCCCATCTGGTACCCCACAGACCCAGCCATCACCGACCAGCCATAGGCCCAATACCGTAAAAGCCCAGTAGCCATGCTAGGCCCCACACCCAGGTCCATTTATTTCTCCTCCAGCCAGCCATCTCGGCCTAAAAAAAGTCTTTGCCATTCTCTATCGGCCCAAAAGGCCTTACGATCCAGTCTAAAATGAGGGGGTTGACGCCCTCTTGCCTCTCTCTCTCATCTCTTGCACGGGCTAGCCCAGTGGCTCGCGAGCCCAACCAATGAAGGAGGCTTGAGCCTCCCTTCTTCTCTCCCGCAGGAGCCCAAGCCCAGCGACCTAAGTTGGGCACCCAAACGCTTCAACCAGCCGCCTTCGCACCGAGCTGACAGCAGCAGCCCATGACTTCTCTTCATGAAAGAACCAAACACATTGAAGTTGATTGTCATTTCTTTTGAGAAAACCTTCAAGCCAATATAATCCAAATGATGTTTGTTAGAAGCGACGAGCTAGCTGACATCTTAACCAAAGGCCCATCTAAGACTCGATTTCAAAGCCTTCTCTTTATGCTTGAATCCTTCAACCTTCTTTCATCAACTTGAGGGAGTATTGAAATAATTATATTGTGTGATAGTTACATTTATTTCTATGGTGGTTGGGTGGTGTTAGTTGTGTTGGGTTCTGAAGGGACTTTTCGTGCAACATGTATGTATTGATATAGGCATTTATTCTTTTTGGTTATGGATTTCATAATATGTTCATTCTCAAATTATGATCAATAAGATTAATCCACTCTACCACGCACGTAGGCTGATTTGGCGAACCATGTAAACTTGTTTCCCTATTAATATTTTTTTTCCACATATTAAGAAAGGTTAGCACTATTAATTGAGAGTTAAGTTAAATATTAAGTTTTTATTTTTAAATACATATTAAAAAAGATTGATGTTGTTAAATGGAGTATTAAGTTAAATGACACATGTCAAAAAATTAGAAAGAGATGTAGAAGGAACCCTTAAATTAGGCGACAACCTTGTGAGACTTGAGCCTAAATGTTTATTTGGAGAGTTAAAATTTGTGCATTATTGTTTTCTCTTTAGTTATTTTAGTGTTTAAAGTCATTTTCGTGCAATTTCAGGTTTTAGAAACAAAGTATGCAAAGAAGTGCAAAATGGAGCATTTTAGAGCAAAATTGAGCTGGAATGGAGTATATGCTTATGGAGCACAAGGAATGGACAAGTTTGAAGGTCAAAAGAGCTTAAGAAATGAAGAAATGAAAGTGAAGAACAAAGAATTCAGAATTGGAAACCAAAGTTTCTAAAGTTGGAAGTTTCTATTCTTAGAGGTTTCCATTTTTGAGAGTTTCTATTCTTGACTTTAGGCTTTTAGATGACCTATCCTTACCTTCTTAGACTAGGGCCGCACCTTCTCAGCCCAATCCCTCTTGGATTTTGACTTGTTAGGCCCTTTCCTTGTGGATTTGGGTTATACAAATCCCTTTCTAAAACTAAGTGGGCCAAAATTTGATATGATATTAACTAGCACGCAAATTAAACCCTCTTTTGACAATTGTAGTATATGTATAAGTAGGGATCGTTCTAGACCGGGGATTAGGAGGGATTGCTAAATCACTTGAAAACTGACTCAAATACGTAAAAACAAGTTTAAAACACTAAACTAGACTCAAAGAATGAAAAACTAAACTTTAAAACACCAAAACAAAGCAAAAGACTCAAAACAGCAAATAAACACTCAAAACTGCCTTAAAAACACTTTCTGGGCAGTTTTGAACATAAACACAAATTTGGACGAAAATAGGTTTAAACTTGATTCAAGACACTTAAAAACACAAACTAAATTGATTTCTAACTAATCTAACACTGCAAAATAAATGGGGATTTGGTTTTGACGAAAATTGAAAACAAAAACAAAACTTGTAAATTGAACAGATTCTAAAACGAATTTGGTTGAATTGAAGGGATGGAAAACTAGCTAAGGGGTTCTTCTCCACACATGTCACACTTGCATACAAAACGATTTCTAATTGCAATTCAATAAACCATGAATACTCAACACTCCAAGTTAATTAGGTCCGCTTAAATTAAATTTCATATTTCCCTTATATCAATGACTTGGACGAAAAAAACGCATCGCAATCAAATTATTCCTCAAAAGTTCTCTATATGAAAGCGCATAATAAAGATACAATCAAAGATCATTATGTTCAATGGAAATCATAAGTATTGACGAGGCACTCGTAACTATGAAAGCGCATGAAACTTATGCCAAGAATTTACTTAACACAATTGTGATCAACAACTTTTACTACTTGTGAATATAAGTTCATAACGATTAGGTGAAATTCCCTTATATCCTAGCATCAAACTTATGCATGAAAATTAAGCGTGCACTCTCAACCAACATACACAAATCAGTTTTAATTCTTGTAGATAAGCAAATTGAATTCACAACTTATGAAACGCAATTAGAAGTAATCAAATCATATAGCAAGCATAAACATGGTTTCGAATCCCCCCTAGCCAAGGGGGGTTTAGTTCCTCATACTCACAAAACAAAGATTAACAAATTTAAACATTGAACACAAAAGAAAGAAAACACCTAGACACTCCAACTTGGACAGCAAGCGCATCCACGAGCCTTCCTTCCTCCTTGCTGCGGCACTTGGTCTAAAGTCAGGTTCTAGGGGTTATTTGTATGGATGAATGGGTATGGAATGGTATGGAAGGGTTTAGGATTGATGGGGGGTGCGGCTAGGGTGATTTTGGGTCAGAAAATATGGAAGAATGGTGAAGGAAGGCTGCGGCAAAGAAGGGGGATGATTTCTGGCGAAAATTCTGAATATGGAGGGGTGGTATATCGGCTAGGGCTGAGATATTAGTATATATAGGCACCACAAACCCTAGAGAAATCAGATTAGGCAATGGGCTAGGGTTTAGGTGCGGCAAAAGGGTGAAAATCCGCAAGGAATTAGGGTTTTGGCCCACTTAGTTTTAGAAAGGGATTTGTATAACCCAAATCCACAAGGAAAGGGCCTAACAAGTCAGAATCCAAGAGGGATTGGGCTGGGAAGGTGCGGCCCTAGTCTAAGAAGGTAAGGATAGGTCATCTAAAAGCCCAAAGCCAAGAATAGAAACTCTCAAAAATGGAAACCTCCGAGAATAGAAACTTCCAACTTTAGAAACTTTGGTTTCCAATTCTGAATTCTTTGTTCTTCACTTTCATTTCTTCATTTCTTAAGCTCCTTTGACCTTCAAAATCGTCCATTCCTTGTGCTCCATAAGCATATACTCCATTCCAGCTCAATTTTGCTCTAAAATGCTCCATTTTGCACTTCTTTGCATACTTTGTTTCTAAAACCTGAAATTGCACGAAAATGACTTTAAACACTAAAATAACTAAAGAGAAACAAAATAAATGCACACGAACAAGCCAACTAAGGCGCATAAATATGCTCCTATCAAATTCCCCCACACTTAGCTTTTGCTAGTCCTCGAGCAAAACAAAGAAACAAAAGAAAAACAAAACGAAATAAACAAAACACAACCTAAACCTTCCAACGTTTGCCTCAAGGATTTCCAATGCACATGACATATTAAAAATCATCATTCCCATAGATTTTAGCCATCTTTACAACTGAGTACATACTTAATCATAGTCACCACTTACTAGTTCACATTTAACCAATTAAAACGATGTTTAAAATGTAGTAACATGCCTTAGAGAATTTCCTCAATTCCTTACAAGATATGCACTCAATTTTCACTCAGATTTTCTAACTACACACCCTATACTAGTTATATGTGAGAAGATTGATGTAGACATGAAAACGAACGCTCACATATATGTATAACAAAGAAAGCAATTTCCAGAGTTAATAACATGTATATAAATATGATCTCATGAATGGAATGCTACTACGTAGATGCGAGAACCAGTGACACCATATGCTCATACCAATTCCAAACTCCACAAATTGAAACACACAACACTCAAGATTGAAGTCAAGGGTTGTAACGGGGCTAAGGGTGATGGTTAACAAAGAAAGATAGGGATAACAAACGTTCTTAAAGCAATAGCAAGCAAAGGAATGAAATCGAACCTTAGAATTCACTTTAGAATGCAGAAATCAACCTTAAACACAAAGGGGAAGTTCATGCAACACTTAGGGTCAAATACAATGTTTTGGACCCTTTCTTCAACAACCAACACTTTAGAGCTCAACTTCACATCTTTTCAACTCTTTTTCATACTTTTCACAACTTTTCCTTATTTTTTTCTATTTTCAACGAATTTTCTTTTCTTTTTTTTTTTTTTTTTTACCCGTGCCTCATTAAAGACTTTGGCACACACATACATCAACTTCCCCCACACTTGTTTTCTGCAATACCATGATCCAAAGGAATTCATCTTGAGTCATGCTTAACTATGCTTCAAGAACAAGGGTATGGATGGTCCTAATCTAGATTAGGTGAGGATAATGTGGGTTAACAAACAATAGAGGCTAAACAAGGCTCAACGGGGCTAAAACCTACAAAACAAATGAACAAGGGGGACACGGCAATTTGGCTAAGTGGTGGTCACTACACAACTTCATCTTGAATATGTGTTATGCAAATCAATAGCATGCTTTGAAATGAAATGGGCATGAGTTCTAGCATTTGGAACTAAATGATGAAACGCCTTCTAAGTAGTAACCAAGCAAAGAATAATGAGATCATGCAACAACTTTAGAAAACAATAATGCACAGATTTTAACTCTCCAAATAAACATTTAGGCTCAAGTCTCACAAGGTTGTAGCGTTAATTTGAGTTCCTTCCTTCAAGCATGTTACAAAAACTGATTTGTTTTCTTTATGATTTCATGTGAATTCGTAAGTTATAACCACAACCAAGCATGAACCAAAGAGTAAATCAAACTTTCATCCATGTTTATAACTCTCTTTAACAATCATGCAATTACAAACCGAATCCTCATCATTGTGTTGGAAGGTACCCTAAGACACAAACAAACACACAAAAACAACTCTTTTTGGGTTTTGCAAAACAATTTTTCAAATTTTTATGGAATTTTCAGATTTTTAAGTCAAAACACACTAAAACACACCAAAACAGCTTAAAAACACTTAAAACAGCAAGAAACAACATTGGAAGTTATGAGTGAGAAAACCCTACGAATTTGCATCAAAACACTTTGGTTACCCCCCCCCCCCCCACACTTAAATCAAACATTGTCCTCAATGTTTCAAGCATAAACTAACACAAATAACAAACAAACAAACAAAACAGCAACTAAACACACTAAGCATGGCAGAAACGAAATAGCAACAAAGAGAAGAGTTTAGGAACGCAAATCTGGAATTGGAGTGCTTCATAGGTCTTCCTTTGTTGAATGCATGGGTTGCCTCCCACGTAGCGCTTTCTTTAACGTCTTGCAGCCGGACGATACTCCTTTGAAGCCTTATTGGACCCCACGGCATAGAGGGGTGTTTCTGCAACCTGTCCTACTAACCACTTCATGATTTAGATCTTTGAATGGAATGGGATAATGATCCTTTCTGATCGTGGTGTTTTGCTTCTCCAAATCAGCATGAACTCTTCCACCACGTCGAATTCGATTAGGTATCTGCACCATACAAGGTAACAACCTATTAGTTGAAATGGGAATCGAAATTGGAATAGGTGGCTTACCTATGTATGGCAAAGAAGTGGCAGCACAATGAATAGATGCACAAGGGGTGCTTTCGGCCAGATTTGGTGATTTCAAGGTTGGGGTCGTGCACTCTTTGTTGTTCACTCCAATTCCCTCCTCGATGGTGGTTCGAGGTACATTCTTCTTGATTAGTGTTGAACATTCCTGCCCTATATTTTCAATTATATTAATGGCACAACAAGAACGAACATCATCAGTATTCTCAACCGATTCAGAAATCTTAAAGTTAATCATATCACCACCAAAGGCCATAGTTACTGCTCCCTTGGCCACGTCAATCTTGGTTTGAGCCGTTTTCATGAATGGTCGTCCAAGTAAGAGTGGTGATGGTGGAGAGTGGGTTGAGTCCTCCATATCAAGCACATAGAAATCTGCAGGAAAAATCAAGTGGTCTACCTGCACCAAAACATCTTCCAACACTCATTTGGGATATGCATTAGATCGATCGGCTAATTGAATAATAACACCATCATTTTTAAGCTTTCCTAGATTCATAGATGTATAAACAGAATATGGCATGACATTTATAGATGCACCTAAATCTAACATAGCATGATCAAACCTCGTATTGCCAATAACACAAGGGATAGTGAAACTACCTGGATCTTTGCATTTAGGTGGTAACTTTCTTTGCAACAATGCAGATACATTCTCACTTACGTGTACCACCTCTTTCTCCCGAATCCGTTTCCTTGTTGTACAAAGCTTCTTCAAAAACTTGGCATACTTCGGGATTTGCTTATGATTTTCATAGAACTTAGTGATCCTTGCTTGAATCTCTATTATGCGCTTTCATGTAGGGAACTTGTGGGGAATGCTTTGGGTTGTCGTATGCAATTCATCCAATTCAATAACTTAAGGAAAATCTGATGGTTAATTTAAGCGGACCTAATTAACTTGGGGTGTTGAGAATTCGTGGTTTATTGAAAAGCAATTAGAAATCGTTTTGTATGCAAGTGTGACATGTGTGGAGAAGAACCCCTTAGCTAGCTTTCCATCCATTCAATTTCATCAAATTCGTTCAGATTTAACTTGTTCTTTACTTTACTTGTTTTGTTTTCAAATTCGTCTAAAATCAATCCCCCATTTACTTTGTTGAGTCATATTAGTTAGAAATCAATTTAGTTTGTGTTTTTAAGTGTCTTGAGTCAAGTTATAACCTATTTTCGTCCAAAATGTGTTTTGTGTTCAAAACTGCCCAGAAAGTGTTTTTAAGGCAGTTTTGAGTGTTTATTTGTTCTCTGGCCATCCAGGTACTCATGCATACATCGTGTGCCTGGTGGCAATCCTAACAGCTTAACCAACTAATCACTCATGCCATTTAGAAAACTTAACAAAACAACTAATTCTCAATTAACCCCTAACAGTGATTACAGGGGTGTATTCAATTGGAATTTGGAGGGATTTTAATTCTTTTAATGAATCTAAGGGTATTCAATCAGGATTTTAAGTGATTCTTTGAAATTGAAGGTGTATTCAATTAGAATTTTAAGATGGTTTATTAAAATTCTTAGAAATCCGGGTGTATTCAATTAAAATTTAAAAAAAATATTATAATATTCCAGGTGTATTTAATTAGAAATTGATTTTAAAGAATTTGAGAAAGTTGAGGAATTAGAGGAAATTTGAGAGATTTCGTAGTGTATTTAAAGCATCCACAAATCTCACATCTCATCATAAAATTTCGAGAGAATTAAATCAAAATTTTATATGAAATTTCTAATAATCAATTAAACTCCAAAAAAAATTCATAAATTTATAAATCCATTAAATTTTCTCAAATTCTCGAATACACCCCATAAGCTAATCACCATTATCACAATCTAGCTCATATCAATATAGAGAAAGAAAACCACCGGGTCTCTCCCCGAAATCCGTAGCTATTGAATCAAATATTACAGTTGCTCCCCAAGCTTTTTAACAAACTTTTACATTATTTTGTGACAATCTCCACCAAGGTACTGAATGCTCGTGGAGAGCTACCATTACTTGCAACAGCTTGTTGAGCAAGATTTTTGAGGACCTTGATTTTCTCTCTCATTTCATTCCCTTCTTTATGCTTCAAAGTCAGCTCCAAGGCCTTCATCACTCCGTTTTTTGTAATGACCCCTCCTTCAATCCCCACACCAATTTCCCACAAAGCCTCTATAGTGTTCATGTTAAGCTTTTGATCCCCAAAAAATGGCCTGCAAATCATCGGCACACCGCCAACAATGCTCTCCAAGATTGAATTCCACCCGCAGTGCGTCAGGAAAACTCCAGTTGAGGCATGCCCCAAGACTTGCACTTGTGGTGCCCAGGGAACTATTTTTCCATTCAGGCCACTTTTGTTAAACCCCTTGGGCAATACATCCTCTATGTTGCCCCTAAATGACCAAATAAATGGAAACCCAGTTTCAATTAACGCCTGAGCAAATGCTGCCAGCTCGTGAGGTGGTGGTGTAACCACACTTCCAAAGCTAATATATGCAACAGATGTAGGCTTGTGCTTGTCCAGCCACTTTAAGCAGCCACTGTCATCTTTGATCAACGGCGGCGTCGGGGACGATGTTATTAAACTAAAGGGTCCAACGTTGAGGAACTTCTGGAATCTTGATTTGAGCAAATTCACAACTTCAGGTTCCAGTTCTTCAAAGGAGTTTATGGCAACTGCAGTTGCTTTTGGAAGTGTTTGTCCCATTTTGTATAATAGGCTTCCAACGGTTGATTCCGAGTTTCCTAAGATTCCTTCAGGTAGGTCAGGTATTTTAACTTTTGAAAATCCAGGAAGGAAGTCGAGGCTTTTTTCTTCATCTCCTGAAATAGATTAAATATTATGATAATTTATCGAATATTCAACGATCTTCTGTGAATAAGAAACAATATAGGCAACCATTGAATTTATGGGGCATAGAATTAGCTAACAATTGAGAAGAATTAAAATGAATAGTGAACTACATGGATACAATAACCATCACGGGATAGTCCAGTAACTCGGGACGAATTTCATGCCCGTATTTTACACGGCACGTCTTTTGTTCGATTTTCGACGCTGGTGAATCTCAGAATAGTGGTCATGGGGAAGCTGAAATACTTCTGTAATCTAAATAATAAACTGTCATGATAAAACTACTAGCTGGTCATTTTTTTCCAAAAAAGAAACTAGATGGATAAAATAAAGTTGTCCGTGTCCTTATCAACTATTTACAACTTCATACCAAACACATTATTTTCTAGTTAGAGCAGGTCTACCAGACCTCCAAGCAACTGAGTTAAATGAGGAATTTTTCATTATGATTAAAACATAAATGGTATATTACGTGTTTTTATACGATGAGTGATAAATGAAGGAGGCAATTGGATTTCTGGCGGTAGCTCGTTGGACTGCTCAAAAAAGAAATGCCGGGCCTTGGCAGTGGCTGACGTCAGCGATGACGTCACACAGCAAAAGGTTTCTGGCCCCATGTGCGCGCCAGTGAGCCAAATGGCTCGTTATTCTTGGCTCATTAGCCATTTGAAAATTCTTCTGATGCCACGCGGAAAAATGTAGTGAGTTTAATTTAAATTTTCTTTTAACAGTAACAACTACAAAATACCGACTAGTGTTATTATTTTATTTCACTAAAGCGAGTACATTTATGATTTATTAATATAAGCACAAATTAACGATATAGTCCACTCATCTCTTAAAACGTAAAACTGTAACATTACATCATGTTGTTTGTGATACACTCAAATTACTTTTTATATTTTATAGGCAAATAGTGGATAATACATAGAATTACTTTTCTATTTTCTATATCTTAAGCTTACTAAGAAACTAAGAAAGTGTATAGGTTATACGCATATGTGGCAAATTCATACTATTTGGACCAGAGTTAGAAAGACAAAAAAATCATGAGAAACAGTGAGTGAACGTACTTTATTCACATTGATAAAAATGTATGGAGTTTTTGTGTGACGACATGAGTTCAAACTCCGTCAGTAACTAATCTAACACCTAATCTTTGTATTGAGTGTTTGCGGGACGACATGAGTTCAAATCCTGTCAATAGTTAATCTAACACATGATCTAACAAAATTTATCGTTTAACAAAAAAACAAAAAGAGTTTCAAAGACTGAATTTTAACTAAGCACAATCTCATAAATTTATTTAATAATTAAGTTCAACATTAAACAGTTCAATGAAATTGATCAAACTTCCCCCTTTCCCCGGCTCCAACCTACACACCCCTTCCCCTCCCCACTCCTATTTTCTTTCTGTCCCCCATGTGTCCCTCGGCCCCACCTTCTCTCTCTCTCTCTCTCTCTCTCTCTCTCTCTCTCTCTCTCTCTCTCTCTCTCTCTCTCTCTCTCTCTCTCTCTTCTCTCTCCTCTTCCACTCAACCTAGCGCCCCTCCCTCTCCCCCTCGCCCTCTCCTCCTATCCATTTCCTCTCATTATAATATGTAAAGATGAGCAATTGGAGTTCTTTTGTAGGTAACACAACTATCTCATTATACATACTGAAAATATGATTTTAACCCTTAAAATTTAAGTTTCTTTACATAAAATCCGACATAATCTTTTTACTGGAATAAAACTCAATGACTAGGCTCCACATAAACAAATTCATTAATTCTGTTTGACTTTAGACATTTTGCATTTTCCAGATGCTTAAATGTATTAATGTTTAAATTCATTGCATATTAATATATCATAACAAATTGTATGTTAATGCTTCTGGCAATAAATAAATAAACATTAATGTTATATTTTCCTTTAGATTTCGTAATTGTTTTCCAAATTTGCATAAAATTAGACGATTTCAATTTAATCTTGTCATTTTCTTACCAAATGGAAACTGAAAGGGAACTATGGAGTAATTTACATAAAAACATAGGTAAATTATTTGGACATATGTGTTAGTAATAAAATATTCCCAGTATATGTAATAATACATGCAAAATAATTTACCTACAAAATAAATTAATTTTTTTTATTTGATTCAATATTAATGTAACATCCCACATCGCCCAGGGGAGCGATCCTTAAATGTATATTCTCATCCCTACCTAGCACGAGGCCTTTTGGGAGCTCACTGGCTTCGGGTTCCGTAGGAACTCCAAAGTTAAGCGAGAAGGTGGCCAGAGCACTCCCATGATGGGTGACCCACTGGGAAGTTGCTCGTGAGTTCCCAGAAACAAAACCGTGAGGCCGTGGTCGGAGCCCAAAGCGGACAATATCGTGCTACGGTGGTGGAGCGGGCGCGGGAAGTGATCTGCCCCGGGCCGGGATGTGACATTAATTTATCTACATTTGATATAATAAATTATAATTGCACATATATATTACTAAATAAAGGTATGTAAGTTGATTAAAAAATAATATATCTACTACTTTTTGTTTATGAATTTTAATTTACCTATTGTTTTTTTTTTGTACAAACATAATGTACCTACAATGTATAATTCCTACTAAAACGAATATATATTTGCGCGCGCACACACACACACAGATATATATATATATTAGTAGTAAAATGTGCCCAATATATGTAATAATGCTTTAAAAAAATTTACCTACAAAATAAAGGAATGTAATTTGATTGAAAAGATAATATATCTACTACTTTTTGTTTATGAATTTCAATTTTCCTTTTTTTTTAGAAACATAATGTACCTACAATATAATTTACCTATTGTTTAATTCTTATAAGTAAATAATGTACTTATAATTTACCTATTTTTTAATTGTTATAAAAAAATTAATTTACTTATACTTTACATATAAATATAGATAAATTATTTTTTACATGCATATATAATAACAAATCAAAATGGCTAATGTATGTAATAATCTATGTAAAATAATTTACCTACAAAATAAAAGAATATTAATTTGAGATGACTTATCCCTAATTTTTCATGTAATTTTCTCCCTGAGTGTGTAAATTGACATTTATGCCATTTTTGGCAAAGTGGAACCTAACATGGATGTAGTTATTCATCTTTTAATTTATTTTTCTCAATATTATAATAATTAGTACTCGTTACGAATGCGTGAGTGCGAGTTAGACCAGAATCCGAGTTATAACGAAAAAGTTATGTTTAGTTAAAGTGCGTTAACAACGGGTAGATTTGTACACGTACGTGCTAATTATTCAATATTGGAAACTACTATTTTTGATAAGGCGTGTTAGATTTCGTGTGATTTCAAATTTGTACAAATCTTATCCCATTCTCTCTTTAAATTTGTCTTGTTCCCTACTCTACATCACCACCAATCATTTCACTTCCCACACTTTTCACCCAATCAGAAATTTTTCCTCTCTGCCCAATTAGAAACTATCATATCCCTCTTTCTCTTCTTCTTCTTCTCCTTCATGCCGAGATTCTATTCTCTCTGCAACACAAAGACCCATCATTAAATCGGACCTCAAACCACCACCATCGTACTCTTCTCATCCCCATGAGTTCATCTGTATGAAGCAATCTTAAAATAATTGAGTTTTAGGTGTTCAACTCAGAGCAACTCGGAGCTCCGACTCGGGTGTAATTTCTCCGACCTTTTTCCCTTCGAGTTACAAGGTTTTGGTTGGTCGAACTACAACTACACAACTCCCTGGAGTCCCTAGTCTAAGTTGGAAGTCAAGACAACGGGAAAACACACGGGTTTGAGAAGACGAAAATAGGTCCGAGACTTTCAAAGCTTTTTCAGTCCTTTTTCATCCATTTTTTTGGATTTTGGAAGGTACAATCTTGTTCTCCTCTTCTTGAGCTTCATTTCCATATAAAGTACGTCGAAAATGGTTGAGAAATGAGAAAGATATAAAGTTTTAAAAAAAATTCCAAAATCCGGCGAACGGCGGAGGACAACCAGAGAAGAAGGAGAATATTCCGTTAAAGTTAACGGAATATTCTGACGCTGTTAAACTTAAAGGAATATTCCGTCAAATTTGACGGAATATTCCCTAGGGTTTCTGTCAGCGTGTCAGTCATGTGGCCTACGCGTGGGCGTGCATGTGGCCACGACCTAGTAGCACGTGGCGACATGTGAGGGTGCGTTCGGCCTCCGGGCGGCGTGTGGTTGAAGCATACGGGTTCGTGACATCGATTAAAATGTTTTTTTGTAGATTTAAACCCTTCGTTTGAGCAAACTATGGGGGATTTTCCTAGCCTTTTAGTGTATGTCCTAATTAATTCATTAGTATAGTTGTTTCACATATAGGTGAGAATTACCCCAAGGAGGTACGAGGACAAGCAAGGCTAGGATACTACGATCCAACTACGTATTAGTGAGTGAGCATTTTTTTGTACATATAATATATATAAAGTTTTATAGTTTCCACAAATGCTTTTGATTGATTTTACACCTATCATGTCATGTTTTATTTAATTTTAAAAATGCCATTATATTGTTGAGATTTATATGTTGTCATGGCACGTTCATATATATTATACTTGCTCATCATGCATGCTTGCACCGGTGTAGTACTTGCCTGGGCCAGGGTTAGGCTTCACGTGTATGTTCACATAGCACCACACACTCACCTTGGATCCATTGTAGGTGCCAGTCCTGTCGTACATGTTGCATTAGGCAACTCCGACTCGTATGTAGGGCTGGAAAAAAAATCCCCAAAATCCTGAACCCTACCGAAAAAATCCCGAACCCAAACCGAAAAAATCCCGAACCCAAACCGAAAAAATCCCGAACCGAAAATCCCAAACCGTTCGGTATGGGAATCAGTCTCACATTTTCCTTTTTTCGAGAATCCTAAACCGATATATATATATATATATATTTTATTTAATCAACCCACCAAGCCATTCCTCCGGCCAATAACTTTTCTTCACTACCTTTTCCTTTTTTTAATTCTTTCTTTGTCTCATTGTCTACCATCTTGGTTCTTATTTCTTGAAACCATCATGGTTTCTTCTTTCTTTTATTTCTTGAAACCAATAACCCTCTCTCTTTCCTTCCACAGTTCCACTGTCTCCCTCAAATGCAGAAGCAAGCCTTCGTCTGCTTTCTCAATCTTCAAAAGCAGCCACACCCGCAACCTGCTCTTCCCAAAACACCATACCCATTGCAGCTTTCGTCTGAGGAACCCAATCGTTCTTCCATGACATCAGATCTATCGCTGCAAGCTTGCAAAGCAGAGTAGCCCTCTGATGGTGATTTCGTTTGGCAAGACATGGAAAAGCTCACACATTGATGATGATTAGTACCTTATTCTATTCAATGCACTTCGCAAAGCCCTCCGACTCGCAAAGACAAGCCCAGGAATGAGAGGGATGGAGATGGGGGTGGGGATGTCGACGAATCTGGGATGAGGTGTGGTCGTGTGGGCTGGTAGGGAAGGTGGGAGGTCGATGAATCCCGAACCATACTGAAATCCCCAAAAAAATTCGGGAATACCGAAATTTTCGTTCGGTTTTGGTTTTGAAAACCTTGTCCCAAAAAAAATCAGTTTGGAATTTGGGATCCTATTTTCGGTTTGGGATCCCATACCGAACTAACCCTACTCGTATGTGATGCACCTAGCGCCAGTCTTCACGTGATTGTAGTACTAAAGCGTATATTATGATTACACCCAGTCATGTTCATGTCAGATTCCCTCTGCATGAACTCGTGTGTTAGCGTAGATTGATGAGCACTTGATTTACTTATGCTACAGTTGTGATATTATGATTGGTGTATTTCTGGAATTACTGTTGATTTACATTTGATTTCATACTTATATGTAGTATGATTTTCTGGAAACTACACATGTTTTACGACAAGGGGTTAGTATGTTTAGAAAATAAATGTGTTTTATAAACCTTTGTTTTCGCCCACTCACCGTTCTATTTTTTGCCCCTCCAAGACTTAGTTAGCTGAATTCTCTGTGGCATACGAGGGATTTCGGGCGGTTCTGTCATATATGCTCTGAAAACTTGTGTTTTATGGGTTCTTCCCACTACTGCACACTCTCTACTTTAGATTTAATAAATGTTAGCTTTGGTTTAAATTTATCCATATTTTTATGCTTCACCTTCCTTTTTGGTTACGTCACCTTCGGGTGTTGGCCAGCATGCCTCGACTCCAGTCGGGGTATGTCAAATTGATTTTTGTTTTTTTTTTATCAAACAATATTATTTGATGCAAAATAACTTATTATACAAAGGATCCTCTTTTTTTTTTCAAACGAAAAATGTGCCTATAATTGTTTATGAATATGGGTAAATTAATATATATATATATATAGATATATATGTGAATAATATTTATGAAACAAAAAAACTAATTTCCATATGGGATTAATTGCTAATCATAATTAGGGTGAGTAATAATATTTATTCACATAATTAGGGTTTTGTGGCATATGTTGTAATAATTGGTTATATATTTATCTCACTGTTCTAAAAATCCCCGTCTAGGGCCGCCTAGGCCCTGCCTAGGTGCTAGGCAGTTGGTCACTGCCCTGAAAATAGATAACTTTCATTTTGTATTTTATTTCTTTCAATAAATCGTAAAAGATTTGTTGAATACTTAAATGAACACACATTATGCTTGTTTCCTATGTTTTCATTATGTTCTAATAGCTCATAATATATATGTCATTCTATTTGTAGTTTATGATGAAATTATATATATTTTAAGTATAAATAGACACTTATTTACACGAAATATAATAGATTTAATTAAATCCTCCTAGTCTGCCTAGGCGCCCGCCTAGACCCCACCTAGCCGTTAAGCCCACCCGACTAGCGCGTACCGTCTTTTAGAACCTTGATTTATCTACATGGTAGTCTATTTGAAATTTAGATTTTATTTGAATGTTTAATATTAGGTAGGATTTTGTTCGTAAAATAGGAGTTTCAAAGGTCTTTCTCTAAAGAACCCTTATACATATACACACACAATGCTGGGACCAAAAAGATATTAGATGTGCTAACCTTATTAAGGCACATATCCCTACAACCACCACATCCGTGTATTCTAATCTCATTAAATATATACATACAACGCTGGTTTCATATATCTTAAAAGATTAGAACTTGTTTTGTAGTTTTAGTATTTTAAAATTTATTTTGTCAAATTTCAAAGATTAGATTGAATTATAATTAAGTATAATTGTGAATAAAAAGATGCGAAAAAATTATGTAAATGCACCTTAATCGTACGTCAAGTTTTCAAATAGCAAATGTCACCTTACCGCTGGTTCCAAGCCTCTGTCGAATGAAGTCTGTCTCAACGTGAACAAGCAGCGATCGTGGTCCACCTGTCCATACCGGCACCCAAGGAACTTTCATCTCCTCCGCCATATCTCCTAAAAACCAGAAGAACGCATCCGAAACCAAACACCCGATCTTCAACCCAGTTGCCGCCTCGGCATCCTTTAAAGCCCTTTTAAAATACGCTGGCGCCGCCTTTAAAAAAAATCCAATGGTAACCTCATGGTTGCGAGGGGGCACGAAGCCCTTTGGCAACCCATCAAGTATGTCGTAAGCCTGCACGTTGTGGAGGCTTGACGGCAGTGACTTGGAGAAAAGGGAGGTGTTGGCTTTAGAAGTGGTGATAAAGGAGAAGACAACGTGTGGAGCGGCGGCAGCAAGTCTGAGGACAAGGCTGAGGAGAGGGCCTGCGTGGGTTCCGAAGGGGAAGGCCAAGGCAGCGACATGGTGGGTTAGGGTTTGGGTTTTGAGGTCTCCTTCCATGGTTGATATAAGTTGGTGGCTCAGCTGGTCTTTATATTTTGGTGATGTGGAGAGTATACTGTATTTATATGAGAAGGAGCCGAGCCGAGCCGGTAGGTTGTTATAAAGAAAGGTAGATAGCAAAATACTTGTGTGTGGTCCCGGAACATATACAGATACTTCTGGTTGTCAAACGAACAACGAGTGAAAAAAATGCTTCTGGAAGAAATTGCATGGTGTACATCTATCAACCATGGAAGGTGACCTCACCCCCAATATCAAATTGGAATAATAATGCAGTTGGAAAAAAAGTTGAAAACATTTTTTTTGTTAACCGGGCGGCACTAAAAAGATGAATGTATTAATTACGAGTTGCTTTACCGTTGAAAACAAAAGCACGGTACCTTTTATTTCGAACAATGATTATAATCATGCTCATATTATAGATATTATATTAAAGTGTGATTGTGTACATCTTATATTAGTTTTGATTATTAGTTATTCTTTTTACGTTAGGACTATATTTTCTTAGAGGACAAAAATTCTTCTCCTTCCTTATTACTATAAATAAAGACACTGCTTAGATATTATATTAAAGTGTGATTGTGTACATCTTACATTAGTTTTGACTACTAGTTATTCTCTTTATGTTAGGACTGTATTTTCTTAGAGGACAAGAATTCTTCTCATTCCTTATTACTATAAATAAAGGCACTGCTTAAGAAGAATAACACATCCTCACTACAACACATCTCTCCACTCTCTCTCTCTGGCGCGCCCTCTCTCTCTCCCTTGTCAGATTAAATAAGCCACAACATGTTATTAGCACGCTCCTTCGTTGCGCTAAGAAATTTGACGTGAAATTTTTTCGTCTTCAATTATTATTTGATTAAATTTTAATTTTTTTATTCATATACTTTTATTGATTCAATTTTTTTTTTTTTAAAAAAATTGGGTTGAACGTGATACAAGCTTTGGAGATGGAAAGCCGAAATTGAAAAGAAAGAATTTTCTGCATAAAACCAGTTCATCAATATCATCATGCAATCAGGTTCTTCCAAAATAACGGTTTTTATCTTGATATTTTCATAGCCTTGGTAGCATGAACATTCATTATAATGCATGACTCAACGTTACGTTTACGAATTTTAGATTCTACATAAATTGTTAATGCATTATATTCATAATTGTTGAATTATGTGAATAAATATTGATGATGCATTGAATTATATATGTATAAATTCGGAAATTGAAAAAAAAATATGTTAGGGTTTCGATGGAAATCCACCAAGCTGCGGCATCGAGCCGCGAGCCATGAGCCAAGAAGGCATGCAGCCCTCCAATGAACCCAGAATGCGATGCCCATTACATCGTCCTAGTCCTTTTGGACTCAGACTAGTGAACCACTACCACGACCATCGATTTAACGCAACCTAGGCCAACTCCGATGACCTATATTCATCGTTAATGAAGGATATGGCCAAGATTTCTTCGATATCTCATCGGATTTTTTCAAAATTCCGTTTTGATTACGCAGTGTTCATCGTTCGTTGACGTCAGGGATGCCCCTTGGCCACCCTATGATGGTTCTTCAATGAACCATCGACTCATCGACTTACCCTTGAGGACTTCTAACAAAGGCAATGCCGCTAGAAGCGACAGTGCCGACCTTCTTTTCCGATGCGCACACCCAGCTTGGCTGAGGCGTTTCCTTTGGTCTCGTAACCCAGTGGACTTCACTATTTCCTCGGCCCGCAGCCATGTTTTCTCCACTAAGCTCACCTACAGTGGCCCAGCGCTGCTTCTCCAGCCTGCATCATACTTGTAAAGACCCAAAAATTTATTCGGAAGCGATACTCAATGATAGGCCAAAATAAAGTCGTGGTTAATCTTTATGCTATTAACCAAAATATATTTCTTTCCTTGACAATTATTCACAAAATTTTATTTCGGTTATATTATGGTTACATCTAACCTTTTTGCTAGACTGCCTACGTACCCTCAAACGGGATCAATCCATTTGTAGTTCCACGTCATTTAAACCATTTATCCCTTAACTATTCAAGTGGCGGATATATTCAGTACTAGATTCAAACAATCGAATCACAACAATCAAACATCAAATATGAAATCAGGGTATCGATATTAGCTTAAAAAGGCAAAGTCGGCCCACTGGCCACGCGCATCAATGGCGGTTTCCGGCTATTGGAACCCAATTTTCCTACAAACTGCAAAAATTACCAAATTTTACAGACACGTAGAGCTCAATGAGGAAAACATTTTTCACACCTAGGTCTAAGTCCAATTCGACTTGGAAGTGGCCTGAAAACACCTTGATCTGCTGGAAACATTTGGAAGTGGCCTCAAAAATGGGTGTTCTTGATTCGATGCCGAAACGAACTCCGACGCCTCAACCAAAGTATAGGCCTTGCTCTTAAGGTTGAGGGAAGTTTATCAATGGTGGTGGTCGACGAAAATAGTTGTTGGAATCACCGAAAAGGGAGAAAACTCGTCGAAAAACCCTCGGCACTTTGTCGCTTCAACCTGGAAAAATGGGCGATAAAATGGGAAATCTACCAACACCAAGATGTTGGGGTCCTCGAGAGCTTTCCATGGACACCAAGATCACCCAAAACAAAAGTCGGATGATGGAGATACAGTCGGGTCAAAACTGATGGTTCGCGGGTCGACAAATTGGTCAAAACGACCCAACTCAGGTCTCTTTCTCTGATTCAGTGCTGCTACTGCAGGATTTTTAAAAGGGTTGGGGGAAAATTAACAAAGTGCCCCTAAATTTAAGACTTCTCTAACTTCTTCATTATAACTCTGGTTCATGCACGGTTTTTGCCTACGCGATCATGGGATTGGCCTCTATCCAAATATGCCAAGAAATATGGTGAAACATATCAGCTAAAATATGTCCTTATATAATTCTGTTTAGCCAACTAGGGGTATTTTTGTCTTTTTCACTTATCGAACAATTATACACCATCAATATAAATACGTCGTAACTCCAAATACGACTACAAAATATTTAATACTAAATTCCAGGAACGGGATTTCACATTTCCCTTCATTTGAATTTCATACTAAATCACATATATATAAATTATCAGGGTATTACAATACTAGCCCAATTAGGGTCTACCATTCCTATGTCCTGCTTCACAGTGGAACATAGCTCGCGTGCCTGTTGTGGATTCCTTGCACCGAATTGCACTGGATCCCAGCCTCTGTACTGGTGCATCTGTGTTTGCGATGCACAAGATTGGTGCCATTTTGGGCCTCTCCCATCTGGGCATGTGTCTGCAACCTATCTTTGTTCATATAGGCTTATTGCCCTATCTTGGTCCTTTTTTTCTAGCCTAGTTTTGGGTCGGGCCCCCACAAAAACAAGATTAGGGTTTTGGTCCAATTTTGGACCATCGTTTTTTTTTTATTGCCTAATTTTTTTTAGACCTAATTGGGTTTATATTTTTTCTCCCAATCCTTCCCATTGGCCCAAAGTCTAATAATTATTCAATTACCATCATAGGCCCCGAAGACCTACTTACATATATTTGTTGCATATTTTGGTATATATTGCATTTGTTTGCAAGGACTATGAACTTGATGAAAATGCCCTAGAGACGAGAATATTGACTTCCGTTGACCGTCCTTCCGTGATGTGTATGAGCTTCTATTTTAACGTATTTTCAAAGTACTCGACAATACGGACGTGTAGACACAAGCATAATGGAAATCAAATTTACGAAGGAGGTTTTGCAGAACTACAATTTGTGAAGTACTTTGTATGAGTACTATTTATTAGTTTTTATATATTATTTTTAGATATATTTGGTTAAAAAAGAAAAAGAAAAAGAAAAGCCACGAGAGTGGCTGGGGGAAGAAGAATCAGAAAACTGGGGGAAAAAGGGGATTGCCCAAATGGGGGAGAAGGAAGAGTTAGAGAGAGACCAATGAGATGAGGGAAAAAGGAGAGGAAAGGAGGGAAGTGCAGAGCACCCAACCTAGGCCCTTTCTCCTCGACCCATCCCCAACCCGTGACCCATTTCCAAAACCGGTCACCCCGAGTTGAATTCGAAGCAATATTCACCATTTTTCCGGCGAATTGGGATTCCCTCACCTAAAACCATCATCATGCTCCTCCTCCTTAGTTAATCACCCTTAGATTCGAAGCAAGGATGTCCTTTTCATGGTGTATGGTGGCCACAGTGCCGCGGGATTCTTGGGGAAAATTCGTCAAATCTTGAATGAAATCCCATCCATTTCCTCCACCATTACGTTCTCCTTGAACTTTGGAACAAAGCCCAAGCATTGGTTGGGGCGTTGGAACGGTTTTGGAGTTGAATTGGAAACACCAAAATCCTAGGGTTTTCCGGCGAGTTCGATGAAATTGGAGCATTTCCAGGCCAAATTGAACTTGGCGGCAAGTATAAACTTTGGTCTACTCTTTGAGATCTTCATTTCTGTAATTTTTTAGAATTTTTAGAAATAGTTGAATTTTCTGGCGAGTCGGGGCGGCCGACCGCTACCGGCGGCGGCGCGTGGTCAGTGGGCCGCCAATGCTAGTTTTAGGCTATATTAAATGTCTTGAATTCAGTTTTGATATTGGAATGACGTAGGTTGATCATTGGAACCTAAATTCTCTACGATACGTTACTAGGTATTTATGTGAATTGACGATCCGACCGTTGGATTGTCACCAAACTTTGTTACATTGTAGTACGTAATATTTGAAGAATGTAGGAACTTACAGATTGGGAATACGATGCACGGATCTTCCGAATTGGATTTGTAAGTTAATAAAATAAAACGTTAACCTCCACTTTAGGTGCACATGCCTGTCGTACAGACCACTATAGGTGGTTCCGACTCGTAGGTGACTCTTCACGTGATCGTAGCACTTGATCTTATTCATTTACACCCAGTCCTATCGTATAGACCACTACAGTGGTTCCGACTCGTGTGCAGGCGTAGTGTCGTACAGGTCACTAGAGGTGACTCTGACTTACATTCTAGCCATGATTGATGAGATATGAATATGTCGTACAGGTCACTAGAGGTGACTCCGACTTATATGCTAGCATATGTGATGTGATGAGCTAGCATATGTGATGTGATGAATATGTGGTGAGGTAGCATATGTGATGAATATGTGATGAGCTAGCAGACGTGAGGAATATGCGTTAAGTTAGCATATGTGATGAATATGTGATGAGCTAGCATATGTGATGATTATGTGATAAGCTAGCATATGTGATGAATACGTGATGAGCTAGCAGACGTGATGAATATGCGATAAGTTAGCATATGTCATGAAATATGTGATGAACTAGTATATGTGATGAAATACGGGTAAGTCGTACAAGTCACCATAGGTGACTCCGACTTGCGTACTAGTATGAGTTATTAATCACATGATTATTTGATATTGCTGACAAGATGATGTGTTGTGGTATGTTTATGATTTTTCTGGAAATTATACAGGTGTTGTAGCAAGGGGTTATAATGGTTATATGGTTTCTATTAAAATTTTATTTACAGGGCCACTCACCCTTGGCTTGTCTTCACCCTCCAGGTTTTCTTAGCTGAGCTTTCTTATCTTCGAAGATTCGTGGCGATTCTTAATATTGGAGATTATCTCGAGGGTACGATTCTTAATTCACTCTTCTGTACTTGCTTATGCTCTAACGTCACGTGTGAAGTGGGTTAACTCTCGCTCACCAGTGCACTCTGGTATTTAGGCACTCTTAGATTTAAATTTAATCACATTTTTCCACATCATCACATTTTATGGCTTCGTCACCTTCCAGGTGTCGGTCAGCACAGCTCGATTCGGAGTCCTAGTGGTCATTCCGGGTCGGGGTGTGTTAGTTTGGTATCAGAGCATAAGTTGGGCAGTATTGTGTTCATCACACGCGTGATGTGAGCATTCTTGGTTTTGTGTTTAATGTTCGAATCTTGCCACCTCGTCGAATACGGAAAAATATGTTAGCTTTTCTTAAGTTTTGGGTAGTTTTGTGGTCTTGACGACATTTTAGAAAATCATTTTGGCGTTTGTTATTAGAATTAAAACGAAGTTATTCCTTGTGGAAGAAATGAGTAGATTTGAGGCAAGTTGATGGCCTAAGTTAATGTATTGATAACCGTGTATCACTGGAGATTTTACCTACCAATTCCATCATCAGTCTTCCATTGTTAGAATTGGTCATTTTGAGATTGGAATTCTCAACTAGTTTTGATTTCTTGGTCGTATTGTTAGTATATCACCTAATAGAATTCTTTCAAAGTCCACTCTTGTTAAGACTCTAGGATAGTCTCATGTGGCAATGTGGTGCTAAAGTAGTCGCACTTGAAGGAGGATCATCTGAGGGACAATTACTTTTAGTCCCTGTTATTACTAATATCTTCAAACGTACTGGTGTTTATGTTGGATCTTCAAGAGGAAGATCGACTCTTGATAAATCTTTTTGAAAGTAGATCTTTAACAAGGTATTTTTCCAACCTTAGCGTTTTTCAACTAATGCTAATTCCCAGATTTTGTTTTCGTTGTTATACTTATTAAATGAGCGAGATTAGGCTTGCGAAAGTGAGTTGTCATATCCTGGGAGTAGTAGAAATCTAAAAAGCAGTAGTCAAACTCTCCTAGGATAAATGAACTACTTCGCTTGAGCCTAATAAACTAGGATCGTGGAAGCTTAGGAACAAGCTTTGTATTAGGACAGTAAACTCATGGTTGTTTTTTTTCCTTATCACCAAATTGTGAAATGATGTACATCATCAACCCACTTCCTAGTATTACTTCCATTTTCCTTGCTCCATATTGAACGTTTTTGACGTCATTGAGAAACTTAGTGACGAAGTTTACCAATTAAGATTACCCAACCAAGGACTAGACACTTTATCTTGGAACCCTTAAACATTAGTTTTGTTTAAATTGGTATTTTCTTGGGAGACGTGATCTCCACAGATGAAATTGATTATTTGGAAATCCATGATGACTTGTTCTTTAAATATTTTAATTGTGGGGAGGCAACATGACGGAAAATCGCTAGCCAAGTGTTATCATCTTTAATCCGAATGATATTTTCCAGTGGATAAATGTGTTTGAGATCTTTATCACTCTTGTACTTTTCAATTACATTCTTATTTGAAATAGGTTAAGTTCTGGCAGTGGCAGTGGAAAAACTAAATCAACTTTTATGATTATCACGATTGTGCAAATGTATTACTATTTAATGCAGCAAAAGACTTATGTATACTTGAACACTTTCGGCCTGTCCTATTCTGCCTCAGTTGGAGTTCATAGGTATTATTTTGATGTTACTTGCGAAATATCAAGAAAGGGTTTGAATAATCATAATCACTTCATGTATATGAAGGGAGTTGAGAAATATCATCATACACCTTTGACGTGGTATCTTGTACATGCGGTGATGATGATGATGGCGTTTCGATGTTTATAGATCGACTTGACAAGTAAACCCCTTTTTTTTTATTGGTCAGGAGGGACTACATTTTTAACCACTTGGCAATATTTTTGAATCAAGCAAATTGTCTAGAGGATTGCTAGAACATTGACATTTAGTCGTGAACATTAAATTCACAATCATACCCATTGGTAAATGAATGTTCCAGAAGTTACCGTTGTAGCGAGATGTTATACATTAATTTCAATTAACTTGTATTTAAAATTTGATGGAATTATTTAACCCTCAAATTCTTGAGTGTTCTGTTAGCCTTCTCGACATGATTCCACGCTTGGTTAGTGAGGGATTCATAATAGGTCAATTTGGCGGGCTCGTGCGCTAGTGATCAAAACCCCACGAGAGAGCAGCAACCTTTCCAGACAAGTGCAACAATTATTTAATTGTTTAATGGAAAAGAGATTTGGGCTTACGAATCTGTTGAGCTTTTGGAGTATGTTAGTTACTTCAGTTTCCCGAAAGTAACACCATAGGGCCCATGAAAGCGGTGTCATGTGTGTGTCGATTTTTTTGAGAACTTATGGGCAGAGTGTCTTTGAGGAGCAAAGAGTTCAACCACAAAAGGTCTGAAAAATTATTTTACCATCTATTATATAGCATTAATATACCTATAAAGAGAAGGAAGGTTTGAGCTTGAAAGCATGAAAGAGGAATAATTACATTTCGACCACGACAGAAGGTCATTTTCTCTTTGGCATAAACGTTCTAACTTGATTTCTGCTATATATATATATATATGTATCTTATACTCCTATCTTCGAGTATAGTATAACAATGGATTTAAATTTCGGGGGCGACATTTTTTAAGGAGGGTAGATTATGACAGCTCATCCCTAAAAATTATGGTTGTTATAATTTTAAAAGCGTGAATTGACGAAAATGCCCTAGAGGCGAGAATATTGACTTCCGTTGACCGTCATTCTGTGATGTGTTTGAGCTTCTCTTTTAGCGTATTTTCGAAGTACTCAACAATACGGACGTGTAGACACAAGCATAATGGAAATCGAATTTACGAAGGAGGTTTTGCAGAACTACAATTTGTGAGGTACTTTGTATGAGTACTATTTATTAGTTTTTATATATTATTTTTAGATATATTTGGTTAAAAAAAAAAAAAAAAAAAAGCCACAAGAGTGGCGGGGGGAAGGAGAATCAGAAAACTGGGGGAAAAAGGGGATTGCCCAATGGGGGGAGAAGGAAAAGTTAGAGAGAGACCAATGAGATGAGGGAAAAAGGAGAGGAAAGGAGGGAAGTGCAGAGCACCCAACCTGGGCCCTTTCTCCTCGACCCATCCCCAACCCGTGACCCATTTCCAAAACTGGTCACCCCGAGTTGAATTCGAAGCAATATTCACCATTTTTCCAGGGAATTGGGACTTCCCTCACTTAAAACCATCATCATGCTCCTCCTCCTTAGTTAATCACCCTTAGATTCGAAGCAAGGATGTCCTTTTCATGGTGTATGGTGGCCACGGTGCCGCGGGACTCTTGGGGAAAATTCGTTAAATCCTGAATGAAATCCCATCAATTTCCTCCACCATTAGGTTCTCCTTGAACTCTGGAACAAAGCCTAAGCATTGGTTGGGGCGTTGGAACGGTTTTGGAGTCGAATTGGAAACACCCAAATCCTAGGGTTTTCCAGCGGGTTTGATGAAATTGGAGCCTTTCCAGGCCAAATTGACCTTGGCCGCAGGTATAAAGCTTGTTCTACTCTTGGAGATCTTCATTTCTGTAATTTTTTAGAATTTTTAGAAATAATTGAATTTTCTGGCGAGTTGGGGCGGCCGACCGCCACCGGCGGCGGCGCATGGTCAGTGGGCCACCAATGCTATTTTTAGGCTATATTAAATGTCTTGAATTCAGTTTTGATATTGGAATGACGTAGGTTGATCATTGGAACCTAAATTCTCTACAATACGTTACTAGGTATTTATGTGAATTGACGATCCGACCGTTGGATTGTCACCAAACTTTGTTACATTGTAGTACGTAATATTTGAAGAATGTAGGAACTTACAGATTGGGAATACGATGCACGGATCTTTCCGAATTGGATTTGTAAGTTAATAAAATGAAACGTTAATCACCACTTGGTTTTGGGCAACTGGCGGAGTCCGACTGTTGGATCAAAATGAAATTTTAGTATGTTATTCTAGAAGCATAATGTGGATCTTTGGAAGTTACGGATTGGAAATCGGATATGCGGATCTTCCGGATCAAGTTATACAGGGTTGTAGACCCTGTCGTCGATCTTTGATTGACGGTTGACTTATGGTCAATGAGTCTCAAACTATTTTGGGGATGTCCTTGAGAATGTGCCTTATGTGAATTACGTATTCTATTAATAAGAGTTCTAAGATATGATTCGATAATTGTTTTAGGCACAAATCGTTTGGGACGCCTCGATGTGTGTGCTAGAGAATCATAGTGTGGGCCTTAGGTGAGTGGGTCTTTTCCTTTCCATCCTATATTATATATATATATATATATATATATATATATATGTGTGTGTGTGTGTGTGTGTGTGTGTGTGTGTGTGTGATTGATAATTCCATAAACATCTATAATTAATTATGGCTTACGATTACTGTGAACTACGAATGGCTTGATCCCTGTTTAGGGTACGTAGGCAGTCTAGCGAGACGTTAGATGCAACCATATAATAAATGAGACTAAATAATTGAGACAATAGCATTGTTTGGGGAATTGAGCAATGTGAGTAAGCATTTGTTTATACATACATACATACATACATATATATATATATATATGATTTATGGTTTCCAGAAATGTTTTAAGTTGAGTTATGCATTTCATGCTATGTCTAAAATGTGTTATATTCTAAGTGTTACATTGTTTTGAATTATGTTACGCTAAACGCTGCTGAGGAGGCGCAGGTAAGTTCAGGTAAGTATACGGTATTAGTTGAATTAATGACTACATTTATGTTTTAAGCAACTCCGACACTGTCGTACAGGTTGCAATAGTAGGCAACTCCGGCATTGTCGTACAGGTTGCTTATGAGTCGTACATGTTGTATTAGATGCATTTAAAGCTTATAAACCTGCACCCCGGTGTTAGTGCTCCCGCCTGTGGCCAGGGCACAGTCCTTCACGTAATGTTCACCTCCCGCACCATACGCTCACCTTGAATTCAAGGTAGGTGCATAGGCCTGTCGTACAGACCACTATAGGTGGTTCCGACTTGTAGGTGACTCTTCACGTGATCGTAGCACTTGAGCGTATTCATTTACACCCAGTCCTGTCGTACAGACCACTACAGTGGTTCTGACTCGTGTGAAGGACTAGTGTCGTACAGGTCACTAGAGGTGACTCCGACTTACATGCTAGCCATGATTGATGAGATATGAATATGTCGTACAGGTCACTAGAGGTGACTTCGACTTATATGCTAGCATATGTGATGAATATGTGATGAGCTAGCATAAGTGATAAGCTAGCATATGTGATGAATATGTGGTGAGCTAGCATATGTGATGAATATGTGATGAGCTAGCATATGTGATGAATATGTGATAAGCTAGCATATGTGATGAATATGTGATGAGCTAGCAGACGTGATGAATATGCGATAAGTTAGCATATGTGATGAATATGTGATGAGTTAGCATATGTGATGAATATGTGATAAGCAAGCATATGTGATGAATACGTGATGAGCTAGCAGACGTGATGAATATGCGATAAGTTAGCATATGTCATGAAATATGTGATGAACTAGTATATGTGATGAAATACGGGTAAGTCGTACAGGTCACCATAGGTAACTCCGACTTGCATACTAGTATGAGTTATTAATCACATGATTATTTGATATTGCTGACAAGATGCTATGTTGTGGTATGTTTATGATTTTTCTGGAAATTATACAGGTGTTGTAGCGAGGGGTTATAATGATTATATGGTTTCTATTAAAATTTTATTTACAGGGCCACTCACCCTTGGCTTGTCTTCACCCTTCAGGTTTTCTTAGCTGAGCTTTCTTATCGTCGAAGATTCGTGGCGATTCTGAATATTGGAGATTATCTGGAGGGTACGATTCTTAATTCACTCTTCTGTACTTGCTTATGCTCTAACGTCACATGTGAAGTGGGTTCACTCCCGCTCACCAGTGCACTCTAGTATTTAGGCACTCTTAGGTTTAAATTTATTCACATTTTTCCACATCATCACATTTTATGGCTTCGTCGCCTTCCAGGTGTCGGTCAGCACAACTCGATTCGGAGTCCTAGTGGACATTCCGGGTCGGGGTGTGTCACAACACACTTCTTCCATCATAGGAATGAGGTATATAGTGTGTTAACTTCTTTGAAACATGCCCAACCATTTTGCCTATTGAACTTAGACCATGGGATCTCCAATCAACTAAGTTATGTTTCCGCCTGGCTAATTCATTAGTTATGTTGGCTTTAGCCTCATTCCCCTCGATGATCAACTTGCTCTCTAATCAAACCTTTAATAATTGTTACCATTTAGGTTGACTATCTTTAATGATGTACACAATCCATCTTATGAAATTATATTTCATACGAGAGTAGTTGATTTACAATGTCAAGTCCTCAACCGTACATGTTGGGACTTTAGTAAGTAATTTGCTAGCACTTGGGCATACTTCCCCACAATTAAGGTATTTAGGAAGATCTCTAACCTCTTCATACCTTAAAAGACATTTATCATAAGATATATTGCTTATTATCTCTTTTATTGTGCAAATTACTCTTTCGCACTTATACATTGTGCTTTGCTCTATTCGACAAGCCATCACAATATTTACATAGGATTATCCTCTAAAATCTTTTGAAGCCAGTATGCTTCCTCTCCAAATTGTGCAGTGTACTTTTATTTGAGATTTGGCTTATGTCATTGCATGTATATCCACCAAAGTATTTTGATTTCACATTATCAAAAATCAATTATCAGACATCATCAAACCATTTAGTACAATGGATATACTTATTATAAATTATAGTACATGATAATGTACATTTAGTACCTTAAAACCATGACTAACACATCAAAATAGCCAAACTTGATTTTGCCTACTAAATAAGCCATATCTGATCTAGTGCACTTCTGTAAGAAACCCCCACACTTCAATGTCTTATTTAAGGAGTAATTGCCAATCATTCTAGGCTCTACCAATGTTCCATGCATCTCTGTAACTCATGTCACCACATTCTAGGCCTTTCGTTCCTCACTAGCCATTATAAGAAAAACTCTTCTTGGCTTGCATCCTTGGGCAGAACCCCTAGAATTCAGTTGCTATTTTCTTTTTAAGACAAAGATAATTCTTCCTAAATGAGTTTACACGCTAAGGTTGGCCTATGGACAAACAGTGCAAAATTCATTGCCAAACATGACTAAATCATGAGCCATGGCAAAACTCTTTTTCGTAGTCTTTTACCCCAATGTAATAAAAACCATGTACATGTGGTTCTTAGACAAGACATTGGTCAATCTGCTTTACAAACATGGTTAGGCCTCTCAATTATATCTTTGGCCTTTGACCTTACCTATGGATATCGTCATACCCATTTCATTTCATATGTATTTGGATTTGATAAATGCTGCTATTGCCACATTCCATTATGAAATTTACAAATCGTTCCCAGGCATGCATCATGAAAATTTTCACTACTCCCCTTACTGTAGGCCACAACCCTTCGTAAAAGAGTTACTTGGACTTTCACATCTGCACATATGTCCTTCCTTTTCCTTAGAAATATCTTTGTTCTGCAATTGTGATGAACAAACTTTTCTGGAAAACATTTCCAGAAATCGTGCAGGTTTCCCAACTGGCCTATCCAACACTTGGAAATTTGTCAAACATTCGGTCATTATTTGAAATTAAGAAATTTCCATAAAACATATCTCACAAGTCATGCAATTCATGCTTTCAAGGTAACTTGCCGACACACATGGACGTACTCATGCATAAACATACCAGTAACCCAAATCACCCATACAAACTGCTCATGCCTTTTCGTTATGTGATACATTTGCCCAAAAAGTTTTAATTTAATTTTTTTTATTTTTTCAAAAGAAGCAAGCGGTTGCATGGACACCGCTTTCCATTGATAATGCCAAAACATCATCTAACCCCAAGACTAAAATCATAGAGATTGAAGTCTTAATTGTATCAATTTTATGCAAATCATCTTAACATAAAAGGGCTAGGATACACATCAAATACAACACTATATGTTGCCCAACATGTTTAAAGTCGCACATTGAATCAACATGCAAACACTGCTCATGCGTATATAGATGAATATATTTGAATTGTATCATGCATTTAGCAATACAATTTGAACGACAACATCAATTATACTAGTATGTTATTCATCAATAAGCAAACAAAATTCAATCCCACGAAGGCATACCTTTTTTCCATAGAAATCCATAGTTTCTTCCAATTAGGGTTTAGGGTAACGTTTAATGTCTTAACATCTTCTTTTTTTTACATTCATATTAACTTACTAATATTGCATAAAAAAAAATCTGTCTTTATATTGATGGAGTAATATTAGAAAATACGAGAAATAACAATATAATTCCAATGATAATAATCATAAAGAAATTAACAACATCAATTATATATGAGATTAATATAAACAACTAGAGAGAAAGTTAGAAAAACTGACAAATTTGGAGATTGAGGCTTGCATAATGCAATGTCCTAAAGACAAAATTTTGCCACTACTATTGTGGTTGTAGTTCGGTAGGTTTCCATCTCTCAGGATTCAACAATCTATAATCTGAAGTCAAAGCACATCAATCTTCAGACTCTAGCGAACTTTATATATTCAGTACTGTCAAGACACAACTTGAAATTTGACAAACGAAGAATGAGAGAAACAATGTAGGAAAACCCTATTTCTCAAGAGTAAAAATTAACTTTAATTTTCTATCATTTAATACCAATGGGTTAATATAGAATCCAATTACTACTTATTAAAGAGATGTAACTTTTGATCTATAAGTATACATTATCTATCAAGGGAATGCACCTGAACAACATAACCTTTCTAAGAAATATGGTTAACATTATTTTTCAATCAATTATTAAAATTATATATTACAATATTTCATATTATAATATATAATATCTTGCACGCAGCCATGTTGGTTGCCTGAGGCTTGTCACGACCCAACCATATAGCACCATTCAGTTGATTATCGAATACAAACTTGACTTATTGCATCTGCGCGTTTTTGGTTATGCGATCTATGTGCCGATTGCGTCGCCTTTATGTATTAAAATGGGTCCTTAGAGAATGATGGAAATCTATGTTGGTTATGATTATCCTTCTATCATTCGTTACTTAGAACCTTTGACAAGCAATCTCTTTACCGCTCATTTCGTGGATTGTCACTTTTATGAGATAGTCTTCCTGTTGTTAGGGGGAGATAAGAACGTCAATATTTTAGAAGAACGATGTGAATTATTGTGGACGACTCCCACTTTGTCTCATTTAGATCCCTACACTGCGTAGTTTGAGACTGAAGTGTGACGTATTCTAGATCTTCAGAGCATAGCTCAGAGCATGCCAAATGTTTTCACTGATCTAAAGAGAGTGACGAGGTCACATATACTAGTAGCGAATGTGCTTGCAAAGATGGATGTCCAAATGTACGATGAATTTCCCTCCTAGAGGCCCTAGAAGCCCTAGTGGCCGATCTATGTACATTGGAGGCTAGCCAATCCTCTGCTCCTATCCATAAGTGTGACAAACCTCTTGGTTTAAAGGATTCATAACCCCAGAAGAGGAAACCCACAACACAGGCTGATAAGCCTACTATGAAATCCGAGCATTGCCTATTCATTCTATCTAAGGCCTGACAAAATTTTAGATTATGGAAGCATCCTGGAAGAGATGAATCCACCTCCCAAGAATGGAGAGATTTTGGTCCACTATGCTAGTTTGGATGATGTTCGATGTAGAAATGAGATCATGTTGAGCGATGACATTGAACCTCCTTCCGTTGACGAATGTTGACGTATAACTGATTGGTCAAACTGGAAATAGGCAATTCAAGTCGAACTCGATTCGCTTGCGAAATGTAAGGTGTTTGGGCCTATAGCTACAAGTGGGTTTTCATTCGGAAACATAATGAGAAGAATGAGATTGTGCGTTACAAAACTCGTCTTGTTGCGCAAGGCTTCTCATAATGGGATTGACTATAATGAAACTTATTCACCCGTTATGGATGTGATTACTTTTCACTACCTTATCATGTCACGCCACGAACCTGACTTACGTTCAGAATTGACGCGCAACAATAAACTGTAGGGGGATGCCTGGAAATACAAACTGAAATACTGAATTGAAAACAACAATAATCACATATGTTCAAGGAAAAGTATAGGGGTAACCTAACACTCCAAGCTCTCTAAACTCTGTCTGCTAACCCAAAGCTCCTCGTACTACAAACACCTGCACAATCGCCTTTATAGCATGGGAATGGTGCACCGGGCAAACAACAACCCAGATAAGTTGCGAAGCTCGTGTGAGTGACAATAACTTAACATATGTGATAATAATAAAAACCATCCATCGATCACCGTTTATAACATCAAGCATAAAATCATATTTTATGAAATCATAATCATGCCACTAAAAATCTTGAATGAGTCACATAGACATCCATCGGCCCGTCTGAAATCAAACACAAGGTTATCAATCAATAACTCATGCAATACCGCAAAATGCAGGGCTAGAGCGACACAGTTTGGCCGAAGCCTACATCTCTGAAAAATGTGATTTTGGACCACTCAATGAAAACATTGGGTTTCAGACCACTTAATGCAACCAAAATACCAAGCGGGATTCCAGACCACTCAATGGAATCCAAACCAGGATACGATTCCGGACCACTCAAAGGAATCTGAGTGGATACGATTCATGACCACTCAACGGAATCTTAGTGGATATGATTCCGAACCACTCAACAAAATCTGAGTGGATACGATTCCGGACCACTTAACGGAATCACAGAGTACAATGGATATCAGACCACTCAACGAAATCCAAAGCAGGATACGATTCAGGACCACTTAACGGAATCCAGACGGAGTAGTGAACCGGCCCACTCAACGGATCCCCAGCAGAACCCAGTTCCTGACCACTCAATGGAACCGAGCAGAAGTCCAAGAAACATAACAACGGCTCGAAGAAACAAGACATGAATCAAGTTACTCAACGAACAAAGGATCAACGAAAGGAAACAAGCACAAGTACTAATTTAGAACGGATTAACGAAGCAAGAAATGAAACGATATCGAAGCAACAAATCCCCATAACAATGCGTTAACAGTCCACTACTAGCCCTCACATTTAACAAACAATCCAACATGCATTTCAAATCACATTTCACAAATATTTCCAATGCACAAGTAAAATCACATTTCATAATAATAGATCAATGGCTAATTATTAAAAATCACATTTTTAATAGAAAACACATTTATAAAACCAAGTCATGTCCACAAAGGATACTAAATACGAAAACAGGGTAATAACCATATCACATATATTAAAGTCACTTGATGAGTAGATTTTATATTATATATTTTACCCTAATCTTAGTATATTTTGGTTAATATATTGGAAGAATGTTGATACTTTGAATTGTATTTTCAATATAGGACTTTCGACTTCCTATGGAGCAAAACAGGACCAAATGGACGAATTTTGGAGTAATTCCAGTTGGAGGACGTTCGTGAGTCACTTAGCTTGATCGTATCAAAATTTGGGATTTTTCCACCAAGCGGTTATTTTCTGGCGATGAAATAAAGAAGCAGTGCGCAGTGCTGGAAAATGACGTTTTTGGGCTTAAATTGCGTTTTTGGAGCCCAAGATGACCTCGGATGGGTTCGTGGCCTTCTGGAGAAGTGTTCAGAATATTCCAAACATTAAATCCAGCTATATTGGGCCAGTTTTAGAGCAGCTTATGGGCCAAAACGTGGCTGTTCAGATTTTAGACGAATTTTATCATTTAATTTAGGGTTTTGTTTCCTAGGGTTTGTGGTGGTGGCTTGGCAAATATATTGCTTAGCCGTCTATAGTTTAGAAGAACGCTTTATTTTATGCAACTTTGGAGACAGAGAGGATTGCTAGGGTTTTGGAGATTTTCTACTCTAAGGTGTTTTCAATCCTTTTCTTAATAATATTTTCTATGATTTCAATTATGAGTATGCGTAACTAATTTCTTTTGCTAGGGCGAAGCCTTGAGCCTTAGCATGAATATGTAGTCTTTATTCAATTGCTTATGAATTTTGTGCATGTTTACTTTGAATTATTAATCACTGTGCTTGAACTATCTCTATATCTTAATGCTTAGCTACCATTAGGATGTTTAGATAAGTAATCGGATGCAATTCGGTCGGAATATCACCGGAGGATTGAGTATTGCTTCTTGTGGTTAATAATTGTAATTTCACCTAAGGCGAATATCACGCTCTTAGGGGTTGCATGGTTTTTCAAAAGGTTTTCATAAAACATAATGAGTCTTGCATGTTCATATTTGATCTGAATATCACAGACGGAGAATGACCTTGCAAGATCCGTTTATACTACAATAACCTTGTGATTCTTGCAAGTAAAATAAGAGGTTTTTATCGCATTCACATGAATAGTAAAATCCCTATCATCACTCACCTGGAGTCCGCGCTATGACTCATTAGCACAAATATCGAGGCATCTACACGATAGTAGCCTAGAATAAATATCAAATCTCGTCTTATAACTCTAGTGATAAAACACGTAACTTTACGTAGAACATGTCCTTAAGGACATTTTAGATGGATTAGGAACGTGTTGACCAAAAGTCAATTGTCGGTCAAATGTCAATGTTAGGGTCCACAACCCTATATAACTTGATCTGAAAGATCCGCACCTCGGATTTCTAATCTGTAACTTCCTAAGGCCCTCATTACGATTCGACGGTCGAATCTTCGTCAATCACAAATTCAAGTGGCAGTCCACTGGGAGATCAACACTGAAACTATGTTAAAAACATAGAATTTCACTAACAGATGTCAAAAATGAATTCAAATGTCAAATTGCCCTAAGATAAATCACGGTCAACGGTCAACGGTCAACGGTCAATGGGTCAACGGTCAATGCTAATCGATAAAGGTCAACGAGCTGACTCAGTCGAGCCGAGCCAAGCCGAACCAACCCAAGTAGCCAGAGCTCTCACCAGATTCTGGAGATTTTGCCGATTTTCTAGGCAATCTTTAAAGCTCCATATCTTCTTCATTTCTTTACTAAATATGACCCATAATATACCAAATCAAAGCTAGAGAAGAGTAGAATAAGATTGTACCTGCTTGGAACCCAAATGGTGGTCGGAGGTGTCTATAAAATAGCCTGGAAGGAAACTGGTCCGCAGAAAACTAGGTAACTCGCCGGAATTTTTAGGCAAATTTTAAACGTCCATAACTTTGTCAATACTCAATGAACTTGAATGATTCAAAAATGAAAATACCTAAGAATGAGACGAACATATTGGTACCTTTCGCGATGGCTACCTTGCTCTAGTTTGGCAGAAAAATGGCCTGGACTGTCACAGGTTTGCCAGAAACTGGGCAAACTTTAAATCGTTATAATTTTCTCATTTCTTCACCACATTAAACGATCCAAACATGAAAATTCATTTACTCAACGAGAGGAATCGATCTATACCTGTTTTGAGTTCAAAATATGGCTAGAAATTGTCTGAATCTTGCCTAGAAGTCTCGGCCCAAAACCTTGTTCTTGGAATCGCGTTTGTGTACGGATTTTCAGGAATTAAATGATGTTTAATCATTTCTAGGGTCGAGAGAAGGGATTTGATGATGGTTTTATTGTTCAAGTAATCAAAAGTTGGTGATGGTGATGCTATGGTTTCACGAAGAAGACGGGAGAGACGAGAGAGTTGAGAGGCTCAGAGAGAAGAGTGTCACGGGAGAGAAACGAGAGGGAGAGAGTTCCAGAAGATTAAGGACCAATCTGTGGGTCCCACGTGGCACACAACCCCAATTCAACATATGTTTCAAATGGAAATTTACCAAAATACCCTCGCTGTTTCAAGCTTTGCACCTACGAGTTTGTATCGACGAGTACTATCCAAATATGTAAAGATAAGTGGGAAAATACATAGGGATCAAATACGACCTCGTAGAATTCTTTTTAATCCACTAGGACGTTTTCATCCTTTTACTTATTGAAAAAAAAATTATACGCCTCAAATTCAAACGCTTCGAAACTATGAATAAGAATACAAAATACGTAATACGTAATTTTAAACAGTGAAATTAGGGGACGGGATTTCACATATCAGTTTGGTTGATTCCGAAAAACTGGATATGCAGTTTATGGACGTGGTAACCGCATTTCTCTATGAGGATCTTGATACGAAAATCTACATGAATGTTCCCAAATGACTTACATTGACTGGTTCAAATAGTTCTAGACCATGGAACACTCTCAATTTGGCTGAAGCGTTCAATCTTCAAATTGAAACAATCCGAGGGATGTGGTATAACCATCTGAGTGAGTATATGATAAACCAGGGATATGGGAACAACAAAATATGCCCTTGCGTGTTCATTAAGAAGTCACTTTCTGGTTTTGTGATTGTTGTAACTTATGCTGACGACATGAATTTCATCGGAACTCCTAATGAGCTATAGAAAATTGTCGCGCACCTAAAGTCGGAATTTGAGATGAAAGATCTTGGGAAAATTTGATACTGTCTCGGTCTTGAGATAGAGCATTGTTTGGATGGAATCTTAGTACATCAATCGAACTACACCCAGAAGGTGCGCTATTTTAATGAGGATAAAGCGAAGCCTTCGAGTCCGTCCGAAGGAGGCTGAGGAAGAGATTTTGGAACCTAAAGTTCCTTATCTAAGTGCGATAGACACTTTATTGTACTTAGCTTAATGCACTAAACCCGACATCTCCTTCACTATTAATCTTTTGGCAAGATACAGTGATGCACCGACACGCATACACTAGACAGGTGTTACAGACATCTTTCGCTACCTTAAGGGTATGACAGATTTGGGTTTGTTCCAACACTACGAATCCTTGAGAGGTGCTGCAACCCCTTCAGTTCTCGAGTCGATTCCCGCCTTGTTAGTTATGCGACGCAAGGTACTTATCTCACCGCAGAAGGCGCGCTCTAAAATGGGTTACGTCTTTACCATTGGAAATGCTACAATATCTTATAGATCAACCAAACAGACCTTAGTCTTCTTTGAACCATGTTGAGATACTCGCCTTGCATGAAGCTACTCAAGAATGCTTCTGGCTGAGAGCAATTGTGGGCCATATTCAAAGCACCTGCGATCTCTACCCCGTCGTTGATGTCCATATGATGATCTATTAAGATAACATAACATGTATCAAACAACTCAAGAAAGCTTATATCAAAGGAGACAACACCAAGCACATTGCACCAAAAATTTTCTTCTCACATCAACAACAAGAGCATCAGAAGATTGAAGTTAAGCAAATCCATTCTTAAGACAACTTGGTCAACCTCTTCACCAAATCACTGCTGAAGATGACATTTCAGAAGCTTGTTTAGGGAATAGTTATGCGTAAACTTTATGAGTTGTAACATTGTTAGTTTTCTTTAGAATTATGTCAAACTTAGGGGGAATATCTCGAAGTATGCTCGCCTGATCATAATGTACTCTTTTCCCTACAATTAAGAGCATTTTTCCTTTGGGTTTTTGCTATCTAACAAGGTTTTGACTAGGCACCTATCCTGGGTTGGTCATATCCTTGATGTACATCCCATAGACGTTTCATTTGATTTTGCACTTTCGCATGTACTTTTCCTTAGACTATGGGTTTTTTATCACCCCCTCGGGTTTTACCATAGTAATTGGGTTTTTGTGAGACTTAGTATCGTGTTCCCAGAATCAGTGTTGATGAGTCAACTTTCTCAACTCTACATGATCACGAATCTACTTGAGTAATTACACACTCAAGGGGGAGTGTTATACATATTATATTAAAGTGTGATTGTGGAAATCCTAGATTAGATTTGACTACTAGCTATTCTCTCCCTATTAGGATTGTATTTCCTTGGAGGACAAGGATTTTTCTCCTCCCTTATTACTATAAATAAAGGCACTATGTAGAGCGAGTAACACACCCTCACCACAACACATCTCTCCATCTTCTCTCTCTGCCGCACCCTCTCTCTCTCTCCTCCCCCCCCTTGTCAGATTAAATAAGCCACAACAACTCACGTATAAAAATTGTATTTTGAGAGTATAATAAGATTTTTACGACATAAATATAAACTTTTGTTATTGTTACAATAAATATCTTTGTGTTATGAATTAAAATCTTATTATTGTTGGAATCTAAATCGCGCACATCCACGGATGGAGGCGTAATCAGTTGAATTTCCCCATGAACTCCGGTGAGGGGAGAATAAGGTTGTTGGGGTGTGATTGAATCATGATTGGATTGCCTGCATATCTCGGGAAAGGCGAATCAAATCACTGGTATAGTTCTACGAAAGAAGTAGTATGATGTGTGCTACATCGGAATACATCCTTGACGAAGGTCTATTGGCTTAGGCACGGAAGATATGCTTTTCCATGTCTATGCCTATACAAATGGCATGTAGAGAATGTGTGAGCCTATGTTAGGTGTAAAGAATGTGGGTGTTGAAGATCTTGTAAAGAATACAAGATCATTGGAAATCAAAGAGATCATTGGAGGAGAGAGTCCTCGATAAACACACATGCTAGAGTATTTATAGAGATCCTGATAGAGTAATCCCTATTAAATTCGAAGGCTATCTAGGAGGGAATATAGGAAAAAATATAAAATCCTCCTAAGATTATGATTCGTTGCCTAATCCTCAAGATATCACAATTTGACATGAATCAGGATTTCCTTACTTAGGAGACAAGTAATATTCTTTAATGGGCTAAAAGCCAATGGAGCCGTGCTAGACTAAAATGACCTATGGTAGTCCTCTGAAATACCTATGTGGCTCTAATCTACTCTAAGGGCTTTCTGGTCATTCTAACCACCTGATTACCACGTGTTATGGGCCCATAATTATTATATAACATTAGACTAAAAAAATTGACGATTATAATGTAATCTTACAATTTTCTTTTAAACAATTGAAGGAATTAACTTGGCCCCTTATTGGTTGAGGAGGAGTTCCTCCTCAATTCACTTCGTGACCCATTATGAAACTCCGGGCTCATGATTTGAACCATTGATGTTATAAATCAAATTTATAATGATTTTCTATGCAAAAAATAAATAAATTATGAAATCGTTTAGTTATCAACCTATACAAAACAGATGAATGGATTCAGTAAAAGAATTATGAGCCGTCTATTTATTTTTTATAGTTAAATCACTAAATGACCTTAGTTTTAATTGATTTTTCGTAGAGACGATATTTGCAAAGTTGTTTATAATATAAACGGTTTTGATCATAAATATGAAGTTTTTTGAATCAAACACGAAGTAGATTGAGAAGGAATTCCTTCTCAATCTTAAGGAGCCAAGTTCCTCTCAAAATTAAATGTTAACGTCATGACTTCACATAATTAAGCATGAAGGTAAGAAGTCCTAAAATATGGATAGTTTCCTAACATCCATTTTAGGGGCAATTTTCAGAACGATAAGATTGAAAACAAGGTTTCCGATTTCTATTCCAACAAATCCGGATTGGAATACAATTTCGAAATTCATAAATTTATTGGACATTTACACATTAAGCTTATTTAGTTTAACCTAAGGATAATGATTCAAAATTCCAACGAGGGGAGCAATATGGAACTGCCTTAACATACACGTTCACTGATAATTTTACTATGACAAAAAGTATTAGCACTTTTTTAACAGTACTGTAAAAAATTTCATGATTATTAATTATATATCTATATTTTTATTGCTAATATAACTAAATTTAAGGCGAGATGCTAATATGATCCTGTTTAGACCCGAAATTCACATTTTTTATCAATTCAAGTCAGTCCAGAAAGGTAACTGCAAGTCTCGGCCCAGTGGAGAGATGCTGATGGTTCGACCGAGTCCTGGGACAATTGGGATTGTTTAAGAATCAGGATTTGATTATGATTCAATCAAATTTTGGATGAAGTATGACTATTTTGAGATCAAGATTGGTTTCTGATGAGGTTTGAGTTATTTATTAAAGGATCAGGATTATTATTATTATTATTATTATTATTAAAGGATCAGGATTATTATTAACACATCCCGACCGAGGTAAAGGCATGCTGGCCGTCACGTGAGAGTGACGTAGCCATGTGCATAGTGCGGAAGCGATAAAGATAGAAAATATACGAATAATTAAAAACCAAGTTACTAGAGTGCACTACTAAACGAAAGTGATAGGAATTAGTTACAACAGTGAACACTCCTAATCAGAGCATAATAAGTCTAGGTGCAGTCCAGTAGGACAAGTACTAGTTATACAGTACCAGGAATGTCCTACTATTATTCAAATAGGTCAGAACTGCCGACGATCCCAACCCACCTACAGCAACTTACTTAGAACCTGGAGGGGCGCAAAACAGAAAAACGTGAGTGGGCAAAAACAAATGTTTTACAAAACCATTTCATTTATCAACATATCTAACCCCTCGCTGTAAAACATGTATTTCTTTCCCCAGAATCAAGATATAAGCATATACATATATATATCTGAAATCATAACAATTCAATTCATGCTTCACATAATCATATTCATATGTATGCCATGCCAAAATATAACAAAGTAAGTAATCCAGGTAAGATTAATTTCATAGAAATATAATATGTTAGCCAGAACCCCTGTGATAGTCTGTACGGCTGAATTCATAGCTCAAATTCAATCTAGCCGGAGTCACTACTATGACCTATACGGCAATATACTGCACATAAGTTGGAACCACTGAAAAGGGTTTGTACGACAAGGTTGGGTGTAATATAATTATGCTCAATTCTACTCTCTCAATGCTAGTAATAAGTTAGTCACCTACGACTTGAAACCACCTATAGTGGTCTGTACGACAAGACTGTGCACCTAATTGGATCCAATGTGAGCATATGGTGCGGGAGGTGACATAATATACAGCCCTGTGCCAACTCTCTCTGGCTAAATCGCAATCACCCTGGTGCAGGTTATGAGCTCAATGTTCATCAATGCGTATATAATCATTCCATTCACAACTAAGGCCTTTGACTTAATCACATCTCATATAGACATCAACATGTGCAACTCATTTAGTGAATGGCTGCATCTAACCTCTCGTTAGACTGCCTACGTATACTAAACAGGGATCAAGCCGTTCGTAGTTTACCTATTCAAACATAACTTACTTGAACTTACATGTGCCTCCACAGCACCACAATTGTATATATATGCAACCATGAAATGCATATTCAGAATATAAAGGCATTTGGCATATTATTACAAAGCATACTTTCGTTTAAAACACATTTATGGGAAATATAACAAGTATATAATTATATACTGAAAACAAAAGCCCACTCACTGATATGTCGACAGGTCGTAACCCCCAAGTCACCTGTGGATACGCTCGTCCTCGGAATAAGTCTCACGTATATGCGAATTAACTATAAAAACGTTATTTTAAAGCATATAGGCAAAACTAGCTAATAACTTCTCATACATTGCTCAAAATGGGTATATGAATATACCACAATGATCTACACAACCTCAGGATCACCTCCAAATTTTTAGAATTATTTTTGGAGCTCCCACACGCCGGCAAGGGCACGGCAAAACGCGCCACCACGTGCAGGGAATCCTGACGGATTCCCTAACTGCCGTTAGGAATATTCTTCGGAATATTTCGTTAAATCCCAAAGCAATCCATCAAAACTAACTGACGCCGTGAGAATATTCCGTCGAGTCTGACATAATATTCCTCCATCCCCTACCTCCAGCTCCGGCGACCGTCGCCGGGGCCGAAAACTGGGCAAAATTTCAAACTCACTATTCTCACTCGTTTCTCAACCATTTTTCATGAAATTTGAACCAAATGAAAGCTTAGAGTGAGAAGAATGGCGTTATACCTATTTGAAGCTTCAAATATCACGAAATCACGTCGGGGAAGCTTCGAAATTCTGACCAAAACTGCAACTCGACGTTTCTCGTGATCCCAACGTCCAAATTCCTCGAATGAGCTACCCCGAGACTTGTGAGGACCTCATTAAGCTTCCTATAAGCTTAGAATTCCCTGAAATGCAAGGTTTTACGTCCACATGAATAGTGCATGATAATTGGGTTACCGGTTCTTACAATTTCGAAGGGATTCTTACCTAAAATGGGTACCAATCAACTCGTAACACCACGAGGAACACAATGGTGCACCCAAAACCTTCGATCTGTGAGTTTGGGGTGATCTTGAAGCTTGTCCGTACGAATAGCAAGGAGAGAGAGAGAGAGAGAGTGAAACCGAGATAGAGAGTGTACGGGGAGGAAGAAAGAGAATGAGGTTTGTGTGTGTGTGTGTGATCCACGTGGGTCACCCATCCAAAACCACAAAATAATCTTTAAGTCTCAATATGTCATACACACACATGACAAATTCCCCGTCCAAGGATAAAATCGTCATTTCACATATCGAAAAATTAATTATTTGGGACGGGCTGTGACAATCTCCCCAACTTATAAAATTTCGTCCTCGAAATTATGCATAACTAATACATCCACTAATAATCATAAAACAATCGCGGATACATCTTTCTCATCCGATCCTCTGTCTCCCAAGTAGGTTCTTCCACTGAATGATTTCTCCATAACACTTTTACCAAACGAACTAACTTGTTCCTCAGTTCTTTATCCTTCCAATCCAACAGAGTCACTGGTTCCTCATCATAAGTCAAGTCCGAATTGATTTCCAAAGGTTGAGGAGGAATCACATGTGAAGGGTCTGAAACATAATGTCGAAGCATCGAAACATGAAACACATCGTGTACCTTGGATAACTCTGGAGGCAACTCAAGCCTGTAAGCAACCTCACCGACTCGCTCGGTGATCATATATGGTCCAATGTACCTAGGGCTCAACTTTCCTTTCTTTCCAAATCGTACAACACCTTTCCAAGGTGATAGCTTTAGAAATACCCAATCACCTACATCATACTTCCGATCAGTGGCATGCTTGTCTACTAGCTCTTTTGTCGATCTTGGGCCACTTTCAGGTTAGACTTAATTACCTTAACATTTTGAGTAGTCACATCCACAATCTTAGAGCCCACTAAAACTCTTTCGCCCACCTCTGACCAACATATAGGCGTACGACAAGATTTCCCATAAAGTGCCTCAAATGTTGCCATACGAATGCTCGAATGATAATTGTTGTTATAGGCGAATTCCATCAAATCCAAACAATCATGCCAACTATCTCCAAACTGCAACACTGAAGATCTCAACATATCCTCTAATGTCTGAATGGTCCTCTGAGATTGTCCATCTGTCTGAGGATGATATGTCGTACTATAAAGCAATCTCGTACCAAGAGCTTCCTGGAATGCTATCCAGAACTTAGAAGTAAATCTGGGATCCCGATCCGAGATAATATTAACTGGCACACCATGATACTTCACAATCTGTGAAATAAATAACTTAGCTAATCGGCTTAACGAATACTTCTCCCTCACTGGAATAAAATGTGCTGACTTCGTAAACCGATCAACTACCACCCAAATGTCGTCATAACCATTCTGTGTGCGAGGAAGCTTGTACACAAAATCCATAGTAATATTTTCCCATTTCCACTGTGGAATGGGAAGTGGCTGCATCAATCCAAACGGCTTCTTCCTTTCAGCTTTAACCTGTTGGCAGATGGCACACCTACTAACATACTCGGCAATTTCTCTTTTCATACCCGGCCAATAGTAAAATGGTCTAATGGTATGATACATCTTAGTGCCTCCTGGATGCATCGCATATGCCGATATATGTGCTTCATCCAAAATTTCTTTCTTTAATTCTGCATTGCTCGGCACATACATTCTACTTTCTTGCATAAGCATGCCATCAGATTCTCGAATCTCAAAATCTTTCTTTTTGCCTTGGTTCCTTGCCTGAATTATTTCCTGGGTCTCCTCATCAATCATCTGAGCCTCCAGCAGACGATCAATTAAAACTGGCCTAACCTGAAAATTAGCAAGCAAAGCTTCTTCTCGAACTCCTACTCCTAGCTCCACTCCAGTGGATCTCAAATCCGCTAGGAGAGGAACATGACAATCATAGATGGCATTAAGTCTAGTTGGAGTATTCCTGCTAAGTGCATCCGCCACTGCATTTGCACGACCAGGATGATACTCAATCATGCAATCATAGTCACTAAGTAATTCAATCCACCTCCTCTGACGAAGATTAAGATCTCTCTGAGTAAACAAATACTGGAGACTCTTATGATCTGTGAAAATCTTACACTTCTCACCATAAAGATAATGTCTCCAAATCTTCAAAGCAAAGATGATAGCTGCTAACTCCAAATCATGTGTAGGGTAATTCTTCTCATGAGGTTTCAACTGTCTCAAAGCATAAGCAATTACCCTACCATGTTGCATTAATACAAAACCCAAACCATTTAGAGAAGCATCACTATAGACTTCATAATTACTGCTATCATATGGAAGTGCTAGAACAGGTGCATGAGTGAGGTAGTACTTCAGCTGCTGGAAACTTTGCTCACATTTATTATCCCACTCAAACTTAACATCTTTTTTAGTCAACCTCGTCAGTGGCAAAGCAATCACTAAAAAATCCTTAACGAACCGTCTATAATAGCCTGCTAAGCCAAGAAAACTCCGTACCTCGATGACGGTTCGAGGTTGCTCCCAATTCTCCACAGCTGCGACTTTTTGAGAATCCACTAAAACACCTTGAGCAGAAATGACATGTCCTAAAAATGCCACTTGATTCAACCAAAATTCACATTTGCTAAACTTAGCATATAGTTGGTGTTCCCTCAAACTGCTCAACACCAACTTTAGATGTCTAGCATGCTCAGCCTTAGACTTAGAGTATACCAGAATATCGTCAATGAAGACAATAACAAACCTGTCCAAATATGGCTGGAATACTCGATTCATCAAATCCATAAAAGCTGCTGGTGCATTAGTTAACCCGAATGGCATCACAAGGAACTCATAATGACCATATCGAGTCCTAAATGCGGTTTTAGGGACATCTTCATTTTTAATCTTCAACTGATAGTATCCCGACCTCAAGTCAATCTTAGAAAATACGCAGGCACCTCTGAGTTGATCAAATAAATCATCTATACGAGGTAATGGATAACTGTTTTAATGGTTACCCTATTCAATTACCTGTAATCGATGCACAGCCTCAAAGTTCCATCTTTCTTCCTCACAAATAAAACTGGAGCTCCCCAAGGGGAAGTACTCGGCTGAATAAAACCTTTATCCACTAACTCTTGCAACTGGACTTTCAATTCCCTTAATTCAGCAGGAGCCATTCTATAAGGAGTTAATGATATAGGATTCGTACCTGGAAGCAGGTCAATAACAAACTCCACCTCTCTATCTGGCGGTAATCCAGGCAAATCCTTAGGGAATACATCCGGAAAATATTTGACCACTTGAACATCCTCCACACTACTAGGAGCATCATCATTCAACACCACATGAGCCAAATATCCCTGACAACCTTTCGACAACATTCTCTTTGCTTTCATGGCTGAAATAATACCATGTCTCACCCCACTAGGCTCTCCTACAAATGTAACTTCAGGTAATCCAGGACAATTAAATGTGATTATCCTTCCATAACAATCTATCTTGGCACGATTATAGTGCAACCAATCAGTGCCCAAAATCACATCAAAATCCATAATATCCAACGGCATAAGATTAGCCGGCATAATAATATCCTCTACTATCACTGGACATCCTGAATATACCCGATCCACAAAACATTTATCCCTCTAGGCATAGAAAACTCTAAATCATATCCTAGAGGTGCAGGATGGGGTTGTGTCACTTGAGCAAATGTATGAGAAATAACAGAATGTGAAGCACCACAATCAATTAATACTCTAGCAAAGTGACCAAGAATATTTAACATACCCATGATTAAATCTGGATTATTCTAGGCATCTTGCAGTGACATGTTGTGGATACGCCCCTGATTTTGCTGTCGTCCACTGCGACCTATGTTGGCGTGAATACCACGTCCCTGCCTCTGCTGCCCTGATTGCCTCGAAGATCCTGCACTACTAGCAGCAATCTTTCTCTGTTGGGGCTGTCCCCCTTGGTACCACTGAGATTCTTCAGCTGAATGAGGCTGATAAGACATAGATCCTCCCTGGTACTGAGGATACCCACTCTGATACTGAGGATCTTGAGAGTACTGCTGATGTCTTGAGGTGTAGGGAGCGGCATCGCCCTGGTAGTGATAGGCACCTCCTCGTCCCGTCTCAGTATAACCACCAGATCCTGAAGCGTACTGGGTAGGTGCAGGTGGTGGAAAGGAAGGCTGTTGGGGTCTCTGCTGACTCTGAGGGCATTGAGCAGCCCTATGACCCATTTGTCCACAAGTATAACATCCATTGCTGCCTCTCCTACATTCCCCAAAATGCCGATTATTGCACCTGCGGCATAAAAGAGCACCAAATCCACCTGAACCACCAAAATCTCTCTGCCTCTGGAACCTCGAGCCTCCAATGAACCTGCCACCTCTCCTCTGCATATTAGTACTCAAGCCTCCGCTAGAAGAGCTGGATCTCGCCTCTGGCCCCCATTTCCTTCCTCATCCTCACTCTCACTAGGCATGCTCTCTGAAGCCTCAATCCTCAATAGAATCTCATAGTTGTCTTGATAAGAGGCACAATGAGTAGATGTCACTATGGAACGCCATTTCTTCTTAGTCCCCAAACTGAAACGGCGAAGCATCTCTACCAGATTAGCAGCAACCTCCGGATCATATCTAGACAGGTCAGTAAACATCCTGTAATACTCATTAGCAGACATTTTCCCTTGCCTTAGATGAGTAAACTCCTATTTCTTAAGATTGATATAAGCAGGATGAATGAACCTTTTCCGAAACCGTTCCTGAAACACTCCCCGATCCACAATTTCTTCTGGGGTCATCTCGTAAGACTCCTGTCTCCACCAGGATGCAGGCTGTTCTCCCAAAAACAAGGTAGTCGTCTCACCCACCTATCAGGAGGAAGATTCCCCTGACTCTGCATAACCTGAAAGGTCTTCTCCACACGATTCAACCATTTTTCTGCCCCCTCATGACCTTCATCTCCCTTGAAGGTATTCAATTTCAGATTATGAATTGTCTCAAGAGGTGTCCTCTTAGGAGTACGGAATGCTGTCTAAATGGCAGAAACTATAACTTCCCCTAATTAAGCAATATCAGGGAAACTAGATTCAGATGGTTGACGGGGCTCTCTACGAGGCGGCATAGTTCTGACATAAGACATCACAAGGATTAGAACATTCAAGAATTATACAGGACCGCGAAACCCAGGCTCTGATACCAAACTAACACACCCCGACTGAGGTCAAGGCATGCTAGCCGTCACGTGAGAGTGACGTAGCCATGTGCACAGTGCGGAAGCAATAAAGATAGCAAATATACGAATAATTAAAAACCAAGTTACTAGACAAAAGTGAGAGGATTTAGTTACAACAGTGAGAGGATTTAGTTACAACAGTGAACAATAATAAGTCTAGGTACAGTCCAATAGGACAAGTACTAGTTATACAGTACCAGGAATGTCCTACTATTATTCAAATAGGTCAGAACTGCCGACGATCCCAAGCCACCTACAACAACTTACTTAGAACCTGGAGGGGCGCAAAACAAAAAAAAGTGAGTGGGCAAAAACAAATGTTTTACAAAACCATTTCATTTATCAACATATCTAACCCCTCGCTGTAAAACATGTAATTCTTTCCCCAGAATCAAGATATAAGCATATACATATATATATATATATATATATATATATATATATCTGAAATCATAACAATTTAATTCATGCTTCACATAATCATATTCATTTGTATGCCATGCCAAAATATAACAAAGTAAGTAATCCAGGTAAGATTAATTTCATAGAAATATAATATGTTAGCCGGAACCCCTGTGGTAGTCTGTACGGCTGAATTCATAACTCAAATTCAATCTAGCCGGAGTCACTACTATGACCTATACGGCAATATACTGCACATAAGTCGGAACCACTGAAAAGGGTATGGACGACAAGGTTGGGTGTAATATAATTATGCTCAATTTTACTCTCTCAATGCTAGCTGTGCGATAATAAGTTAGTCACCTACGAGTCGGAACCACCTATAGTGGTCTGTACGACAAGATTGTGCACCTAATTGGATCCAATGTGAGCATATGGTGCGGGAGGTGACATAATATACAGCCATGTGCCAACTCTCTCTGGCTAAATCGCAATCACCTTGGTGCAGGTTATGAGCTCAATGTTCATCAATGCATATATAATCATTCCATTCACAACTAAGGCCTTTGACTTAATCACATCTCATATAGACAATCAACATGTTCAACTCATTTAGTGAATGGCTGCATCTAACCTCTCGTTAGACTGCCTACGTACCCTAAATAGGGATCAAGCCGTTCGTAGTTCACCTATTCAAACACAACTTACCTGAACTTACCTGTGCCTCCACAACACCACAATTATATATACATGCAACCATGAAATGCATATTCAGAATATAAAGGCATTTGGCATATTATTACAAAGCATACTTTCTTTTAAAACACATTTATGGGAAATATAACAAGTATATAATTATATATTGAAAACAAAAGCCCACTCAGTGATATGTCGACGGGTCGTAACCCCCAAGTCGCCCGTGGATACGCTCGTCCTCGGAATAAGTCTCACCTATATGCGAATTAACTATAAAAACGTTATTTTAAAGCATATAGGCAAAACTAGCTAATAACTTCTCATACATTGCTCAAAATGGGTATATGAATATACCACAATGATCTACACAACCTCAGGATCACCCCCAAATTTTTAGAAATATTTTTGGAGCTCCCACACGCCGGCAAGGGCACGGCAAAATACGCCACCACGCGCAGGGAATCCTGACGGATTCCCTAACTACCGTTAGGAATATTCTTTAGAATATTCCGTTAAATCCCAACGGAATCCATGAAAACTAACTGATGCCGTGAAAATATTTCGTCTAGTCTGACGGAATATTCCTCAATCCCCTACCTCTAGCTCCGGCGACCGTCGCCGGCGCCAGAAACTGGGCAAAATTTCAAACTCACTATTCTCACTCGTTTCTAAACTATTTTCATGAAATTTGAACAAAATGAAAGCTTAGAGTGAGAAGAATGGCGTTATACCTATTTGAAGCTTCAAATCTCACGAAATCACGTTGGGGAAGCTTCGAAATTCCGACCAAAACTGCAACTCGACGTTTCTTGTGATCCCGACGTCCAAATTCCTCGAACGAGCTACCCCGAGACTCGTGAGGACCTCATTAAGCTTCCTATAAGCTTAGAATTCCCTGAAATGCAAGGTTTTACGTCCACATGAATAGTGCATGATAATTGGGTTACGGGTTCTTGAGATTTCGAAGGGATTCTTACCTAAAATGGGTACCAATCAACTCGTAGCACCACGATGAACACAATAGTGCACCCAAAACCTTCGATCTGTGAAGTTTGGGGTGATCTTGAAGTTTGTCCATACGAATACCAAGGAGAGAGAGAGAGAGAGTGAAACCGAGAGAGAGAGTGTACGGGGAGGAAGAAAGAGAATGAGGTTTGTGTGTGTGTGTGTGATCCACGTGGGTCACCCATCCAAAACCACAAAATAATCTTTAAGTCTCAATATGTCATACACACACACGACAAATTCCCCGTCCAAGGATAAAACCGTCATTTCACATATCGAAAAATTAATTATTTGGGACGGGCTGTGACAATTATTATTATTATTATTGTAACAGCCCGTCCCTAAAAATGATGATTTTATAATTTTAATACGTGAGTTATGAAGATGCCCTTCGAGGCAAAGTGTTGACTTGTGTTGACTACCGCGTCGTGTCATGTGAGACTCATTTTTTTGGCGAATTCTCGTGTTACTCGTTGCTACAGACGTGTGGGCGCAAACGGGACGTGATTTGGAGCTATAACGAAAGAGTTATTAATATTTAAAGTTAAGGATATTTTAGTAAATTAATTAATTTCAGATTTTATTGAGGGGAAAATCTGGAGTGCCACGTGGGTGGCCCATATTAAAGGAAATGAGGAATGGATGGTGGAGATGTAAAGGAAGGCAGATAAAAGAAAAAATGAGAGGAAGTGTGTGACCATGGTCTAAAATATCGATATTATCGGCGATATTTCGCCGATAATATCGTTTTTGTGAAAGGGCGATATTTTTACACTTATCCACTTAATTATCGTCAATATATCGCGATATTATCGATAATATCGTGATATTTTAGGACTGGTGCTAATCGGAGAAGAACGCCGGAGCTTCTACAGCTCCGGCCGACTGTAAAAGAGCACCCTAAACTCTGATCTAGGTATCAAAATGAAACACAAGACGAGAGGAATGTTTTTATTCCTTCCGTTTGCTGTGAAATGGTCGGAGGTGTTCGAAAAGTTCCTCGACACTCACGGCCTCGTTGGAGCTGGGTGTGCCTTCCCCGGGTCAATCTCGCTCTAAAACCTTGTTAAAAAAATGAGATAAAACTTAGTATATGTCAACCACACAACATCCAAGATGAATTGAGGTAACCCGGGGCTTACCTAACTAGAGAAGGATCAAGAGAACTCGCCGGAGAGTTCCTAGGTTCCACTGTCCTAGCTGCACCGAGAGAAAGGGAGAGAAAGACGAGGTTTAGATGGTGATAATGATGTCGTTGACGGAGTACTACGAAGGGTGTGCGGTGACTGGGTGTGTGTGTGTGTGTTCGACGGGAAGATGAGAGAACACAGAGAGACTCGGGGAAGAAGAGGAAAAGGAAGAGAGTGTGAGGGAGGGAAAAAGAAGAGAGAGAGAGAGATAGGCTTGGACCCAGGAAACAACAAACAAAGGTGGGCCCCGTGGCACACCTACTAAGACTCAAAAACAATTTTAAAAGTAAAATAAACTCAAACTTAGTGAAAATACAATTTAAATTGGGGGTGGGTGTAACAATCTACCATGCAATGTATAAAGTGTAAAATATATAATGAATTAGTACAATTCATTATATATGCAATGTACAGAGTTCCTATGAGGTTCAAAATATTGTACTAATTCATTATATATAAATGATTATGGTGTGTTTAAACTTCTTTCATTAATTACTACATATTTTCTACACTCACAATGTTTGCCAACTCGCTACATAATCAACTTAAATCAGTTAAATCCATCATGCAATGCATTTCCTTCCTATTTTTTGTGATAAACTAATAGATAATTGACTAAATAAACATCCTGCAAAGTTTCAATAAAAGTTTCCAAGTTTTTCTTACAATTTCCGTGGTTTTTATTCAATTTTTATCGATATCGATAATATCCCGATATTTCCATCGAAATTTCCGTGTTTTTGGACTACCGATATTTCCGATATCATCGATATTTTAAACCTTGTGTGTGACTAATAGGGAGAGGATAGAGTTAGGATGGCCCAATCAGAAACAAAGGAAAGGAGGAAAAAGGAGAAAAGAGGGGAGTGGTGCGAAAATAAGTTAACGCACAAATTTAAACCCTATTTGTGACAATTGTAGTAATGATGTAAGTAGGGATCGTTCTAGGCCGGGGATTAACTAGGGATGCTAACCAAAGTAAAATTAAATTAAAAACGTAAAAACAAAATTTAAAACACTAAACTAGACTCAAAACATTTAACTAGAATAACTCAAAATAAAACTAACAAATATTCTAAAACAAATCAAAAGACTCAAAATAATTCAAGACTCAAGAAAATACAAACTAAATTGATTTCTAACAAATCTAACACTTTAAAATAAATGGGGGATTGATTTTTGACGAAATCGAATTTAAAATAGAAACTTAAAAATAAACTTCTAAGAAAATATATTTTATAGAAACAAAATGATGAAACGTTAGTTAGAGGGGTCCTTATCCACACATGAACATATGCATATAATTTAATTCCCAGTTATGATTTCAACAAACGAATAAATGACAATGCTCCAAGTTAATTAGGTCCGCTTAAATTAACCTTCAGATTTCCCTAGATTCATTGAATTGGACGGGATACGCATCACAACCAAATTATTTTTATCAAGTTCCCTAACTATGGAATACGCATGATAGAGAGACATATCAAAAATCATTAAGTTCAATGGAAATCATAAGCATCGACTAGGCATTCATAACTATGGAATACGCATGTTAATCCAACCTAGGGTTTACTAAACACAATCGTGACTAGCGATTTTTACTACTCATAGATATAAGTTCATAACGATTAGGTGAAATTCCCTTATATCCTAGCATCAAGTCTAAGCATGCAAATTAAGTGTCGACCCTTAACCCACATACATAAACAAGTTATTAATCAACACAGAAAAATAAACCACATCCAACGTTCAAGAATTCATAACTGGAGTAAATCAAATCATAATAAACATTTATCCATGGTTTCAAATTCCCCTCTAACTAAACAGAAATTAATTACACATGTTTAATATAATTGAAAAGCAAATTAAATTAAACATGAGTTTAAGAAAAATAAAACCAAATGAGGATGTGCAAGGATCCGTGCGCCTGTCTCTTTTCTTTCCTTGCTGTCTGCCTAAGGCAGATTTCTCGTTGCTTGTCTTCTCGCGTCCTGCTTCCTGTTGACTTCAGCGCTGCCAAGGCAGCGCTTCCCCCGTGGCTGCTTTCTCTCAGTCTTTGTATTTCCTTGTTGTCGGTCCTGCGTCTGTCCTCTCGCATGCGCTGCCTCCAAGCGCCTCCAGTTCCCTGCTGCTCCTCCAGTTCCCTTTTCTCACTGCCCGTGCTGCTGCCAGACAGCTTTTGACTTGCTGTTTCTGCGCAGTTGTCCCTTCCCTCGCGTCTCACGCTGATCAGCTGCTACTGTTCTTCCCCTCTTTCCACACCTGCTTTTCACCCGAGGCCCTCCTTCCGCGCGCTGTCTGTTTACGCTGACAAGGGCAGCGTTCTTTCCTTCTCCCCCCGTCACTCTGACTTGCTGTCCAAACCCTTTTATTTATGGCAGCTCATTCCTGCTGACTTGCTCACTTGGAAACTCCCCCGAGTGCGAGCTTCCCCAAGCTTTCCACGCTGCGTCTTCCTTCCACCTTCTTTTTTATTGTTTTCTCCTTTATTTTCTTTACAGCTGCAAAGGGCAGCTCACGTTAGTGCCTCAAGCTGCCAGCACCATTCCCACTCTTCTGCACACTGTCCTTTATTCCTCACGTCCAGTGCTCCTTCCACCTTTCGTTTATTTATTCCTTTCCAGCTCTTTTATATTTTTACCAACTGCCATGTTTCCTTGCCTGTCTCCCACGCCTTATTCTTTCTGCGCAAGCCTCACAAATGATACATGTGTGCATGGACATTTATTTCTAGAAACTAACTGAAATAAAATAATCACAGATGACACACCCAATCTATATAAGAATTAAGAAGAAACCCTAACAAATGTTAAAATCACACTTGTGCTATTTTTATTTTCTTAGCTAGATAAATTCGATAAAACACAAAAACAAAGTAAATAGCACAAAAATATGAGAAACTAACTAAAAAAAGATGAGAGAATTTGATGTAAAATATGTATAAATATGAGCTTATCAAATACCCCCACACTTAGCTTTTGCTAGTCCTCGAGCAAAACAGAGAAAACAGAAAAAGTAATAACATGAAAATTATTAGCTTCCCCCTATGTGACCCTCATAGAATTTCATTCGAGAACACAAATCATCAAGAACCATAGCTAACACCAAACAAGCTAATCCAAGTTCATTTTCCTTATTCAAATATTAGCAGTAATCTTTGAATCATCCTTCAAGTGTAGTGTGTGAGATAGCCATGTTAATGCAATTTCAAAATTTTTATTTTTAAAATCACCATATGCAAACTAACAACATTCTCACTGGATATACACTTAATCACACATGTGTTTAGTCTTAATGTGTTTCGCTCAAATAAATCAAATGTGAAAGTTCTACCATAAGCTTGCATAAAGATCACTTATCCACAATCATAATTGCAAAACTTAAATCAAGAGGACTTTTATTGGACGTAATGAGGTTTAGGGCGAGGGTTATTGAAACGAAAGAATAGGTAAACACAAGTTCCAAGCTACATTGCAAGCAATTCTTTTGTTTAGATTTATAAGAACTCAAGCTTTCCAGCTATTCTTCAAGTCACCTCCAACCAGAACCTTAAACTGAAACTCTAAACACTTTTTATTTTCTTCGTAAACAAGCTTTGTTTCTTTTTTTTTTTTTTTTTTTTTTTTTTTTTTTTTTTTTTTTTCTTTTTCAAGCAGAAACAAATATGAAAAACCCCCACACTTATTCTTTTGCCAAACACCCTCCGAGTACTTCACAAACACTTCTCATAAGACAATTTCACATTACTCATTAGCTCGCTTGGAACGGGTAAGGAAAAATGTTTCAGGCATAAGGGTAAACATATCTGGTGATAAGAAATAAAAGGCTCAACAAACACGGCTCAAATTGGCAATCTAATGATATCATTTTTCTTTGGGAAACAAGGTTATTTGGGCCATGGTGGTAAACCTAATGCCTCTATCATTTTCAAGTTCATGCAATCAATGACAAATATTTCGAAAGATCGTTATGCAAGTTCTAGAGAAGTATCTCACATAAGTTCATCACACATGAAAGAATAAGAGTGTATGAAAAATGCACACACTTTCAATAGGCTCAAAAACTCACATAGGATGTATATGGTCACTAAATTCACATATGGAGCTTTAAATCATACTTTAGTTACACATCAACAAGGCTATGTGCATTTGGTTTTTCAAAGATGGTCAAACATGTACAAAACTAACAAGAGAATTAGGAATTTCACAAAACACATGTTAACTAAGTTCTTGATAATCATGATTCAAATTTGATCCAATTATATCATTGGGTCGGGAAACTAACAAAAATCTAATTCAAAACAATATTTTTGGATTTTTAAATTTTCCGATTTTTTTTTTTTTAAACAAATTACAACTTAATTAAGAAAACACAAAGCAATAACATGGAAACAAATGAAACCAGTACAAAGTCGAAGGTATAAAAATTTTCAATTTGGTCATTTTATACTCTTTACCCCCACACTTAAACTAGACATTGTCCCCAATGTCAGAAAATATAATAAAATGCAAAGAAAAATAAAATAAATAAATATAAGGAAACAAAATAAAGCAATAGGACTGAAAACTTCCCTAATTTGCGAAAAAATCAAGCGATGACCCCCAAGCTAAAATTCTGCAATCAACTTCAAGGGTGGAAATAACCAAAAGTTCCTGCAAAGAAAAGAAATAATTCAGTTAGGTAACACAAGAAAATGTAAAAAAATTGCAAACGAAAAATTGAAAATCACGATAAAAGACAATGAATAAAACTAATAAGTGATCATTGGTCCTGTTTGGTGACATTCCACAGCTCTGAACTTGAACTGGCCTCGGGAACTTCTTAGCAAGGAAAATGAGACTTGATTGGTGGTGGTGACTGATGCGTCCATATGTTGTTGAAGCTTCTCGAGCTCTTGGTTTCAACTCGGACTCCTTCTGCCGGGTTGATTGAGTCTGCAGGCTACATTCTTCTCTTTTTGTTTCTTCTGCATGGCAGGTAGGCACGAGGTAGAGGTGTGATGCGAAAATAAATTCACACACAAATTTAAACCCTATTTGTGACAGTTAAAATAAATTAACGCACAAATTTAAACCCTATTTGTGACAATTGTAGTAATGATGTAAGTAGGGGTCGTTCTAGGCCGGGGATTAACTAGGGATGCTAACCAAAGTAAAATTAAATTAAAAACGTAAAAACAAAATTTAAAATACTAAACTAGACTCAAAACACTTAAATAGAATAACTCAAAATAAAACTAACAAATAATCTAAAACAAATTAAAAGACTCAAAACAACTCAAGACTTAAGAAAACACAAACTAAAATGATTTCTAATAAATCTAACACTTTAAAATAAAATGGGGGATTGATTTTGATGAAAAGTAAATTAAACTTAAATAAATTACAAAATTGACAAAAACATAAAATTAAGGTAAAATGATAAATGACGGACTGGCTAGAGGATTATTCTCCACACATGCCACATATGCAACCTAAATTGATTTTCAGTTGTTCTTTCAATAAATTGTAAATTCTCAACGCCCCAAATTAACCATGAATTGCATAAATTAATTCTCAGATTTTCCTTAAGTTAATGGATTGGATGATTGCATACGACAACCCAAAACATTCCCCACAAGTTCCCTACATGAATTGCATAATAGAGATACAAGCAAGAATCATTACGTTCTATGAAAATCATAAGCATTGACGAGGCACTCATTACTATGAATTGCATGAAACTTATGCCAAGAATTTACTTAACACGATTGTGGTCAACAACCTTTACTACTTGTGAATATAAGTTCATAACGATTAGGTGAAATTCACTTCTATTCTAGCATCAAATTCATGCATGTAAATTAAGTATGCATCCTTAATCGACAAACAAAAATAAGTTATCAATCAAACAGTTAAGCAAATTAAATCACAACTCAGAAATCACAACTGAAGGTAATCAATTCAAATTACAAATATATCCATGGTTTTGAATTAAACTCTAGCCAAAATAAAATTAGTTATACATAATTTAAATTAAAACAGAAATAAAATGTGAGTTTAGGAAAATTAAACCGAGAGAGATTGACAGCTTGCTGTCCACTGTGCTTCTGCTCCCGTGCTGACTGCCCGTGCTGACCCAAGTCAGCACTGCTGATCTGCTCTCTCCCGCTGCCCAAGCAGCGCCAACTTCTCTCGCAACTGCTCCCTGACCTGTCGAGCTGCCCTCCTCGCAGCTGCCTAATGCAGGCAGCCTTCCTCGCGTCTGCTGTTTTACACGCTGCCAAGGGCAGCTGTCTCCTCTGTCTTCTCGTGTCTCCACTCCCTTCCAATCCCCTGCTGTGCTACTTCCTGTTTTCTTGTGCTGACTCACATCTCACTGCCAAAGGCAGCCGTTACTTCCCCTCGAATTTCAGCTTCTGTTTCCCCTGCTTGCTGCCCACGTTTTGCCTGCATTCCTCTCTCACGCTGCGCGTCAGACTCTCTTTCTGTCGAGCTGCCTTTCCGCCGCTAGCCACGCTGCCCAAGCAGCACTCCAAGTTCCTCCCTGTCTCCTGCGTTGACCCACGTGCAGCTTTGCTCACAAGACCGCCTAGGCAGCTCACGCTGCTGTCCTCTGTCTTGCTGCCAGGCAGCACGTCTCTGTCCTCCTTTCCGCGTCGTCACCTGCTTCACACGCAGCTCCTCGCAAGCTTCACGCCTCTCGCAGGTTGCCAAGCAGCCTCACGTCTCCCTCTGCGAACTTGCTAAGCCTCACCGAGAGCTCCCTCCCAGCTCTCTGCCCAGTCACGGCCCCAGCTGCCTTAGCAGCTTTCTTGGTTTCTTTCCTATTCCCCCCCCCCCCCCCGCCACTTTCGATTTTCTGCGTGCTTTTTATTCCTTCTTTCCCCCGAGGCCCTTGTATTATAATTAACTCCTCCCATGCCGAGGACCTGCTCACTGTTTCTTCTTTAAACAGCTGCCCACGAGCAGCCCTCCACCCAATTCTTTTTTTATATTTCCTCCTGCACACACATGCACCCACTTTTCATTATTTTTCTGCACCCATTCCTTAGTGTTCCTGCTGTCTCCATTAATATCATAAATATATATATATATATATAAATAGATATATATATATATATATATTACTTTCTTATTTTATTAACCAATTACAGTGGGCAAGACAGTTTTGACGATTTTATCACTTAAAATCTCACTTGTGCAATATTTATTTTATTTACTAGATAAATACTATAAAACACAAAAACAAGGTAAATAGCTCAAAAATATAAGAAACTGACTAAGAAAAGACGAGAGAATTTGATGTAAAATATGTATAAATATAATCCGATCAAATACCCCCACACTTAGCTTTTATTAGTCCTCGAGCAAAACAGAGAAAACAGAAAAAGTAATAACATGAAAATTATTAGTTTTCCCCTATATTACCCTCATAGAATTTCCTTTGAGAACATAATCATCAAGAACCATAGCTAACAACAACAAGCAATTCAAGTTCATTTTCCTTATTCAAATATTAGCAGTAATCTTTGAAACATCCTTGAAGTGTAGTGTGTGAGATAGCCATGCTAATGCAATTTCAAGTTTTTATTTTAAAAATCACCATATGCAAACTAGCGACCTTCTCACTGGATGTACACTCAATCGCACATGTGTTTAGTTTTAATGTGTTTCGCTCAAAGAAACGAATGTGAAAGTTCTACCATAAGCTTGCATAAAGATCACTTCTCCACAGTCATAATTGCAAAACTTAAATCAAGAGGACTTTTATTGGATGTAATGAGGCTTAGGGATAGGGTTATTGAAACGAAAGAATAGGAAAACACAAGTTCCAAGCTACAATGCAAGCAATTATTTTCTTTAGATTTATAAGAACTCAAGCTCTCCAACGATTCTTCAGACATCTCTAACCACACCCATAAACTGAAACTTTAAAAACTTTTTATTTTCTTTTTATACAATCTTTCTTTTTCTTTTCTTTTTTTTTTTTTTTTTGATTTTTTTTTTTTTTTTTTTTTTTTTTTTTTTTCAAACAGAAACAAATATGAAAAACCCCCACACTTATTCTTTTGCCAAACACCCTCCAAAGTACTTCACAAACATTTCTCATAAGACAATCTCGCATTGCTCGCTTGGAAAGGGTAAGGAAAAATATTTATTTCAGGCATAAGGGTAGACATATCTGGTGATAAGAAATAAAAGGCTCACAAATACGGCTCAAATTGGCAATCTAATGATATCATTTTTCTTTGGGAAACAAGGTTATTTGGGCCATGGTGGTAAACCTAATGCCTCTATCATTTTCAAGTTCATGCAATCAATGACAAAAATTTCGAAAGATCGTTATGCAAGTTCTAGAGAAGTATCTCACATAAGTTCATCACACATAAAAAAAATAGGAGTATATGAAAAATGCACACACTTTCAATAGGCTAAAAAACTCACATAGGATGTATATGGTTACTAAATTCACATATGGAGCTTAAAATCATGCTTTAATTTCACATCAACAAGGCTATGTGCATTTGGTTTTTCAAGGATGATCAAATATGTACAAACTAACACGAGAATTAGGAATTTCACACAACACATGTTAACTAAGTTCTTGATGATCATGGTTCAAATTTAATCCAATTATATCATTGGGTCGGGAAACTAACAAAAATCTAATTCAAAACAATAAGGAAAACAAGGAAATATTTTTGGATTTTTAAAATTTTCCGATTTTTTATTTTTTATTTTTTATTTTTTATTTTTTTGTTTTATTTTTTTTTTAATAAAAACAACAACTTAGTTAAGAAAACACAAAGCAATAACATGGAAACCAATGAAACCAGTTCAAAGTCGAAGGTACAAAAAATTTTCAATTTGGTCATTTTTCATACTCTTTACCCCCACACTTAAACTAGACATTGTCCCCAATGTCAGAAAATATAATAAAATGCAAATAAAAATAAAATAAATATAAAGAAACAAAATAAAGCAATAGGACTGAAAACTTCCCTAATTTGCAGAAAAAAAATCAAGCGATGACCCCCCAAGCTAAAATTTTGCAATCAACTTCAAGGGTGGAAATAACCAAAAGTTCCTGCAAAGAAAAGAAATAAGTCAGTTACGCACGCAAGAAAAAATATAAAAGAAAACAAACGAAAAATTGCAAATGAAAATAAAAGATAATGAACAAAACTAATAAATGAACATTGGTCCTGTTTGGTGACTTTCCACAGCTTTGAACTTGAACTGGCCTCGGAACTTCTTAGCAAGGAAAATGAGACTTGATTGGTGGTGTTGTTGAGGCTTCTCGAGCTCTTGGTTTCAACTCAGACTCCTTCTGCCGGGTTGATTGAGTCTGCAGGCTACATTCTTCTCTTTTTGTTCTTCTGCATGGCAGGTAGGCACGAGGAATAGGTGGTGGTCTGCTTCTTTGTTCAATCTGTCCAAGTGCCGACCGATTTCCTTTCTTTCACCTTGCCCCGTAGCCAAGAGCAAGGGTAAAGGAAAAGCATGCCATGAGAAATCTTTGCCTCTGACTCTGATGATATGGGATACTTTTGCTTTTGAAGAAGTATCGTTCCACAGGTGTATGCGTGAACTGGGCTGGGGAACTTCTTAGCAAGGAAAATGAGACTTGATCTTGAAGATGAAGCAGCACCTTGTCTCCACATGCTTCAAGTATCATTTTCACTTGACATGTCTGTTCTCCAGGCAGATGTGGCGACTTCTTCGGAAGTACATCAGTGGTTGAAGAAGAGCACTCGAGAGCAATGCTAGGTAAGCAATCAGGAAGGATTTCCAGGCAGTCGGTTCTTAGATTGGAAGATTGACACCGAGTGCTGGCTGATTGCCCGCTTTCTCCTTGCCACAAAGACAAGGACAAGGACAGGGAGAAAGCGTGATATGAGATACTCTTGCTTTCAACCTTCATGATATGAAATACTCTAGCTCTAAATGATTTATTTGGAAAGGTATCCCAGGGAATGAGAAACACAGAGAAACTCGAGAGGGTTTGTTGGAAAGGCATTTTCGGAGATGAAAAAATTTCGGAGATGAAGAAGTGCTGAGAGAGTTTGCCTTTGCAATGGATGCGAAGGTAGACGTTTATAGGTCTTTTCTTCACAACCGAAACTATTCTTTTACCCCTGTCGGCAGCCGGTGGATGGATGAACAGTATAGGTCACGCGCTTTTTGAAAAAGCAACCCGTAATTTGCGCAAAGCTGACAGCGCGCGTGACGAGTGACGACAAAATTGGAAAAACAGCTCGCCTCGTGATTCCTGACCGCTCCGACTTTTGATAAAGACGCCCGACTTTTGAGAGAGGGGCGTCTGACTTTTGAGAAAGGAACCAACTTTTGAGACGGAGTCCGACTTTTGAGAACGGCGACGCCGCTTTTGAGAAAAGAATACGGCTTTTGAGAAAGGAGCCCGGCTCTTCGATTTGCGAGAGGGCGCCTCTTCGACTGCTGAGTGATGCCTCAACGATTTCTTCTTCTTATAAGAACGCTCATTTTTGTTCCACAACACACTTAAGCTCCCCCTGTAAACACTCACTCCTGCAAACACTCCCTCTTGCACTTCTTTTAATCTTTGATCATTCCGACTCTTCATTCTCAACACCTTCAAATATGTCTTGCCCCTCTGACCGTCGCCTTAACTTGAATGTTGGGGAAGATAGTGATATATCTTCTCCAACCAACATTTGGCAGCCGTCCTTCATATCCCCGAATGGTCCTCTTACAGTTGGGGATTCCATGATGATGAACGAAACAACCGCATCGGTGGTTGCCAGAAATCTGCTCACTCCTAGAGACACTAGGATACTTTCTAGGCGGTCCGACGAACTGGCTGTTCAGGACTCTATGGCCTACAGCGTCCGATGCGCAGGTTCAGTATCAAACATGGGCCAGCGCCTTCTTGCACGAACTCGTCAGGTGGAGTCGTTGATGGCTGAAGTGGCTAGTCTTCGGCAGGAGGTCAGAGTGCTTAGGCATGAGAACAGGGATTTGCACATGCTTGCAACCAATTACTCCACAAGCATGAAGAGGAAGCTGGATCAGATGCAGGAGTCCGAAGTGCGGATTCAGAGTGATCATCAACGGTTTATGGCGTTACTCCCGAGGTTTGTGTTGCCTTCGTCCTCGGGAGCAGCACCAAGTGTTGAGGCTCTGAATGATCCAGCTCTGGCGCTTCGTCTTTCAGGGGCTCCGTCGACCTCCGAGGCACCACCAACCAATGACCAATGAACGAAATTAAATTACAAGTTATTGTAAAAAAATTTATGCATTTAAGTTTTTTTTTTTTTTTTTTATTTTTATTTTATTTTTATTTTATTTTTTTATTTATATGAATGTTTATGTTTTTAAGTTTTTTTTTTTTAATTTTTTTTTTTAATTTTTAATTTTTTAATTTTTTATGTATTTTTAACAACTTAATTAAGAAAACACAACAATAAGTAAAACAAAGTAAAAAGACTAAGTTTAACTTTCTAAACAAAAATCACAACTAAATAAACAAAACAAAAATCACAACTAAATAACAAAACAAAATGCAAGCAGTAAAGAGAAGGGATTAGGAATGCAAATCTGATTGTGGGTGATTCCTAGGCCTCCCTTCATTATTCAAATGCATGGGCTTATCATTGAACGGACGGTGGTACTTGAAATGATCCGGCAATGGTTTAAATTCAAGAGTGGGTGCCTGAATCATCAAAATCAGAAAAATGTTAGTATAAATTAAAATTAAAAATGGAGAAGATGGCTTACTATCTTTTTCTGACACAAACTCAATGACAAACACCACATTTTTGAACATTTCCGGGACTTTGAACTTAGCCAGGTTTACTATGATGGTTGTGGCTTGTCCCGTGTCCTCAGTTTTAACTCCTTTGGACTTGTTTGTCTCATGCACAGCCTCTTTGATATGTTCAACAAATTCTCCGGCCACCTCCTTTTCTGGAATATCTTCCACAACGTCTTTTTCATTCACTTCTTCCTTGAGATTTAAAAACCTGCAAGGAAAAAGGACAATTGGTGGAATAATGTTAGAGTGAAATGAATTTAGAACCTCCTCACCTGAGTTGGATGACATAAGGACTTGGGGGGTTTGCGATAAGAATTCTTCTAAACTGCCCAAGTCGTCATCCTCATCTTCTTCTTGAATTGGCAATTCATCCATGTTCGGGCTCTGTTTGGATGGTTCAGGAACAACTTCATCCTCCATATCACTTCCCAAAGTGATGGCTTCATTAATTTCCATTTCTCCCTCTGAATTTGCAAATGTGGAGTTGGAGAGTTCACTTTGATCTTGAATTTGTACCATGAACTCCATAATCTGCCCAATTTGCTTCTCCAACTCATCCACCTTGTTAGCTTTATTTTGCATCTCCATGTTTCGATTTTCTACGTCCTGGGTCAAAGAGGTGAGTAACTTATTCAACATATCATTATCCGAAGACGTACCTGAATTTGGTTGGGGAGATTGTGGTGGATGTGACGGTTCATATGGCCACTGATAGAACTCTTCCGATGGTGGCAATTGTTCTTCTTTTTGTGAACCCTGTACCGAAGAAATTAATTCTTCAAGCATTTGATTATAATCCACGGGCATACTTTGATTCGATTGGAATTGTTGTGGGGGATGCTGTGGTGGCTGCATAGGTCTTGAATAGAACTCGTCTTGCTGCCAATATCCACCTTGTTGAAATTGTTGAGGTTCATCCCACATATACTCTGAATTACTTCTCCAATCCGAATTGTAAGCGTTGGCAAACATGTTGCCCCTTGATTGGTTACGGCCTTGATATCCCCAAACATCTTCATTTGCAGAAAATTGGGGATATTGATGAGTTTGATATCCTTGCCCATAGGGCACATCAAGTGTAGGGACACTTGGCATTGTGGTCCGTTCGGCATTATGATTTAACTGAGCAGTGAGCTGTGCCAATAGATCTTGAATGCTAGTAGAATCCAGGTCTTGCTCCATTTGTAACTAAAATCAAAGAAAACTAAATCAAATATCAAAAGTAAAAGACATAAACACAAATAAACATAAGCAAAAACAAAAATAAAAGGATTAGCAAATTTGCTAATCCCCGGCAACGGCGCCAAAAATTTGATGCGAAAATAAATTCACGCACAAATTTAAACCCTATTTGTGACAGTTAAAATAAATTAACGCACAAATTTAAACCCTATTTGTGACAATTGTAGTAATGATGTAAGTAGGGGTCGTTCTAGGCCGGGGATTAACTAGGGATGCTAACCAAAGTAAAATTAAATTAAAAACGTAAAAACAAAATTTAAAATACTAAACTAGACTCAAAACACTTAAATAGAATAACTCAAAATAAAACTAACAAATAATCTAAAACAAATTAAAAGACTCAAAACAACTCAAGACTTAAGAAAACACAAACTAAAATGATTTCTAATAAATCTAACACTTTAAAATAAAATGGGGGATTGATTTTGATGAAAAGTAAATTAAACTTAAATAAATTACAAAATTGACAAAAACATAAAATTAAGGTAAAATGATAAATGACGGACTGGCTAGAGGATTATTCTCCACACATGCCACATATGCAACCTAAATTGATTTTCAGTTGTTCTTTCAATAAATTGTAAATTCTCAACGCCCCAAATTAACCATGAATTGCATAAATTAATTCTCAGATTTTCCTTAAGTTAATGGATTGGATGATTGCATACGACAACCCAAAACATTCCCCACAAGTTCCCTACATGAATTGCATAATAGAGATACAAGCAAGAATCATTACGTTCTATGAAAATCATAAGCATTGACGAGGCACTCATTACTATGAATTGCATGAAACTTATGCCAAGAATTTACTTAACACGATTGTGGTCAACAACCTTTACTACTTGTGAATATAAGTTCATAACGATTAGGTGAAATTCACTTCTATTCTAGCATCAAATTCATGCATGTAAATTAAGTATGCATCCTTAATCGACAAACAAAAATAAGTTATCAATCAAACAGTTAAGCAAATTAAATCACAACTCAGAAATCACAACTGAAGGTAATCAATTCAAATTACAAATATATCCATGGTTTTGAATTAAACTCTAGCCAAAATAAAATTAGTTATACATAATTTAAATTAAAACAGAAATAAAATGTGAGTTTAGGAAAATTAAACCGAGAGAGATTGACAGCTTGCTGTCCACTGTGCTTCTGCTCCCGTGCTGACTGCCCGTGCTGACTGCCCGTGCTGACCCAAGTCAGCACTGCTGATCTGCTCTCTCCCGCTGCCCAAGCAGCGCCAACTTCTCTCGCAACTGCTCCCTGACCTGTCGAGCTGCCCTCCTCGCAGCTGCCTAATGCAGGCAGCCTTCCTCGCGTCTGCTGTTTTACACGCTGCCAAGGGCAGCTGTCTCCTCTGTCTTCTCGTGTCTCCACTCCCTTCCAATCCCCTGCTGTGCTACTTCCTGTTTTCTTGTGCTGACTCACATCTCACTGCCAAAGGCAGCCGTTACTTCCCCTCGAATTTCAGCTTCTGTTTCCCCTGCTTGCTGCCCACGTTTTGCCTGCATTCCTCTCTCACGCTGCGCGTCAGACTCTCTTTCTGTCGAGCTGCCTTTCCGCCGCTAGCCACGCTGCCCAAGCAGCACTCCAAGTTCCTCCCTGTCTCCTGCGTTGACCCACGTGCAGCTTTGCTCACAAGACCGCCTAGGCAGCTCACGCTGCTGTCCTCTGTCTTGCTGCCAGGCAGCACGTCTCTGTCCTCCTTTCCGCGTCGTCACCTGCTTCACACGCAGCTCCTCGCAAGCTTCACGCCTCTCGCAGGTTGCCAAGCAGCCTCACGTCTCCCTCTGCGAACTTGCTAAGCCTCACCGAGAGCTCCCTCCCAGCTCTCTGCCCAGTCACGGCCCCAGCTGCCTTAGCAGCTTTCTTGGTTTCTTTCCTATTCCCCCCCCCCCCCGCCACTTTCGATTTTCTGCGTGCTTTTTATTCCTTCTTTCCCCCGAGGCCCTTGTATTATAATTAACTCCTCCCATGCCGAGGACCTGCTCACTGTTTCTTCTTTAAACAGCTGCCCACGAGCAGCCCTCCACCCAATTCTTTTTTTATATTTCCTCCTGCACACACATGCACCCACTTTTCATTATTTTTCTGCACCCATTCCTTAGTGTTCCTGCTGTCTCCATTAATATCATAAATATATATATATATATATAAATAGATATATATATATATATTACTTTCTTATTTTATTAACCAATTACAGTGGGCAAGACAGTTTTGACGATTTTATCACTTAAAATCTCACTTGTGCAATATTTATTTTATTTACTAGATAAATACTATAAAACACAAAAACAAGGTAAATAGCTCAAAAATATAAGAAACTGACTAAGAAAAGACGAGAGAATTTGATGTAAAATATGTATAAATATAATCTGATCAAGGTGGTGGTCTGATTCTTTGTTCAATCTGTCCAAGTGCCGACCGTTTGCCTTCTTTCTCCTTGTCCCGTAGCCAAGAGCAAGGGTAAAGGAAAAGCATGCCATGAGATATCTTTGCCTCTGACTCTGATGATATGAGATACTTTTGCTTTTGAAGAAGTATCGTTCCACAGGTTTATTCTTGAACTGGGCTGGGGAACTTCTTAGCAAGGAAAATGAGACTTGATCTTGAAGATGAAGCAGCACCTTGTCTCCACATGCTTCAAGTAATCATTTTCACTTGCCTTATCTGTTCTCCAGACAGATGTGGCGTCTTCTTCGGAAGTACATCAGCAGTTGAAGATGAGCACTCGAGAGCAATGCTAGGTAAGCAATCAGGAAGGATTTCCAGGCAGTCGGTTCTTAGATCGGAAGATTGACACCGAGTGCTGGCTGATTGCTCGCTTTCTCCTTGTCACAAAGACAAGGAAAAGGACAGGGAGAAAGCATGATATGAGATACTCTTGCTTTCAACCTTCATGATATGAAATACTCTAGCTCTTGATGACTTGTTTGCAAAGGTATCCCAGGGAATGAGAAACACAGAGTAACTCGAGAGGGTTTGTTGAAAAGGCATTTTCGGAGATGAAGAAGTGCAGAGAGGGTGTGCCTTTGCTGTGGAAGGCGAAGGTAGACGTTTATAGGAATGATTCTTCACAACCGAAACTGTTCCTTTACCCCTGTCGGCAGCCGGTGGATGGATGAACAGTACAGGTTACGCGCTTTCTGAAAAAGCTACCCGTAATTTGCGCAAAACTGACAGCGCGCGTGACGAGTGACGACAAATCTGGAAAAGCTGCTCGCCTCGTGATTCCTGACTGCTTCGGCTTTTGAGAGAGACGCCCGACTTTTGAGAACGGCGTCCGACTTTTGAGACGGAGACGTCGCTTTTGAGAAAAAAAATCCGGCTTTTGAGAAAAGAGCCCCGACTCTTCGATTTGCGAGAGGACGCCACTTTGATTTCTGATGAGCGCCTCTTGATTTCTTCTTTTTATAGAGGCGCAATTTTGTTCCACAACACACTTGAGCTCCCTCCTGTAAACACTCCCTCCTGTAAACACTCCCACCGAGATTTTTTTAATCTTGATCAGTTCGACCTCTTCATTCTCAACACCTTCAGAAAATGTCTTGCCCCTCTGACCGTCGCCTTAACTTGAATGTTGGGGAAGATATTGATATGTCTTCTCCAACCAACATTTGGCAGCCGTCCTTCGTATCCCCAAATGGTCCTCTTACAGTTGGGGATTCCATGATGATGAATGAAACAACCGCATCGGTGGTGGCCAGAAATCTACTCACTCCTAGAGACACTAGGATACTTTCTAGGCGGTCCGACGAACTGGCTGTTCAGGACTCTTTGACCTACAGCGTCTGATGCGCAGGCTCAGTATCAAACATGGGCCAGCGCCTTCTTGCACGAACTCGTCAGGTTGAGTCGTTGATGGCTGAAGTGGCTAGTCTTCGGCAAGAGGTCAGAGTGCTTAGGCATGAGAATAAGGAGTTGCACATGCTCGCAACTAATTACTCAACAAGCATGAAGAGGAAGCTTGATCAGTTGCAGGAGTCCGAAGTGCGGATTCATAGTGATCATCAACGGTTTATGGCGTTACTCCCGAGGTTTATGTTGCCTTCGTCCTCGGGAGCTGCACCAAGTATTGAGGCTCCGAATGATCCAACTCTGGCGCTTCGTCTTTCTGGGGCTCCGTCGACCTCCGAGGCACCACCTACCAACGACCAATGAAAGCTATTAGTTCACATTATTGTAAAATATTCATGCTTTTAAGTTTATTTAATTATATATATAAATATAAGTATTTTTTTTTTTTTTTTTAAATTATGTGGATGTTTATTATTATTATTATTTTTTTTTTTTAAATATTAATGTAAAATAAGTAAATCAAAGTAAAAAGACTATGTTTAACTTTCTAAACAAAAATCACAACTAAATAAACAAAACAAAATGAAAGCAGTAAAGAGAAGGGATTAGGAATGCAAATCTGATTGTGGGTGATTCCTAGGCCTCCCTTCATTATTCAAATGCATGGGCTTATCCTTGAACGGACGGTGGTACTTGAAATGATCCGACAACGGTCTAAATTCTAATGACGGTGCCTGAATCATCAAAATTAGATTGTTAGTATAACATAAAATTAAAATTGGAGAAGATGGCTTACTTTCTCGTTCAAACTCAATCACAAACACCACGTCCTTGAAAGTTTCAGGGACTTTGCACTTAGCCAGATTGCATGTGATGATTGTGACATGGCCCTTGTTATCAGTCTCAACTTCTTTGGGCTTGATTGTCTCATGCACAGCCTCTTTGATATGTTCAACATATTCTCCGGCCACCTCATTTTCTGGAATCCCTCTTCTTGGTGTGCAAGGTTCTTTGAATGTTTCAACATCATCTGGAACATAATTTGGTGCACCAAAAATTGGGATCTCATTTTGCACCTCTGGAAGAGTTTCCACAACGTCTTTTTCATTCACTTTTTCCTTGGGATTTAAAAACCTGCAAGGAAAAAGGACAATTGGCGGAATGGGGTTAGAATGAAATGAATTTTGAACCTCCTCACCTGAGTTGGATGGCATAAGGACTTGAGGGGTTTGCGACAAGAATTCTTCTAAACTGCCCAAGTCGTCATCCTCATCTTCTTCTTGAAGCGGCAATTCATCCATGTCCGGGCTATGTTTGGATGGTTCTGGAACAACTTCATCCTCCATATCACTTCCCAAAGTGATGGCTTCATCGATTTCCATTTCTCCCTTTGAATTTGCAAATGTGGAGTTGGAGAGTTCACTTTGATCTTGAATCTGTGCCATGATCTCCATAATCTGCCCAACTTGCTTCTCCAATGCATCCATCTTGTTAGCTTGATTTTGTGAACCCTGCACCAAAGAGTTTAATTCATTAAGAATTTGATTATAATCTATTGACGAACCTGAGTTTGGTTGGGAAGATTGTGATGGAGGCTGTGGTGGTGCACATGGCCATTGATAGAATTCCTCTGATGGCTGCAATTGTTCTTCGTTTTGTGAGCCCTGCGTCAAAGAAATGAGTCCATCAAGAATTTCATTATAATTCATGGGCATACTTGAATTCGATTGAAATTGCTGTGGGGGAGGTTGTGGTGGCTGCATAGATCTTGAATAAAACTCCTCATCTTGTTGCCAATATCCACTTTGTTGAACCTGTTGAGGTTCTCCCCACCTATGATCTGAATAATTTCTCCAATCCGAATTGTAAGCGTTGGAAAACATGTTGCCCCTTGATTGGCTATGGCCTTGATATCCCCAAACATCTTCATTTGCAGAAAATTGGGGACATTGATGAGTTTGATATCCTTGCCCATACGATGCACCAAATGTAGGGACACTTGGCATTGTGGTCCTTCCGGCATTCTGAGTTAATTGAGACGTGAGATTCGCCAATTGAGCTTGGATGGATGCAAGTGCCATGTCTCGCTCCATTTGTAACTAAAATCAAAGAAAGAAAACTAAATCAAATATCAAAAGTAAAAGACATAACAAACCAAAAATAAAATAAAATAAAATAAAATAAAATAAAACACAAACAAAAAACATAAACAAGGGATTAGCAAATTTGCTAATCCCCGGCAACGGCGCCAAAAATTTGGTGCGAAAATAAGTTAACGTACAAATTTAAACCCTATTTGTGACAATTGTAGTAATGATGTAAGTAGGGATCGTTCTAGGCCGGGGATTAACTAGGGATGCTAACCAAAGTAAAATTAAATTAAAAACGTAAAAACAAAATTTAAAACACTAAACTAGACTCAAAACATTTAACTAGAATAACTCAAAATAAAACTAACAAATATTCTAAAACAAATCAAAAGACTCAAAATAATTCAAGACTCAAGAAAATACAAACTAAATTGATTTCTAACAAATCTAACACTTTAAAATAAATGGGGGATTGATTTTTGACGAAATCGAATTTAAAATAGAAACTTAAAAATAAACTTCTAAGAAAATATATTTTATAGAAACAAAATGATGAAACGTTAGTTAGAGGGGTCCTTATCCACACATGAACATATGCATATAATTTAATTCCCAGTTATGATTTCAACAAACGAATAAATGACAATGCTCCAAGTTAATTAGGTCCGCTTAAATTAACCTTCAGATTTCCCTAGATTCATTGAATTGGACGGGATACGCATCACAACCAAATTATTTTTATCAAGTTCCCTAACTATGGAATACGCATGATAGAGAGACATATCAAAAATCATTAAGTTCAATGGAAATCATAAGCATCGACTAGGCATTCATAACTATGGAATACGCATGTTAATCCAACCTAGGGTTTACTAAACACAATCGTGACTAGCGATTTTTACTACTCATAGATATAAGTTCATAACGATTAGGTGAAATTCCCTTATATCCTAGCATCAAGTCTAAGCATGCAAATTAAGTGTCGACCCTTAACCCACATACATAAACAAGTTATTAATCAACACAGAAAAATAAACCACATCCAACGTTCAAGAATTCATAACTGGAGTAAATCAAATCATAATAAACATTTATCCATGGTTTCAAATTCCCCTCTAACTAAACAGAAATTAATTACACATGTTTAATATAATTGAAAAGCAAATTAAATTAAACATGAGTTTAAGAAAAATAAAACCAAATGAGGATGTGCAAGGATCCGTGCGCCTGTCTCTTTTCTTTCCTTGCTGTCTGCCTAAGGCAGATTTCTCGTTGCTTGTCTTCTCGCGTCCTGCTTCCTGTTGACTTCAGCGCTGCCAAGGCAGCGCTTCCCCCGTGGCTGCTTTCTCTCAGTCTTTGTATTTCCTTGTTGTCGGTCCTGCGTCTGTCCTCTCGCATGCGCTGCCTCCAAGCGCCTCCAGTTCCCTGCTGCTCCTCCAGTTCCCTTTTCTCACTGCCCGTGCTGCTGCCAGACAGCTTTTGACTTGCTGTTTCTGCGCAGTTGTCCCTTCCCTCGCGTCTCACGCTGATCAGCTGCTACTGTTCTTCCCCTCTTTCCACACCTGCTTTTCACCCGAGGCCCTCCTTCCGCGCGCTGTCTGTTTACGCTGACAAGGGCAGCGTTCTTTCCTTCTCCCCCCGTCACTCTGACTTGCTGTCCAAACCCTTTTATTTATGGCAGCTCATTCCTGCTGACTTGCTCACTTGGAAACTCCCCCGAGTGCGAGCTTCCCCAAGCTTTCCACGCTGCGTCTTCCTTCCACCTTCTTTTTTATTGTTTTCTCCTTTATTTTCTTTACAGCTGCAAAGGGCAGCTCACGTTAGTGCCTCAAGCTGCCAGCACCATTCCCACTCTTCTGCACACTGTCCTTTATTCCTCACGTCCAGTGCTCCTTCCACCTTTCGTTTATTTATTCCTTTCCAGCTCTTTTATATTTTTACCAACTGCCATGTTTCCTTGCCTGTCTCCCACGCCTTATTCTTTCTGCGCAAGCCTCACAAATGATACATGTGTGCATGGACATTTATTTCTAGAAACTAACTGAAATAAAATAATCACAGATGACACACCCAATCTATATAAGAATTAAGAAGAAACCCTAACAAAAGTTAAAATCACACTTGTGCTATTTTTATTTTCTTAGCTAGATAAATTCGATAAAACACAAAAACAAAGTAAATAGCACAAAAATATGAGAAACTAACTAAAAAAAGATGAGAGAATTTGATGTAAAATATGTATAAATATGAGCTTATCAGGGAGCGGGGGATCCGTCCACCCGATTCTATTTTCCGACCCGACCCGGTCCTTTTCATCTTCTCCGGTGGTTTTTCGTCGGTTTTTCCGGTGAACCACGTTATCTAACCCCCTGGAAAATGTTCCACGACCTTCCCTCTACCCATTACAACCCAAAATTGTAGAAATTTAGCCATGAAGGTATGAAAACCGCACCAGTGGGTGCGGGAAACCTTTACCGTCGATTCTCCTATTATTGAAACGATTTTCACCAATTACCACCACCTATAGCATCCTCATGATGTCTGGAATAAATCCCAAACAAGTTTTGGGGCGGCAGAGTTCGTTCGAGGTCGAATGGAGCACACCCAAATTCAAGGGTTTCGTACGGTTCTTGGTGATTTGAGGTGTTTCTCGGCCCAATTGGCCTTAGTAGCAGGTATAAATCGATTCCTCATGTTTTTTAGATGAATTCTCATGTTTGGATCGTTTAATTTGGTGGAGAAATGAGATAGTTATAACGATTTTAAGGTTGCTCAGTTTCCGGTGACCTCCGCCACTTTCGGGGCGTTTTCTGGCTAAAACAAGGCGAGTTAGTCATCGTATAAGGTACCAATCTCTTCGTCTCGTCGAGAAATCTGATTTCCGTTTTTGAATCACCTGTTTTCGTTGAGTAGTGACAAAGTTATGGACATTGAAAGGTTGCCCAAAAATTCCGGCGAGTTACCAGTTTCCCGCGGACAGCCATCTTTCAGACCGTTTTCTAACCACCTCCGGCCATCATTTGGACTCCAAGCTGGTATAATTGTGTTCTACATTTCTCTAGCTTGGATTTGGTATATTATGTGTTGAATTTGGTTGAAAAACAAGTGAGATGTGGAGTTCCAAAGATCGCCCAGGAAATCTGCAAAATCTGCAGAATCTGGCAAAGTTCCACTAAGGTCCACCACTTGATTAGGATAGTAATCGACGATCCGACCGTTATATCGTCACCAAAATTTAATACATTATAGTACGAAATATTTAAGAACCATAGAAACTTACAGATCGGAATCCGGCATACGGATCTTCCCGAATTGGATTTGTAAGTTTATAAAATAAATGTTAACCGCCACTTGGTTTTGGGCAATTGGCGGAGATCCAACCGTTGGATCGTAATGAAATTTTAGTATGTTATTCTAGAAGCATAATTTGTATCTTTGGAAGTTGCGGATTGGAAATCTGATGTGCGGATCTTCCTGGTCGAGTTATACAGGGTTGTGGACCCAACTGTCGATCTTCGATCGATGGTTGACTCTTGGTCAATGGGTCTCAAATTATTCTTGAAGGTCATTGAGGATATGTTTTATGTAAATTATGTATTCTATCGGTAAGAACTCTGAGACGTGATTTGATACTTGGCCACAGGAGACGATAGTTCGTGATGTCTCGATATTCGTGCGAGGGAGTCGTAGCGCGGACCTAAGGTGAGTAGGTCTTTTCTCTTCTATAGTATATATATATATATATAAGATTGACATCTCCTCAAACGTTTATAAATTGAATATTTCATATAATTACTGTCAATGCTTTGAAGTACTAATGTGAACTATGAATGACTTGATCCTTGTTTAGGGTACGTAGGCAGTCTAATGAGACGTTAGATGCAACCATACAATAAGTGAGATTAAATAATCGAGACAAAAGCTTTGCTTGGGAAAATGAGCAATGTGAAGGAATCTGGTGAAAAACGTGAGATTTAACCCTATGTTTTGGGTGAATAAATGTTGGTTATAAATCAACGTACGAGGAAACGAGAAATTGTGGTTTTATGTTTTATAAATGCCATGCCATAATTAGTCTACATTTTAGTATGTGATTTAGTACAACCTTGCACAGTGTTGCACACCAATGCGGAGGCTAAGGTAAGTTCAAGTGAGTATATAATGTGGTAGGATTGATGAGATATATGATGAGATCTGAATATGTCATACAGGTCACTAAAGGTGACTCCGACTTATATGCTAGCCATGATTGATGAGATATATGATGAGATATGTGATGAAATGCTAGCATAAATGTGATGATATATGATGAGATGCTAGCATATATTTATGATGAGATATGTGATGAAATGCTAGCATATATTTATGATGAGATATGTGATGAAATGCTAGCATAAATGTGATGATATATGATGAGATGCTAGCATATATTTATGATGAGATATGTGATGAAATGCTAGCATAAATGTGGTGATATATGATGAGATGCTAGCATATATTTATGATGAGATATGTGATGAAATGCTACCATATATGTGGTGATATATGATGAGATCCTAGCATATATTTATGATGAGATATGTGATGAAATGCTAGCATATATTTATGATGAGATATGTGATGAAATGTTAGCATAAATGTGGTGATATATGATGAGATGCTAGCATATATTTATGATGAGATATGTGATGAAATGCTAGCATAAATGTGGTGATATATGATGAGATGCTAGCATATATTTATGATGAGATATGTGATGAAATGTTAGCATATATTTATGATGAGATATGTGATGAAATGCTAGCATATATGTGGTGGTATATGATGAGATGCTAGCATATATTTATGATGAGATATGTGATGAAATGCTAGCATATATTTATGATGAGATATGTGATGAGATGCTAGCATATATGGGATGAAATATTGATTCAACCGTACATGATGGGTGGATCCGGCTAACATGCCATTTCCTATTGGTTTAATTTACCTGGGTTACTCATTCTTGTTAAGATAATTGACATAGCATAACCGTAAGACTATCATTTTGGTTATGGTCTTGATTTATAGTCACGCCTGTTATTTTCTGGGAAATTAAGCAGGTATTGCGGCGAGGGGCTACTATCTTTGGTAGTTGGAATTGGTTTAAAGAGTTTTGTTTCACTCACGCACATTTTCTGTTTTTGTACCCCTCCAGGTTCTAGTAGCAGAGTTTCGTATTGACGAGGATTCGTGGCACCTCCCAGTGTAGGTGGCTTCTTATGATGGTATAATCATTATCTTACCTTACTGTACTTTACTTATACTCTGTATCATGCGTGAAATTGGTACAGACTCGCTCACCGCGCACTGGTGTACTTAGGCACTTTTAGATTTTAATTTATTCACATTTTATACATTATCACACTTTATGGCTTCGTCACCTTCCAGGTGTTGGCCAGCACGGCTCGATTCGGGGTCCTAGTGAACATTCCGGGTCGGGGTGTGTCAATTATTATTATTGTTTCCTTATGTTCTAAGTATGCTAGTTTTGGTTAAGTTTTGAACCCAAATCGGAGTTGAGGAAGTTTCCCGATCAAATTTTCTAGAAATGATAAGCTCATATTTATACATATTTTACATCAAATTCTCTTATCTTTTGTTAGTTAGTTTCTTATATTTTTGAGTTATTTACTTTGTTTTTGTGTTTTATCGAATTTATCTAGCTAAGAAAATAAAAGTAGCATAAGTATGATTTTATGTAATAATTTCGTCAAAACTGTTTAGCTTTTAAATTAAATAAAAAATATATATATATATATATAATAATTCATATTGTTTTGTAGAAAAAAATATAAAAAGATTAAATAAGAAATAATAAAAAGGAACGTGGGCTGCTGCTTAGCAGCTGGTGGAAAGGTGAGTTGGTGTGAATAAAAGAATAAGGAATAAGTGAAAAGTGTGTGCAGTGTGGTAGGTGAGTGCAGGAGGGCAGCACGCGGAAATATATATAAAGAAGCAGCAGGGCTCGGCATTGAAAAAAAAAACCAGCTGCACTTGGCAGCTGGCAGGGGGGTGCAGGACTGCTGCCTTTGCAGCTGGGGACGTGGAGTGCAGACTGCTGCCTTTGGCAGCGTGAGGGAGTGCAGCAGATTCCCACGGGGGGGGAGTCAGAAACCAGCGAGCAAGCTGCTTTAGGCAGCTCTAAAGGACGCGGAAAAAGAAGGACAGGGAGCTGTCCTTTGACAGCTGCGAAGGGAGACACGCGGGCTTTGTGGAAGAAGGGCAGTCAGGAGGACTGAGTGCTGCCTAGGGGAAGCGAGGAGCAGCACGTGTGAGGAAGGAGCTGACGCGGAGAGCAGCCACTGGCCTGGCAGCGCGACAGGAAGGCTGCCTTTGCAGCGTGAGCAGAGAGAGAAGGAGGAGAGCCAGCTGGCGCACGCGGACTGGAGAGCTCCTACGGGCAGTCAGCACGGGCAGTCAGCACAGTGGCACTGAAGCACTCTTCTCTCTCGGTTTAATCTTTCCTAAACTCACGTTTTATTTCTGTTTTAATTTTAATAATGTGTAACTAATTTTATTTTGGCTAGAGTTTAATTCAAAACCATGGATATATTTGTAATTTGAATTGATTACCTTCGGTTGTGATTTCTGAGTTGTGATTTAATTTGCTTAACTGCTTGATTGATAACTTATTTTTGTATGTCGATTAAGGATGCATACTTAATTTACATGCATGAATTTGATGCTAGAATATAAGTGAATTTCACCTAATCGTTATGAACTTATATTCACAAGTAGTGAAGGTCGCTTATAAACGATCGCGTTAGGTAAATTCTTGGCATAAGTTTCATGCAATTCATAGTAACAAGTGTCTCGTCAATGCTTATGATTTTCATAAAACTTAATGATTCTTGCTTGTATCTCTATTATGCAATTCATGTAGGGAACTTGTAGGGAATGTTTTGGGTTGTCGTATGCAATCATCCAACCTAATAAAAGTAGGAAAATCTGAAGGTTAATTTAAGCGGACCTAATTAACTTGGGGCGTTGAGAATTTACAATTTATTGAAAGAACAACTGAAAATCAATTTAGGTTGCATATGTGGCATGTGTGGAGAATAATCCTCTAGCCAGTCCGTCATTTATCATTTTACCTTAATTTTATGTTTTTGTCAATTTTGTAATTTATTTAAGTTTAATTTACTTTTCATCAAAATCAATCCCCCATTTTATTTTAAAGTGTTAGATTTATTAGAAATCATTTTAGTTTGTGTTTTCTTAAGTCTTGAGTTATTTTGAGTCTTTTGATTTGTGTTAGATTATTTGTTAGTTTTATTTTGAGTTATTCTAGTTAAGTGTTTTGAGTCTAGTTTAGTGTTTTAAATTTTGTTTTTACGTTTTTAATTTAATTTTACTTTGGTTAGCATCCCTAGTTAATCCCCGGCCTAGAACGATCCCTACTTATCCATATACTACAATTATCACAAATAGGGTTTAAATTTGTGCGTTAATTTATTTTCGCATCAAATTTTTGGCGCCGTTGCCGGGGATTAGCAAATTTGCTAATCCTTTTATTTTTGTTTTTGCTTATGTTTATTTGTGTTTGTGTATGTTACTTTTGATATTTGATTTATTTTTCTTTCTTTGAATTGAGGTACAAATGGAGCAAGACCTGGATTCTACTAGCATTCAAGATCTATTGGCACAGCTCACTGCTCAATTAACTCATAATGCCGAACGGACCACAATGCCAAGTGTCCCTACATTTGATGTGCCCTATGAGCAAGGATTTCAAACTCATCAATATCCCCAATTTTCTGCAAATGAAGATGTTTGGGGATATCAATGCTATAACCAATCAAGGGGCAACATGTTTTCCAACGCTTATAATTCGGATTGGAGAAGTAATTCAGAGTACATGTGGGGAGAACCTCAACAATTCCAACAAGGTGGATATTGGCAGCAAGAAGACGCGTTCTATTCAAGATCTATGCAGCCACCACAGCATCCCCCACAACAATTCCAATCGAATCAAAGTATGCCCATGGATTATAATCAAATGCTTGAAGAATTAATTTCTTCAGTACAGGGTTCACAAAAAGAAGAACAATTGCCGCCATCGGAAGAGTTCTATCAGTGGCCATATGAACCGTCACAGCCTCCACCACAATCTCCCCAACCAAATTCAGGTACGTCCTCGGATAATGACATTTTGAATAAGTTACTAACCTCTTTGACCCAGGACGTAGAAAATCGAAACATGGAGATGCAAAATAAAGCCAACAAGGTGGATGCATTGGAGGAGCAAGTTGGGCAGATTTTGGAATTCATGGCACAGATTCGAGATCAAGGTAACATGGAGGATGAAGTTGTTCCTGAACCATCCAAACAGAGCCCGAACGTGGATGAATTGCCAATTCAAGAAGAAGATGAGGATGACGACTTGGGCAGTTTAGAAGAATTCTTATCGCAAACCCCCCAAGTCCTTATGTCATCCAACTCAGGTGAGGAGGTTCAAAATTCAATTCATTCTAACATCGTTCCACCAAATGTCCTTTTTCCTTGCAGTTTTTTAAATCTCAAGGAAGAAGTGAATGAAAAAGACGTTGTGGAAGATATTCCAGAAAATGAGGTGGCCGGAGAATTTGTTGAACACATCCAAGAGGCTGTGCATGAGACAATCAAGCCCAAAGGAGTTAAGACTGAGGACACGGGACAAGCCACAACCATCATAATAAATCTGGCTAAGTTCAAAGTCCCGGAAATATTCCAAGATGTGGTGTTTGTGATTGAGTTTGATCGAGAATGTAAGCCATCTTCTCCATTTTTAATTTTAATTTATACTAACTTTTTTCTAATTTTGATGATTCAGGCACCCACTCTTGAATTTAAACCATTGCCGGATCATTTCAAGTACCACCGTCCGTTCAATGATAAGCCCATGCATTTGAATAATGAAGGGAGGCCTAGGAATCACCCACAATCAGATTTGCATTCCTAATCCCTTCTCTTTACTGCTTTCATTTTGTTTTGTTATTTAGTTGTGATTTTTGTTTTGTTTATTTAGTTGTGATTTTTGTTTAGAAAGTTGAACTTAGTCTTTTTACTTTGTTTTACTTATTGTTGTGTTTTCTTAATTAAGTTGTTAAAAATACATAAAAAATTAAAAATTAAAAATTAAAAAAAAAAAATTAAAAAAAACTTAAAAACATAAACATTCATATAAATAAAAAATAAAAATAAAAAAAAAAAATATAAAAAAAAAAAAACTTAAATGCATAAATTTTTTACAATAACTTGTAATTTAATTTCGTTCATTGGTCATTGGTTGGTGGTGCCTCGGAGGTCGACGGAGCCCCTGAAAGACGAAGCGCCATAGCTGGATCATTCAGAGCCTCAATACTTGGTGCTGCTCCCGAGGACGAAGGCAACACAAACCTCGGGAGTAACGCCATAAACCGTTGATGATCACTCTGAATCCGCACTTCGGACTCCTGCATCTGATCCAGCTTCCTCTTCATGCTGGTTGAGTAATTGGTTGCAAGCATGTGCAAATCCCTGTTCTCATGCCTAAGCACTCTAACCTCATGCCGAAGACTAGCCACTTCAGCCATCAACGACTCCACCTGACGGGTTCGTGCAAGAAGGCGCTGACCCATGTTTGATACTGAGCCTGCGCATCGGACGCTGTAGGCCATAGAGTCCTGAACAGCCAGTTCGTCGGACCGCCTAGAAAGTATCCTAGTGTCTCTAGGAGTGAGCAGATTTCTGGCCACCACCGATGCGGTTGTTTCGTTCATCATCATGGAATCCCCAACTGTAAGAGGACCATTCGGGGATATGAAGGATGGCTGCCAAATGTTGGTTGGAGAAGATATATCACTATCTTCCCCAACATTCAAGTTAAGGCGACGGTCAGAAGGGCAAGACATTTTCTGAAGGTGTTGAGAATGAAGAGTCGGAATGATCAAGATTAAAAGAAGTGAAGGAGGAAGTGTTTGCAGGAGGAAGTGTTTGCAGGGGAGCTTAAGTTTGTTGTGGAACAAAAATGAGCGTTCTTATAAGAAGAAGAAATCAAGAGGCATCACTCAGCAGTCGAAGAGACGCCCTCTCGCAAATCGAAGAGCCGGGCTCCTTTCTCAAAAAGCCGGATTCTTTTCTCAAAAGCGGCGTCTCCGTCTCAAAAGTCGGTTCCTTTCTCAAAAGTCGGACGCCGTTCTCTCAAAAGTCGGGCGTCTCTCTCAAAAGCCGGAGCAGTCAGGAATCAAGAGGCGAGCCGCTCCCTGATTTGTCCAGACGTGTCACATGCAATTCCTTTCTCAAAAGTCGGAGCAGTCAGGAATCACGAGGCAAGCAGCTTTCCAAATTTTGTCGTCACTCGTCACGCGCGCTGTCAGCTTTGCGCAAATTACGGGTGGCTTTTTCAGAAAGCGCGTGACCTGTACTGTTCATCCATTCACCGGCTGCCGACAGGGGTAAAAGAATAGTTTCGGTTGTGAAGAAAAAACCTATAAACGTCTACCTTCGCATCCATTGCAAAGGCAAACTCTCTCAGCACTTCTTCATCTCCGAAATTTTTCATCTCCGAAAATGCCTTTCCAACAAACCCTCTCGAGTTTCTCTGTGTTTCTCATTCCTTGGGATACCTTTACAAATAAATCATCTAGAGCTAGAGTATTTCATATCATGAAGGTTGAAAGCAAGAGTATCTCATATCACGCTTTCTTCCTGTCCTTGTCCTTGTCTTTGTGGCAAGGAGAAAGCGGGCAATCAGCCAGCACTCGGTGTCAATCTTCCAATCTAAGAACCGACTGCCTGGAAATCCTTCCTGATTGCTTACCTAGCATTGCTCTCGAGTGCTCTTCTTCAACCACTGATGTACTTCCGAAGAAGTCGCCACATCTGCCTGGAGAACAGCCAAGGCAAGTGAAAATGTTACTTGAAGCATGTGGAGACAAGGTGCTGCTTCATCTTCAAGATCAAGTCTCATTTTCCTTGCTAAGAAGTTCCCCAGCCCAGTTCAAGCATACACCTGTGGAACGATACTTCTTCAAAAGCAAAAGTATCCCATATCATCAGAGTCAGAGGCAAAGATTTCTCATGGCATGCTTTTCCTTTACCCTTGCTCTTGCCTGCGAGTCAGGGTGAAAGAAAGGAAATCGGTCGGCACTTGGACAGATTGAACAAAGAAGCAGACCACCACCTCTGCCTCGTGCCTACCTGCCATGCAGAAGAACAAAAAGAGAAGAATGTAGCCTGCAGACTCAATCAACCCGGCAGAAGGAGTCTGAGTTGAAACCAAGAGCTCGAGAAGCTTCAACAACACCACCAATCAAGTCTCATTTTCCTTGCTAAGAAGTTCCGAGGCCAGTTCAAGTTCAAAGCTGTGGAAAGTCACCAAACAGGACCAATGATCACTTTATTAGTTTTTTTTTCATTGTCTTTTTATTTTCATTTTCAATTTTTCGTTTGCATTTTCTACATTTTCTTGTGTGCTTAACTGATTTATTTCTTTTCTTTGCAGGAACTTTTGGTTATTTCCACCCTTGAAGTTGATTGCAGAATTTTAGCTTGGGGGTCATCGCTTGATTTTTCTGCAAATTAGGGAAGTTTTCAGTCCTATTGCTTTATTTTGTTTCCTTATATTTATTTTTTTTTTTTATTTTTTTTTTTTTGAATTTTATTATATTTTCTGACATTGGGGACAATGTCTAGTTTAAGTGTGGGGGTAAAGAGTATAAAAATGACCAAATTAAAAATTTTTGTACCTTCGACTTTGAACTGGTTTCATTTGTTTCCATGTTATTGCTTTGTTTTCTTAATTAGTTTTGTTTTATTTAAAAAAAAAAATCCAAAAATTTAAAAAAATCCAAAAATATTTCCTTGTTTTCCTTATTATTTTGAATTAGTTTTTTGTTAGTTTCCCGACCCAATGATATAATTGGATAAAATTTGAACCATGATCATCAAGAACTTAGTTAACATGTGTTTTGTGAAATTCCTAATTCTCGTGTTAGTTTGTACATATTTGATCATCTTTGAAAAACCCAATGCACATAGCCTTGTTGATGTGAAATTAAAGCATGATTTTAAAGCTCCATATGTGAATTTAGTGACCATATACATCCTATGTGAGTTTTTGAGCCTATTGAAAGTGTGTGCATTTTTCATACACTCCTATTTTTTCATGTGTGATGAACTTATGTGAGATACTTCTCTAGAACTTGCATAACGATCTTTCGAAATATTTGTCATTGATTGCATGAACTTGAAAATGATAGAGGCATTAGGTTTACCACCATGGCCCAAATAACCTTGTTTCCCAAAGAAAAATGATATCATTAGATTGCCAATTTGAGCCGTATTTGTGAGCCTTTTATTTCTTATCACCAGATATGTCTACCCTTATGCCTGAAATAAATATTTTTCCTTACCCTTTCCAAGTGAGCAATGCGAGATTGTCTTATGAGAAATGTTTGTGAAGTACTTTGGAGGGTGTTTGGCAAAAGAATAAGTGTGGGGGTTTTTCATATTTGTTTCTGTTTGAAAAAAAAAAAAAAAAAAAAAAAAAAAAAAAAAAAAAGAAAAGAAAAGGAAAAGAAAAAGAAAGATTGTATACAAAGGAAATAAAAAGTTTTTAAAGTTTCAGTTTATGGGTGTGGTTGGAGGTGACTTGTAGAATAGCGGGAAATGTTGAGTTCTTATAAAAGAAAATAATTGCTTGCAATGTAGCTTGGAACTTGTGTTTTCCTATTCTTTCGTTTCAATAACCCTATCCCGAAGCCTCATTACATCCAATAAAAGTCCTCTTGATTTAAGTTTTGCAATTATGACTGTGGAGAAGTGATTTTTATGCAAGCTTATGGTAGAACTTTCACATTTGTTTCTTTGAGCGAAACACATTAAAACTAAACACATGTGTGATTGAGTGCATATCCCGTGAGAAGGTCGCTAGTTTGCATATGGTGTTTTTAAAAAAAAAAAAATAAATAAATAAATTTGAAATTGCATTAGCATGGCTATCTCACACACTACACTTCAAGGATGTTTCAAAGATTGCTGCTAATATTTGAATAAGGAAAATGAACTTAAATTGCTTGTTGGTGTTAGCTATGGTTCTTGATGTTTTGTGTTCTCGAATGAATTTCTATGAGGGTCAAATAGGGGGAAGCTAATATTTTCATGTTATTACTTTTTCTGTTTTCGTTTGTTTTGCTCGAGGACTAGCAAAAGTTAAGTGTGGGGGTATTTGATAAGCTCATATTTATACATATTTTACATCAAATTCTCTTATCTTTTGTTAGTTAGTTTCTTATATTTTTGAGTTATTTACTTTGTTTTTGTGTTTTATCGAATTTATCTAGCTAAGAAAATAAAAGTAGCATAAGTATGATTTTATGTAATAATTTCGTCAAAACTGTTTAGCTTTTAAATTAAATAAAAAATATATATATATATATATAATAATTCATATTGTTTTGTAGAAAAAAATATAAAAAGATTAAATAAGAAATAATAAAAAGGAACGTGGGCTGCTGCTTAGCAGCTGGTGGAAAGGTGAGTTGGTGTGAATAAAAGAATAAGGAATAAGTGAAAAGTGTGTGCAGTGTGGTAGGTGAGTGCAGGAGGGCAGCACGCGGAAATATATATAAAGAAGCAGCAGGGCTCGGCATTGAAAAAAAAAACCAGCTGCACTTGGCAGCTGGCAGGGGGGTGCAGGACTGCTGCCTTTGCAGCTGGGGACGTGGAGTGCAGACTGCTGCCTTTGGCAGCGTGAGGGAGTGCAGCAGATTCCCACGGGGGGGGAGTCAGAAACCAGCGAGCAAGCTGCTTTAGGCAGCTCTAAAGGACGCGGAAAAAGAAGGACAGGGAGCTGTCCTTTGACAGCTGCGAAGGGAGACACGCGGGCTTTGTGGAAGAAGGGCAGTCAGGAGGACTGAGTGCTGCCTAGGGGAAGCGAGGAGCAGCACGTGTGAGGAAGGAGCTGACGCGGAGAGCAGCCACTGGCCTGGCAGCGCGACAGGAAGGCTGCCTTTGCAGCGTGAGCAGAGAGAGAAGGAGGAGAGCCAGCTGGCGCACGCGGACTGGAGAGCTCCTACGGGCAGTCAGCACGGGCAGTCAGCACAGTGGCACTGAAGCACTCTTCTCTCTCGGTTTAATCTTTCCTAAACTCACGTTTTATTTCTGTTTTAATTTTAATAATGTGTAACTAATTTTATTTTGGCTAGAGTTTAATTCAAAACCATGGATATATTTGTAATTTGAATTGATTACCTTCGGTTGTGATTTCTGAGTTGTGATTTAATTTGCTTAACTGCTTGATTGATAACTTATTTTTGTATGTCGATTAAGGATGCATACTTAATTTACATGCATGAATTTGATGCTAGAATATAAGTGAATTTCACCTAATCGTTATGAACTTATATTCACAAGTAGTGAAGGTCGCTTATAAACGATCGCGTTAGGTAAATTCTTGGCATAAGTTTCATGCAATTCATAGTAACAAGTGTCTCGTCAATGCTTATGATTTTCATAAAACTTAATGATTCTTGCTTGTATCTCTATTATGCAATTCATGTAGGGAACTTGTAGGGAATGTTTTGGGTTGTCGTATGCAATCATCCAACCTAATAAAAGTAGGAAAATCTGAAGGTTAATTTAAGCGGACCTAATTAACTTGGGGCGTTGAGAATTTACAATTTATTGAAAGAACAACTGAAAATCAATTTAGGTTGCATATGTGGCATGTGTGGAGAATAATCCTCTAGCCAGTCCGTCATTTATCATTTTACCTTAATTTTATGTTTTTGTCAATTTTGTAATTTATTTAAGTTTAATTTACTTTTCATCAAAATCAATCCCCCATTTTATTTTAAAGTGTTAGATTTATTAGAAATCATTTTAGTTTGTGTTTTCTTAAGTCTTGAGTTATTTTGAGTCTTTTGATTTGTGTTAGATTATTTGTTAGTTTTATTTTGAGTTATTCTAGTTAAGTGTTTTGAGTCTAGTTTAGTGTTTTAAATTTTGTTTTTACGTTTTTAATTTAATTTTACTTTGGTTAGCATCCCTAGTTAATCCCCGGCCTAGAACGATCCCTACTTATCCATATACTACAATTATCACAAATAGGGTTTAAATTTGTGCGTTAATTTATTTTCGCATCAAGAAACCGGTGTTCCTCTTCATTAGTCCGGAGGGTGCAACCCGCGAGCCCAATCAGCTCCCACCCGACCCAATTTTTGGAAAAAAAAAGAAGAAAAAAACAGGGCCTTAACCCCAAACCCGGCCAAAAACCTGATCCAAGCTCGGCCCAAGCCTTTGGGCTGTTGACCCAATCTGGCCCATTTCTGAAAATGGATCTGTAATATTCCTTCGTTAACTTTTTCGAAATTTTCTCGGAAACCCTCATAGGCTAATTTTGACATCCCGAGTCCATTTTTGGCATCCATTTAGTGAAATTCTAAAGTTTTAACGTAGTTGACCGTCAGGCGTCTTGGTTGACTTTTTAGGGTTGATCGCTGACTTTTTACAAAATTTTCCTATGACCCTTCTTATAGCGCGTTTACTAATCCGTAATCAAATTGAGAGGAATTGACTTGAGGAGTAATTGAAATGAGGTGGAATCAGAATCAGATTCCTGTCGAAGTTGTTACTAAAACTGTCCAGAATCGGAATACAATTCTATAAAGCTGTTTACTAATTCAGCAGAATCGGAATATAAACCAATATGATTACTAAAATGTCCTTGTCTCAAATCAAATATTTTATATACTTTTTTTTATAAAATTTGATATGGTATATAATAGTAAGAAAAAATTAAATTGCTTTTTTATTTCATAGACATACTAAAATGATTTTGTTTAATTTTTTTTATAAATTTAATTATTCACTTTAATATCTAAATTCTCTCGCTCAAGTTGTAGTTTTTTCTCTTCGACATATGTATGGAGTTGTGCATAATGTGAATGAGCATAAAATTATGCTTAATGAGCTAGAAGGATATGGAAAGAAATTGTTAGGAGTTAGGTGAAAACAAAAATAAGTCTAGGGTTAAAAGGATAATCTTCGAAATAATGAAAGTAAGTGAGGGTATAAAGGGAAAAAAATTATCATTCTGATTGCTTGGGCAATCCGGAATCCAAATACCTTGTATATGTTGGGAATCCAAATCCTCCAATTTCAGGAATTGGATTCCATTTTTTGTGTGGGCGTCATGCGCTTTTGATTCTTCCCAATTTTAGTAAACACAAGTATAATCCGTAATCGGAATCGGATTCCTTATTCTCATTTCGATTACGGGTTAGTAAACGCGCTATTAGTGTATTTCGACGTTCTGATTCCAAATCCGTACTCATTTTTCCCAAATTTGATCGTTTAAGTTGAGTTTTACTAATGGGTCCCAATGTTATGCTTAGGTGCGATTACCATCATAGACTCCGGCTTTCCTAGTTTGAACTGTTGCGACCTTGCAAATATCTGTGAGTGAGTCTTTTCTGTTATATAGTGTGTGTGTGTGTGTGTGTGTGTGTGTGTGTGTGTGTGTGTGTGTGTATTATTTGAGTTTCCATACATAGATTGATAATGCATTTTCTAAGTGATGCCATAATTAAATTGATGTTATAAGAATTGTCGCGACAATTGAAATTGTGAGATTATTATGAATCCTACATGATGCACAGGTATGCATATTTTACGAGATGCCTTATTTATATATTATGACAATGAATAGTATTATGTCGACATAAATTATTGATTTACCGCTCTATGATTATGTTTATATTATCTAATCATCATTGTTGCATCTGTGTTAGTACTAGCCCGGGCCAGGGCCAGTCTTTCACATGTATGTTCACATCGTACTATACGCTCACTTTGGATCCATTGTAGGTGCCAGTCTTGTCCTAGATTGTTGTATGCAATTAGGATTCGTATGTGATGCGCATAGCGCCAGTCTTCACGTGATTGTAGTACTAGAGCGTATATCATTATGACACCTAGTCATGTTCATGTCAGAATATCTCTACATGAACTCATGTGTCAGCATATGTCGATGAGCACTTGATATGATATGTTTGTGTATGCGAGATTATGTGATTACCGGACGTTAGATGTGTATTTACAAAATATTGTGATGTATTGAATTCTTGAGATATTGCAGGCTACGGTAAGCATTTTCATACTATACGTAGTATGTATATTTTGGAAACTATACTTGTTTTATGGTGAGGGGTTATTACATTTTAAAAATATGTTTACAAAACTTTATTTTTAGGCCCACTCACCCTTGTTTTTCACCCTTCTAGGATTTAGTGGCAGTGTTTGTGTCGACGAGGATTTCTGGCTAATGCTGATATCGAAGACTACTCCTAATGGTATAATTCTTATTCTAATTTTACTGTACTTTACTTATGCTCTAACATCACGTGTGAAATTGGTTCATTCTCGCTTTAGGCTTAAATTAACTCACATTTTCCACATCACTACACTTTATGGCTTCGTCACCCTCCTAGTGTCGACCAGCACAACTCGATTCGGAGTCCAAGTGGACATTCCGGGTCGAACTGTGTCAATACAAGTGGTGAGATTCTTGTGTTAAAAAATAAAATTGTCCACCACTTACATAATAACACGTGGTGTAGAAAGTTAAGATTGTAGGTGGAGAAGAAGAGGAAGCCGCAGATGAGCGGACAATAGAAGAAAATTAAGTAATTGGTGTAGAAAGTTAAGAAATTGAAGAGATACAAATAAAATTTAAGGAGTATCGAAGAAAATGAGTTTGAAAGGTGAGAATGTGCCAAGAAAATTCATGAAGATGAGAGAGAAGAATGTAGTACTGTTAAGTTTCATAAACAGTGTAGCATCGTTAAATTTCATAAACAATGTAGTACCGTTAAGTTTCATAAACAGTGTAGTAAGTTTCATAAACAGTGTCATAAGTTTTCATAAACAGTGCAGTCAGTTTCATAAACAATGTCGTAAGTTTCATAAACAATGTAGTAAGTTTCTTAAACAGTGTAGAAAGTTTCATAAACAGTCTGTATGAGGATGCGTGGGTTCGCGCCTCAGATTATTTTTTTTTTCAAATTTTTTTTTAATATTAAAATTTTGTCTTTTTATTAAAATTTAAGTTCTTTTGTCATTTTTATTAAAATATGAAGGTTTTTAATTAAAATTTAAGTCTTTTTAATTAAATAAAATTTAGCATGAAAGTTTCCTTAAATTTATGGCTAAATTTGGACCCTATAATTTTGAGTTACACCAGCACCCTGTACAATTTATTCTTCTTTACCTTTTTTTTTTTTTTTGTTATTTATTTATGACTCGTACTGTTTTCAATTTTGGTTGTTCTCTTCGGAATGAAATTAATTTTTTAGTGGGCTTATTACAATCATGGTGAATCGGAGAGTTTTCTTTAAAAATAGTATAAGGCGACAAATTGGGAAAAATTATAATCCAATTGAATAAGGAGAAAGCTTCGTGTCCTGTGCACGGGAGAAAAAGCAATCGATATGTGGAGTCATCCTCTGCGGCTAGATAGGATTAGATCTTAAGACATGACTTGTATCTTTTGTATAAAGATAAGTTAGATAAGTTAGATAACTCACTTTATTGTGGATTTATAACTCATCTTATTCAATCATGTCCATTTCACATTTTGATACAACAAACAATAGACTATACTCAAGTCTATTTTAATTGCTCACATTGCCACTTAGTATTACATTTTAGTGGTATTCCTCTTCACTTGTAAGCGAGAGGTCTTAGGTTCGATTCTCACAAAGGAGAATTTGAGTCACATTATTGATAGCCCATTGAGAGACTATGCCCACCCTCCCCCCTTACTGTAGTCTGTAGATAATATCATTTGTTCAAAAAAACAAAAACAAAAAACAAAAAAAAAAATGGTCACAACTTATCTCATCAAGCCCCCAAGCGAGTCCCAAAGGGGATTTGGATCCCACCTAGATCCAAATTGTGAGAATTCTAAGGATCCTCACATCTTAGTTATTCTTCACGTATCGTGTGGTAAAAAATCATTTGAATTTTATTATTTAAAATTAAACACAAATAATAACTAACAAAAATTGACTGCACGAAATACAATAAACGACTAAGATATGAGGATACTTAGAATCCCCATAAAGTGAATCCGGAGAGGATCCTCATCCTCTCAAAGGGTTGTGAAAGACGTGCACTGCATTGGAGGCGGCCTAAATTTGGGTTAACAGTGTTGGCGGTGAAAATATACTAACACAACCAAGGTATTAAATATCGGTAATATCGGAAATATCGGTAGTCCGAAAACACGGAAATATCGACGGAAATATCGGTAAAATATCGATATCGATAAAAATTACATGGAAACCACGGAAATTGTAAGAAAAACTTGGAAATTTTTATTGAAACTTTGCAGGATGTTTATTTAGTCAATTATCTATTAGTTTATCACAAAAAATTGGAAGGAAATGCATTGCATGATGGATTTAACATTATCAAGTTGATTATATAGCGATCTGGCAAACATTGTGAGTGTAGAAAATATGTAGTAATTAATGAAAGAAGTCTAAACACACCATAATCATTTATATATAATGAATTAGTACAATATTTTACACTTTAGTACCACATAGAGTTCCTATGAGGTTCAAATTTTTCACTATCTTCATCATCTCTATGTGTAGAATGAGTGTATTGTGAAGAGTAGTTATCAAATGATAAATCCCCAAAATAGTTTTGCATGTAATTGTTAACATGCCACCCATATGGATCCGAGATTGGTTGAGGTTGTCCATAAGAAAAATCATTTGAAGATTGAGTCTGGGATTGTTTCCATGAGTCGCTTGATTCCATCCCCACATGGTAGGGATATGAAGGGTAGGGAAATGGTTGGTTATGAGTATAACCATAGTTACTACTTCCCAATCCAACAGAGTCTGAAGTTCTAGATAACGAGTCATCTTCTTGACTTGACAAAATCCCCTTGCCTCTTTCTCTGCGAGTATAGTCCTTCCCTATGGCACCAATTCCTGGTCCTGCCCGCCTACTGCCATGGTCATCATCCTGTGTTGCATGCGTGAAGTTTGCCTCACCAGTGAAGGGGCTCATATATCCGGGAGGTGGTGGTCCATAATAGTTTCCATATCCACCACCACTACCTCCAGCTCCACTACCTCCAGCTCCACTATGTCCTTCATCATTCCCACCTCCGGTGGTAGGTGAGTCTCCTGATCTTGTACTAGAGCTATCATTAGTATCAGCACGATGTTGTGGTTGTGTAGGATTGGAAGAAGGTGGAATTCCAGTGTTTCTTGGTCTTGGGCACAAAAGTTCATCCAAAGAGTCAGCGCTGCTAGATCCCACCTCCTCCTCTAATACTCTTTCTACATTTATCCCTTCATTACGTGCTTCTTCAGCAACTCTGGGAGCTGGGTTGCCCTCATCATCATCTAAATGAAGAGGTCTAATCCATTGAAAAAGTTGGTTACCCTCCGTATCATCATCTTCACCAACAATATCAAACACATCTAGTGGGTCACCACGGTCGACATGATCTATTTCTGCTTCCTTATCTCGAATTTGAAGCTTCATGTTGTAGTAGCAATAAACTAATTTTTCCAACCTACTATGCGCCAACCTATTTCTTTGCTTTGTGTGTATCAGTGCAAATGTGCTCCAATTTCTTTCACAAGCAGATGAGGAAGCTGTTTGTGATAATACTTTGATTGCTAACTTTCTCACAGTTGGTGCATCGGTCCCATACATGATCCACCATTCAGCTACAATGAAAAACAATGTTGATAAGCCTAATAACTCGAACAAATTCTATTATAAACTTAAAGTGAAATATGTTTACACTCACTAGGAGACATTGTTGTTCGAGCAGCAATTGATGTTGGTTCTCCAAAAGTTCTTCTTGCATCTTTAAACCATGTTAGCTGAATTCAATAAATCGTGTTAGTTTAATCCAACAAAGTAATTATTAATATTATAATTTAAGTAATTATTATAATTTAAGTAATTGTGTACCTCATTTCCAAATTGGCCAACTGCTGGTGATGCAGGGTCTAATTTAGAGTATACATTATGTACAGCACGTATAAGGGTACCATCATCTCCAACACCAGGTCTGTATTGGTATCGAGGATTCAAATAATATGCTGTTCAAAGAAACACATACTCTAATAAGAGAAATAAAACTTATGCAACTAAAGAAATGAATTGCAAATTATGACATAATTTATACCTGCTGCATGCAAATCGTGGTATAATGTTTTATACCATCGATCTTCAATTATCTTTGTGACCCACCTTGCACCATGTTTTCTTTCCAATTCATCCTTCACTACACGCATCAACTCATATACTGCCCCCATAGTAGGATACACTTCTGTGTCAACGATCCGTAAAACTTTGTAAAGAGGTTCAAACAGTTGGCACACATGTTCTGATTGAGTCCAGAAAGCATGATCAAGCACTATACTTTCCACCATACGACCTGTATTTGAGCGGCTGAAATTGTGGTTGGCCCAATCGTCACTAGTGAATAGTTGCTTCAACCCTGCTTTCTTCTTCAGTAGGCTGTCTAATGCAATATAGTTGGTGGCGAATCGAGTGGTAGCTGGACGAATGATTTCTCCTTTGCAAAATTCACGCATCTTTGCCAATAACCAACCGTGATTGTAAATATAATTTGTGATCGTTCTAGCTCTTTTGACCACAGTAGCAACATTCTCTCTCTTCCCCATTGCCTCAAACATGAGATCAATACAATGTGCTGCACATGATGTCCAAAACACATTATGATGCTTCATTAACTTTTTTCCAGCTTTGACAAATGCAGAACCGTTGTCGGTCACGACTTGGACAACATTATGCTCTCCCACCTCCATGATTACATCCCTCAATAATTTGTAAATATACTTGTAGTTCTTTATATGGTCTGAAGCATCAACAGACTTCAAAAAAATTGTCTTTCCCTTGGAGTATACCATGAAGTTTATGATAGACAATCTGGTCGGCCCAGTCCATCCGTCACACATGATTGTGCAACCATTAGTTTCCCACTTTGACCTCAACTTGTTAACATACTCGCCAATGTCTTTATACTCCATATCCAAATATTTGTTTCTTATCTCATAGGGAGTGGGAGGTTGTACTCCAACACCGGCCTGTTGACATCCCACTACCATATTTTTGAAATGATGTGATGATGCTTTCTCAGCAGGGACATTTTCATAGATAAAGAACTTGCTAATTAGGCGCCCCATTCCCTCCTTCACATTACCTCCCTTGAAATAACTCCAAACACTCTTTTGACGTGCGTTGGATGACTTATATAAACTTGGGGCTATTGGTGGTGTTGGTTGTGATTCTCTAAGACTGCCTCCCCGTCTCATTTGTGCACCACCACTTGTCCCGGAACCTTGTCCCCTATTAGGAATTTTATGAAGGTGTTCTCTTTCCCATGCTGACTGTTTGGAGGCACGTAATGCTTGTTTCAAACTGCGACGTTCTTCAGGTCCCATGTCATCATCACATTCGTCCTCATCGTCATCATCATCACTGTCAACCGCTTGCCCAATGACTTCTCCTCGTAGCCCAGCTCGAATATTTTCCATTCCATGTGTTATCTTTTCCTTCTGCTGTTTTTTATTTTTTAATAATGTGCTGATGAATGCCTTCACTTCTGGGGGGACATTATCACATCGTTGGACATTTTTTTCTGGATCTAATCCACTAAGATGGTACTTTAGTCGTGTCACTCCGCCACTCTTCATTACCCGACCACAATATTTGCAAATTGTGCCATGTTTGTTTCCGTCTATTGGGTCTCCATGTTCCCAAGCTGGATCACGTTTAGTAACTCCACTTGACATCTTAAATGTACCTATATTTATTTTTCATGAAAATTAGACAATTATTTTTTGATAAAATAAGAGAACCTAAATAATAAAGTTATTCTACAGAAGAATTAAATACGAAGTAATGAAAATGATTGTAAAAATTTAAGTAATTATACAAATAATATGGAATAATAAAACCTAATATTACTGAATAATAATCCAATTTGATAATAATCCAATTTGATAAAAAAATAATCCTAATATAAAACATGGTGATGAATAATAATACAATTTGATAATAATACAATTTAATGAATAATCCAATTTAATGAAGAATAATCAAATTTGATAATAAAACCTAATATTAATGAATAATAATCCAATTTGATAATAATACAATTTAATGAATAATCCAATTTAATGAAGAATAATCAAATTTGATAATAAAACCTAATATTAATGAATAATAATCCAATTTGATAATAATACAATTTAATGAATAATCCAATTTAATGACGAATAATCAAATTTGATAATAAAACCTAATATTAATGAATAATAATCCAATTTGATAATAATACAATTTAATGAATAATCCAATTTAATGAAGAATAATCAAATTTGATAATAAAACCTAATATTAATGAATAATAATCCAATTTGATAATAAAAAAACCTAATATTAATGAATAATAATCCAATTTGATAATAAAACCTAATATTAATAAAATAATAAATAACATTAAACATATTAAAATTATCATAGGGAATAATTATACAACATTACTTAATTACTTAAAAAAATTAACATGTAATTGTTAACATTACTTAATTACTTACAAAAATTAACATGCAAGTATTAATTACTTAAAAAAAATTAACATACGAGTCCACACAAATTTATTTGTTGTTGTATAAATTACAATAATATAAATTTAAGTTTGTAAACTTACCTTAAATATGGAACCGTTTGTGTTCAAGCTTTGGAATGGATCTGGAATTGTCACAGCCCGTCCCTAATTTTAAGAATTTTTAAAGTCTAATAAAGGATTTTACAAAAATGCCCTTTGAGGCAGGCACGTTATTCGAGGTTAATCGTCGTGTCGTGCCATCTAAGATTTGTTTTCTAGACATATCCTCGTAGTACTCGTCGCTACAGACGCGTGGGCGCAGACGGTTCGTTATTTGGAGTTATATCGAATAAGTTATTAAACCCTAAACCCGCGCGCACCCAACCGCCACCCGCGGCGGCCCGTGCGGCGGCCCGTGGCCAATGGCCCGCCAATGTCATTCTTAGCATGTGTTTAATGCTCTAGGTTCAGTTTTGATAATTGATGGACGTAAATTGAATAATTGAACCTAAGTCGGTTACGATTCGTGGTTAGGTGAAAATGTGAATTGACGATCCGACCGTTGGATCGTCACCAAACTTTGATACGTTGTAATACGTAATATTTGAGGATTATAGGAACTTAGGGATCGGGAATCCAATTTACGGATCTTTCGGAATTGGAGTTGTAAGTTCATAAATTAGAACGTTAACCGTCACTTAGTTTTGGAAATTGACGGAGATCCGACCGTTGGATGGTAATGAAATTTTAGGATGTTGTCCTAGAGGTATATTGTGGACCTCTGGAAGTTATGGATCGGAAATCTGAGCTGCAGATCTTCCAGATCGAACTGCGTAGTGACGTATTTTATATAAGTTATATTCTACCGATATGATTTCTGAGATTTGGATTTAATTATTGTTCTAGGCGCCGACCATCATGACGCCTCGATGTGTTATGCTAGGGAGTTGTTGGGCGAACTCCAGGTGAGTGGGCAGTATTTTCTGTATTTACCTATATACTATTGAATTTCCCAGAAACTGAGTTTTTAATGAAAGTATGTTTCTAAAATGCTATGCATGAACGAGATGCATGATATGAATGAAATGCCATGATAGGAATGAGATGCATGTGATGAATAATATGAATTATATGATTGATATATGATGCATACATGTGCATGGTGCTGTGGAGGCACAGGTAAGTCAGGTGAGTTCATTATTCATTGAATTATTTGATGTTGAAATGTTTAAGCTCATAACCTGCCCTTAGGTGTTAGTGCTTATATTAGTATTCACCACACTGCACGCTCGCCTTGGATCCAAGTAGGTGGATGTCGTACAGACCATGTGAGGGTTCCGACATGCCAGTCGTACAGACCATTAGAGGGGTTCCGACTGGTGGGTGATTTTAGATATGCGCGCTGATGATTGATGAGAGAAGCACTAGAGCGTAATTATACACCTGTCATCGTACAGACTACCTTATGTAGTTCCGAGTGACGTGCAGAGTTAGACCGTACAGGTCACCGAGGTGACTCCGGTTGATTTCTTATTTCACCTGTTACATTGATGCATCATTCAACTGTTTTTAAAAGTTTTTACATGGCGTACACTCTGGTTTTAAGAAAGATGATGATTTGAGATTTATGAAAAACTATATGCTATTATGTTATTTTCTGGGAAAGTATACAGGTTTTACAGCGAGGGGTTAGAAATGTTTTAAATGATATGTTTTCGAAAAACTTTGTTTTACTGACCCACTCAATTTTGTTTTGCGCCCCTCCAGGTTCAAGTTAGCAGAGCTTTGGTGGCCACGAGGAATCCAACGGTGTTCTGACAGAATTCATAAATGTAGGTTTCACCCTCGGGTGTTATATCTTAGAAATGGTATCTTTTAAGCTTCCGAACTGTGTAAATGGTTACGTCACTCTCACGTGACGGCCATCATGCCCTCCTTCGGGACGGGGTGTGTCAGTTGGTATCAGAGCCTAGGTTGCAGTCCTGGACATCTTAAGAATTCCCTAGTGTCTTATGTCAGAACGTTACCACCTCATGGTTAGCCACTTTGTTCAGATGAGCTTAGTTTCCCCAAATTAATTTAGTTATGGGAAACTACTACTAATGTGATTCAATCTGTTATCCGTCCTTCCCAAAGGACTCATTTTGAGAATGGTTATAAGTTGGATTTGAATCACTTTATGGAAATGGAGAACCTGAGGGAGCAGAGTGATGGCTTAATCATTGGGACAAGACGTTACGGCTTACGCAAAGTCAAATGAATATTTCTTTTGGAAAGGTAGGTCGAGATGACTACTTGGTTTCTGAGTAATGAAATTGCATCCTGATGGAGATATGAGTCTTATACGATGTCACCGAAGGAAACAGCTGAATGAGAATTGTTTAAAGAGTTGTTTAAGAAAAGGTTTATTCCTCCGTAGTACTCGTGCCATCTAAGATTTGTTTTCTAGACATATCCTCGTAGTACTCGTCGCTACAGACGCGTGGGCGCAGACGGTTCGTTATTTGGAGTTATATCGAAGAAGTTATTAACTTTTGAAAATTGGGCATTTAGGAATTATAATTTTAATTAAATCTGGAATTTTCTTTTATGAAAATGTACGGCCCAGATTTAATGGAATTTGAAATGGATGGTTGAGATGATAGGAAATAAGGTTTTGTGTGTGTGTGTGCGTGAGAAGAAGGGGAAGAACAGAAAATGAGGATTGGGCAAAGCTGCCCAATCGGAGAAGATGAAGGAGAAGCCAATGGGGAGAGGAGAGAGGGAGGAAGCCGGCCAATCAGAGCAGAGCAAGGAGGAAAGGAGAGAGAGCGAGAAGCGGAGGAGAGAAGAGAAAACGGGTTGGGGAACCCGTGACCCGCGCGCACCCAACCCGCCGACCAACGGAATTCCGGCGGTTTTGAGCCGTTTTTCAGGCGATTTTCATCCCATCTCCACCTGCAAGCATCACCACATCTCTTCTCCTTCATCGTTCTCTCAAAATTTGATGGGAATTGGGTCAAATCCGTGTCAATGGGGTGATGGTGACTCCGGCGGGTCTAGCGTCGATTCTCCCAATTCTGAAGCAATTTCTTCCAATTGACACTACTCATACACTTCCCTTGAGGCCTAGAACAATGCCCAATTGTTGGTTGGAGCGGCGGAGTTGATTTGAAGACGAATTGAAAACACCCAAATTCTAGGGTTCTTCACGGTTTTGATGGAATTGGAGCACTTCCAGGCCGAATTGGCCTTGGCCAAAGGTATGAAAGTTACTCTACTCATTGAGATCTTCAAATCTGCAAATTTTGGTAATTTTTGGAAATAGTTAGATTTTCCGGCGAGCCGGGGCGGCCAACCGCCACCCGCGGCGGCCCGTGGCCAATGGCCCGCCAATGTCATTCTTAGCATGTGTTTAATGCTCTAGGTTCAGTTTTGATAATTGATGGACGTAAATTGAATAATTGAACCTAAGTCGGTTACGATTCGTGGTTAGGTGAAAATGTGAATTGACGATCCGACCGTTGGATCGTCACCAAACTTTGATACGTTGTAATACGTAATATTTGAGGATTATAGGAACTTAGGGATCGGGAATCCAATTTACGGATCTTTCGGAATTGGAGTTGTAAGTTCATAAATTAGAACGTTAACCGTCACTTAGTTTTGGAAATTGACGGAGATCCGACCGTTGGATGGTAATGAAATTTTAGGATGTTGTCCTAGAGGTATATTGTGGACCTCTGGAAGTTATGGATCGGAAATCTGAGTTGCAGATCTTCCAGATCGAACTGCGTAGTGACGTATTTTATATAAGTTATATTCTACCGATATGATTTCTGAGATTGGATTTAATTATTGTTCTAGGCGCCGACCATCATGACGCCTCAATGTGTTATGCTAGGGAGTTGTTGGGCGAACTCCAGGTGAGTGGGCAGTATTTTCTGTATTTACCTATATACTATTGAATTTCCCAGAAACTGAGTTTTTAATGAAAGTATGTTTCTAAAATGCTATGCATGAACGAGATGCATGATATGAATGAAATGCCATGATAGGAATGAGATGCATGTGATGAATAATATGAATTATATGATTGATATATGATGCATACATGTGCATGGTGCTGTGGAGGCACAGGTAAGTCAGGTGAGTTCATTATTCATTGAATTATTTGATGTTGAAATGTTTAAGCTCATAACCTGCCCTTAGGTGTTAGTGCTTATATTAGTATTCACCATACCGCACGCTCGCCTTGGATCCAAGTAGGTGGATGTCGTACAGACCATGTGAGGGTTCCGACATGCCAGTCGTACAGACCATTAGAGGGGTTCCGACTGGTGGGTGATTTTAGATATGCGCGCTGATGATTGATGAGAGAAGCACTAGAGCGTAATTATACACCTGTCATCGTACAGACTACCTTATGTAGTTCCGAGTGACGTGCAGAGTTAGACCGTACAGGTCACCGAGGTGACTCCGGTTGATTTCTTATTTCACCTGTTACATTGATGCATCATTCAACTGTTTTTAAAAGTTTTTACATGGCGTACACTCTGGTTTTAAGAAAGATGATGATTTGAGATTTATGAAAAACTATATGCTATTATGCTATTTTCTGGGAAAGTATACAGGTTTTACAGCGATGGGTTAGAAATGTTTTAAATGATATGTTTTCGAAAAACTTTGTTTTACTGACCCACTCAATTTTGTTTTGCGCCCCTCCAGGTTCAAGTTAACAGAGCTTTGGTGGCCACGAGGAATCCAACGGTGTTCTGACAGAATTCATAAATGTAGGTTTCACCCTCGGGTGTTATATCTTAGAAATGGTATCTTTTAAGCTTCCGAACTGTGTAAATGGTTACGTCACTCTCACGTGACGGCCAGCATGCCCTCCTTCGGGACGGGGTGTGTCAGGAATAGCTTTGAAAATGGTAAGGGAAATAAAATATTAAATAACATTAAACATATTAAAATTATCCTAGGGAATAATTATACAACATTACTTAATTACTTTAAAAAATTAACATGTAATTGTTAACATTACTTAATTACTTACAAAAATTAACATGCAAGTATTAATTACTTAAAAAAATTAACATACGAGTCCATACAAATTTATTTGTTGTTGTATAAATTACAATAATATAAATTTAAGTTTGTAAACTTACCTTAAATATGGAACCGTTTGTTTTCAAGCTTTGGAATGGATCTGGAATAGCTTTGAAAATGGTAAGGGAAGAAGAAGAAATGAAAATGCTGAATGCCTCTGATACTATCACTCCACCTCTGATAAGGCGTGCCGCGTTAAAGAATATAATAGACAATGACACACTGTACAGCATGTGAAAGAATATCACGGACTCACGCACACGGACACGGTTTCATTATAAAAGCAGTATTATTTGATGTACATGGTCTGAAACTGCAAAAAGTTATGGACATTTTGTAAAATCAGTCAGGCATCTCAGATGAGATGACCCAACCACATCAATTTTTTGCAAGTATTGCTAGAATCTAAAACCAAAAAGTAAGAAAATTATTGCTGTTACAGGCGCTTTACAGGTTACGAATGCATTATATAATATGTATATGTCTTTTTCTCAGCAGGTCCACAGTCACCTCACACGACACCACACACACACACCGACATGACACCACACACGCACACTCACCTCTCACACGCATACGGTCTTCTCTCACACTCTCTCGAACCTTTTCCCTTCTCTTCTCTGAGTCCCTTCTCCCCCTTCTCCGTTCTCCGCCACACAACCAACAACAAACACAGATCTCGATCCGTCTCCCCCACACACACACTCACGCACAGAGACCCAAGGTCTCTCGATCCTTCTCCCACTCCCACACACACGCACAGAGACCCACATCGTCGCCGCCACCGTCGTCTTTCGTTCTAGCTCTCTGCGCCGATGGTCCAACACCCACATACACACATGCACACCCATCATCATCACCATCGTCTTTCTCCCACTCCCACACACACGCACAGAGACCCACATCGGCAGATCGGAATCTGCTTCTCCCTCGTCGCCGCCGCCGTCGTCTCTCTCCTTTCTCTCTGCGCCGATGGTCCAAGACCCACATACACACACATGCACACCCATCATCATCAGCATCGTCTTTCTCCCTCTCCTTCTCATCTCTGCAACTCGGCGAACTCCGGCGAGGCCGTGCGTTTCGACTCAATTTCCGAACACCTCCGATGGTTTCACGGCAAATTTCATATATACAAATGTTCATCTCCTCTTGTTTTTCATTTTCATACCTAGATCGGAGTCTAGGGTCCTGTTTTACAGTCGGCCGGAGCTTCTACAGCTCTGGCGTTCTTCTCCGAGCGGTCAGCCACCGATATTATCGATAAATTCGATAATATCGCGATATTATCCCTAAAACCCATTGGATATAGAAAAAAATATCGGTACCCCCCAAAACCGATAATATCGGCGATATTTCGCCGATATTATCGGCATTTCGGACCATGAACACAACGTTATTAGCGCGAGACCTGCATATATCCAGCCAAAATACAAACCTCAACCCTCAGAATTGAGGTGAGCAATATATGAAGGGGGTGTGCTATCCACACATCCCATTTTACTTCTCACACACCCCTTAATAATTTTTATCCGTTAATCTTCTTCAATTCATCCGATCCGACAGTCGAAAATTAAAAAGGTGTGTGAGAAGTAATATGAGGTGTGTGGATATCACACCCCTATATGAAGTATCCACCAAACTCCGCACTTCTTACTCTCAACAAAGAATCAGTTGTCACGACAAATTCTGAACAAAACATGCATCCATCCTAGTTCTTTATTGCATTTAATTAAAGCTTTACCGATGAAAATAAATTTTTATGGTCTTTCGTCCCACAAAAATGTTTCTTCTTTAATTTCTCATTTTTATATTCAGAACAAGTCAGATTTGGGAAGGATAGGTTTCATTGGGACTGTCGCTTGAGGGATTCGTTTCGTTGTCTTATCCAGCTGAAAATCAACATTTTATAATCTTTTGAGACTAGAGAGAATAGCTACAAGTGGCCATCTACCACAGTAATAAAGAGAAGTGTTATCTTTGCACTATTGTTGTATCAGTTCGAATTCCGTTAACTCCCTAATTTAACATCTAATTCAACAAATCTATCGTATAACAGAAGAAAAAAAATAAAAAAATAAAAGGAGCAGACACTAACGGAAGAAAATAAGAGAGGGAGCGGCGACTTTCAACTTTCATTTAAGAGAGAGAGAATAGAGAGCGATGGATTAAACAGAGTGATAAAAGGAGGAAAGGAAATGAGAGGGCCATAAATAGGAGAACTAGTGGTTCTAGAAGGAAAGGGATCCTCTCTGGATCCCTTCCACCAAGTCCTAGGATCCATAAATCCGGGTCTTTAAAATTTGATTTAACGGCTAAAGTTATTAAAACTTTTAAAGTGGACTCATATTTGTAGTCATTGAATCAAATTTCAAAGGTCTGAAATGATGGATCCCTAGGACTTGGTGGAAGGGATCCAAGGATCCATTTCCATTCTAGAAAGCAGGTTTTTTTGGTAAAGTAAAATGAATGAATATAACAAGATTAAATTTGTAAATAATAAAATATTCCAATTTAAACCACTTATTAACAAAATCCTTTTTTGTCAACTAAAAGATGATGAAAAGGCTATTTAGTATTCTATCACAACGAACAAATTATGGGCGGTAATGTGATTCCACAAAACTAAATTTTGTTGTTTTTCATTTAAAATTCATCTACTTGTGATTTTAGAATAAATCTAATATTAAAAAAAATATGAAACAAAAACCCCTCTCCCAACTCCTCACTCCTACTCCCACATTCTCTATCTCCCTCTCTCCTTCGCATTTCAAAAACAAAAATAAAAAATGTTCACATGCATAAAGGGTGTAGGCATATGCTAATGCTTGTTAAAATAAAGAGTGTTGTTGGAGATAAAATGACACACCCCGAACCGGAATGTCCACTTGGACCCCGAATAGAACTGTGATGGCCGACACCGGGAAGAAGACGAAGTCATAAAGTGTAATGATATGGAAGATATGAGTAAATTTAAACCTAGAAGTGCCTAATGGAAGAGTGCGCATGTGAGCGGGAATGAACCAATTTCACACATGATGCCAAAGCATAAGTAAAGTATAGTAAAAGTAGAATGAGAATTATACCATCGAATGTAGCCTCCAATACCAAGATTTGCCGAGAATCCTCATCGATACGAAAGCTCAGCTACCAAAACCTGGAGGGGCGAAAAAAACAAAGGTGACTGGGCCTAAAAATAAAGTTTTGTAAAAATCTTTTCAAAACATAATAACTCCTCGCCGTAAAACAAGTATAGTTTCCAAAATATACATACAACGTATAGTATGAAAATACTTACCGTAACCTGCAATATCTCAAGAGTTCAATACGTCACAATATTTCGTAAATAAACATCTAACGTCCGAAAATCACATAATCTCGCATAAATAAACATATCATATCGAATGCTCATTGATATATGCTAACACGCGAGTTCATGCAGAGATATTATGACATGAACATGACAGGGTGTAATAATGATTTACGCTATAGTACTACTACAATCACGTGAAGACTGGCCTTATGCACATCACATACGAGTTCTAATTGCCTATAGCAATCTACGACAGGACTGTCACTTATAATGGATCCAAAGTGAGCATACGGTGCAATGTGAACATACACGTGAAAGATTGGCCTTGGCTCTAGGCGAATACTAACACCAGTGCAGCACACGATGAGCAGATAATGTAAATATGATTATGCAATGGTAATCGATAATTCGATAATTCAATAATTCTAATCAATGAAATACTATTCATGATCGTAAATACAATTAATGTATCCGTACTAATATGCATACATGTGCATCTTGTAGGACATAGTATAATTTCATGGATTCCGTCAATACGCTAATTTTTATATATGTTAACCAAATCTAGGTGTAACGTAGAAAATTCTTTATCAAATATATAAATGGAAACTAACAAATATATATGTACTATATAAAAGACTCATAGGTACTTGCGAGGTTGCAGCAGTTCGAACGAGTAAATGCAGATCGCCGATGATAATCGTACCTAAGCATAATAGAGACTCATTAGTAAAACTCAATTAAAACGTTTAAATCTGGAGAAATGGACGGATTCGGAATCAGTGACCTAGACCATCACCGCCTTATGACCACCACGACTGCGCCGCCTTCGAACTCTTGCTGAAGTGGCTGGATTATCAGATCTTAGCCGTTGATCACCCAATAGGGTAATTACTAGTTCAGACTCCCAGATCTCGGTCGTGGCCCTTGAGCTTTTGTTATATCTTAGACGAAGATGGCTTGTTGCAGATCGAAGATGAAGATGCTTGTTGTAGATCAGTGAGGACGAAAATGGCTTGTTGCAAATCAGAGACAAAGATGGCTTGTTGCAGATCGGAGAAAACGATGGGCACGACGCTCAAGATTGGAGAAGACAGTGGGTTCAACGATTTATATGATTGTTTTGCTTTGAAAAAGGTTTTCGGATTTAGTATGACATACTGAAGGTTTTGGGATTTGAATTTATATCATTCATTTGGTTAATTTGTATGCATGTCAACTATTTTGAGGCAAGTGGGTGTAGTAGGAGATATTGGAAATCCCAAAACAATCAAAATACTACTGCTTTGAGAACCATGGGTCGTTCAAATTCTTGTTGCATATTATCCTAATGCTACTACTTGCGATTTGAGCATCTAGGTTATCGATGGAGGAAGACGAACGACGAGTTAAAAAATCGTAATCGGACCTGTGGACCCGGCCTGAATCAGCCCGTTTCAAACGGGCCGAGTTAGGTCCGGTTTGAAATTTAGAAATGGCATTACTCGGCCCGGCCCGCCCCGTTGCATTTTAAAACGGGTCCAATTCGGTTCTTTCAAATTTGGGCCTGACTGGGCACGTGCCCACCCTTAATGAAGGGAGTTACAATTCAAGGTTAAGGAACCTTGCACGTTTATATGCTTTCACATTTTTCAGACTTGTAAATTAATGATTATAAATTTTATTTATTTTGTACTCCCTTAAAAATTCTATTCATGAGGATTTGTATGGCTTTAACGACGATGTAACCATACTTAAAGCCAGATGATGCGATCGTGAGCGTTTGCATATTTTTTTTCACATTTCGCACTTGTAAATTAATTATTATAATTTTTTTTTAAATGTTTGGTATTTTTAAATTACTTGATATTTTTATTTTTATTTTGTTTTATAATTTTTTTAATCTCACTCTTTGCCTATAATATACTATAAAAATAAATAAATAAAACTTTTTTTTTTAAATTTATATAGAATAATAATACAATAATACGTACTTAATATACAATATATACATGTACAGTTTGACTATTGTATTTTATGGTAAGTTTTTTTTAGTAGTTTAGAAAATTAAAATCATCAAAATAACTTTTTTCTTAACATGTCGAAACAGGTTACTCGCGTATCACTTACGTGTAAACTTGTTAATGACCCGTTATTAATGGGTTCTTACTTTGTGACCTGACAACGACCCGATTAGTTATTGTGTTGACCCGAAATCCGTTATTTTCGTGTCATTTACATGTCGTGTTAATAGGTCATGTAAGAAATTGCCAGGTTTAGGGGAGAGAGAGTTAAATAATAAAAAAGTGTGGATTAATAAAAAAAATGAATAAGATGAATTGAAAAATGACCAAAAAAAAATGAATTCCAAAATGAATTTAGTCTGACACTGCACCAAACGCATCATTATCCTTATACTACTTAGCTAATCAAGTTCATTTTTTATGTGACAACTCGTCCCTAATTTTACAATTTTATTAATTTTATATGAGTGAATTGACGAGAATGCCCCTAGAGGTGAGATTGTTGACCATCTTTTTGTGACGCGTACGAGCTGCTATTTTACCGTATTATCGAAGTACTCGGTGGTACGAATGCGTAGGCGCAAGTGGAATTGAAATCGGAGTTACGATGGAAGTTTTACAGAACTACGAATCTGAAAAATACTTTGTAAAAGTACTATTTATTATTATATATATTTTTCATAATTATTATATTACTATTGTAACAATATTACATTATTATATTATAATATTTTAATAAGTTAGTTGTGGGCCCACACCTCAATTCTCCATTTCTCTCTTGCCGCGTGGCTCTCTAGAAATCTCTCTCGAACTCTCTCCTTCTCTCCTTCTCTCAACTCTCCATTACTCTCTCACTCATTCTCTTTCTTTTTTCGAGTCCGTTTTTTACATTCATTTAGTCAAATTCCAAAGTTTTAACATAGTTGACCGCCGAGGCCGCTCGGTTGACTTTTTAGGGTTGACCGTTGACTTTTCGTAGACTTTTTACAAAATTTACCCGGGACCCTTCTTAGCGTATTTCGACGCACTAATTCCGAAACCACCATCCATTTCTCCAAATTCAAAAATTTTAATTGAGTTTTACTAATGGATCTCTATTATGCTTAGGTACGATTAGCATCGGTTATGAAGGGAAAATTATGAGTTTTCATATGGGATTTCGAAAATGACTATCTTGCATATACAAATCAAATTATATATACGAAAGCAGCGGAAGCATGTTATCAAATAATATCAAAGCTATAGTCATGCAAATCCCCTTCAAGGTTCATAGGTTTATATATAATGCATCTAAAACATTTAAGTTAAGAACAAAGTGAAGGTATAGATCTATACCTCTTGATCTTGATTTTAGACCAAGGATGGACCACCTCCAAGCCCTTTGCTCCTTGAACTCCTTGAGCCTAGCCTCCCTCCTTGCCTCCTCCACTTTGTTAGAAAGAGTGCTCCTAGGTTCTCCTTTAGTTTCCAAAGTAGAAAACCTCTAAAGATCCACACCCACTAGTGTAGTAAGATGGATGGAGGAATAACCAAAAGGGTGAAAAATTGTTAGCTAAATCACCCCCAAGGTGGCCGGCCTTTGTAGTGTTTTAGAGAGATATTTCTTTTGCCTCTTTGTTGTTTTAAACACACAAAAAAACCTACTTTAATAAATCTCTATAAAGTTCCTTATATAGACAAAAAGAAACCTAGTCAATAACTTGACTAAATATCTCTCCCTCTCACCTTTAAATGGCCGGCCTCTTTGTGTTGGTTTGGGCTTTGGGCTTTTATTTATTTCAAGTCATCCAATGCTTGAATAAAAGCCCAATGGGTTTAGGCCCAATGGGCCCAATTAAACCCGAACGTTTCTTTAAGCCCAAAACGATCTTTTATCGTTTTTATGATTTCTTTAGACTTTCTAAATTAATCACAACACTTAATTAATCCAATTAATTATTTCCATCATCCATTAATTACTCACTACAAGAGTGTATCGGTGTACAATCATTTTAGGTTCTAATTAGCAAGGCAGTGAGGTGTTTGGCACCAATCCAATTGATTATCTTTAATCCAATCACTTAGTGAATTAAAACTTCCTTTTAATTCACCTTTCTTCTTTGACGACTACATTTAATCACCTAGAAGAACTCACAAGCTATGAGTGACATCTAACCATATATCATAGCTACCCAAGCTAATGTAGAAGTTTGTTCGGAGAACCTATTCAGTTGGAATTACAATGTAATTCGATCCTTCTCTAAAACAATACTCTCAATCACATCACTAGGGTATGGATATCTTATGTCAAACCCCTAATGTGATTATTCCTTCTTATATGATTCATTTGAGTCGTATAGGAACGCTTTCCTTTATTACACTCGATACTTCGGCCGAAGTTTCCCGAATCATATCTTAGAGTATTCATCCTCTCATAACGAGGATTAGAGATTCCTTGTTGAACATTCACTTGCCTTCATGACTAAGTGGCTTAACCCCAACGATGCCGTGGACACTCTGATAGAGTGACTTTGACATAATCAAAGATCAAGTACTTAACCACAAGACAACGATGATGTCTCAGGTCAAATGACTACTTACATTATTCCAACCATTAGAGTTACTTGCTTGACATGTGAGTAGACCTCCATGCAAGTACTCTCGTTCGATTGTTTTCAGTGAACTCATTCCCTTAATGAGCACCTACATACTTGTCTTAGTGTCACTACACGAATGGGATGAGACTTTCCATCCTTCTAATCGAAGCGGACACAGTATGTACCAGTCTATGCATTGTCAGTATCCCTCCGACAATCCTATGACCAGGAAACTTTTGGACATGATGGTTATGTGAAGAAAGTCTCTGTAGTCTAACATCATTAGATTACATCTTCCATCAACCCATTGTCCATGGATTCACTATTCAGGACATATATCGTTTATAGAAATAGTCCTAATTAGTATCTTTGCCATTTGATGTATAAGATTCATCTATACATCCATTCATTGTCCTGAAAGGTTTCTTCCAAATATTGACTTTCAGGGCATATTTCCAACAGGTTATCCGAATTTACTCGTTCGAACGGCTGCGACCTCGCAAGTACCTATGAGTGGGTCCTTTCGTTTATATAGTGTGTGTGTGTGTGTGTGTGTGTGTGTGTATGTTTATTAGTTTCCATTTATATATTTGATAAAGAATTTTCTACATTACACCTAGATTAGGTTAACGTATATAAAATTTAGCGTATTGACCGAATCCATGAAATTATACTATGTCCTACGGGATGCACATGTATGCATATTAATATAGATACTTTAATTGTATTTACAGTCATGAAAAGTATTTCATTGATTAGAATTATTGAATTATCGATTACCATTGCATGATCATATTTACATTATCTGCTCATCGACTATTGCACTGGTGTTTGTACTCGCCCGGAGCCAGGACCAGTCTTTCACGTGTATGTTCACAATGCACCGTACGATCACTTTGGATCCATTGTAGGTGCCAGTCTTGTCCTAGATTTCTATAGGCAATTAGGACTCGTATGTTATGCGCATAGCACCAGTCTTCACGTGATTGTAGTACAAGAACGTAAATCATTATTACACCAAATCCTGTTCATGTCAGAATATCTCTGCATGAACTCGTGTGTCAGCATATATCCATGAGCACTTGATATGATATGTTCATTTATGCGAGATTATGTGATATTTGGATGTTAGATGTTTATTTACGAACTATTGTGACGTATTGAATTCTTGAGATATTGCAGGCTACGGTAAGTATTTTCATATTTTCATAATATACGTAGTGTGTATATTTTGGAAACTATACTTGTTTTACGACAAGGGGTTATTATGTTTTGAAAAGATTTTTACAAAACTTTATTTTTAGGCCCACCCACCTTTGTTTTTTTGTCGCCCTTCCAGGTTTTAGTAGCTAAGCTTTCGTATCGACGAGGATTCTTGGGAAATCTTGGTGTTGGAGGTTACCTTCGATGGTATAATTCTCATTCTACTTTTACTGTACTTTACTTATGCTCTGGAATCACGTGTGAAATGGGTTCATTCCTGCTCACATGCGCACTCTTCCATTTAGGCACTTCTAGGTTTAAATTTACTCACATTTTCCACATCACTACACTTTGTGGCTTCGTCACCTTCCTGGTGTCGGCCAACACAACTCAATTCAAGTCCAGGTGGACATTCTGGTTCAGGGTGTGTTAGTTTGGTATCAGAGCATAAGTTTGGGCAGTTTTGCATTCATCACATGCGTGATGTAGGCATTCTCGGTTTATAAACCTAATGTCGGATCTTGCCACGTCGTTGAACACGAAAAATGTGTTAGCTTTTCCTAAGTTTTGGGCAATTTAGATGACTTATTGACTCTCTAGAAGATTGTTTTGGCAAACGCCTTTAGATTTTAAGTGAAGAATTTCCCTGCCAAGGAAAGATTTAGGTTGGAGACAAGTTGATGGCCCCCAAGCAGGGCTACTGTATCGATAGCTGTGCACCACTGAGATTTATCAATTAATCACTTCACTATTCTTCAGCCATCATTACCAAACCTTTCAAAATGGAAACCACAATTAGTTTTGATTCTTTGGTTGTACCCCTTAGTATACCACCTATTAGAATTCCTACGAAGCTTTACTTTTCGTCGACATCTCTGAAAATGTCTCGAATGACAATGTGGTGCTAAAGTGGTAGCACTTGATAGAAGAACTTCTGAGGGACTGTCACTTTTGGTCACCGATGGCATTAATCCTTCAAATGTACTAGCATAGTTTCGAATCTTCAAGAGGAAGATCGAATCTCTTTAAGCCCATTCTAAAGTAGGCTATTAGCAAATTTCTCTTTCCAGCCTTAGGAAATTTCAACTAACACTAGTTCCCATAATTTATTTCGATGTTGTACTCATCAATTACGATGAGTATAGTCATAGGGGTATGAGTTGTTATACCTTTGGTTAACAAAAATCTTACAAGTAGTAACCAATTTCCCCTAGAATCAATGAAACCATCTTATAGGATCAATTCCTTACAAATCATTTGAAAACCATCCACCTGAGTGGGCTCTAACCTGTAATCAGCCAACGCTGGCGCTACTAATTGACGATATTGTTTGATATCCAGAAGCTGTCAACTAGTATTCAGGTGGTATGATTTCTGATATCAGACACATGCTAGTATCTAGGAGTGATACATTTGTGCCAGAACGCTGGTTCATAGTTTCAGGGTAACGAACAATATCAAAATATCTTCAATGCGTTGATTAGTGGCGCGACTGATAGACTATGTAACAATGACTACCAGAGCCGAAGAAATTACAATCGTGTAAACTTAGGAGCAAGCCTTGTATTAGGACAGTAAACTCATAGTTGTGTTAACAATATAGGTAACTTGAACATTCTCGACCAGTCATTCTTATGGTCACATCAGCCGACAAATAATAGATTTGAAGCACAAGTTAAATTTTTGTTGTAAAAGCGAATTGAGTATCGAGAAAGGTGTGAAGACCTATTAGTATGTGTCGTAGAGAAAGAAAGTAGTGTTGTACGTTTCGATGATGCCTATCATTAACGTCATTTCTCAAAATTTTACCTGAGATACCACTGATGCGGGAAGTAGAATACAACATCGATCCACTTTCTCGTACCAATACAAATTTTCCTTGCATCTTCTTGAAAAACATTGACGTCATTGAGAAACTTAGTTACAAAAACTTACCGATTAGGAATTTACCCAACCAAACACTTTATCTAGGGAACCTCAAACCTATTTGTAGAGGTGAAAGACTGAACCTTACGATTTTACCTAGACTTCTGGCAATTCAATTAAAACCGTTAACCCATATTTCAAATTGATGATCTCTCCGACCAACTTCTTGAGCCTGAGTTTTCTTTCATAGCTTGACGAATTCAAAGTAGTCTTGTCGACGACTTTATCACCTAACCCAGCAACGAGATCAAATTTTCTGAACATCAACAATCAGCTTTAGATCAATTTCCTCAAATGTTAGCTTTGTTTAAATTGGTACTTTTCTTGGGATACGTGATCTCAGTAGACGACATTCTTTTCTTTTCCCCAAAAGGTTGCAAATGTAGAAAATTGGATGTTTCCCACAGGTTTCGGTGGAATACGTGTTATCTTTAGCTTTATCAATTTTTATTAGCAGCTTGTTAAATACTTGTCAGCTGTAGCGTTTCTTCTCACAAGTTGATCAAGGAAAATTAATTTAGTTTTAGACGTTAAATGTTAATAAAATTGTGACAACTGAGACATTGTCTTGTTTTGACCATTGTTCATATGCTTTTCGATGACACCGATTATTTTGAAATCTATTATGATGGTCCACTGAATGCTGTGACTGCGTACCCATGTAGCGACACGGAGTATCGCTTATGCTTCACAATGGTTGAAATCGTACTAAATGAACCATCTTATTCATGACCTAGAGTTAACAATTACCATCCTTACTTGAAAACCGGATGACACTTCTCTGTGGAGAAACGTGTCCAAAATCTTTACCAACCTTAGATCTCTCCAATACATCTTCATTTGAAAGGAACTAGGTTTTTGACAGTGACGATGGAATAATCAAATCCACGCCTACAATTGCACTATCGTGTATCACCCTAGTTATGCAAATGTAGTTACTATTTACCACAGCAAAAGACATATACCCTTGAACACCTTCAGCCTGTCCTATTCCATTTCAGTTGGAATTCATGAGTAATGATATAACGTTACCTACAAATCATCAAGAAATTGTCCGAGTAGTTATTATCATTTTTCGTATCCGAATGGAGATGGGAAATATCACCATAAGCTCCCGGTACGAGATATTTTGTACATGTGGAGATCATGATGATGTTTTGGTGATTATCGACCGACTTGACATGTCAACTCACTTTTCGTTAGTCTAGAGGGACGACATTTTAGACGACTTGGTAAAATACCTCATTCTCGAAATTATCAGATTTTCTGGTGTTTTGATCATCGTATATTCTGACTATGATTCCATAATCTCCTCATTGTGCCGGAAAACATTCTAGTCAACCTTAAGTACGTGTTTACCATACTACACTTCATATCAATTATTTAGGCAGACAGACTGTCTAGGCGAACCTGTTGGGCATTTAAACTTTAGTTGTGACCATTAATTCCTTAATCACCTAACAAATATTATGCTGAACGAATCCTTACTGTTGGTGATTGAATCTCCTGGAAGCTACTGTTGTAGCGAGATGTCATGCATTCAATCTAGTTACTTGTATTCTAGATTTGATGGACTTGTTTTGACCCTCAAATTCTTGAGTGTTCTTTTATTCTTCTCGACATAGTTTTTTCGCTTAATTCGAGAGAAATTGACTATGAATCTGCTCTCTAAGGCGTTGTGAACTACATTGTTCAGCTGCATGGTGTGTATGTCACTATTGTATCTCACAGTGATACTCGTTTCACTTCCAAATCTTGGGAAGTCTTCTTGAAAGCTATGGGTACTAAGTAGTTATTTAATACCACATTTCACCCTCAGACTAACGGCCAGTCTAAATGAACTATCTGGACTTTGGAGAACAAATAGCTTTTGTCTGTTATGCAGTTTTTTGCATGGTTATGATAGATATCTACCTCTGTTAAGTTGCGTACAACGATAGTTATTATTCTGGTTTAGCTTTGGTACTGTTTGAGCCGTGGTATAGAGATTTTATGCACAATACATGTTTGACATTGCAAAAAGGTATTCAAACGATCGAGATTACGATATAAGAAATTGTGTAATGTTGATGTTGTCGCCCGATAGGGTATTACGTGAGCGCGATTGAGGCACTAATTAGATTGCACCCTCAGGAATTTCTTACTTGAGCACTCGCTTAACGAGCCCAACTAATAAGTTATCGATATTATGTATGTAGCTCGCAATACCGACACTTTATGTTGTCTTGATAAGCAAGTAAGAAAGTAGGCCCGTATACATTCGTATTTTTATTTATTGCTTGGACTTGTGTAACATCCCACATCGCCCAGGGGTGTGGATCATGTAAGCCTTATATGTATATTCCCATCTTTACCTAGCACCAGACCTTCTTAGGGGCCCAAAGTCCTCGTCAGCACGCTTCCAGCCAGGGATTGGCTCTGATACCAAATTGTCACATCTCGGCCCGGGCCCCCACCACATCCCGAGCTCGACTCTGTTGTAGCACGATATTGTCCGCTTTGGGCCTCGGCCACGCCCTCACGGTTTTGTTTCTGGGAACTCACACGAGCACTTCCCAGTGGGTCACCCATCCTGGGATTGCTCTTGGGCGAACTTGCTTAACTTTGGAGTTCCAATGGAACCCGAAGCTAGTGAGCTCCCAAAATGCCTCGTGCAAGGTAGATATGGGAATATACATATAAGGCTTACAGGATCCACACCCCTGGGCGATGTGGGATGTTAAAACTTGACCTAAATATACTACAAGCTTATTCTCGGAGTACATGATGTTATAAGTGCGTAGGCGAAATTTTCTATGTTGAATTTTGACTTTAGGACAACTATTTTAACTTAACTTTATTATGTACGTATTTTGACGTTATGTTATTATATATCTAATATTTAACTTTATGTTTTTATAAAAAAAAATTATATTATAGTATCGTACTGAAGGAGAAGGAAAGTTTGAATTTGGAGGCATAAAAGAGAAATCATTGCAATTTGATCGCGACGGAATGACATTCTCTTTTATGCAATCTCTCTAATTTGATATCTCCTTTATATATATTTTTCTGCTATCCTTTCACTATTTTTGTATAACAATTTAATTCAAATTTCGGGGACAAAATTTTTTAAGGTGGGTAAATTGTGACAACCTATCCCTAATTTTATGATTTTATTAATTTTAAATGAGTGAATTGACGAGAATGCCCCAAGAGGCGAGATTGTTCACTTATGTTGACCGTTTTTTGTGATGCGTACATGCTGATATTTTACCGTATTCTCAAAGTACTCCGCGGTACGAACGCATAGGTGCAAACGAAATCGAAATCGGAGTTACGATGAAGGTTTTACGAAGAATCCGAAAAATACTTTGTAAAAATACTATTTATTATTTTATATATTTTTCATTATTATTATATTACTATTGTAACAATATTTTATTATTATTAATTATTTTAATATTATTTGGTGAATATTTTAAATAAATTATTTTTGGCCCGCAGGGCCCACACCTCACAATTCTCCACTTCTCTCTTGCTGCGTGGCTCTCTCCCTGGGCTCTCCATCTCTTGTCGTTGCCTTCGATAAGCTTCACTACTCTGTCATCACCACCCAAATGTGCAACCAGAGATGAGGAGCAGAGCCTTGAGCTCGCTTGTTTCTCTCTCTCGTCTCTCTCATCAACAAATGGAAACAAGCCGACAGCGACACCATGTTCTCCGACGAAACCTCTGCTTTCCGACTAGGGGTAAGTCTTGGGAACCCTCTCTCTTTCTTCCTTTTTCGTCGTTTAGTATCAAATTTAAGTGTGGTGTGTGATTTTTGGACTGGTTTAATGGAAGGAAACACATCGAAAAGTTTTCGCAGATTTTTTGGCAAACCTGAGAATGTTGCAGGCCATTTCCAGCTAACTCCGGCCACGGCTGGGCCTTGAATGGTATAGTTCGAATGCTTGTCTCCCTAGCTTCGTTTTGGTTTTTAAATTTTTGATTTTGGTTGAGTATTAAGGCCGAATGCAGCCTCTATGATTCCGGCCGAATCCAGCCTTCTTCTTCGTTCCGTCCGGCAACCTGCGAGCCCAAACGAGTCAACCTGACCAGGTACAGGAAAAAAAATAAAAGGAGGCTTAAGCCCAAACCCAGCCCAAACCTTAAGCCTAAGTTGTTCCAGCTGGGCCCATTTCCGAAATAGGCTTAGAATATTCTTTTAAATATTCCTCGTGTTGACTTTTTCGAAATTTTCTCGAAAACCCTATTGGGCGAATTTGAACGTCCCGAGTCTATTTTTGACATCCATTTAGTGAAATTCAAAGTTTTAACGTAGTTGACCGCCGATGTGGTTTGGTTGATTTTTTAGGGTTGACCATTGACTTTTCGTTGACTTTTTACAAAATTTGTCCAGGACTCTTCTTAGCGTATTTCAACGGTGATGGTCTACGTATAGTATGAAAATATGAAAATACTTACCGTAGCCTGCAATATCTCAAGAATTCAATACGTCACAATAGTTCGTAAATAAACATCTAACATCCAAATATCACATAATCTCGCATAAATGAACATATCATATCAAGTGCTCATGGATATATGCTGACACACGAGTTCATGCAGAGATATTCTGACATGAACAGGATTTGGTGTAATAATGATTTACGTTCTTGTACTACAATCACGTGAAGACTGGTGCTATGCGCATCACATACGAGTCCTAATTGCCTATAGAAATCTAGGACAAGACTGGCACCTACAATGGATCCAAAGTGATCGTACGGTGCATTGTGAACATACACGTGAAAGACTGGCCCTGGCTCCGGGCGAGTACAAACACCAGTGCAACAGTCGATGAGCAGATAATGTAAATATGATCATGCAATGGTAATCGATAATTCAATAATTCTAATCAATGAAATACTTTTCATGACTGTAAATACAATTAAAGTATCTATATTAATATGCATACATGTGCATCCCGTAGGACATAGTATAATTTCATGGATTCGGTCAATACGCTAAATTTTATATACGTTAACCTAATCTAGGTGTAATGTAGAAAATTCTTTATCAAATATATAAATGGAAACTAACAAACATACATACACACACACACACACACACACACACTATATAAACGAAAGGACCCACTCATAGGTACTTGTGAGGTCGCAGCCGTTCGAACGAGTAAATTCGGATAACTGATGCTAATCGTACCTAAGCATAATAGAGATCCATTAGTAAAACTCAATTAAAATTTTTGAATTTGGAGAAATGGATGGTGGTTTCGGAATTAGTGCGTCGAAATACGCTAAGAAGGGTCCCGGGTAAATTTTGTAAAAAGTCTACGAAAAGTCAACGGTCAACCCTAAAAAGTCAACCGAGCGGTCTCGGCGGTCAACTATGTTAAAACTTTGGAATTTGACTAAATGAATGTAAAAAACGGACTCGAAAGAAGAAAGAGAATGAGTGAGAGAGTAATGGAGAGTTGAGAGAAGGAGAGAGTTCGCGAGAGATTTCTAGAGAGCCACGCGGCAAGAGAGAAATGGAGAATTGAGGTGTGGGCCCACAACTAACTTATTAAAATATTATAATATAATAATGTAATATTGTTACAATAGTAATATAATAATTATGAAAAATATATAAAATAATAAATAGTACTTTTACAAAGTATTTTTCAGATTCGTAGTTCTGTAAAACTTCCATCGTAACTCTGATTTCAATTCCACTTGCGCCTACGCGTTCGTACCACCGAGTACTTCGATAATACGGTAAAATAGCAGCTCGTACGCGTCACAAAAAGATGGTCAACAATCTCACCTCTAGGGCATTCTCGTCAATTCACTCATATAAAATTAATAAAATTGTAAAATTAGGGACGAGTTGTCACATAAAAAATGAACTTGATTAGCTAAGTAGTATAAGGATAATGATGCGTTTGGTGCAGTGTCAGACTAAATTCATTTTGGAATTCATTTTTTTTTGTCATTTTTCAATTCATCTTATTCATTTTTTTTATTAATCCACACTTTTTTATTATTTAACTCCCTCTCCCCTAAACCTGGCAATTTCTTACATGACCTATTAACACGACATGTAAATGACACGAAAATAACGGATTTCGGGTCAACACAATAACTAATCGGGTCGTTGTCAGGTCACAAAGTAAGAACCCATTAATAACGGGTCATTAACAAGTTTACACGTAAGTGATACGCGAGTAACCTGTTTCGACATGTTAAGAAAAAAGTTATTTTGATGATTTTAATTTTCTAAACTACTAAAAAAAACTTACCATAAAATACAATAGTCAAACTGTACATGTATATATTGTATATTAAGTACGTATTATTGTATTATTATTCTATATAAATTTAAAAAAAAATTAAGTTTTATTTATTTATTTATTTATTTTTATAGTATATTATAGGCAAAGAGTGAGATTAAAAAAATTATAAAACAAAATAAAAATAAAAATATCAAGTAATTTAAAAATACCAAACATTTAAAAAAAAATTATAATAATTAATTTACAAGTGCGAAATGTGAAAAAAAATATGCAAACGCTCACGATCGCATCATCTGGCTTTAAGTATGGTTACATCGTCGTTAAAGCCATACAAATCCTCATGAATAGAATTTTTAAGGGAGTACAAAATAAATAAAATTTATAATCATTAATTTACAAGTCTGAAAAATGTGAAAGCATATAAACGTGCAAGGTTCCTTAACCTTGAATTGTAACTCCCTTCATTAAGGGTGGGCACGTGCCCAGTCAGGCCCAAATTTGAAAGAACCGAATTGGACCCGTTTTAAAATGCAACGGGGCGGGCCGGGCCGAGTAATTCCATTTCTAAATTTCAAACCGGACCTAACTCGGCCCGTTTGAAACGGGCTGATTCAGGCCGGGTCCACAGGTCCGATTACGATTTTTTAACTCGTCGTTCGTCTTCCTCCGTCGATAACCTAGATGCTCAAATCGCAAGTAGTAGCATTAGGATAATATGCAACAAGAATTTGAACGACCCATGGTTCTCAAAGCAGTAGTATTTTGATTGTTTTGGGATTTCCAGTATCTCCTACTACACCCAATTGCCTCAAAATAGTTTACATGCATACAAATTAACCAAATGAATGATACCTCCAGTATGTCATACTAAATCCGAAAACCTTTTTCAAAGCAAAACAATCATATAAATCGTTGAACCCACTGTCTTCTCCAATCTTAAGCCTCGTGCCCACCGTTTTCTCCGATCTGCAACAAGCCATCCTCGTCTCTGATTTGCAACAAGCCATTTTTCGTCTTCACTGATCTACAACAAGCATCTTCATCTTCGATCTGCAACAAGCCATCTTCGTCTGAGATATAACAAAAGCTCAAGGGCCACGACCGAGATCTGGGAGTCTGAACTAGTAATTACCCTATTAGGTGATCAACAGCTAAGATCTGATAATCCAGCCACTTCAGCAAGAGTTCGAAGGCGGCGCAGTCGTGGTGGTCATAAGGCGGTGATGGTCTAGGTAACCACATTTGCCCACCCCTACCCTTCCTTGTGCATATCCTTGAACATTTGGTATTCTATAGTAGGGTGAACTGCTAATTTAGTCTCTGAATTATCAACTCAGTGAAAATTAGGTCCCTAAACTACTTTTTTCAAAAAAATTAGTCATTGAATTATAAAAATCTGTCAATTACATCTCTAATATTATATTTGAATCTACTATATTCAATTTTCTAAGTCACGTTACTTGCATGTAATACACATTGAAGGGTAGATTGGTAGTTTTTCATAAAGAAATAATGTATGGAGTTAACTTTGGAGGTTAAATTAGTAATTTTCCATAAGAAATAGTGTAAGTTAACTTCGGAGGGGAAATTAGACGTTAGAATTGCAATCTATATGAAATGTTAAAGGCTTATAGGTTAGAAAATGACAGTATTAGACTCTAAAGGGTGTCAAGTGACCTAAGTTGAAAAACAATAGGATAAAATAGCTTTGAATATAATAATAGGGACGCAATCAATAATTTTTAATGAATTTAGGGACTTATTTCACTGAGGTGATAGTTCAGGGACTAAATCGGCACTTCACCATTTATAGTAATGTACTAATGTTTTTTCATTAGGCTCTTATTTTAGAGTATGTAATACTTGAAAGACAAATGTTTTTTTTTTTAAATGTTTGGAAGTAATATTTGTGTGACAATATGATATACATATACTAATTTAATATTATGTTTACCATTTTTTTGGGGTCAAATTATGTTTTTCATTTTTATTATTTATCGATTTAAAATATATTTTCTTTAACGGGTAACAGGTCGGGTCATATTACATGATAATATTAACGGGTCGATTTCGAGTCGAGTCATATTACCCGTTTACTTTAACGGGTGTTACACGACACAACCTGTTAAGATATCGGGGATGTCATGAAAATGACACAAACATGAAAAACACAACACAAATGCCTGGTTTACTCACCCTCATTACTCTACCATTCCTTTCCTCTTTTTTTTTTCATTTGCTTTCTCTTCTTCCAAGCCTAGATTGAAAAATTAAGGGTAAATTACATTTACTACCTCAACTTTTAGTCACATAACAAACACATACCTCACCTTTTGAATATTGCAATATCTTATCCCAACTACGATTTTATTTTATTTTTTTCCATTAATTAAGTTAAAGAAGAAGAAGAAGTCTCTCTCTCTCTCTCTGTTGCATTAGTGGTTAACCTTCCAACTCTCTCTGTTGCATTAGTGGTTAACCTTCCAAATCTGTTTTCAAATTTTCCACTCAAGCTTCTTATGCTGAAGAAGAAAAAGAAGGAGAAGAAGAAGCTCGTACGACAATGGAAATCTCTTTTGAATTTTTCACCTTCCAAATCGATTTCATTCTTTTCAAAATAACTCACTGCAAATACAAACCTATATCAAAATTGGTACTACTTCTCAATCCAACACCAAATTCGAGTGACGAAAGTGGTCACTTTCCCAACTTTAGATAACTATATACTTTGCTGATTGGATGAACAGATGGAAAATTCCAAAATTTTAAAGAAAAAATCACCTGAAACATCATCAATATCGAATATGAAGCAGAGAAATGAGGAGAAATCCCTAGAATGCTAAAACCCAATATTGAATTAGAGTTGTAAAATCTGAAAAGATTTAAGCAACGAAAGGCTTGAGGAGCTCCTGATTGATGGTGCTGAGAATCCTAATATAGTATTGGACCTAGTGGTAGAGCCCATAATCTCGTTGTTCTGATCGACCATCTCCATGAATTACCCGATGACGAGCGACACCAATTGGATCCTGTTGGCCTCCACTTATGCGCGAAGCAGCTCCCCTGTTTAGATTCTTCATCTCGTCCTTGACGTGCTCTTCCTGGATGTCAATCGGCGACTAATGGTCACTACAACCCAATCCTCATGTGCTTCGGGCGCGACTGAGGGAGGCAGAATAATCGAGGAAGATGACACCTCGAAATTACATCGTTGCGATCTCCAGCTCAGGTTGTTCGACAACCTAGTGCCTCTTGACTGCCACTCTCTCTTCGTCTTTCAACAACGGAAGTGATGGCGTCAACAAATCGACACTGCTGGCGGCGGTGCCCGCCTGCGGTGAGACTAGCATCGTCGAAAGATGAATGGTTATGCGAGCTCTAATCGATTCTAAGCGGCGGATTAGAAAACGTGACGGGATCGAGAGGATGAGGGATTGAGAGATGCATCCCTGGGTTCGCTGGTTCGGCGTTTTGTTCCTCCGGCGTTTTGTTCCTCCAAACCAGTACTTAGCCTTGTGTCTTTCGTTGAGCTTCTTTTGCCAAATTTTTTTTCTTTGCTAAATTTTTCTATTTTTACCAAATTTTTTTTCTTTGCTAAATTTTTTTATTTTCTTTTTTCTTTTACCAAATTTTTTTTCTTTGCTATATAAAATAAAATTTTCTTTTTGTCTAACTTGCGCATATTTGGCATCTCTGTCAATAGAAGGGGGTGTTGAGCTATATATTTTCACAAACAAAATATATTAGCAAGTCTTATTAAAAACAGGGAGACTTAGGAAAATAAAAAAAAATTCTACACCTGCACACACGTGGACTATGACAAGTCTAATGGAGTTTGTCATCTACGTGGCAACCAAATATAGAGATCATATGTGTCTAGAACTCTCCAAAACTCCCACATTCTCCACTCAAGTGATGACTTTCTCTCATCATCTCCACACTCCAGGAAAATAGCATCCCACCAACTTCAACTGCCATGTCCACCGTTCGCCTATAAAAAGGCATCAAACCAAAGCAAACGGGGGGGGGGGGGAGAAGACACAGAAAAAATAGGAAGAGGTACGCTGCAGAAATTGAGAGAGGAAATAAGCAACGAAGTACTGCCGGAAGAGAAGACAAAGTAATTCCATTACCAGCGATTTAGAAGCAAACTACAAGCAACAATCAGAAAGAACAAAACTATGTTTCTTTTCTCTTCATTTTCTCTCGAGTAAATTTATTTTGCAGGCAAACGTTGTCTTTACAAACCTTGGTCGGCAACAACAATTTATATGCTAGCAACCGCTGACGTTAGACAAAAGCCCAAACGGAAGTAGCAGTCGTACCACGTCTCCAACCGTCGTCTCCGGTGATTTTCCAGATGGAGTCTGTGCACTATGCAACTTGAAGGAAATAGATTTGATGATGCAATGTTGCATAATGGCGGTCTTCTAGAAGAAATCCGTGCATTATGCGGCTTGAAGGAGATGGGTTTGGTGATGCCGTGTCACGTAAAACCAAAAGAACCCGAAGGAAGTCGCGTCAATGGAGGAAGAGACCAACAGTCGCCACTGCTATGTTGCTGACACCCTTCGACTTCTCTATAATCCTTCTCCAAAATCCACTGCCCAGAAGCCGATGAGGAAGAAGATCTTCATTTATCCTCTCAACCCAATGGTCACAGCGATATCAGGGACCTCCAAGCCGTTAAAACTCGCACCCCAACCCGCCAATCTTCAGCAGTGTAGAACCCACGACTGCAATAATTGTTGAGAATTAAGCTGCCTCCTAGCTTTAGAGTTATCCTGCAGAAGGTAATCCTGCAGATGAAGTCAAAAGGAAGCAGAAAAGTGTGAAGAAATGAAGACCTTACTAAAATTAGAAGGAGCTTTTTAAATTCAACGGCTAGTTTCTTTTCCTAGTTTTAGAAAGATTACAGCTGGTGTTTTATCCTTTAATTGTACTGAGCATTCTCATCTTCTTCCAAGTGGATGGATGATATCCTCCGATAACCATTTATGGTCGGAGAGGTGTACTAGGTCCCTAGATATAGGATCTGGTTTTAGACCGGCTGTGGAAAAGATATAGTCTTTGTAATTTGTCTTTTTGAGAAGTTGAAAATATACAAAGGAAAAAGACTTTTGCTCTTCCGTCTTCTCTCTAGCAAAAACAAACACAAAATCTCTTCAAACAATTATTCAAAGTCTGAATCTTTATCAACCAAAACAACATGCCTGATACCATTTCAAACATGGTATCAGAGCTCCGGGTCTGATTCCGAAGAAAGGGCGTGATATTGTGAGAGAGATCCATTTTAAAAAAAAAAACCTCAAAGGTGGTACCTTTATAACCATTCGAGTGGTGCTGTCTAAGAAGATGGCTGGATCAAGCTCCTCCGGTGGTGATTTACGAACACCACAATTTAATGGCTCAAACTACGATTTTTGGGCTGTAAAAATGGAAACCATTCTCATAGCCTACGATCTAAGGGATGTGATTGAAGTTGGTCTTGCAGGACAACAAACTTCCAGAGAGGAGATCTCAGAGGAAGAAGGAGAAAGCGAGTCAGAGCACATTCCAGTTGAAAGACCAGTTGTTACAAAGGAGGAAAAGATCAAGAATGACAAGGCTCTAAGCCTCATTCAAGGAGCAATCACTGATGAACTTTTTCCCAGAATCCGAAATGAGAAGACTGCAAAGGGTGCCTGGGAAATCCTGAGAAGAGAGTTCAGAGGAGACAAAAAGGTAAGAGCTGTGAAATTACAAGCCATTAGAGCTGATTTTGAATATCTAAGAATGAATGATGTTGAATCTCTGGATGACTACCTGGCTCGGTTCTTTGAGATAGTAAACAACTTGAAATCTCTAGGAGAAGATGTAACATAGAAAAGAATTGTTCAAAAGCTGTTGATGAGTCTAGGTAGGAGATATAAGTCCATAGTGTCAATCATTGAAGAAACCAGAGATCTGGATACTATTAGAGTTGAGGAAGTCTTAGCTTCAGTGAAAGTCTATGATAAAAGAGAAGACTTGCATGAGGAAAGAGAGAAATATACAGGTACTGAGAGAGCTTTCAGTAGCCTTAAAGTCGGAGGAAATGGAAATGGGTCTGGAAGTGTCAAAGGGACTCAGTATAAGACAAACCCAAAATGGGGTCAGTATAAGAAGGGTAAGAACTGGTCTCAAAACAGCTGGAATAATGGCAGTGGTAGTGGCTGGAACAACAAATTTACTACACACAACAGGCAATCAAGTGGCAGCCAAGGAAATGTGAAACCGTTATGTCAAGTATGTGACAAATACCATTATGGTATATGCAGATATAAAGGAAAACCCAAATGTGGCAGGTGCAGTCGATTTGGTCATCTAACTAAGGACTGTGATAATGGTAAACAAGTTGCAAATTGTGCAAAGGAAGAAGATCTGGTCACAGGAACAATGTTCTATGCTTGTCATGCAAGTTCAATTGCATCAAGTAAGTCTGTGTGGTTTGTGGACAGTGCTTGCAGTAATCACATGACTTCTCAAGAGTCCTTATTGATCAATCTTGATAAGTCAGTGACCTGCAAAGTAAAAATGGGTACTGGTGATCTTGTTCAAGCCACAGGAAAAGGGACACTTGTAGTTGAGACAAGAAGAGGGAAAAGATACATAAATGAAGTGCTGCTAGTTCCAGGATTAGATGAAAATCTGTTAAGTGTTGGTCAAATAATGGAACACGGTTATTATGTTCTATTTGGTGGTAACATGGTTGTGATATTTGATGATAGCAATCTTGAAAATGTGGTAGCAAAGGTGGTTATGACAGGGAACAGATGCTTTCCATTGTCCTTTGAATCTATAAATGCAGTAGCTAGAAAAGCTTCAATTGAAGAAGAGTCAAGGATCTGGCATAAAAGGCTTGGTCACTTGAACTTTAACAGTTTAAAAAGGATGCAGAGAGAAGGATTGGTGCTTGGGTTGCCTGCATTATCTGAGATGAAGGAAGTTTGTGAGAGTTGTGTTTCTGGGAAGATGCATATAGAACCATTCGATAAAGAGAAAGTGTGGAGAGCTAGTCAACCATTAGAACTGGTATACACTGATGTTTGTGGACCAATGCAGAATGAATCTGTTGGTGGCAACATATATTTCATAACATTCATAGATGACTTCTCAAGAATGTGTTGGGTGTATTTTCTAAGGAACAAATCTGATGTGTTCAATGTGTTTAAGAAATTTAAAGTCTTTGTTGAGCTACAAAGTGGTTTCAAGCTTAAGAAGCTGAGAAGTGACAGAGGAGGTGAATATACCTCCCATGAATTCTTTAATTTCTGTTCTAACATTGGAATGGAGGGACAATTAACAGTGGCATACTCCCCTCAGCAAAATGGAGTTGCTGAGAGAAGAAATAGAACTATTTGTGAAATGGCCAGATCAATGATGGCTGAGAAGAACATTCCTGTGGATTTTTGGGCTGAAGCAGTTGGAACTGCAGTATACTTGCAGAATAGGTGTCCTACAATCTCAGTGAAGGGTAAAACACCATTTGAAGCTTTCACGGGAAGAAAACCAGGTGTAAAACATTTGAGAGTGTTTGGAAGTATCTGTTACAGCCACATTCCATCAAATCTGAGACATAAATTTGATGATAAAGCAAGCAAGGGAATATTTATAGGGTATGGCAGCTGTGAGAAAGGTTACAGGATATATAATCTTCAAACTAAGAAGATCATACTCTCAAGAAGTGTTATATTTGATGAGAGCAAATCATGGAATTGAGAAAGCAAGTAAGAAGAAACTGTTTTCATGCCACTCAGTTTTGAAAATGAAAATCCAGAGATAACTGAAACAGAAGGGCTCATTCATGAAACTCAAAGCTATGACTCCCCAAATCTCACTCAATTAGTGTCTTGTGATGAACATGTCACTGGAAGTAACAATGGCAGTACCAGTCAAGGTTCAACACCAAGTAATACACCTGTAAAGCTGAGAAGCTTGGAGGACATTTATGCAAGATGTCATATGACCATTATTGAGCCTGAAACCTATCATGAAGCTAGTGAAGACAATGCATGGAAGGAAGCAATGAATGCTGAGATTGAAACTATTGAGAAAAATGGAACTTGGGAGCTAGTGGAAAGACCTGCAGACAAGCCTGTCATAGGAGTCAAATGGGTGTTCAAAACCAAACTGAATCTAGATGGATCAGTTCAAAAACACAAGGCTAGGCTTGTGGCAAAAGGGTATGCTCAGAAACCTTTGCTCCAGTGGCAAGGTTAGATACAATTCGAACTTTAATTGCACTTGCAGCACAGAAGGGTTGGAAGTTGTTCCAATTAGATGTTAAATCAGCCTTCTTGAATGGAGTACTTGAGGAGGAGGTTTACACTGAGCAACCAGAGGGTTTTGAAGTCAAAAATGCAAGTCACAAGGTCTATAAGTTGAAGAAGGCTCTCTATGGTTTGAAGCAGGCTCCTAGAGCCTGGTACAGTGAGATTGACACTTATCTCACAAGCTGCAATTTCAAAAGAAGCATCAGTGAGGCTACCTTATATACTAGAACTGATGATGAAGGAAATATGATCATAGTCTCTATATATGTTGATGATATATTATACACTGGTGGTAGCAATACATTGCTCAGTGAGTTTAAAAGAGACATGATGCAGAAATATGAGATGACTGACTTAGGACTCTTACATCATTTCTTGGGAATGGGAGTTCTACAAACTGAAAGAGGGGTCTTTATTCATCAAAGTAAGTATGCAAAGTCCTTACTTGCAAAGTTTGGCCTGGAGGATTGTAAGTCTGTGACAATTCCCCTACCCACTGGTGAGAAACTGAAGAAAATTGATGGAAGTGAGCTGACCGATGAAGGTTTATTTAGGCAGATTGTTGGCAGTTTGTTATATTTAACTGCAACCAGGCCTGATATAATGTATGCTGCCAGTTTGCTATCAAGATTCATGCATGATCCCACGAAAAAACACATGGGAATAGCTAAAAGAGTTCTCAGATACATTCAAGGCACTCTCAGCTATGGTATTGAATTCACAAGGGAAAATGAGGCTGTTTTGATTGGATTTTGTGACTCAGATTGGGCTGGAAGTGAAGATGACTGTAGAAGCACGTCTGGATATGCATTTAGCTTTGGAAGTGGTGTTTTTTCATGGGCCTCAGTCAAGCAAAACACAGTTGCATTGTCAACTGCAGAAGCTGAATATGTCTGAGCAGCTGGAGCAACAGCTCAAGCCATCTGGCTAAGATTTGTGTTGGATGATTTTGGTGAATTGCAAGCTGATGCAACACCATTGTTTTGTGATAACATGTCAGCAATATCAATGGTCAAAAATCCAGTTTTTCATCAGAGAACCAGACACATAAACAGGAAATATCATTTTATTCGAGAAGCATTGCAGCAAGGATCCATTGATGTGAAGTATTGCATAAGTGAAGAGCAGTTGGCTGACATATTTACTAAAGCCTTGCCTAAAGATCGATTCAATTACTTGAGGATGAAGTTAGGAGTGAAGCCAGTAAGCAGCTTAGGAGAGGCTGTTGAGAATTAAGCTGCCTCCTAGCTTTAGAGTTATCCTGCAGAAGGTAATCCTGCAGATGAAGTCAAAAGGAAGCAGAAAAGTGTGAAGAAATGAAGACCTTACTAAAATTAGAAGGAGCTTTTTAAATTCAACGGCTAGTTTCTTTTCCTAGTTTTAGAAAGATTACAGCTGGTGTTTTATCCTTTAATTGTACTGAGCATTCTCATCTTCTTCCAAGTGGATGGATGATATCCTCCGATAACCATTTATGGTCAGAGAGGTGTACTAGGTCCCTAGATATAGGATCTGGTTTTAGACCGGCTGTGGAAAAGATATAGTCTTTGTAATTTGTCTTTTTGAGAAGTTGAAAATATACAAAGGAAAAAGACTTTTGCTCTTCCGTCTTCTCTCTAGCAAAAACAAACACAAAATCTCTTCAAACAATTATTCAAAGTCTGAATCTTTATCAACCAAAACAACATGCCTGATACCATTTCAAACAATAATTCTGTCTCCCTCTCTGCCTAGTGGTGATGCTCCGCTCCCGCTGTAATTCAGTTACCGTTCGATTTCACGAGCCCAGCAAAGTACATTAATCATACAAACTACACCTGTAGCTGTAGATCACCACTCCAACACCACCGCGCATTGATGGCGCCGAATGAGTAGTAGATGCAACAGCCAGTGGAAGCCTCAAAACAACGGTGGGCAGCAGCCGCGGCGAAGTGACATCAGGCGACAAACAGGCAATAAGAGACGAAGGCAGCCAACAACATACAGCAAGGGGGAAACGGCAAAAGAGCTTTTAGAAAGTAGGGAGAGAAATGGAGGAGAGAACACAAATGGCTGCTTAGATTCAAGAAAGTTTGTACAGGAAAAGTAATGTCAGGAATTCAAAAGATAAGGAAAAAAATGGTCAAGAAGGTTTGCAAAGGAAATGTGAGTAAGATTGACAGATGCTACAAAATAAAAAGTGAAAAAAAGAAAACGTATTGTTCATCACATGGGTGTCAGCAAGCTTCAGTGGTAAAGTCAAAGATGATGTCTTCCTACAATTGGAAAAGTCACAGCAAAAGCAAGAGAGAGTCCATGCAAATCACGAAGATATACCAAAATATGATGTGGTTGTTCTCGACCCAAAGCCAGCACGTGAGGTGAATCGAAGATGATCTAAAGTTGCAATTAAAGCCGCAGTATATAAGACGAAACAAATGCAAGTTACAAGGAACTTGATAACTTTGAGGCTATCCATCTGAAGCAAAAAAAAAAAAAAAAAAGGGTGCACTGTCACCAATCAAATTTGTGACTGCAAAGATGGCCTTTTTTTCATCTCAAAATCATGCACGTGGTCACTTTGGAAAAAGGTGGGCAAATGTCTTCCAAATAAATTCCTCCCCACAACAAAAGGAAGAAATGAGTTTAAAACTCAAAAGAAAAGAAGACATGTTCATCCATGCATTAGAAGACAAACAAAGAGAAGAAACAGCAAGGGAGGGAAATAAAAGCTTCTCTAAAATTTGGAATGCCACTCATGTGGGAATGCTGCTTACTTAGAACAAAGGAAAGCCACGGCTCCCCATCCAAAATTATATGGGCTCTGTCAGTGAGTAACCCCATGAATTTGAATTTTGACCAAGTATTAAATGGCAAGGGAATGGTGCATTCCAAGACGAAAAGAAATATAAAGACAATATCAACATTATGAAGATAATGTCGGCATCAAGTTGGTAGACACGCATCACTTCAAACATCGTGAGGCGAACCATCTCATAACACAAAGATCGATGGTACTCCGCGACAAAATCTCAAATTGCATGAAGCTATATCAAATATCAAATGGCACAAAGCCGCAACGAGTCTCAAAAATCATGAAGCTACGAAATGCTCCTCGCCCGCATGAGCTAAAATTGCACAAGGCATCAAATGCTCCAACAGCTTAAAGTCCTCGCCCGCACGAGCTAAAAACTGCACAAGGTATCAATTGCTCCAATGGCTCAAAGTCCTCGTCCACACGAGCTAAAACTGCACAAGGCATTAAATGCTCCAATGGCTCAAAGTCCTCGTCCGCACGAGCTAAAACTGTCTGCACGATCTAAAATTGCACAAGGCATTAAATGCTCCAATGGCTTAAAGTCCTCGCCCACATGAGCTAAAACTGCACAAGGCACCAAAATGCTCCAAAGGCTCAAAGTCCTCGCCCACACGAGCTAAAACTGCACAAAGCATTAATGCTCCAATGGCTTAAAGTCCTCACCCGCATGAGCTAAAACTGCACAAGGCATTAACGCTCCAATGGTTTAAAGTCATCGCCCGCATGAGCTAAAACTGCACAAGGCATTAAATGCTCCAATGGCTTAAAGTCCTCGCCTGCATAAGCTAAAACTGCACAAGGCATTAACGCTCCAATGGTTTAAAGTCCTCCCCTGCATGAGCTAAAACGGCACAAGACATCAAATGCTCCTTGCTTGCACAAGCTGAAACTGCACAAGGCATCAAACCCCAACAAAACACATAAGGAACTACGAGTGACTTGATCCCTCAACGAGGGTACGTAGGCAATCTAGGGCTCTACCTAGGTGCAGTCACAAAATCAAATAAACCTCAAAATCCCCAAGTTACGATTTATTCATATTAGAATCAAAGGGTATTCCTTTCCCAAAAGAAGGGTTGTAATTAATAGGCGCGTAACCTAGAATGGGTCGAACTCAAATTAATAAAACCCTCTTCAGAAAAATGAACAAGGGTGAAATTATGTCGAGTTTGTTTACATATTGTGTACATTTTTTTACTCAACAGGGGGACTCACTTGTTCCACGTCGTGAGATAATGGTTAATTTAACATATTTTTTTAATGAAAGTATGACATTTCAACAATTTCATAAGTATGACATGGTAATATTTAAAAAATGAAGTATACGATTGTGATGGCATCCCAACTTGAGGGTGTAAATTGTAGTTAACCCAAAAATCAACTTGGCCACCAAATCCACTTCTCTAACACATGCATATCTCCTTGTCCATCCTCACTGATACAATTGCGAACGCCCATCCTCAAACACCCTTTTTGTGAAAACCCCATATCAGAATTCAATCTTTCCAACTGGTTTTAGAGAAATGCCAAGAATTTGAGGATGGGTTTTCCGAGAAAATGGGAGATTTTGATCAGACGATCGACCCGTTTGAAACCAATTCGTCAGGCAAGTAGGAAATTTCTAACATGAGGTTGATTTAGGCAACGAGGTCTATTTGCGCGAGTGTCAGAGTTCGCGACAAGGGTGATTTAGGCGTCAGAGGCGTCGCAGACGAACTTAATGAGACCAAACAAATGCGTCCTAGAAGTTCTTGCATACCCTCTCAGGACCCATAGTAGTGCTCAAAGCCTATCGCCTTCATTCTTCCACTAATTAAAATTCTACAAATTACAAGTTAGAATTCTTATATTTGAATTTCATGGATGACAAGTTCGAAAACAAACTATAGTCCTTGATCATTGTATACAAAAAAATCTTTGGAACTTGTACGTATTATGCGTTTCATATTTGACTACTTGTACATCAAAATTATCCACAAAGAATGTAGGAAAGCTTGTAACAGATAATATGAGAATTGTTATGGCACTCCAAAGTCTTATTTTGCACTCCACGCTTTCTATAATTCGAAAGAAAAATACACTTATGAGGAGTATAGAATGAGATTTTTGGAATGTTAATATAATTCCTAGATAATATATATGTTCTCATTTCATATTGACAACCATGGAGAGCTAATGGAGGCAAATGCCCCCAGTCCCACTAATTTATTATTTCGAAAGAAAAAAAAAACATGTAATATTACATGGCTAAAGACTGGTTTGGTATTGTACGTAGTGCTTATGGCTAAGGGTTGGTTTGGAATTGTAGTGCTTTAAAAAAAAAAACAGTTTATTAAAATATCTAGAACATCGAATGTGTTTGGTAGAACAAAAGAAAAAAGTTAACAAAAAAAAAAAAAAAAAAAACTTCTATCAATGATAATAGAAAAACATAGATAAGCAGAAGCAATGTCTACCATGCTTTTAAAAAAAATGTTTTTTTCTTCCAAAGCATAGTAATTAGTGTTCATTTAATGAAATTTTCAAATGACAAATATACCTTCATATTTTACAAAATTATAATCTTTGCCCCTACATTATTCTCTTTGGCAATTATTATATCACATTGAATACCATATCTTTTTTAGTCAATTAACATATTCACAACAAGTTATATAAAAGTTTACCAAACACTCGGGCACTATTATTATTATTATTTTTTGTTAAAAGAACTTTTACAAACAAAAAAAGATAATAATAATAAATAAAAAATATTACCAAACACTCAAGAAATTTATTTTACAACTTGTTATTCTCACAGCACATTAGAAACAATTTTATAAAAGACACAACAATACCAACTGGCCCTAAGTAATACAACCCAATTAAAAGCACTTCAATGAAAAAAAAATCTTGTTAATATTGACAACACCCCGCTCAGGTTTAATTATTTACTCACATACAAAGACCTGAAAGAAATTATAGAATGATTGTGAAATCAGATGAAAGATCAAATATAAATGATAATATCATGGTCACTTGCAAAGGTAACCATATTTGATAACATTTATGGGTTGTCTTTGGTAATCTAGACAACCGAGTAGTCTGATTTTTAAACATATGTAATTTTAATGTTACTTTATTACTTGAAGATGCGCCATTCAACATAATTTTTGGCTTTGTCCCTGCTGACAGCCAATTTATATGCACTTATACAAGACTTCCCTTTTAGCTAGAAGACCATATATACGTCCAATATTATATTAAAATTGAAACACATCCAATATATCTTAAATTAAACATCGATAGCTAGTATGGCCTCTCACCAATATAATTCCCAGGAGGATCATAATTACAAGTCATAAACACATCTCCATCGTCACACACAACCCTAGCACACCCGAGTCTCGTCGTAGTCTTCCACACAATTTGAGTATAATGTCCGCACATTTGACCAGCCTCGCACGTATTCGTCATGTAACTATAGTACTTCTCTTCAGCAGCCCATGTCTTCACTGCGTCGCTTGGAGTCCATGTCGAGCCGCTGCCCCAGTATATGTTTTCTCCTAGCTTGAACCCGTCTTCCGGGAACGAATGCTGCAATTTGCAATCGGATTTTCTCTGGCCTGCCCACCACCTAGCATATTTCTCGAGTTGAAAGTCCCACATCAATGGCATCTCCCACTTTGCTGCCCTCACCAAATTGTTTTGGAACAAAAATTCTAAGGACTCTCCTATGCAACCCCAGCATAGTTGATTTGAGACCCTCCAGACGGTCTCGTTGTTCGGCTCTTGTTCATGTGAAGAAGTAGCTGAGCCGACGTCAGTAAGGTAGAGAGAAAAGAGGATAAAGAGGAATTGTGCCTTCATTTCTTTCAGTTATCTTAGACTCTCCTAGGGATTTCTCGTTTGTGACACTGCTACTATATAAAAAACTTGGAGGAGAAAGAGGATGAAGAGCCACGCGCATTAGGGTTTGTGTGGAGCACAATCGATCTTATTTGGTGGTGGATAGAAGAATTTGGGTACTGATCATTGGAAGGAGTTGTAGAAACAGCGTAGTGGGACGTGGTGAAATATTATGGTTTTGTTTGCATGTCGTATGTACTTTATATAATCTGGTATGATTGAAGCTGCTCTCGTGAATGGCTATATTGTGCCCGTGAGGTCTGTGTTGTTTTATTAGACGACATTGCGCTCACCATGGGCCTCTCTAGAACATGGTACGTGGCACAAAATACAAGCTCTAGGTAACGTTAGGCTAATGAACACTGAATAAATATACATGGTCCAATCATGTGTTAAGTTTTTCTCTAAATAAACTCTATCACGTGATGTAACTGTGATAATGAACTCATACCATAATTGCTCTCCAAATCATGACCGATGAGCATGTGTGGTATGTAACACATTTTTGGGATAGCAAATGAGTTTGTTTGTGTTAATTTTTTATGTTGTAACATTTTTTTTTTTTTTAATTCCTAGTCTCTGGATTAACCATTTGTGCATTTAGACAAATTTTGATCATTCACCTAATCTAATGGAATCTAATCCTCCCCGTCAGATTTGGATTAAAATCGTTTATTGTGCAATACCCAACTATATACTTGTCTTTCATCAAGGCACAAGGCACAAGGCACATATGGTTTCAGCTTTCTTAGCCCAAAACTTTTTGGGGTGATGACTAACATCAATAATCCCTTCTCGTGCAAGCCAGTTGAAGAACAAGATTGATAAAATAAAAATATAAAAACAATCAAAGAACTGTTGTAGGCCTATTTGACTAAACTGTATAAAGGACATAGAGGGAGAGGGGCCGGCTGCAACAGAGAGAGAAGAGAGAGATTTAATTTTGAGGTATGTGTTGTATCACCCCCTTATGCCTTTATTTATAGTAGTAGGACAAGTAGAATCCTTACCTTTTTAGGATTACATTTCTTAATAGGTAATCAACTCCTAATAGGAATAAACTAGATACTCTTAGATATTCACATTCCTAATCCGATAGGATTGCAACACTCCCCCTTGAGTGTGTAAATACTTAAACAAAAAGTCGCATTAGATCTTCAACAGATGAGGTAGAACAGTTGATGAAGTCGTCGGCACAAAGGGTGAACGCGAGTCTCAAATGCAAGTAAGTAAGTATGCATTGTGATGCAAAAATTAACTAACACACAAATTAAACCCTCCTGTTGACAATTGTAGTATGGATAAGTAGGGATCGTTCTGGACCGGGGATTAGAAGGGATTGCTAATCTACTCTAAACTGACTTAAAAACTCAAAAACAAACTTAAAAACACTTAACTAGACTCTAATGACTCAAAACAAACTCAAAAGACTTAAAACAGCTTAAAACAACTAAATAGACTCAAATTAGACACTAGGAAGGACTTTGGACGAAAATTGATTTTAACTTGACTCAAAACACTTAAAAACACAAACTAAGACAGATTCTAACAAATTTGACACACTAAAGTAAAGGGGATTGGGTTTTGGACGAATTTTAAGTAAAACAAGTAACTAAAGACTTAAGACAGATTTTGGACGAATTTGGGAAAAATATGGGTGATAAGCTAGCTAGAGGGTCCTTCTCCACACATGACACACTTGCATACAAAGCGATTTCCAGTTGCTTTTCAATAAACCATGAATCTCAACACCCCAGATTAATTAGGTACGCTTAAATTAACCCTCAGATTTTCCTTAAATCATTGAATTGGACGGATAACGTATCGACAATCCAAATTATTCTTCAAAAGTTCCCTACATGAACAACATAATAGAGATACAATAAAAAATCATTAAGCTTTATGAAAATCATAAGCATTGACAAAGCATTCGTAACTATGATGAGCATGATACTCCTGCTAGGAATCTACTTAACACAATTGTGACTAGCAACCTCCACTACTTATGAATACAAGTTCATAACGATTAGGTGAAACTCCCTTGTATTCTAGCATCGAATTCATGCATGCAAACTAAGTATGCATCCTTAATCCACAAGCAAGAATAAGTTATCAATCAAACAGTTAAGTAAATTGCATTCACGATTCATAGAATCACAACTGGAAGTAATCAATTCATATTGCAAATATGATCATGGTTTCGAAATTCCCCCTAGCTAAAAGGGGGTTTAGCTCCTCATGTTCACAAAACAAAGATACATAAATTTAGACATTGAAAACAAAAGATTGAAAACACCTAAAAACGTTCCAGCAATCCAACTTGAATGGCAAGCACGTCCAAGGATCCTCCTTCTTCTCTTTGTTGTGGCACAAGGTTTGGGTGAAGGTTTTGGGGGTGATGGATGGTGTATGATAGTTTCTGAATGATGAGTGATAGCTGATGAGAGTGTATGGGTGCAGCTGGATGTGTGTATATGAGCGAATAATGATGAATGAATCCCCTTGTGTGCGGCAAAGGGTTTTATTTAAGGTTTTAGGAAATCAAAACCCTAACTTATTTTGGTTAACATAAATTAATTCAAATCCACTAGAAAAATGGAAATAAAATCAGAATCCTAAGGGAAAAGGGAAGAGGATATGCGGCAGAACCAAAAAAGGGAAGGAAATAGCCGTTCCTTGCGCGACAAGGAAGGAAAAGGGGTTAGGGAGGTGCGGCACTGTCCAAAAGGGAGAGGGAATGTGTCCAGCCGTGTCCTAGAGAAAAAGGGAAAGGTTTTACATGTTTAGAAATAGGGAAACATGGCAAGGGGAAATGCTGCACAAGGAGGGGACAAATGGGAGACAAGGCGCCACCTTTGTAGGAATAGGTTGAATTGTGCCTTTCCTTGTCTTCCAAGCTTCCATTCTGATTTCTCTTGATTTCTAGCCTCTTTTGGTCTTCAATTTCGTCCATCTACCTTCCTCCATTCATATGCTATCCATTCCATACCCAAAAATGCTCCAAAAAGCTCCAAAATGCAAGTTCTTGCCACTTTAGCTCTTTGGATCTACAAACACACGAAAATGGCTTGAAATACTAAATTAACTAAGAAATAACAACATAAATGCACAAGAAGGGAAAGGAAATAGCCCTTCCTTGCACGACAAGGAAGGAAAATGGGTTAGGGAGGTGCGGCACTGTCCAAAAGGGAGAAGGAATGTGTCGAGCTGTGTCCTAGAGATAAAGGGAAAAGTTTTACATGGTTTAGGAATAGGGAAACATGGCAAGGGGAAATGCTGCACAAGGAAGGACAAGGAGGGGACAAAGGGGAGACAAGGCGCCACCTTTGTAGGAATAGGTTGAATTGTGCCTTTCCTTGTCTTCCAAGCTTCCATTCTGATTTCTCTTGATTTCTAGCCTCTTTTGGTCTTCAATTTCGTCCATCTACCTTCCTCCATTCATATGCTATCCATTCCATGCCCAAAAATGCTCCAAAAAACTCCAAAATGCACTTTCTTGCCACTTTAGCTCTTTAGATCTACAAACACATGAAAATGGCTTGAAATACTAAATTAACTAAGAAATAACAACATAAATGCACAAGAACAAGCTAACTAAGTCGCATAAATATGCTCCTATCACATTGGTAGTAAACTCATAAAACCTCGCTATGGTAAAACCCAAGGCATAGGGAAAACCCATAGACTAAGGAGAAAGGTGAGAAGTATGCACAATCTATAAAATAAACGTCAAACATGATGAAAGTAGTGAACTCAACGGAGTATGATCATCTCGGGAGGGGTGCCTCATCAAAACCTTGTTAGGTAGCAAAAACCTAGTGGGGAAAATGCTCCTAATCGTAGGAAAAAAAGTACATTAAGATCAAATGTGTATGCTTCAGGATACTCCCCCTGAGTTAGACATAACTTACAAATAAGAGAACTGCAAGTGATTCAATTTAGATAATTTATGCATACCGACTCCTTGGACGAGCTTCTGAAAAGTAAACTTAGGCAATGACTTCGTGAAGAGGTCGGCCAGGTTGTCTTGGGAACAAATTTGCTTAACTTCAATGTTTTGATGCTATTGTTGCTAGTGAGAATAAAAGAACTTCGACACTATGTGCTTGGTGTGGTCTTCCTTAATGTATCCCTTCTTTAATTGCTCGATACATGCTACATTATCTTCAAAGATTGTCGTAGGAAGGTCAACGACAGAAGTAAGACTATTAGTGCTTCGAATATGTTCCATAACTGCTCTCAACCAAAAACACTTTTGTGAGGCTTCTTGCAGGGCAAAAATCTCAGCATGGTTTGAAGAAGTCGCAACTAGCGTTTGCTTGGTAGACCTCCAAGATATAGCGATGTCTCCAACGGTAAAGACATAACCTGTTTGAGAACGTGCCCTATGTGGGTCAGGCAGATAACCAGCATCTGCGTAACCAACGAGGCGAGAATCAACCCGAGCACCTAGAGGGGTGACGACTCATCTCGAGGATTTGTGGGTGTAGAACAAGCCCAAATTCGTCGTACCCTTGAGGTAGCGGAAAATGTCTTTAACACCATTCCAGTGTCTGTGTGTATGAGCGTTGTTGTATCTAGCCAAAAGATTAACAGCGAAGGAGATGTCGGGTCTAGTGCATTGAGCCAAGTATAATAAAGCACCAATTGCACTTAGGTATGGAACTTCAGGCTCCAAAATCTCTTCCTCATCCTCCTTCGGACGGAAGGGATCTCGTTTAGCATCTAGAGTCCGAACGACCACATGAGTACTCGAAGGCTTCACTTTATCCTCATTAAAATGTCGCAACACATTCTGGGTGTAGTTCAATTGATGTACTAGGATTCCATCCGAACAATGCTCGATCTTTAGGCCGAGACAATATCAAGTTTTCCCAAGATCTTTCATCTCAAATTTCGATTTCAAGTGCGGCAATTCCTCAAGCTCTGCTGGAGTTCCAATAAGGTTCATGTCGTCGACATAAACTGCAATGATCGCAAATCTGGAATGTGACTTCTTAATGAACACACATAGTTCGTTGTTCACATAACCATGAGTGACCTCCTCAATCTAATCGAGAGAGTGTTCCATGGTCTAGAACTATTTGAGCCAGTCAATGGAAGTCATTCTGGAACTTTCATGTAGATTTCCGTATCTAGATCCCCATAAAGATATGCGGTTACCACGTCCATAAGCTGCATATTCAGTTTTTCAGAAAGTACCAAACTGATAAGGTATCGGAACGTTATGACGTCCATTACATAGGAATACGTCTCCTCGTAATTAATCCCAGGACATTGGGAGAAGCCTTGGGCTATGAGGTGTGCTTTGTACCACACTATTTCATTCTTCTCATTATGCTTCCTCACGAAAACCTACTTGTAGCCCATGAGCTTTACATGTGGTGGAGTAGGAGCTACAGGCCCAAACAACTTTCGTTTCACGAGCAAATCGAGTTCGACCTGGATTGCTTGTTTCCAGTTTGACCAATCCGTTCTACGTCGACATTCATCAATGAAGCGTGGTTCAATGTCATCGCTAAGCATGATGTCGAAAGCAACGATATACACGAATGCATCATTGACTATCATCTCATTCCAATTCCAAACCTCAACCAAAACTATGTAATGGACCGAAATTTCATGATTCTCGAGAGGCCGGGTTGTCTTGTCTAAGTCATCACCTTAATCTAGAATAACCTCATTCGTTGGAACAGATGAGTAAGAAATTGTTGGATTCAAACTAGGGTCACTAGCTTGTGTCGTTTTTCTTTGCCGGGGTTGTGAATCCTTTAAACCAGGAACCTGCCACACTTTAGGGTAGGAGTAGGTGATTGGCTAGCTGCCATTGAACCATGTCGTTGGGAGGTGGAGCCACCCCACCTTTGGGGTCGGTCCGGCCTTCCACACATATGCATGCGATTGTTCGGCGTACGTTAAGTACGTCCATCATTGCAGGTGCGTTTGTAGCAGGTATATGTGATCTCGTCACCTTTGCTAGATCAGTAAAAGTATTCGACATGCTTTGAGCAATGCTCTAAAGATCTAGAATGCATCGTACTTCAGTTTCAGACTTAGGGGTGTGGGGATCTAATGAGACATAGTGGGAGTAATCCCTGACAATTTGAGGCTTTCTACAGGAATGTTAGTGATCTTATCTCCTCCTAACGACAAAAAGACTGTCTCATCGAAGTGACAATCTGCAAAACGTGCAGTAAAGAGATCTCTTGTCAAGGGCTCTAAGTAGCGTATAATTGATGGCGAATCATAACTGACATAGATTTCCATTTTTCTCTGAGGACCCATTTTGGTACGTAGTGGCGGCGTTATTGGCACATAGACTGCACACCCAAACACACGTAAATGGGAGACGTCAGACTTGTATCCAGTAACCAACTGTAACGTTGAATGAGGTTGGGTAGCGGTAGGCCTCAGGCGAACCAACATAGATGCGTGCAATATTTCATGGCCCTAGGCAGATACCGACAAATTGGTTCGCATAACCAAAGTCCGAGCTATCGTTTGAAGGCGCTTTATGAAAGCTTCTACCAGGCCGTTTTAGGTGTGAACATGGGGTACAAGATGTTCAACTTCAATCCCAACAGACATGCAATAATCGTCAAAGGTCTGTGACATAAACTCTTCAGCATTATCCTGTCGAATCGGCTTGATTGGATAATCAGGATGGTGAGCCCTAAGCTTAATAATTTGTGCTAGGAGTTTCGCATATGCTACATTACGTGTGGACAACAAAAAGAAATGTGACCATCGTGTCGATGCATCAACCAACACCATGAAGTATCTAAATGGTTCGCATGTTAGTTGGATAGGTCCACAAATATCCCCTTGAATCCTCTAAAGAAATTTAGGGGGGTCGTGAATAATCTTTGTAATTGAGGGTTGAATGTTTAACTTCTCCAGGGAACATGCTTTGCAAGGCAGATGGCCAGGATAAGATTTCAAGTGATGCCTATGAGATACTTTGTGGATACGGCGCATCATATCTCATTCGGGGTGTCCCATTCAATCATGCCAAAGCAGCAAAGTGTCCTGGAACCCAGCACTAGGTCCGGCCACATGGTGTATCTTAGGGGCTCGAATGGTTGTTATGTACAACCCACTCGGGAGACGTTCCAACTTCTCGTGAATACGCTTCTAGTCATATTCGTAAGAAGTGATACAAAGAAATTCAGAACCATTCTTTTCAGTGGTTTCAACACGATATTGATTATCTCGAATATCTCTAAAACTCAACAACGTTCTTCCGGAACGTCCCCTAACACCCATCTGGGTAAGCATTCCAATGCGAGAGGGCCAATTCCCCGACACCTATTTGGGTCTGCTCTCTAGTTTGAGAGGATAAACTAATTGCCTTTCAGTGGAAAAGGGTAAACCAATTCCCCGACACCCTTATGAGTCTGCTCTCCAGTGCTCTTAAACTAATTGCTCTTCAGTGCAAGAGGGTAAACCAATTCCCCAACACCCATTTGGGTCTGCTCTCCAGTGCGAGAGGATAAACTAATTGTTCTCCAGTGTGAGAGGTTAAAACCAATTTTCCGACACCCATATGGGTCTGCTCTCCAGTGCGATAGGGTAAACCAATTCCTCGACACCCATATGGGTAATCTCTCTAGTACAAGAGGGTAATCTAATTGCTCTTCAGTGCGAAAGGGTAAACTAATTGCTCTCTAGTGTGCGAGGGTAAACTAATTCCCTGACACCCAGCTAGGTAATCTCTCTAGTGCGAGAAGGCCACATAGCTCAAAAGATTGAATGCTTAAAGACCAACTAGGCAGCGAATGGTCAGGGGGCAACAACCACTTTGCACTCAACAGTTCGTTCATTTGTCACTTCATCTTTAGCATCTTCGATCTTGGCAGCTCCATCCTTGACTGTTCTATCTACAGCAATTGAGAAATCAAACTCAAGCAGTTTCCTCATTTTTGGCAAGCAGCCCAGACGAGGCAACCCAAACAGTGGCCCATGCTACATCACTTCCTCAACCCATGCCGAGCTAGTCCTTACCTTCAGTCAAGCCGGCATAAGCAATGGCCCTTGCCACACCACCTCCTTGGCCCATGCCAAGCCGACTCTTGGCCCCTGCCAGTCGACGTTCTGCACCACCCCAACGGTTGCCCCTTGGTAGCACCACCCAAAAAGAAGACAAGGAGAATTAAGATTTTCTTACATCAGTGCGGCTCATAGAAGACAAAGAAATCAAAGGAAGACAATTCTTTACACAGGCAAGCAAAGAAGAGTGCTAGGAGAGGGGGAACAAATATCCTCTAGTTTTCTCTCTTTCTTGTAGGGACAAATAGTTACCCTTCGAAGTTGATTTAATCCCCTACTTAAGGTAGGCTTAAATAGGCTTTGGAGGCGATTTATTTCCCTTTCCTAGAAAAATCTAATTCCAAGTCCAAGTCCAAGTGAGAATCTGCATCAAAACTGGAGATCTCTACACCTGCTGCCCTTTCCTACGAGCAGCCCAGTAGGTGTGGGGGCATTTGTGGAGTAAAAAATAATCAAGAAAATTATGGAGGCGACACGTGTACTTTTGGGTGAAAAAGGATAATATTACCCTCAAGGCACACCTGAACTTCTACGCGCAAGCAGCGGACAATCATGGCACAATCAAGGTCAAAAGTGATCAAAATATGTATTTGTTCAAAACCTATTTCATCCATCCTCATCAAATCCTCCTCACAAGGTAACCTTCAATTATTCATTCAAAATAGGATTAATTACCTAAATTAATTGATTAATTTCCTAATTAATTAATTATCTAATTAATTTCCTAATTGATTGCAAGATATTATTTTGACATAATATCTTGAAATTACACCAAAAAACCACCATATGTGGCCGATTCCCATCTCTCCAAAGGGGGTCAGCCACACCCCTATAAATACCACCTCATTTCTCCAAAAACCTAATTCCAACTCTCTACCAAAATTCTCCAAATTTCTCTAAACACTTTTCCCTCAAATTCTAACTTTGGCATCAGAGGTTTTTCGGCAAACCCCCCCCCCCCAATTCATCGTGGGCGTGCGAGACTTTTGGCCTTGACCTAAGGTGTTAATTGTTTTGTAGGTGCATTTTCGTCCAAGAATGAGAAGGTGGAAATTTGCATCCACAATAATGCATACACAATTTATGTAGAATCTAAAATTTAAAAAACGTAAAGTTGGGTCATGCAATGCTCATGCTATCAGGGCTACAAAAATATCAAGATAAAAATCGTTGTTTTGAAAGAACATGATTGTGTGATGATATTGATGAACTGGTTTGATGCAGAAAACTTCCACATCATATTCCTAAGCGCATCGGTAGGAGCGTGCTGATAACGTGTTGTGGCCTATATTTAACTGACTGGGAAAGGGGGCCGGCGGCACAGAAAAAATATAGAGAGAGATGTGTTTGTAGGGTTGTGTAGAGGATGTGTTATTCCCCGCCTTTATTCATTTGATTAGTTTGATATTTTCGTTTAGCTTCGTGTTCACCGATGATGGTGCTGCTGTTCATGACAAAATCAAACATATTATTACACGCACATTCGATAAACCAAAACAACACGTGCTGTAATTTTTTATCGTTTCCGTCGAAGCTGACCCAGCAAGCAAGCAAAGATACACATGTTTGTTTGATCCATTCTACCAATTGAAGGCGAGATTTTGCAACTATTTTCACAACAATATTATCCTAATATTTTTATAGGGATTAAGAATATTAAGTTATCTCCGTGATTTCTCCATCTAAAACGAATTCGAAAAAATGTGCAAGGTTGTCATCCATATTTTCATTCAGCGTTTATTGAATTTGGAGAGTTGTCTAAGAAATTTATGTCGCGCGTTATTAAACTATAATCTATTGTTAATTGAGGTTGTCATCCATATTACCTCCAAACACACTTTGACTATATTTTGCTAATTTAAGCATAAGAGGCTCTTCGGTTGGTGGTGTTCGTTGGTACTTATCACCCATATATACCCATTGATTGAAGTACACATGTGGAGTCAACTTCACCATATTGTTCGTTGGTCTAATTGTGTGCTTCAACATTTAATGGTAAAAGAAGATACATGAGGGAGTGTGTGATGAAGAATGGTAGATAAGAATGGTGTGAGAAGTTTACGAAAAAAAAAAGAATGGTGTGAGAAACGTAGAAGAAATATAAAAGAAAAAACATACAAAATGACCACTTTGTCCTCGTCATGATCACCAGTTCAGTAATGAGAATTCTGCAAAATTTTATCATTTACCTCATTTATTTCCCATAAAACTATATGGTTGAAAAGTGTATGAAATTTTATGGAGTAATATTCAGTAAAAGTCTAAATTCATGAAAGTCTATAAACTTAAAAAACTCAACAAAAATTCATATAAAACTTAATACACTGCATCTTCAGTTTTTACTTTCAAGATTTTGCTTTCATTCATTCTTGCTTATTTCTTCTTTAGTTTACTATGAAGAAAAAAATCAAAAAGGTTGAACTACCTACTAATTATTCAAAGGTACAATCAATTTAAATGGAGGAATTTGACTCTCCCATCATTATTCTTCACTTATAAATTCTCTCATATATTTTTCTCATATCTAAAACATAAAAAGTGAAATTCAAAAACTAAAAACAAAATGGTTATCAAATAGGTACTAACTTCTACAAATTTCAGACTTTTTCCATTAGGATGGGCCAAAGTTATAATTTAATAGTTACCCAAATTGACTAAGAGTGATGTATTCAATTGGGATTTTGAGAGAATTTAATTCTTTTAATGAATCCAGGGGTATTCAATCTGGATTTTAAGCAATTCTCTGAAATTCAATATGTATTCAATCAGGATTTTAAGATAGTTTATTAAAATCCTTAGAAATCTGGGTGTATTCAATTAGAATTTTAAAGAAGTTTATAATATTCCAGGTGTATTCAATTATAATTAGAATTTAAAGAATTTGGAAAAGTTGAGGAATTAGAGAGAATTAGAGAGATTTTGTAGTGTATTTTAAGCATCCACAAATCTCACATATTTCCATGAGATTTCAAGGAAATTGAATCAAAATTTTACATGGAATTTCTACAAATCAGTTAAACTCCATAAAAATCCATAAATTTATAAATCCATTAAAATATCTTAAATTCCCAATTGAATACACCCCTAAATGGGTTTAAATACAAAAAATAAAAAATTGGTTAAAGAATTGTCTGCTTATCCTATCTCGAAACTTCATCTCTCTCAACCCCAAAACCAATTCTACAAATCTCTCCAGGTCGCCATGGCCTCATATGAGAAGGAAAAGAGCAAAGATCTCGACGATTAGGCATGGTGGTCACAAGGGGCCAAGACCATCTGGTCATTAAGTGGTTCCCCTGCTGTCTAGTGTTTGGTATGTTTAAATGAATGGAAAGAGGTGAGTGTTGATTCCATTTCTAACTTGGGTAATGGCTTTTTTTTTTTTTTTTTTTTTTGTTAAAAGTTACTTTAATAACAAAACACAACTAAATTACACAATTAGAGGCCCAAATACGATATTCACACAAGCAAAAGAATGGACCTCAATAGTAACCCAAAAGCCCAAAATAGAAAAAACACAGAAACTAACCCTAACTACTTCCTTCCAACGCCGCCGCCGAAAGCATAAGAACAACACTCCATGACGATCACAAACCTCCACAACCAACTATAACTAGGCACCCACATGAGAGATGGAAAGAAGAAGAATTTCGTCTTCCGTCATATAACATCTCACCGATTGCAGCCACTGAGTAAGAGAAACCAAAGAAGTCCGTGGGAGTTGGTGTGAACACCGGAACTCTAGGCACCTTTTCAATTGAAGTCTGCAACAGTTCGCAATTAAAATTGATTGCAGATTGAAACAGAGATGGTATCGGTGGAAGCCAAATGAAGGACATGTATATGGATGGATGGATGATTTGATCTGAGGGTAGTAGGAAAGAATTTGTGATAATCGGGGTGGAAAGAATTTGTGATAATCGGGGTGGAAAGAATTTGTGATAATCGGAGAGAAAAGGAAAGTACCACTCTAACTTGGGTAATACTACGAAGACTAAATGTGTAGACTTCGTAAACAAATGACATGGAAGTTGATGAATTGTTACTTAAATATTTATTAACGTGTTTATTTCTTATTAGTGATACATCATTTAGTTTGCAATTTTAGTCTACCTAGAATTAACGTGCAATTCCCCAAGGTGCAGATTGAAACAGAGAGGGTATTTCTTTTTTTTTTCTTTCTTTTTTTCCTATTGTTTTTCCCTGCTTTCCTTCCTATTTTGCCCATAATCGGGGATGATTTGACATGGAAGTTGATGAATTGTTACTTAAATATTTATTAACGTGTTTATTTCTTATTAGTGATACATCATTTAGTTTGCAATTTTAGTCTACCTAGAATTACCCTTTTAACTTAATCACATGGGCAAAATGTATGGTTTTACAAAATAAATTCTCAATGTAGCAATCATTCAATGTAACTTGTATTTGATTCGGTCAAGTTTTCGACTTGAGACTTTAAAAAATGCATAGGAGAGATAGGTGGGCTTAGTATGGATGTATGTATGATTACCTTTTCATTATCTTTAGGTCCTTGGAGGTCAAGGTCGACCCTGGCTTTTTGTGGCTCATGCGCAATACAAAATGAGGCACTTCCTTCACCCGGCCAATGGTTGAAGATTGAAATGTCGGATTTTTGATATAACTAAATTGTATGAAAAAAAAGAAAAGATCTCGAGTCTCTACATTTATTATTCGTATATTTCTGGTTAGGATTGCTTGGTGGGCCACGAGAGTGGGTTAGGCCTCGGATTGGACTACGAGAGGAGGTCAGATCGCCGGAGCAGGTCGGGTAACTGGCGTGGATTGCCTCACGTTCGGTGCGCATAGGCTCTGGGCTTGGGCTCTGCTCGGGAGCGCGTTAGGTTCACGTTGGCCTTGGGCCCACAAGTGTTAAGCTGCTTCTCTTACCGCAGCTGAGGTAGTGGCTCAGGTTGGCTCGCTCTGGGCCTGGCTCGGCTGCCTTGCAGCGTAGGTTGCAGATTGGGCCGTGTGCCACATAGACCAGGCTTAGGCCTGCGCTGTTGAGGCAGCGGCTTGGGCTACTTCTAGTGCCTAGGCTTGCTGCTACAAAAGTGGGGTGGGCCTGGGCTTGAGGCTGTCTCGCTACTCTCTGCTCACCATAGGCTCACTGCCATGAAGCTGGCCCACTCTTCATTGCCATGGTGGTGGTTGCCATGGTGGTGGTGCTCCTTGGTGGCAAAGTTGCTTCTCTTGCCATCGTAATGGGCCTCGTGGATCGTCGTGGTGGGGCTACGTCTCATCCTCCATCATTTGATCCGGATCTTTGAACGTAGGAAGTTTTGTTCGCCGTGGTTTCTGGATTTCCCGTCATTGTACTTTTTTCCTCACCTCTATTCAAAGAATTAAAAAATTCTAGGAATAAGAAAGTATGAAAAAATTTACGAACGAATGAGAAACGCGAAACTTTGAATGCAAGAGTCTTCTTCGAGCATGTGAATCAAACTCTCAATGAAAGCACCAATTTGTGGATGCAAATTTCCACCTTCTCCTTCTTGGACAAAAATGCACCTGCAAAACAATTAACATCTTAGGTCAAGGCCAAAAGCCTCAAGCGCCCACGATGAATGGGGGGGGGGGGTGCTTTGGTTGAAGAACCTCTGATGCCAAAGTTAGAATTTGAGGGAAAAGTGTTTAGAGAAATTTGGAGAATTTTGCTAGAGAGTTGGAATTAGGTTTTCAGAAAAATGAGGTGGCATTTATAGGGGTGTGGTCGACCTTCTTTGGAGAAATGGGAACCAGCCACATATGGTGGTTTTTGGGTGTAATTGCAAGATATTATGTCAAAATAATATCTTGAAATTCATTAGAAAATTAATTAATTAATTAATTAGGAAATTTATCAATTAATTTAGGTGATTAATCCTATTTTGAATGAATAATTGAAGGTTACCTTGTGGGGAGGATTTGATGAGGATGGATGAAATAGGTTTTGAATAAATACCTATTTTGATCACTTTTGACCTTGATTGTGCCATAATTGTCCGTTGTTTGTGCGTAGAAGCTCTGGTGTGCCTTGAGGGTAATATTGTTCTTTTTCAACCCAAAGTACACATGTCGCCTCCATAGTCGTGGTATGGGCGGCTAGAAGCCATCCTGTCAAGGTCAACAGAGCCAAGGCCTAGCTAAGGGAGGAAACTGAGCCCAGAAGCGCCCTAACCCTGCTCCCAAGGCCCCAAACTTCAAGAATAAAGGCAAAGCATCTGAAACCATGGATGCAGACATGTGTTATCGTTGTGGTTTGATAGGAGCATATTTATGCGACTTAGTTAGCCTGTTCTTGTGCATTTATGTTGTTATGTCTTAGTTAATTATGTATTTTAAGCTATTTTCGTGTGTTTGTAGGTCCTAATAACAAAGTTGGCAAGAAAGTGCATTTTGGAGCATTTTGAAGCATTTTTTGGCCAAGATTGGATTGCATGCACATGGAGACATGAGGATGGACGTTTTTGAAGATTAGAAGGCTAGAAATCAGCATGTGTGTGTACAAATGTGTTGATTTTGGGCTGAAATGGTGAAGAGCATGTGTGTGCAAATGCAAAGAGTGAAGGAAAAATTTTGTTCTAGCTAAGAACATGTGAGAATATTTGAACACATATGCAAACTATTAACACATTAAAGTAGGCATGCATTCAAAAACAATTCTAAAACCCATGACTTTCAAAGCCTAGTGAATGGTGAACCACAAGACTCTTTAACAACAATAAAGAGAAAGAAGGTTTTAGAGATTCATTACCCTTGAAGCTCATCCTTGTTTACACAAGGGATTCACCCAAGTGGAGGGCCTTCAAGTCACCTCCTAGCTCCTTGGATCTTCCTTGTGATTTTCTTCCTTTTGATGCTCCTTTGCTCCTTGAGGATGTGAGGAAAGGATCTCCAAAAACACCAAAGATTTGGTGTCTCTAAGTCTCCACACCAAGGATGAGGTGTGAAGATGAAATGGATGACTTAGAGAAGAAAAGATTGCTAGCTATATCTTCCCTATGTGGCCGGCCTCCTTGTAGAAAAAGAGAGAAAATGTTTCTCTTCTTTGTCTCAAGAAAACCCTAATGAGAAATAGCTATAAAGTTGACTTTATACTACATCACATTTGAGTGGCAAACTTGTAATTAATTCAAGTTTGCATCCACTCACCCTTATGGCCGGCCTTGTCTTTGTTATTGGGCTAATTGCCCATTTTGTTTTAGTTGTCATACAACTTAAACATAATGGGTCTTGTGGACCAAAACACTTTTGGGCCCCGAAACCCAAAACCAACTTATAAGCCCAATACGAACATTTCGTAAAATTAATTAACTAATTAATTAATCTTGACCATTCTCAATTAAACCATTTAATCGCTTATCCATCTCATTTATATTTCTCCACTTTCATCCTTACTCGGTGTACGATCCATTAGGTTCCAATTAGCGAGGCAGTGGGCGATTGTTACTCTTAACGATCGATTGTGAATTGAAACAACATTTTAATTCTCCCTTTGTTGAAGATTAGTGTTTGCTAATCTTTAGGGCTTCCACAAACCATGAGTGACACCTAGCAGTATGTCATGGCTACCCAAGCTAAGTAAAAGTGGTTGGAGAACCTATCCAGTTACAATTACAATGCAATACGGTCATTCTTTAATACAATACTCTTAATCACATTGTTTGAGTGATAGTTTGTTTCATGTCTACTATCCAATGTGATACTTCTTTATATGATTCAACTGAATATGATTTGGAACATACTTCCTTAGTCATATTTGTATGCTTTGGCCAAAGACTCCCGAATCATATCTTAGACTATTCTCCTTCCACCATGGAAGGTTAGAGATCCCTTGTTGTACATTCATATGCCTACATGACTAGATAGCTTGACCCCAACAATGCCGTGGACATTCTCGATGGAATTCCTTTGACATGATCAAAGATCAAGGACCTAACCATTAGACATCTATGATGCCTCAGGTCAAAGGACTACTTTGCATATTGCAACTAACGAGTTCTTACATGACATGTATGTTCGAACTCTTTTTTTATCGTTGTTCAGTGTACTCGATTACTCTTTCAAGCACCTATGTGTTTGTCTTAATGTCCAACACTAAATGACTTGAGACTAGTCATACTCACGCTTGAGTTGACATAACACATACTAACCTTAGCGGATTGTCAATGCCCAATTGGCAATCCTATGGCTAGGAACGTTTTAGGAATGAACATAAGAGAAAGGTCTCGTTAATCTAACTTACTTAAATCACTTCTCTCTTAGATCAAATACATTCCTTGGATTCCCTTATTGCTTAAACACATGATACAATAAATAGTGATTAACAATGAGCTTTGCTCTTCATTAAACATATCATAGTTTAATACAATAAGTATTCCAAAAGCTATTACATCAAATGAGTGGCTTTGTGGGCATACTTCCAACAATCTCCCACTTACACTCAAAGCCACCTTCCCATGTATCTAATACCCATTTTTCCATATGGTGGTCAAGTTGGATTTAAGACATTGGCTTTGTCAGTGGATCTGCTACGTTATCGGCTGAGGCAACCTTGAGGATGTTGACTTTCCCTTCGGCAGCATATCTTCTAATGATATTAAAGCGCCTGTCAAAATGCTTGTTCTTTTGATGAGCCATGGGTTCCTTGGCTTGAGCTATCGCCCCACTATTATCACAGTACAAAGTTACTGGTGATGTAATGGTTGGAACCACTCCAAGTTTAGTAATGAACTTCTTCATCCAGAACGCTTCTTTGCCGGCTTCAGCTGCAGCGACATATTCTGCCTCCGTCGTGGAATCAGCAATTACATCTTGTTTCTTGCTTTTCCAGCTAACAGCCCCACCATTAAGAGTGAATACATATCCGGAGTTGGAACTTCTATCATCGACGTCAGATTGGAAATCTGCATCTGTATAGGCTTCCACTCGTAACTCTGTTGCTCCCCCATAAACGAGGAACATGTCCTTAGTTATTCTTAAGTACTTAAGGACCGTCTTGACAGCTGCCCAGTGTTCTGATCCTGGGTTAGATTGATATCGACTAGTAATGCTCACAGCATATGCGATATCAGGCCTTGTGCATATCATGGCATACATGAGACTTCCTATGGCGGAAGCATAAGGAATAGCACTCATCTGCCGTATCTCTTCAGGAGTCTTAGGTCCCACGGACTTAGAAAGGTGAATTCCATGTCTCACAGGAAAAAGACCTTTCTTAGATTGTTCCATCTGGAACCTACTTAGCACCTTATCTATGTATATAGATTGGGATAATCCAATTAATTTTCTGGATCTATCACGATAGAGCTTTATCCCAAGTACATACGATGCATCTCCCAAATATTTGATGTGGAAGGTTTTGGACAACAACACTTTTACAGAAGAAAGTATTGCAGTGTCATTCCCGAATAATAATATGTCATCTACATATAACACTAGGAATACAACTGCATCCCCAATGACCTTTTGATAAACACAATTGTCGTCTTCGTTTTGAGTAAAACCAAACGTTTTGATTTCAGTATAAAAACGAATGTTCCAGCTCCTGGAGGCTTGCTTAAGTCCATAAATGGGCCTTTGAAGCTTGCATACCTTAGTTCTTTCAGACTTGGACACGAAACCTTCAGGTTGAGTCATATAGAGCTCTTCATCTAGGTAGCCGTTCAGAAAGGTCGTCTTCACGTCCATTTGCCATATCTCATAATCATGGTACGCAACTATAGCAAGCAAAATCCGAATGGACTTAATCATGGCTACAGGAGAGAAGGTTTCTTCATAGTCAATCCTTTCCCTTTGCCTGTAACCCTTGGCTACGAGTCTAGCCTTATAAGTCTCCACGTTCCCTTCAGCGCCTATCTTCATCTTGAAGACCCATTTGTTTCCAATAGGTACTATACCTTCTGGAGGGTCTACAAGAGTCCAGACCTGATTTTGATACATGGAATCCATCTCGGATTTCATGGCCTCTTGCCATCTCTTTGAATCAATGTCAGACATTGCTTCAGTGTAGTCTCTAGGGTCTTCCTTTGTGTCATTGTCACCTAGAAGGTGCAATTCTGGCGACAAAAACCTTTTGGTCGTCAGGATGGTAGAACTCATATCCCATAGTTTCTCTAGGATATCCCACAAAATAGCACCTAACTGATCTCGCTTCAAGCTTAGTAGCTTCAAGCTTCTTGACATATGCTTCATAACCCCAAATCTTAATGTGATTAAGACTTGCCTTTCTTCCATGCCATATCTCATAGGGCATCTGTGAAACTGACTTGGAAGGTACTCTATTAAGCAAGTAAGCTGCTGTATATAGAGCGTATCCCCAGAATGTTACTGGTAGATCTGCGGAACTCATCATAGAACGAACTATGTTCATCAAGGTTCGATTTCTCCTTTCAGAAACTCCATTAAGTTGTGGAGTTCCCGGTGGAGTCCACTGTGATATTATTCCACACTCTTTGAGATAATCTAGGAACTCGGTACTTAGATACTCTCCCCCTCGATCTGATCTTAGGATCTTTATCTGTTTCCCAGTTTGCTTCTCAACTTCATTCTTGAATTCTTTGAACCTTTCAAAGGATTCTGACTTGTACTTCATAAGATACACATAGCCAAACCGAGAGTGATCGTCGGTGAATGTGATATAGTAGGAGAAGCCTCCTCTCGACGTAGTAGACATAGGTCCACATACGTCAGTGTGGATTAACCCTAGAATTTCAGTGGCACACTCTCCTTTCCCAGTGAATGGAGATTTGGTCATCTTCCCTTTTAAGCAACATTCATAAGTACCCATTTGGTCATTACCCAATGGGCGGAAATATCCGTCTTTCGACATCTTGCGAATCTTATCAAGGTTCACATGTCCAAGTTTAAGATGCCACATCTTTTCTCGGTTAACATCTTCTCTAGCCCTTTTGGGTTTTGAGGTATTCCCGCTTTCAATACAGTGCATCCCACTACTTGTCTCTAGGTGAAAAAGTCCCTCTATCATATTACCATGAGAGATAATACAACCGTTCAAGTATAAAGTGCAACTCATTTTGTCAAACAATACTGAGTGCCCATCTCGTAAAAGCTTAGAGATAGAAATCAAATTCTTTATACATGAAGGAAAATATAAACAATTTTTAAGTTCCAAGACTTCCCCAGAGGGCAGTTTAAGCATGTAGGTGCCTATTGCTTTAGCAGAGATCTTAGTGCCGTTCCCAACTCGCACAATCATCTCCCCATTGCGCAATGTCCTACTCCCTATTAGTCCCTGCAACGAATTGCAGATATGTTGACTAGCGCCTGAATCAAATATCCAGGAATTGGAGCTCATTGTAAAAGCACTCTCTATGACAGAAATAGTCCCTTCAAAAGTTCGTGTCATAAGGCTCACAATGCGCACCCTGTATTTCTTCTTCCAACGTTCATCCTTTCCACAATGAAAGCATGTTCCTTTGGATTTTCTTGCCTTCTTTTTATGCAACCTTTTCCTTGTGATTGCATTCTCACTCCCACTGTCTTTTTTGAAACCTTGTTCAAACTTACAGCACATGTCAATCATCTCGGTAAAAGTATGATTGAATCTATTCACTTTATAGTTTACAATAAACTTAGTGAAATCATCTGAGAGAGATGCAAGGAAAAAGTCTTGGGTCATTTTCCCATCGATGGAAGTTCCTAAACTTTCAAGATCTTGAAAGATCTTTTCCATCTTTTGTCCATGTTTATGAACAGATGTCCCCTTTGCCATTTTGGCATTCAATAGACTACAAACATTTGAGAATCGTACATTGCTAGTCTCAATGTCATGCATCTTATGCAAACTTTCAACTATGGCACATGAAGTGTCCATGTGCTTATGTAGCTTCATAAGCTCCTCACTAAGTGAAGTGAGGATTAAGCATTTTGCTTGTAAGTCATCATCATAGTGTCTATCATAATTTTGACATTCCTCATTTGAAGCTAGTTTCATAGGAGGTACATGAGGAGGGGATTGCTTAAGCACATACAATATGTCTTTCACCTTTGAGACATTCTCAATGTGGCGATACCAAGCAAGGAAACGTTGGCCCCTAAGGCCCTTTTTGTCAAGTATAATGGTGGGTGTAATTTTAGGCATGTCGTTAACTAAATAACATAACAGAAATCGTATTAGATTGTTGATTTTAAAACTACTTGATTGGGTCTTAAATCAAATAGTATCACCCACTATTTTTGGCAAATTCCACATCCCTTAATGGAATTCGAGAGTTATGTTGAACTCTTAGCGGGGTATGGGAGGCTCACCATTACCAAGCCCACCTCACGATGATACGATGTTGGTTAGCAAAAATAATGATGAGAGAATAACGCTTTAGTCATTTACAAATTCTTGTAATTACCCATCTAGTTTGGCTGCTAGAGAATGATGCCTCACAATGATATGATGTTGGCACCATTGCACTTAGTTAAGTTATTCCCACCATGCTAGTTCGTGTAGGGGTTCAAGAATAGCCTCACAATGATATGATGTCGGCCATCCTCGTTGCCTACCTCACCACATCATGTATGTTCATATGGACTCCTCTTGAATGTAAGCACATACTTTGAACTTCCCCATGATAGGGTGAAGCCGTTGTAGGAGTCACAAACAATTGGAGCCCATCATGGTGGAAGGCCTACGAAGAGATGTTCAAAGCATCTCTCGCTTATCAACTTAATATTCGTTTTGTTGAGGGAGTAGTGTTGGGCTACATCAATTTTATTTTAATCTTATTAAAAGAACTTGGGCCTATCACAACCATTGGTCCAAGTTAATATGAATTAGTAGTATATAATACTCCCACTATTTCGATGAAACAAGCGAGACTATATGGAACTACTAACGAATGCATTGCATCCTCATATGGACTATATAGTCATATTAGGTCTTAGGATGATTATGAACCGTTTGATTTGATCCAACACGAGCCTTGTGTTGGACCTTGGGTTTAAGGTAGATAGTTGTTGATTTTAGTTACGCGTTTAATCTAATTAAACCGTTATTTCCTATTGGGCGTTGGACCCAACTATTCCAATTTGCATACATATAAACAAATAGGAATAGTTGAAATAAAGAGAAGGGCTTATTCCCTTTTACAACACATTTGATGGACTTATGCCCATTTACAACAAATTTGAACTAATCAAATTACATTCAAATCTAAACTACTTAACCCAAACATTCATAATGTAAAGCGGCCAATCACATAGCTCAATTATCGAGGTCTTTGGTTCATAATCACCATTTTCTTAATCAATCATATTAACTAAGAAAGCAACTTAAATAATTAGTTTTCGGATTCATAGAATTGATTTAAATGGAACTAAATGAAATGAAAATCCAATTCTCATTAAAGAGACAAAACCATTTTGTTCTCATCTTATTTGGGGCGAAAAACAATGACCTCAACTATTGGGCCATAAGGTTAAAACATAAACTTTTGGGGTCACTTTGTAAAAACACAAGAGTCCACAACTTCATGTAATTACAACTAGAACCCAGAAATTTCAACAATAGCAAAAACTTCATTAAAGGAGCAAAACAATTTGTCCTTTAGCGTTTTTGGGCCTTAACGTAAAAACGTAAACTTTTGGGCCAAAGTACAAATACACAAAAGTATCAAAACTTTATGTAATTGCATAAAAGGCCCCAAAAGTACCCCCACTAAGGGGTGGCCGGTTTTGGTAGTGAAAAAGGAGGGGGGAAAAGGTTTTGGTGAAAAATTCAAAATTTGAAAGTGTTTTGGGCAAGTGGATAGGTAGGTGAGGAAAAGGTGATTGATATAGGTTGTAAGAAAATGTTTTGTCTAACAATAAAGACATAAATCATCCATCACCAATCATCCATCACCAATTATTTATAAACCAAAACTTTATGAAAAACACCAAACACATTGAATCAAAACTCCAAACCTTTTTGTTCTTGGTAAGAAACTCAAGAACATTTAAGAACACACATGAAAGCTCATAAGAGCTCCATGAATGTTTTCACACAATAAAACTCAAATTTTCACTACACAAAAGAGGGTTAACATCCTAGGGTACTTAGGGGTTCCAAAAGTTACTTTAAAACTCTTTTAACAAGACAAACATGAACCCAAAAATCCACCCTTTGGATTTGGCCGAATTTCCCAACATACATGGCACCAAATTTTAGTTCCAATATTCATGCTTAAATGAACTACATCTACAACATTTGAGATGCTAAATTTTCAAGCAAAATTTATATTCAAAAGCAAGAACAAAGCTTGTAACATTTACAACATTTAAATCATAAACCATGAAAAACACAAAACCCAAAAGGATTCACCATAAACTAGACCTAGGCTCTTGATACCACTTGAAGGAAAAATTTTGTCCTAGCTAAGAACATGTGAGAATATTTGAACACATATGCAAACTATTAACACATTAAAGTAGGCATGCATTCAAAAACAATTCTAAAACCCATGACTTTCAAAGCTTAGTGAATGGTGAACCACAAGAATCTTTAACAACAATAAAGAGAAAGAAGGTTTTAGAGATTCATTACCCTTGAAGCTCATCCTTGTTTACACAAGGGATTCACCCAAGTGGAGGGCCTTCAAGTCACCTCCTAGCTCCTTGGATCTTCCTTGTGATTTTCTTCCTTTTGATGCTCCTTTGCTCCTTGAGGATGTGAGGAAAGGATCTCCAAAAACACCAAAGATTCGGTGTCTCTAAGTCTCCACACCAAGGATGAGGTGTGAAGATGAAATGGATGACTTAGAGAAGAAAAGATTGCTAGCTATATCTTCCCTATGTGGCCGGCCTCCTTGTAGAAAAAGAGAGAAAATGTTTCTCTTCTTTGTCTCAAGAAAACCCTAATGAGAAATAGCTATAAAGTTGACTTTATACTACATCACATTTGAGTGGCAAACTTGTAATTAATTCAAGTTTGCATCCACTCACCCTTATGGCCGGCCTTGTCTTTGTTATTGGGCTAATTGCCCATTTTGTTTTAGTTGTCATACAACTTAAACATAATGGGCCTTGTGGACCAAAATACTTTTGGGCCCCGAAACCCAAAACCAACTTATAAGCCCAATACAACCTTTTGTAAAATTAATTAACTAATTAATTAATCTTGACAATTCTCAATTAAACCATTTAATCGCTTATCCATCTCATTTATATTTCTTCACTTTCATCCTTACTCGGTGTATGATCCATTAGGTTCCAATTAGCGAGGCAGTGGGCGATTGTTACTCTTAACGATCGATTGTGAATTGAAACAACATTTTAATTCTCCCTTTGTTGAAGATTAGTGTTTGCTAATCTTCAGGGCTTCCACAAATCATGAGTGACACCCAGCAGTATGTCATGGCTACCCAAACTAAGTAGAAGTGGTTGGAGAACCTATCCAGTTACAATTACAATGCAATACGGTCATTCTCTAATACAATACTCTTAATCACATTGTTTGAGTGATAGTTTGTTTCATGTCGACTATCCAATGTGATACTTCTTTATATGATTCAATTGAATATGATTTGGAACATACTTCCTTAGTCATATTTGTATGCTTTGGCCAAAGACTCCCGAATCATATCTTAGAGTATTCTCCTTCCACCATGGAAGGTTAGAGATCCCTTGTTGTACATTCATATGCCTACATGACTAGATAGCTTGACCCCAACAATGCCATGGACATTCTCGATGGAATGCCTTTGACATGATCAAAGATCAAGGACCTAACCATTAGACATCTATGATGCCTCAGGTCAAATGACTACTTTGCATATTGCAACTAACGAGTTCTTACATGACATGTATGTTCGAACTCTCTTTTGATCGTTGTTCAGTGTACTCGATTACTCTTTCAAGCACCTATGTGTTTGTCTTAAAGTCCAACACTAAATGACTTGAGACTAGTCATACTCACGCTTGAGTTGACATAACACATACTAACCTTAGCGGATTGTCAATGCCCAATTGGCAATCCTATGGCTAGGAACGTTTTAGGAATGAACATAAGAGAAAGGTCTCGTTAATCCAACTTACTTAAATCACTTCTCTCTTAGATCAAATACATTCCTTGGATTCCCTTATTGCTTAAACACATGATACAATAAATAGTGATTAATAATAAGCTTTGCCCTTCATTAAACATATAATAGTTTAATACAATAAGTATTCCAAAAGCTATTACATCAAATGAGTGGCTTTGTGGGCATACTTCCAACAAAGAGGAACACACACATCCAAAGACACTCATTACCACAACATCCATCCACTACACCCATTACATCCACTCATTACCACAACATCCATCCACTACACCCATTACATCCACTCATTACCACAACACTCATCCACTACACCCATTACATCCACACAACATCCATCCACTACACCCATTACATCCACTCATTATCACAACTCCATACACTCCTCTCCCTAGCCTATAAATACATCCACCCTTCACCATAACTAAAGAGATCCATCAGAAGACACATTCTGCCGCAAGGCAGAGTCTTTTCTCCTTAACCATTCATTCACCCATTCACGCCTAAAACATATTCCCACTTTTTGCCGCACCCTTCCTTCACCATTCTCCATAGTTTCTGACCTTAATCAACCTTTGTCACATCATACATCCATCCTAACCATAATCCCATCCTTCTACACCATCCATAATCCCCAAAACCCACCACCAAACCTTGTACCGCAATCAAGGAAGGGAAGGAAAGTTCTTGGACGTGCTTGCTGTTCAGTTTGGATCGCTGGAGTGTTTAGGTGTTTTCTTTCTTTTGTTTTCAATGTATAAACTTGTTATTCTTTGCTTTGCGATTATGAGGAACTAAACCCCCTTAGCTAGGGGGGAATTTGAAACCATGTTCATGCTTGCAATATGAATTGATTACCTTCAGTTGTGATTTCATAAGTTGTGAATTCAATTTGTTTAACTGCTTCATTGATAACTTATTTGTGTATGTTTATTAAGAGTGCACACTTAGTTTGCATGCATGAATATGATGCTAGAGTATAAGGGAGTTTCACCTAATAGTTACAAACTTATATTCAGAAGTAGTGGAGGTCGCTTATAAACGATCGGGTTAAATGAATTCTTGGCAAGACTTTCATGCTCATCATAGTAACGAATGCCTCGTCAATACTTATAATTTTCATGATGCTTAAAGATCTTTGATTGTATTTTTATTGTGCTGTTCACGTAAAAGACTTTTGAAGAATGCTTTGAATTGTTGTATGTGCTTTACCATCCACTTCAATAACTTAAGGAGAACTTGAAGGTTAATTTAAGCGAACCTAATTAATCTGGGGTGTTGAGTTTCATGATTTATCGAAAGAACAATTGAAAATTGGTTTATGTGCAAGTGTGTCATGTGTGGAGAAGAACCCTCTAGCTAGCCCATCATCCATAGTTTACCCAAATTCGTCCAAAATTTGTTTTAGTTTACAATCTGTTTGTTTTGTTTTTCAAATTCGTCAAAATCAAATCCCCCTTTACTTTAAAGTGTTTTATTAGTCCAAATCTTTTTTGATTTGTGTTTTTAAGTGTCTCGAGTCAAGTTAGAACCTAATTTCGTCCAAAACCATCCCTAGAGTCAGTTTAGAGTCTAACTCATTGTTTTAAGCTGTTTTGAGTCTTTTAAACTAGTTTTGAGTCTTTTTAGTTTGTATTGCATCTTTTGACTCTAGTTTGGTGTTTTAAACTTAATTTTACGTTTTTAAGTCAGTTTCAAGTGTTTTAGCAATCCCTCCTAATCCCCGGCCTACAACGATCCCTACTTACATTCTTTACTACAATTGACAACAAGAGGGTTTAATTTGTGTACTTATATATTTCACATCAAATTTTTGGCGCCGTTGCCGGGGATTAGCAACTTTGCTAATCCCTCGTTATTTCTTTTTCGTGTCTTTTGTTTTAGTTACTGAGTTTGTTTCTGTTTGTGTCTTTTATTTTTACTTTTGATATTTGATTTAGTTTTGTTTCCTTGATTTCAGATACTAGAGAAGTAAGACATGGATTTTGCTACCATTCAAGCTCAATTGGCGAAACTTACTTCTCAATTGTCACAAAATGCCGAAAGGACTACAATGCAAAGTGTCACTACATGTGGTGTGTCCTATGGGCAAGGATATCCAACTCATCAATGTTCTCAATTCGCTGCGAATGAAGATGCTTGGGGTTATCAAGGCCATAGCCAATCATGGGACAACATGTTTTCCAATGCTTACAATTCGGATTGGAGAGATTATTCAGATTACATGTGGGGAGAACCTCAACAATTCCAACAAGATGGATATTGACAGCAAGAAGAGGAGTTCTATTCAAGACCTATGCAACCACCACAACAATCTGCCCAATTCAATTCAGGTACGTCTTTGGATAATGATACGTTTAATAAGTTACTCACCTCTTTGAACCAGGAAGTAGAAAATCGAAACACCGAGGTGCAAAATCAAGCCAAGAAGACGGGCGAATTAGATAAGCAAATTGGGCAGATTATGGAGTTCACGGCACAAATTCAAGAGCAAAGTGAACTCTCCAACTTAACTATTGAAAATTTGAAGGAAGATTTTGAAATCCATGATGCTATCACTTTGGGAAGTGCTATGGAGGTTGGAGGTGAACCCAAGACATCCAAACCAAGCCAAAACATGGATGAACAGCTACTGCTCGAAGAAGAGGAGAACCACCCTTGCCGCAACCCCATATCCTCTCTATGCCGTCCACTACAACCAAGGTAAGCCTAAATTCAATTTGTCTTGACTCCGTTTCACCAAATGTCCTTATTCCTTGCAGGATCATGCAATCCAAGGAAGAAGAGGGTGAGAAAGGCATCTTCGAAACCTTTCCAAAGAATAAAGAGCAAGAAGTGGATGGGAATGTCTAGAATTCATCAAAGAAGATACACTTGAGACGAAAATTCCCAAAGAAGTTGGATTTTATGACACGGGAAAAGTCATAACTCTCAAAACACCAAATCTTGCCAAGTCCCATATCCCTGCAACCTTCAAAGATGTGGTGTTCGTAATTGAGTTTGTGTTGGAGCAAGCAAGTAAGCCATCTTCTCCAACTTCGATTTTATTATATACTAACTTGCTGATTTTGATGATTCAGGCACCTACACTAGAATTTAAACCATTGTCGGATCACGTCAAGTATCACCTTCCATTCAAGGATCAATTCCATGCTATGGGCCTTATCCAAGTTTAGAAGGAAGTTTCGTCCGGCTGGAAGACGTTAAAGCAAGCGCTTCTTGGGAGGTAGCCCATGTATTCAAATAAGGAAGATCTATGAATCGCTTCACAATCAGTTTTGCGTTTCTAAAAACCTTCCCTTTACTGCATTTATTTTGCCTTGTTTGTCATATTTATTTGTTGCTTGTTTGATTGTTTTTTGTGTGGATTTATGTTTGAAACATTGACAGGTAAACAGAGTATTTTTACATTTTTTTTTTTTGTGGAAAAGGAACATTAGGTAGAAAGGTAGAAAAATACAAGAAAGTGCAAACAAGCGAGAATGAGCCTTCATTGGTCAGGTGGTGCCTCAGCATTCGACGGACCTCCAGAAAGACGAAGCGCCAGAGTCTGATTTTTCGGAGCCTCAACACTTGGTGAAGCGCCAGAAGACGAAGGCAGAAGTTGCCTCTGGAGTAACGCCACAAACCTCTGATGATCACTCTGAATCCGCACTTCGGACTCCTGCAGCTAATCAAGCTTCATCTTCATGCTTGTTGAGTAATTAGTTGCGAGCATGTGCAACTCTTTATTCTCATGCCTAAGCACTCTGACCTCTTGCCGAAGACTAGCCACTTCAGCCATCAACGACTCAACCTGACGAGATCGAGCAAGAAGGCGCTGGCCCATGTTTGATACTGAGCCTGCACATCGGACGCTGTAGGCCAGAGAGTCCTGAACAACCAGTTCGTCGGACCGCCTGGAAAGTATCCTAGTGTCTGTAGGAGTGAGAAGATGTCTGGCCACCACCGAAGCGGTTGTATCATTCATAATCATGGAATCCCCAACTGTAAGAGGACCATTTGGGGATACGAAGGACGGCTGCCAAATGTTGTTTGGAGAAGACATATCAATGTCTTCCCCAACATTCAAGTTAAGGCGACGGTCAAAAGGGCAAGACATTTTCGAATGTGTGAAGAAAAAGAAGAGGTCGGACAAATCAAGTTCTTAGAAGTGCAAGTAGGGAACTTCTACATGCGGAAAATTCAAGTGTGCTTTGGAATGTGATGCGTGCCTCTCTTTAAAAATCAGCACTCGACGAAGCTTCAGAAATTGAAGAGGCGAGTTCAGAAATAGAAGAGGCGAGCTCAGAAATCGAAGAGACGTTTGCTTTCTCAAAAGCTGGGCTGCTCAGAAACCAAGCGCCGATCTCAAAAATCGAAGAGGCACTTGCTTTTTCAGACGTGTCATCACCTGTCACATGCACACTCAGCTTTGTGAAAATCACGGTCAATTTGTCGAAGGGCCACTTGCTTTTTCAGCCTCGTCAGCACCTGTCACCCGCAAACTCAGCTTTGCGAAAATCACGGGCAGTTTGTCGAAGCGCCGATTCCAGATATCGAAGAGGCATCTGCTTTATCCAGACGTGTCAGCATCTGTCACATGCACACTCAGCCTTGCAGAAATTACGGGCAATCTGTCGAAGATTTCTGGTGAAGTAGAAAGCACGTGAAGTTTACTGTTTAATCATCCAATGGGTGCTGACAAGAGTGAAAGAATAGTACCGATTATTAATTCCTATAAATGTCGTCCTTCACCCTCCATAGCAAGGCAGACATACATAATCCTTTTTCATCTCCGAAAATGCATTCCCAACGAAGCCTCTCGAGTTACTCTGTGTTTCTCATCCCTTGGGGTACCTCTGCAAACAAGTCATCAAGAGCAAGAGTATTTCATATCATAAAGGTTGAAAGCAAGAGTATCTCATATCATGTTTTCTCCCTGTCATTTTCCTTGTCTTTGTGACAAAGAGAAAGCGAGCAATCAGCCAGCACTTGGTGTCAATCTTCCGATCTAAGAACCGACTGCCTGGAACTCTTTCCTGATTGCTTACCTAGCATTGCTTTCGAGTGCTCATCTTTAATTGCTGATGTACTTCTGAAGAAGATGCCACATCTGCCTGGAGAACAGATAAGGCAAGTAAAAATGATACCTTGAAGCATGTGGAGACAACGTGCTAATTCATCTTCAAGATCAAGTCTCATTTTCCTTGCTAAGAAGTTCCCCAGCCCAGTTCAAGAATAAACCTGTGGAAAGATACTTCTTCAAAAGCAAAAGTATCTCATATCATCAGAGTCGCAGGCAAAGATATCTCATGGCATGCTTTTCCTTTACCCTTGCTCTTGCCTGCGGGACAAGGAGAAAGAAAGCAATCGGTTGGCACTTGGACAGATTGAACAAAGAAACAGACCATCACCTCTACCTTGTGCCTACCTGCCGTACAGAAGAAACAAGCAGAGAAGAATGCTGCCTGCACACTCAATCAACCCAGCAGAAGGAGTCTGAGTTGAAACCAAGAGCTCGAGAAGCTTCAACAACATATGGACGCATCAGTTGCCAAAGAGCAAAGCCTCGCCGTACAAGGCCATCAAGTCACCACCACCAATCATGTCTCTTTTTCCTTGCTAAGAAGTTCCCTAGCCCAGTTCGAGATCAAAGCTGTGGAAAGTCAACAAGATCATCTCTCCATAACCAGATTTATGTTCTTAAACTCTACTCTGTCTGGTTTTTACTTTGCCATACTTGTCATGTTTATTTGTTGTTTGTTTGTTTGCTTGTTTTTGTGTGAGTTTATGCCTGAAACATTGAGGACAATGTTTGATTTAAGTGTGGGGGGGTAACCAAGTTGTTTTGCATGAAATTCGTGGGAGTTTATCACCCGTTACTTCTAGTGTTGTTCCTTGCTGTTTTGGAGTGTTTTAGTGTGTTTTGACATAAAAATCCGAAAATCTCATAAACATTTGAAAAATTGTTTTGAAAAACCCAAAAAGAGTTGTTTTTGTGTGTTTATTTGTGTCTTAGGATACCTTCCAACACGGTGATGAGGAATTGGTTTTTAATTGCATGACTGTTAAAGAAAGTTATAAACATGGATGGAAGTCTGATTTACTCCTTGGTTTATGCTTGGTTGTGGTTATAATTTATAAATTCACATGCAATCATAAAGGAAAAAAAATCTGTTTTTGTAACATGCTTGAAGGAAGGAACTCAAAGTAACGCTACAACCTTGTCAGACTTCAGCCTAAAACATTTATTTGGAGAGTTAATAATCTGTGCATTGTTGTTTTCTAAAGTCGTTGCATGATCTCATTATTCTTTGCTTGGTTGCTACTTAGAAGGCGTTTCATCATTTAGTTCCAAATGCTAGAACTCATGCCCATTTCATTCAAAGCATGCTATTGATTTGCATAACACATATTCAAGATGAAGTTGTGTAGTGACCACCACCAAAGCCAAATTGCCGTGTATCCTACTTCATTATATGTTTAAGTTTAACCCCGTTGAGCCTTGTGTAGCCTATGTTCTTTGTTAACCCACACTATCCTTACCTAGCCTAGTTTTAGGACCATCCATACCCTTGTTCTTGAAGCATAGTAAAGCATGACTTAAAATGAACTCCTTTTTTTATCAATGTATTACATAAACCAAGTGTGGGGGAAGTGATTCTTGTGTGTGTGTGTGTGCCAAAATCCGTAATAAGGTACGGGTAGAAAAGAAAAAAAAAAGAAAAAGAAAAGTTGTGAAAAGAGTGAAAAAGAGTTGAAAAATATATGAGAAAGAGCTCTAAAGTGTTGATTGTTGAAGAAAGGGTCCAAGGCATTGAATTCGACCCTAAGTGTTGCATGAATCTTCCCTTTGTGTTTAAAAGTTGATTTTTGCATTCTAAAGTGAATTCAAAGTGTCGATTTCATTACTTTGCTTGCTATCGCTTGAAGAACGTTTGTTATCCCTATCCTTTCTTTGTTAGCCATTACCCCCAAGCCCCATTACAACCCTTAACTTCATCTTGAGTCTTGTGTGTTTCAATTTGTGGAGTTCGAAATTGGTATGAGCATATGGTGTCACTGGTTCTCGCATCTAAGTAGTAGCATTCCATTCATGAGATCATATTTAAACATGCTTATTAACTCCAGAAATTGCTTTCTTTGTTGTAACATATGTGAGTACTAGTCTTTCATGTTTACATCAATCTTCTCACATATAACTAGTGTAGGGTGTGTAGTCGGAAAATGTGCGTGAAAATAGAGAGTATCTAGTAAGAAATTGAGGGAATTCTCTAAGGCATGTTACTACATTCAAAATGTTGTTTTAATTGATTAAATGTGAACTAGTGAATGGCAATTATGATTAAGTATGCTCGAGGGTAAGGATTGCTTAAATCTATGTAAGTGATGATCTTTGGCATTGTTGGAAATGTGCCCTAAAACCAATCATGTGATGATACTTTACGGACATTTCACATGTTAAACTAATCTAGTTTAATATCAAGGGTATAGATTATTGTTTTAAGCCATCTCATATAAATGTTATATGCTTAAACGATAAAGTCCAAGGAATATGTGATTGAGAGAATACGATCTAAAGAAGTTAGATTCATGAGACCATTCTTTCGTAGACACATCCTAAACGTTCCTGATCATAGGATTGCCAATTGGGCATTGACAGTCCGTTAAGATCAGTACATGTTGTGTTTTCTCTCAGGGAGAGTGACTGGTCTCGAGTCATTGGTGTGTGTGACATCAAGACAAGTACGTAGGTGCTCAATAGAGAATGAGTTCACTGAACACGATCAACGAAGAGTTCTCATATTCATGTCACATGAGAACTCATGGTTGGGATAATGCAAAGTAGTCCTTTGACCTGAGGCATCATAGTTGTCTTGTGGTTAGGTACTTGATCTTTGATTATGTCAAATGTCACCCATACACGGGTGTCCACGGCATAGTTGGGGTTAAGTCACTTAGCCATGGAGGCAAGTGAATGCGCAACAAGGGATCTCTAACCTTCAAACTGTTTGAGGGATAATACTCTATGATATGATTAAGAATCTCTGGCCAGAGTATGAATGAGATTTAGGAAGTCGTTCCAAATCACATTCAAGGTAATCATATAAGCACACGAATCACATTGGATAGCAGACATGAATAAACTATCAAACCAAACAATGTGGTCAAGAGTATTGTATTAGAGAAAGACCGTATTGCATTTGTAATCCTTAACTGAATGGGTTCTCCACCTCTTCTGATTAGCTTGGGTAACCATGATATGCTGCTAGGTGTCACTCATGGTTTGTGGAAGCCCTAAACGTGTGTAATCACTAAAGGGAGAATTGAAAGTAAGTTTCAATTCACAATCGATTTGAAAGAGTTCGGAATCGCCCACTGCCTCGCTAAAAGGAACCTAATGGATCGCACACCGTGTAAGGTGGAGATTGAAGAAACAATGGAGATGAGTAAGAATAATTAAATTGTTTAATTATTTATGGCAAGGATTAATTAATATGTTAATTAATCAAACGAATAAGTTCGTTAAAGACCTCGGGATAGTTTTGGACCTTAAGGCCCAATGGGCTTCGAACGTCAAGCCCATTGACTTAAGTTGTATGACAATTTAATGAATAAAGATTCACAAAGGCCCAAAAGCCCATATCCCTTATATGGCCGGCCATGTGAATTGAATTAGGGTTTTTGGTTCTTTAGGTCATTTAAAGAAGTGACTATATAAAGAACTTTATAGCCTAAAATTCATTATGGGTTCTTTTGGAGAAAATTGGAGAGAACATGTCTCTCCTTTTCTTTCTAGGTGGCCGGCCCTCTTGGAGGGTGGGTCTAGCAATCCTACTACTCCAAGGTCACTCATTTCTTCTCCAATCTAACCTTGGTGAAGATACTTAGAGGTTCTCAATTTTGGGAACTTGGAGAAACCTATTCTTCCATCCAAATCCATAGATTTTAGATGCAAGGAATGAAGACCCTCTCTTTGAGTGATTAGCCTTTGCTTTTGCAAAGAGGAATCTACAAAGGTATATATTTCTCAACTCACTTTGATTTGAGTCGAGGTTCACCAATCTACTAGGCTTTGAATTTCATGGTTAATGTTTTGTTTTTAAGTGCATGCAAGCATGATTCCGCCTTTTAATTGTTAATAGCATGCTATTGATGTTGCTTAAATGAACATGTTTTCACAAATTTTCCTTCAGGCATGTCATGTTTCATTAAAAATCCCTGAGGCAAATGTTGGAAGGCTAGGTTGTGTTTTGTTTGTTTTGATTCGTTTTGTTTTGCTCGAGGACTAGCAAAAGCTAAGTGTGGGAGAATTTGATAGGAGCATATTTATGCGACTTAGTTAGCATGTTCTTGTGCATTTATGTTGTTATGTCTTAGTTAATTATGTATTTTAAGCTATTTTCGTGTGTTTGTAGGTCTTAATAACAAAGTTGGCAAGAAAGTGCATTTTGGAGCATTTTGAAACATTTTTGGGCCAAGATTGGATTGCATGCACATGGAGACATGAGGATGGACGTTTTTGAAGATTAGAAGGCTAGAAATCAGCATGTGTGTGTGCAAATGTGTTGATTTTGGGCTGAAATGGTGAAGAGCATGTGTGTGCAAATGCAAAGAGGAACACACACATGCAAAGACACTCATTACCACAACATCCATCCACTACACCCATTACATTCACTCATTACCACAACACTCATACACTACACCCATTACATCCACTCATTACCACAACACTCACCCACTACACCCATTACATCCACTCATTACCACAACTCCATACACTCCTCTCCCTAGCCTATAAATACATCCACCCTTCACCATAACTAAAAAGATCCATCAGAAGACACATTCTGCCGCAAGGTAGAGTCTTTTCTCCTTAACCATTCATTCACCCATTCACGCCTAAAACAGATTCCCACTTTTTGCCGCACCCTTCCTTCACCATTCTCCATAGTTTCTGACCTTAATCAACCTTTGTCGCACCATACATCCATCCTAACCATAATCTCATCCTTCTACACCATCCATAATCCCCAAAACCCACCACCAAACCTTGTGCCGCAATCAAGGAAGGGAAGGAAAGTTCTTGGACGTGCTTGTTGTTCAGTTTGGATCGCTGGAGCGTTTAGGTGTTTTCTTTCTTTTGTTTTCAATGTATAAACTTGTTATTCTTTGCTTTGCGATTATGAGGAACTAAACCCCCTTAGCTAGGGGGGAATTTGAAACCATGTTCATGCTTGCAATATGAATTGATTACCTTCAGTTGTGATTTCATAAGTTGTGAATTCAATTTGTTTAACTGCTTGATTGGTAACTTATTTGTGTATGTTTATTAAGAGTGCACACTTAGTTTGCATGCATGAATATGATGCTAGAGTATAAGAGACTTTCACCTAATAGTTACAAACTTATATTCACAAGTAGTGGAGGTTGCTTATAAACGATCGGGTTAAATGAATTCTTGGCAGGAGTTTCATGCTCATCATAGTAACGAATGCCTCGTCAATACTTATAATTTTCATGATGCTTAAAGATCTTTGATTGTATCTTTATTGTGTTGCTCACGTAAAGGACTTTTGAAGAATGCTTTGAATTGTTGTATGCGTTTTACCATCCAATTCAATAACTTAAGGAGAACTTGAAGGTTAATTTAAGCGAACCTAATTAATCTGGGGTGTTGAGTTTCATGATTTATCGAAAGAACAACTGAAAATTGGTTTATGTGCAAGTGTGTCATGTGTGGAGAAGAACCCTCTAGCTAGCCCATCATCCATACCCAAATTCGTCCAAAATCTGTTTTAGTTTACAATCTGTTTGTTTTGTTTTTCAAATTCGTCAAAATCAAATCCCCCTTTACTTTAAAGTGTTTTATTAGTCAAAATCTATTTTGATTTGTGTTTTTAAGTGTCTCGAGTCAAGTTAGAACCCAATTTCGTCCAAAACCATCCCTAGAATCAGTTTAGAGTCTAACTCATTGTTTTAAGCTGTTTTGAGTCTTTTAAACTAGTTTTGAGTCTTTTTAGTTTGTATTGCATCTTTTGACTCTAGTTTGGTGTTTTAAACTTAATTTTACGTTTTTAAGTCAATTTCAAGTGTTTTAGCAATCCCTCCTAATCCCCGGCCTAGAACGATCCCTACTTACATTCTTTACTACAATTGACAACAAGAGGGTTTAATTTGTGTGCTTATATATTTCGCATCATGGTTCAAAGGACCATGGGTCCCATGTTTGCCTAGCTCCCCAAAAGGTTGTAGTTGAATATCATTCTCATCGTAAGAAGTTTGAATCAAAGCTTGTGCAAGTGGAAGAACCGGAGAGTACCAAGATGGAGGTTACTGACTTTCAGGAGGATACCAACCTTATGGAAGATTAGAATCTTAGATATGAACTATTTTTAATTAAATTTTAGAATAATGGGGCCGAATTCTACCTAGTGGCCAAACCCCCCCCTTGTTTTTGGTTTAATTTTGAACAATTTCCTTTATGTTTGGATTATTTGTTGGTGATTTGTTTTTGGATATTAAGTTTTTATTAATTACCATCCTTGAATACTTAAATTATTTTGAATGGATATTTGTTTTTGTTTTTAGAACTTTTGTGCATGTGACCGATTCAAATTAATTTTTATTTTTAGGTATGACTAGTGGGAAAGTTAGTTGTCTGGCAGATAGTACAACCACGCACATCGTTTTGCGTGAATGCGTCTATTTCACTAACTTCATACCTAAGAATACACCTCTTACAACCCTCTCAGGCCCATCCAACCTGATTGAAGGTTACGATAAGTCACGTATAATGTTGTCCAATGGTACAATCTTGACCATTGTGAGGCACTTTATTCTCCGCATTTCGGAAGAACGTTATTGAGTTTCAAGGATATTAGAGATAATAATACCACGTTGAAACCTATGTAGAAAACGGAGTTGAATTTCTATGCACCATATCCTATGAATATGGCCAGAAGTGTATTCTAGAAAAGATAGAGCGTATTCCAAGTGGTTTGTATACTACGACCATACGGCCTATAGAAAGCCACTATGTAGCCGGCCCTACCTCTGGGACCACGCACGAAATTACACTTTAGCATGATTGTTCAGGACACCCTAGACAAACAGCAATGTGCCGTATCCTCAAATCATCACACGGGCATCCACTAACCCGAAGTTTAGGTTCGATTCAAGGAATCGCATGTCAAACCTGCTCCATGGGAAAACTTATTATTAAGCCTTCTTATGACAAGATTCGTTCAAATCCTCCTATTTTTTTCTACAAAGGATTCAAGAGACATTTGTGGACTGATTCGCCCTCCCTATGAACCAGTTAGATATTTTATGGTTTTGGTTGACACTTCCACTCATTGGTCATACGTGTGCTTATTGTCCACAAGGAACATTGCATTCTCCAAACTCTTGGCTCAGGTTATCAAGCTCAGGGCTCACCACTCTGATTATTCAATCAAATCTATTCGATTGGATAATGCTGGAGAATTCACATCTAAAACTTTTGATGACAATTGCATGTCGGTTGGGGTTGAGGTTGAACATCCAGTACCCCATGTTCACACCCAGAACGGTCTGGCAGAGGCATTCATTAAGTGCTTACAAATGATTGCTCGATCATTGGTCATACGTACCAAGCTCCCGATCGCTGCTTGGGGACATGCAATATTGCATGCAGCCATGCTGGTCCACCTGAGGCCTGTTGTGACACAACCATAAATCGCCCTTCAGTTGGTTACTGGATACGAACCCGACATATCGCATCTACGTATTTTTGGTTGTGCAGTCTATGTGCCAATTTCGCTGCCCTTACGTACAAAAATAGGCATCAGTGAAGGATGAGAATCTATGTCGGATATGATTTTCATTCAATCATTCACTACTTAGAACCTTTGACAGGCAATATGTTTACCGCTCGTTTCGTGGAATGTCATTTCTATGAGACAGTCTTCCTGTCGTTAGGAGGAGATAAGAACGTCAACGTTCCTGAAGAACGACGTGAATTATATTGGACAACTCCCACTTTGTCTCATTTAGATCCTTATACCGCTCAGTCTGAGACTGAAGTGCAGCGCATAGATCTTCATAGCGTAGCTTAAAGCATGCCAGATGCTTTCACCGATCTAGCGCGAGTGACAAGATCACATATTCCAGTTGTGAAAGTGCTTGCAAAGATGGATGTACCAAATGTACTGACTTCCCTCATGGAGGCCTGGGACACCACTTTGGCTAATCCATGTACATTAGCGGGAAGCCAATCATCTGCCCCTACACACAAGTGTGGCAGACCATTTGGTTTAAAGAATACACACATTCGGAAGAAGAAACCTACAGCACAGGCCCCTGAAGAGTCTACCGTGAATCCGACTGTCACCTACTCATTCTGTCAAACTAATGAGGAAATTCTGTATTACAGAAGTGTCCTTGAAGAGACCAATCCACCTTCCGAGAATCGTGAGATTTCAGTCCATTATGCTAGCTTAGATGATGTTTGGTGTAGAAATGAGATGATCGTCGATGATGCATTAACATAGGGTCTAATTTAGTGATCGAATCGTCCGAGACAAATCTTTAGGTAGAAAAAGTATACGAGGGCTTGATAGGGACTTAGACCATGACTTGTCCTGGTATTACATTCTAGTGACCAAGGCAGTAGCTACTGAGATCATGTTGAGCGATGACATTGAACTCTGTTTCGTTGATGAATGTCGACGTAGAACTAATTGGTCAAACTGAAAACAAGCAATCCAAGTCGAACTTGATTTTCTTGCAAGATGTAAGGTGTTTGGACCTGTAACTCCTACTCCTCCACATGTAAAGTCTGTTGGCTACAAGTAAGTTTTCGTTCGGAAGCATAATGAGAAGAACGAAATTGTGTTTTACAAAGCTCGTCTTGTTGTGCAAGGCTTCTCACAATGCCCTGGGATTGACTATGACAAAACTTATTCACCCGTTATGGATGTGATTACTTTTCGCTACCTTATCAGTTTTGTAGTTTCCGAAAAACTGAGTATGCAACTAATGGACGTAGTAACTGCGTATCTCTATGGGGATCTTGATACGGACATTTATATGAAAGTTCCCGAAGGACTTACATGGATTGGATCAAATATTTCCTAACCCTGGAACACACTCTCAATTCGGCTGAGGCGTTGACTCTACGATTTGAAGCAATTCGAAATAATGTGGTATAATCTTCTGAGTGAGTATTTGACTAGTCAGGGATATGTGAACAACAAACTATGCCCTTGTGTGCTCATTAAGAAGTCACATTTCGGTTTTACAATTGTTGCAGTATACGCCGATGACATGAATCTTATCGGGACTCCTGAAGAGCTCGCAAGAACTACCGCGCACGTGAAGTTGGAATTTGAGATGAAAGATCTAGGAAAGACTTGATACTATCTCAGTCTCGAGATAGAGCACTGTTCGGATGGAGTCTTAGTACATCAATCGAACTACACCCAAAAGGTGTTGCGGCGCTTTAATGAGGATAATGCGAAGCCTTCGAGTACTTATGCAAGTTCCTACCTTATTGAGAATAGCGTGTTCCCAGAATCAGTGTCGACGAGTCAACTTCCTCAACTACTACATGATGCTGAATCTACTTAAGTATTTACACACTCAAGGGGGAGTGTTATAAACTTCTTATTTAAGTGTGATTGTGTAAATCCTAGATTAGATTTGATTATAGTTATTCTTCCCTATTAGGACTTGTATTCCTTGGAGGAGAAGGATTTCTTCTCTCCCTTATTACTATAAATAAAGGCACTGCATAGGGGGAGTAACACATCTCTCTCTCTATATTTTCTCTGTGTCGCCGGCCCCCTCTCCCTGTCAGTTAAATATAGGCCACAACAGTTTTCACCTTTTTGAAAACTTCCAAGTCTTGTATGATAACTAAAAATAGTAACTGAGCAAACTTTAAAAAGAGTACAAACACAAATTAAAATTCAAAGGGTGGTACCATCCAAACACCTCTCTCAATTTCCTGCAATCAGATTGAGTGAATTAAAAATGATCAAATTACAGAAATTAACAAATGGTATTTGAAAGGTAAAAAGAGGTGTGTGAGTAGGTTGCAGTCTGCTGTGCCATTTTATGTGATACGCGAGCAACGTATGGAGGTCCGTTTCAAGGAAAAATGTATAGAGGTCGATCTTTGTCTCCACTCTTATCTCTCAAACCTAGCAAAACCCTAGCACTATTAATCTTTAGTTTTTTTTCCCTTGATGTTGGCAAAGCTCCCAATCTTTTCTCCATAGTTGTACTGCTATTTTTTGTATAGCAATTAAAATCTGAATGGAAACTTTAGCGTATTTACTTGTGCAACACCTAGTTCAACATATCCAATCCTTGAGAGTTAACAACATACACACAATCTCAAGTGAACATGAATTCTCTCGATGAGCACCTAATACGAGTACTTGGCCGCCCTATCGGATAATTATAAAGTTCTTCGTTCACCTACTCAACTCTTCACCAGTTGGCAACAGTATCCCGCTTCTTCGAATCGTTTTATCTTCGTGAGATTTATTGACTGTCATTTCGTCGGACAGCAACCTCTGCACACACTTCAGTGGCAAAGATGACACTATTCCTGACGACCACCATGACGGATCCGCCATCCAAATTGTATGAAGTCCGATCCTTCACCCCGGTCGTTTTACTATTCTTCTTTGTTCCGATAGGGTTTGAGAGGTGGGAGGGGAGATCGACCCGTCATACTTTTTTCTTGAAACGGACCTTCATACGCTGCTTGCATTTTAGATATTGTTTTGCAATTTTTAAATACTAAATGAAAAAATTCAGAGAGTTAGTTATCACTTAATTAAGTAACTAGCCTCTCCGCACGCGCTCACGCGCATGCGAGAGGCTTTTTTTCTAATCACGAGCGCTACGCGCCCCTAAAGATGCCTTGTGTTAGCTGTTTACGATTGTTGTTCATTGGGTATAGACATTAATAGTGTCACTATAGTTTTAAGGGAACTTTAACGAAAAGCTCTGGTATTGTTCACTTTAACGAAAAATCACATTTTTACACTAAAAAGTCAACCCTGGTACTATTCACTTTACCCTTTATTTTGTTCTTATCGTTAAAACTCAAAGTTTTCAAGTCATTTTCATTAGTTTTCCTTAGTATTAACTTAAGTTACAAACAAACTAAAATCCTAGTTGGTTAAATAGTATTTCTCCAAGTTCAATGAAAATTGATTATTGCAAAAAACACATGCTCTTCTTCTTTTAACCAATCCAAGGTCGAATAAAATTGGCTTATGCTCTTAAGTGTTTTGTAACAGCCCACATAGAACAATAAGCATGGAGATCATAGTTAGCTACAAAAAAAAAAAAAAACAATTTATACCTTGATTAAGGAAAAAAAACTTAAACTCGTTCAAATGTTGTTATAAATATAAAATGAACAAATAAATAAGACAAAATTACCTAACAATTCAATCTCTATTCATTTCTTGATCCTCCCAAATTTTATTTCCATGGGATAATGAAGAGGTCAATTTTATTAGTCTTGAACTAATATTGTTTAAACCTCCGTACCTGGCAGAGAAAAGCACATAAACAGAATGAAGCTAAACATCTTGTTCCAAATCAATCTTGCAAGGAAAAAAAAAATGGAAACTATAAAATGAACCTAGCAACACATATTCAGTAGTTCTTCTGTTTTTTTTCTTTCTTTTTTTTGAAGGCTAATTTGATATTAAAACTGACCTAATTTGAGCCTCCAAATCATCAAGCTTGGCAGCATAATCTTACTAAACCAACTCCACAGCCTTTCTGTGTTCTTCTTCTTTATTCATCCACTCCTCCCTCATTTTCTTCACCTCTTCGTTCAAGCCACGACTTGAGCTGTGGCCATTGCCAACATCCATGCTAATATTGACACTCTTAGAAGGGAACTATGACACATGATTTTACTTATGTTTTTCAACCCACTTTTTTAAATATATATCAAACTTAAAGAACAAAGAAGAAGCTAAACGCAAATATTTTACTCTTCCTCAATTTGGAATGCTACGTTGAGATTCCAAGTATGATATTGGAAGTGAACACAATAAAACGATAAGATAAAAAGGCAGCAAATTAACCAAGATAGTGAAGAACATGAATAATTAAGATTACAATTGGGAAAAATCGAACCTGTATGACCACGCTAGTGTTTGACAAACTCAATTTCTTCCTTCAAACATGCATATAAGCGTCTTTAGCCTTGTAAGATATATCACAGTAGCATATTTTTGCCCAAATTTCTATCCCTAATGAAAAAAACTTGTGTCAATAAAATTAATAAACAAAGAAAAAAAGGATAAATGAATGAAAAATTAATAAGAGAAACCTATCAAATGTCAGCCTCTCCTATCTTTTTGTGCAAAACCCTATGATTTTAATACTTTATAAGCAATCATGGCCTATAGTTATAAGAAAATTTGTTGGAAAAGGAAGAAGAACAGAAAAAAAAAATGAGAGAGAAGAAAACCAACCTACACTTGAAGTACCAACTGTTTTCATTTGCCAGTTCAGGTTTCGCGTTACTTTTCCTCAACTCAACCCTACACGTCAACATCCAGTTTTTAGGGTTTTCAATCTCTGATCGCCACCAATCCCTAAATCCATGGCGACGGATTCAATGTATTTTTGTTGCTAAAATTAATCACCAATGTCACTAACGTTTGGTTGAGAGAGTGCAAACTCTTTGTGGAAAACAGTAACAAATGCATTAATCACTGTTGATGAAATACATATATACAACATTGAAGAGTAAAAGTAAACAGTCAAACTACAAACAACAATGGTAGAGAACGTATATATCAAAATGCAAACAGAAACATGTGCAAGTAAGAAAACTAAAGCGGAAGCAAGAAGTAGCTTTAAATAATAAGTCGCAACCATCTGGAATCCATCATCCCTAATTGCACACTCAAAGATTGAAACTGTAGTGTAGACCCTCCAATCTTTATATATAATGAAACTGCTATGAGGGCTTTTGAGATTAGATGAAGAGAAGTTAAGGAAGGCTTTTGAGACTGAAGATGAAGACAAGCCAGTAGGATAAAAAAAAGGTATCATGCACATTCAATGTTGATCATCTCATGCTTCTGAAAGTTAACATGCCAACTAAACCTTTCATATTACATTTTGCAATTAATTTTCAGCATAAATTGTAAAGGAAAGGATGTCGATGGAATGAAGACTCTTCTAATTAACTTCTAACCAAAATAGTGGGAGTGTAATTAAGCTGTTGGATGAGGTAGAAAACATCAGATAGATGTTCTGATAACTATAACTATTTGCATGTATAACATAGGAGGCCATCAGAAAATGCAAACACATTCTGAAAGTGTTGAAAGTGCCAATGGTAATTAAGGTTAGGGGAATTTTTGGAAACTCGGTGCTAAAAGAAAAAAGCCAATTGTTCTGCTATTCTCACCTTTCGTTTTCTTCAAGGCTCACTGCCAACATGACCTCTACAGCAAGAATGGACTTTCCCACATTTCCTTTTCTTCGATCACCGATGAATAGGTCTACAACCAATGAGTCTGTAAAACCATAAAAAAACATGAATTGTATGTGTTTTAATAACTTGAATCGGATTTATAAAATTTGAAAGAGCCCGAAAAATAAAAACATGACAACACAGTAAGTTGTAGGATAAAAAGAAGGGGAGGACTGAGGTGCCAACTGAAATAATTGAGGGGGAGGACTGAGGTGCCAACTGAAACATCAAGTAGCAGTACTAATTAAGATAAGGTGCAAGTGCGAGATTAAGTGTGAAATACACAATCAGAGCATAAATTGCCTAAGTGTTGTCCGACTGGACAAGTACTAGATATATAACACCCAAAGGTGATCCTACATTTGTGATGTTCTGTCAGAACCACCGTTGAAATCCTCGTGAGCCACCAAAGCATTTCTACCTAAAACCTGGAGGGGCGCAAAACAGAAAGTGTGAGTGGGCAAAAACAAAGTTTTTCAAAATCATCTCATTTCTCAAAAGTTTGAACCCCTCGCCGTAAAACCTGTATAATTTCCCAGAAATATAATATATGTTATATCAAATATCATTCTCAGGATGAAAATCCATAGGAATATACCATGCCAAAGTATCTCAATGAAATGCCATAAGTAATCCAACTAAAATGTATCAATGCCAGATATCATATCAGCCGGATCCAACTAAAATACTTGTACGGCTGAGTATATAGCTCATAACCAAACTCAATCATATCAAATTCTGCACACGAGTTGGAACCACCTAAAGTGGTTTGTATGACAAGACTATGTCTAAAATAAATATGTTATAGTGCGACGATCACGTGAAGGCTGTACGATAAATCGCGAGTCACCTACGAGCCGGAACCACCTAATATGGTCTGTACAACAAGCCTGTGCACCTAACTTGGATCCAAGGTGAGCATATGGTGCGGGAGGTGAACATCACGTGAAAGATTGTGCCCTAACTCTGGGCGGGAGCACTAACACCGGGGTGCAGGTTTATGAGCTCTCAGTATATCACATCATATCTCGCATAACTGAATTAATCTCATATCTTTAATTCATGAACTTACCTGGCACTTACCTGTGCGTCCACAACACCAATCATAAACATATGCAACTACTAATGCATAAATAAAGTAGGCAGATACTTTGCATGGCATTTCAAAACGTATAATCATTAAATTTTATTTTCTAGGAAAAATCTCAAGTATATATAGGTATATACGAAAAACCAAAAGGCCACTCACTGATATGTCGAAGGGTCGTAGCCCCTGAGCCTCGATTGATGGCGCTCGTCCTCCGGATAGGTCTCACCTATATGCGAAATAACTAAATAAACGTTATTTAAAGCACATACATAAAATTAGGAAATAACTTATCATACATTGCTAAAATGGGGTATTTGAATATACCACCATGACCTACTCAACCTCAAGAACATCCCCATATTTTTAGAGACATTTTCCGAGCACCCACGCGCCCTCACGTGCCGGCCAAGGCACGGCCAGACGCGCGGCTCACGCGCAGGCACGTGCCTGGCACACCAAACGGATTCCCTAACGGCGTTAGGGAATATTCCGTTAAAAAATAGCATATACCGTTAGAATTACCTGACGGCGTTAGAATATTTCGCCAACTTTGATGGAATATTCTCCTCCTTCCTTGGTTCACCGGAGTCCGGCGCTGGTGCCGCTGCGATTGCCCGAAACTGAAAAAATATTGAAACCTTCATATCTTCTTTATTTCTTAACCAAACTTCATGAAATTTGTCTCAAAATGAAGCTTACAACGAATAGAACAAACCTTACCAATTTTAAGCCCTAAAATCCACGGAATCTCGCCAGAGAAACCTAGATAATCCGGCCAAAACTGCAACTCGTCGAACTCGAGCCTCCCGACGTCCAAATCACTCCAAAGTTACTCCCCGAGCTTCGTGATGATGTTTTAAGGCTTCCTATGACCTTAAAACTCGCTGAAAGGTCCACGTTTACGACTGCATGAACAGTGACCCAAATCTGAGATTCTGGGTTCTCGGGTTTTACAAGCTCTCACGTTCTAAAAATGGTATGGATGTGTTCCTGAGTTCACAAGGAACACAAAGATGGCTTCCAAAACCTCGATCCGTGAAGAAATGGTATGGTTTGAAGTTTGTCCGTACAATTGTACGGAAATGGAAAGAAGTCCGAGAGAGGGAGGAAAGAGAAAGGTCAACGGGTAAGGGTATGGGTGTGTGAAAGTGTGTGGTCCAATTTTGGTTTACTAACACAACAAAACCACTAACTTTAAGTTCCAAAAACTTATAAACTAACTAGCTTAGTATAAAACCCAAACTTAAACCACACCACTACACAACGTCTAGGGGTACTTTAGTCTTTCCACACCACCGATAAAAATAATCCGGGACGGGCTGTCACACTTTGTCTAGTATGATAAGGAAGAAAGGCATACCAACTAACGCAAAAATGCACAGAAATGTGAAGGTCAAGTCAATCTATCCAAAAACTTAAAAAGTAAATTGTGAAAGGAAAACATGCAGTTATTCCAATTTTATTTCAAGATGATTAAATTAAAAGAAAGATCAACCCAAAAAAAAAACAAAAACCAATGTAATTAGACAGATCCTTTAGCAAAAATAAAATCTTGGTAACATCCAAAGGTTCAAAAAACAATTAATCAAATTTGCAGCAATGAGAATGTTCATTAATAAAACCCATTACAAGAAAAAACCAGTAAATGAAAAATCAAATTTGCAGATATTAATTCATTTCTGATGCAATCAGAAGATTCGAAACACTGCAGAAAGCAAATAAAATTCAAAAAAAAATTTACAGATACATTTTTAAATTAAAAAGTACCAGAGAGTGGTGGAAAGGAAGTGGAAGAACAGAGATGGAGATTGATATTGGTGGATGGAGATATAAGGTTCAATGTTTACCCCCAAATCATTTATAAAAAATTAAGAAAAAAGAAAAAGAAATACATACTGCTCGTGCTCCTCCTTTTTAAACTCTTTGAGAGTTAGCTTGCTGAAATCAACAGTTTTCAATCAAGATCAACAATCAATCAAGGTTTTCTTCAAGTGATTATCTCATGAAGTTTCAAATTTGAAGGTATAGCATTACCGAGAGAAATAGGTTTTAGTGTAAAAGAAATCTCTATTTGGTAGGCCCTCTCTAAATCCAGTTCCTTATAGCCTGCAAAAGAGTTGTGGAGATAATTTTAGTGAAAATCGGAAAGATTATGTAGTATGCTCGGCAGAGAAGGAAATCAGTGCATGTATAACAAAGTTCAAACTAACCACATATTATGCATGTATTTAGTTCACAAAAGAAATCAGTACTGATATTGTATACCAAAGATATAAAACTGTGTACTTGCCCTCTATCAGGTAAAGGCACTCAAAATCAAAAGATGATGGTGAATTGGTGAAGCAGATGCTAAGATTAGCAATTGGATTAGCTTTTGTTCTACAATTGGTGATGCAGATGCTAAGATGGCTTTGGAAAACAAAGTGATTGGAGTCATACCCTTCCAAATCAAGAGAAGCAAGTTGGCAAAATTTATCATACTTTAGAGGCATACCTTTCTGAAGTGTGGAATCAGAGTCGACATTAAACTAGTAGTACCCTGAAATTAACAATAAAAAAACATATCAAAACAGAGTCGGCATTAAACAGAAATGCAAGATAAAAAAAAAATATCATGTACAAAGAGGACATATTCGTTCATCTCATGCTTCTGAAACCACACAACGAACTCCTGAAAACCAAACTTAGCCTCCTTCCGATTACTCATCTCTAAATACTAGTGGTATGCAATTGGTTAGTGTTGAACCTGAAGGAAGATTTGTGAAAAACATGTTCATTTGAATAACATCTATAGCATGCATGATAAGCTCATATTTATACATATTTTACATCAAATTCTCTTGTCTTTTCTTAGTTATTTCCTCATATTTTTGGTGTTTTATCGAATTTATCTAGCTAAGAAAATAAAATTAGCATAAGTGTGATTTTTAGTAATAAAATCGTAAAAACTGCTTTGCCCACTAATTTTGGTTAATAAAAATAAGATAGTATTATAAATAAATAAATATATATATATATATATATATATATATATATATATATATATATAAGATGTGAACGTGAATGTGGATGGCAGAAATAATATAATAGGGCAGCATGTTGGAAGAATGGGCAGAAAAGAATAGAAATCTGAAGTGGACAGCTCGGCCAGTGGAGGAGCAGCGCACGGATTGGGGGACACGGGAGTGGAGCTCCCATCGTGAAGTGGAGGAACTAAATAAATAAGGAGGAAGCCTCGGGGCTGCCCTGGGGGGGGAGAAGGAAAGAAGGTTTTGGGGGGTTGAGAAGGAGGAACAGCGATGCCTTGCAGCGGGAAGCTTGCGAGGAGAGTGAGGTCAGGAACCGAGAGCTGCCTTCCTGGCAGTTTGGGCGAGAAGTTCGCAGGGAGAGAAGGTGCTGCCATTAGGCAGCGTGACTTGGCAGCGAGCAGGAGACGCGAGAAAGCTTGACAGCTCGCGGGAGGTCCTCACGGTTTAAAACAGGAGCTGCCAGCGAGAGGTCTCGGGCCTTGGTGGAAGATTAGGCTTCGGCAGAAGAGAAAATAAGAATAAAAGGGGGAGATGTTGCTGCCTTAGGCAGCTGCAGACGTAGGAGCACGCTGCTTTGGCAGCGTCTAACGCGGAACAGAGAAGAAGTCAGGCAGTGCGCGGGGACAGCTGGGTCAGAAGGCTGCCCTTTGCAGTGTGAGGTCGGCAGGAAGGCGAGTTCAAACAGGAGCTGCCTGAAGTCAGCGCGAGCTGGCGAAGCTAGAGAGCGGACGCGAGAGAGAGGCAGCGTGAGGTCGAGAGAACAGGAAATAGCGAGGAGGGAGGAACCACTGATGTGCTACTGACGTGAAGCTTGCGAGGAGGATAGCAAGGGCAGCTGCCTTAAGCCTTTGGCAGCAGGTGCAGCGAGAGGAAGCTGCTTTGCAGCTGGAAGGGCAGGAGGTCAGCACGGCAGCAGGGAGGTCAGACAAACTGCAGTGCTGACTTGGGTCAGCACAGAGGTCAGCACGCGGATAGGAAAAAGGCAGGAGTGCAAAGCTTGAGCACAGTGGCGCATCACTCTATTTCTCTCGGTTTAATCCTCCAAACTCAAGTTTAATTTCTGTTTTAATTTTAATAATGTGTAACTAATTTTATTTTGGCTAGAGTTTAATTCAAAACCATGGATATATTTGTAATTTGAATTGATTACCTTCAGTTGTGATTTCTGAGTTGTGATTTAATTTGCTTAACTGCTTGATTGATAACTTATTTTTGTATGTCGATTAAGGATGCATACTTAATTTACATGCATGAATTTGATGCTAGAATATAAGTGAATTTCACCTAATCGTTATGAACTTATATTCACAAGTAGTGAAGGTCGCTTATAAACGATCGCGTTAGGTAAATTCTTGGCATAAGTTTCATGCAATTCATAGTAACAAGTGCCTCGTCATTGCTTATGATTTTCATAAAACTTAATGATTCTTGCTTGTATCTCTATTATGCAATTCATGTAGGGAACTTGTAGGGAATGTTTTGGGTTGTCATATGCAATCATCCAACCTAATAAAAGTAGGAAAATCTGAAGGTTAATTTAAGCGGACCTAATTAACTTGGGGCGTTGAGAATTTACAATTTATTGAAAGAACAACTGAAAATCAATTTAGGTTGCATATGTGGCATGTGTGGAGAATAATCCTCTAGCCAGTCCGTCATTTATCATTTTACCTTAATTTTATGTTTTTGTCAATTTTGTAATTTATTTAAGTTTAATTTACTTTTCATCAAAAATCAATCCCCCGTTTATTTTAAGGTGTTAGATTTATTAGAAATCAATTTAGTTTGTATTTTCTTGAGTCTTGAATTATTTTGTATCTTTTTAGATTATTTGTTAGTTTTATTTTGAGTTATTCTAGTTAAGTGTTTTGAGTCTAGTTTAGTGTTTTAAATTTTGTTTTTACGTTTTTAATTTAATTTTACTTTGGTTAGCATCCCTAGTTAATCCCCGGCCTAGAACGATCCCTACTTACATCATTACTACAACTGTCACAAATAGGGTTTAAATTTGTGCGTTAATTTATTTTCGCATCAAATTTTTGGCGCCGTTGCCGGGGATTAGCAAATTTGCTAATCCTTTTATTTTTGTTTTTGCTTATGTTTATTTGTGTTTGTGTATGTTACTTTTGATATTTGATTTATTTTTCTTTCTTTGAATTGAGGTACAAATGGAGCAAGACCTGGATTCTACTAACATTCAAGATCTATTGGCACAGCTCACTGCTCAATTAACTCATAATGCCGAACGGACCACAATGCCAAGTGTCCCTACACTTGATGTGCCCTATGGGCAAGGATATCAAAGTCCTCAATTTTCTGTCAATGAAGATGTTTGGGGATATCAAGGCCATAACCAATCAAGGGGCAACATGTTTTCCAATGCTTACAATTCAGATTGGAGAGATTATTCAGATTACATGTGGGGAGAACCTCAACAATTCCAACAAGGTGGATATTGGCAGCAAGAAGACGCGTTCTATTCAAGATCTATGCAGCCACCACAGCATCCCCCACAACAATTCCAATCGAATCAAAGTATGCCCGTGGATTATAATCAAATGCTTGAAGAATTAATTTCTTCAGTACAGGGTTCACAAAAAGAAGAACAATTGCCGCCATCGGAAGAGTTCTATCAGTGGCCATATGAACCGTCACATCCACCACAACAATCTCCCCAATCAAATTCAGGTACGTCTTCGGATAATGACATTTTGAATAAGTTACTAACCTCTTTGACCCAGGACGTAGAAAATCGAAACATGGAGATGCAAAATAAAGCCAACAAGGTGGATGCATTGGAGGAGCAAGTTGGGCAGATTATGGAATTCATGGCACAGATTCGAGATCAAGGTAACATGGAGGATGAAGTTGTTCCTGAACCATCCAAACAGAGCTCGAACATGGATGAATTGCCAATTCAAGAAGAAGATGAGGATGACGACTTGGGCAGTTTAGAAGAATTCTTATCGCAAACCCCCCAAGTCCTTATGTCATCCAACTCAGGTGAGGAGGTTCAAAATTCAATTCATTCTAACATCGTTCCACCAAATGTATTTTTTCCTTGTAGGTTTTTAAATCTCAAGGAAGAAGTGAATGAAAAAGACGTTGTGGAAGATATTCCAGAAAAGGAGGTGGTCGAAGAATTTGTTGAACTTATCAAAGAGGATGTAGTTGAGACAACCAATGCCAAAGAAATTGAGTTTGATAACAAGGGCCATGTCACAATCATCACATGCAATCTGGCTAAATGCAAAGTCCCTGAAACATTCCAAGATGTGGTGTTTGTGATTGAGTTTGATCGAGAATGTAAGCCATCTTCTCCATTTTTAATTTTAATTTATACTAACTTGTTTCTAATTTTGATGATTCAGGCACCGTCATTAGAACTTAGACCGTTGTCGGATCATTTCAAGTACCACCGTCCGTTCAATGATAAGCCCATGCATTTGAATAATGAAGGGAGGCCTAGGAATCACCCACAATCAGATTTGCATTCCTAATCCCTTCTATTTACTGCTTTCATTATGTTTTGTTATTTAGTTGTGATTTTTGTTTTGTTTATTTAGTTGTGATTTTTGTTTGGGAGATTAAACTTAGTCTTTTTACTTTGATTTATATTTTTTTTACATTTATATAAAATAAAAAAAAAATAAAAAAAAAAAAAAAAAAAAAAAACATAAACATTCATATAAATAAAATAAAAAAGTAAAAAAATAAAAAATAAAAAAAACAACACAAAAATACTTATATTTATATATATAATTAAATAAACTGAAAATGCATAAATATTTTACAATAAATTAAACTAATAGCTTTCATTGGTCGTTGGTTGGTGGTGCCTCGGAGGTCGACGGAGCCCTAGAAAGACGAAGCGCCAGAGTTGGATCATTCAGAGCCTCAATACTTGGTGCTGCACCCGAGGACGAAGGCAACATAAACCTCGGGAGTAACGCCATAAACCGTTGATGATCACTCTGAATCCGCACTTCGGACTCCTGCATCTGATCCAGCTTCCTCTTCATGCTGGTTGAGTAATTGGTTGCAAGCATGTGCAAATCCCTGTTCTCATGCCTAAGCACTCTGACCTCCTGCCGAAGACTAGCCACTTCAGCCATCAACGACTCCACCTGACGAGTTCGTGCAAGAAGGCCATGGCCCATGTTTGATACTGAACCTGCGCATCGGACGCTGTAGGCCAAAGAGTCCTGGACAGCTAGTTCGTCGGACCGCCTGGAAAGTATCCTAGTGTCTCTAGGAGTGAGCAGATTTCTGGCCACCACCGATGCGGTTGTTTCGTTCATCATCATGGAATCCCCAACTGTAAGAGGACCATTAGGGGATATGAAGGACGGCTGCCAAATGTTGGTTGGAGAAGATATATCACTATCTTCCCCAACATTCAAGTTAAGGCGACGGTCAGAAGGGCAAGACATTTTCTGAAGGTGTTGAGAATGAAGAGTCGGACTGATCAAGATTAAAAGAAGTGCAAGTGTGAGTGTTTACAGGAGGGAGTGTTTACAGGGGAGCTTAAGTGTGTTGTGGAACAAAAATGAGCGTTCTTATAAGAAGAAGAAATCGTTGAGGCATCACTCAGCAGTCGAAGAGACGCCCTCTCGCAAATCGAAGAGCCGGGCTCCTTTCTCAAAAGTCGGACTCCGTCTCAAAAGTCGGTTCCTTTCTCAAAAGTCAGTTCCTTTCTCAAAAGTCGGACGCCGTTCTCTCAAAAGTCGGGCGTCTCTCTCAAAAGTCGGAGCGGTCAGGAATCACGAGGCGAACAGCTTTTCCAATTTTGCCGTCACTCGTCACGCGCGCTGTCAGCTTTGCGCAAATTACGGGTGGCTTTTTCAGAAAGCGCGTAACTTGTACTGTTCATCCATCCACCGGCTGCCGACAGGGTAAAGGAATAGTTTCGGTTGTGAAGACAAATTCTATAAACGTCTACCTTCGCCTTCAACAGCAAAGGCAAACTCTCTCAACACTTCTTCATCTCCGAAATTTTTCATCTCCGAAAATGCCTTTCCATCAAACCCTCTCGAGTTTCTCTGTGTTTCTCATTCCCTGGGATACCTTTGCAAATAAGTCATCTAGAGCTAGAGTATTTCATATCATGAAGGTTGAAAGCAAGAGTATCTCATATCACGCTTTCTCCCTGTCCTTTTCCTTGTCTTTGGGGCAAGGAGAAAGCGGGCAATCAGCCAGCACTCGGTGTCAATCTTCCAATCTAAGAACCGACTGCGTGGAAATCCTTCCTAATTGCTTACCTAGCATTGCTCTCGAGTGCTCTTCTTCAACCACTGATGTACTTCCGAAGAACTCGCCACATCTGCCTGGAGAACAGACATGGCAAGTGAAAATGATACTTGAAGCATGTGGAGACAAGGTGCTGCTTCATCTTCAAGATCAAGTCTCATTTTCCTTGCTAAGAAGTTCCCCAGCCCAGTTCACGCATACACCTGTGGAACGATACTTCTTCAAAAGCAAAAGTATCCCATATCATCAGAGTCAGAGGCAAAGATATCTCATGGCACGCTTTTCCTTTACCCTTGCTCTTGGCTACGAGTCAGGGTGAAAGAAAGGAAATCGGTCGGCACTTGGACAGATTGAACAAAGAAGCAGACCACCACCTTTTCCTCGTGCCTACCTGCCATGCAGAAGAACAAAAAGAGAAGAATGTAGCCTGCAGACTCAATCAACCCGGCAGAAGGAGTCCGAGTTGAAACCAAGAGCTCGAGAAGCCTCAACAACAACACCAATCAAGTCTCATTTTCCTTGCTAAGAAATTCCGAGGCCAGTTCAAGTTCAAAGCTGTGGAAAGTCACCAAACAGGACCAATGATCACTTATTAGTTTTATTCATTGTCTTTTATTTTCATTTTTAATTTTTCGTTTGTTTGTTTTTTTTTTTTTTTTTTTTTTTTATTTATATATTTTCTTGCGTGCTTAACTGACTTATTTCTTTTCTTTGCAGGAACTTTTGGCTATTTCCACCCTTGAGGTTGATTGCAGAATTTTAGTTTGGGGGTCATCGCTTGATTTTTCTGCAAATTAGGGAAGTTTTCAGTCCTATTGTTTTATTTTGTTTCTTTATATTTATTTATTTTATGTTTATTTGCATTTTATTATATTTTCTGACATTGGGGACAATGTCTAGTTTAAGTGCGGGGATATAGAGTATAAAAATGACCAAATTAAAAATTTTTGTACCTTCGACTTTGAACTGGTTTCATTTGTTTCCATGTTATTGCTTTGTGTTTTCTTAATTAAGTTGTTGTTTTAAAAAAAAAAAAAAAAAAAAAAAAAAAAAAAAATTCGAAAAATTTAAAAATCCAAAAATATTGTCTTGTTTTCCTTATTGTTTTGAATTAGATTTTTGTTAGTTTCCCGACCCAATGATATAATTGAATAAAATTTGAACCATGATCATCAAGAACTTAGTTAACATGTGTTTTGTGAAATTCCTAATTCTCTTGTTAGTTTTGTACATATTTGATCATCTTTGAAAAACTAAACGCACATAGCCTTGTTGATGTGAAATTAAAGCATGATTTAAAGCTCCATTTGTGAATTTAGTGACCATATACATCCTATGTGAGTTTTTGAGCCTATTGAAAGTGTGTGCATTTTTCATACACTCCTATTCTTCCATGTGTGATGAACTTATGTGAGATACTTCTCTAGAACTTGCATAACGATCTTTTGAAATATTTGTCATTGATTGCATGAACTTGAAAATGATAGAGGCATTAGGTTTACCACCATGGCCCAAATAACCCTATTTCCCAAAGAAAAAATATATCATTAGATTACCAATTTGAGCCGTGTTTGTTGAGCCTTTTATTTCTTATCACCAGATATGTCTACCCTTATACCTGAAATAAATATTTTTCCTTACCCTTTCCAAGCGAGCAATGCAAGATTGTCTTATGTGAATGTTTGTGAAGTACTTTGAAGGTGTTTGGCAAAAGAATAAGTGTGGGGGTTTTTCATATTTGTTTCTGTGTGAATTTAAAAAAAAAAAAAAAAAAAAAAAAAAAAGAAAAGAAAAGAAAAGGAAAAGAAAAAGAAAGATTGTATACAAAGAAAATAAAAAGTTTTTAAAGTTTCAGTTTATGGGTGTGGTTGGTGACTTGAAGAATAGCTGGAAAGTTTGAGTTCTTATAAATCTAAACAAAAGAATTGCTTGCAATGTAGTTTGGAACTTGTGTTTTCCTATTCTTTCGTTTCAATAACCCTATCCCGAAGCCTCATTACATCCAATAAAAGTCCTCTTGATTTAAGTTTTGCAATTATGACTGTGGAGAAGTGATCTTTATGCAAGCTTATGGTAGAACTTTCACATTTGTTTCTTTGAGCGAAACACATTAAAACTAAACACATGTGTGATTGAGAGTATACCCAGTGAGAAGGTTGCTAGTTTGCATATGGTGTTTTTTAAAAAAAATAAAAATTTGAAATTGCATGAGCATGGCTATCTTACACACTACACTTCAAGGATGTTTCAAAGATTACTGCTAATATTTGAGTAAGGAAAATGAACTTGAACTGCTTATTGGTGTTAGCTATTGTTCTTGATGATTGTGTTCTCAAATGAAGTTCTATGAGGGTCATATAGGGGGAAACTAATAGTTTTCATGTTTTTTTTTTTTTTCTGTTTTTCGTTTGTTTTGCTCGAGGACTAGCAAAAGCTAAGTGTGGGGGTATTTGATAAGCTCATATTTATACATATTTTACATCAAATTCTCTTGTCTTTTCTTAGTTATTTCCTCATATTTTTGTACTATTTACTTTGTTTTGGTGTTTTATCGAATTTATCTAGCTAAGAAAATAAAATTAGCATAAGTGTGATTTTTAGTAATAAAATCGTAAAAACTGCTTTGCCCACTAATTTTGGTTAATAAAAATAAGATAGTATTATAAATAAATAAATATATATATATATAAATATATATATATATATATATAAGATGTGAACGTGAATGTGGATGGCAGAAATAATATAATAGGGCAGCATGTTGGAAGAATGGGCAGAAAAGAATAGAAATCTGAAGTGGACAGCTCGGCCAGTGGAGGAGCAGCGCACGGATTGGGGGACACGGGAGTGGAGCTCCCATCGTGAAGTGGAGGAACTAAATAAATAAGGAGGAAGCCTCGGGGCTGCCCTGGGGGGGGAGAAGGAAAGAAGGTTTTGGGGGGTTGAGAAGGAGGAACAGCGCTGCCTTGCAGCGGGAAGCTTGCGAGGAGAGTGAGGTCAGGAACCGAGAGCTGCCTTCCTGGCAGTTTGGGCGAGAAGTTCGCAGGGAGAGAAGGTGCTGCCATTAGGCAGCGTGACTTGGCAGCGAACAGGAGACGCGAGAAAGCTTGACAGCTCGCGGGAGGTCCTCACGGTTTAAAACAGGAGCTGCCAGCGAGAGGTCTCGGGCCTTGGTGGAAGATTAGGCCTCGGCAGAAGAGAAAATAAGAATAAAAGGGGGAGATGTTGCTGCCTTAGGCAGCTGGAGACGTAGGAGCACGCTGCTTTGGCAGCGACTAACGCGGAACAGAGAAGAAGTCAGGCAGTGCGCGGGGACAGCTGGGTCAGAAGGCTGCCCTTTGCAGTGTGAGGTCGGCAGGAAGGCGAGTTCAAACAGGAGCTGCCTGAAGTCAGCGCGAGCTGGCGAAGCTAGAGAGCGGACGCGAGAGAGAGGCAGCGTGAGGTCGAGAGAACAGGAAATAGCGAGGAGGGAGGAACCACTGATGTGCTACTGACGTGAAGCTTGCGATGAGGATAGCAAGGGCAGCTGCCTTAAGCCTTTGGCAGCAGGTGCAGCGAGAGGAAGCTGCTTTGCAGCTGGAAGGGCAGGAGGTCAGCACGGCAGCAGGGAGGTCAGACAAACTGCAGTGCTGACTTGGGTCAGCACAGAGGTCAGCACGCGGATAGGAAAAAGGCAGGAGTGCAAAGCTTGAGCACAGTGGCGCATCACTCTATTTCTCTCGGTTTAATCCTCCAAACTCAAGTTTAATTTCTGTTTTAATTTTAATAATGTGTAACTAATTTTATTTTGGCTAGAGTTTAATTCAAAACCATGGATATATTTGTAATTTGAATTGATTACCTTCAGTTGTGATTTCTGAGTTGTGATTTAATTTGCTTAACTGCTTGATTGATAACTTATTTTTGTATGTCGATTAAGGATGCATACTTAATTTACATGCATGAATTTGATGCTAGAATATAAGTGAATTTCACCTAATCGTTATGAACTTATATTCATAAGTAGTGAAGGTCGCTTATAAACGATCGCGTTAGGTAAATTCTTGGCATAAGTTTCATGCAATTCATAGTAACAAGTGCCTCGTCAATGCTTATGATTTTCATAAAACTTAATGATTCTTGCTTGTATCTCTATTATGCAATTCATGTAGGGAACTTGTAGGGAATGTTTTGGGTTGTCGTATGCAATCATCCAACCTAATAAAAGTAGGAAAATCTGAAGGTTAATTTAAGCGGACCTAATTAACTTGGGGCGTTGAGAATTTACAATTTATTGAAAGAACAACTGAAAATCAATTTAGGTTGCATATGTGGCATGTGTGGAGAATAATCCTCTAGCCAGTCCGTCATTTATCATTTTACCTTAATTTTATGTTTTTGTCAATTTTGTAATTTATTTAAGTTTAATTTACTTTTCATCAAAAATCAATCCCCCGTTTATTTTAAGGTGTTAGATTTATTAGAAATCAATTTAGTTTGTATTTTCTTGAGTCTTGAATTATTTTGTATCTTTTTAGATTATTTGTTAGTTTTATTTTGAGTTATTCTAGTTAAGTGTTTTGAGTCTAGTTTAGTGTTTTAAATTTTGTTTTTACGTTTTTAATTTAATTTTACTTTGGTTAGCATCCCTAGTTAATCCCCGGCCTAGAACGATCCCTACTTACATCATTACTACAACTGTCACAAATAGGGTTTAAATTTGTGCGTTAATTTATTTTCGCATCAATGCAATTAACAATTAAAAGGCGGAATCATGCTTGCATGCATTCAAAAACAAAACATTAACCAAGAAATTCAAAGCCTAGTAGATTGGTGAACCAAAACATTAAGCAAAGGCTAATCACCCAAAGAGAGGGCCTTCATTCCTTGCATCAATCTATGGATTTGGATGGATGAAAAGGTTTCTCCAAGTTCCCAAAATTGAGAACCTCTAAGTATCTTCACCAAGGTTAGATTGGAGAAGAAATGAGTGACCTTGGAGTAGTTAGTATGGCTAGATACACCCTCCAAGGGGCCGGCCTCTTTAGAGAGAAAAGGAGAGACAAGTTCTCACTAATTTTCTCTAAAAGAAACCCTAAATGAATTTTGGCTATAAAGTCATATTTATACCTTTATTCATTTGAGTGGCAAACTTGTAATTAAAGCAAGTTCACTACCCTTCCTCTAAATGGCCGGCCATGGGGTTTTGTTTGGGCTTTTGGGCCTTTGTGAATTAAGTTGTCATACAACTTAAGTCAATGGACTTGACGTTCGAAGCCCATTGGGCCTTGAGGCCCAAAACTAACCCGTGGTCTTTAACGAACTTATTCGTTTGATTAATTAACATATTAATTAATCCTTGCCATAAATAATTAAACCATTTAATTATTCTTACTCATCTCCATTGTTTCTTCAATCTCCACCTTACACGGTGTGCGATCCATTAGGTTCCTTTTAGCGAGGCAGTGGGCGATTAAAACCATTTTACATCGATTGTGAATTGAAACTTACTTTCAATTCTCGCTTTAGTGATTAAAAAAAATCCAAAAATTGCTCTTCAAAAGGGAGAATAATAAAAAATAACTCACGTTTTTTTCCTTTTACTTTTGCTTCTCTTTTCTTCACCGACCTCCTCCTCTGCTTGTTCGTCTTCGAGTTTCAGTCTTGCTGTCTCAATCTACAAAACCCAAAATTGACTACGGTAAACACAAAACCCACCAAGAAATTACCTCCATAAAAAATGCCACAAAAAAACACATTAAGCTCCACATTCAATCATCAACCCAAAAACTTGAAATCCCTCCAGAACTTGAACAAACCCCCCCAAAAACCAAGGAAAATACAAAAAATCTTAAGACAGTATCACATAAAAAGAAAATTGTTACCAGATTGTCTTTGAGTGAGTGCATGTTTTGCCTCAATCCAATCTTTGAGAGAGCAAGAGTGATGGAAGCTACTAAGGACACAGAAGGAAAGATAGAAGAAAAAAAAGTGTGAAGATAGAAGGGAAGATGAGCAACAGCCAGGAGATTGGGCTCCTGAAAGTGGGCGTCCGAGATCGAAGGTGTGAAGAGGATGGGCTCCAAGACGGCGTCCCGAAGTCTGGTTTCGAAAATTGGGCTCTTTTCGATTATTCATCTGTATATAGCGGTGGTATGTGGGCAGTTATTGTTGAACCTTCAACTGAACTCAGATCGTGGGAATCGTTAAACTACTCTTTGGTTTCGTCGTGGGAATTGTCAAACTGTTCTCTGGTTTCGATCGTGGGAAGTTGGAGTATGACTGATAACTGAACTGGCGTCTTCCTTTTCACTTTCCATTAGGTTTCAAATATCCTTGATTTACGCAGAGTCATTAAGTAAGGGTATTTTAGGGGTTATCTAATACTTCACCAAACTAGCCTTCTCTGTTTATATATATAGATAAAACGTGTCAAAATATTAGCAAGAAAACAAAATGAAAAATGCAAAAGGGACAGACACAAATGATAGAAAACCGCCAAAAAGAATCCGGTAATCTCCCCGCGGCGCCTACATTCATGATTCATTCATTCGACAGCAGCTTCCGTTTCCCTGCTCATCTCCAAATCTGTCGTACCTTTACTCAAACACTTTATCAAACCCCAAATCTGTCTCTCTCTCTCTCTCTCTCTCTTTCTCTCTCTAAAAACACATGATCGCCGCCAATTCTCCGCTCAATTCCGCAATCCCCGTCCTCCGCACCGCCGAACCGACCCGAAAGCACTGCTCTTTCGAGCCCCTGTGCTCCAGCAACCACCTAAGTTTTGGCTCCTCCGAGCGTGGGTTGTGGATCACTCGGACCCGGATGGACTTGCTCCGCCGATTTGTTACCGGAGGATCCGTCCGTGACCCCGATCACCAGGGGATAAAGGTGGAGATCGATAGCGGCGGCAAAGATGTATTTGCCGCCGACCCTAAGGTCAGTGGCGTGCCGGAACATCTAGTCATAATGGTCAATGGAATCATCGGCAGGTACCTCTTCTTCCCAATTTTTCAATAAATGCATGTGTAGAATTATAGTGTAACATTATGTGATAATATTGAGCTGCCATATCAGTAGAGAAGTGGATTTGTGGTAAATCTAATGGCAAGATGATTTATTTATGTTATTGACTAGGCTAGACCGATACAGAAACTTGGGTTCGTATTGTGCTCAACTCGCAAAAGAGATACGCCAAAATCGAACAAAATATTGAGCTTGTTAAAATCAATCTCAACTTTGTATAGGCAGTTCAAGTTTCATCAGGTTGAGATCACTTGACTTTGACTTGAGTGACGGATAATTCAATTGAGCTTGACTTGTAAGAATCGTTGTTTTCTCGTGTCCAAACCAAGCCAAGGTGAGCTCAGGATTGTCTCATCCTATATACAAAGCAAACCAAGCTCAACCTCGGAAAGCAATGCTCAACCCGAGCTTGACTCCAGCATACTTCAGTCAAGCCATGCCTAATCATCCCAATACTTAGCTTGATTTAGATCATTTACACCCCTCTGCATTGCCTCTTTGGGAATCTCATTGGTTTAACATAAGTAGAGCCTTGCATAAAAACAAACACTACATAAAACGGTGTAGCGCTCAAACCTGCCCTCAAAGAGGATGTACAGATGAACAAGAGTTGAATCTCATCCCTTAAATCATTTTTGTGCCCGTACTTTGTGTGCCGATATGTGGTTTCAAATAGTTATTCTTCCTATGTTTGAGCTTTTGACAGACTTCTCTTCAAATATCAGTCTCTATTTAATTGAAGATATTCTCATTTTAAGGCCTCGCTTGGTGTCTAGAACTTGATTGGAATGGATAACCCACAATATTGAAGGTATGTTTGAAGGAAGAAATGAATGAATTGTGTCCAACTTGAATGTAGGTGGATTACTTATTAAGAAAACTTCTCCATTCCAATCATTAACCAAAATGGTAGGATTAGGAGGGATAAGTTTTCTTCATGTCTAATGCCCTCAAAATGAAAAATCATTAACCTCTACCTTCAATATACCTTGAATATAGTGAGTTATCTATTCCAATTCAATCCTAGAGACCAAACGAAGTCTAAAATATCCATAATATCCCGATATTTCCATCAAAATTTCCGTGTTTTTGGACTACTGATATTTTTTTGGACTACCGATATTTCCGATATCATCGATATTTTAGACCTTGCTAAGTCACTCATGTATCTTACCATGCAATGTATAAAGTGTAAAATATTGTACTAATTCATTATATATAAATGATTATGGTGTGTTTAAACTTCTTTCATTAATTACTACATATTTTCTACACTCACAATGTTTGCCAGCTCGCTATATAATCAACTTAAATTAGTTATATCTATCATGCAATGCATTTCCTTCCAATTTTTTGTGATAAACTAATAGATAATTGACTAAATAAACATCCTGCAAAGTTTCAATAAAAATTTCCAAGTTTTTCTTACAATTTCCGTGGTTTTTATTCAATTTTTATCGATATCGATAATATCTCGATATTTCCATCGAAATTTCCGTGTTTTTGGACTACCGATATTTCCGATATCATCGATATTTAATACCTTGCCCCTGACTAATATTTTCTGTCATTTTGTAAACCTTTTTTTTTTTTTGCATGTTATGTGAAATTCTTTTTCCATGATTTCAGTGCTTCAGACTGGAGATACGCCGCAGATCAGTTTGTGAAAAAGCTTCCTGATAAAGTAATTGTGCACCGTGAGTGCTTCTTTTCACTTATGATTTTTTCTTACATGTGCGCCGAAGAGTCTTATTCACTAAGTAACTAAGTATCTTAGTATATTTCCAATTTGTAAAATTTATTTAATTGGGGAGGATCTGTTAGTGATTAAAACTTGTAAATATGCAAGCTCCTCCTTGTTTGCTGCAAATTTACTTTAGGAATCATATTATTTCCAAAATATATGATCTGTCTGACTTAGAATTTTCCCAGCAGGTAGTGAATGTAACTCTTCAAGACTGACATTTGACGGTGTTGACTTGATGGGTGAGAGGCTAGCTGAAGAGGTATTTGGTAATGGCATATTAGTCCGCATATTTTAGCATAGCATGCCTTGGTTTATGATACTAAAGTGGGCATTTTTTGAACCATAATAAAATGCTTATGGTACTCACCAGTGTATAAGAGAACTGCAAAGATAAATCTCAATATTATAAAGTTATTTATTTCAAACTTTGGGCAAATCTTAAATTCCAGAGCTAAAAGCAATGCAGGTATTAGCTGTCGTCAGAAGGAGGTCTGAGGTGCGGAAAATATCTTTTGTGGCTCATTCCTTAGGGGGGTTGGTTGCAAGGTATGCCGTCGGAAGGCTGTACGAACCTTTTCCAAAATCAGAACCCTCAGGTCAAAATGGTAATTGCTTAATTGAAGGGCATACAAATAAGTTGACACAATCCATTGACCAGCCTCACCATGGTACAATTGCTGGACTGGAAGCAATGAACTTTATAACGGTCGCAACACCACATCTTGGTTCAAGGGGAAATAAACAGGTAGGAAATGCTTATTTTCTTCATATTTGGTATGGATAAACAAAATTGAGCAATTTACACACACAAATGATGACTATATAGAATGCAGTGATGAAAAGTAGCTGCGAATTGAAGAATTCCTTTTATTACTTTCATTCTACATTAGAGAATCTTGTAAGAAAATATGGGAGGAATCTTGTGAACGTGAATTTTTTAACTTTGTTTCCGCAGCTCCCATTTCTCTGTGGTCTTCCTTTTCTCGAGAGAAGAGCTTCTCAAACTGCACACTTTATTGTTGGGAGATCTGGGAAGCATCTCTTCCTAACAGACGATGATGATGGCAGACCTCCTCTTCTTCTTCGAATGGTTAATGACTGTGATGACCTAAAATTCATGTTAGTATTAGTATGTCCATAATTCTCCATGATTTCCCAAAAGATTGAATTATAATAATTTTGTAGATGGTAATATATCTTTTTCTTGCCTGTGCAGATCGGCTTTACGTGCATTTAAGCGCCGTGTAGCATATGCTAATGCAAATTATGATCGTATCCTTTTTCCTGTTTATTTTGCTATTAAAATTTGATTATATGGTATATTTGTGTATTTTCACTTTGGAACCAGTTGAAACTTGTTTATGTTGACTTAATTTCAAGATATGGTTGGATGGGGAACATCATCAATCCGGCGTCAAGATGAACTTCCAAAGGTAAGTCTTCTTGTTTTCTCTTCAATTGCCTATTCAGGGTGTGCCTATCTGTTATGGTTCCAAACTCACTCCATTTTTTTTTTCTGTTTTTTTTCCTTCAATTCTTATTTGCAGTCCAATCTACTTGTAACCGATGAGAGATATCCACATATCGTATATATCAAGCGAGAAACTTTTGATGATATTCATATGAAAGCTTCTTCATCTGCTCATGACGTAAAAATAGACTTGGAAGGTTTGTCAAACTTATCTTCTGAGTTGTGTGCGTAACTATTGGAAAAAAATTACGACCTGAGCTTTGGCCCAAATGGTGATGAGGGATGAGTGGGGACTAGTTCAATCCTAAGTTTATTTCTTTCCACCAATGTTATAAGGACATACGTTTTCAATTTGTGTGGACTCAGTGCTTTAAAAGTTGATCTTGTTAGCAATTGGTGTGTTATGTAAATACTCTTCATGTTATGTCAGTAGTCAGCACATATAGATACTTCTTGAACATTCCGTAAATGTGTTGGACACACTATCTATATGCATCATAGTTGGTGATCTGCATGCGTGGATCATTTATTATGTGTGTTCTGTTACGATTACAACCAAAAAACATACTGGCTACTTTTATGGATTGGAGAGAGAAAGGTGGTGGAAAGTAATAGTGTGGTTTGGCGGTTATTTGGATAAGGGAAAAAGAGGAGTGGTCGTCAGGGGAAGCACAGAGTATTGTTTCTTATTATATGTATTCATCACCGAATACATATTAATTTCCTTTTCCAGCATGCATTTTATGGCTGTTACAAGTATTTTCTCTGTGTCCCTTATTATTGACCTCGTGATATTGTTTCTTATTATGATTTTCATATATTCAAAGTTTACTTTCAGTTTTAAATAGCGTTTGTCCTTTATTGTGTGTAGAGGAGATGATTAGAGGTCTTACTCAGATACCTTGGGAACGTGTGGATGTCAGCTTTCAAAAAAGTACACAACGATACATTGCTCATAATACTATTCAGGCAAGTTTTGGTTGGCTCCATTAATACTCGTAAAGTTCCCAATTAGCTATACTAGTAACTAGTAACAACATAGTCTCGTAAAGAAGCGTGTTGTGTTCTGTGTTTTCTTTTTCTTACATATATCTACTCCCTCATACATACAGGTGAAGAGCTATTGGTTGAATTCTGATGGTGCGGATGTGGTTTTCCATATCATAGATTACTTCCTTCTCTAAGGCTTGTAGAAGTTTTTATTTTTTATTTTTTCTGATTGGCGATTCAACAACGGATTAGACTGCTACTTGATTGTAATTTTTATCATTTATAAAGCTTATCAGGTACATTGCCCACCTTGAAGGTAGTGTGATGTATATTTGACGTCAAATGTAAATGCAGAGATGTGTAATTTTTCACTATGGTTTCAAGCCAGTTCCGAATTGTCAGCTCCTACGTGAACGCATGTACAAGGTCTTCTAACGTGAGGCTCTCCACCTTAAGGTCCGTTTGATTTCCATTTTGTTTTTAGTTTTCATTTTTTGGGTGCTCGAGATATTAGGAAAGTATATGGGTAAAACAATGGATGAAGAAGAGGGATTGATTTTGTGCAATTTCTTCTACATTCCTTCAGTTTTCTATATCACTCATTTCTCCCATGTATTTCCCTCAACCTACACAAAAATGAAAAACTCAAAGCGAAAACGCTTATCAAATGAACCCTTCAGACAACAGAGACAATTCCTGAAAGTTAGAAAATCACAGTGTGTTGGATAAGAAACTAGAGTAGATGCTCTAGGAGAAGTTGGAATTTTGTACGGTTGGCATATAAATCTTGGGATTTAGGAGATGTTTACAACTAAGATTTTAAGGGAGTTGGAAAGCGTAGCTGTATGTGGAAGAAAACGTAGACATTGGTGTGTTATATAATTGCAAATTTAGAATCCACCCGAATATGTGATAAAGACCGCATTGCGCCATTTACCCGCCTCCACCGCCACGGCCGCCATTGTCAGCTTACAACCACCCTAGCTTGCACTTTTATGAACACTCCAACTTTCAGGGGTATGCGGTGCCAAACGTGGAACAGAGTTGCACGATTTCTGTTCCACGCGAATTAGATTCGTGCAACTCTGTCCCAAACTACTATAATCGATTGCGTTTGAAGGTTTCAGAAAGAAGTCCTTGCTTGGATATGAAATCTTTCTCTGGAGAAAGAAAGAAGTCCTTGCTTTCGGGAAAATTAATATTTATATCCTTTCAAATACAGTACAAATGGAGAATCACAAACACTGTGATCCTCTGTCATCTTTGATAACCTATTTTGTATCAAAAGTGAATGGGAAATTGTTAAAATTAAATACACAATAACATTTGAATTTTGAAGCAAGCAAGAAACGTTCCTCTTCTTTCTTTTCTGCTTGTAAGGAGAAAGCTTTGCAAAAGAATCAGGTTTTTCTACTCTAGATTTACATCTTCCTTTACGATCCATCAGGAACTTCGTCTTGAACGAAAAAAAGAAGCTCGTCAAGACGATGAATAACCGCGGTAGTCTTTGATTGTTCTGGAATTCGTCTCCTCAGAGCTGCATATAATTATCGAAAATACAACTAGTCAGCCAGCTGCAGCAATCTATGGTATACCGTTATCTTGACACATTGCAGAATAGTTTCGGATTACCGTTCTTTTTCTTCGATACTTTCTCTATCGGTGTTGACAGCCTCAGATTCTTGCTTCGGTGATGAAGCAGCGGCTTTGTCTGTCAGCTGACTTGATAAACTTTTACAGAACTGAGATCATTTTCAACAGAATATTGTCTCAGTAAGTAAACATTTTTTATCATGAGTGCATATTTAGCTAATGGATATGGTGATCATACTTCTTTGTACAGTCTAAGCTCCCCTGCAGATCTTGATATTTCAACGACACAATTCGTGGGAGCAACTTCAATCACCTGCCATTTTCGCCTGGATGGTCAGAGATCGAACTTAAAATCCTCTATTCACGACCCATTCAAATGTATGGCAATTTCTTACCTCTGCTGATATGTCAATGTATGATCTACAGCATCTAGTCATAATCTGTTTTGCATGCATTTTCATCTGATGAAAAAAAAAAATTCACCATGAGTTGGCAGGAAAGAACTTTGATAAGCGGATAAAGAAGCAATCGAATATGATTTTCGTGTACCCTGAAGTTGTTTGTTCTTGCTACTGAAAGGCTCGCATCCGTTGCAGCAGCTTCTATTTTCTTCATGGTTTCAGTAATGGTATGCTTGGATCCAATCCTTGTTTTATGCTTGTTCTCATCCTAAATTAAGAGTACGGTTCAGCATTATTACTCGTTATAAGCGTGAAAAAAAAACAGTAGGATTATAAATATTTTAGGATATCTTTTCCTTCATTGTGAACTTGCCTGTTCCTCGAAAAGACCTGACAGATCGAGATCATTTGACATGGCTATCAATTGGAATGCGTTTATAAAACTTGAGGATTTTGGAATTTTTGTCTCCGCCACATTATCCTGCAAGGAACAAATAACAATTGTGCAAAATCAGATATGTATGTGCAGTGAAGGTGCTGCGTTACGATCATGCGGAGCTTTTACCTCAATTGAATCAAATGCAGCATTAACATCATCAAGGTAGATTTTTTCGTCACTATCATTTCCATACGTGGGCACATAATCTTGTTGAAACCATTCATTTTCGATAATCTCTGGTATTGTTATCCGCTGCATTGATAAAAGGAACATATATATGAGGCCGTGTAATGAATCCCAACACGCTATAGCAAAATGCTTAAGAGCGTGGAATTTAAGCATCAGAGCTATACCGTTCTAGGATTTGGATCAAGTATTCTGGAGATGAGCTTCTTCTGGCTTTCTGTAAACCACTGCGGAAATGTGTATTCTGCTCTGGATATCTTTTTGTATAAGCTCATCAGGCTAGATTCATCAAATGGTAGATGACCAGCTAATAATTCGAAAAGAATCACTCCAGAAGACCAAACATCTGCAGCTGCTCCATCGTACACCTTACTCAGGATCAGCTGTTCACGAATATTGAAATCGTCAAACCATCTGATGAAATGAAACTCAGGGTATGATTTTTGTATGTATCGATAACCTGCATACCTCCGGAGCTACATAACTTGGAGAGCCACATTTTGTTGACAAAAGGTCACCAGGCTGTCGATCATCAAAGTTTCGCGCAAGCACCAACACAAATCGTCAGATTTCAATAGTAAAATTAAAATAACTGAACAACGGCTCGAGAACATAAGGATTTATGTTGCTACCTTACGCAGTGCGCTGAGTCCAAAATCGGACATCTTCAGCGTTCCATTACTGGCTAGAAGCAAGTTTTCAGGCTGTATATGACACCATAGTCAGTTGAGGAAGCTCCAATTGTGAAAAAAAATGTTGTAAATTTAGGTTTTACTCACCTTTAGATCTCTGTGATAGACACCTCTGTTGTGACAGTAGTCCATTGCATCAATCAATTGCTGGAACAGCTTTCTTGCCTCCCCTTCACTAAATCTTTTGGCATACAACTTTTAAAGAGTTTGAAACAAAATTAGATAAACTTGTTCACTTCAATCAAAAGCAACCCGAATCACCAGATTTAAAATCGGACACGAAAAGTAAACTAATCTCACCATCTTGTCTGCGAGTTGACCTCCAGATACATATTCCATAACTATGTAAATTTTTGTCTTTGTTCCTATGACCTGTAAGTGAAAATTTTGAGAAACAAATTAATTGAAGAAAAAATTGATGCAAAATATATACAACCGATAATCTTTCAAGGCGTAAAGATACATACCTCGTGAATGCGAACAATGTTGGAGTGGTCGAGAAGCTTCATTGTTCTAATTTCTCTCTGGACCTGTAATTTTGGGCAACAATTTGTTCTGTTTTTATTTAATTTCTCCAAAACAATAAATCAAAAAGAAGAAAAAATGAAAGGTTTGGAAATATGCCTGATTCTTGAGATTGGTTTGCATGACCATATGCTTATCCAGGATCTTGATTGCAACATACTTGCCATTGGTGCTGTCGAGTGCCAGCTTCACCTTGGCGAAAGTACCTTCTCCAATCGTTCGCCCGAGCTGGTACTTCCCTACGTTGCTGGCAAATCCCATGTTTCTGAAGCGAATTCTCAGAGAAACCGAATCATAAACTAATGCGACATACTCCTGCTTCTTGTCTGCCAACAAACAATTTATTCTTGTTCCTAAATAAATCTCCTGCAAATGATTCTTGAATTGTTATATGACCGCTGCTGCTGCAACTCTTGTTTGAATATTGAATGGAACAAATCAAACTTGGCAAGTAGTTGGTGTTTATTTGTAGTAGCTGCCATCCCAAACTTATGGTGCTGAATTGGTGATATTAAATAATTTTATATTATGAGGGCTACACTTCGGTGACTAGTTGCGGTTCTTAAATAATGCTAGCTACAAAGGAAGAAGAGTTTCCCATTTTGTTTGACAGTTTGAGAGAGAGAGAGAGAGAGAGAGTCGCTGCATGGAAATTACTGGTTTGGCTAGTTGGTATGAACTGTGAACGTGTTTTGAATGGAAGGTAGCCGTTGATATCTGGGGCTTTCACTTGGAAATTTCTTTGTTTTTTATTTTTTTATTTAAGAAAATTATTAGTCACTTAGTACTACGGTCTAGTAGTATTCTTTTTACCTTGCTAGTGCAAATAGTTGTATAAAAAAATGAATACTATTTAGACACGTAATGCTAGAGATATCACATTTTTGTGAGGTCACATTGCAATTAATTTGTATTGCCTCTCTCTACTATAAATGAACTTCACTATTATTAGTGCTATCCATACATCCTCTCAATTATTTGCCGAGTCAAATGAATTAAAGAAGATTAATGACAAAAAATTAACAAAAAAGTGTGAGAGATAAAAAATAAGTGTGTGAATGCCATCCTTATTATTATTAATATTTTTACAACAATAAGGATAGATAATTACTCTAATTTCATCTTAACTCAGAAAGTGATTTGAACTTGATTGCAGATTGGTGGAGCACACTATTCTAGCATACTTGTCTAAACTCAAATTTACATCTTTTTTGTTTTGGTCAAACCCCGATTTTATTAATTTTGGAATATAGAAAGTTTTCATATGGATAATAAGTCAAGGACAAGAGGGACCTATAGATTAGAATGATGGTGAGCAAAACCAAACACAATTGTGTAACACAACGTTGTTATCAAAGGAAATACAACTGCCCAACCAAGTGTGGGTTATATATTTAATAAAATTAAGTCATACTAGTGGAAATGGTTGGATATGGTTTTTTACAATGCAATTGGGAAATTAAAGAAAACCTGGAAATTAATTAAATTTGACTCAATCGTCAATACTACTGAACTGGTCAATAATAAGTTTGATGAAGAACTATCGCACACCAAACGTTTTGCGTTTTCCTTTTTTATTTCCTCCACGTGACCAAAGAAAAGAGATTTATATGGCTATAAATTTACTTTATTCCTAATCGTCCGATGGTAGCTAGCTTTTCTATGGGAAGATGCATGGGAAATACTAGTAGCCTTTTGCTTTATCATTTGAAGCGTTAAATATTTCTGACTTTTATTTTTTGTGTGATCAACAAAAGCAACCAGTATTTTATTACTAAGCAAAGTTGAAATTTGGGTTGTCTGATATAATACAGGACAATACTAAGATTGCGTTTGGACGAAAAAACTTAAGATTATTAAAAAAATTCAAATTGACGAAAATTGAAATGACGGAAATTTTTTTTTTTTTTTTTTTAAATTTGTGAATTGTCTTGTTTCGCTAACCTAAAAGAATAATATGAAAATTAATGTGTGTATAGAGTTATTAATATATAAATGAGAGATATAATTAGAAACTATGCTGGTGGTGTGACGGCGATGGCGGTGATGATGGTTGGTGATGATGGCAATAGCGGTAATGGCTACAACGGTATGTGGTGGTGGCGACGTGGAGATGTGATGATGATGGTGGGTGATGGTAGTGGTGAATGATGGTGGTGGGTGGTGGTGGTGGTGGTATTGATAGTGGTGTGTGTTGGTGGTGGTGATGGTAGGCGGTGGTGGTGGTGATGGTGGTGGTCACCACAATGGTAACGTGATTTACCAAAGAGACCGAATTTTAATAAATCACATTATATTACCTCTGTAATAGGAGAGTACATATATGGAAATAAGTTCACCGCCATGAAGCATCCCTATTTACTAAATCAGTGACATTTGTGTATTATTGGAACGGAACGTTATGGTGGCAGTAAACTCGTTTCATGTAAGGCTTTCTCATGTAATACATCAATTTTAGCTTCTCACACACCCTTTTATATTTTGAGTCGTTGGATTGAAAAATTCAAACGAAAACAACTAGCAAAATTAAACAGGAGTACATATAAAACTAAAATGGGTATGTGTGTTTAGCGTGTACAATAGATGCGTGTACAATATATAATAACAACTTGGAAAAAATATGTATGTATGCAAGACCTTTCTATTTTGATCGACAGCATTGACGATTAGATGTGTGTACAATAGTAACAATACCATCTTCTATTGGTTGTTGCATGTGATATGTGTGTTGTTGAGAAATGCCCAATTCTCTCAGGAAACATGTGTGTTTTATGGAGTGCGATGACAGCTATCTTCCACACACACACAGGGGAAATTAGAACGCATAATATTTTCATTAATTTTGTATTAAAAAAGAGAATTTACATATCCATTGCCAGTGGCAAAGCTACGTGAGGGCAAGGAGTGGTGACCGCCACTCTCCTTGCCGGAAAATAAGACTGGAGTAGTGGTTCAGCCCCTCCCCTCGCCGGAAAACGCAGCCCCAGTGCCCCTCCCATGGCTGATTTCTGGTGTTCTGCTGCTGCTGCGCAGAACTGAATTTGATTGCCAATTTTATTTTATTTTTTTAAATCCAGGCCAAAACGACGTCGTTTTGGTCCTGTAAAAAAAAAAAAATTCAAACGAAACAACGCCATTTCATATATGTTTGAAGAAAAAATATATGTATAAATAGCCCTCTTTCCCCATTCTCTATCTTCTTCAGTAAAAGGCTTTGCCAATCAGAGACAGAGAGCAAAGTGCTCTTCCCCCCAAATTCCCAGCAGCAAGTTCCGTTTGGCTTTTTGCTTCCACGCCAACCACTCCTCCAAGCTTCAGCCACTCTTTAGCCGCCAGCTGCCTTCAAAGCCATTCTTTAGGTAAAATTTTTAAACGAAAAGCTCCCGGTACTGTTCACTTTAACGAAAAACCACATTTTTACACTAAAAAGTCAATCCTGCTACTATTCACTTTACCCTTTATTTTGTCCTTATCGTTAAAACTCAAAGTTTTCAAACCCTTTTAATTAGTTTTCCTATTTTTTAATTCCTAAATCTATGATCCCTAACCCTAATTAATTATTTATTGTTTAATTGGTATAGAATCATATGGTAATGCACTAATATGGTTATTGGTTATTGGTTCTTGATAAGAATTCTATGATTATTGATGAATGAAATTATGAAATTATTGTTTTGGGTAAAAATTAAAATTTGAAATCTTGATTATTGATTAATTAATTAATGTATACAATTATTCATATGATTAGTTGAATTAAATTTTTATTTATTGAATAATTTGTATGCTTATTGGTATTGGTTAATTGAATTGTTGGTTGGATTAGTTATTAGGCATATTAGCATAGTCTACTACATGATTAAGAGTCTAAGATTTTTTTTTTCTTGAACCTTGCACTCTCTTAAGTTCGCCCCTCCTCCTGTCAATTCCTGACTTCACCACTGTCCATTGCCCACGAGGTTTACTTTATCAATGGTCCAACATCATGTGGGCGAAGTCACCTAAACATCTCATTAAACAATTAATTGAATAGCCATTACTACGGTTTAATGGTATTTCTCTTCACTTATAAGTGAGAAGCCTTATATTCAATTTTCGCCAAAAACGAATTTGAACCACATTATTGCTAGCTCATTGTAAATTTTAGCTCACTCCGTCACCCTTTTAGTGTAGACAATATTGCTTATACAAAAATAAAAATCAAGAGAAGATGCTAGATTTGTTAAGGCTTAAAATACTCTATCAATTATCACCAAATTTATCAAAATCCTTTACAGTTTAAACTTCTTTAAAATCAAATGGTCTTTTGCTCTAGTTGTTAAGATTTTCTTCTTCAACCCATTGCCTTCCGAGTTCAACCAACATTTAGCATCCACAATCCATTCTATTAAAGGTTAGCCACCTGATTAAGGAACTGTTTGTGACTAAGCCACCAAGTTGAGCAAGTTCAAGTTGAAAAGGTGTTAATTAATGAGTGATTTGGTAATATATGACAAGTAATTGAATAATTAGTGGATTCATTTGTATACACATCGTTATGATCTATTAGGGGGATTTGCAAGAGAGATAACTGACGAGTAATGTCTTCTAGGACTGGGCAAACAGGTACAGGACCCGTGAGTCGGGGCGGGTATTGTCGATTCAGGGTGGGTTCGGGGCGGGGCCAAATTTGTTAGAGACAAAACGGGGCGGGGCAGGGCGATTCCATAATTTTAGAATGCCAGGGCCCCAAACCAACCCGTTCTACCATAACAAAACAATTGCTTTACTTTTTTAGTCCTCTTCCCCCACTCCTAGATTTCCCCTACTTTCTTTCTCTGTTCTCGTTCTCTTCTCCCTCCCACCCCTTGACTGCGTCGACATCACAGAAGCTCCAGATCAGAGAAGATGATGGGCTTAACTCGGCTGCTGACCACCCAATCTGGTCCGACTTGGCCGGTTACGTATCACTCTTGGCTCCATCAACATGAGAATACAGCACCAGGAGTTCAAGTTTGTCAACATGTATGTGTTTATTGTGAATCTCCTTCGTGTGCACTGGTGAGTGAATAATCTGACAGCCCGAAGTTTTCTTTTTCCTATTCTTGCTCATCTGCTAATCAATTTTGATGAGTAATTGACAATTGGGTAATAGCGGCTTGACCCTGGGTTTATTAAACCACCAACATCATCGAAGCAGCAACTGTAGAAAATTGCGTTTGGGGAATAGTAATGGGATTATGGCGTTTTTCTTCAATCCCAACGAAGAGCCCATTCTCTAAGAAGCGCTTAAGGTTCTTGTTTCACCTACTACTACTACCTCTGTCCACATTCAACGCCCATTTTTTCAATAATTCATAGATTACCCATGCATAATTTGGTTGAATGACGTTTGGAATCTATGTGTTGTTGATTTATCTGATAATTTGGATCTTGGTTTACGCGTTTGTATGGTTTTCTTTTATTTGTTGAGGAACATAACCTTCAGGCTTCAGTTCGTTCCTTTCTGTGCCGAGGACCCGTGGACCCGGCCCGAATCGACCTTTTTCAAACGGGCCGGGTTAGGTCTGGTTCCAAATTTTGAAATCCCATTACTCGCCCCAACCCGCCAAGTTGCATTTTCATACGGGTCTGGTCTAGTCCCTCCAAATTTGGGCCCGGCCTGGCCCGTGCCCAGCCCTAATGTCTTCTATAAAGCCTGGCTTTCCAAATTATATGATTTTGTTTTTGCCTCTTTATCACAGGGCACATATCATGTGATCAATTTTATTTTGTAACTATATAAAGTGTGCATATGTCTCCTCCATAAAGCTTGGCTTTCCCACTTGTATGAATTCTTTTTTTTTTTTTTTGTCTCTTTATCACAGGCCACATATCATGTGATCAATTTTAGTTTGTAACTATATAAAGCATGCATGTTTCTCTTTATTTCACAATATTGATTTGTCATTTATGCAAAGGGTAATGTTAGGGAGACTAAATGTGTAGACTAAATTTTGTAAACTAAATGACATAGAAGTTGATGATTGACTATTTTTTACGTGTTGATTAATGTGTTTATTTCTTATTAGTGACATATCATTTAGTTTGCAAATTAGCCTAATGAAATTGTAGCAATGGCTCCTCAACTTTAAATCAAATTGGAGTAGTGGTCCCTCAACTAAAAATCCATAATCATCGGTCCCTTAACTTCTTAAAACGTGTAGCTATGATCATTTTCATCAATTCCGTTAAAACTTCTGTCAAAATGAGTCATGTGACACACACATGAGGCTGAATCGAGGGGTAACTATGGGAAACCAAATGAGAAGCAATGTCCCTCAACTTTAATGCAACTGAAGAAATGGTCCCTCAACTTTCACCCAATTGTAGCAATGGTCCTTCAAACATAATTCATTTGGACGGAATTCTTACGGGGTTAGCGTGGTCCTTCCAACATAATTCATTTAGACGAAATTCTGACGGAGTTAGCGAAAAGAAACCAATGGTCATGGATTTTTAGTTGATGGACCATTACTCCAATTGGGTTAAAGTTGAGGGACCATTACTACAATTTTCTCAATTTATTCTATCTAGCATTACTCATATGCAAATACATCTGTTGATATGGACTTTCAAACTGAATGAAGGAGGAAATACTTTTTCCTTTCTTTTTAATATATAAAGTATTTCATCACACAAATGAGAGACTAATATTCCTTTTTATGCAGTGGTGTCACATGTCAAATGATATGCCAAAACAGAGTCAGTGGCCACAAAAAAAATGCATTTGTGTAAGTTTTGATTTAAAATGCTGAATTAATGGAAAAATAGTTGAGATAAGTGTTGGAACCAAATTTGCACACCGTCACAGATGGTGAAGATACTTAAATCCAAGTACCTATATATAAAAAAATAAAAAAAATAAATAAAAAATCGTGAGCAAGCCAATGACCAGGGAGGGGTGTGCCGGTCAAAGGTTGTCCAATAGTTAAGTTAGTAACCAATATTATGACTCAAGAACTAGGCATGAGAATAAGTATACACAAATTGCGTTACTAGAGATGAACCCTAGAAGAATGTGTTTATACCAGTCTAGGAGAGGAAGTTTTAGGTTCACATTTAACAAGGGGAGGCCCTTTGCATCATCGATCATCTTCAACCTTCGGACACATGAATCTTTAGGTAAGAGTCTTCGAATTCAACAGTTAAATATTCCAGTAATGCCTCTTTAAATAGCCCAACCTTGGCTTGGTTTTTTCAAACTCTTTCCTTTAAGTTTCCAGCTTCATCATGGAACTTTTCTATCTTTTCATGCTTCTGGTTTCAAACTCAATTTCTACTTGAGCCATCGATGATTAGCATTTGTAACCAAGAAACATTCTACATCCATATCTATTCTTATCAAGCAGAATCAAATAAAGTATGGATTAGCCATAACCTTTTAATGACTGGCCTTGCTTTCCTTAACAAGTTTCGTAGTCACCATCCTTTGCTTTACCATCGAAAACATCCTTATTGCAGTCTTAGCATACGAGATCAACTTCAAGAAGGTGTTGAAATTCTTCAGTGGGTTCTTCCCTTGAGCCTACGGGTTCTTTTATGAAGTAGAGCTTTCCAAGTGGCTTGACAACAAATTGATCCTCTTCAGAGTTGATGATCTTGGTTAAGTCAATCATGTAGCATGCCTAGAAAAATTTGCATGCTAGATGTGAAGGCTTGTCTCTCCCCAAGATAGGTACTCCTTTTTCCCTATTCATGGGACTTTGATAGTAAGCATGTAGCCATATATTTTATGGGAATATATAACTTTATCCAAGTCATAAAGTGTTTAAAACTTTTCATCATTTGCTTCTTAATCACGGAATAATATTTTAATTTGACAAATCTTTCGAAAGTAAATCTAACTCTGGAGTAAGGAGTAATAGACCAAAACACGAAAAAGTTTGTAAGCCGGGGACAAAGCTCGACGATCCCCTTGGTAATATTTATTCAGAAAAATAGCACCTCCTAAACTTGGTGTTATAAGGATTTCCATTGATTTGGAATTTCCTCTGGAGCTTTGACTTGGACGAGTCCTGCTTCTTCCAGATGGCGTGTCATTTCGTTCATTCACCTTGCCTCATTATGGGTCGAGGATTTTAAAGATTGCAACATATTACCGAAAAGGGGTTTCCTTCTCAGTCCGAATTGCATGTCCATTCTTAGTAAGTCTTAGACAAAAGTTCGTTAAGGACTTGGTCACTTGCATGTGGGTCAGAAATATTTTTGGAATCCTTTTGCCAAATGTGTTGGGGCTGAGCTTCTAATCAAACTACACTTAGCTGACTTGGCTAAGGCACTTTCGAGTATCGGAGCTCCGTTGGGATAAAATTTCTCTTAAGGATCTCTTAGTCTAGTCTTCATTTGAACCTGCTTAAAGACATGGTATTGCAGAATGTACTTGACTTTGTACGCTGGTCCAGGATAGAAGTAAACAGACTCGTGGTTGGGACTCGAATAACGTACAGCACAAGTTTGAATGTTATAACCCACAATCATTAGGTTGGAACACTACGGAGTGGGTTAAATGAGATTTCACTGGCACTATCACTTTAAATTTTTAGACTTGCGAGTGTGCGAAATTTTAAAGCTGTGTTATTAAGGAACTTTGGGTTATTCAATGTAGCGCAAAAGAAAAGAGCGAACAAACATGTAGCGCATGCAAGTAATTCTGAGAATTCTTTTACAAAAGAAAATATGTGTTGACAAAGGGGGAGTGATTGAATCCAAAAAGGACTTCCTACATATCTCTGGGAAAGAGAATCAAATCACTAGTGTAGTTTAAGAGATACAATCTAAAAATTGTCATTGGGGATCATCTTTGATTAGTAGCCCATGGTGAAGTGATAAGGAGATGATTTCTTCAAGAACTTGTCTATGAGTGGACGGCGACATTTAAGCATAGTACCACCTAAGCTTGGCGATGTTCCATCAATTGGTGATCGGAGTTCCATCCATGAGCACCAAATTGTAACCGTTTGCCTCCTACTCTGACGACCTTGTAGGGCCCTTCCCAATTTGCTCCAAGCTTGCCTTTTCTAGGTACTTTGGTGTTTTTGAAGACTTCTCTTAGGACCAAGTCTCGAACTCGAAGGCTTCGAGGCTTACCACCTTTGTTTGCAGTAGGACCTGATCTGTTGTTGATATGCTGCAAATCAGATTTTGGCACATTCTCTGGGTTCTTCGGCAATGTTGAGGTCAGACTTCAAGATTCCAGTGTTCTCTAGAGTAGTATGTTCCTTAGTGCATAAGTTAGGCATTGAAGGAAAAATTGTGAAAAACTAAGTTCATTAAGCAACATAATTCATGCATTTAACGATTAAATGGCGGAAACATGTTTCTATGCACTTTAAAACAAAACTTAAACCATGAAATTCAAAGCCTAGTAGTTGTGGTGAACCAAGACTCAACTCAAAACACAAAGAGAGTTGAGAAACTTTTATACCTTTGTTGAATCCTCTTTGCATAAGGAAAGACTAATCACCCAAGAGAGAGGCCAGGCCTTCATTCCTTACTTCTAATTTGCTCCACGATTTCTTAGAGAATGAGGGTGAATGGATTCTCCAAAAGTCTCCAAAGTTTGAGACCTCTAATTTTCGACACCAACGATGGTGAAGGAAGAAGATGAGTGACTATGGATGAAGAAAATGGTAGCAATCTTCACCTATAGTGTCCAGCCTCCTAGAGAGAAAGATAGAGCTTGTGTTCTCTCATCTTTCCTCAAAGAAACCATAAATGAAGAAAATGCTATAAAGATACTTTGATACCTATCTTCAATGGAGTAGCAAACTTGTAATAAGTCCAACACCACTTTCTCTCTAAGCAAAGCTGGCCTCTAGATTGTTAGCGGGTTAATTGCCCATTTTGTTTTAGTTGTCACACAACTTAAACCTTATGTGCCTTGTGGATCAAAACCCTTTTGAGTCCCGAAACCCACCTTAAAGCCTAAGACGAACCTTTCATTCTTGATTAATTAACTTTTAATTAATCATTGCTATATACAATTAAACTATTTAATTGTCCTTACGCATCTTTGTTATTTCCTTCAGTCATTACCTTGCACGGTGTGCGATCTATTAGGTTCATTTTAGCAAGGCAATGAGCAATTAGAACTCTAACTAATCGATTATGAATTGAAACTTACTTTCAATTCTCCTTTAAGTGATTATATACCATTATGGCTTCCACAAGCCATGAGTGACACCTAGCAGTATGTCATGGCTCTCAAGCTAGTCAGAAGAGGTTGGAAAACCTATTCAGTTTCATATTACAAATGCAAAACGGTCTTTCTCTAATACAATACTCATGACCCTATTGTTTGGTTTGATAGTTTATTCATGTCTACTATCCAATGTGATTATCTTACTTATATGATTACCTTGAATGTAATTTGGAACGACTTCCTAAATCTCATTCATATTCTAGTTAGAGATTCTTAATCATATCATATAGTATTTTCCTTCAACATTTTAAAGGTTAGAGATGCTTTGTTGCACATTCACCTACCTCCATGGTTAAGTAGCTTAACCCCAACTATGTCATGGACACCCTCTAATGAAGTGCCTTTGACATAGTCAAAGATGAAGGACCTAACCACAAGACAACTATGATGCCTCATGTCAAAGGACTACTTTGCATTATCCCAACCATGAGTTCTCATGTGATAAGAGTATGACAAATCCTTGTTATTCGCATTCAGTGGACTCATTCTCTATTGAGCACCTACGTACTTGTCTTGGTATCAGTCACACCAATAACTCGAGACTAGTCACTCTCCGTGAGAGAAGGCATAACACGTACTGATCTTAACGACTGTCAATGTCCAATTGGCAATCCTATGATCAGGAACGTTTAGGATATGTGTACAAAAGAGAACGGTCTCATAAATCTAACTTCTTTATATCACGTTCTCCCAATTACATATTCCTTGGACTTATTGTTCAAGCATATAACATTTATATGAGACGGCTTTAAACAATAATTTTTTCCCTTATATTAAACTAGATTAGTTTAACATGTGAAATGTCCATAAAGTTTCATCATCTAATTGGCTTTTAAGGCACATTTCCAACAAGCATCGCAGTAACTTGGACTAGAATGACGAAGGGATCGTTCTAGGCCGGGGATTAACTAGGGATGCTAACCAAAGTAAAATTAAATTAAAAACGTAAAAACAAAATTTAAAACACTAAACTAAAATCAAAACACTTAACTAGAATCACTCAAAATAAAACTAACAAATAAACTAAAACAAATCAAAAGACTCAAAATAATTCAGAACTCAAGAAAACACAAACTAAATTGATTTCTAACAAATCTAACACTTTAAAATAAATGGGGGATTGATTTTTGATAAAAAGTAAATTAAACTTAAATAAATTACAGAATTGACAAAAACATGAAATTAAGGTGAATGGATGAGCGACGGACTGGCTAGAGGATTCTTCTCCACACATGACACATATGCAACCTAAATTGATTTTCAGTTGTTCTTTCAATAAATTGTAAATTCTCAACGCCCCAAATTAACCATGAATTGCATAAATTAATTCTCAGATTTTCCTTAAGTTAATGGATTGGATGATTGCATACGACAACCCAAAACATTCCCCACAAGTTCCCTACATGAATTGCATAATAGAGATACAAGCAAGAATCATTAAGTTTTATGAAAATCATAAGCATTGACGAGGCACTTGTTACTATGAATTGCATGAAACTTATGCCAAGAATTTACTTAACACGATTGTGGTCAACAACCTTTACTACTTGTGAATATAAGTTCATAACGATTAGGTGAAATTTACTTATATTCTAGCATCAAATTCATGCATGTAAATTAAGTATGCATCCTTAATCGACAAACAAAAATAAGTTATCAATCAAGCAGTTAAGCAAATTAAATCACAACTCAGAAATCACAACTGAAGGTAATCAATTCATATTACAAATATATCCATGGTTTTGAATTAACCTCTAGCCAAAACAAATTAATTACACATTATTTATAAATTAAAACAGAAATTAAACTTGAGTTTGGAACGAATTAACCGAGAAAATGCAGTTTGCAGCTTCTGTTTCTGCGCTCCCTGCACTGCCCTCAAGTTCCGTTCCCGCGTACACTGTCCTCCTGTGCTGACTTCCGTGCTGACCCAAGTCAGCACTGCTCCTTTCGCTGCCAGGCAGCACGCCAGCTGCCAAGCTCCCTGCTGTGCCTTGCTTCTTTCAAAGCTGCCAAAGCAGCTTCCCCTTTTTATTTTCGCACAGTTCCCGCGTCTGACTCCTTCTCGCGCGCCTTCCTCAGCAGCTTCTTTCCTGTCTTCCTGCTTCACGTGCTGACCCAAGCTGCCAGGCAGCAACTCCCAATGCCCAGGCCTCTCTCCTCTTGCTCCTTCTTCTCCAACAATCACGCACCTGCCTTCCGTGTTGCTGCCCGAGGCCCTCCTGTTTTTCCTCACTGCCTCACGTCTCTCTGCTGCCCAAGCAGGCAGCCTTCTCCCCCGTACTCCCTTCTTTTCCCGCTGCGCTAAGGCAGCTTCTCTCCTCACTCTCTTTCCTTCCCCCCCCCCAAGGCAGCACACTTTCTTTCTTGCACACTGCCCTGCGAGCTCCCTCGCACTGACCTTCCTCCGTGCTGAACGTCCCGCGCTTGCGCGCCAGCTGCCTTAGGCAGCCTTCTCTCCTGGATTTCTGCGTGCTGACCCAAGCTGCCAGGCAGCAACTCCCAATGCCCAGGCCTCTCTCCTCTTGCTCGCTGCCAAGACAAGGCAGCACGTTCTTGATTCCTTTCCCCGAGAGCCTGTTTCACGTCTCTCCTCTTCCACCTTTTATTTCTTTTTCTTGGTTCCTGCTGTCTTCGTGCATCCCCACTCTTCTTTTATTATTTTCTTTTTTCTTCCGCAGTGCTCTCCACGCTGCCCTCCGAGAGCTCCCTATATTCTTCTTTCAGTTTTTTATTTCCGTCCCTCCTGTGGTTCCACTCGCTGACAGCTCCCCCCACTTCTATTTAATTTCTTTCTTTTGCTGCCAAAAGCAGCTTTGCGGGGTGGACTACATTTGGTAGTGGAGGCATCACCTACAATACATTTCAGTTTCTTAAATTCCATAACAATGCCAAAGAGATGCTTAATTTCTTTTTTCATAGAAAATATACTCAGAAACTTTATGGGAAGTAGTTCTCCTGGGAATTGACAATAACTCCCCAATTTCAAAAATTATTGAAGTAAGGAAAAGCTTAAATGTTATGGAGGGAATAATAAAAGACACAGTAGTAGATTTTAATAAAAGATACAGCAGTCGATTTAAAACAAATGTGCCAGTTGCCCAGTTTACAAATTTTGTCACTTAAAAGATCTTGCTGTGCTAATTTTATTTTCTTAGCTAGATAAATTCTATAAAACACAAAAACAAAGCAAATAACTCAAAAATATAAGAAACTAACTAAGAAAAGACGAGAGAATTTGATGTAAAATATGTATAAATATGAGCTTATCAAATGACGACTTATATTCTGTAAGCCATAAAGAAAGGAGTTTCTCCAGTTGCTTTTCGAGTGGTTGTCCAGTATACCCATAAAACTCCAGGCAGTTCTTCTGGCCACTTGCTCTTCTTTTCCAGCCTTTTCTTCAAGTATTGTAAGATGATTTTGTTTGAAGCTTTCACCTACCCATTGCCTTGCGGGTAGAACGAAGGATGAAGGTGAGATGGTAAATGCTGAGTTTCTTGTACCAGTTCATGACTTCAGAGCTAGTAAATTGTAGCCCATTATCTATAAGTATGATATGGGGAATTCCAAAATGACAAATAATGTTCTTCCAGACGAAAGGTTTCACATCTGCCTTGGTGATCCTAGATAGAGGTTCTACCTCAATCCACTAAGAGAAGTAATTTGTGGCAACTATCAGGTATTCCTTATTTCCTTAAGCTTTCTTCAGTGGTCCGACTAGATGGATTCCTAATTGCATGAAAGTCCATGCCCCTGTTAGAGTACTAATTTCTTCATCATGTTGATCGTTCATGAGAGCATACCTTTGACATTTATCATAAGGCTGAGTGCAATCTACGATATCTTGTCGCATGGTGGGCCAGTAGTATCCTACTGTCAATGCCTTATGTGTGATTGATCTTCCACCAGCATGGTTCCTACATATGGATGTCACTTAGGATATGTAGGTCCATCTTCGAGGTGACACATAGAGTGTAGGGTCAAAAGTATGAACGTCGGTAGAGCTACCCAATAATTGTATATCGTGAGGTCTTTTGGACCAGTTTCCTGGCGAAGTGGCAATCTTCAGAAAACTTGTTGTCTTGGATATAGTCAATGATCTCGTCCATACAGTTCTACCTTATGTCGATAATGGCGACTACTTTTGGTTCAGGTTCGTCAATGCTCAAGGAAGCAAGGTACTCGAACAGCGCCTTGGCGAGGTAAAGTTCATCGTTGGATGATGAACTGCGTAGTCACCCTTAACTTGGTTAACTATTAGCATTGAGTTGCAATGGACTGACTTTTCCTTGACTTGTAATTATGCTGCAATCCTTAGCCTGGCGAGCAACGCCTCATATCATGGTTCGTTGTTGCCAGCCTTAAATCTAAGCTTCAGAGCTTGTTTGAGAATAGATATGTCTGGCGTCATCAAGACCATCCTTGCCTTGCTCCATTTATATGTCTGCTATCTAATTCGTGAATCTCTTCGAAGCTTGTCTACAGTAGTATAGATTTGCAATAGACTTTCCCAAATTTGCTTCTTAGGGGAACATCTTCGTTAACGAAGGTGGTGTCGTGTCTAGAGGCAGTGGAATAGTGTGGTCGGGTTGAATTAGTCATAGCAGCAGTAGAGTGATTTGGTCATGAGGAATATGAATTCACTTTAATGAAAGCAACAATTACTGGAACCAAATTTATGCACCGCTGTAGAGAGTGGAGATGCTCAAATCCAAGTACCTATAAAAAAGCAAACAACCGTAAGCAAGCCAAAAACCGGGTAGAGGGGTGTGCCGATCAAAGGCTCTCTAACGGTCAAGTTAGTAAGTAATATTAAGAATCAAGCAGCAGGTGAAATAATAAGTATGTAAGAATTATGTTACCAGAGATGAACTCTAAAATGGTGTATTTATACCAGTCGAGGAGATTGCCTTTTAGGATAATAGGATCGTTATTAAACCGGGAGAATCCTAGATGATATCTAGGAAGTAGACATTGCACATTCTTAAGAGTGTGATTACTTGCGGTGAACACCAATCCTTAGATTGTAAGGACTCCAAGACCATAGAAAACTCGCTGATTCTTTGTAGGATTAAGCTTTTGTATCTTGCGAAACAAGTATGCATGGTCAATCTCAGCGAAGTCGTCGGACTTCGCCTGCTGATTCCGGAACAGGATGTTGAAGACATCGCTGCTCTGTTTAGTCAACTCCGCATTAGAGGCTATTGAGTCGATGATCTGACTTTTGAAGTATGTGTATTCTGATTCGGCTTACTTCGGCCTTGAAAAATCATGGTCTCACATTAAGTTATGGAAGAAAAGTCATTGTGTACAATTTATTTCCACAAAAAAAAGTTATGGAAAAAAAAAGAAGAAAAAAACCCCAACAAACGGGCTACCAGGCGGGCTCAACATGCCCAACCCGATGGCCAAAATGCTTTAATTTGGCCTGATGAGATCCACTTGTGTTTGGCTCAGCCCTCCATTGGAGTTGAATTTTGTTAAAAAAATGGGCTAAAAATTGGCCTATGAACATATTGTCATCTCCATTGGAGATGGCCTAAAAGCTTATTGATTATGTACCTGAACTAGGCACTTGTCGGATATCGGATACGTACCCTTTTGCTTTTTAAAAGATGTCAGATAGGACTTAAAGCCCTATGATCTTTAAAGTTTAAACTTACATACATGAATAAAATGTCCATACTATAGACATTGAATCACATCACGTGTGCACAATATTTTCACGATATATGAAGAACAAGCACACCCCCAATCCACTTCCCAAGAAAATTATGAACTTCAGCAATGAAATATGGAAAATTAATCCACGTGAAACACTTTGTCCAAAAAAAAAAAAACATGTGAAACATGTTGTCCAAAAAAACCCACATGTGAAACATGAGATAGACCACTAGACGATTTTTGTGAGAGGACTATCTGGGCTCAACCGGATCCAACCTAGACTGACTGATAACCTATATATATGTGTGTGTGTGTGTAGGATTTGGGAACACACGTTTTTAATAAATATTTTGACATGCAAATGTAGGGTTTATTTTGTAATGTATTGTAACTCGGTGACATAATTCATTCATTTGTTTCTTTATCTCTAAAACATATGCAATGTACATGAAGCGATAGAGACATCTCATTGATAAACAAGTATATGTCACATGGGTACACTTTTTTTGGCGACCAATTAATACATTGATATGAAGATAATTTGCACAAATAAACATAAATGGTGATCCCTTAAATAGCTACCACAAACACAACCAAATAAACATAAATGGTGATCCCTTAAATAGCTACCACAAACACAATAAACCTATATTTGCACACACGAAATTGGGACATACATTTATCGTTTTGGATGTAGGTTTCAAAGTCCCTGGAAATTTTAATCGCGAAGAGCGAAGATACAATTTTCTCGAAGATTATGTACGTGCTTGTTTTATTAATTAACCATTCCATATTAATTGGACAAAATATGAATAATTTATATGCTGTTAATTAGTCACAAGTAAAATATTTGGAACTTTAACGAAAAGTTTCTGATACTGTCCACTTTAATGAAAAACCATATTTTTACACTAAAAAGTCAATTCCGGTACTATTCATTTTATCTTTTATTTTGTCCTTATCGTTAAAACTCAAAGTTTTCAAGTCTTTTTTCATTAGTTTTCCCTAAAATATTTGAGTGTATTAGAAAATACGTCATGAGTTACGGAATGTGCACGCCGTTTGCGACTTTCGGTCATCCCATTTTGTACACATGCATTCGAGGAGACTTGGAATATTGGATCCGATAAGTTTGGTGCCACAAACACAAGTCAAACTTAATTTGTAAACCAAGTCAAGTTTATCTTCTTATCACCAAAATTTGTAATGGTCGTGTTCGCGGCGGGAATTACCGTTGAGGATGTTTCCCGGCCGACGAGCACACAGCTCCCCGAGAGGTTGGCGCCGATTAATGCTTCGCTGTCGGGCTTCTGCTTTGCTGGACGACTTGTCGGGCAAAGCCTGTCGGGCAAGGCTTGTCGGGCGAGGCTTGTCGGGCAAGGCTGAAAAAGAAGGACAGAGCTAACTTTGAAAGGTGCCTTTGTGGGGCCTTAGGTGTAGGCCTTGAGGCTCACAATCAAGATTAACGTTTAAGTGCTCAGGCGTGCCACTGCCATCTTCAGCATGACAGATGTAAAACGGATGTTGAGTTTTGATTATATATATATCCGATAGACTATCTTTAGTTACGACAGGCGCCTTTGTAGGGCCTTAAATGTAGGTCTTGAGGCTTCCCGTTAATAACTAACATAGCACTTGAATATATAAGGTTCATGTTGTTGGTTATATGAGTTTTATAACCATTATATTTCTGATTACCTGAGCCCGAGGAATAGAATGAATCCAAATGGGTGCCTTTTGTGGGGCCTTAGATAGGCCTTGAGGCTTCCCATTAGAGTTCATTCTATACTCAACATTCTAGCCCGAGGAACAGAATGACTCCAAATGGGTGCCTTTGTGGGGCCTTAGATAGGCCTTGAGGCTTCCCATCAGAATTCATTCTATACTCAACGTTCTAGCCCGAGGAACAGAACGAATCCAAATAGGTGCCTTTGTGGGGCCTTAGATAGGCCTTGAGGCTTCCTATTAGAATTCATTCCGTACTCAAACATTCTATGGTCATCATAATATAATAGAAATAAAACTAATTGATATGTCGATTACTTGCGCCTCAAGTAACTTCGGACTTCTTGTTTATCAAAGCTTGTCGTGGATGGGTTAAGTCCACATGAGGTTCTTTTTTATGCCTTGAGGTTAAGGACTTTTAAATGATCAAATCTTACATGCCCGAGGGCTTAGAACTTAGATCTGATTTGAACTATGAAGATATATTCAAATCGGATTCAAGCATTGAGAGAGTCTTTTAATAGTCGTATCACTAGAAATAACTTGAATACAACTTGTAGTATACAACATATTGCTAGGCTAATGAATGAAAAGACAAAAACAAAGAGGGTCGGGCAAGGTTTAACCTTGTCGGGCAAGGCTGATCGTCTTGCAACTTCCTATCTTTGTGGTTTATCAGGGGGTTTGGAAGCTTAGAAGAGGGGTTGGGAAATGAGTTTATGGAAAGAAATCGATACTACAGCAAGAGTTGAACAGGGTAGCAGAGCTATTACAAAGGCTTTGAATGATGGTTTGTCCCGAGAGGGATGAAGGCTTGCTGACTACAGCTTCGTTTGAAGGCAAATCTGGCTTTTGAGCAGAGTTTGTGCTTGTATTTTTGGTTTGTTTGAGTGTCTTTATTCCTGGTTTCTCTTTCTTCTTTTATAGACAACTCGGCTTGTCCTCCTGTAGCAGCAACCTTGCCTGAATGCAGTTTGAGGGGTAGTGACTCATCAGCTATTTTACTTGTTCTGCCACTATAAAGTACTTTATGAGCTGTATAGCTGGTCAATCTATACCACTTGGCCTTTGGGTAGGTGAGCAAGTGGTCTGCATGGTCTGCACCTAGTCAGAAACGGGATTCTCCTGTCTTCTGGACTTCGGCTGGGTTTTGACTGGGCCTTCGAGTTCCTCTCCCTTTTAGGTTGTTCTTTGGGCCAACTCCCCCCGAGCCCAAAGTTCAAGTTTTGATCCAAACAGGTCGTCATATTTTCCTTTCCAACTTTGATGACGTCTACGGAGGGAGGGAGGGAGGGAGGATATATAAGGACCAATTGTAAACTAGGATGGTTCAAACATGTTGCTTTGTGTTGAAAGAACCCGTTTATTGGGTTGTCTGGCTTATTCTACCTAGTTATATCGTTGATTGTCAGAATTGATATGGTGGATATGATGGTTACGGATTGTAGGGGTGATTGCACGTATGATTGCACCCCTCCCACGTGTGGTACATGAGGAATTCTTGGCTTTGTGCTGGAGAATTTTGCGTTCATGTTCTTGCTAGTTGTTCGTCAAGTTTCCACCATTTTATTCAAAAGTGAATTTGAATGGCGAAAAAGTGAAATCAAATAAAAGTAGAGAAATGGATAAAATTTCTTACCTCAAGAACGATTAAGTATTACTCAAATTCTCATTGAAACCACCGATTTGTGGATGTAATTTTCGCACCAGTGTTCTGCTATGCAAAATGGCACACCCTAATCCGAATATTTAAGTGGAAACCGAAATCGAGGCATGCTAGTCGACACCTAAAAGGTGACAAAGTCATAACATGTAAATGATATGTAAAAAGTTCGAGTCAATTAATAACTTATTTTTAGCTACGCCCCTGGAATTTCGTTTTGATCTTACTTTGCCCTTGTAACTCAAAAGTCACCACTTTATTCCCTATAAAATTCATTCCATTTTGATTTCTGGACTCTCTTTTGGCCCCCAAACTTATAGGTGGCCTACAGAAACATATGTGAGACCCAACACTCTATAAAAATATGCCACATATGCAATAAATTTGATTATAAGGAGGGTGTAGTCAAACTCAGATTTTAGGGGATTTAAAAAAATTTAAAATCCTGGAGTAGTCAACTAACAGATTTTAAATGATTTTTAGAATCCATGCAAATCTAGGTGTAATCAATCGAGATTTTAATAGTTATTTTTAAAGTCCACCCAAATCTAGGTGTATTAAAAAAATTAAGCATTTTGTAGAATTTCATTATGTTGTGGATATTGTAGGATTTGAGAGCAAGAAGTATATATAACCAAGACCAGTTAGAATCCTATCTCACCCCATAGAATTTCAAATATGGCTCTCTCTTCCTCTCCTGCCACTTTGTTTGCTCTTCTTCCTTCATCCCTGCAATTTTTTCTTCAATTTTCATTGCTGGGTTGCATCATTTATGGATAAATAGGATGCTAGGTTGCATCATTTCTCATATGGGTTGTATATGGGTTGCTGGGTTCCTTCATTTAAGTCATTTAAGGATAAATATGAGGTTGGGTTCATCGTTTTCCTTCATCAACTTGTTTGGTAATTGGCAGTGGCGAAGCCAGGATTTCTCGGGGGGAGGGGCGAACTTAAAAGAATGCAAGGTTAAAGAAAAATGGCAACAACTAAATCTTTTTATATAGTAATGTCTTCCATAATTAATCAATACAAACAAATTACAATTGTTGCCGGCGAGGTTTCATGTCATGAAAACGTCGCATAATAGGCTCATTATCAATAAAAGCAAATACATCTTTCTCAATGTAAACAAGCATGCTATCACTCAACCATTGATCTCCCATTTTGTTACGCAATGGTGTTTTCACAATCTACATAGCAGAAAAAGCTCTCTCCACCGAAGCGGTTGCAACCGGTAACACCAAAGCCAATGTAAGAAGTTTATACACTAACATATAACTTAAGATTCTTGGGAGCATTCTCAAACACAACCTTCCTAACTTGTTCATTATGCTTGGAAAGAAATTGCATAAGCTCTAAATAATTGCCCCTATTGCTTGATTTCAACGATTCATCATGGCCACGAAAAGGTAAACCTTGTCCCAACAACCATCTTGTGCACTCAAGTGAGGCACTCAATAAAGTACGATAATTAATGTGAGCTTCATCGGTTTGCTTAATCACAAATGTTTCAATGTGTTGTTTTTGTGTCATCAAATCTCTAGCTTGTTGTACAGCTTTATTATGAAGACTTCCAACACCTCCCTCATGGACTCGAAGATTTTTGGGTCCTTTCTTCCAATTTGTAAACCCTATCTCAGTGAAGACATCACTTCCAGTGCTACCCATTTGATCAAAATCACATTTGAAAAGATAACAATAACGGCAAAATGCAGCATTTTTTGATATACTATACTCCAACCACTTAAACTTATCAAACCAACCAATGATAAAACATCGATTGTCACTAACCTTTCTTGGCATGATGTGGTCTCTAGGTTGACAAGGATCATTTTGGAGATAGTGTCTACGAATTGCTTCACGATAATTAGGTGGATAATCAAGCATTCAACGTCTCTGTGCAGGGTCTGCAGGAAGATTAGCCAATATTTCATCCAACTCAGTGGCCTCACTTTGTTGTGACCTACTTGGAATATTTGAAGGAGAACTTCTTGGAATACTTGAAGGAGGAGGAGGACTACTCGGAATATTTGAAGGAGGAGGACTACCCAAAATGTTTGAAGGAGGATTTAAGCATTGTTTCTTATAGTATCGTTCCATTACGTAACTGTAAAATGAAAAGAAATAAAAATTCTTAGACTCTATGACTATGAATACAACTAAGCAATTCAACTAATCATATTCATATGAATACAACTAAGTAATTTAACTAATCATATTCATATGAATACAACTAAGCAATTCAACTAATCATCCATCAAGATTCAAAGAATTCAAATTTTAATTTTCATCCTAAAAATTAATTTCATAATTTCATTCAAAATGTGGCTTATTACCAATAAGTTTAGTTAAAGATGACTTTTGACATGCCAATTTATCTATATGTACAATTATACATACACATGATTCTTCTAATTCCCAACAAACAATTCGTATCAATAATTTCACCCTAAAAAATAATTTCATAATTTGTATTAAATAACCATGACATGAATAATCAATAACTTATAACCATATCATTTGATTCACATAATTAAGGTAGGGATTATGCATTTAAGAATTAAAAAATTTACCTTTAAATAGTGGCTCACTGGCTTGTGGAACAGAAATTAAAGAGGAATTTGTGGCTTTGGCTTGGCTGCTGGAGTTTGAGGAGCAAATTTGGCTGAGATGGATATGGTGGCCCGCTCTCTGTGTGTTGATAATTGATGAAGAAGACAGAAGAAAAGGATAGAAAAGAGTAAAGGCAGTGTGGATGGGATGTGTGTGTGGGGGGGTAACAGACAGAAAAATAAAGAAAATGATAGAAAAGAGTAAAGGCAGTGTGGATGGGGTGTGTGTGTGGGGGGTACAGACAGAAAAATAAATATAGGGTTTCATTGGGGTGACACGCAGAAGCGGTCCCCCACCCCATTATAATATATTTTTTTTTAAATTCAACATCTTTAGCTTTTTAATTTTTTTTTAAATTCAACATCTTTAGCTTTTTTGGCCTGGTTTTTAAAAAAAAAAAATTATAATGCAATCTGCAGTGCAGATTGCCCAGAAAACCCAGAAAAACAGAGGGCTCTGCCTCTGCTGCGTGAACCATTATTTTCCGGCGAGGCGCGCGAGGGGGGTGGCGAAGACCCGGGGTCCAGTGGTATTTCCGGGCGAGGGGAGTAGCGGCCGCCACTCCTCGCTCCCACGTGGCTTCGCCACTGGTAATTGGTATAGTGTGTGGTCGGCATGTATCATTTCATTGTTGGGTTCCTTCAAACCAGTAATCTTTATCTCATGCTTAATTTTGTATTTGTCGAAAATAAAAAATTTCAGAGACTTGTTATAAGGATTATTTTATCTTGGCCATGGGTTGCATCATTTCGACTGGGTCACAAATCTTTTAGACTTGTGATCATTTTATCTCATGCCCAATTTTGTATTTGTTGAAAATCAAATGAAATTGTATTTGTTTTCAAAATTTGGTTAGCTGAAGATACATTTATCACCCTTTGATTTATTTGATGGTAAAGATTCAAAGTTACAAAGTCTATCAAAATCCATAGCAATCTGTTATATGAATCTTCTAAAATCTTCCAAAATTCATATTGACACACACCAACCCAGAATGTCCACTTGGACTTCGAGTCGAACCTTGCTGGTCAACACCAGGAAGGTGACGAAGCCACAAAGTGTAGTGATGTGGAAAATGCAAGTAAATTTAAACCTAAAAGTGACTAAATGCAAGAGTGCACATGTGAGTGGGATTGAACCCATTTCACACGTTATGTTAGAGCATAAGCAAAGTACAATAAAAGTAGGATAAGGATTATACTATCGAAGGTACTCCCCTACCACTAAAACCTGGAGGGGTGAAAAACACGGGTGAGTGGGCCTGAAAATAAAGTTTTGTAAAACGTTTTTGAAAAATAAAAATACCTCGTTGTAAAACAAGTATAGTTTCCAAATATAACATACTACGTAAAGTATGAAAATACTCACCGTTGACAGTAATATCTCGAGAATGCAATACTTCACAATATTTCGTAAATAAACACATAACGTCAGGTAATCACAATATATCGCATAAACAAACGTATCATATCAAGTGCTGATCAACATATGCTGACACACGAGTTCATGCAAAGATATTTTGATATGAACATGATTGGGTGATATATGATTTACACTCTAATACTACAATCACGTAAAGACTGGCGTTAGGCGCATCACATACGAGTCCTAATTGCCTATATCAATCTAGGATAGGATTGGCACATGCATGGATCCAAAGTGAGCGTACGGTGCAATGTGAACATACACGTGAAGACTGGCCCTGACCCGGGTGAGTACTAACACCAGTGTAGCACACGATGAGCAGATACAATGGTAAATCTATAATTCTAGTCGACATAATACTATTGAATAGAATATTAATCATGGTCGTAAATAAAATTCCATAATAGTATGCATGTATGTGCATCCCGTAGGATTTAGCATAATTTCGTAAATTCCGTCATTCCGCTAATTCTTATAAACATTAGTGTAATATGGGCATACGTAGAAGATACTTTATAAAATATATATGTGGAAACTAAATAAATATATAAAATATTTAAAAGTAAAGACTCACTCACAAATATTTGCGAGGTCGCAGCTATTCGAACTAGGAAAGCGGAGTCTCCGATAGTAATCGCACCTAAGCATAATACTAGTAATCGCACTTAAGCATAATAATGGGACTCATTAGTAAAACTCAACTAAAACAATAAAATTTGGGAAAACGGAACGTGGATTTGGAATTAGGACGTCGAAATACCCTAAGAAGAGTCCCGGGCAAATTTTGTAAAAAGTCAACAAAAAAGTCAACTGAGCCGCCGAGGCGATCAACTACGTTAAAACTTCAAAATTTCACTAAATGGATGCCAAAAAAGGACTCGGGACATCAAAATTAGCCTACGAGGAATTTCGAGAAAATTCTTTAAAAGTCAACAAAAGTCAACTAATGGTCAACAGTTAACTTTAAGGAAATATTCCATTCTTAGAGAGAATATTCTATTAAACTTAACTAGAAGTCAACGAAATATACCAAGAGAATATTCCTGCCAGATTCCTAAATAGATCCTGGTTGGGATCTGGGTTTGGCATTTTTTTGTATTAAGTAGGGTTGACCCGATCTAGGCTGCGGGTCGGCCGGTTTCTGTGAAGAAGAAAACATTAACTCGTAAATGGATGGCCGAAAAACTTCAAAGGGCCATAACGGGTTCAAAACTCAACCATTTTAATCCATTCAAAAGCCAAAATGAAGCTAGGGAGATCAGGATTCAAAATATACCTAAATGAGATTGAGCCGTGGCTGAAGTTGGCTGAAAAATGCCTACAAAGACCGGGTTCCTCGTCGGAAAGCTGAGGAAGTTTCCCCCGAGTTATCTCTGCATCCAAACAACACCAAAACATCTCAAAAAATCCTAATTGTACTCCTAAACATGATCCACGAAGATCTTGGGGATTTTTTAGGCTTAGCTTTGCCGGGAACGGCAAGAAATCGTCAAAGAAAGTCTTGAACAGTGGCTGTGCCACTGTGCAATGAGGGAGAAAATGAAACCTTAGCCTAGATTGAGCTCGCCATAGTGAGGAGGCCAGTGGTGGTGCCTCGATAATTAGCAAAGAACAGAGGGAGTGTGAGTGAGTTTGAGGGAAGAAAAAGTTAGAGTGAGAGAGAGAAACGGGGAGAGTGTTAGAGTGGAGAGAGATGAGGGAGAAGATATAAAGAAGAGAGAGTTTGAAAGTGTAAGGGAAAGAGTGCCACAGGGCAAGAGAGTGAGGGAGAGGTTGTGTGTGGGTCCTACTAAACAAAAACAATAATAAAATAAAATAAAATGATGAGGAAATATCTAGGATAGTGAATTTACTAAATTTTCCTTCGCTTCGTTATTTCGTAAAATCTCCATCGTAACTCCAATTTCGATTTCACTTGTACCCACGAGTTCATACCATCGAGTATTTCGAGAATACGATAGAATAATAGCTCATATGCGTCACAAAAATGATAGTCAATGAAAGTCAACAATCTCGCATTTAGGGGCGTTTTGGTCCATTCACACATTTAAAATTAATAAAGTCGTAAAATTAGCGACGGGTTGTTCAGGGCTGGTCTTGAGATTTTGGAGGCCCTGTGTGGGACTCAAATGGGGACCCTTACATGGTTAAAACGGTGATCAAAAGAATAAACAATTCTTATTATTACATGTATTCTATTAAATGGTGTCATATAAGAAAAGGGCTTTTAAAGGTTATATGTTTAAACTTTTAAGAATTTTAATTTATTATGATATTTCTAATTGCAGATTTATTTGCAAAAGTTATGTTATATAATGAAAGAAATGTTTTTTATTTTAACAAACAATGAAAAAAATTAAACTACAAATATTCAAAAAAGGAAACAAATGGTCTAGGTTAAAAAAAGGCCCAAAATGGTTACCCGGACAATGCCCAATATGAAAGAAAACCTAGCATAGCTGGAAAAAAATCAAAATTAATAAACATGAGCAAATGTGGAGTCGAACCCGTGCCCAAGTAACTGACACTACCGCCGGTTGACAACTCTGCTAAGAAAGCATTGTGATCATGTTCACGCTTATATATATGTCACATCCCCGCCCGGGCTCGAAAGTAGTGTGGGTAAGGATCATACCCACAGAGGTAGCCACGTATACTGAGATTCGCCATGAATCCTCGTCGATACGAACTTTCAGCAACTAAAACCTGGAGGGGAGCAAAACAAGGGTGAGTGGGCATGAAAATAAAGTTTTTAAATAAAAACCTTTTGAAAACGTTATAACCCCTAGCCGTAAAACTCGTATAACTTCCCAGAAAATAATAATACATATGTATAAAGAAATCATGCTCGAGAGTAATGAAAACCGAGTATATGCCATGTCAAGTATCTCAGTAATAAAATAAGTAAGGCAGGTGAAATAAATCAATGTAAAATGATATACCAGCCGAAGTCACCTAACGTGACCTGTACGGCTGAACCTATAGCTCATTAACCAATTCCTGCACATGAGTCGAAACCACCTAATGTGGTCTGTACGACAGGCTGGGTGTAAATAAATATGCTCAAGTGCTACGATCACGTGAAGGCTGTGCGAAGTATTGCAAGTCACTTACGAGTCAAAACCACCTAATGTGGTATGTACGATAGGTTGGCACCTGCCTTGGATCCAAGGTGAACGTGCGGTGCGAGAGGTGAACGATCACGTGAAGGCTGACCCTGGCATCGGGGTGCAAGATAATGAGCACTAAATGCATCTAAACATAACCATACTGACACACCCCAACCCGGAATGTCCACTAGGACTCCGAATCAAGCTGTGCTGGCCGACACCTGGAAGGTGACGAAGCCATAAAGTGTGATGGTGTGGAAAATTGTGAATAATTTTAAACCTAAGAGTGCCTAAATACCAGAGTGCACTGGTGAACGGGAATGAACCCACTTCACAAGTGATGTTATAGCATAAGCAAGTACAGAAAAATGATATAAGAATCGTACTCTCGAAATAGTCCCCGATACTAAGAATTGCCGCGAGTCTTTGGTGATAATAAAACTCAGCTAATAATACCTGGAGGGTGAAGACAAGACAAGGGTGAGTGGCCCAGTAATTAAGATTTTAATAGAAATCATATAAATTGCTATAACCCCTCGCTACAACACCTGTATAATTTCCAGACTTAGAATATAAATATATACATACATATATTGATTCAAGTCATGCTTCACATATTTATAATCATATGTTAATTTATCGCATATTTATCACGTCTACTAACTCATCACGTATTCACCACATATGTGCAAAATACTTTTTGGTATCTTTAGAAATGTTCAAGGGCATGGGATGTATGAATGACTGAACTCCAAAAGGCATGAATGGCTTAATTAAGTTTGGTTTCTCATACACCAAAATTGACTAAAAATGACTAAATTCCAGCATAAAAACTTCACAAAACTCACTCAATAGTGTCGCGGAAAGGTCTTTGCCGCCGCCTCGACCTAATCTCTCGAATATTTGATCAGATTGCCTCCCAAGCTCAGCAGTGAAAGGGTATCCGCCGCCTCCTCGCCCTCATCCAAGCTCAGCCCCTTTCCCCTTCCTCGATACATTTGACTCATCTTCTCCGTCCGATCCTAATCACTAATATAATATAGTTCATTTCGGTACATTTGACTCATTTCCTCCGTCATATCCTAATTACTAATATAACACATTTCGGTGCGTACATTCTGTCCTATACCAATTACTAATATAATACTTTTGGTACGTACAATTCGGTATATTAATTCAATATAATACATTTCGGTACATGCATGTAGGTTTTGTTATATTGTTTGGACCCAAAGTTACACCATCGGCCCGTGCAATCAAGGTCGTTGAGTGAGCATAGCTCTCAATCGTCGGATGGAAAAGTGGAGATAATTTTGTTATTGTTAAAAAGTAATATTATGGTTTTTATCATAGTAATTATTTTTTAATTTGGATTATCTTAGCATTATATCTTCGAACAAGTACAGTTCGAGTGAACTTGGGATTACTGCTATCAGATTGGAGAAACTTGGTAGATGAGGTTTCAAAAGTCATGGTGCATGCACGGATGGATTATGGAGAAGCCTAGATAGGCTTGGCTTTTGGTGGTGATGTGATAAGTCTAAGATTTAATAGTCTTGGATGATGATGACAAGCCTAGGTAGGCTAGGCTATGATGATAAGACTTTTATTTGGATATGTTTTGTGAGGTTTGGAAAATCGTGAACATCTATCTGAAAGATATGTCTTGGTCTCTGATGAGGATTAATTTCAGTTCCGCGGAAAAGAATTGCAGTTGGACTCTACAAGCACCATCAAGCTGTGCCAAGTAGATATCCAACGCTATAAATACATGAAGGTTGTGCAGCATTCAGGCCACCTCCAACTCAACACACAAACTGCCCTGCACAAACCCTCGCTCTACGTGAAACCTCTCAACAACCTTGAGATTTTTATTTTCCTTTTTCGCGAACACATCTTCAGTTTGGATAAACAGCACTGTTACCGTAGAATCAGCCGACCGTGAAGCATCTTCAGTTTGGATAAACAGCACTGCGACGGGGCCGATTGGTTCTCTATCCAAGTCTCGGTCGAGAAGGATTTTTGAATCCTTGTTGGCAGAAGTCATCTCATTAGCCTTCTTGGTGAAGTGAGGTGTTACAAGTTACTACATTCGGCACATTGAAAGCCGAATTTGATATTGAACTTCGCAGAACTAGCAGCCTTGTCTTTAGGCTCTAGAACCCGAAGGTCGAGACGTGTTCCTTCCTCAGCCGCAGTCGCAAGATCAAGAAGTCAGCAGCGCACCCAACGCAATATCAACACATTTTACTCCTCGGCCGAGCTCGGTCGACGAGTTGGCACGCCCCACACACAACTGAATGACGTAGTTAGCTCATTAGTTACTCGGCCTGCGCGCCACGTAGGCTTGGTAGTTTTTAGGGTCAACATATATATATGTCAGTACAAATATTTTGGTATAGTCATTCATGTACACTTATGTATTTATATATTTATGTGTCACTATTTCTTTTTTACTATTTTTTAATTTATGTTCACATGTAGGGATGGGCAACGGTTATGGCGGGAAGGTAACCGCGGTTATTTATCCATAACCGTTTATTCTCATACCCGCATAACCGTTTACCCGTTGGGTAATTGTCTAACGGTTATACCCATACCCATACCCATAACCGTTTATAAACGGTTAACCATACCCATAACCGTTTACATGTGAATCACATGTAATTGAAAGAACTAATATGTGCATATTAATAAAATTTTGATTTTAATGTGGAGACATTAAATAACAAAAATAGAATATAAATTTTAATAAAAGTACACTTTAAGGGGTTCAATTGGATCTGTAATCTAGCACCAGGTTTTTATTTTAAATTATAATCCTTTGCAAGGACTAATGTTCAAAAACCCCTAAATAAACTAAAGCAAAGAGCAGTAATTCCTGCCACTATAAATAAATTGTTTTAAATGAGTAAAGGTTAAAGATAATAATTGTTATTATAAGAAGGGCAACAGTGTCGTGCCATCACGTATTTATACTGCACTATTCATTTTAATAACAAAAGTAATAAAATAAGGGAAAAGTAAATATTAGCTTACTATACTCCCTTTCTCTTTTCTAACAGTAGTCATGTAATATCCCACATCGACCAACGAAGAGGGGGTGATGTGCCTTATATGTACACGCCCAACTCCATATAGCACGAGGCCTTTTGGGGACTCACTGGTTTCTGATTCCATCGAAACTCCAAAGTTAAGCGAGTTCGAGCAAGAGCATTCTCAAGATAGGTGACCCACTGGGAAGTTCTTGTCTGAGTTCCCAGAAACAAAACCTTAAGGGCATGGCCCAAAGCGGACAATATCGTGCTACTGCGGAGCCGAGACTAGGATGTGACAAGTCATGTATCAAAGAGTAATGTCTGAGAATTATAGGGAGGTCAAACCATTGGATCTGGTCCAAATTTTAGTTTCGTATGGATAAGAGGATAATGAACAACTTCAATGAAGAAAGCGTTTTGCATATGTGACACACCCCGACCTAAATCAGGGTGTGTTGGCCTTCACGTGAGAGTGATGTAACCATGTGCACAGTGCGGAAGCGAAATTGATATAGAGAAATATGAGTAAATAAAACCAACTACTAGCAGTACTGGATAAGATAAGTGCTAGTGCGAGGTTAAGTGTGAAATACACAATCAGAGCATAAATAGCCTAAGTGCAGTCCGACTGGACAAGTATTAATTATACAACGCCCAAAGGTGATCCTACATTTATGATGTTCTGTCAGAACCACTGCCGAAATCCCTATGAGCCACCAAGCACTTCTACCTAAAACCTTGAGGGGCGCAAAACAGAAAGTGTGAGTGGGCAAAAACAAAGCTTTTCAAAATCATTTCATTTCTCAAAAGTTCTAACCCCTCGCCGTAAAACCTGTATAATTTCCCATAAAATATAATATATGCTATATCAGAAATCATGCTCGGGATGGAAATCCATAGAAATATATCATGCCAAGGTATCTCAATGAAATGTTACAAGTAATCCAGTTAAAATATATCAATGCCAGATACCATATCAGCCGAATCCACCTAACTTAACCTGCATGGCTGAGTCTATAGCTCATAATCAATCTCAACCATATCAAATCCTGCACACAAGTCGAAACCACCTAAAGTGGTTTGTACGACAAGACTAGGTGTAAAATAAATATACTATAGTGCTACGATCACATGAAGACTGTGCGAATGATCGCGGGTCACCTACGAGTCAAAACCTTCTATAATGGTCTGTACGACAAGCCTATGCACCTAACTTGGATCCAAGGTGAGCATATGGTGCGGGAGGTGAACATCACGTGAAGGACTGTGCCCTAACTCTGGGCGGGAGCACTAACACCGAGATGCAGGTTTATGAGCTCTTAATACATCATATCATATCTTGCATAACTGAAGCAATCTCATATCTTTAATTTATGAACTTACCTGGCACTTACTTGTGCGTCCGCAACACCAATCATAAATACATACAACTACTAATGCATAAATAAAAATAGGCAGATATTTTGCATGGCATTCCAAAACGTACAATCATTCAATTTCATTTTCTGGGAAAAATCTCAAGTATATAGGTATATACGGAAAACCAAAAGGCCACTCACTGATATGTCAAAGGGTCGTAGCCCCCGAGCCTCGATTGATGGCGCTCGTCCTCAGGATAGGTCCACCTATATGCGAAATAACAAAATAAACGTTAATTAAAGCATATAACCAAACTAGCTAATAACTTCTCATACAATGCTCAAATGGGGTGTTTGAATATATCAACGTGATCTACTCAACACCACGAACATCCCCATATTTTTAGAAAAATTTTCCAACCACCCACGGGCCGGCCAAAGCACGGCCAGACGTGCCCCCACATGCGGCCAAACCCTAATTGAGCCTAACGGCCATTAGGAATATTCCGTTAAAACCTTAATAAAAGTTGACGGTGTGAGAATATTCCGTCAGACTTGACAGAATTTTCTCCTTCGTCTTCCTTGGTTCGCCGGAGACCGTTGTCGGAAAAAGGGAAAAAGTTTAAACCTTCATATCTTCTTCATTTTTCAACCAAAACTCAAGAATTTTATACCACAATGAAGCTTACAACGAGTAGAACAAAACCTTACCAATTTTAAGCTCTAAAATCCACGGAATCTCACCAGAAAAAGCACAATAATCCGGCCACTTCTGCAACTCGTCGAACCCGAGCTTCCCGACATCCAAATCACTCCAAAGTTACTCCTCGAGATTCGTGAAGATGTTTTAAGGCTTCATATGACCTTAAAACTCGCTGAAAATTCAACAATTACGATCACATGAACAGTACTCAAAATCTTGGATTTCTGGGTTCTCGGGTTTTCGAAGGATTCACGTTCTAAAAATGGTATGGGTGTCTTCCTGAGCTCACAAGGAACATGAAGATGGCTTCCAAAACCTCGATCCGTGATTAGTGAGCTAGGTTCGAAGGTTGACCGTACGTATTGTACGGACAATGGAAGAAAATCGAGAGGGAGAGAAAGAGAGGGTCAACGGGATTGGTTGGTGTGTGTGTGTGGTCCAGGTTTGGCCAACCAAACTAAAAACAAATAAAACTTAAGTTCCAAATCTTTAGGAAAGGAAATAATTGGTCAAAATATTAAGCTCAAACCACACCACTACACAATGTACTCGACGTCCAAGGGTAATTTAGACATTTCACACCCACAAAGAATATCTTTCGGGATGGGCTGTGACAATATGAGGTCAGGAAGTTGGAGTTTAAAAGTCGTTAACATGGCTGTCAACTTCTATGAATTTCGTGTCTATAGCAGTATTTCTAAGACTTTGATTGAGTTAACCGGTGGATCTTTCTGGGATTTTGTACGTTATGAGAGAGTGTCTATGTCCTCGGAACAACAGTAGTACTTTCTTTCATTATCTGAACTAATAGAAGTACAAAAATAACTGTCAATATTTTTCTCTACTCTATCTTCTACCTTTTCTCTATTTTCTGTTTCACTTCTTCTGTTTCTTCTCTTAAGTTTTTTATCATACTTGCATGCTATTTGTATAGAGCACTTAACATGCAAAAGTTTACAACACCAAATATTGCATGCTAAAATCCTACACACCTAAATAATAAAGGACTGTTAGCTAAAATGGTCTATGAAATTTGTATAACTCCTCACTTTGGTCCATGAGATTCTAAATCAATAAATTTAGTCCCTAAGTTTGTCCACAATCAATCATTTTGGTCATTCTATGAAAAATCTCCATAAAATAAGGGTAATATGACAAAAATATCCTCAATTTTTGTCAAATCATTTTGGCTTATTATTTATTAAATTAAGAGTAATTTTATTATTTTGATCCTTATTTAACATAATTTTTCATCCAATGACTAAAATGATTAATGGTAGATAATCTCAAGGGTCACTTATATTGATTTTAAATCTCAGGGGTTTAGGGTAATTTTATCATTTTGATCATTATTTAACCTAATTTTTCACCTAAGAACTAAAATGATTGATGATAGATAATCTCAAGGGCCACTTATATTGATTTTAAATATCAAGAACCAAAGTAAGGAGTTATGCTGTCACATCCCGGCCCGGGCCTCCACTACATCCCGAGCTCGATTCCGTCGTAGCACGATATTTTCCGCTTTGGACCTCAAGCACGCTCTTACGGTTTTGTTTCTGGGAACTCACACGAGAACTTCCCAGTGGGTCACCCATCATGGGATTGCTCTCACGCGAACTCGCTTAACTTTGGAGTTCTGATGGAACTCGAAACCAGTGAGCTCCCAAAATGCTTCGTGCTAGGTAGAGATAAGAATATACATATAAGGCATATATGATCTACTCCCCGGGGTGATGTGAGATGTTACAATCCACCCCCTTTAGGGGCCCGACATCCTCGTTGGCACACTTTCGGCTAGGGATTAGCTCTGATATCATTCTGTCACATCCCGGCCTGGGCCCCCATCACATCCCGGGCTCGACTCTGCCGTAGCATGATATTGTTCGTTTTGGGCCTCGAGCACGCCCTCACGGTTTTGTTTATGGGAACTCACACGAGAACTTCCCAGTGGGTCACCCATCATGGGATTGCTCTCACGCGAACTCGCTTAACTTCGAAGTTCCGATGGAACCCAAAGCCAATGAGCTCCCAAAAAGCCTCGTGCTAGGTAGAGATGAGAATATATATTGAAGGCATAAAGGATCCACTCTCTTGGACGGTGTGGGATGTTACATATGCAAATCTCAAAAATCATTTTAATTAAAAAGCCAATAATAAATACCAAACTTCTAGTATTTAAGCTTACAAATTTGAATTTCATTCTTCCATTGTTAACGCGTCCTTTCACACCCACTTTACAACACTATTCACAAGAAAACCATTTTATTTTATTTTCTCAAGTAAATTAATGGACGTCCTCTTTTGGTTATTGATAACTGATATCTTCATTCGCACTGCTGAGTCCTTGCCACGTGTGTCTTCCAACTTAGTGAGATAACGGACAATCATCGAATCAAACGGAAGAGGGAGGATCCTCTACTGAGCTCAGGATGGGGATGCTCCTTACCACGAAATTAGGGATATTCAAATTTAATCCAACGGTTCCAAACATGAGGTATCTCTAAAAGTTATAATAATTGCAACCGTTGAATTAAATTTGAACGGCCCGAATTTCGTGGTCAGGAGGATCCCTATCCTGAGCTCAGGAGAGGATCATCTTCCGAATCAAACAATCAAAGGGCTGTAAGCTGCACGCGATAAAACTGTGCCTGTGAAGAACGTTACCACCGCGCACGTAGGGTTATCATTTACAAACTGATAATCCTTAATCCTAACTGGTGCGAAATTAGTTCGAAATAATAGGCAACAAATAATCCTGTCAAGTGACACATTTGCCCCCATTCTAATTCCTCTAAAAGACTAAAATGCGCACCTCTGTGGGTAAAATGGTAAATTAAAATAGATGTAACAAATCGTTTGGAAATTCGAACCACTGTGGATGCTGTAGTAAAGAACGGTGATCGTCAGCTAATCCAATTCAATAAATTGAAATTAAAATTGTGGATTAAATTTGGAAAATCAGGTATTTATACACAGTCACTGGGAACCGCCATTTTACATCATCATATTCGGAGAGCTCATCTCGTTCTGTAAGTCTCTCCCTCCATCTCTCTCCTTTTCTGTAAGCCTTATCCGTAATTTTTGGTTTTTTTTTTTGGATAAATTTTTTGTTAATTTGTGTTCTTGATAAGTTGTAATTTTGGTTTTTGAATATTTTTTCCCAATTTTTTGTTTTTCTTTTTGTGGAGGCTGGTGATAATTTTGGATGTGGTAATTAGTAAAAGTTAGTGGTGATCAAGCTTTGGTTAATTTGAAGTTTGAACCTTTCTGCTTTGATGATTGAATGTTTTGATGGAAACCCATTTTTTATGTGGTAATTTTGATGATGGGTAATTGGTAATCTCGTAAAATTGAAGTTCTGTTTGGCTCTGTGTTGCTGTAATTGTAATGCTCATGAAAAGTGTGTAAATTCATTTAATGGTCGTGATCACTGGTCACTGATAGCTGAGCTCTCCACAGAGTGCTTCTCTTGTTGCTGTATGCTTTTTGGTGTCTGTGAGAGAGAGAGGTATCACGTGAATCCGATTACGGGTTTTCACTAGAATACACTTGTGATTATGTGTGCTTATTTGGACTTTGATGGATGTGATCAATTTTGTTATATGGCAGGGGTATATTTACATGAGACGCTGAAAATGAAGGCTGGGAGGATTTTGTTGCTTCTTCTTTGTTTGAATGTGGTTACATTTGGAGTGGTAACGAATCTTCCTCTACCTACAATATTTCCATATACATACAATACACAGATACATATGTTGTTTAAAGATTAATTCCAACTAAATTTTGATTTTCTTTTCTTATTGTCAATGGTTTTGTATTGAACACAGATTGCTGATTCGCCAACATGCCCTGTATCAGATCTTGGAAGTGGGTGCAGTGATTCTGATGAATGGGAAGGGGAATTTTTCCCTGGCATTCCCAAAATTAAGTATGAGGTAAAGGCTTATGAAACACCACTCTTATCTTGATAGACCTTTTCAATTTTCTATTGTCTAATTCCTAGTAGGATTCTAGAATATTTTCCTCCTACCATATTACTCTTGGCATTCTTAAGATTACCAATTTTTTCAGTTAATTTGATTTGGAAGATCGATTGCATTTGAATATCTTTATTGTTTCTGTATTGCCAAAATTTAAGATTTTTTTGTTCTTATTGATTGAAGTAAGATTTCTTTACAGAAATCTTCGTTTTGGATTATCTTTGCCGAAATATATAACCTCATATTGTCCTTCTTTCAGGGCCCCTCTACCAAGAACCCCCTTGCATTCAAGTGGTATAATGCGGACGAGGAGATTCTTGGGAAAAAAATGAAGGTTGGTTCTTCTGTTTAATAAAATTTGAATTATGAAGCAGTTAATGGTTTGTGACTGAAGTTTCTTCATAACCATAGGAGTGGATGAGGTTTAGTGTTGCATTTTGGCACACATTCCGTGGAACAGGAGGTGACCCATTTGGTGCACCTACAAAGAATTGGCCATGGGAGGATGGAACTAATTCTGTGGCTATGGCAAAGCGAAGAAGTGAGATTTTGACTGTTACTTTTATCCTTTGCATTTGTGATTGATGATTATGAGCTAACGTAATACATATTCTTGAATAAATGACGATGCAGTGAGAGCCAACTTTCAGTTCATAAACAAGCTTGGAGTTGATAGGTGGTGTTTCCATGACAGGGATATAGCTCCCGATGGCAAAACCTTGGAGGTGATACACTTTCTAGTTTACTTATATAACTGTTTTAGAATGTGAAAAAAGCAAATTAGGAGTTAGGAAATTGCATTGCTCTCTCAAGGAAAGTACAAGATCTTATGAACTTGGAAATTGTTCATTGACCTTGTTTTGCCTGTTGCAGGAATCTAATAAAAACTTGGATGAAGTGGTGGCCCTTGCTAAGGAGCTTCAGGTACTTCTGCATAAGTACAGCAGCACGGAATGATATGATAAAATGACATAATACATGAAGGCAATTATTTTCATGCAAATTAAAGTTCTGTTACATTGGTTTCAAGATGTGACATATGCAGTCATACTTAATTCTCCCACTGCAATTTAGGCATGGCTCATCGGTTGTCTGACAATTCTTTTTTGGTCACTTTACTCTGGAAAAAGAGACCAATCAATCATACCCAGCCTCCAAAACCCCATGCTAGTCAATGTTTTCTGATAAATTCCTAACAAGGTCAAGTGGAAAATGTAAATACTAAAATGTCCAAGTATTTATGAAATCACATTAAATTCTTTCGTATGCCCTGTAGGGAACCAAAATTCGACCTTTATGGGGCACAGCTCAGCTGTTTTTGCATCCTCGTTACATGCATGGTGGTGCTACCAGGTAATCTTTGGAACAAATAATTAATATGCTCTTTCTCTTTGTGTGGACTAATACTCAAAATGCTTTACAGCCCCGAAGTAGGTGTGTATGCATATGCTGCTGCTCAAGTTAAGAAAGCCATTGAGGTTGGTGTTGGTGCAAGTAATCTCAAATTAATAATCCTAATTGTTTGCATTTATTTATATTCATAGTGTATGTAATTCTTTACACGTTCTGCAGGTTACACATTATTTAGGGGGTGAAAATTATGTTTTCTGGGGTGGCCGTGAGGGTTACCAGAGTCTCTTGAATACTGACATGGGAAGAGAGCTTGATCATCTGGTGAGTTCCATTTGCAGTTATTTCAAAATAAGCTTCCTTTCAGTGATACATTTCAATTTCTCATTTTCTTTTTCCTTTTCTGTCGTGTATAAACCCTCCTTTAGCAACTGTAGTTCAAACCTACCAAGGAATACACTGTATTTATGCTACCATATCACTGTAGCAGTATAACCTGTCTATCGGTTTCATAATGAGGCCTTCATTATTACTTAGCATGATCTTTTGTATGTATATTCACAGGCAAGGTTTCTTGAAGCTGCTGTTGCCTACAAGAAGAAAATTGGATTCAATGGTATACTTGCACTAAATTTATACTAAAGCTTTATACCAGATACTGTTATAACCTTAACTTCTACTTTTATACCAGAGTGACTAGTTTCTCAACATTTCTTTTCAATTTTTATTTGTTATTCTTTTGGTATCCACTACTTTGCTCAGGCGAGCTTATGTTTTTCTTTCCTTTCTGTGCCATTCAGGGACATTGTTGATTGAACCCAAGCCTCAAGAACCTACCAAACACCAGTATGCTACTTGCTTGATTATTAGTAATTTAATATGGTTTTCACTCATCTGTTTTCTCATGATTTTGTTAGGTATGACTGGGATGCTGCAACATCAGCAAATTTCCTGCGAAAGTATGGCCTCATAGGTGAATTTTACACGTACCCTCTATATTCACGAGTCACTTGACTTTGTTACTATTAGTTTTTGGTTAAGCTCCAAAGTTGGCTATATGAATGAGACGAGTTGTGAAATTTTATACAATACAATAAGTGTTTTTATATTTGGTTTTTGCATTCATGGTGACATGTCATTTTGTAGTCCATTTATTTGAATTCTTTACGTAAAATTTTGCTTAATAGTGTGCTAGCCTTCTTTCAATTGAACTGGAAGAGGAGAGATATTGAGAACTATTTTTCAATCATATATAGTTTTCTTACTTTAAAGGAGTTATACTTAACAGCGTCATCCCATTTCTTTTGTAGGAGAATTTAAGCTTAACATTGAGTGCAATCATGCCACACTATCTGGTCACAGGTAAATCACAGCTTGTGCCTTAAGTTCTTCATAAGCAAACGTTCACGTTATATTTCTCCCTCGAGTTGTGTGAGCACATCAGAAAATTTGAAATCCTTCGCCAAATCTGTAATACTTGTGTACTTTGCAGCTGCTATCATGAGCTTGAAACTGCAAGACTCAATGGTCTACTAGGAAACGTTGATGCAAACACTGGAGATCCTCAGACTGGTAGGATTATTGTAATACTTCAAATCTTTTTGTAACCGAAACTATATGTGAATGAAAGTTGTAATATGGTGATTTTGTCACTGTCGCAGGGTGGGATACAGATCAGTTTCTCACAGATATTGCAGAGGCGACTCTGGTTATGCACAGTGTAGTAAAGAATGTATGTCACAAATGACTTCAATTTCGGCTTCTTGTTTTAAGGTTTAAAAACTTGTGATTGGTCGGCCATCCAATTTCATGAGCTTATCTATTTCTGTTCTCTCCTTATCTCAGGGAGGAATAGCACCAGGAGGATTCAACTTTGATGCAAAATTGTCAGTTCCTTATATTGACTTTCCATTTTATTGTGAATGCATATATTGTGATATTTTTATGCAAATAATGCTAGGGAGACCAAATTTTTAAACCAAATTCGCAAACCAAGTAATAATCCAATCATCAACCACCACACCATTTGGTTTAAAAATTTGGTCTCCCTAGCATTATCCTTTTTATGCTGGTAGCTAAGTTTTCTTATATTGTTTCTTTTTTCCTTTTTATTAAACAATATTTAGACGGAGGGAAAGCACAGATGTTGAGGATTTGTTCATTGCTCATATCAGCGGAATGGATACCCTGGCCCGTGGCCTCCGTAATGTTGCGAAGTTGATTGAGGTAGTGCGCGTGCGCTTGACTTCCTCTTTCTCAATGAATTATGATTTTGTTTTTCTGCTTGCTAATCATGATACCATGTCTCTTCATTTTTGAATTACAAAGGATGGTTCTCTGCCTGAGCTTGTTCGCAAACGATATGAAAGTTTCGATACAGAAATTGGGGCACTTATAGAGGTAACCACTTTCGAACACTATGTCTAGTTTTGTGGGTTTAAATGGCCTAGATGGCTAATGCATGGTAATGCACCTTCAACAGGCCGGTAAGGCTGATTTTGAGTATCTTGAGAAGAAGGCCATAGGATGGGGTGAACCAAGAGTTCCTTCTGCCAAGCAGGTAATACTTGGTTTAGAAACATTCATTTGAGCTCCTAGCATCAAATATCCAAACAATCACAGAAAATTTGCTTCAATACTGGCACTGCAGATGCATGTATAATAGAAATAATCGAAACAAAAGAGTTGACGCCTTAGGATATATATTAAGAAATATGTCTAAAATCATATTGCTCTTATTATGTCTATCATGATCTCTGCATTCTGGGTGACCATACATATTTCTAAAACCAGTGATGAAAATCTAAATAGGCGATGGAAGATCTGAGAAGTGTGTAAAAGATAAAAGAAAAAAAAATGTCTAAAATGAAATTGCTCTTATTATGTCTGCAGTCTCCTGAAGTTGTACTCAGTATTTCAGCTTCCTTGAGAAACGATAAAGAAAAAAATAAAATTCATTTTTGGACGAATAAAAGGATTCGTAGTACATGTAAAGCTTGCTACTAGTTATGAGGAGAACATGAAAATCTGGATGATAACATACTCTCGGTGCAATCCTAGTAATTCATTATTTTTGTTTAAGATACGTTGTAATATCAGGTTGTGGGGTTTGTTTCAGGAACTTGCGGAGATGCTTTTCCAGTCGGTATTGTAAGCATGCAGAGTAGGATAACGAGTTTTTCGTTTGGTAGAAATAATTGATGTAGTAATATTTACCAATAAAGGACAGTGTTTCCTTTGTTCTTGGAGAGTATACAAGTAACCAGTTGATCTAGATTCTTGTAACCATGTAGAGTTACATATTACCTATATGGGATGGTCTGGAATGCTTATCCTACCTAGTCTACGACAGCGTTTACGCAGCTTTTGAGCCATGATTTGGTGTATTGCTGTTGAGGTTTCCTTTTTAAATTTGAACAATATATGTAGTGCATGAAATGGAGCATGATTTGCCTTTCAAATTTCAATTCAGGGGCAAATGTATGCAGTTTGATGATCTTAGCTAGCACATGCCTTAAAGCACTTAAGAAATTTCATGGTATTAGAGCAGGTTGCCTCACGTGTGAAGTCTAACGGCCACACTCACTCCACGTCACTCTTTTGTGTTGTTCACGTGTTAGGCTTGAAAATTCGCCACACGTGAGGTGGCGTGTTAAGAATGAATCTCACATTGATGAGAAGAGGGACATTGCATGTGTTTATAAGTAGTTGGGCTACTCTTCGTATTGCCTATTTATTTTATGATGAAATCTTAACTTTCTTCAATACGGTTGATTTAAGAATCAGTTGTTCCCAAACTCCTAGGTCTTATTGCTGCTTTCCTTAAAAGAAACTCCAAAATCTTGTAAGAAGCTAAACAAAACCCGAAGTCATGCATCCACTCACGTATAGTATTTTCTTGAAATATCATTTGGCCTACTTGTTTTGGCCAGAATAATTTCATAACTGTTTGAGTAAACTGTCATTTAACCCTCTAAACTATCACGTGAGTTTCAATTTCCCCCCTGAACTATTTTTTCAGCCAATTGACCCCCTAAACTATATTAAAGTAGCCAATTAACCCCCTACCGTTAAATATCTTTAACTCCATCCAATTTTCTGTTAGAAAGTGTCATGTGCTTGGCACATGACCACCTTTTTACATTTTATGTCTAAATCTTTAGAAAGAAAACATATAAAATAAATATTAAAAAAAAAACATACAAACCCTAAACTTAATCATTCAAAATAATAGAAAAGGTAAGGCTTTTTATATTAACACCCCACAAAATGTTGAATGCACCCCATATTAAAATTTAATATTAAATGACTTATTTACTCTACTATGCAATGACAATTTTGACCTTATTAGGTTTTAAAAAAAAAAATTATAAATACACCTCAAATCACTTTTAGCGTATTATTTATCTTCTCAACTATCAAAACCCTTTCATCCTCCATTGTTGAACAAAATCCTAACCAATGAAACTACAAACATGTTGATTGAGAAAAATTATTTTTGATGAATGAAACACGAAATCGATGTTTCTGAAGCTTTACATGAGGTAAGACTTCACATTTTTCATTGTTTTAGTGATTTTGATGACATCGATAATTATTTAATCTTGCGTTTGTTGCATTATTTTTCAATATGAACCCTAAAAGATGAATATGAATATATAAGTTTAAATAATGCAACAAACGCAAGATTAAATAATTAGCGATGTTATCGAAATCACTAAAACAATGAAAAATGTGAAGTCTTACCTCATGTGAAGCTTCAGAAACATCGATTTCGTGTTTCATTCGTCAAAAACAATTTTTCTCAATCAACATATTTGTAGTTTCATTGGTTAGAGTTTTGTTCAACAATGGAGGATGAGAGGGTTTTGATAGTTGAGAAGATAAATAATACGCTAAAAGTGATTTGGGGTGTATTTATAATTTTTTTTTTAAAACCTAATAAGGTCAAAATTGTCATTGCATAGTGGAGTAAATAAGTCATTTAATATTAAATTTTAATATGAGGTGCATTCAACATTTTATGGGGTGTTAATATAAAAAGCCTTACATTTTCTATTATTTTGAATGATTAAGTTTAGGGTTTGTATGTTTTTTTTTTTTTTAATATTTATTTTATATGTTTTCTTTCTAAAGATTTAGACATAAAATGTAAAAAGGTGGTCATGTGCCAAGCACATGACACTTTCTAACATAAAATTGGATGGAGTTAAAGATATTTAACGGTAGGGGGTTAATTGGCCACTTTAATATAGTTTAAGGGGTCAATTGGCTGAAAAAATAGTTCATGGGGGAAATTGAAACTTACGTGATAGTTTAGGGGGTTAAATGACAGTTTACTCTAACTGTTTTGGATGAGAAATTATAAACACACAATCAGTTTTGGTCTCTTACACGTTCATGTTTAATAATGTATGTTGTTTCCGTTTAATCTACTCAATTCGATGACTATAAATACGTAGTTGTGTGAGAAACTAAAAAATGCATGTGAAAATCATCTCTCTTTTGAATTTGCCTTACTTTTTGCAAGAATGATGATTGATGAAAGACATGAATTAAATCATTAATGGTGTCCCTTATGACATCAAATCAAACTTTATTAAGAATAATGATCAAGAACTTATATTGAAGATATAGGACAAGCATGTCAAACTAGGACCTCAAATCAAACCTTACTATACGCTAAAAAAACATCACTACTCAACAATTACAAATTCATCAGAAATAGAATATAATTCCTCAACATAGAGGACCTATATACAACCAAGAAGGACAGTAATGCTCACATAAGGTCCTCACTGTGAAAACCTGTGAGGATCTCTTTTATATAAGTCATTAGATTAATCTAACGATAGCTAGGTTCATTACTTTTTTTGGGAAGAGGTGGTCTTAGTCTCACAATGAGCTAGCAATAATGTGGTTCAAACTCGCATTTGACGATAATCGAACCTAAGACCTTACTTACAAGTGAAGAGAAATATCATTAGACCGTAGTACTAAGTGACTTATTACTTTAAATACTCCATGTTACACCTAAACAAAATATCAATTGATTAAAAAAAAATTAAAAAAAAGAAGAAGATAAAAACAGAGGAGGAGGTTTCACATATCCCTTCTTTTTGGTTAATTGGTTCCGTGCCGACAATTTGTTTAGGTACAACATGGCTTATTATAGATAATAAGCTTAGCTACCGTTAGATTAATCTAACATCTCAAATGAAAGAGGTCGTCGCATATTCTCAAAATCGTCGGTAAAAACAATGTATCAGTACCCCTAGCAAACAAAGTGTCCCTTAAATGAGAACTTTATACATACATATGTTATGCATAGAGGAAGCTATAGTTACATATGAGGTGGGACAGGTGCAGTACTATTGCCTTTGCTTCTCAACCGCTCAGTTCAGTTGTGTTTTATCCCTCTCAAAACAAGTTAATAAACATCACCACAAGAAGCAGAGAGAGAGAGAGAGAGAGAGAGAGAGAGAGAGAGAGAGAGAGAGAGAGAAACAAGATGCAGCAGCTCAAACTACCACTGCAACTATGCTTAACAACCTGCATAATCCTGCAGCTCCTGACTTGCTCAAACTCGAACCCAACACCGTCGCCATGGCCACTGCAATTCCATGCACTTCTATTCATGAACTTGACCACAACACACCTCCAGCTCAGCGACCTCTGGTACGACTGGCCGAGAGGTAGGAACGTCAACATATTTCAGAAGCAGCTGGGTGAGGTTTTGTACGACATAGAGTGGAACAACGGCACATCATTTTACTACTCCGTCGGTGACAACGGAAGTTGTGAGGTTATGGGGTTTGAAGTCGGCATTCCGAGGCCCGATTTTCTTGACGGAGCAGAGTATCTTGGGACGGAAGTCACAGATGGGTTTCTATGCAATGTGTGGGAGAAGGTAGATTTTATTTGGTACTATGAGGATGTTTACACTAAGAGGCCAGTTCGTTGGGATTTCTATGATGGTATGTATGCCATTCTTCTTAATTCCCTAGCAATTATATTTTGGGAGTTCGAAATCAACGGTTATATCGATTAAATTGCTTTAACTTTTGAAAAAAAATTATTTTATCTTGTTTGACAGTTTGATTTGTTTTGTTATTAGACTGTTAGTATGAAGTATTGATTTTAATGCAACTTTTTAGATTACAAATTAACTAACCTGACTCAAATAAATAGTCATCAATATGTTTTTTTATTTTTTATTTTTTATAGAATAGTCATCAATATGTTACTGCTGATGGTTTGTATGATTATTTTGTAGGAATATCTTCTCAGGTAATGACATTTGAGGTTGGTGCAGTGTTACCAGATACAGTCACTCAAGCACCTGCATACTGCTTCAACCAAGACAAAGATGCATAGACCTTAGACAGTAAATTACGAGGTGGGCATCAAGTTGACCGAGCCACGGTTTGGTTGGGTTCGGATCCGGCTTTAATTTTTGTAAATCATTATATATAGAGGAAAATGCTAGGAATGTCAAATTTTTAGATTATTTTTTGTAGTTCATATAATGTGGTGGTTCATGGTTGGAGTATTCCTTCTTTAGATCATTAAAAAGGGAGTCCAATCATCAACGGGCACATCACGTGGTCTACAAAAGATGAAAATAAAAATTTGGTCTCTCTAGTATCTCGCTATATAAATGTGTGTGTTTATTTGTATATTTTTATACTTTATATGTGTAGATCAGTAAACGTGTAGTCCATGCATTGGCTAATAATTAGATAAGAATGTTTATGTAACTTTGGATTGTAACTACTTTGAAGTCTGAAGGTATCAAATGTATTATATTTGATATCTTGCTCTTACTACTAGAAGCTCTTCCTATTTTCTTATGGGAGATACAAGAGTGAAACAATCAATGAGGTTAGATTTTAATTTTAATTTTTGTGAAATTGGTAAATTCATTGCTAGGGCTAACGCCAATTGAGTACAAGGAAAGTCGAAAACACGTGGCTAACAGAGAGCATAACATAATACAGACAACAACTGGATTGTTGAGGGGATAAAAAGACCTAGGGCTGGTTTGGTATTGTTGTGCTTTGAAAAAAAGCTACTTCTGCTGTGCTGTGAGAATAAGCGGCTGTGAAATAAAACTGTAGAGTGTTTGGTAAACTTTTTTTGTAAAAATGCTTTTGAAAACAAAAAAAAACAGTATTATAGTGTTTGGTAAACTTTTATGTAAAACAGATGTGAAAAAAAGCCGGTTTTTCAAAGCTGGGTTTTGCAGCTTCTTGTTTTTGGCTTTTTTCACCCAAAACTGTGAAAAAAGCTGAAGCTGAATGTTTACCAAACACAAAAAAGCTCCTAGCTTTTTTTTATATCAGCTTTTTTCAGAATCACCTCAGTACCAAACAAGGCCCTAGACGCTGCATTGAGTGCATAGTGTCACCCCTCAACAATCTAGGGGGGACTAACTAGAAGGAGGACAAGGTAGACCGTGGTAGTTGAGAACATGCACCAAAGAAAATGGAGGTCTCACGACCCAATTGCTAGCATCCATCTCTTGAAACGATCTCGACGCAACCATGTCTGTCGCCAAGTTCGCTGTTCTTGGAACCCAAGATCAACGACAGGCTTGAAAGGACTCTCCCAGCTGAACAACCCTCACAAGGGTCGGGAAAGCCTCCCAGCCGCCAAGGTGAATCGGGCCCAGCAGAGAGGAGATAACCTCTTTCGAATTTGATTCAACCACTATATTAGGAAACCCCAGTTCCCGAGCCAAGAAACACCCCCTAGCCACTGCCAGTGCCTCCACAACCAACACAGAGGGCGCCAAAATTGGGCTTCACCGAGCTGCAACAAACACCCAGAGTGATCGCTGATAACAATCCCCAAGAATCCTATCCTCGTCGCCGCACACCAACTGGCATCTACATTAACTTGCCGAAAAGGAAGAGGATGAGGGGTCCAAGTAGCATTAGGCTGTTGGGGATAACACTGGGATAGGAAGGAACCTGAGCTCTAAGATTAGCAGCCTATCTGCCAACAGGTAATAGAGTGAATAACCTGGTTTGGAGTGGGAGGTTTTTGAGCAAAAGTCGCAGCACAGAGGGCCTTCCAAAACTGCCAATAGGTAAAACCTATCACCAACAACACCCTACCTCTCTCCTCTTTGCTCTCCACCTACATTGAAGCCATTGCTTGAAGCCAACCACTAACGGAAGTGATTTGGGTTTTGGGAACCCGATAGTTAAGATAGCCTCCAAACCAAATAGGCCCAACCCTCGGACAAAGAAGAAGTATATGTTCCACAGACTCATCTTCCCGGTTACAAATAGGACATATCATAGAGAAGGAGGAAAAACGCTTGAACATGGCCAACTTGGTAATAATGCACCCTTGAGAGCCCTCTAAAAAAAGGACTTAACCTTTGGTGGAACATGCATCTTCCATACCTCATTCTAACTGAACTCTCCCATTTGTCGAGGTATGGAGGAAGACCTCGCAGTACTTGGCACCCCATGGGAACGTTTCCAGTGGTACTCCGAGCGCACCGAGAACATGCCACCGTTAACCCAAGGCCAAACCAGACGGTCACAACCCCGAGAAACACCAATGCAGGTTTCAAGGATTGCGAGGTAATTCGCTGAGAGAATGCTTAGTCTGATTTGCTTCAAGTCCAATTAGAAGGATTGTTGGTAAATTAAGAAGTCCACCGTTTGGTTTTGGTCAAACTGAACACTTGCTAAAGGGCTTGGTTGTCCCGTAGGAAGTGCGGGCAGCCATCGGACCACCCAGAGTTTAATATTCTTCCCATTCATGACCTGTCAATGGGCTCCTCCCATAATGATATTATGGCCCTTTAGAAGGCTCGCCCAAGCCCAGGGCAAAATATGGGGGAAATATCGAGCCTTCAAAAACCACACTCGTGAGGCATCAAGCTCATAAATTGTCCTCCAACATTGTTTAGCTAGGAGCGCCAAGTTTAAATTCTTGAAAGACCGAAACCCCCAAACCCTTATCACTCTTCAGATAGCCCAACTTTTCCCACCCAACCCAATGAAATCTTGCGTTCGGCATTCTTCTGACCCCACCTAAAATGGGCAAGCATGGAGTTGAGATCTTTACAAATGGAGACCGAGACCTTGAAGATATTCATCGGGTAAGTCAGAATTGCTTGGGTCACCATTTTAATAAGAACTTCTTTGCCAACCGGGGAGAGAAGGTTCTGCTTCCATCCTTGAAGCTTTCCTAGAATCCGGCCCTTAACATATGCGAGTGCATGGCATTTAGACCTACCTCAGGTTGAGGGAATTCCAAGATAAAGACCTGGGTCATTTACTTGCTATATACCTAGACCTGCCAACTCTGAACCCATATCACAAGGCATATTTGCACCAAAGAAAATACTAGACTTCTGCAAACTGATATGTTGCCTCGATGCCGTGCAGTTTGACTGTAGGATTTGAACCATGTTCCAGTAGTTTTGCTGGGTTGGCTTGAGGAAAATGAGCATGTCATTTGCAAAAAAAAGATGTGAGAAATACATAGGTTGTAGGTACTAAGCTTGATGCCTTCGAGATATTCTGATTCCACTACTTTTTGGATTAATAAAGATAGGACATCGTTGACTAGTAAAAATAATTATGGAAACAAGGGGTCCCCTTGCCTTAGACCACATGAGGGGAAAAAGTTTTTACCAGGTTGACCATTAACCAAAACAGCGAAGTTGACTGATGAGATGCATCCCATAATCAAATTAATCCACCTTGGGTCAAACCCCAATCGAACCATCACTTCTTTCAAGAAGTCCCATTCGATCTAATCGTAGGCTTTGTTGATGTCAAGCTTTATCTCCAACTCAAATCTGATTTTTGCCTTTCCCATTTAAAAAAAATGGAAGATCTCATGGGCAATAATTATACTATCTTGTATCTGACGGCCAACAACAAACGCATGTTGCAAAGGAAAAATAAGGTTTGGCAGTAAAAGCTTGAGTTGGTTGGCCAAGATCTTGGACAAGATTTTATATAAGTAATTGCATAGGTTGATCGACCGAAATTGAGCAAGGCTATATTAGTAGAATTGACTCTTTTGGGGCTGATAGGGTCATTCATAAAGTTCTTTCAAGCCTCATCAAGTTCCTTCAGGTAGTCCTATAGATTATACTGGGCTATCAAAACATCTTGCAGGTCCTCTTCCACGCACAAGAGTCGTTCCCCCTCCAAACATCTTTCTCTAAGGCTCTTCTTTCAAAACATTCTCTCTCTATGATTCGAAAGCTTTCCTCATCAGTGCTCATTTTTGGCAAACCCTTGGCTCCTAATTTGTTCTTCTTTCCAATTTGTTATTCTTCTGGGGGGATTATGCAACCTTTTCGTCGTATCCAGGATATCTCGCACATCGTTTGTCTTCATTTATTTGCCATAACCCGCAGAGCCTCCTTTGCTAGGTTCGTGAAGACAATTGGAGTTCACATGCCCGATCCTCCAACATCGGTAGCAAAATTCCTGCAGTTTCTCATATCAAAATTCTATCTATATATCTTTATTACTCTCCCTTGGCAACCAGTTACCAGTGAGTTCTCAGCGTTTACTATCGCCCTAACCCTCAAGAACCCTCTTGCCATCGCCATATCCTCCATTTCAATGACCTCAGGTAAGAAAAAAAAAATTTCCTTGTCTTCTTCTTGGATAGTATTGCCGTGGGGCAGCTGTCGGGGTGGTGCGGCAAGTCGGCTGGCAGGGGCCAAGAGTTGGCTCGGCATGGACTGAGGAGGTGTTGTGGCAGAGACTACTACTTGGGCTACTCTGTTTGGCTAAAGCCAAGGGCAGCTGTGCAGTTGGGGCCATAGATTAAGGCCTTGGGGCGCAGTGCTAGGCGAGTTGTATGGCTCATGTCCTTTGGGCTCTAAGACCTGACGCGGGCCAGGTTGGCGATTGAGAGAAATATGAAGGATGATTTTGTGAAAAACATGTTCATTTGAACAACATCATATAACATGCAATTAATAATTAAAGGCAGAATCATGCTTGTATGCACTCAAAAACAAAACATTACCCATGAAATTCAAAGCCTAGTAGATTGGTGAACCAAGACTCAACTCAAATCAAAGTGAGTTGAGAAATTTATACCTTTGTAGATTCCTCTTTGCATAAGAAAGGGCTAATCACCCATGGAGAGGGCCTTCATTCCTTGCTTCTTAGATCCATGGATTTGGATGGAAGAATAGATTCTCCAAGTTCCCAAAATTGAGAACCTCTAAGTCTCCACACCAAGGTAAGATTGATGAAGAAATGAGTGACCTAGAGGAAGTAAGATTGCTAGCTATTTTCCTCTAGGGTGGC